>JBBELK010000454.1:0-2400000 GCA_037783545.1 Henricia sp. BOLD:AAB3569 | reverse complement strand
TAAAAAAGTGTTTTACACTTCTTACAAAAAGAGTTTTAACAGATTCTTGTGTTTTGGGGGTTTGTGGACAGAAACAGAAAGGGTGGTGTTAAGTTGAAGAATTTGGGGTGGGACAACTATTTGTAATCCCGAGTTCTGAGCGGGGTTGGAGTCGAGTCCGTCACAAGTCTATCTCAAGTCCAGAGCCGATAAAATCATAAGTCTGTGACAAGTCACGCACAAGTCTGTCACAACGGTCCAGTAACAAGAAGCAAAGGATGAAACACACACAGAGGAATGTCGTTGTTGAAGTTCATTTGAATAGCTTGTGACTTGAATTAAGACCCATGGACTTGGGGGGACTTCAGGACTTTTGATGGACTCGACTACAACCCTGGTTCTGAGAAATGGAACATTAACAAAAATTCCATGCCTTAAATTTTTGGTGTGCATTTTCTTCCCCGAGTTATCTTGGTCTAATATGAAGCCAATGTCTTGTCAGAAAAGGGAATTACTCAACGTGCCTTGCTTGAAAGAATCTGTTTCTTTCAAAAATGTCTGATTTTTGTTGGCGGAATTGGGGTCAAGACTTAAAATAAAAAGTTCACCATTTTGCATTACAGTTTAATCCTCTGTTAGATGTGTTGTAGTTGTGTGTGTCTAATTGAGTTTAGGAAATATTCGTAATTGGCCAGAATTCGCAGTTGGGTTTTCTTTCAGCATTCATTGCAATAGAGGTTTTGCAGTGTTCCGAAATTTTAATCCTCTCTTAGATGTATTGTAGTTGTGTCCAAGAGAATTTGCAGTGTTCCAAAATTGTAATCCTTTCAAAGATGTATTTATCATACACATCAATCACACATGGAGATAACACCAACAGTTTTCCAATCATGTAATGCATCTTTAAACGCCTCTCAGATGTATTGCTGTATTGTGTCCAATTGATTTAAGAAATATTCGCAATTGGCCGAAATTTGCAATTGGGACGGATTTGTTTGATGTATATCGCCCAATGAACCACATATCCAACCCTAGCAGAATTCTGCCAGATCTGGCAGATTTCTTTGGAAGAAACAAAATGAAACTACATGTAGCAGAATTGTTCATGCATCTAGCGGAATATTTAGCGATCTGCGTCTGTGAGGCATATCTGACCCATATTTTACCGTAAAAGTCTCAGAATATTAGGATGATTTTGTGTGTTTACAATGTATTTCAGCGGTCCTAGAAAATTGCGCAGATTTTTCTAGCAGAATTTTCAAACGATTTTTACCTGGTCACGCTGCAGGTATCTGGACCGGTTGTCCGTATACATGTATCCTCGCGCAACTCGGTTGACGTCCCACGAGAGATGACAAGCAAATTGAGACTTTAATTGGCTACAAGTTTCTCCCCGTAACTCCTTGGGACCTTATAAAGCTACCTGGACTATGTCAGTCCACGGTGACTAATTGTACATTTTGTCCGGTTGCAATGTGCATTGGGGATTCTCTCTGGAAAATATCATCTTTCAGTGTAATGCGAGTTCCTGCATTCGGTGGTTTCTGACCTTATTAATACGGTAACTGGGGATTGTTTTTGCGGCCGTAACCGGAAACCGGTTTGTGACGTAATTGCTGGTTCAACCAATCACCGGCTTTGGTTTTTTGACGGCCAGAACTAATCCAATCTCGTCATTGGTCAATAAGTGATGAAGTCGAAAACGTGTTTCTGGTCACGGACGCGAAAATATGCCCCTGTGTTTGAACCCTGCAAGTTATAAGTGAGAAGTTCCGATTCATGTGACCTCGAAAGAAAATTAAACAAACTTACAAAAAACCTCAAAACAATGCGATTGACACACACTAGTGCCCGGACACAAAGTAACACAAACTTAATACATTTATATTATAGACCTAATGAACGTAGAAAACGCAACATTCAAGGACGAAAATTGAGGAATGAGAACATTTCTAGTGTTTCTTATAAATAAAAAAATACTTCATTCATGGTCCCTATAGAGGAAACTTTGTGTATAAGGCTCAAGTCGCGACGATTATTTTTTCGTAAGTTTTAATTTCCAACTCGTTCTATATTTTTGTTATGTTATACTTTATTTTTCTCGTTCAATGCATGCATGTGGTAAAAACCACCGGCTCATATGCTCACAATATGTGACTAAATCTGTGTCCCCTTGCATTTTTTGGGGTTTACTCAACAGGTATTTTTATGGCCCTTCGCTGATAATTATGTACACATCTTGCAACTTTTACAACACCTGGCGCCTGTAATTCCAATACACCCACTTTAGATTATGCCTTATTTCAAAAGTAACAATCGCAGGCGATAAAAAAAAGTGTGTTTACAGTCCCCCGTCGCTGGTTAACGTGCCTATAGGCGAAACATCTCTGTCAGTTATTCAAGCCTTTAAATGTCGGGCCTTTAAAGCTTTTTACAGCCTTTTTCTGACGGGGATTTCTTTCTATTTATTAGCAGACCACGAACTTGGCTGAACGCACGAACTTGACATTAACACTTGACGATAAACTCTGTCATGTCTGGGGGCCGGCGCGGCGCGGCGCGGCCGGTATAAGGTGCGGCGGGGGCTTTCTTCTTCCCGTCTCCATCAAAAATGCTCCTCTTTTAGGGGGTTAGTTTCCCCTGCCGCCTTGGTGTCGGTGTTTTTTCGGCGAGTCGGCAGACGAAAATTTGCCGACTTTTGAGACACCAGACAAGTTAAATTGCATCCTTTGTTAATTCCTATAAATCTCTTCTTTTTAAAAAATATGACTGATCTGCCAATTTGTGATATAAATACGAGTAGATCTGATAACCAGCAGAGCCAAGTTTCAAAAGCATTATGCTGGGATATCGATGGCATTTTGTATAGGCCTACTTTAATCCAATTTCTTATTTCATAAGATGGCCTTTGTTAAATAAAATTGGTATGAATTCAACTACAGCTGACTAAAGATGTTAAAAACTAGAAATTGAGCAAGTAACTTCATGGCGCCCTGTACGCATTTTCAGCTACAAAATGCATTTAAAAAAATTGGCGCCAAGGTTATTGTTTGGCCTGCACTGAAATAATCGATTCCAAGTTGGGAATCGGAATTGCGATTCTGTCTTTTGGAGGAATCAATTCCCATTATCTTGGGCGATTTCGGGAATTAAGTACCCAGCTATTCTGAATGTTAATAGTATATATGGTGCAGAAATCACAGAATTCCGGGGATTTGGCAGTGTTTTCTGTCAAGTTTGCGAGATAGTCGTATTTTTCGAAAAATTATTTTTAACTTGTTTGAAAATAGTGCTACCTTTCAAAAATAGAACCGATTCCAAATGGAATCGGAATCGATACCAATGGTAGACTTTAAAACACTTGGTGGCAGCAAACATAACGGTCCCACGTGACCAGTGAGCTAATGTGCGCATGCTCAAAATGACTGGTCACGTGGGACTGTTTGCTGCCACCAAGCGTCTGCAAAATCTCCCACTTAAAAACGGTGAAATCGCCCAATCCTAGTCAAAAACGACGGTGAAGAATATTCATCGCATTGCTACTTTCGCTGACCTCATTTTCCGCATTTTAATTGTGGATAAAACGAGTTACATGTTACACTAAACCGCGAGCCTATAGACACCCGCCTCCCCCACTTCACACCCGGCCAAACATATCCCCTTTCCGCCAACCTACCCTGTCAGTTTCAAAAATCACATCAACAATTCCACCGAATGAAGACTATACTCCCCCTCAAGTAGGCCGAACTAGGTCTGACGAGCAGTTGGAGTATTTTTAGACCTGTGCCAAGGATCCTCCAAGACTTATTTCTTCTCTCCTCCCTCCCCTTCCCTCCCCTTCAAGAATGTTCTCGTTTTCTCCCCGAGACCCTCGACTCTCGGTGGAAATCCTCGGCAGTCAATTTAAATTAATCTTCGCGGTGTTCATCTATCACTTGGCCTGACA
The DNA here is from genome assembly GCA_037783545.1 of Henricia sp. BOLD:AAB3569. Taxonomy (NCBI): domain Eukaryota; kingdom Metazoa; phylum Echinodermata; class Asteroidea; order Spinulosida; family Echinasteridae; genus Henricia; species Henricia sp. BOLD:AAB3569. The sequence continues at coordinate 2,396,075 of JBBELK010000454.1, read as the reverse complement.
ATAATTCGGCTTTCTGTCCTCCACACGGCGAGTCAAATCTTTGAATGGAGCAAGTTTTATCATAAACCGAACCGCAATCGTTCAGTCCCGTGTTTCATATTAGACATTCAGTTGTACACAGTCTTATTACAAATTGATGAAACTTGTATACATAGTGGCCACCAAAGGATCCGTAAAAAACTGGCCACAATAAACAGGTGGCGTCTTTATAGAGGTTGCTGATTTGGACCAAAGGCGAGTGGCCACTATAAGCAGGCGGCCTGTTTATCAAGGTTGCCTTAAAGGAGCGTGACCAGATCACATTTTTGAGCGCCCCCATTTTTCCCATGCATGTTGAGATTTTGATATCATATTATATGTCATATCTTTCTCGTTATCATTCTGAAATTTCGCACTCTCAATCCGTGTATATTTTCAAGGATATCATCAAAAAATCACCGATGTTTAGTAAACTAATTTATCTGGTTCCATAAAGCAGTGCAGTAATTAACACCAAACTTTTTGCTTCCACATCCAAATTGGGGATTGCAAATGTCGTGTCTTCTTCCCATGGATATATTCTGGGGAGGTATTTTATATGATTGTTAGGTGAACACGAAATTCATTTTCTGGAAAAATCTGAACAAGCTCCTTTAATAGCAGGTTTCACTGTATGGTTTCCTCCATCCCTTCCCCCGCGCCGCCCCACCCCTTAGGTAGGTGTTTAGTCACGTTTTTCATGCCGGGAATGTTGACCAATTGAAATAAAAATGTCTGTGCATCTGATAGCAATACGCGCATTTGTTTTGCACCCGTGCGTGGGGATTTTTGTCCCCTTAGGTTTTTAACCTGATTGAACTTTCGTGGGATGAGCTGATCTCTATAACGGCGCGTCCTAAAAACAGCCCTAGAAGAGCAGGTTCTGAGGAAACACTTAAGGCAGAGTGGCGCACCCTGCCTCAGCGGCTCCTACGGAGGCTGGTGCAGTCAGCCTTGCCACATGATGTGTTCGTACACGTCACAGACTAAAATAAGCTATATCTGACAACCTCTTCGATCTTTCGGTCAGAGTAGGCCTATGAGTTACGTTTTCTTTTTTAATTGTATGTATTCCCACAGCAGCCCAAACTCAACACGAAAATACAGTCTGCATTTCATAAAAGTAAATGTTTTCCAGCGCCGCTGTGTGAATCACGTTTCGCGCACATTGCTGGGCACGCACGATTTACACAGCAAAAACACAAGGCAACAATCGGGTGTAGACCGCCATTTAACCGTGCAAATGTCACTCTCTTGCGTTCTCTCCGCTCTTGTGTTGCAATTCCTTCGGGATCTGTGACTGTTCCTCATTTGCACGCGATCTTTTCCCCTCATCTGGATTTTTTGAATAAGACTTTACCTGTTTGTAAGTTTAGGCCCACCCTGCCAGGGATTTCCTGAAGGGTGCTAACGGCCAAGCTTTCGGCATCACCTGGAAACCTCGCCCCTCTGGGCCGAGTAACGCCGATTTTTGTGGGCGTTGAATTTTAATAACTTGGAAGCCGCGCCTGACCGTTCGATTTTGATAAGATGGGTGTATGCCCTGGATTTGGAAGTCGAGATTACGATAGTAATGTTATAACACCGTACAGCAATTTTGATTGTGTTTGGGAAAGCGCTACTCTGATTTTTGGTCGTAGTATAGGCCTACCGCCCTCGGAAGAACTTTTTACTTGGTTTACCGAATTAATAGCTGCTATTAAAACCTCCTAGTTTTTCAAACACCTTCGGAAGCACACCGCAAGTAACGTGTGCGAACATCTCTTGTGGCAAAGGTGACGGCGCCAGCCTCCATAAGAGCCGCTGAGGCAGGGTGCGCCACTCTGCCTGAGGTGCCTCCCTGCACTTCTAGAGCTGCTCGGGGGACGCGCGCATCCAGACGTCAGCTCTTCCCACGCAGGTTCAATCCGAGTTGTTAACCCAACAAAATGTGTTTTCGTAGAGCACCTAACTACAGATTCTCCGCAGGAAATGCCACATTTCATTACTGTGGGAATCACTTTGTTCAAACAGGTCCAAATCACTGAAGCGGAACAGTCTTGAAAGCGATTCCAAAGTGATTGGTCAATCAGTGCCTTGTTAATTTTATCCACGAGGACACTGCATTCAACAAACTTCTGTTCTGATCAATATTGATTGTTCAAAAAAACTTTCCTTTTTGTTTGGGAGAGTATATTTTTTTTCGTATATGCTATGTTTTCTTGTACATGTAACTTCGTTTAGTTCACATGTTGTTGTTTTGTATAAATATTTAATTGGCTGTTCTAGTCATTGTTTCTTGCCAAACAATTTCAGGAAAACCAAAAAGACCACAATATATCTTTGAAGTCGCCGTCATTCCTTTTTCCCCCGCAGCTGTCAGTTTTGTGTAATATTTTTCTTGTAAATTCTTTGAGTTCAAAGATACAACTCGAATTGCCGCGTCTGTACCTGTGCCTTTTTACACGCAGCTTTTCAAAAAAATATGTTTATTTTCTTTTGCCCATTTTTCCTCACCCATGCGTCGTAAACATGATACATACATTGTTCGGCTTTTATACGGAGTAAAATGGCGAGGTGTTTGCGTTGCAAATACCACGTACCGTCAGCAAACAAGCTGAACAATCGAATTGAAGTGACTGATGGCATGAGTTTTTCATTGAAATGTTACCGGCAGACCTCAGGATCGGCAAAAGCGAAAGCATTTACACGCTTGAAGAAGCGGGAAAAGGCACAAACGGGCCGCGAATTCCTCCCGCCTGAGTCGGCCCGGTATCCTGTTGGTTCCCGTCTGTTGATTTGAACCGGCCACAAAAAAAGGGGTGAAAAAATGTCAATTCTTGATCAGAACAGAATTTTGTTTAATACAGTGAAATTGTGGATAATAAGGCACTGATCGATCAATCACTTTGGAATCGCTTTTCATCCAGTTTAAACAAAGTGATTACCATAGCAATAGAATGTGACATTTCCTGTTTCAAGGAGAATCCTGGGCTCTCAGAAAACCCATTTTGTTGTGTTTTCAACCTGATTAAACCTGTGTGGGATAAGCTGACTTATGCAGCCGGTAGCTACGCATCTCACAACCCTATAAGTGCAAGAGCTTAGAGAGGCACTTCAGGCACGGTGGCGCACCCTGCCTTATGGGCTCTTACGGAGGCTGGTACAGTCTGCCTTGCCAAAACAGGTCTAAGAGCTCAGAGAGGCACTTCAGGAAGAGTGGCGCACCCTACCTCATCGGCTCTTACGGAGTCTAGTGCAGTCATCATTGGCACAAGAGGTGGTCATATATTCGAAAGGCTTCTTCCGAGTGCGTCACGCACCTAAATTAAAGATATAGCACCACCATTGCTATAGGGGTTCTATAGTACTCGGTGGCCTTCGGAGCTTCCGAAGAAATGCACACGACCACGCGGTATCGGCAATTACAAAAAGGTGGGTTGGAACCACCCCCTTGTGAAGAATTTAGCAGGTGATTAAAAGTTCTTTTCTGTACCAAGGGCCTTGTTCAATAGATCCCTTCCCCGCTCTTGATGAGGGGTTTTTGAGAGTATCAAAAACCGACAGAATAATTACCCCTCTCAAGGACTTGTTAGTCCTTGATAAACGGACACTGTGCAAGTGATCTAATTGAGCTGAATACTTACTTTAGAAATCGCCCGCCAAATCGGCTCGGACAAAGACCGGTGTTTAGCTCGATTGCTGGTCTTTGTTGGTCATACAAACCGAAGAAAAAGACACTTCATTTTGTTGCAGTTTTGGAGAGGTTTAATACATCGACAAGACACCGGCTTAAATCGGCGAGCCTCTCTGATTTCGCCGCCGAGCAAGGTCGTTCTGCTTTCGCGGGACTTGTTGCGAACAAAAAATCACTCTGCGATTTCAACATGCTGCGATTAGTGGCAATTTATAAGTGCATTGTACAGCTTTGATCGGCCCATTTTGAGACCAGTTTCGGCGAGATTGTAATCCCCAATACTGGACAGAAACATGTTGTGAAACATTTTTGATGATGTAAAAAAAATGGTGTATAGAATTGGGCGCAGCTGATAGGAATAGTTGAAGTTTTGAAGTTTTGGCGGGAATGTCAGATAGACCTACGCAGAGAGAGTAATGGACGTAAATACTTACTAAATATTGTGTTGATTTTACAGAAAAACAACAAATTGTACACTAATAAAAGGTGCAAAACTCAAGGTGTCATTCGAAGCATTACACTCATACAAACATTCTTTAATTTACATTATAACCAAAAAGATATTGTTTAGCAACAGACATAATGGCGTCGGTCTGTTTCTATCTGTCATTTCCTACGTGGCCCAACAAATCGTCTGGTATATCCTGAAACCTAATAGATATCCGCACATGTAACCAAATCCTGACGTCATGTCTTAAGTCATCTCTTGGTTTAGAGAAATAGTTTGTCAAGAAACCCAATCGTAATAAATTTACAATTTTAATTTGTAACATTTTCGCTTGTTTTATCTTCAGACATTTATAAAATAATAGACATAGGCCAGCCTAGGCTTATGCCAGTTGAAAAGTAGCACTGGCAGCCCGTTTCAGAATCTGAGCTATACTGTATTACGCACGTGTCTTTTCATTGTCAATTTTCGATGTCAATTTGAAACTCCTCTAATACGATTTCTGATTGACAAATAAAATGGCTAAATCGCAGTCTATTTTGGCAGTTCTTCCCAAATACGAACTATATCTTTGCTCGACGGTACCAGTCAAATCTCATAAACATTATAGGCCTATAATGTAACTTATTTGGACCAATTTTGCTCTTTTCCTAGATTTTGAAACTGTTCATTGTAAAATGATTTTTTCAAATGATCGAAATTGGTAAGAGATTGACTACACCATGTATAGGGCCTATGTAGAAAGTTTGAATACAAAGTGTCATTCCGTGCGAGTCTAGGTTCTAGGATCCTTGAATCGGCAATTGAAGAGGTGTCCGACCATTATTGGCGCGAAAACTCAAGTGGCTTCCAAAAAAGATGTTAGAAAAGAGTACACGAAATTACATTCCAATTAACGTGCTTTCTATTCATGTGAACTCGATTTCAAGTGTTTGTGGCGCGATTCTCCGCTCAATAACCCAGACTATTGGCCGTCCTTCTGTGCCACTCGAAAAACGCCAATAAAGACATTTTTTTCCTTTCAAAAAATGCAACAGTTTCATAATTCTGCAAGTTTTTTTTATATGAAGAAGGTCGTATAGATGGTATACCCAAAATTGCTTTTTTTTAGGACAAGCCGCCCAAAAGAAACGCTCAAAATTTAATGTTTTTGTAGCCTTTGCTGAACGTTTGTGGTCGGACGTTTACCATTGTGAATGTGGTATATAATACGTATATTTTGTCCTGATAAGTTTAGTGTTCATTGTTGGTTTTTCAATATGCGTGTCAGGCCTCCGTTTTTCGGTGTTCCCCATTCATCAGCGAAAATACCTCAAAATACCGCAACTTTCTGTAAAGCATACTTCTCATTTTTCTCCAACAAAAAATACAAGTACTTAGTAGCAACACGATATGCGATTGGAATTTCGTTCTCATGAAAGGAGACAAGGAAACAGTTTTATATTTTTTACAAACCATTCATGGGGGTTGAATCCTGTCTTTTGACCGGCCCATAAACGGGGGCTGAAGTGGGACTTTTCGTGGGTTTTACACGAACAGTAATTGGCGTCAACTACCGTACCCGCGACAGAATTTTGCAATTTTTATTCCGCCTCGGGGATTAAAAGGTCCCACTGTCGTGTTAGGTGAGGTTCGGAATCTGTTTTCTCGGCCGAAACTTGAAAGAGCGGCGGCGTGCGTTGAAGTCGCGACAAAAGACCAGGGCAGATTTTGGGTTCGCGACGGCGGAGAAAGTCCAGGGTGTCGGGTGTGGAAACCTTCGAAATATTGGTTTGATCTTTTGGCGGTGCGGGCCCCTGTTTATAATGGAACCCTCAACTCTCGATAAATACTGACTCCTTTTTGGCGTGAGAGTCCTAGGACCTCAAACCGACCCCGTGTTGTCACGTTTCTGCTGGCCCCTGGGGTCCCCTTGGCCATTTTGACGGGGACTTTGCTGGGCGATTGGGCCGTCCCATGCTGCGATTTGTTACCACCCCGTGTCCCCAGAATAGGGTTACGAAAGATAGGTTACAGGAAATATTCTCTATTTTCCTGTTAAGTAAATAATTTTCAACCAAAGTTATTCAATTTGGTGAGATATAGGTCACGAAATTATGAGAGTGTATTTTTCGTGTTTTCAAAAAGGAAAAAAAATAGGAAAAGTGACGAAATTTGACAACTCCAACAAACGTTAGTCAATCTAAATTCTTTTGATATTTCGAACAAACTAACTTCCCTGTATACACGCAAACAGCCGTGACATGTGCAAGCTTTCTGAATTTATATTCCGTATACATCAACCAGCTATTCGCCCGCTGCGAGCGAAATGATCAGACCGTTTCCTGTTTTTGACAAACCAATGTTTGTTTTTCCCGTGTTTGTATTATTCTTTCGCGTCGTCGCATCCTTAAACAACTCGCCGAAACAAATACAAGTGAGATACACAAAGAAACAGACAGCAAAACTCGACGCTGTTAAAATATTTTGTGAGTCAACCTTTTTTCTTTCTTTTTTATTCCAGTCCGATGTTCGAATCGTGGATAGAAAATAATAGAAGTCCGCTAAACGGTCCCACCGCGCCGAGACCACAGCCCACCGGGCGGATTAAGGCTTGGGGCCGGCCACGCTGCCTCGCTTCCTGTTTGTCAATCTCCGGTGTTTCCGCGCTTTTCATTCGGAGCCATTGCACCATGATGAGAGAAAAGGGAAATGATTTTGATAGTTTACATGCACTGAAGGAAAGGGCGATGGGGCGTGACCTTTCAACTTATAGTTGTGGGGAGAAGTGGGTGTGATTGGGTGTGCGTCACAATGTATCGGCAATACCGGTGCCGTTGGCCTTACGGGCGCTTTGACAAAAAATTATGTGAATCATTAAAGGCCAATGTATCATTTGCAATGACCCACAATTTTACTTCATGCGTTCACAACCTTCTGAAAGTGACTCATGCCCCTTTAATGCAGTTTAAATTATTGACAATCCACGCAAACGAATGAAAATTGGCGACTGGCGAAATTGGATCAACAATAAACTCAAGCAAAAAACTGCAGAACGAGGGAGTGGGGGGTGGGGGGAGAGAAAATCACAAATGTACCGCAGACGAGATCGAACAAACATTCAGACAGACTGGCAGACGAGACGGGGTTTAGAAGACATCAGATTGACTCAAAATCGATTAAAGTTTCAGCCATGACCAACAACAAAAAATCATCTTTTCTTCAGATAGGCCTAGGCCCTATTTTATTTAGTCAACTTGGCGGCGCGGCGGTCCATCGACTTTTACGTTAGGTCGTTATCGTTCAACGGATGCACTTACCGTGCCACAGACGTCCGAAAACTACATGAAAATCGATTTTTCTTTGTTCGCATTATAGTATCGTATTTCATCTGAAACCGAATACTCGAAAGTCATGTTTGAATACGTGCTTAACTGCTCAATGAATTGAGACTACATGTATATTGCTAATCGTCGCGACTGAACATCGAAAGAATCGATTTTTGTATGTTGGTATATTTATCAGAGACGAAGAGACAAAAAGTTATGCACCTATCAATTGTTTCCCCCACCCCTCCCCCCCCCCCCCCCCCCCTGGCTACCCCACCTAAGAGGTGGGATTGTCACTTTTTGCGTGACAAAATCCCCACCCCTGGGGCAACATTTAGGTGACAAAAATCCCCACCCTCGGGTGCAAAACATACGCAAAAATGCACAGATAATAGGCCAAATGCCCCACCCTGGGGCATGAAAAATGTGGCCAAACCCCCACCTAGGGGGTGGGGTAGCGCGGGGTGGGATAGCGCGGGGGGGGGGGGGGGGGGGGGGGTGGGGGGGGGGGAACAATTGATAGGTGCATTAGGATTCCCCCTATTTGCCCAAGGGAGATGAAAATTGTTTACGGTGTCTGTCCGCAACATACATTTTAAACATGTCTTCAATGTCAAAAATTAGCCGAAATAGGCAAGTAAATACACAAATTCCTCAATATTTAATCCCATGCAATCGACGATAGCTTTAGGGTGTTTATTTATAGATAACCAACTTCGGTTTTGATTTCATCGAGTACAAGTTCAGTGGTAAATGGTGTTTGTTTCTCAACACACGCGATCCTCAGCGGCAGACGCACCGTATAGACCATGCCGTGATATTGTTCGTTTTCCCGGGGGACGATGAGGCGCTATGGTGGGGTCACCGCGCCCAGCCCGGGGCGAAACATCGCACCCAACGGACGTATAGTTTATCCTGCAGCTCCAACGCGCCGCGGCCGCAGAAATCCCCGTTAAAGGGCCTGAAAAGTATTTTTATCAATACAATATGCGACAAAACTGCTATACATTCAGTTATAAAAAGCCGTATTTGAAAGTTATTTTGAGGTTAAAATCGAGGCCTTTAATTTTAATGCAAATACGAAAATACATATTCATGAGCAAAGTTGTGACGTCACATTAGGCAAATAGCAAAAATCACACTTAAAGGAGCGTGTCCAGATCACATTTTTGAGCGCCCCCCTCCCCCCTCCCCCAACCCACACTCCCCTATTTTACCTATGGGTGTTGAGATTTTAATACCATATCATGTGTCATATTTTTCTCATTACCATTCTGAAATGTGAGCTCTCGATCCGTATATTTTCAAGGATATCGTTAAAAAAAAACACCGTTGTTTTGTAAACTAACTTATCTTGTTACATAAAACATTGCAGTGATTACACCAACCTTTTTGCTTCCACATCCAAATTTCTTGTGTTTTCTTCCCATGGATAGTATTTTGGGCAGGTATGTTACTATGATTGTTAGGTTAGAACGAAATCAATTTTCTGGACAAATCTTGAACGAACTCCTTTAACATGTTGCGATTGAGATCCTGTTGAAATGCGACCCGGGGATATTAATATTGACTCCGGAGAGCCCCTTTTTACGGAGAAGCGTCGAAATACCGCAGACAACACGATTATTCGAGTTGACCGACGACATACGCGGCACCAGAGAAAATAATAATACAATGTTGGACGCAATAATTCTCTCTCATACTTCGCATTTCTCCCCCCTCCCCTTCAGGCATTTCAGACGCCCGGTGTCCTTACAATGAGGTAACAAGCCCCGAAATTAGAGAACCCGCGAAATGATTGCACGGTCGTTATCCAATTATGAACGCTGTTGGTTTGAACCGCACACAGCGTTGTACAAGTATACTGGCAGATAACCGATACCAGACGTCTAAATAAGCTCGATGCTCATTGGTTAGATTTAGAAAGGGGGAGGAGATAACGAAATTATTTTTAATTTTTCCCCCACAATCGCGCGTATTACTACATTATAGGCTAGGCCCTACCACCTATAATTTTTTTGAAATACCAATTCTTTATCAAAAAATAATTGTGTCGAATGCAAAGATTTTGTTTATTATAACAAGGCACTGATAGACCACTCACTTTAAAATCGCTTTCAATAATGTTCTGCTTCAGTGATTTCCTCCAGGTTTAAGACGACCTGAACAAAATTATTCTCACAGCGGTGAAAAAGAACTGTTTAAGTGAGAATATTGCAGTCAAGGGCTCTCGGAAAACCAACTTTGTTTGGTTTTCAACCTGATTGAACCTGCATGGAATGAGCTGACCTCTGAATCCGCGCGTCTCCCAAACAGCCACACAAGTGCATGCAAGAGATCGGGGAGGCACTTCATACAGAGTGGCGCACCCTGCCTCGGCGGCTCTTACAGCAGCTGATGCAGTCAGCCTTGCCACAAGAGGTGTTCATACACATTACTGACCGATAAAATGTTACATCTCTCGGCCTCCTCGGTCTTTCGTAATTTGCGTTTCTTTTTTCGAACACATCTACTTAATGGAGCGACGATAGAGTTACGAGGTGTCGGCGTAAACACTTTTAACCCGACCACCGCGGTTTTAAGACGGTTGTGACTGGAGAGACGAACAGAAGATTTTCAAATCTACAATCTCCTTTTGGGCTCTCCGAACACATCTTTACTGATTTAAGAGCCTTGACTAAACGCGTTTTGGGCTTAATTCGGAAGCTTAGATCTTGGACACGCTTTTACAGAATTGGCGATTCTGATTTCTAAATCTCCTATAACCGATGTTTGGCGCACATTTTGAAACAGCTTAACACTTGTAATTACTGGTTTCCCCTAAAGCTTTTTCTCATACAGGCGTGACACGTATACTTAATACTTTGCACCTTTCTTTCTACTGCTGTGGCCCTGGTTCGAATGCCGACGACATCAGCCTGTAACCTTGTTTTCTGTGGTATATACGCCGTGTTTTGAATTTCCTTCCTCATCTACGTTCCGAGAAAACAATGAGAAACTGTGTCTATGGATGCTTTCAAGAAATTGTGCGAAGCTGCTGTCCTATTTAGGCTGGTTCCCTGGCTGTACTGCACGGAAAACGGAGTCAGGGTCCAAGTTTCGTTTTTACGAGGACGCCTTTGTAAAACAAAATATGCGTACGCACACGTATTTATATAAATTCTTTTTCAATTATCGTTTTCGTGTAAAAAATAAATAATAATAAAATAAAAAGATATCTTGGGCGAAAACTTGGTGTTGCGGGCTCGACGCTAGTCCAGTGTGTTGTGTAACACACTTAAAAAGATTCCAGAGCACTCTGTCATGAAGAGTATAAGGGGGCTCCCCGGTGTCTCTGGCCCTCGGCTGCCAATGGCGCCACCCAGCTATGTATCTCGATGTTTAGGTGGAACACATTTTGTAAGCTACATGCAATTCAGCCTGCGGGCTGCGAAATGAAGTTCATTAAACCCATTAAATTGTGCAGTGTGCAGCGAATATGAACATATTTGTATGAAATGTGCGCTATAATGTAATCATATTAACATGAAACCATTGTTTACGATGAGAATTCGTCTTCACCGCATGAGACATTTCTCCCTAAAGGCAATACTGCATCGACTGCTCAGCACCCTAAGAAAATGTAAAAGATCTACACGCATTTGTAGTAGGCCTACATTGTACCGAGGCGATCGCGACTCCGAGGCGGCAGTGCTGAGTCACCCGGCTAGCGAGTCTTGCTGACGCTTCGTAAAAGTCCCTAAGGTACGGTTTATTATTCTTCCACCATCCCCCAGATTTCTAGACCGTCGAACTTCGTCTTTTCCTTCTCACTTGCATCTCGGACTAAAACACGTCGATTTCACTTCGCAAATTGCGCCGTTTAAAACCCGTGTAGAGAGCTTTTACACCGCCGGCCATGACAGGGGCCAGTAACATTGTCACTGTGCGTCATGCACAAGTAGGCACTTTGTGGATCTATTGTCACATAATTTAAATAAGAGAACTTGCCCCCTGTCATGTCCGCCGGTGCAAAAGTTCTATACAGAATTTACAATGTCCCAACATTTAATCAACCATTTGACCCGAAAACCTTACTCAAATGAAAGATAGAAGTGGTTTCAACTGTCCAATGCAATGATTCTACCCCCGAGATGATATCGATATGAAAACGAAAATTAAAGTTGATATTATATCAATACGTGTGCAGAAGCATTTTTTTACAAGGGCACCCTCAAGTTAAAGAAACTAACAACCTTGTTGTCATGGCTTCCTTTTCCGTGCGGTAGCAAGAGAACCGGCCTAGATAGGACGATGCCTTCACACAATTTCCTGAAAGCATGAACGCAGTTTTTCATTTTCTCGGAACGTTGATGAGGCACTGAGCTGACTTATACACAGGTTGGTTTTTATCATACACATCCTCAATTACACATGGAGATAACGCCGATTGTAACAGTTTTACAATCATGTAAACTTAGTCATCGCTGGGTATGATGATATCCGTATTTCGTCCATGAGTTCACCAACCTTCTAGTGTAATTCTATCTCGAGCCTTAAAGTCATCCTAGACCATTATATCCCTTTAGAAGAATTTTTAGGAAGACAGTTTTGAAGTCGTCGCATGTACTCCCATTGTAGTCTGCTCGCTGTCACGAAACATCAGCCCAAATAGCTTTTGACAAGCCGCATCACAACATGCGGTTTTCCTAATCATTGATGGTCCGATTCGGAAACCACGTGTCTCAAAAAACATTGCTTTTATACAACAACCCTGTCGCGAAAACCGGCCTATTTGGGGCGATAATATATCATTTCAATCACTTAGGGGATGTTGCAGTAATTTCTGGGAAATCTCCCTCTAACAGGGGCGTGGCAAAAATAGGGCGGGGTGGCTCTGTACGAAAGGTAGACTGGTTCCCGATCCCTATAGATTGGTTCGCTTATTGCGAAAATATATAGGGATCGGTAAAGGGCAGCCATGACGGGCAGAATTCTGCCCGTCACGTGGTTATTATTATTTTTATTTTTTTAGTAAGTGCGCAGATTTTGCAATGACATTTGTAACTTGGCCGTGCGTGTCGAACATATCCAATTATGTAAATAAAGTACATTGCCTAAAGCAAAGGGCTTGGCCAATTTTTAAATTTAAAAAACACAATGCGCACGCGCAAAGACGACCAATTACAGATCAAGATGAAGCGCCCTTTACCTGTCCTTATATTCTCCTGTGTGGAATTATGGACGGGAACCAGTCTATACGAAAGGGTGTTGACTTTTACTAAATACACCATAAAAAAGGAACGTCTAAACAAAATCCGTCCGTTCGCTAACTTGGTCGTTTTGGGTTACCGAATAAACCGCGATTTTTGAGAATATTTTTTTTTCAGTCCCCATTAATCACTTAACTTTTTGTAGTTTGGAACACTGTTTCTGTGGGAGAAAAAACCTCAGAAAACCTATTTTGCTAGGTTATCAACCTGATTGAACCTGCGTGGGATGAGCTGACCACTGCAGCATCTGCGCGTCCTCGACTCCGAACAACTCTATAGAAACTGGTCTAAATTCGCTGGTAATTTGAAACGCCTATTGCTAAAGCGCAGGGAAACGGTCACTTGATTTTGTGTTGACCCAGTATTAAACCTTGGCAACACATGCACAAGGGGTGATGTTTTTATTTAAGTACTCTATTACGCCGATTTCCGACTCTTGCATAAAAACAACTTGGAATCAAGTGTTAATGCACTTTTTACTGAGGCGCCGTGGACGTGGTCGAGACATCCTCACAACGGGAGACAACTAATTAACAGAATTGAGTTTTGTTTTATAAAAAAAAAACGGTTTTAGCTTGAGGAAGGGTGTATGTCGGTGCATCCGGAATGGGGCCTCTTGATCGCATTGGCACCTCCGCGGTTTGGGTGGGGTCTGAAACCCGTCCCGTCTCGTTAGATCTCGCGATATATTGATAGCGACACCAAGGGGGAAAAAACACCCACATTATATGACCCGGCCCAGCCTTTGCATGACCCCTCCAAAATTCCCCTGCAGAATAGACCGCTCTCGAAAATCCAGATAGATGTTTCTTGTGGCATTGCCTATATAGTGATGAGCTATTCCATTCACGTTATATAGGGCCGTCCTATACAGCTCTACAGAGCGTACTATTTTTCAAGACACCCCCCCCCCCCCCCCCCCCTCCCCCTTCTCCCTTCCCTCCCCTTTCTCCCTTCCCTCCCTATAGAAATACTACTTATTAACACCATGAAATGTCAACATTTTACAGTGCATGTGAAGTCTTAAGCCCTTTTCACACTGCAGAGCCAATCCCCGGGAAATAAATCCCCGGGAAATTCCCGGGGATTTTTTACCCCAACACCCCAGCAACCGTTCACACTAGATCCATTTGGTAACTCCCGGGGACACTATTTCCCGAGAATATGCACGGTCGTTTCACACTGGCCATCAAACCCCTGGGAAATGTGTAAACTGAGGGCGCCCATCAAGAAGTTCCCAAATGAATTGTGGGCGGAAGTCCACGCTGGGCCACGCATCATGCGGATAAGAAAATAGAAGACTGGTACCTAACCACACAGGACATTATAAATACACGTACACGAGAAGGAAGCTAAACACAGTCTTGTTCACGACACTTCTTTTATTACAAATTAAAACCATTCATTTTGCTCATATTCTTTAAAATAAAATTATTTGTATAATTTTCAAACGTTATTATTTGTGTTTTGTACTTAACTGTACATTTATTTACGAAAAATTTGAAAGGTACTGCATCACAATACTAAGCTACCGCGCGAATTACTTGGCGCGCTATTTGTGACCCTGTGACCGTTCGCGATTACCCGTGGACGCAAAAAGGTGGGGTAAGTTCAAACCCTGCGACGTTCACACTAGTTGCTTTTCCCCGGGAAAAACGTTAAACCCCGGGGATTTCTCCTTTAACCATACTCCCGAGCAGGGGTAAAAATTTCCCGGGGAAAAGCTTTTTCCCGGGGATTTCTTTGGTAGTGTGAACAGACCGACCGAAATTCCCCGGCAATTTCCCGGGGAATTCCCGGGGAATTCGTCTAGTGTGAAAGGGGCTTTATACGCGGCCTTCGACCCTCTCCCCTTCCTATATCTTTGTAGAACCGTGAAAATGTTGACAATTTGGACCGCCCCTAAATTGATTTCTATGTGATTTTCCTGTGTTTGACATTACAACTTTGCTCGTATGTGCAAATTGAGCTCAAAATAAGTCGAGTCGACATTTTGCGACCCCTCCTATTTACTGTCTAAACTTAAATAATCTTGTCTAAACGCTTTCACCGTTTTCATATTTGACTCGAAAAGGGGCCAAATTCACGTTCAATTTCCCCATTTTAGGGCCGCTATAGATTTACCACAAAATCGGATGTTTTGGGCCCATTGTTCTTCGATGCAGGGAGTGAGCTAGGTGCATTTCATTCGGCTAAAAATAAGCATCTTCCACGGGGCAAAAATTGCGAATCACGTAAGTTTTAATCAGCCGTCAAATTAGCTCAGTGATCCCGAACGCGTGGTAACTTCCCCTATCCGTTCAATAATAATTATTGACCCCACTGATTATTGCAGACGGCTCTTTCATTTCCATTAACTCGTCGCAAGACGCGTCAATCTCACATGAAAAAGTCACTGGATTTTCTTCGTGGATGTTTTTCTCGTGAACTTTGAGTTGAAGTTATCAATCTGCATGCTACGGACGTACGATTTAGCTTTGCTTGTTTTTTAGCGTAAATACATTAGTTGCAATGTCAAATTCGTCTGTCAAGTTTTCCATAAATATGGGCGCCAAAGTGTGACATTTTGATGCATTTTAAAAGTAGACTTTCCAAGTTACTAAAGTGTTTTAAAAAGAATTCCCGTGCAACAATAGTGAAAATTAAAAATAATTTACAATTTGATAGACATAGGCCTAGGTCTATCTTGGTATCATATTTTTCAGAATTTTCGACAAAATATTGCTTAAAGACGCAAGGGGGACACCAAATTATTTTGCAACTCTTTTTACAATAATAGGTAGCATGCTCGTATTATGAATAAAATTTCAACAACCATTTCAGCTTAGTTTAAATTCGCTTTTTTGCATGTAACATTAATCTGCATTATTGCTGGCGCCATGAAATATTCACATAGGATGCAGTTTAGAAAGTCACATACTGCGTTGTTGTTGCTACGTGATGAACGCCATTGCCAGCAAAGAACAGTCTGTTGCTTTTTGCTGCTCTCTTCTACAGTAAATGTCGTAATGATTCTTCACCACACACCTGGGGCCAATTTCATAGAGCTGCTTAAGCATGAAAAATTGCTTAAGCATGAAAAACGTTGCTTGATAAAGTGAGGTTACCAGCAAAATTTTGATGTAATTGACATGGTAATGAACAGTCCTATAACACTGGTCATACCACAATCACATGACATTTTTGCTGGTAACCTCACTTTATCAAGCAACGTTTTTCATGCTTAAGCAATATTTCATGCTTAAGCAGCTCTATGAAATTGGCCCCTGCTGCGTGCACCGCATAGCAGCAAAAGTGTAGTCTGGTCAAGTGGATACTAAGTGTGCATGTGAAAGGAAGTACGTCAGGACACCAGACGCTATTCATGTGAAACGTGCATAAGGCTAATTCGGAATAATTTATAAATCACTATTGACCTACTTGACCTATATTCATCCGAAAATCCACTCCCAAATTTTAGGTCTATGTGCCAGGATCATTGTCATGGGCAAACGCACAAGCCATTGACCAGACGGTCAGAGCAGGCCCCCTAATTTGCCCCAAGTCTCGACTCACAATAACCCTAATCCTCCAATTGCAATATTTTTTTTTTTTCAATGAAAGGAGAGAAAAAATGAACCCATTCAAATTTAGGTTTAACTTGTGCTTCACCGCACAATGTGCAGAGCTAGACATATTAAAAAATGGAAGAAAAACTAGGACAAGGGAAACAGCTGTTGATGGTTTTTGACGGTGCTCCGCGGAGGGGTAAAAGGGAAGCGAACGCCAGGCCGTTGGCCAGGCGGGGAGAAGGTCAATACTTGCCCCGATAGCTGTCCCACTTGGCCTCGGTGTGTCCCCCCACTAGACTACCGGGGTTTTGGTGCTGTAGGCGTTGCTAAATTAACGCTGAAAACGATTTTGACAAGTGGTTTTGGGTGGTATGTGACATATTTGATAGATGGGGTGACTTAATTACATTTACAGGTGTGTTTTGCGGTGTCTGTAATAGGTCTACATTGTCAATTTCAAGTTGTCACGCTGTTGTTAATAACGTGATAAATTGCTGGTTTTCTGTCACTTTCTGTTCTTTTGTCGTTGGTGAGAATTGGTGTGCGTGGGCTTTCCATACAAACGAAAGCCACTGACATTTTGATGCATTTTGTAAAATGGCTTTTCCAAATTACCATTTTAAAAAGAAATGTCGGTTTTTAAAAAAATATTCCAAATAGGCCTACAGGAATTGCATTGTGCCAAATGCTAATCAAACAAATTTTGAAAAGGCTTACTGAAATGGAAGATAGGTCCTATAGAAAAGTGCCAACTACCCAATGCAATGATTCCGCTCGAAATTACGATAATTGAAGATTCAATTTATTGCCCTCAGCATGCATGTTAACGGAATTGGGTCCCTGACTATACCGTGCATATAATATGTTTTCCGTGCAGTAAAGCCAATGAACTATACCTAACTAGGACGATCATTGCTTCTCACAATATTTCTCGAAAGCACAAACACAGTTTTTCATAATTTTCTTGGAACGTATAGATGAAATACTGAGCTGACCTATGTTGGTTTTTATCATACACATCCTCAGTGGAGATGATTGTTAGCACCTTTGCAATCGTGCAATCTACCTTTAACGAACCACATTTTCGCTACATGGGAGGGTGGCTTTTACCGGACAATTTTCACTAAATTGCTCGAGAAAATAGCGTGACTTGATTTCTTCCTTCAGACGGGAAAACGTAGGATGTTGCTGGTTTAGCGGTCGTTGGCGTGTTGGAAACACATTTAGCAGCATTAAAACATCGTTAGGGTATTTGGCAATGGATTAAGGCATGACGTCGTGAATTAAGGTTATTCATATAGCTATTCAAGGACTAAAGTAGAAGTACCCAGCATAAACAGTTAAATTAATTGCGTCCCGCCTCAATAATAAAAAGAGCGAAAGTGGGCTTAAAACGACAACTATAAGTAGGCCCACTCGAATTTGACCTTAACCGTTTCCATTACTTTTGTATAGTTCTTGACAAAGCCATGGGATTTTCGGCTTAAATATTGCTCCTTTTATTGAGATAGCAAGCCATATTAATGTAAGCCCGAAAAGTTATTAAACGGCGTACGAGTTATTTCGAAATATCAGGTGGCTAAAATGTAAACATTTATACTTAAAATAATCGTCTCCGAGACTGTTCACGAGGCAAATGTTTAGCGTCAGGCGAAGTTTCTTTTATTATTATTATAAATTTTTCTTTCTGGTACTGAAACCAAGGATTCCTCAAAAACGCCCATTGCACTGTCGCTCGCGCGGCAAGCGTGAGAAAACCCATGATGAATTAGAAACGGCCACGAAAGAATGCTCGTCACGAAAGAATGCTCTGGGATCTTTAAAGGCGTTACTGATACCTAACACACTCGACCAACGGCTTTCGACCAATCCCTTCCGAAGGATGGAGCAAGTGTGATTAAGTGCCTTGCCCAAGGGCACAGTTACCCCAGCCGGGGCGAGTTCCGAACCCGCAACCCCAAGTTTTCACCTGTGATTGCGAGTCAGTGACCCAAACCACTTGCCACGGTATGCCTCAAAGTGATGGAGTGACGCGTTGTCTTCATATATTACAATTATTCTTTGCAAGAATGTTATACCGCCAAAATACTCTGACATGTCACTCAACTAACTCCTTTCTATTCCCCTTCCGTGTCTCTTAATGAGCACTATTAGTCCAACTATTGCATGTGTCACAAACAATATGCCTCACGCAGAAGCCTGGAGGTTTACGCAGCTTCCACTCAAAGTTGGAAGCTATTATTCCCCATGAAGAGACCAGAAAAAAAGTTTCTCTTTTACAATGTGGTTTTTATTGAGTCAGTCTCCGGTTTCCTTCAATCAATCCCCGTCCATCTGCCGTGTGTTTTGACGAGTTTTGGGCTCCTGTGCTTTTAACCGCTCGTTTTATGACACAACAATAGACAGACCGACTCCACTCATTTCCGCTTTTTCATTCACTGTCTTCCCCTTTCCCAGTCTGTGATTTTACAAATATACGAAAAAATAAGATAAACAGAGACAATGGGGGACGAGTTGGTGTGAAAATGCGCAACATGAACAAAACAACTCTAATTTCTATTCACTGTGCACTCAAATTGCTCACAAGGAAAATGGATTTCAACAATATAAAGTGCCTCCTCAAAATACTATCCATTGGGAGAAAACATGCAGGAAATTTGCAATCTCTAATTTGGATGTGGAAGCAAAAGTGTAATCACTGCACTGCTTTATGTAATGTCATATAAATTAGTTCACAAAACATCGGTGGTTTTTTAACGATACTCTTGGAAATATGTGGATTGGGAGCGCACAATTTCAGAAATGGTAATGGGGAAAATCTCATCAAAATCTCATCACACATGGGGGCTCAAAAATGTGATCTGGACACGCTCCTTTGCAACGTTCCCTCAGTTTTACTTCACGAGTTGACAAGAAAAATCTTACTCAGTGTTATGTTGATAGCATTGGTAACAAAAATGCTTCTTCAACAAGTTTTATAAAAGAAGCGGAAATTGTATAATACTTGCCGGATTGTACAAAATTGTTCCCAGAAGTGTTTTCACGAATTTTGACCTTGAAACAAATGTCGCACGCAATTCACAAATTGCGGCGAGGAATATACCAGTATAGGCCCTATATCAGTGTTGTTTACGAGATCAATTTTACACTCGATCAAGTTTATACCTCGTGAGAAAAACGGGAAAAGGATGGAATGGCGGTTTCGCCCACTCGTCACATTTTGTTTTGGAATTCCCGGTTTTAATTGTTCACTTTTATAGACCCGACAATAACAAACATCGACGCTAAATTATTATGATAACAAACCGGACTTAATTGGTGACAAAAATATGAAACTCTACTATTTGGGCACAGGATGTGGTCTTTTTATAGGGAGACTATTTCGTGGGTGGAGCTTCCTGTATCTAGTGTGGGGGTGTATGCAATTTGTGTGTTGACAAACGAGAGTGCAATGACCCTTTATATAATCACACCGGAACTTAACGGTCTATGCTCTGACTGCGAGACAAAGTAAGCCTTTGTTGTGACGGCGTGGGTGCATTGTTAATGGATTACAATGAACTTGAATGTCATTTTGTTCCCGTTATATTGTGTGGCGGTGGGTTTAGTATATAAGGCTAAAAATTTGAAACAATAAAACGAGGGTCTCATTCTTTTGTGATAACATTTGCAAATGAAAAAACACGTGCGTAATACAGTGGCTCAGCATCTGAATTACGAGGCTGCCAATCACGACGCGCGCTGAAGGGGCTTGTTTAGAGTTTTTAATAAGAAAATTGGTTTTGCTCTGACCTATCAGTATCAGTCATATAAAGTACTCCCCATATCCATGGCAAGAAAACAGGAAATTTGATATCTCCAAATTGTGTGTAGAAGCGAAAAGGTTGGTGTAATCACTCCACTGCTTTATGGAACCGGATAAATTATTTTTTTTTAAAACATCGGTGGTTTTTGACGACATCCGTCAAAATATACGGATTGAAAAATTTCAGAGTGCTAATGAAAAAAATATGACAAATGATATGGTATCAAAATCTCAACACCCATGGGAAAAATGGAGAGCTCAAAAATGTGATCTGGATGCGCTTCTTTAAGCATTGCATTGCACAGGCACTCAGCGAGCAAATCACAAAAATCGACCGAGCATGGCGTCTTACATATCTCCCATTGCAAACTTTCGGAAACAGTATCCGGTGAAAAACAGGATCGACTGAAACGGTCGGGTGAAAATTGATGTCGGCCCCGAGAGCTAGAGGTGGAAATTAGAGGGTTAGGTGACGGGGTTTCGAGGCACGCAAAGTCGTCTCGGACATGGCCTGACACGCGCGCACTCGTTTAATATGGATTGCGACTCTCTCTCTTAAATTTATACCTTCCGAAAAAAAGTACACTTTAACAAAATAACTTTGGCTTGATTGCATATTTGGCCCAGATTGTAATTTCACTTACGGTCAAATGTAGACTTATAGTATCGACACGAGGAAGCGAGATATTTGAATAAAAGTAATTTAGTACATGATACCGTTTTGGTTGGCCTAGGGTCATGATAACAAACAAGAACGATTTCAGTATTGGGTCTTTATACCACCTTGAGGGGAGACTAGTAGCTGGCAGATTCTAGTGCGCATGGTCAGAAAACGACCATCACATTTTCTGCAATAGACCGTATCGAATAGCCGCCATTTCGTGGGGCAGTTTCTTTGTTCCTTGAGGACATGCATGGTTGCACATTTTGTGCTTTCATTGTTGAACCGGTTCAAGTAACAAAAGGTGCCCCGCAAGATGGCAGCTATTCGATACGGTCTATAGAATATAACTAAAGTGTGACGTCAGTTATCAGAGTAACAGGGTCTAAACACTCGCTGGTATTCTGAAACGTCCATTGCCAAAGCGCAGGGGAACAGTTCACCGGTTTTCGTGCAGGCCTATACTGTACCTTGGCAACACACAATGAGTGACGTTTTCACTTTAGAACTATATAACCACTGAGCTATATATACATGAACAATAAACCGGTAGTCGACTGCCCGAATGAAGCCACCACCCGCCATCTTACTGGACTTGTTATGCTATATACTTTCACTTGAGTAGGCCTACATGGGTTTAAGTGGAATGCAAGCGATCGTATGGACTGGGAAGCAGTCCAGGCAAACCATTGTCTTGGGAGTACCAAGATGGCCGATGCGTTGCTTAAATTTTCGCACAGCCATTTACTATTGTACGTCCTATCCGTGTATATATAGAGGTCAGTGAGTACTTCGTATATAACCTAATGCCGCAAAAGACAAAATAAATCAAAACACAAGATGAAGGCTATTTTGCATTTTAAGTAACGTTTTTGTCTGTTTTTTTATTCAGCACCATTAATATTTTGTACTACCAACAATGTTACATAGCATTGGTCCCATGACATGTTGCGGAATTCATAAGATGAAATTCATTACGGCTATTTCATAACAGATTGCAAAATTGAAAATGCTACCGACTTTGTCAATGTCAAAAGTGTTCAAAACACGAAGTAGATTTTGTAGAAAGGAACCGAAGTTAGATAACATATTTGTTCAGATTCCCGGCCTATTTTAAGGTTATTAATTCGATGATTGAAGATTAAGACCCATTGGGAATGTAAACATGATTCAGAACTTGAATTGAACGGAGGAAGGAAGGCTGCAGCGTCTCTAAGTTTGAAGGATCAATTTTTTAATCGTGCAATTCCCAAGCTGCAATTTCGTTCTCTCTAAACATGACACCGCGAAAAACACTTCAATTTAGACTTAAGTGGAAAAGGATGTTCTTTTGAATCATCGCCAGTATTTATTGGTACAGTTCCCGGCTTGAATTGTACAAACAGAATCCAGAAAAAAAGCGAAGAAAAAAGAGACACGCACAATAAATTTGAACATTTAAAATGAATCAGCGTCGCGATGACAGATTCTCCAAGGTTTAAAGGAAAAACCACAGATTCCCAGCTTTCATCAATCAGACCCGGGCGAGGGTTTGGATAAACGGAAGATCGAGGAGCAATTTTGATTGAATTCAGAGCGTGGCTTTACCCCGGAGGTTCAAGTAACAATCAGAATCACAGGTCGTGAACTCGTTCACCGAGCGACACTTCGGAAACTGAGTCCCGTCCGGTGGGACTGGTGCCCCCATGCTTGTCCCGTGACTGGTGCTTAGCCAACGGTTTGACAAATCTTGCAACTTGTTTTGTAGGAATACACACCCAATCGAAGTTGAACCCACAATAAAACAGTGAAATCCCAATAACCCAATCCGGGGAATAAGCTCAAGTTAAGCTTATCGAGATTTCTTATCCAAACAAACGATCTTTGGAGCTTTCCTACAAATCTGCACCCAGTGTCCGATCGAATTCGTTTTGCGCATATCACCAATTTAATCCCATACGTATACGTTACCAAGAAAGTTTACCTACAAATACAAAATGCCTGTTTTAGATGCCTTTCTGGGAAAACATGTTTCATCCTTATTAGGCTATGCATGGTAAATAAACGACGATCGATTATTCAAAACGGGGCGTGAATTGTATCAACTTTCTTTTGGTAAGACCCGAGAACCAAAAATCGGTTAAATTTTCTATTTAAGAAATGCAACAAAAATGGCGTCAGAACTTTGTTTAAAACTGACCGAGGAATAATGTGATTAAACTCGGTGAACAAGTTTCCTCTAATATCCCCAACTCTGCATCGTTTCGGTTTAAAACAGTTTAGTGCTTCAAAGTAATAATTGATAAAAGAGATTATGCTCAAAATATGGCAGTGAAAAACAATGACAGACCGCTGCGCATGCGTTTCACTGGTTAGTTTGTTGTGTTTTGAAGTCTCCAGTAATGATACAAGGATTTTCGACCAATCCGCTTCGTGCACAATAAGAATACTTGTAATACTTTCACACATTAACCAATCAGAAATTGCACAGTCATCTATGACCTTTGACCTCTCCCTCCATCCTCTTTCAATAAAGTTCATCGTTATACCTCTTACACCCAATATTAAGCATAAATAAGTACCTATCCGTCCATACAAGAGGCTATAATATGTCCATTTATGAATTTGTGGAAATTAAGAAATTGTACATACTGTTAAAGTCGTAAACAGAGAATTCGGAACAAATAAAATGCAGCATAATTTCAAAAATACTTTACAGAGAACCATGACAGCAACAGACTATACTAAAGTGTGACGTCAGTACCATGGTAACTGGCCCTAAATATTCGCTGGTAATCTGAAACGTCCATTGCTATAAAGCGCAGGGAAACAGTTCACTGGTTTTAGTGTAGACCCAGTAACCTTGGCAACGCACAAAGGGTGACGTTTTCACTTTATTGCTCTATTGCATTTGCTGATTGAAACATACGATGCAAAAATCACAATTTTTTTTCAGTTTTGTTCAATACTTTTGCCGATATTTTATTTCCCCCGCACTAAATGTGCAGAAGCCAACATCTTATAGAAATCGCGATACAGTTTTGTTATTTGTTATCAAAATACGAAGCACTTGAATCGTCCAAAATACGACTCCATTGTATATACAGTGACTGTGCGTACAATGTGTGCATATATAATAGTTGAACATGTTCTTTCCTTCGCTATAAAATTGTACATGTACATGGTACTGATACATACGTATTAAAGTAGCATACGGACATACGCTGTATATGTATTTTCTTGACCAGATTTTCAGTTAACGCGCTGGTTAACACTGAATAGAAATTAATGAAAATTAACGATTAAAATCTGCTTAAAGCGGGAATAAGTGTTGGAAACGCCGAAATTTCTGAAAATTAAGTTTCAGTGTCAAGAATTTGATTGTTCCTATAGTTGAAAACTGACATCATATAATTTTCAGGTCCACTTCAACTATAATTTGTTATTTGACGACCGGCAAATTATATGCAAATGTTGCAGATTATATGCATGTATAAGATGCAAATAATATGCAAATAATACGTAACTTAGAGCGGTTTCACAGCTCACGGATCACTAAACATCTCCCGTGTTTGTCCTCCAGATCGAAAAAGAACAATAGAGCACGTGCTCAGTTTCTGCTAGCAGCCACGTGCGTTTCCCCATGCACGTGGCTCTATTGTTCTTTCCCCTTATCTGGAGGACAAACACGGTCGTGACCTTTTGACCCCATGTGAAAGCGCCCTATAGGTGATGATATGCAAATGTTATGCACATGTTATGCAAATAATATGAAGACGTTTCTCTGTTCTGTAAAAGAATGTCGAAACAAACCCCCATTCCCGCTTTAAAATTATAAAGTAATAAATATTCATGAGTATGCTATCGCATTGTCCCTTTCCCACCACAAAAAGGAAAAAGTTTGTAAGTGAACAAATTCTACTCTCTACACCCGTTTATGGACACGGATTGCGCACAGTTTCTGTATGGTATTTTAGTTTATGATCGTCATAAATATTGACGATTAACAATGACGTAATATCCATATACAGATTACGTTAACAAGAGACACATTTATATCATTATTTTTGTTTCAGTTGGAACAACAATTGACATGATACACCTTTACGTTCTAATATTTACTTTCACCTGGTATCAAAAGACATTCAAAGCTTCGCTTCACTCCAATTTTTTGTACAAGATGGCGACTATAAACTTTGACACTGCGCCGCCATTTTTGAAAAATGACCGTAAGATAGCGTGTGCTCTTAGCCCGTGCCAAAATGCAAATTGTTAGATATAACTTCGGCAGACTGGTTTTTGCAATGGCTGTTTAGTTTAAAGAATAAATTATGATTACCCAGTCATGTTTTACTTAATAGAGCGAGAGTGTCGCTTAACTGTTGTCTTTCGAATGGGAACCAGGTTCGTCTATAATGCATTTAAACCAACTCATGAGCGTGGGTACCAGTTTGGACAGCCTATAATCGCCGTTTCAAAATCTTCTAGTTCGTCGTTACGTAAACTCCAAGTAGACCAATTGGGGCGAGTCTATTCTCCGGCCCTATAGCTCAATCATGTCTGTGCAGTCTATGGTTTGGCAGTGTTGCGGGAAATTGAAGAAAATCCCAGCATTTACCATGAGCGAAGGACTGGGATGAAGTCTATCCTCAGTCAGCACAATCTGGACAAATCATATCCCTCGTGAAGCAGTGACGTCATCGCGCATGCTCCATGAGCCGTCAGGCGCAGACGCTCCCACCTCGTCCAATCAAATGTTGCCACGTTTCGCCGTTCAACCGAGCCAGCGTAATAAATAAATACTTCTTAGAAGTCATTTTGGTACAATATTAATTTACAGTGATATAAATTACCAATCTTCATATAAAAATATTGTTACACTTTATATACATTTTTATGTAAACTTACACAAGCTTGGGAGGGGGCGTGGTCCGTGGCAAGGCGGACGATTAATAATTAATGACGTATGATGTAATAGCTCATGAATTATTCATCAGCTGTGTCTGTCTGTCCTCGCGTCCCTTCTATCGTTAAGACCCATCTGCTGCATCATTTGGTAATACTTGTAAAAGTCCACTGTGCTGAGCGACGATTCGTCGTTGGGGGCGTCCTCTGGTGGCCTTTTCAGAAATTGCACGGCCTTGACCCCGGGTCGAGTTCGCTGGGCGCTCACTGCGCGGCCTTCTTTATTGAATCCTAAATACATGTCCGTTTTCTGGAACAGTTTTAATTGCGTGTAATCGTCGTGGCTGATCGTTTCCGTGAATACACACGACACGCTAGATCCTCTCTTCATCTTCTTCTGGGAAGGGAAAAATAAAATAAAATTTAAAACATCTTAAACGATTTTAAAGCTTTTTAAGTTTTTCTTTTACTATAGACCTCATTAACGAGGACGCCATTTTAAATCGTGTCCCCTGACTCATTTATATGAGAATGTACAGCACATTTTAGGGTGATGCCAGACTGGGAAGGATCATGCCAGGTATGCTTTAATTCCTTTGAGGTCCGGGGGACCATGGGAACGAGGTTAAACTCGTGGCAACCCATGGAATCTCATCACCAATTTGCATTTATAAACTATTTTTGTGAAACAAAACTGCAGTGAAATATCGATACATCAAGCCTCGTTTTCAGAACGAGGCTGGATTGGAATGCATACGTAGTCTGGTACCTTTCTATAGTCAGTGGTATGCATCTCATAGAACTGATTCAGGGGACACGGTAGAAAAATGCTTTTATGTACATGACATATACAATGTCGTGTAGTGCCAAAGCTGACATTAATGTTCATTTCAATGCGTCTATACATACATCCTTGGAACCGTAAAAACACTGCATGGCCACTATCAGGTGGCCCCTTTATAGAGGTTGCATCCAATCATTATACACATGGCATTTAAGAATGACCACTATAGCAGCTGGCCTGTTTATCAAGGTGGCACATTTGCCGTTGGATTCGTCATTTGATCGCACAACAAAAGTCCACTATTTTTATCCGGTTTGCAACTACATCTAATTGTTCTGTCATATTATGCTATCCGGGTTTTTTTTTCTCCAAAAAGATGCTTCTACTCGCTATAAAAAAGAACAAAACCGAAACCTATTCCAAACTGTGCAAGTTACAGCGGTTAAATTTCGACACTTGCGGGCGTCACTCGTAGTTTAACGGACCCTGGTCTTAACAACACCCGCCCCGGCTTAACGATATAGATTTCAAACATTATTGAACCGGTATGAAAAGAAAAAAATGTTTTCGGGGTTTTAGGGATATCAACTTTCTATGTACAATTGAAACGCGTCTATAGGCAGGTTTATCCGACCATTAAAAGCCGGTGTTTTGTGAGGAAGGAAACTCGCAAGCCACCGGCCTGCCCAGAAACTATACCAACTTGAAAGTCGGTGTGCTGTACTTTGCTCAGAGGAAATATTGGGGTCCAGTTTCACAAAAAAGGAACCGTCAGTTCCGATAAAAAGGTTGTATGGGGGAAGAGGAATAAAGACCTAGGCGTCCGGCTAAGCTTTTAGAGAAAGCTGGCTTAAATTCGACACCAGACGATGTTTAAAAAATCCCAAGAGCAGAATTAGCGATCGATAGGGGGATCTTTTGAGAGAAAAAAATGCTCAATTGGGCGTACTTCCGAGGTGGTAAATGCATTTATGTGTGCGGCCCTGTGGCAGTTGACTTGGGTTTCAGTTTTCGTGCACTGTATTTTTGTAGAAATATCGGTTACACTTACATGCACTACTTTAAAACGAAAGGAGCGCGCGAGAACTATACAATGTGAAAAAAAATCCTACAATAAAACCTTGCTTTTCAAGCAAGATTTTCGGCATGTATTTGATTGCTGAAAATTCCAACTGTAAAATGCGTGTGCGCTTATACATTTGTATATCATGTGTATGTCAATGTGTGTTGTGAATGTGTTAAATACGTATAGGGAATTTTCGTAATGTATGCAAATTTCATGAATACTTTAATAGCAAAATATTGCTCTTAACGACCACAAAGCTGGTCCGGGCTTGTCCTACCTAGCAACAACTAATGTATGCAAAATGAATTCCAACCATAGAAATCGAATTTAAAGTAACAGATGAATGAAATAGCACATCACAAGACAATGTCACAAGAAACATCAAACCAGGGGCCGATTTCACAAAGCGCTAAGATTCGTCCTAGGAAGTGTAACTCGTCTTATCTTGGAACTAATCCTAGGACCGATTTTCCCGACGACTGTTGTATTCGGTACTGTTAACAAACATGGTACAGCCGTTGATAAATGTATAATAAGTAGTTGCGACTCGTCTTGTAAAAGACGGGTTTTGTGAAATCGATCTCAGGACACGTCTTAGCAAAGACCGATCTTACTGCTCGAACTCTTCTTAAATCCTAGGATCGATCCTAAGATAGGAAGAGTTTTGTGAAATCGGCCCCTGGACCATTAATTTGAATACATTATACGAAAACGGTCTGTTCGCTTCAATGTCCTACATTATAGGCCAATAACCAGTTATGCAGTCCATCTAGAATTTAATAGGCACCGTACAATGATCCATATTTAGACCTAACGGGCCTAGATGCTAGACAGCCTCTTTAGACACTTGATGATGAGGCAGTGGTTTTTTGACTGAAAGGATGGAACCGCTGATGCTAAGTTAGCTTCAAATGAAGCGATAAACAACGAAGGAAATGATTGAGCAAAACTGAGGGGAGATGCCAACATGACAAGTACATCACACACACTGATCTATATACAGAAGGTCCATTCGTAAAGTATCTTGTGACATTGCCTAGTGATGAGCTACGGTATTTCATTCATCTGTTACCTTAAATTCGATTTCTATGGTTGGAATTCATTTTGCATAAGCATATACACTAGTTGTTGCTAGGTAGGACAGGCCCGGACAAGCTTTGTGGTCGTTAAGAGTAAACTTTTGTTTTTAAAGATATGCATGAAAATCCCCTTGTGTAATTTGAAGCCACTGCCAACGAATTTGGACACAACATTTAGACGACAGATATCAAAACAAACAAAAGAACTTACCCGCCCTACAACTTGTCCTCTCTTGTTAATACAAAGAAAATATCCCGTCTCCTCCCCTTGAATTGTAATCTGTCCGTTCAGCGAATCTGTCCGGATTACTAATTTTGCTGAGGAAAAACAAAACAGGAAAAGAAAAATTAAGTACATGACGAGTACCAAATGTGACAGCAGAAAATCAGAGAGGCACTTCAGGCAGAGTGGCGCAGTCTGCCTCAGCAGCTCATACTTGGTGCAGTCAACCTTGCCACAAGGTGTTCATACACGTTAGTGACTGATATAATATGCCACATTTTACGGCCTAGGTCAGAGCATTATTTAAGGATTTTTCCCTTCTTTTTGAAGAGCAGACCTAAGTATTATGAGTATATTATATCTATGAAGTGTGACCCCACCACACCCTAATGTCCTTTAAAATGCGCAGAAATAACCTCAAAGTTATTTTTAAAAAAACAATGATCGCGTGCGAATGGAATGCCATAATATTGGAAAGGGCGAGGTCTTTCTCTGTTTTCCGATTTCATCGAAGCCACTTGAACATTCTTTTATCGCGTAAACTTATTTTTGTGTCCGACACTCGCTCAAAGAATTTGGCACAACATAGGTCGGTGTCCCCTCGTTCAATCAGTTTTCTCAAATTCTTCCGGTCTTTAAAAAAATCTTGACCGAGAAAAACTGTTTTTCACAGCAGACAATGAAAAGTAAAAATATTTTAGTGTTAAAAAGAAATAATTGTACCAATCGAAAGCCTGTCTACAGTAGACGTTTGTAAATGCCCAGTAGCATGGCGACGGTGGGCCTTATCTACAATCGCACACACTTGTCAGGAAAGGCAATGCCACAGTTATTGCCCATTATTGCCCACTTATAATGACTTTAAGGTCAAGCGAGGCCAACACAAAGGGGCCATCATAAAAATATATACCACCAAAATAAAAGAGTAAAATTTGCGCGCCAAATATTGGATAGCACAAAAATACATCGCGTATTTTGTGCAGCGCCCGAGGTCTTCAGCGCTATCAGATACGCCAATTATTTCCGAGGCCTTCGATTAGAAAAAAAATTACAATCTGGAACAGACCGTTTGGCCTGAATTTTTTTGAGGGAATAGTTATTTAGGGATCTGACCGCTATATAGGTCGGCCTTGTTTGTCGGGTTATTGTACAGAAACCACTTGTGTCTATGTCGGTTTATTGGCTATACGAGCCGGAGTTAGTACGAGGACTTTAGGGTGTTTTGGCGGCAGAAAGACTGCACTTGGACTATGGCAGCTAATCCAGTGCAGGATACGGATGTCCGATCTTTAACCGCCCGAAATTGCCTCTGCCATCTTCAAAAACCTGTTTGTTATCTGGTAGATGTACACTACCATTTTAAAATTTCGCGCTCCCAATCGGTTTCAAGGATATCGTCAACAAAATTTGTAAACTAATTTATTCGATTCCATAAAGCATTGCAATGACTACACTAACTTTTTTGCTTCCACATCTAAATTGGACATTGCAAAGTTCCTCTTTTCTGGAAAAATATGATCAAGAGTTTTGAATGGTACGACTTTGGGTACGACATTCCTCTTAGCACGCGCGCGATAGCACTCTATTGGTCAAAGAGGTTTCAACGCGGGCGTCCTACCTGTACGTGCACGCCATATAGTCTTAAAATATTGTCTCCTCGTAATAATATTCTCACAGTTTAATCTTGAACGAGAGACTATTCACGGGGGGTGGGGGTGTCATGGCCAACCTACGGCTGTTCTATGACTGGTTTAAAGGAACACGTGCAACAGTAATTGTAACACGTACACGACGACTGCCAACTGTCGGAGTTTGCTATTTTGCAGTTGGCCAAAACCAGATCTTGTCATCTGATCTGTTCGGCACGTTTCGGTAGTTAAGCACACAACCACTGCCGACATTTACAAGTTACCGCCAGGCAGACCTTGTTTTAACGGGTCACACGTGCCGCACCAAGGCAAGCCGCGGCTCAATTTAGTCAAGAGATGGGTTGCACACCCGGTGCGAAACAATACGACTGCGTAACACCAGAAGCCACCTGTACGGGGGCTTGGCCGGGCACGGCGGGTTGTGTGGTGTCATGTTTATCATCAGCGGTAATTGATTGACAGGTTGCAAAAAATAGCAGCCAGTAATGTTCCGATTTGCTCCCGGCTTCTGGAACACATGGGCCAGGCGCCCCAATGTAAAACGGTCCTATGGGACAATTACAAGCGAACAAGGACACGGAGAAAAACCTTTGCCTTTTTAAAAGTTCAAGGAAAGGAAAACATAATTTTTGACAGCCAGTGTATGTTGTCCTTCCCCCATGGTCTTTGCATCTGAGAGCGGGTCTGCAGTCTTGTAAAACCGTGGATGACATGTGAATTGTCCTGTTGCGTGTTAGATCATGGAGGAAGAAACTAGATAATGGCTGGCGCCCCGAATTGCCACTTTCAAATGGAGGTGCAGTTTAGAAAGTCACATACTATGCTGTTGTTGCTGCGTGGTGCACGCCATTGCCTAGCAACCAACACTCTGGTTGTTTTATGCCATTCTCCCCCACGTTAAACACGTGCGGTATTAATTCTGTACTTCACACCTGCCGCGTGCACCACATAGCAACAAAAAATTGTCTGGGCAAGTGGATACTGAGTATGTATGTGAAAATGAAGTAGGTCATGTACGTCAGTGAACCAGACGCTATTTGTGCGAAACATGCAAAAGGCTAATATTGTAGCATATAAAATACTCCAAATTTTCATGTTGCTTCAAGCGATTGGGAATGGCGACTTGGGCCCATTATCCAAAATATTTTAACAGTTTACAGAAAACAGTAGCCTACATTGATCGAGCCTATTGACCCCTTTCGAACATGTGCGAATACGCCATTTTGGGAGTCAAATAATGCTGAGTCATTGTGGAAGCGATGTGCGTGCGCACTGTCTCTCTCTCTGGTGGGCGTAACGCCGTTTAATTCACCAATGGGAGCCTTTAGTATAGCGCGTTATGCGTGCTATGGACGCACACAACGCGCACGCACACTGCTTCCACAATGACGCGGCATTATTTGACTCCCAAAATGACGTCATTGGAAAGGGGTCAATACATGTATTACGGCCGTCTCGCCTAAGCGATTACCTTCTTTCGGCGCGATCTTTTGCAAGTCCCAATTTGTTACCAGACCCAATTTAGACTACACGCGCGCCTCTCTCAGCAGCAACGAACGTGGGCGGTGTGCAGTTGAGCCCCCTCGCTCCTACAAAGTCCCAACTGACGTCACGACACCTCGATGGCTGCTAAATAAATACCCCGATGATGTACGCGTAAGGTAAATAATGTTTTTACTCCATACAATACAAGAGATTGCGGTCGCGCGCAGGCACGCGATGACATGTTAGAATGTGACGTCACCGCCCTATGTCGGATGGATTCTGTCATCGTACTAATCAACCCACTTGTTTGATGTTTTGTGCTAGATCAACCGTCAGTCGACAGCCGATGGCAATGTTTGTTTGTTTTAAAAGATGTAAATCACATGCTTGGCTGGGATGCCAAACCGCGAACATGCCGAAACCAAGTTTAAAGGTAAAACAAATGATTGGTATAAACTGTTAAAACTTAAAGTGGCGTTTTTTTCCATCTCGTGATTAGAAGCCAATGTTGATAAAACTGCCCTGTAGAAATTGCAGTAGTAGGTGCCACAGCCTAAATCTCGTGAGGTCGTTCTTTTACGTATCCTGCTATTCGAACGGCAATCCGACTTTATGTGTATATATAGAGAGAGAGTCCTATATAGCTGTATACACTTTTGGGTGGTCTATATTGTTTCCCGATATTGCTCACCTAATACGCACACATCCCAAGGTTTTGTTCCTTTGTTCCTATGAAAAGAAAACCTGCCCCGCTGAAAAATAACCACAAAATGCATTTTCATCTTTAAATAGACCGCCGAGACATGTTTTTGTTGGGCCATGAGCTATCTTGTCGCAGGATACAACAACACCAATAAGCCCTTTGATGAACACCGTGGCAATTTCCGCGTGAAGGAGGGTTCCCTTAAAAATATTTCTTTGTCCACGAATACGGTAAAACTTTTTGTTATCAACATTTCACAATGCTTATATCTACTGAAGATGATTTTTCGTATATTAAACTGTTTTGATGAAGATGAAAAGCTAGCCTTTATTTATTGTGGGTAAAGCTGGTATCCAAAGTGCCCCCAGGAATGTTTGTGTGTTCTCAAAGCGACATGTGTGTGCACATTTTGGTAAACATGTTGGTGGAATTCGGCGATGCGTATATTTTGTTTTCCAGACTTGTCTGAAATACTTTTCGAATTTGAGAGAAAGACATTACTGTTAAAAGTGTCATTCCCATCACTGGTCAAAATAGCAGGACATCAACTTCGAAGTCATCTTGTTTTTCTCTATATAGTCTATACACTCCATCTTTAATCTTATTCGAACCATTGAGGAAGGAAAACATGTTTGAACTAACGTTCCCGGGATTTGCAATAAAATAACTACTGAAAAGGTAGGTACTCTTGTTAAATGATGACTTCGATTTTTCCAGGTACCACCGCACTGTCCTAGACTCCGACATAACGGGTATGTATTTGTGACACTTCTGGGCCGGCGACTGACAATTGTTGATATTGTTCATAAAAACCTCGTGTGCTACAAACATCATTCTACCAGAGGCCTGCAGTGTAGATGCGTTGTTTTGGTGTCACATTTTGACATCAGACCCTATATAATAGTTCTTGGAAGCTCCCAAAAGATTGCAGAATTTCTCTCCCCGGGGATTTTAAGAGTCCTGGGAAAATCCTATGTCCTTCTCGACCTCATCGTGAGTGCTGAGTTCAGAAGCTATTCAACTAGCTTTGAGATGCTTCAAAGACGTCTTTAAATAGATGGCTATCTCCTTTATCTCGAGGCAAACAATGAGCCTTTTTATTTCAAAACAAAAATCTTGCTCGAACACGAGGAGGATTACCGTAAACTCACGGATATTTGTGCCTCAAGTGGCGCTTGATAGAAACTTCTTTAAATGTCTTTAAACTTTCAGTAACAATTGGGGGAAATAGGGGCAAACATTTACCGTGTTCCAAGAGAGTTATAGACGGCTTAGTAACGAGATAATAAGTTAATTGTAGTGGTATAGGCCCCATATTATAGGCTTGGAAGTTCCGACTTGCCCAATGTTCGTGCCTGTAAAAAAAAATGGTATACCGGGAATCTTAGTTATTGCACAAATTGTGGACATTTTGGGGACAATACGAACGTGTACTGAAAAGTTACATGGCGTCGATTTGGACCAAGTATTACACGATGTTTTACCGATTTTTCTCGCACGGTATATTCATGACAATACGTCCGGGTTTTAGACGATTTAAGCACGCACCAATATTTACATGTGCATTGACGCTATAAGGTCACCCTTTTGGTATTTCGTTTCATTCCATTGTCGTGGAGTTTATCCGTTTAGACATACAAGGCTCGCGATTTATAAAGTGAAATATTGGGAACAGTGGCAACATTCATTTGTTAGTTGGGATAAAAGGCTGCGAGTTTGCAGACGATGAATTGACGTGGATTTTGCAGGCCTTTTGTGGTCTTTGTCGCGGGAAGGCTACGGTATGGGTGGGAGATTTTCATCCTATACCAGTGGAATTTAAGCGACCGTGGATTGGGGTTAACCTACAATCATATGATATTACCGGTAAAACTGGAGCGTAGTATAGGCCTATTCTCCCAAAAGGAAACTCAATTTTCTTAAAATATCATCAGAACAGAAGCTTGCACAGTGAACTTTTTAATAACAAGGATCGCTTTCAAGATTGTTCCGCGTCGGTAATTTTGTCCAAGTCCAAGTGGACCTGTTTGAACAAAACTGCGATTTCCACAGCAATGGAATGTGACATTTCCAGTGAGCGTGCATAAACTTTCTGCAGTTAAGGGCTCTTGGCAAACCCATTTAGTTGGGTTTTCGGGCTGGTTGAACCTGTGCATGGTGAGCTGTCCTCTGGAGCCACACGTCTCCCAGACAGCCCGAGACGTGCAGGAGCTCAGGGAGGCAATTCAGGCAGAGTGGCGCACCCTGCCTAAGCGGCTCTCACAGCCTGGTGCAGTCAGCCTTGCCGCAAGAGGTGTTCATACACATTACTGACTGATAAAATGTTACATCTCTCAGCCTCCTTGTTCTTTTGATCAAAGTAGGCTATAATTTGCGTTTATTCTTTAAACCGTATACTTTTAAGGGGCATCCAAAGAAATGTTGTGGCGTATAATGTCTTGACATTTGAGACCAATTTCATTTTATTTCAGATTTTAAACCCTGAATGTATAAGACATAATTATGCAAGCTCGTCGTTTGGATATCAAATACGCAGGCTTTAGTTCCGATATGTGTCTTTTTTTCTGCCACTCTCTGCATGTCGGAAACAAACTGTTTCGTGCGCCCCATAAATAATTCAGCAACATGATCAGGTTGCCGCCGGACGGTTTCAATCAGCCGCGCGTAAATCACAGCCAAGCCGGCAAGAAAAACCATGAAGGCATCCGAAAAGAGAGGAAAAAAACATCAACCGTCAGTATAGCCTTGTTTGTGGAAAGAAAATTGCTCGTGTCGAGGACACCCGATACTCGGGATTAACAAGGGCTGATGAGACGGGCTCATCATGTAAGGGTTTTTGTACTTGTGCGAAGAATGCAAGGGATGCTTGTGTAAAGCTTCCATGTACCTCCCCCCACTTGGGACTCGTAATAAAGCTGAGAAAAAAGAGAAGAAAAAGGAAAGGGCATGGTCTAGGACAGAAGAATCAATTGCCTACGGGAATGCAAACAAGCGCACAATTTTCGTTTTTGAGATTCCGAGGGCGGTGGCCGGCGCGAGGTGGAATTTGTAGCCGAAAGAAGATGAGAGATAAGTTGGTGATTACAGCTAAAATGGCGGGCGCGTTTGAGCCGAAATCTGCCATGAAAAGCGGTCGCGATTTTTGAAGAAAGATTAACCTCACACCCTTGACATATTTCTCCCTAAATTATTTCTGAATCTCCAGTAACGGTTGCACTGAATCTAATCATTCGTAGACTAATAAAGTGTGACGTCAGTTGCCAGGGTAACTGGGTCTAAATATTTACTTGCACCTAAAACGTCCCTTGGTAAAGCGCGGGAAACAATTCACCGGTTTTAGGGTAGACCCAGCAACCTTGGCAACACACAAAGGGCGACTTTTTCACTTTACAACTCTATTTTTACTTTTTTCGCCGAGGTATTTTTTTTATGTTAATTCCAACACAAATTCTTAAAAGATAAGTGATAATTTTTAAATTGTCTTGTCTCTACAATCACATTCCTTTTATCACGCTCCTAAAATACATACTGCGGCAACAATAAAATACGGGTTTTTTAAATTTTATTTTAAATGCACACTCCGTAACATTCAATGAAAAACATAATCAGGAAATTTGTTATATAATATTTAAGGCTACCGGATTAAAACCACAAGTTCACCCCAGTCGAGTCACGTCACAAAAACAACTTCACATGTAATGTTGCACCCTGCATCCTGTGTATATATCGAATTTATAGGAAGTCCGGTTTAATTTAGCCAGTGTATAACCGAATGATGAATTTCCGGCGCCGGAAATTGGCCCGTAATTTGGCCCGTACATTAGCCCGTAATTTGGCCTGAATTTTCCCCTGGTTGCCAGTTTGTTGCGCGATATTTTCTATGAATAATCACCGAGCGTTTCCGGTGAGAAATTGCGAAGAGACTCCCCGTGTATGTAGCGTTGTCTTCCTTCCTCGCTCGGTAGAGGACATGAGACCTATTTATAACTCAGCGGTGTCCTGTCAACGCGTGGCTCGTTGCAAAATGGATTGTTTGCCGTGAACTAAAAAAGGATCCCCACCAATCCGGCAAAGTAAAATCGGTCGCGAGAGGTATACAGAAATGCAGCGCAGACCAGCAGTGTCAAATCTTAAAGGTGCAGTTGCATTAATTATTAACAAAGCATCAATACTCTCGTGCGTATATATACCCATGCAGTCTGCCCTGTTTCTGCCGTCACTTTAAAGATGTCCGTGAACGAGTTTGAAAAATGGCAGGAGTCGACTTGTCTGACTTCTTATTAAATTGGGTCGATAATTTCAGTGGCTTGCGTCGTTTAATCTTGTCCGGGTATATGCAACTTGTTTATCTCGACCCTTCATGCACAACTTATGACGTCATCGTCATGAATAATAAAAACCACTAGGCCTACCGTGTACTAGGCCTATGTTGTTTATTATTCATCGTGACGTGTTCCTTTTTCGTGCTATATACAAACTGGCCTGAAACGATTTATGACGTCACTATATTTACATGTAAAACCTCCTGTGCGTGCAGCTACGCCGTCTGTTTCTGAGAAGCTCCCATAGACAAACGCACACGCATGTAAACAGAGTGACGTCATCAAACTTTCACGGTTATCGACGCCATCTTGTTCACGGGGAAATTCGAACACGCAGTCATACGTGTGTTCGATTAGCATCCACGATTAGCATGCCTGACATGCGAGATCGTGCAAGGTATGGTCAGTCAGAAGAGATCATGGGAACGAGATGGAAGTCGTGTCGATCCGTGGAAGCTAAACGAACACAACCGTAGCGATGCGTGTTCTTCTACTCCTTGAACAAGATGGCATCGATAATCGTGAAAATGCTAAAATTGAATTTCTTGGAATTAAAATACGGTTCTTATTTGTGTGGGAAACGACAGTAAGCACACAAATTGATCGTGATTATTAATGTTTTACCTGTTGTGTTTTTCTTTATATTTATGGTATGTGGGTTGGACTTGGAGAACATGAAAATGCCTCTTTTGGGTTTGCTGACTTA
Organism: Henricia sp. BOLD:AAB3569; assembly: GCA_037783545.1. Classification (NCBI taxonomy): domain Eukaryota; kingdom Metazoa; phylum Echinodermata; class Asteroidea; order Spinulosida; family Echinasteridae; genus Henricia; species Henricia sp. BOLD:AAB3569. Next base: position 2,358,455 of record JBBELK010000454.1, on the reverse strand, counting down.
CCATATAGATCCCCGTTATCCCCCAAAGCGTCGATACTTCGCTCATTAATCCTAATGTGCCTCATGCTGGCGCGGCTGAATAACTGCAGCCGTATTGGTCTGGACACGCTGTGGTTCAAGTTGATATCGGGAAGGACCCGATCGAACGTGTTTTCGTAGTCTAGTTGTACCGACTCCTGCCGTGGAAAACGAGAAAAAATGCATACAATTAATACTCAATTTATAATAATTTACCACATAAATTTTGCTTAATCCGGTTATGTACGCGCGCGTCCCGCGCGCGACACGCGCGCTCATTTTCAACCTCGTCCCCGCTCATTTTCAACCTCGTCCCCAAGATGGTCGAGCGCGATCGTTTCCAAAGCTCTCTGCAGCAGGCCATGGGGACGAGGTTGCCTCATTTTGGAACCACTGGGTTCGAATCCCAATTTGACCCATCTACTCTGTTCAGGTTTGATTATAGAAAAAGAAAACAATTATGACAAATTAATGAGTTTTTGGTTCAGCACTGCTATCTCAATGTTTCCAGCGGCATATTTATAAAAGAAAACCAATTGTGCACATTTTTTAGCAATTGACCCAAATTATATTCACCTTGCAGCTTTAATTGATATTACACGCACTTCTGTGACTGCGTACAGTTCAAGCACTTCCCGAATTTAGCGCATACTTGAGCAATTTCGGTTCGCTCCTGTTCAAGACACCGCGCAATAACTGATTTAGCTGCGAGCGAATCGACCACAAATTGGAAAAACTGTGCAAATGTCAGTCCAGATATAATCATCTCATTTCATTAGATGGCCGCACCAGATTACAGCGGTGTACTGTTTCGTGACGGCGGAAAAAGGTCTCGCGTCATTTTGATGGCATCTCGTGGGTGGACTTACCAAGCCTCGCGGGCGCCATGTAACGCAGACCCGACGTATACGGCTTGCTCTAAACACACACTGCAACAACCGCGCTGCCGGCGTTTTTGTTTGAACTTGGTCGCAGATGTGGTGCTGTTACATTACACCGCAAGCAAACCTATAAAACGGTGGACGCACACATCGCGAGGTTGTCCCTAATGACCGTTTTGGCTATTATTACTCAGTGTATTAGGTGGACACTTGGGTCGGTGGACTATTTTTGCAGTGAGGTCTAAAATGAAAATTAGTGACCATTGAGTCTACGCTTTGCGTTGTGACTTGGCAAAAGTTCCTCATGCTAACATTATAGGTATGATTTGATTCGTAAAACAGCCAGATAAATGGCAAATTTACTACAGGGCCTATCTTGGCCTATAGCATATTGTGAAAACTGGCGCTAACTACAAAATGAAATTCAATACTCGAATGGCATCTAACGCGTGACTGAATAAAAGTCCCACCCGAACAATCTGCTCATTCGTTTTACCAGTATAGTAATATGCTGATTATGACGTACAGATTCACAATGGAGGTGGATATCGCGCCCACCCAACACTTTCTAAAGTATTTTATACAAAATTGGATTGTATGGAGTCTAAACGTTGGACAGCGATTGACAACAAGGTTATGTATTGGCTATGTGAGGCTCACAGCTTTCACAAACTGTTTTCGACGATTATATCTCAATCAAAGAGACCCAAATACGACTTTTGTTTGCCAACGTCCTTCATCCAAACCCTACACCAGATTTTAGTTTGAAATCCTCCCCGTGGCCTTGTGGTGCCAATGGGAAGAATCTGAGCGGATCCCAGCGGGCAGACGCGGCTTAGAGCCCGGCAAACCCATGGCGGAAAACGGGGGGATTACGATCATGGGGAGAAAATCGAAATCCACACCCGCAACAAAAATTCACTCCCAACGAGCCAAACAAGCTTATCGCAGCGTGTATTTGAGGCAAGTTAGAGATAAGTGTCGATTAAAGAACACTTGATGAAGTTGACAGGTTTTCGAGATGTTTTGTGAATGGGCGGTCGTGGGAAGAAACGATCTCAATTTTTGACTTTTTTGTAAAGATTTTTTTCCGGGATTAGGTTAAATTTGAGTACAGATGTTGACAGCTGTTATACACAGTTCGAAGCTGGGTATTCCACCCCGCGCCCCCTCCCGTCATTTCACATGACAGACGTTTTGGGCTAAGGGAATATTTGATTGACCATAATACGCCCGGACAATTGACCACTGACCCTCCCGAGGCCCAATTTGACCAGCTGTGGGTCTGTGACTGTACTGTTTGGCCCCCAAAACCGGCCTGACCATCGCGCAGTACTGTTGACCCAACTTTTAGACAAAGCAAGTCGGAGGATCGTTTAAAAAGGCAGATATCAGCTCCGGTATTATTCGTTGATATGGTAATGATACATATGACCTCAAAACATTGCGGACATTGTAACACAAAGCGCACATACGATTACGGAAATAATGTGACACAGAGTGCATGCACGTACGATAGTGCGGTGACATTACAAGCTTTCATATTTTTTTATAAACAGCACCACACTCCACAAAGTACACAATGGGCAGAACAAAACGGCTTTGGTTGATGTTTAAAAAAAAAAATTGTAAAGAGACTCACCTGAACGCTAATACACCAGATGATGACGATTTGTAACAGTCTGGGGAAGGAGAAGAAAGAAAAAGAAATATTGATCCGAGGTGTTCGCTGGGTGACCGACATTGTTGCACGACATGTGCGCGTTTATTGTTTGCCATGTGATTTGTATACACGAAGCCAGTAAACGTTTGAAGTGCCGTATAAAACCGACGAAATGATAAAGTCAGGCACGCGTTGTGCCCAATTTGAGGCAATTGGGCTGTCGGGCTAATCCGGAGCCGCTCTACACAAACACCGTTTCACACCCATCGTTAATTTGGACACGACTTTGACAACGTTGAGGTTACAATTTGTTTTTAAATTCTAGGGAAAGCCCCAATCACAGATAAGCATTCACGCGGTTTGGCGCTTCTCAGGCTGTTTTCAAAATAGAAGACCGGAGGTCGTGCTTACATTTTAAGTATCCGTTTCTCTTCAACCATCGCTCTAATTCCAGATACAAACATGAAGGGTTAGTTGCCAACAAGTGGCCGACGTGGCATCCAAAGTGGCGATATTACGGGGTTTGTCCAAACATCGGCCTGGACGATTCTGATAAGACCACCCCAGCCGTCGGGGCGTCACGATTTGCCCACCGGGTCAGAAGAGCTAGCCTCCGTTGGCTGTGCGCGTCCCAGGAGCACCCGATGAACTTAAAATTGGATAAAGTTTTGCTGAGTAGTGTCCACGAATCTACATGTAAACTGCGACTTGGGAAGGACATCTCACACAGGTTTTGGAGAGAAAATGCGAAAGAGGAGCGATATATATTCCGTCCAGAAGGCTTACATAACAGCTGCCGGCGTGTGGGAGTCAGGCCGGTTCCTTCCTCCAAATCAGGAATAGGCCCTAGGTATCGCTTGAATTCCTGTAAACATCCGACGGAAGACGATTTGCAATGCTTCTATTCCCGTAAGATTCCGGCTATAGTGTTGCAGGAAGCATGCGTGGGTCTTGTCTGCTCCCGTGTACAGGTTGGACACTGCACGATCGATGTTGTCTGGGGCACTGGTTTTGCCAAACGCGGAGTTCCAAGCGATGCGATCTGTTTGACAACAACTCGGCGAATGAGGGAGCCCCGCTAGCTCCAAGCTGTTTCGACCGGCGTCCTCAGTCAAGCATTACATTTGGCCAATAGAAATGACGGCTATGCGTAAAACCTGCGTCGTTAGGCCAGCTATAGACATGTAAATGAAGGCAGCGCAGTCTCCTATCCGAGTTGGGGGCCGTCCCACCGGGGCGGTGGGAGGGCGTTCATGACCATTCTCCTGCCGATCATATTATTCATGCTAATTAGCCAATCATTACACAGTTGCACGTACTTGGAGAGTGTAACAGGGTGGTTTGTTGCGCGCATAGCTGTCAAATAAAGTAATATCCCCGCCCGGCCGGTCGAGCGTCAGTCGGCCTACTTGACGGCACCACCATCCCAACGCGCGCCCGTTGTACTCTCGGTGGTGTAATAAATACGGTTGGTGTCAGCGCTGCGTCGCCGTCTGAATACCTCAAACCTTTACATTCGTGGTCGATAACAACTCCAACATTTTATTCTCTATTCGTGCTTATTCGCTCTCCACCCCCTCACCCATCCCCGATTAGCCAGATTTCGTCTATACCAAGGAAACAATGTTAAGAAGAGCTCCCCGGCAATTTCCCATCCCGACACAATCCACCTTGTATACACGTTTTCCTGTTTGATTTTCATCTATGTGTGTGGGAGTTTAATGTCATTCGCTTCATTCCGCTGTTCGCAGCGGCTGCTGATGACGACACTCCGACGATCACGGCAATCTAGCGGATCGGCAGCGATACCTGGCGCCGGCTTCTGGCGCGCTAACACCCACTCAACACTTTTCGGCTCTCCGCTGGCTAGAGGCCAACAACACTCGAGAGCAAGCAGTTAATAACCTTCTTGCACTTCGGGCTACATTACTCACTCCGCTCATCCGGAGCCTGCCAACGTTTAGTTTCATCCTAAATGCCACGCATTTGGTACAAAAGGGCAATCTTGGCGTTACATGGACGACATTTTGTCATGCTGGAAAACAAAGCCGAGCGGCTCCTAATTATAAGCTTCTAAAACACTCCATGCACGCACAGAACTTACAAGACGTTGTTATGCCCAACCATCCCAATATCCCCATTAAAATACATACACTTTAAACTGTGAACTGTATTCCCTCCTTTTCCCTTTCTCTATTCGCTCTAACGCAAACGAGAATTTCCTAAGCTAATACTAATTAAAGGACTGGTCTCTGAAAGGTCAAAAGTTCCTCAAATCTAGAAAATGAAGTATACGGGAACTTGGACATTAGCGTCCAAAATGGTGGCCGAAGTAAATTTAGGCTATACGGAGCCAGATTTGGGATTTTAAAAAATGTTTGGGAGTGGAAAAAACTAACTTGATCTTGAAAAGCGCTCCGACGCGTTATGTGAATTCGTTTTCATGTTAAAATTCATATAGGCCTAAGTTGGTAAATGCGTTGCACGATACTTTGCCCATTATCGTTTGTGCAAATACATACCTAACCGTATGGACCCCCGTGTGAGTAATATGTTGTAATTTTAGCCTAAAGGTGGGCCATTACTTGATTTTAACATCTCCCGGAGGAGAAAAATCTGGCGGCACAAAAAAGGTCTTAATATGCAAAGTTGAAGAAGTTAAACACCCATGGGTGTTTAACAAGGCGCCCCTGCTGCGTCGCACGCGTGACATCTAGCCCGATTGAGCCGGCTATATCGACATCATAAAAGCGTCTTGATGGTCGTTTGACGGTGATTAATTGTTGTGTCACCGCACCGCGTGGTCCCTTGCCGTGGGGCACGCGAATATCAGATCACAAGATCTAAAAGGGATTCCTCTTGTTGTTTTCAACACGCACGTGTTTGTTTTAAAACTTCTATACACACACACAACAAATTCCAAAACATATTTAGTTCTTAAGGATTCCTCAAAAGTGCCGAATGGCACTGTAGCTCGTATTTAGCCTGAAAAAAAACATGTAAAGAGAAGACGGTGAAAAAATGCTCAGTTTTAGAGGTGGGAGGAAAACCCCTACACAATTATGTATCGGGGGAACCCTCGGAATCAATCAGGGACTGAGAACCCAATCCACACACTGACTTGGACGGGGTTCGAACCAGGGCCACAGATGTGGCGAGGAAAGTACGGCTACGCCAACTGATATTGACATGGTCTTATGACAAAAAAGAGGGGAAAAGTTCAAAAATTAGCATAACTTCATCTGATATAGGGGACAGGTTCTATACACTCCCCCCCCCCCCCCCCCCCCACCCCCCCCCACCCCCCTTGCATATACTGCGCAGGCTCAACAAAGTTAACTTACATGTGTGAACCAGCCGTCTTCATGCTGCGCCATGTTACGGTTACATGGACCCAGGGTGAATCCAAAGTGCTCCCCTTTCCCCAGTCGCCGGTTCGAATCCAGGCAGGTACACAGGCTCAGATCTACACAGATGGTTCGAAGTATAGGCCCACACCACAGCCTCTGCTACCGTATAATCCAGGAGGGTCTCTTGAAACAAAATCCCAGTCGCGTGCCGCCCATGCACCAAAGCAAAAGTTAAGGTTCTCCCGACAGTGATTTATACAAACTCTTAGTTCTCCCAGCAAGGGTTCAAAAAGTTAATGCTCTGACGTCAGACTATCAAGGGAACTGACGGTGCTGTCTTTTTTCTTCAAGGTTGCAAACACGCTCGATCATTGCGAAAGAAATGTTGGAATGGACCGCCACAATTAGATCCAGACACGTCGAGACCACCAAAGTCAACTCATGGTCGCTGGCAATTTTTATTTGAGGTTTCGATGAAGAATGTTGAACAAGTTTTATCTACTCCCATCAAACCGAATGGACAGGACCTTTATAAGTATTCTTCTTGCAGTACTGTCGCTGTCCCGTGGGCAATTTTTTCGCCACCTAGGTCCCAATCGAGCACAAGAGATACACAGAATCAATCCTTTCACTTTGCTTGCCTCAGACCAGACTGATCTAACGGGAAGTAAACTCGATTGCACAAGGCGGTACTGTGTGTGGTGGTACTGTGTGACGCTGCAAAACTTTCCGGCGCCCATCATCCATTCATAGGCTAATACTGTCAAAACACGCTGAATAATTTATAAGCCGGTGTTGTCCTCGTATAATTTCATCGTGAAAACCTCGCTTTTGATTCGTCGACGGGAGAGTGTCGTTCTTTAGTCACGTGGCCTCAAAGTTGACAGGGTTAACCCAAAATTCTTCTGTTTTGCTAAGGGCCAAGCCGATCTAACGGCCCACCTATTGGCCCATCAACTTCAAATATTCAGTCGTGATAGATGCGCCAAAGTGGAACCCCGTGTATTCATAATCCACTCATATCAAGATGATTACATCGCGAACTTTACCAACTTAAAACATTATCCTGGCTCTTAACCATATGCTCTCGATGAATGCATGAACAAAACGCATAAATGTGGCTGCACAATGTGGCTGGTGAAAAGTTAATTTTATGGAATCCGAATTATCCGAGTAATATTTGCCAAGATGCGAGACCACAATGTGTGTTGGACCGCTTCCAAACTAGGCCTATTCATTTTTAGTTGGAATAACTTCCATCCCCCAACGCTAGCTATAGGCCTAAAATACAACTCATTGTGTTAATTTGCAACATCGTAACTTCCATTGCGTGTCGTTATACCGGTACTACAATGTGTAGGCCTATGTATTTTGTATCAATTTTTTTCAAAATTCAATACTGTAGGCCTACACATTTTATTGAACAAAAATTGCAAGTGAAAGTATGCAAAAACCCCTTTATGCCTATGCCAAATTTGATAAATGAGTTCAACACTCGTACGTGCCACTTTTACAATGGCCTACCCCAACAATGAAAATGGGTTTTGTCTGCCAAGGGTGATGTTCAAGTTCACTGCTCATCCGACAATGTAGCATTTTACCGACCAGGATGTTGAAAATATAGATGCATTCCGTTTTTGTTACGAAATCAGTGCCGTAAACTCCGTGTGGGTTCTCTGACAATAAGCGATAACGCTGCCTTTTATTGTTGATGGGCTAAATGCGGCAATGCGCAGTAAGCGGAAAGTGCCTATTTTTTGGTATAAAAAAGTTGATATATTGTGATGCGGCGTCAGATCAGAACTGATTGTTTTTATTCTGGAAGAGTCTAAAACGGCTCCTTTTCAATATTTCACCGCCATTATTGGCTAAACATCGAGGATGACATGCAGGACCAATGACCCCCTCGCATCATTACTGTCGATTGCTGTGACATTCATATGCCTGATGATTTTTGTGACGTAGTAACACATGACGTTTACAAATCGTAGAGCCTCCTTTGTTCATAATGAGGCTCCGTATATTCCAATCAGCATCTTTTGTGTGTGTAAGGTAGCTATGACAACAGAGGGCGCAATTCACATTCTCCAGTGTTTCGGGGGTCTCTCTCGAAAAGACTGGGAAATAAATAAGGAATCGAATTGGCGATTCGAGAATTTTGTGTGGATTATTTATTTGTTTGTTTTGTTTTTCGTTTTGTTTCTCTGGTTGTGATGCATGCAAACACTGTGTTTTATTGCATACTTTAAATGTAACATGTAATATACTTTGTATTGAAGGGGCGGTCGGGTTGGCGTAGTGGTTCTTTCCTCGCCTTTCACCTCTGGCGTCCCGGGTTCGAATCCGGAGCGTGTATGTGGATTGGGTTTGCAGTCCCTACTTGACCGCGTGGGTTTTCCCCTGGGGCATTTCTCTGGGGGTTTTCCTCCCACTTCTAAAACTGCAACTCCTTCTTCGTCATCTCGGTTGATATAGTATAGTTAAAGCTAAAACCGTATAGTTGATGGCATAAAGGGCCTTAGTTGCCGAAGATGCCATAAAATAAAAACACCAACAACATTTGTATTTGAATTGTATTTTGTGGGGTACTGGTGAAAACTATTTGATCCAACATACCCTAAAATTGATCTAAGAGAAGCAAAGAACACAATGATGCACAACAGAACTTAACACAGGTTAATTACGGGGTAATCTTTAAATCTGTCAGGCTCAAAATACCCGTTCGCACCATCTGTCACTGAAGGCGGACACAAAGCCTCTGCGTCATGTCGCGAGCATGCACGGAAGTATTGTTGGTCACAAAATAACAATGTCGTTTTTCTTGTCAACATGTCATGACATCATTAGTAGCTTTTAGTCATGATATAAAGGGCTTAATAATCTGTTTTTCAGAAAGTGGTCTGGCTGGGTTAAATCGGTACCCGATTAGCGTAATTAATTGTGTTGAGTTGTTGACAAGGCGAGGTATAGGCCTAAGGTATTAAGTTGTGTCATTTGAGAGAAAGTGACATGCGGTGTTGTGTCACGAAATGGAAGTGTCACTCAAAGTTAGAGGTGGGTAGGCTTTTGCATGTAACATTTGCATAATGTCTGGTACCCCGAATTCTTCACTTCGAAATGAAAGTGCAATTTATAAAGTCACATACTATTCTGTTATTGCTACGTGGTGCACGCCATTGCTTACCAATCAACAGCCCGGTTACTTTATGTCATTCTATCCTACAGTGAACACGGTGTAGAGCTTCTGCACCAGCGGCCATGACAGGTTTTCTTATTTAAATGATGTAACAATAGAACCACAAAGCACCTACTCATGCATGGCTCAAGGTAACAATGTGACTGCTCCCTGTCATGGCCGCCGTGCAAAGGCTCTATTGATTCTGTACTTCACAAGTTCACACCAGCCGCGTACACCAGATAGCAACAAATATTTAGTCTGGTCAAGTGACTGAGTGTGCATGTGGAAGGAAGTACGTCAGCACACCAAGCGCTATTCACGTGAAGCGTGCAAAAGGCATATATAGGCTAAACATAAATGCCCATCTGTGCCCCCAACCCCGCCCACACCAAACCACACAGAGAGAACGTGGTTCCGTTAACATTATTTAGTGCTGGGTGGTCCACGATAATGTTTGCCTTTTACCAAAACTTGTTTTGAATACATGTAACCATACTTACGCACTGTTAACAAGAAGTACATCCGATATTTGCATGCATTCTGGGCATCAGGATTTGCGACAAACAATTTAGACTTCCCATGAAGAAAAACCAGTGATTAAAACACCATCTGGACGAATACACGCGGCCATTATAACGCGGTCAAAATGTCGTTATGTGCCAAAATGACACACTTGTAACTGTCATCGGGTAAACCAATTAGTCTGAGTATTGTCCGGGCATATTACCGGCCCTACATCCGGGTCATAGGGCTTCCAGGGGGTCTCAGGAACTTTAAAAATGCTTCAAGTACAGTCACGTGACTTAAAAGGTTAAATGAAGTATGTTTTTTTTCCTTGTATCACTAGAATTTTATTGGGTAGACTACATGTACTTACATTCATGCTGGGATTAATGTCATTAACAAGCGCTTCGAAAGCCATTTTCAAGGTGTAAATACACGGTTTTTTATTTTATGCTAATATAATTTACATATTTATGAGCAGAGTCGTGATGTCACATCAGGTATTCACATAATTACCCATTGGATTGTGCAAGAATATCCTCTGTTTACCTAAGTTTTTGAACGTTTTTGTTACCCCTGGTTATTATTCCTTGCATTACAAGTTTCCTGCTCCTAGTCAAGAAAAAGTGGGGATAGAAATCGCAGCATATTGCCACAATTCAAGTTTGAATGCTCATGGTTTTTTTTACTGGTGGGTCACTGAAGTGACATCACACAAACAGCGCCCCCTCTTGCCAAACAAAGTTTAAAGGGTACTATGAGGGCGCTCTTTAATTTGGTAGTCTGTGGCTGCTGCTGCGATCGACCGAAAAACTTTGTTGAAATTACACACGAATGAATGTTGTTTTTATCACTCTTCTTGCGACGAGATGAAAAGGATTTAGTTGCTGCGTCCACAACTTTCAATTAACCCATTTCATTTGGGCATTGGATACAATATTGGAATTTATACGGGACTCATAGTGTTGTGCGCATGTCCCGCAAATCATCTTGGGTACTAACATTTTGTACCAAACAAACCAGCCGAGCACCGGTCGTTCTACACATGCGCGGTTTCTCTACTCATGCGCACTAGCATCAATACTATCTTCTCCACCAATCTGCCCCGCCATTAAGTAACACCCCATTTCGGAATTACTATTTACACTGTGATTATCAGACGTTAATGGGTTAAAATCCCGTAGGTTATAATCACATTATAAGTCTAACCGCAGCACGTTAGGGTTTTTAATTGTTTTATGGCTAGATTCATATAGCTAGATCCTATTCAGCTAAAATTACATTTTGTCCACGGAGGTCCTTCTTGCACGATATGCCTCAATTAAATCACAAAATATGGTGTTTTAAGTCAATTGACCTTTGAATAATGCGTATCTGGCCATGACATTGCAGGTGGTACTCTTACATTGACCTTTGGCCCAGCGAAGTATCGGATATTTGGAATTTTTAAATATAATAATAGGGTTTTTTCTTTTTTTTTTGGTAAATATATACATTAAAAGGTTTATTCTGAACCCGGCGATGTAGTTTCCTGTTCAAAGCATGGTTACCTTTGAACTTTATGCATGACCCAAAAATACAAGTTGGCGTACGTTGACACGATTATTCAGAGGCAAATCAACAAATAATCTATATACAGTGTCCTAAATGTTTAAAAAAATTATGTTTAACAGTTTGTCAATACTTGTTAAACAAGGTTGGAAACAGATAGTTTAAAAAAAAGATATACGAATTTACCTTGTTCCGACATGTTGGTGTCCTTGCGTTCGCGCCTTGGGCATGGGCAATATTTGAAGATAATTTTTTATCGCCGACCCCGTACCATCATGTAACTTTTCCCCCAATTATTTTGTCCAATTATATTTTCATAACACGGTGAACTTGAATGCCATTGTCCGTTCGTTTGGGAGTGCCCGTGCCGGAGTCCCCTAAATTTATGGCATTTTTGTGGGCAGTTCTATTATTTAATAGCGGACTTTGTTCACCGTTTGACAATACCTTGTTGACACGCTCATAATCTTTAACAGGCACAGATTGCCTGAAAATAGACACCATGTATGATAATTATATAGAGCAAATTGGCCTAAAGATTTGTGGTATTTTGACGGCCCCCGTAGAGAAATGTTTAATGCCCTACACCACCAAAGATATTCTTGGAATTGTAATCAATTATTTGTCGCTCTTGGAGGTAATATTTCGGATTATTTTCAAGCTATAGAAAAAATAAATCGTTAATTTCAATAGACACAAACTACGGGGGACCTCCAGCAAGATGTTTTGTGATACGAATCAAAATAATGCGACTAAACAAATGTAACTTTGTTTCGTGACTTTTCACAGTATATTCAAACTTTGAGAGCATTTTTAGGAAATTTAAATTTGAAGTATTTCGTTTGTTTGGGTTCTCGTTTCAAAACAAGCATCTTACTTGGGAGCACGTGTGGTCTAGTGGGTATCCAGCCGTGCTCGTGATCGGATGATTGGGGGTTCGAGCCCCACTCGTGCCAACCGAACGTGTTTGTGTCCGTGGGCAAGACACATCCCAATTGCCTCGTCAACCCAAGCGATATTTGGGGAGCTGTTAGGGGGCATGCCACAATTTAACTGCTGATAGGTTGTGCTCCTTGGCCGGGTAGCCACCTAGTTGAAGCGAAATGGTTCTGGTGATTTCCTGATGGCAGCGATGATGTTAATGGCAACAGCGCCAGGAGTACCCTAGGGTAGACATGTGCACTATACAAGTGTCCATTATTACATTATTTACTTCTGTGGATTCATGCATCTATGAAGTCATTACGTGCATGCTTTTAATATTAATTTTATTTGTTCATTCCTAATTTTTTAAAGCATTTAACAATCGTTTCATTTGTTGTCACCTTGTGCTTGAAATCGTATTAAAATGACACTTGTTATCCGTTCTAGTGAAATTAACGGGGGCCGTTTAAATGTGTCGGCTTTTTCACGAAGAGAAGAGAATGTGTCCCGCCCGAGGAGCTTGGGTTTTTCACAAATCAGTGCCGCGTGGAGGCGCTATACCGTAATAACAGTCTGCAGTTTAAAGAAACGGAACGCAGCAAAACAAACTCATCAGTTCCAAAACACACTTAAATTTCATCGGTTTTGGCAGAATTTCCAACATTTTCCACCCAAAAGTTTAGTTTGGCTTTATTTTGCTTGGGGAAACTTTCTTCCTTTCAGAACGCAGCCTTAAAGGGCCCTTATTTAGGATTTTTATCAATGAAATCTATGCTTTAAAACCACTCTACTCGGTTAAAGTCATAAAAATCCTATTTGGAGCTTGCTTTGGGGGTTAAAACAAAGGTTTTTAGTTTTTATGCTAATGCAAATATGCATATTCATGACCAAGGTCACGATGTCACAAGAGGCAAACACAGAAAAATCACATTCAACTGTGCACAAAAGATTCCACTTTTTTCTCAATTTTCCTGAAACTTTTGTAATCCATGGCTGTTTGAGTTTGTTTTACATGTTGCCTGCTGTAAGCCATGACAAAACTGGGGGTAGAAACTGCAGCAATTTGCCACAAGTCCAACTTGAAGTCTTATGTTTTTTCTTAACTTTTCCCTTCTGTCTTCCTTATGTGATGCACTCAAAACAGCGCCCTCTGTCTGTGATTTATTGCAATGAAATCTTCAAAGTTGAAAAAGGCCACCTTTTATTGATTTTACATCCAAACGAACAATAGTATGTCTTGCTGAACAAGTAATCCGTCATTATGAAGCAAAGCTTAGGCACAAAGTTGTTTAGCATGTCACAGCCCTTTAAAGTATTTTGACAACAATGAGGGCGCACTTTTACGCCATCGTTATAAAAAAAATATTTACATTTCCAATTTTTTTCTATAACTTATCCCTTTTATCCGATATTAAAAAACGAAAAATAACTACGTGTAAATTAAAAACATTATATTACTCACAAATTTTATTTGGGAAGGAAGTTTGAAATTTCATTCAAACTTTTCAAGAAATATAAATAAGCATAATTTATTAACAAGATGGCGGCGATTTAAAATGATAGGCAGCGCAAGGCGGGCATGTCAGGGAGTGTCTGCTGGATTTGACGGCTATCGTTCATCGTGGAATTATCGGATTTTTCCCGCTTTTGGACAAAAATGCTTTGGGTGAGCATGGTGAGTATTAAATGGAAAGAATTCCGTTTACTGGTCGCCACTCATGTTCCTTAATAAAGTGAATTTATGAGTGAAAAACATTTCTGCCATGTCCCATGATTAGGACTTTCACTTTGCCCACGGCCACGGCGCGGCATCACACAGTTCAATATTATTTATAGTGACCAGTGAAAGGAATTCATGGCTAGTACAGTAGGCTTACTAGTAGTAGTAGTAGTAGTAGTAGGCTAGTATACATGTAGTAAAGTAGTACATGTATTAAAATGTTTACCAATTCAAAGTTTTTCCTCAGCTAAGAAATTTGTTAAATTTGTCCACTGCAAAAAAAATTTAAAAAGTAAGGTAATTAACCGGTGTGAAGTTGGTTACTTATTCGACGTTCGACGTTCAATATTCAATAAGGAGCTGTTACTTATTCAACATTCAATAAGGAGCTGTTTAATACTTATTCAATATTCAATAACTGGAGCTGTTACTTATTCGACATACAAATGCACAGAACATTTTATTTCAAAGGGTCAAATGCCCCACCCTGGGGCATGAAAAACGTGACCAAACCCCCACCTAGCCTAGGAATGGGGCAACGCGGGGTGAGGGGTTGGGGGGACCATGGAGGAAGAAACTAATAGGTGCATAAGTAACAGCTCCTTATTGAATGTCGAATAAGTAACACTAACACTTTAACAGCTCCTTATTGAATGTTGAATAAGTAACAGCTCCTTATTGAATATTGAACGTCGAACGTCGAATAAGTAACCAACTTCACACCGGTAAATAACTAGGCCTATGCGCCTATCAATTGTTTCCCCCACCCCTCCCCCCTGGGCTACCCCACCTAGAGGTGGGGATTGTCACTTTTTGCGTGACAAAATCCCCACCCCTGGGGCAACATTTAGGTGACAAAAATCCCCACCCTCGGGTGCAAAACATGCACAAAAATGCACAGATAATGGGCCAAATGCCCCACCCTGGGGCATGAAAAATGTGACCAAACCCCCACATAGGCGGTGGGGTAGCGCGGGGGGCGGGGGAGAAACAACTGATGCATTAACATTACTCGACGTTAGCTAATATAATGCAGCAAGGCCAAGGGGCGAGAGGTGGGGAAATAATTTATAGGTGCATAAGTAACGTTGGGCGTTAGGATAACTGTTGTTGACCTAACGCTTAAAAATGACATTACTCGTTAAGGCCCCAGCGGCCGGACTTTTTGTAGCGAATTTGCTACATACTTTGAGCGAGATTTTCCTCTCACCCAGGACAGAGATTTCCAAAGTTGGGGTACCTACACATAGAGGAACTCATACCTTTTCCAAAACATGTTCCCTTATTATCCAGAAGTCTTCATCCATCTAGCCAAGAGGCGACGATCATTTTGCAATTTCCAGAAATATCGTTCCTGCATTGACATTTCAAAAAACATGCAGCGGCCTGGGGGTGTTTTATTGCAATGGGCGCGTAGCGCGCCCTCATGCGATGCACCCTCATGCGATGCACCCAAAAAAGTCCGGCCGCTGGGGTCGGTTTACCGTCTTCAGATGGCCAGAGGCATTCGTTAGGCCTATCAGAATTTCAGCATTTTACTTTCTGGTGGTTAAAAAGCTGTAATAACTAGGAAAATGTCATGCAGGTATTACTGTAAAATCTTATGCACTAACATCTATGGGGAAAATGGGTCAAAAATGTGATTTGGTCCCGCCCTTTTAATCCCACAAAAAGTTTAAGCCTTATGTAGCCTACATGTACCCCTAGAACTATAGGGTATACATGTACGCATACATGTATCCCCCATAGAAGTATTTGTAGCCTATAGTATTTGATTCCTGTCTGTTAATGAACGGACTGATTTTAATTTGGTCACAGACCGCATTTGGGCAGTTTTTACTAACGTTAGTATGTGAATGCCATGGTTGAATGACCAAGTTACAATCAGCTCATCATGCGAAGAGATTTGGCTGTCGAAAAATGACCTGAAGAGTAACTTTGCTTCAAAAATGGTATTTAGTGCTTTCATACTTATTTTGCCAATTAGCAGGACTCAAGTTTCAGCTAAAAATCTACAAGACCACACAGTCACGGCTCTTAAATTTCTTAAGGCTTAAAAACATGGGTATTTTTTCCATATACATTGAACACGGATTTGGGTAAATTTATATATTGGAATCGATAGCTTATTCAATTCTAAGATATACTTCCCACTGACACTTCCGTCGCAAATGTTGCATTTCTGAGATAAATAAATGATAAAATTACTGCATAAAGTAATGCACAAAATGACGCGGCGAGCGGTCTGTGCGTTAGCGCGACAACAGAGGGCGCTGTGCGCGCGCGTGAATGGTTATCTTGTGCACTAACTGAAGGCAATTTTTGAAGAAGAAAACGTAATTTTTCTACAGAAAAGCAACATTTGCGACAAAAGTGCAAGTGGGAAGTATATCTTAAAATTACATTATGTGTTGATTCCAGGAGGTAATTTCCTTAAAATCTTTGTTCAATGTATACGAAAAAAATACCAAAACATGTACTACCGGTAACTTTTTCTGCCCTGTTCCATAGACCTAACGCACAGCTTCTCAGTGGCGACCAGTGAACGGAATTCATACCTAGTCTATCTGCCGCTTATTTTCATAATGTCAAGACTTGAGAACCCTAAAAATCATGTACTTGGGATTTATTACCGTTAGGGTTGGGCCTAATCTCCAAAAAGATAAATCATGGTAATAATTTCATGAACAATTTGGTCAATACACTTTTGAAAAGCCTTTAAAGGAGCTTGTCCATATCACATTTCTGACCCACCCATTTTTCCCATGGGTGTTGAGATTTTAATATCATATCAATTGTCAAATATATCATAAAAAAACTACCTGTTTTGTAAACTAATTTATCTGGTAAGGTTCCATAAAGCAGTGCAGTAATTACACCAACCTTTTTGCTTCCACATCCACATTGGAGATTGCAAATTTCCTGTTTTCTTTGGGAGGTATTTTATATCATTGTAGTAGGTTAAAACGAAATTCATTTTTCTGAACACGCTCCTTTAAGTAAAAAGGCCCTCTATTTTCCCTCATGAATTTACAATAGTGTACATAATAAATTCATGTGTTCTTTTTCCATCAAGACACGGCAAAAATTACCTCTGTCGGCCTCTTAATAGCAGGCCATATTGTGCATCACCTGAATTAAATATTTAGGCATCCCGTTTCCCCTTTAAGTTTTACTGGATCAGGCCATGAATTTTGCCACTGTACCGTTTGTATAATGACAAGAAACAGTTCTTTACTGTACGCAAAATTTACCTTGATATGGTTGCCTGTTTTTATTTGTGACAGTCTTGCATTTTTAATACTTGTATACATACATGTATACCAGTACCTTGTACAGGCTTTGGCATGTAAAATTACAAATTACGAGGTGAAAATTAGCTTCAGACAAGTGATGGTGTGGCTGGCTTATTAGTAATTGCGTCAAAAAGGTTTTTCATAAGATACACATATAGTCCATGGGCCAGAGGGGCCCACCGTGCACCCCCCCCTAGAATTGACGAAACAACATTTTTCTAGTAGGTTTGCATCTGTACTTCATTTTAACACTTGTTAACATTCGATTAGCTGGGACTCACTACTCGAATTTGGATGTTACATGAACCCCCAAGCCCAAGACTTTTGACGGCCAACTTAGGGTTAGGGGAAATTCAAATACTCTTTGTTCCGTCAAAAATTGTCGTAGAGATACAAGTTACCCCTCAAAATGTAGGTCTTGGTGAGCTCTACACAGTGGTATATGACTCATGTCTTTTAATTTAGTACGCAGGTCAACAGAGGTCAAAAGGTAAATTTTAAAGGGAGTTGCGCAAAATTTGGTAATCCTCGCCATTACACAAAAATTTACACGTACGTGCACCCTCCTAGAAATGACGAAACAACATTTTTCTAGTAGGTTTGCATCTGTACTTCATTTTAAGACATGTTAACACGAGATTAACCGAGACTTACTAGTTGATTTTGGATGTTACATGAACCCTAAAGCCCAAGACTTCACGGCCATTTTAGGGTTAGGGGAAATTCAAATATCCATTGTTCTGTCAATAATTGTCGTAGAGATACAAGTTACCCCTCAAAATGTAGGTATTGGTGAGTTCTACACAGTGGTACATGATTTATGTCTTTTAATTTAGTAAGTAGGTCAACAGAGGTCAAAAGGTCAATTTTAAAGGGAGTTTCGCTAAATTTGGTAATCCTCGCCATTCAACAAACGTGTAAATTAATAAAGTTTTACTACCTTATTTATACATGATATTATTCTGTCTCAACGTATTTTATTCGCCATATATATACAGGTTAATTTGATTATAGTGGTAGAAAGGCTTTCTGCCACAACGTGGGAAATAGGTGGGTCAATATAACACCAAAAATACCCCAACATAAAAAAAAATCATTGTCGAAGGGGTGGAGACAATGACTTCTCTAATATAACTACTGATGTCAAATATAGCTAATTTTATTATTCATTAATGTATATAACATGATACTGTGGCAAGACTGCCTGCACCAGCCACCATATGAGCCGCTAAGGCAGGGGGGGGGGGGGGGGGGGGGGGGGGGGGCACTCTGCCAAAATTGCCTCCCTGACAACCTGCACTTCTAGGGCTGTTTTTAAGACATGGGATTCAAAAAGTCTGGTCAGGCACATGCAGGTTTAATCAGGATAAAAAACCTAACAAACTTGGCCATCCCGGTTCAGCCCAAAGCCATCCAAGCCAAGCTCAATGCCCTCCCAGCTATGCCCAAACCCCAAAACCCCAGCCCAGCCTGATGCCATTCCGGCCCAGCCTGAAGTCATCAAGCCCCAGCCCAATGCCCTCCCAGCAAAAACATGAAGTCCAAAAGCCCAGCCTGAAGCCCCAAAGCCCAGCCTGAAGCCACCACAGCCCAACACGAAGCCACCCGACCCAGCCCAAAGCTACCCCCGGCCCAGCCCAAAGCCCTCTGGTATTGATTTGGGCTGGGCCGGGTTGGCTTCGGGCTGGGCTGGGATGGCATAGGGCTGGGGTTTTGGGGTTTGGGCTGAGCTGGGAGGGCATTAGGCTTGGCTGAGATGGCTTCGGGCTTGGCTGGAATGGCTTCAGATTGGGCCGGGATGGCTTCAGACTGGGCCGGGATCTTCGGGCTGGGCTGGCATGGTTTCGGGCTAGACAGGGATGGCTTCGGGCTGGGTTGGGATGGCTTATAGCTGGGCTGGGATGGCGTCGGGCTGGGGTTTTGGGGTTTGGGCGTAGCTGGGAGGGCATTGGGCTTGGCTGGGATGGCTTCGGGCTAGACAGCGATGGCTTCGGGCTGGGTTGGGATGGTTTAGAGCTAGGCTGGGATGGCTTCGGGCTGGGGTTTTGGGGTTTGGGCGTAGCTGGGAGGACATTGGGCTTGGATGGGATGGCTTCGAGCTGGGCCAGGATGGCTTCAGGTTGGGCCGGGATGTCTTCAGACTGGGCTGGGATGGCCTCGGGCTGGGCTGGGATGGCCTCGGGCTGGCCTCGGGCTGCGCTGGGAGGGCCACGGGCTGGGCTGGGATGGCCACGGGCTGGGCTGGGATGGCCTCGGGCTGGGATGGCCTCGGGCTGCGCTGGGAGGGCCACGGGCTGGGCTGGGATGGCCACGGGCTGGGCTGGGATGGCCTCGGGCTGGGATGGCCTCGGGCTGCGCTGGGAGGGCCACGGGCTGGGCTGGGATGGCCACGGGCTGGGCTGGGATGGCCTCGGGCTGGGCTGGGAGGGCCAAGGGCTGGGCTGGGAGATCCTCGGGCTGGGCTAGAATTGCTTAAGTTGGGCCGGGATGGCTTCGGGCTGGGGTTTGGGGGTTTGAGCTAAGCTGGGAGGGCATTGGGCTTGGCTGGGAGGGCATTGGGCTTGGCTGAGATGGCTTCAGGCTGGGCTAGAATGGCTTCCCTTGGGCCGGGATGGCTTCAGACTGGGCCAGGATGGCTTCGGGCTGAGGTTTTGGGGTTGGGACGAGCTGGGAGAGCGTTAAGCTTGACTGAGATGTCTTTGGGCTGGGCCAGTATGGCTTCAGATTGGGCCTGGATGGCTTGAGGTTGGGCCGGGATGGCTTCGGGCTGGGCTGGTATGGTTTCTAGCTAGACAGGGATGGCTTCGGGCTGGGTTGGGATGGCTTATAGCTGGGCTGGGATGGCGTCGGGCTGGGGTTTTGGGGTTTGAGCGTAGCTGGGAGGGCATTGGGCTTGGCTGGGATGGTTTCGGGCTGAGCCAAGATGGCTTCGGGTTGGGCCGGGATGGCTTCGGCCTGGGCGGGATGGCTTCGGGCTGGGCCGGGATGGCTTCGGGCTGGGACGGGATGGCTTCGGGCTGGGACGGGATGGCTTCGGGCTGGGACGGGATGGCTTCGGGCTGGGACGGGATGGCTTCGGGCTGGGACGGGATGGCTTAAGGCTGGGCCGGGATGGTTTTGGGCTCGGCTAGTATGACTTCGGGCTAAACCGGGATGGTTTCTGGCTGAAACGGGATGGCTTTGATGGCTTCAGGCTAGGCTTTGATGGCTTCAGGCTTGCCTGGCATGGCTTCGGGCTGGGCTGGGATGTCTTTAGGCTGGGGTTTTCGGGTTTGGGCATAGCTGGGATGGCATTGAGCTTGGCTGGGATGGCTTCGGGCTGGGCTAGGATGGCTTAGAGCTGGGCTGGGATGGCTTCATGCTGAAGTTTGTTAGGTTTTTATCCTGATTAAACCTGCATGGGCCTAACCAGACCTTTTGAATCCCATGTCTCAAATACAGCCCTAGAAGTGCAGGTTGTCGGGGAGGCAATTCTGGTAGAGTGACCCACCCTGCCTTAGCAGCTCATATGGTGGGTGGTGCAGCCAGTTTTGCCACAGTATCATGTTATACACATTACTGAACAATAGAATTAGCTACATCTGACATCAGCAGTTATATTAGAGAAGTCATTGTCTCCACCCCATACATGCCTGTAAGGTTTTTTTTATGTTGGGGTATTTTTGGTGCTATATTGACCCACCTATTTCCCACGTTGTGGCAGAAAGCCTTTCTACCACTATAATCAAATTAACCTGTATTTATATGGCGAATAAAATACGTTGAGACAGAATAATATCATGTATAAATACGGTAGTAAAACTTTATTAATTTACACGTACAGTTTTGTTGGATGGCGAGGATTACCAAATTTAGCGAAACTCCCTTTAAAATTGACATTTTGACCTCTGTTGACCTACTTACTAATTTAAAAGACATAAATCATGTACCACTGTGTAGAACTCACCAATACCTACATTTTGAGGGGTAACTTGTATCTCTACGACAATTTTTGACAGAACAATGGATATTTGAATTTCCCCTAACCCTAAAATGGCCGTCAAGTCTTGGGCTTTAGGGTTCATGTAACATCCAAAATCAACTAGTAAGTCTCGGTTAATCTCGTGTTAACATGTCTTAAAATGAAGTACAGATGCAAACCTACTAGAAAAATGTTGTTTCGTCATTTCTAGGAGGGTGCACGTACGTGTAAATTTTTGTTTAATGGCGAGGATTACCAAATTTTGCGCAACTCCCTTTAAAATTTACCTTTTGACCTCTGTTGACCTGCGTACTGAATTAAAAGACATGAGTCATATATCACTGTGTAGAGCTCACCAAGACCTACATTTTGAGGGGTAACTTGTATCTCTACGACAATTTTTGACGGAACAAAGAGTATTTGAATTTCCCCTAACCCTAAGTTGGCCGTCAAAAGTCTTGGGCTTGAGGGTTCATGTAACATCCAAATTCGAGTAGTGAGTCCCAGCTAATCGAATGTTAACAAGTGTTAAAATGAAGTACAGATGCAAACCTACTAGAAAAATGTTGTTTCGTCAATTCTAGGGGGGGGTGCACGGTGGGCCCCTCTGGCCCATGGACTAATAGGCAATATCAGAATTAATACCGACATCACACCCTTTTCGGCTATTAAAATAAAAATAGAGCAAAATAAAGGGATTGTTCCCACCTTCCCACCCTAAATATTTGTTTTATGTAAAAAAAATTATTGGCTTAATATATACTGTAGGCCCTACATGTAGGCCTACATGTTTATTTTATTGAAATTACAGTTTATTCCAGTCTAAAAATTCAGCATTTTAAAGTTTTAAAATGCTAAAAATATTTTTGGGATAAAAAAAAAAAAATTTTGTATTTGGCACGGTAATGCGCATTTGTCATTCTACCTTGCGATCAGAATTTACGGTCAATATGTATGTAAGCAGATGCGAGCATTATTATCCATGCATGGTGTGACTGTGCAGATGACATTATGCGTGATTCACAATGAATCTCCATGTACTGTACGCGGAGCCATTCACCAGCAGGTCCATGCCACGCAGCGCATGATGCCTGAAGGCGCTGGCTATTCATCGTAATTCATCAAGAGGAAACAAGTAAAGGGTTCGTGTGAATGCGGACATGTTGCTTGCTTGGGCACATGATTTCACAGGGAATTGGGTTTGTCGCAGATGCCAATATGCTAGGAATGGCACTTAATTATAATGCTCTACTACGTCTAAACAGGGCTGTTGAATTTAAACTATGTTGAAGCGCAAATTTGTTAGTTTATTTTCTCTATTTGTCAATAAGGATGCTTTTTTTCCACCTTTTTGTTTTTCTCCAGTCTTTTTATTAACACATCTAATCCAGTCTTCTAAATGCAAGTACACATTTTGAAATTTGATTAACTGATTTATTAAAATTTGCTCATAATGTAATTTGAATTTATAAAGTACAAGCTCTATATGATGTGCTCTTTGTTTATATCTAAAAATGGTTGTCGTTATGCGCGCACATCCTGTTTTGCATAAATTTGGTTTGGTAATGATGCCAAAGATCACGAAATTTAAAGCAATTTGGCATGCGACCTCATTCCTAAACCAAAATTATGTCATCCATAGGGTAGGTAAAACCACCAGCAGCTGAGCTAGTTTTCTTGAAAGGAACTGGTCAAAAAGCTTTGAATATTAGTAGGCTTAATTGTTGGAGTTGAAACATATCTGAGTGTTCCCCCTTAGGCCATTAAACAATTTTCATGAATATTATACCAAAACTATTAGACCAACACACTTGTAATTGTTTGTAAATTGTTCAAAATATTTAGAAATTGCACAAGAAATGGGAATTTTTGTAACAAATTGGTAACTTGGAATTAAGACATTTTTACAAATGCACCAAAATGTCATACTTGTCTTGTGGAAAGACCCATATTTGACTTTGTTGAATTCGCTCCAGTGCCAAGCCAAATCTCTTTGGGAGGTATGTGTTCATTTACATGTATTACCCCAAGGCACGTTAAATTGCACATGCTTGGCTGATGATGCATTAAAACATCCAGTTGACAGATGACAATTAAAGTGGTTCTCCGCTTACTCAGTGAGTGCCTCTGATGGGTGCATTCTCACTCTCAAAGGCTATGTTCATTCATATACCTAATGAAACAGTTTCTTACTGCTGGGGGCTTATTGTAATAAAATTAAACGCACTGAGCATTCAGCTGCCATTTTATCTGTCTGTAAGGTCATGTACAAGTATGTATATAACATATGTTTATAAATTGAGTCTTTCTACGGTAAAGGGGGCATATTGGCAACACAAACCATATTTTCCAGAAAATACCTTTGTCTGGTCTCAAAATAAAAGAAATAAGTTTCAGTTGTTCTGAAGAGATAACTTGGGCCTAAAAAGGGTTACAAATAGTGTGACAACATGCCTTAATAAAAAACCTGTGTACAAATTTCCAATATATGCTCGTAACCGGGACAGCCTTAAATGTAACACAAGTGTCCATCCTGGTTATGAGCGTTTTGGAAATTTGTACACAGAGATTTTAGAAAGGCATGTTGTCACACTATTTGTAACCATTTTTTGGGCCTAAGTTATCTCTTCAGAACAACTGAAACTTATTTTTTTTATTTTGAGACCAGACAAAGGTACCGGTACATGTATTTCCTCGAAAACATGGTGTGTGTTGCCAAAATGCCCCCTTTACCGTGGAAAGACCCTTATCAGTTGCTCTTGATGCTGTACATGCATTCAAGGTTTTCAAATCAGCCATGAAGTCAAGTGGGAAAAAACTCAAATTGCCTTTGGTCTTGTTAAACATTTGAATTTATACTGATAGCCATGTGGTCTAGTAGACTTTTTCCTGAAATTTTAACCTTGGTCATTTTGAAACTAGGAAAACTGCTTGTGAGCACATTTCTAATGGTTTTTTGTTGTTGTTTTTTCAGTTTTGCTGACCACACCACCATCGATTAGCCATCATCATTATTGAAAGATGAGATCTCAAGTTCGCATAACGCTGATTCTGAGAACTGCTCTTGTACCCATGTGAATGTAATGTACATGTATGTATCCACAGTATGATGAGCATTGTTGAGTGGTTGAATATGCTACTACACTGAATCAACACATACTTGTCAACTGCATCAGTATGTCCACTAGTGGAGGATCCTCGAGGTCCAGTTCAAGGTCAAGTTCACGGTCGACATCTGCTCACCGAAAAGAGGTACATGTACTGTACAGGTTCCTGGGGGCAGTTCTCGGTATGGATCATTAGAAATGGTACGCGTACGGAAAACGTATACAGATACAAAACAAAACTGGTGTTTAAATCACCATATTGTGCGAATTTTATTTCTGATAATATAAGTAATTAAAATAATTATAATTTTATCAGTATATTTTTGTACACATACGCACATTTCTTCAATAACCACGCAAATTTCTGATATAACCACCCAGTTTTTCCGAGCTGCATATGTTTCCCATACGTACCATTTCTAATGGTCCCTAGTGTTGTACAGTAGTACTTGTACTACACCCAACTGCTACGCCGCAATTAACATTTGTTTCAAATTCAAGGCTGCGCTGTTCATTGCCGAGTGTAAACAGCAGAGTGGAAATAAGCGGATAGAATGTTGCATCGTTGCATATTTCATCAGAGCATTTCTTGGTACATATGCACCTTTAGATTGATCCTGAGAGGAATTTAAACTTTAGTAATCATTTGCCACACCATGCCTGATTAAACTGATTTTTCCTTTGTGTTATTTTACAAGCATAATTCCAAAAGCGGATTCAGTTGTATTTTACAATGTTATGCTATTGTCAATTATTTGTATTTTTGATCGAGAACCAAATATTTGAATACTGATTTTTTTATATTGAAATATTCAAAAAGGTTAATGAGTTAAAAAGTAAAACTAGAGAAAATAAATTTTTACTGCAATTGTATGCAGTAGGCATTTCTAGATTGATCATGTTACGGTAGTTACTGCATTAACATTTGCACTATGGTTGGGGCCAATTTAGAAATTTACACCCAATAAATCATGACTAAATCAGTTTGACTCCACAATATTTGTATTCATAATTACATGCTTTTTAAATACAGACATGCTAAACACTTAATGTGGTATTTTACATGTTAACTGTTTAATATTACGGTAGGTGTAAGAGGTCAAAAAAATCTGACAATCATCCCGCCTTTATAAACACTGTTTTTGCAGGAGAACTGGTACTCACTGGTACCGGAGCAGGCTGAACTGGTATCCTCACCCTCACCCGTCAAACGACACGTAAGCAGCCGGTCGTCCTCGGCCCTCAGCAGTAGGTCATCATCACAGAGCTCTGTGCGGTCCAACACAAATGTGGCCTCTCCAAGCCGAAAACAAAGTCCTGAGGACAGGGGTGCTTGTAAGTAGTTGTACCAAGGTCTTGTCATGTCTTATGTGTTTCATCACTGTGATGCACATTAAGACCGTGGTTAAATCTGAAGTTGTGGGTTCGAATCCAGCTCGTACGTGGTGCATGTACCCTTGGGTAAGGCACTTTGCGATGAATAGCCTCTCTCCACCCAGGAGTAAATGGGTACCTGTGAGGGTAGTGAATGTGATGTGTATTATAAGCCCATGAGTGCTTAACCAGCAGATGGGGCTGTATACTCCCCAGGGAGCTGAGAAGGATTAAGGAATGTTATAATCGAGCTCAATGACCAGGGATAATGATAAATGTTATCAGCCTGGCATAAAGGTTTTGTATGTGGAAGTATAAGAGTCGGTTGCCAGCATTCTTGTCGTGTTTGGGGTTCACGACTTAAAACGATCCCCGCACTTCGGTGCGAAGTAAAGAGTTTGTTGGCTCCACTCGTCGTGTTTGGGGTTCACGACTTAATACGTCCCCCATTTTATTAAAATGATGTTCATGATAAACCCATGAGATCTTCACCAGCAGCTAGGGCTGTATACTCCCCAGAGAGCTGAGAAGGATTAAGGAATGATATAATTGAGCCCAATGACCAGGGATGATCATAAATGTTATCAGTGCCCTGAGCACCTTGTGTGATGGATATGTGCACTATATAAGACTCCAGCATTATCATTAACATCTGTCTAGATTCGTTAACCTAAGGGCGCCCTTGTCAAAAATGCATGTGCACAGTATGCATAAATTCATCTTCAATTATTGGTTAGTTGAAACAACTTTATCTTCGGAAAGAATTGAGTACTTGACAGCGACTTCAGATCTTGTATACAAAACATAAGACTAGTTGAAAAGAAAATCTATAATTTTTTCCACATTCCACAACTACTGATGCTTGTGGGGTGTTATGGCCGAGCGGTCTAGTGCGTCAAACTTAAGTTCCTGTGCTAGAATGTAGGTTCGATTCCGGGCCGCGACGGGTTGTGGCACCTGTGCCCTTGAGTAAGGCACTCAACCGCACTTGCTCCCATTCCTGTAATTAGCGGTCCCTCGGATGTGGTGAATAAATAAATAAATAAATAAATAAGTCATTTTTAAGAAATTACTAATGGTCAACTTCTCAATTCTTTCCTCCTCTTCTGAGTAAGGTTTTTTTTTTTTTCCCCGAACAAATGGTTAATTAAAATTTTTGGACTTGTTTACAAGCTTTAAACACCCTTGTGTTTCCTTTGAACATTCCAGATGCATCAGCCATCGCATCAGTCAGTCTGACAAACCAAGCAGCATCTGCCAAATCAAAAGAAACCTTCTCACACCCACCAGTAGACTTGAGTGATCATAGGGACCCCCACTCTAGTGTCCAATTTGACTCGGCCCTCAACACCACCGGAGGTATAACAAGGGAAGAGTTCCCGTACTCGACCGAAGAGGAAGGCTCCGAGTTGCGGTACAGCAGTAGTGAGACGGACATTCCCCTCCCGCAGTCGGATGAGGGCGAGGACACTCCTAGACCCACGGATGATAGGATCGGGGAGAGCAGGGAAGGACAAAAGGATGCAATACAAGAGGCGATTGCTGAGGTTTCGGCAGATTTTGTGAGTGGAAACTTGTCCTTGTCATTGTCGCAACACACATTGGAGGCCAGTTCATTTGACAAGGTACGTATTTTTGTAGTGGAGGCTTTCAAAAGGCCCTGCAAGTCCTCACAACTTTATTGGTCTCAGTGCTGTAGTCGAGGCTTTCACTAGGCCATCAAAAGGCCCTCCAAATTCTTCAGACTACCGTATGAGTCGGATCCATTTGCTGGGCCTTGTGATGGCCTTGTGACAGTCTTCACTACAGCACTGATATGTGATATACTCATCCAATTGGCAAAAAGAAACGCATTAACAAAAATATCAGTTGTTGATCATAACAGAAGTCTGTTGAATACAGTGAACTTGTAGATACATTGTAACTAGGCACTAATTGGTTGTTTACTTTTCATACCTCTTTCAAGACTGTTTTCTTGATCGGGTCCCAGAAGACCTGCTTGAACAAAGGGATTCCCACAATTTCTATCCTGCACTTAAGAGTCACAAAAAACAGTGTTTTATTATCAACCTGATAATAAAACCACTTCATCCCATCCACTTCATCCATGTGCCTCCCATACAGCCCTACACAGTTCAGGAGCTCATTGAGGTTCTTCGGGCAGAGTGGCACACCCTGCCTCAGTGGCTCTTACAGATGCTGGTACAGTAAGCCTTGCTACAAGAGGTGTTAATGCACATTACTGACACATGCACGTTACCGTCGGATAAACAAAACATGTATTTCTTTTTTGATTAGTGTATTTTAACTTGTAAAGTCATCATCTTTTTTTTCAGTGCATTTTATCTTTTTTTTTTTTTTTTGCGATTATGCAGGATTCCCCCAGAGCAGAAGCATCATTACAGCGCATGTCATCTGGCAGCATTGCAAAGCATGACATGTCTCATCAATCCATTAAAGATCAGGATCTTCTAGGACTCAACTCAGACACTCCTCACGATCAAAGTTCTCTTCAGTTGTCGGAGTACTCATTGGAGAAAAGCATGCCGTCACCACAAACTCTTCACGATCCAAACTTGTCTGAGGGGTCTTTGAATGCCTCAGCTGAAATAGCTGAAAAATCTGATCAACTAGACGCGCGACATCGTACATCTGTTAGACTTAACGAAAGTAAATCTTCTCCTCTTCAACCGCTCACATATCCTGCTCTGGCTGATCCTGGCCAGTTCCTAATTGAAGATTCTCTGTCGAAAGCCACGACGAGTGTTGTAAGTGACACAATGGTGTTGGACAAGAAACCAAAGTTCACATCGACTCCTTACAATCGTAACCAGGAGCGTGTCACTGCAGCAGGGTTTGTACAACCTGTTGATGGATCTGAAAGAGGTTCTCGGGAGGAAGGTGCATTTAGTTCTGTGACAGAGACAGATCACTCAAAATCGGCAGCAGTTGCTTTAGGAAATAAAGGAGAGAGCTCGGAAAGTACAACAGGTTTCTTGAGCCAAGATTCGATCAGCTCTTTAAGAGAAATCAAGGATGCTGTTCCTTTAAGAGGCTCTCATGTGCAGCTACCCATAGATCTGGATACTTTGGAGCCAGTCACCCTGATGTCGACAGCTCGAAGCAAACCAGTATCAGCCCCCAGCCTGCTGGCAACTATGGAAAAGCCTGAAACATTGACAATGCTTACCGATAATAAAGTATCGCCAAAGAGAAATAGATCTAGCAGTTCATCAAACAGTGATTCCTCATCAAAATCAGGAACTAGGGCAAAGAAAGCAAAACAGTCTGTTGTTAACAAGTCTAAAAGTGGTGCCAATGAGCAGCGAGAACTAAAAACGCCCAAGCAAGGAAGTACAAAGTCCTCTGATAAATCCATTGGAAGCACTACATCAGCTTCTGAAAGTTCTACCACTAAGATTGCCAGGTCTTATATTCAGTATCCTCCAAGTTTGCAAAGTGCAACTCCAGGAGAAGCACAGTCATCCGAAAGTGATAAATCTAATACCGATTCTTCTGGTCATTATGATGTCAAAGAACATGAAATGGACCTTAATCAGAATTGGCCAAGTCCGAAAGAGGAATATCGAAATGAACATTTGAAACAAATGGAGATAATGCAACATGTTGAGACAGCTCACTTGGAGAAAATTGAACCTGTTGTTTCTCACACTAGCCTCGATACAATTCAGAGTCAAGACTCTTTGACTAGAAGAGTTGCGTTACTACTTTCTACGACAGCTGCTCCTCAAGAAGAGTTGTTTAGAAAGGAACCCTTGAAAAGAAGCCCTTCTGAAGACAGTGGAAGCTTCACAAGTGCTGCCGGTTCTCCAGACAGCATCGAGAACATCCTAAGCTCTGGATCTCTTGACAGACGAAGTGACCCAAACCGTGGGAGTCAGACTCCCGACTCGGCGCGGACTGGTTCCTCCGACAGTATTGGTGCAGACTCTTTAGCTGACAGGGTTCAAGAAATTCTGAAAGAACCTCAAACGAACCAGGCATCGTTAAATATTAGAACTTTGAATGCTCCTTCTCCAACACTTTCCGATGCAAGTACTTCAAGTTCTGTAAGAGCAATCATTAATCGTGTTTTGAATCATGCACCAACAGATGCTGACTATTCAAATCGACCTTCAGTGGAGTTTCACAAGCAGAGCCCGTCAGGTGTATCTTTGACAACTTGGGATGCATTCACTGATCAGCACACTGGTTCCTTGTCCAAGAGCATGACTCTACCACTTGTATCATCGGCAAGTCGTGACCGGAGCGAGTTTACTCCTCCTCCGACATTGGGAGATCATCGTACCGGATTTTCTTTGAGTGGAAGGAATGATAGTGGTCTGGAGGAAACAAATTACAGGTCATCAGATGCATTATCATATAGGGCCCAACAATCGGATGTTGCAATGGTTCCCCAGCTGGGCAGTACTTCAGACTCCTTACTGAGAAGATACTCTTCAAGGGGTTCGCCAGAACTCGGGACAGAGCCTGGAAGACTTAGTTCAGGTGCATCACAAAGATCGCTTGGACTGAGACAGGAAGCTCTCAGCAATGGAACTTCTCCTAGAGACCTCTATGGAGAAAGCATTGAGAGTATGGACTCTCTGGCGAGTAGAGTAAGGGCGATATTAGAAAGGAATCCGCCACAAGAGCATGTCTTAAGGATTCTCCAAGAAGCAGCTGTCTTAGATGCAGAACTCAGAATGGCAGAAATAAAGAGCCAAGAACAGAATCTTTCAGGCAGTAGTCCTGGAACTAGGGCCTCCAGCAGGAGTCTGGAAGCAGCCCAAAGACCCTCATCTCAAGAGCTCAAGGAGACCAGACCCACATTTGGAGCACTGACCTATGCACAGCAACTTCTGGCTACTCAAGTGCAGAGAGTGACGGAAAGAACATTTGATCACAGCTTAGACTTCTACAAGCAGTCTGATTTGAACAGACAAAGTTCCGTGCCAAGTTATGACAAAAATAACCTTAACGGCTTTGGGCATCCAGTAAGAGAAGCCTGGTTGCAAGATTCAGAGAGAGAACCATCACAACACTTGGTGTATGGCCTTCTTCCAAGTCAAACAAAACGGCCCTATTATCTTCATCAAGAAGAGCTGCCGTCAACTTCCAAAAAAGATCAAATGAATGAAAGTGATGACGAAGAAGACCTAGAAAATGATCCCACGATGCATCGCTCCCACTCCTCGCCAGAAATAGACCTTACAAAATTCCGCAGTCGCAAACATGTAAGGCAAATCTCGGAAAACTTGAGTTACACCGGATCCTTGGAAAGAGCAAGTCGGAAGAGAAGCCGGAAAGCTAAAGAGAAAGCTGCGCTGGCTAAAAAGGCTGCACCCATTAGTCTCTTGTCGTCCAAAACTGGTGGCAGCAGTCGGATACCCATAACGGCACGCGAGTACCAACGCTCAACGTCTAGAGAGAGCGAAAAATCTAAAACTCCCAAAGAAGACTCTCCTTCCAGGATATCACCGAAGGAGTTTGGGTCTTTAGAGAGACAGGCATCACCCAAATCGGAGAGAAGCAGAACGAGTGACAGATGGTCCGGGAGTTTTCTGAGACCTTACAAACCGGCTGGAAGCAATGAGGTCATATACACATATGCTGTGAACCAAGATGATACGTCAACACCAAGTAGCAAAACCACACAGGAGAGCAGTCACATTGGTAAGACATCACTTCAAAAGGGAACATTGCTTTGTGTTTTGGATGATAACAATGGCAAAATTTCATTATTCTGTCTAGAGAAACTGTGTGGTCCAGTGGGTACACAGCCATACTCATGATCGAAAGGTTATAGGTTTGATCCCCATAATTTTCTGTGTCTGTGGGCAAGACACGTAATCTCAATTGCCTCTTTAACCCAAGCAATATTTGGAGGGCTGGATAGGTTGGGCGCCATGGCCAAGCAGCCACGTAGATGAAGCGGTATGATTCAGGCGATTCCCTGATGGCAGCAGTAATAATGGAAACAGCGTCAGGAGTATCCTGCAGGATAGACAAGTGATCTAAAGAAGAATCCACCATTACTATTAAAATGAAAGTCAACCAGAACAGAATTCAAATTCTACATACAATGTATATGTTGTTTAGAGGAAAATTTATAAATACATAAAACCAAACATGAGATGAGAGAAAAATCCTATAAGCCTCATTGGGATTCGAACCGGAGACCTCCGACACACCGGGCAGATGCTCTACCAGCTGAGCTATGAAGCACAGTGGTATACTCATTCAGGTTTTCTCTACGAACTCTATTTTTTCTCTCGGTGTTGCATGGGTGTACAACTGAGCAACGTCATGTATGGCAAATACATAATAATCACAATTGAATCTTAGAACTCATTAGTCAATTGTTTTTGTTGTTATGTACAGGTTCTGATGATGCTCAATCCCCACCATTCCCGGCAAGTGTCTACGGAACCAGAGACAGTCCCCAGCGGAGACGAGAAATGAAACTACCCGGCATGGACCACGAGACCAGACCCCAGGATGAACAGGCATCCAGGAGAAGACCCTCTCCCACCAAGAGCCCTAGGTCTCCAATCAAGAGCCCAAGATCTCCTCGATCAAGCCCGAGGTCCCCCTCTAGCCATTCCAAAATACCAGCCTACCATTCTGATGTCAGAAATGAAGACAGGTCCTCGAAGTCTCGCGTTCAATACCGAAGCGATCCGAAGAGTGTTAGTCCACCCGAAGCTTCGAGTTCCCAGATTGGAAGCCATCAATCCCGGCTGCCTGTGAAGGCTCATCCTGGTTACTCTCACGAAGGAAGGCTAAAATCTCCCGGATTTGCTCAGGGTCAGGATATTCAACAACCAGGTCTTGCAAGAAGTAGTCCTGATGACTTAAGGCACTCCACATATCAAGACCTAGAGTTAACGAAGCCAAGACAAGATTTTCAGGCTCACGGTGCGTCCACAGAGAAATCTCCAACCAGCAGAATACCGGTGAGAGGTTTAGACCATCATCCCCCGACCTTTAACTCCGGAACAGGATATCATGAATTTGAGCACGATCTTCCAAGTAGATTGGACTCAAAGCGCCACAAGCCTGCTTATACGCCCTCGGAAGAAAGGGTAGAGGATTACAGAGCACCAGCGCTTCTCCCAGAGTCGGCTGATGTTGGGGAACAGACTTTTGGAAGGAGAGAGCAGCATGCTGTTGACTTTGATGGGTTTGGGCGTGGAGGCAAGATTAACACCAGTCCAGATGTGACTGATGGTCCACTAACAGCAGGCCCCTACAGTAGGCGGGTGCTACAGGAAGTTCTACAGGTATTGAATTTGGGGTCAATTTCACTAAAGTAATAATTCCCGTACCAACGTCCCAAGATATTAGAGTGACCCTTCATAAGACGCGTTTTAGTGCTTTGTGAAATCGGCCCCTGGTCTTATGTTCGTCTCTTTGGTGGCATTTGTCTTAAAAACAACCTTCTACCAAATATTTTATCAATGATAATTGTTCAAAATGAAATCAAATGTTGTATACAGTGTCACTATGAACATCTAACAATGGAAATTGGGCACACACCATTGTTACTAACAATGGGGTTACAATGAACATGTACATGTTTTTGCTCATAGTGTGTATCTCTCAAAATATGTCCAGGCCAAACCACGCAACCTCGGAGTCTGTTTCCCCGGATCCTGATAAGGAATTTTCTTTAATGAATGAAAATTTCATCAAAATCGGGCTGAAATTTAGCAAGGCCAATGACTGCCTATAATGACTTATCCTATTGTGGGGGAGGTAGTTCTTGTCAAACAATCAGATCTGTTTGATTCTGCTGCACAATTTTTTCGAGAAGATTTCCTAAAATGTAGCCTAATTCCTTATTTGGACTAGAACATAAAATTTTGATTAGCAGCAACTCGACATCATTCCTTGGATTTTGACAAAGTAGGATAATTCCATGTCTCATGTCAACTGAAAAATTTGCAGCTTGGTAATAGTGTAGCATTCTTCATTCAACAGTATTGGCCCAATATCCTTCAATATCAAAAAGAATATTCAGTCAGACCATCAAAATTTATTTTTACCATCTTTTTTTTCTCAATACTTTTGTGAAGGAGGATGAGTCAGACCCACGATTCCGTGAGATTGCCCAAATCTGGGAGGAGTACCAGCAGTACAAGACTTCACGGACGACAAATGGTGGAAGCCAGTCCAGTCTGGATTCGGATAGGATCCAGCGAGTTGGCAGCCTGATACGAGACCCTGCAAGGCATGCTGTGGCCAACTGGGTGCAAGGTTGGAAAAAACGTTTGTCAAATTCTGTGAACCAATATTTTAAGGTCATTTTATAAATGGCACCACAAAATGTCTGCCAAAGTATACCCCACAAAAATTGTGAGTTCATGTTGAAATAATAGTTATTATAGTATGTAATAAGCTTTATTAAGGTCCATTGTATCATTTGCAATGACCCAAAATTTTACTTAACAATTTTTAAGTTAACAATTTTTTGTTAACTTAATTTTGAGTTAACTCAAGGCATTGACAGCAATAGTAACAAACATCCCATTAATTTATTTCTGTCCAAAATGGTATTTTTCTGAAATTAGTTAACAACTGAATGTGGTTTGAAAAATGTTTGCATACACATTTTCTTACTATTTACTTAACACAGAAACCATGCATGGATTTTAAAGGTTATCGAAAACATTCATGTAGCTAATTTTGTTGCAGGCTAGTTTACCAATATTCTATGTATGTTATGTTCTTGTGCCGGGATCCATAAAAAGTTTTGTTTTGCAAATGTCACATTAGGTAATTTTCTTTCTATTTATGAAGACGAGACAGACAGTGCTGGAGGATCATCTTCAACTGACACACCGAGAGAACGTACAAAATGGAACAAAGACCGTCCATACACCCCTCAGAGACAACCACTAGAAGAAGAGGCACATGACCTGCCGGTAGATAGATACAATAGGTATGTCAGTATGGTTTTATGTGTAGTATGACACCATATTGTTTAGAGAGGGATGTAAATGGAGAACATATCAACGGTTAAATCCCGTCTACAGGATTTGCAATGTTCCAAAATTTTAATCAACCATTTGATTCAAATAGAAAATAGAGATGGTTCCTACTGTCCATTGCAGTTATTCTGCCAGAGATATTATTTCATAAGAAAATGATAACTAAATATGTATTGTGAAAACATGCGTGTGCACACATATTTATAAGGGCGCCCTCATGTGGAAGAAACTAAAAAACTAAACCCCTGATTATTGTGGTATAAATGACTCAGTTTTCCATTCTAAATAGGACGTAGGCTTCACACAATTTCTCGACGACATGGACACAGTTTTTCATTGTTTTTGAGGAATGTACACAGGTTGTTTTTATCATCCTTAATCAGACATTGAGATAATGCTGTTTTTAACAGTTTCCCGAATATTTAATATGTTTTTAATAACTCTATTGCTTCAGGATATCACCAGAAGATGAAGTCCTGCCCCCGTCACAAGCGTGGATTGAAAGCAGTAGGCCAGTCACCTCAATTCCAGTTGCTCAGAAAAAGTACAGCAAGCTTGAACAGGCTCCCAGAGTTACTCAAGCCACCTATCAGCGACCTGGGCCTCGTGGTCATCCAAGGAATGAACGAGAACCAGAACGGCAAGGTGAACTGTCAGAGGAACTAAGCATGACCTCCTTCGTGTCTGACCTGAGTCTCGAGTCGGATGAGCTCCTGAGACTTCTGGGCGAGCAAGGCATCCGGAAGCTTGGATCTAAACTGGCAAAGCTGCAACGCAGAATCGACCGCCAACGTGAACACCATCGTCGCAGGATGAAAGAACAAGAGTTGCAACCGGGAAATTCAAACGATCAAACGAAAAAGGACGTACCTGTAATGGCTAGCACTCCTGCTTCTTTGGTAGCGGAGGAGAGAAATGAAGACTACGAGAAAACGCTTCAAACTGGAGCACCCCTTCCCACAACAGCTCTAAGTCCAGTCTTAGAAACAAGTCACGATGTCGAATCGACATCACCGTCAACCTCGGAAAACACTTTAACAGAGCGAAGAGTAGACTATTACCCTCATAAACATTTATCGGACAAAAAACACAAAGATGACTTTCAAGTCGTATACGGCAGTAACAGCGATCTTACTAGTGATACTGTTTCGGAAGCAAGTGTTGCTTGTACTTGCAGGCCGACGCGGTTTAAGAGATCGTGGTCGTTACACGACATTGGTGGAGTTGGCGAAACCAAGGATGATTTGAACAAAGATGAAAGACGTGTAAAAGACCACGATGATGTCTTAAGGAAGTCGTCAAGGAGCGACAGGGAGTCGCGACTTCCGACTCGCATCCCCCCTCCTGGGGCAAGCACTCGGGATGCAAACGCCAACTTAACTTCAACTGCATTCAAGAACTCTAAACTACCTCGAAAGAAAGGGGTAAGTATAATGAAAGTCAAAAGAAACTTATTACATTGTATTATCTTTTTTCTATTTTTAGAAGAATAATTTCACCTATTGGATTTACATAGAGGCATACGAAATGAACAATATGTTTATGCATACAAAAGAAAAACAAATCATACATTTTTTTTGATGCTCCGTATAGAGAGGCCACAGTATGAAAACAATTATTCATAAATACCTTAGACAGTCTACGCATCCCTATTGGCTGAGAGCACGTCACGTGGCCAGTCTTAAACGGACGATAAAGACCAGTTTTAAACACTTTCTTGCCTGGCCCGCGTTTGTACCTGTGCCCTAGTCATCTCGTATGGAACACGCACACAGAAACTGCATGTGCCCGAAAGCGAAATGTGCAAAGTACCCCGTTGTGTGCATGTGCGTACAACACGCCTGCATTACGCGTAACGCGCAAGATCGAACAAAAACAACTTCGCACAGCTTGCAGTTTGAACGAACTCGCGATGCATACAAAAATACAATGCAGAGAATGGCAAGCTAAAATGGTGAGTTTTACTGAGTTTTACACAAAGTATAATGAATGGTAATAAAAGTGGGTTTGGCCAGTCTTAAACCAATACGTTTAAAACCGGCTGGGGGCCTGGACGAGTGATAATGGCTTGCGGCCCAGGCCATTATTACTCGTCCAGGCCCCTAGCCGGTTTTAAACGTACTGGTCAAACCCACTTTTATTCCCTTATTAGCAATGACAGTACTTAAAGGCCCATGTTTTATCATTTGCAATGATCCAAAATCTCACTTAACCCTCAGACATGCTCCACACATAAAATTACACATGGACTTAAAGTGGAGATTGTGCACACATGTTTTTACAATGCACCAAAACGTTTAACCACAGTACTTTAAATCCCTTTCTCTGTGTACCGACCCACAGGGTACTGCCTTTACAGTTGACCTGGCCTCACAGACAACCCCAGGACTTGCCAAGAGAGACACTCACAAGGGAAACGGAGGAAAGGACAGCATATTCAGACAGCCTCGGTCCAGCTCAGACCCAGGCAGGCAACGCAAGAAGATTCCACAGTGAGTCCAAGCAATCTTTCTTCTGGAACATTCCGTGTCAAATAACCTGGTGTCGGTTTCACAAAGATTTGTGACGCGTCGCAACAACCAAATACATCGCAACTCGCTGAACCCGTTGTAAGTTTGCCACGAGTTCGGCAAGTTGCGATGGATTTGGGTACTTTGTTAAATCTTTGTGAAATCAACCCTCTATCACAGATTCTGATGAATCCTTATTATATATCTCCATTAAACCCAAGTTACACCGGACCAGCGACCATATTACAACCTCGCTGTGACCGACAAATGTTGGAATCACGGGCAAATGTAGAAAGAATGCACGACTGGTCGCAGAGGTCGTGGGTGATCACCAGAGCAAAATCAGTCGCAGCAAGGTCGATGGTCATGTTCAAAACTTCTGACCTGCCATTCCAAGTCGCAGACAGGTCTCCTTACGTGGTTGCACCACCAGTCACGCATGGTTGCACCACCAGTTGTGCATGATCACGGATCAAGCAGTCACATGATTGGGTGTGCAACTGGTCATTCCACCTGTTGGCGGTGCCACTTGTTCTACGACCTCATGATCGATCGCACGACTGGCTGCAATTGAGCAGTCGCAGGTTGCCATGATTGATCGTACGATCAGTCGCGCTGATCCCCCACCACTAGTCACACGATTACCTACTATTGATCTTTCTATTGATCTTCTCGGCCTTGGCCATATCACCACCAATCACATGATCTGGAAATCGTACAATCCAGTGTGACCGAGGCTTGATATTTTCTTGGATTGTCCCTGTTATGGGGCTGGGGGAGACAGAGAGGAGTCCCATGTGAAGCATGACCAATCGGTCCATCTGCTAATTTTTGTTTCATTTTATTGGTTTAGACTCGTCAAGGTTGCCCCAGTTCCTACAGCCGTTGCCTGGTTCCAACCCTTCAGTAAGAAAATGGCCTGGCAACAATCTGAACCACCACCAAAGCGTAGACCGCTCACAGACAGACAACCTCTGGCCAGACAAGGCACGCAGTCTATGGTCAAACTCACTCTACAGGTAATTGATAATTGTTCAAAATGAAATCAAATGTTGTATACAGTGTATAACACAGACTTTACAACTTGTATGGTTCAAAAAAAGGAATGCGATTTTTTATTTTTTTTTAAATATCGATTTGCGATAAAAACTCGTGCAGCCAACTTGTGGATAACAAGGCACTAATTGACCAATCATTTTGGAATCCCATTCAAGACTGTTCTGCTTCAGTGATTTTCTCCAGGTCCAACACTATAAACATCTAACAATGGAAATTGGGCACACACCATTGTTACTAACAATGGGGTTACAATGAACATGTACATGTTCTTGCTCATAGTGCAAGAGGACCGGTTTGAACAAAGTGATTCCCACAGCAATGAAATGTGACAGTTTATGTTTTGGGGAGAATCCTGCAGTTAAGAATACCCATTTTGTTGGGTTTCAATGTGATTAAACGTACGTGGCATGAGCTGACCTTTGGAGCCGCGTATCTCCTATATATTGCCCTAGAAGTGCAGGAGCTGATGGAGGCTCTTCAGGCAGAGAGGTACACCCTACCTCTGCAGCACTTACGGAGGCGAGTGCAGTCAGCCTTGCCACAAGAGGTGTTCATACATGTTACTGACTGATAAAATAAGCATCAGCATCCTTGATTTTCCGGTCGCAGTATGATTTGCATTTTTTTGTTTTTATCGTATGTCATTGGCAGAAAGGAGAAGTTTATTTGCTTGTGACAACCATCACTATGATCCAAGGTGCTTTTAGAATCAGAGAAGAAAGATATATGTATGAGAGCATCTATCTTCCAAAACATAGCAACCATCTCAACATATCTGTTTTTTTGTGTTAAACAGGAAGCCTTTGAGAAGAGTCGTTCAGACTTCATCTCTCGATCCCGAGAACGCCAGAAAAAGATCAAACTTGCGGCCGAAGAGCGGGACCTCCAGCAGCAGTTTGAGATGGAGAGAGGAAAGCTGTTCCAAGACATGAGAAGCAAGAAGGCTAACCCACAGGCTCACCCTTACAGCGGTCAGTCAATTAGTCTAGGGAGGGTTTCGGGGATGTTGCGGTGTTGGTCAAACCGTCCCAAGATTTAAGAAGCAAGAAGGCTAACCCTCAGGCTCACCTTTAAAAGGCAGGGGCTCGTCAGCAATGCGCGCGCGCTAAATTCGTGCCACGAAATACACAGCTCCATGCTTTGCTATGGAGCTGCGTATTTCGTGGCACGAATTTGGCGCACGCGCATTGCTGACGAGCCTGTGCCCTTTAAAGCCCAATGCATCGTTTGCATTGACCCAAATTTTTACTTCACAAGTTGACAAGAAAAACCCAACTAAAAGTGTTGATAGCAATAGTAACAAACCCCACATGATTTTCTCCCGTGTAAAATGGTACCTTTGTGGGAGAAGTTGCTTTTAGAAAACATTGAAGAAATTATTTTTTACCGTTCAGTTCGACACAAAAAACATGCATGGATTTTTCAGGTTTTCTGAAGTATTACTGCATTTGTGTGGCTGAAATTTCTTTAAGGCAGTTTATCAACATTGTTCTTTAGTTCTGTAATGCTGCTGTTCCTGTTTTAAAAGTTTTCCAATCATGTAATCGTCTTTTAAGATCTTTGATATTTTTTTCTGTTGTTTAGAGCAACACCACAAACCAAAGAAAAGACTAATGTCTAAGAAAGAAATGCGGGAACACACGGAAAGGTTATACAGCAGATTACCCGAAGTCGTACAGAAAGAAAAAGATCGTAAACGTCAGGCTGCATATGAGACCAACAGGCTTAAAGCACAGATATTCAGAAAGGTAAGACATAGATTATCAAAGTAATTGGTGCATATTTCATAGGTCTTTTTAAAAGACGTATAACCAAGTAACAAAAGACATTGTCTTAAACAAGTGCAACCCACACATTGTTATACTAAGAACAATTGAATAAGATCCACTGAAAAGCAGACTTTGTAAACAGACTTCCCAAAGAATGGCAATTGCAGTGATGCCTTCTATAATTAAACATAAAACATGTCTGGACTTGAAGGCAGTTTGATTTGACTTCACTTGGGACTCAAAGGCAGTTTGACTTGACTAGAGACACGAAGAGAGTTTACTCGACTTGGGACTCCGGACCCGAAGGCAGTTTGACTCGACATGGGACTCAAAGTTAGTTTGATTTGACTTGACTTGGGACTCAAAGACAGTTTGACTTGACTTGGGACTCGAAGGCAGTTTGATTTGACTTGACTTGGTACTCGGGGGCAGTATGATTTGACTTGACTTGGGACTCGAAGGCAGTTTGACTTGACATGACACTCAAAGGCAGTTTGACTTGAGACTCAAAGGCAGTTTACTGGACTTGAGACTCGAAGGCAGTTTGACTTGAATTTTTCTTTGGTGTTGCATGGAGGCAAAGTAACGAACACATTGGAAGATTTCTAATTGTATTGTTTCTTTTTTCTCATTTTCTGACAGCAACTGAGTGAGCGCCTGAAGAACAAACCGTGGAATGGGAACTGACAAAGTTTATGGATCGTAATTTGATCTTAAGTTTTACCTCATTTCTTTCTCAAGTGCCCAGCATTTTAACTGAAATATCTTGTGACTTTTAAGACGAATCTTTTCCTCTTTTTCTGCTGTGTGAGATGTGTACGCACGTCTCATTAACATAAAGATGATTAACTAATCTTCGTTGAATATCCCCAAATTCCTTTACAAGGTATTGGCTGGTGTGCAGTGAGGCGGAACACTCTAAAAACTGGTTTTCAACAAGAAAGCACTCAACTGAGATACATATTACCATGCATCTTGAATATCCTTTTGATAAAATTCAAAATATAAACACTAAATTAATGTCCCTGTAGCATACATATTTTTGGTGTTGCATTCTCATGCCTTGAAGGGTTTATCCCTTTGTAGAGCTTGTTAAGCTCACGTGATAGCCAATCCCAATCAGTAAGGAACAACTGCAAAATCGTGTTTCGAGACCACCAGTTGGTAGGGTGTCTGCACGTTAAGCAGAGCTGCCAACCCTTCCGGATTTTGCAACAGATTCTAAGAAAAATTACTAATTTTGTGAGTCCTGACATGGATGAAACCCTCCTGGATTGTCAATTAACAACCTTGGGGATTTTTAGATGTGTTTGGAGTCAGGGAATGAACCTGTTTTCCCAGATGTCTTCCCCCAAAATCCGGGAGGGTTGGCAGCTCTGTTTAAGTAGAAGGACCACGGTTTGATTTCCCGGTGAAGCCAAGTTTTTTTCACACTGCATCCCGATTTCCAGAACGTATGGACATTTGTATCGCCTTGAATATTACTCAGTACTATACTGTCTAAATTGGGCAGATGGGTTGTCAAATAATGGAGGATTTCTTCGTAAAGTTGATGTTGAAATTCTGTCAAAATGTCTTTGGATGTGTATAGAGTAGACCTTTATCACGGTGCGGCCATCTTCCCTTTTCCCCTATTAAAATTAACGTAACCAAAGCGAGGCTTGCTGAAATAAAATAGTTTGGCCCCGTGTTGAAAATGTTCATTGTGTGCATCACAATGGCATGCGCGTTGTGCGGACAGTTAT
The DNA here is from genome assembly GCA_037783545.1 of Henricia sp. BOLD:AAB3569. Classification (NCBI taxonomy): domain Eukaryota; kingdom Metazoa; phylum Echinodermata; class Asteroidea; order Spinulosida; family Echinasteridae; genus Henricia; species Henricia sp. BOLD:AAB3569. The sequence goes on along the minus strand of JBBELK010000454.1, from coordinate 2,316,849 downwards.
TCTATCAAAACAACAACGGAAGACTGCACGCGCTATCGCGCAGACACGCACTGATCATACACGTACGTACTATGCAGTGGGGAACAAGACAAAGATGGACGCACCGTGATAAAGGTCTCTAAGGTCGTGTTTAGAATCCATTGTGTGTGTTTAGTGTATCAGTAATGAAAATGTGTACAGTAACCGTCATATTTATAAAGTATTCCAAGTAAACATTTTGATGCAAGAGCGTAAGTATTTGCAAAATACTCTTATGATATTGGTTGGTTCCAAGGTGCGTCTGTCCAGCTTCAGTAACTTTTTGTTTGGCCTAACGGGTACAGAGTCACTGAATTTATTCACACAATTCATTAAGTTAAAAACCCATTCACCAGGGTTGTAGTTGAGTCCACCACAAGACTTTACAAGTCCCTGGGTCTTAATTCAAGTCACAAGCTATTCAAATGAACTCAAACAATAGTATTATTTTGTGTGTGTGCATCATTTGCTTCTTATTACTGGACTTGTGCATTTGCCCTCGACATTTCCTCAAAATTACTTGCTCGTTTTTGAAATAATATGGAAATGTTAAATTACACTTTTTTGTATTTTTATTTCCCATGTGAGGGTTTGTTTACTTTTCATACTGAACAACATTTTTCAGGTTTTCTATTTTAAATATAATTGTACATTCCATTCAAATTTTTGGTGTGTCTTTTGAACATTGAAATGTATTCAATTCAGAGAAAAGCAAGTAACACAGTATACTTGCCCTATTTCAAGTTTTCCTATTTATTACTTAAACATTTCCAGTATTAAGGCTGGTTAAATTTTTACATTCCTTTTATCCCATGTAGCAAATTATATTAATTAGTCGAACTGTACATTTGCTGCTGACAAAATGTGTGTAAAAATGTGGTGTGCTAGTGATACAATACAGTGTAAATTTCTGTACAATTAAGTACAAGTAGAAAGATATGCATATTCGAACTGTGTGCAGTCAAGAATAAAATTGCCGAATTGTACAGAATGTTAATATTGTATGAATAGTTTTAAGCACAGTAAAACCGCGTTAATAAGAAGTTCTTGGGATTTTTCAAATTACCTTGTCATAACAGGGACCTTGTATTATCAGGAATGATACAAAGGACTACAACCAAAAATATCCTTTGTTGTATTAATAGTGCTTTTATTGTCGAGGTTAGACTGTACCATACATTTCTATGTTCTTCAAGCATCCTTAAAGGAGCGTAATTCCTGAACAAATGATTGTACACGTAATACCATTCTCACTAAGCGTGATGGGTCCAAAAAAACGTCTAGAGTCAACTTTTGTTCATGTACCACGCTTGTTAAGACTGAATGGCATTACAATGTTTTTCAGGAATTACACTTCGATCAAGGATGCTTGAAGAACATGCGTTTAAAATCAAACAACTTGAATATGTGAAGCATTACAAGCCCTCAAAGTCTCTGAATTTATGGAATTGCTCTTTTGTTGTACACCTTTCTGCCATTTCAGTAAGTCGTCCAAGCCATTTCTTGGAAGAGTAATTATCACTTCTTTTTTGCCCTTCCTTTCCCCTTTTTCTTCTTCGTAACCCTCAACGAATCGTCGTCCTCATCGTCGTAATAATCTGGCTGAGACTTGGCCATCTTTATACGCTGCGTCATATCTTTGGCTAACGTCTTAACATCGGATGAGTCTCCACCTCCCTCTGAAGACAAAATTGGACCAAAATCACAGATTTCCATTATAACCCAGTTAAGGCTGGATTCACATCTAAACGTTTTTCAGGGGATGTGCTTCCAATTTACATGTGGCGGCGTGGGGGAATTTGGTGTGAAGCAATGTACTGAAAATCAATAATCGCAAAAACACTTTCTGCTCAATTTGATTCTGTAGTTTTTAGTGCTTTCCTTCATGTCATTTTCTCAAAGGAACATGTGTCAAATTTACATGCATTACTGTGTGAAAGTGCTTGGTGTGAATTCAGGCTAAACTTTAGCTGTATTAATAGATTTTCATGTTGACTATGTGGACTACGACGTGACAACGTCATTATGGGGCTTTGCGCATGCATCACATTGTCTCTCTCGTCCACTGCAGGAAATGTGGTAAATATGGTTTTACGTTCTCACTAAACAATTTAGTGTTATTTTTATTTGTGTAGATTGAACTACCAAAACATACTCAGAACTGTGTAACAGAATAAAAAGGAAATAGACCATTTGCACGACCAGTCATGACAGGGAGCAGTCACATTTGTGGATCTATTGTCACATCATTTAAATATGAAAACCTGCCCCCTGTCATGGCCGTCGGTGCAAAGGGCCTATAGTGTGTTGTGAAAAATTTTTACTGCCATTTTTCTAATTTTCACGGATGCTGAAGTCTTCCATTGTAGGGCAGTGCTGGTCACTTTGGCCACACCCTCTGACCACACCCTCTGACCACACCCACCTGCGACAGCCGAATTTACCAAATCCATCAGTTCATCTCTGCTCATTTCGCTCGCAGCAGCAAGTTGACTCAGGAAATTCTTTTCTTGCTCCTGCAAAAACAATTCAAGGAATTAGGAACCATGAGCCAACTAACATGCTACTAAACAAGGTAAGGAGATCTTAGGGAACGCTCGTTTTGTTGCAAATCCGAATCCATAAAAATCACTTTTCATACCCCTCCCCTACGCCGCTGTCTGGATCCGAAACAAACATGCCCCTATTTCCCAGATTCGTCTGAACTCAAAATACTGACTTGACCCGAGTTTACTTGCAGCTTGTGAGAGTAAGCCAACAAAATAATGCAATTTTTGGGTTTTTATTGGTTGTCATGATTACCAACCTGTAATTCCTCCATCATGGCCCTCTCTAGTTGCTGGTTAAGCTCCTCTTTCTGCTCGGCCAGTTCACGTTTCATTTCTTGCTCAAGTTTATTCATAGTCTGCTTGTGACGGGTCTCTAGTAGCATTTGGTTCATGATCCCAACGACAGATCTTATGAATGAAAAATTGTAATTTGCGTGGATAGTAAGAAGGGTTCATCCATGCTGATAAACAAATTTATAACCATAAATTTAATCATCAAATGAAAAAAAATACTTGTAAACTTAGCACAAAACAGACGGCCAATTGTACATTGACAACAACACTTACTGTGCAATTTTTCTGACGAATACCACAACGAAGCCAACATTAGCACATGAATGATGAAACATGTAGGCACACAAGCGAACAGGAAACAGATACATGGAAGAACAATAATACAAGGGATTAAAAAATTGAAATTTTTCTTCAAAGAAAATTGTCACAAAAAACTTTTTTGATTCAATTTATTTAGTGTACAATTTAGCAAGTGATCTTTATAAAATATTTAAAAAAATGAATAAACCACATTTTTCTATTGTCTTACTTTGAGTTTGACTTTGAAATTCCCCTTTTTTCTTCTTCCAGCTGTGCAACAGATGTTCTGCAGAGAAAGAAAAAAGTTACATCTTGAAAGAAGTCCTCATATTTTACAAGTGTGAATGCATAGTTCCGAGATTGCCCAGTTAACCCCGCCCCTTAGATATTGTTGCTATGTGCTCACAAGCCATCGTAAAAAAATGGCGACACAACGTACAAAGCAACGGGACTCGGCATGAAAGCACAGATTCATTGGAGAAAACTCAAAGGTATTTATGTTTTAGGGTCGACAGTTACCGTAGCACACACTGAGCAAAGGGCTAGTAATGCAGGGATGACACATATATTCATAAAAATGCGCTTTCCTACCTTTGAACAGCGAATCGCCCGACATTGAAACCAAAATTAACCCGGTCACTGGCGCATACAACATACTTCGGAAGGGATGTAAAGCCGTTGGTCCAGTGTGTTAGGTAATGGTAACGCACTCTAAAGATCCCAGAGCATTCTTTCGAGAAGAGCAAGGGGATTCCCCGGTGTCTCTGGCCATTTCTAATTATAATTCTTCATGGGTTTCCTCACGCTTACGAGTGACAGTGCAATGAGCACTATTGAGGAATCCTTGGTATGAATACCAGAAAGAAATAATAATAATAATAATAATAATAACAACATACAAACTGTATGGGCAGAAAATCGCGTGATTGTTTGTGATAATTGCATCACTTTGACCTATGTGGGTGCCGTCTGCTAGCTCTGTTGTGATTGGTCGGCGGGTTGAGCTTGATTGACAGGTCGGAACTATGCATTGTTTGTGGATCAGGGACCGATTTCACAAAGCACTAAGATGCATCTTAGGAAGGGTCACTCTTCTTATCTTGGGACGTTGGTACATTTAAGGGATTTTTCACTCCACTGGGTAACAAAGGCAATAAAACTGACTTAGGGGTAAAGATGTTGATCTTTAAAGGCACAAATTCAACTCACTTCTCCTTGAGTAATTTCTTGGCTTCATATTTCTCCTGAAGCACCCTGGATTGATGCTCCCTCGCCTCACGGAGCTTGTCCTCGACCACCTCAATCTCTCTCAGGTGTCTCTGGATGATGCGATCTGTCTGTTGCTCTGACACTGTCGGATTTGTGGAAACGGAGTCTACGAGCTGATCCTGTGGAGAAAAATGAAAAAAATTAAAAAAACCCAGATGTACTACTGGGGCTTTGGAGAAACTTACTTATCAAATTGTTGATCAAAGTTTGAAAGGGCTAATTGACGTACGTACAATTTCTTATTACCTGTAATTCATGAATGGTTTTATCCTGTCTCCTAATGATGTTCTGTCTTCGTGCCTGCCCCACTTGCAGCTTGCCGATCAAGACACTGAGTTGCTCATCTTGGGCCTTGAGGGCGTCCTTCGTCTTTTGAGCCAGACGCGATTGTAGGTCTCCCTTGGCTTGCTCCATTGCTTTCAACTCTGCGGCGATTTCCTGTGCCTTAACAACAGAATGGCGGAAAATTGGGTTTTTGTTGGTGAGTAACGTTTGTCAGTTAAATGGGGCGTATTGTGTGAATACTAAAGCGTGATGTCAATTGCCAGTGTATTAACTGGCTCTAAACATTCACTGGTAATCCAAAACGTCTGTTGCTGAAGTGTAGGGAAACGGTTCACAAATATAAAGGCCACTAACACCATGTACTAACATGCTGTTCTTTCAGCTGCGCCGTTCGTTTTTCAGAACCTGCTTCCTCAAGTTCCTCCGATTGTTTCTCTCTCAAAAGTTCCATCTTGGCTCTTCGCTGTGCCAGCTTAGCTTCAAGGCTGTGTGAAAAACCCGAAAACCAAGAAAATCCACCTCAGTACAAGAAACAAATATCGGGTGAAATTTATTCTCAGAGATGCAGCATTTGTTTTGGGGTATGTACACAAACAAGCAAACAACACACGCATGACATGAAGTTTAACTTACAGTTTTTCGTGTTTCATCTTCGTCATCAGTAGCTGGTTGTTCACTGTCAACATGTTCTGCTCATGTTGTAGGAGAATTTGTCTTCGAGCACTGCAAAAAAAGCGTGGCATTTATCACGGTCACATGATCTGCTTTGGGCCAATCAGGACAATGACATCATCTGAGGTAATTATTCATGTAGACAGATTTGGCTACCAGAATTATATTAGAAGTCAAACTGCAGAGGTGCCTCTGTCCTTTATGCCCCTAACACAACATAATCAAATTCTATCGATCATTGGTGATCTAGGAGTATGAAGAAAGAAGCAATATTAAAAATAAAAAAATTGGAAGCATTTTTGGTTTTTTTTCTCAAATATTTTCCCAGAGTCAACTGCCTTTTGAAGAAAAAAAAGTTGCTTCAGGAGGAGGAAATCGTCTCAGAAAATGCTTCAAAAATCATTTTCCTTCAATGTCGTTTCTATTTTGTACTTCTAGATCCATACTGAGCGATAGGATTTGAGTTTTTCAAATTTGGGACACAAAAAAAGGTGGAAAATTTAGGGCAAATGAGGGATCAAAAACAGCTGATCTGTGTGTATAATTCACACCAGCTTTACTTGCAAGTGTCCCAAGAAAAATTGTAATGTAGGGGTTTCCCAAACTAGAATGACACCAACCTAGGGCCAGATGGCTCCCGATTTAACCAAATTTATAAAATTAGATTTTCATGACTTACTCTTCATCAAGTCCACTCTGTGTATCCAACAACCGATCAACGGTCTTAGCTTGTTGTTCCGTCAGCTGCCGTTGCTCCGCTTCAAGTCGTTGATGTTGCTCTTCCCACAATGCCTTGCGTTCAGCCAGGCGTTCCTGGATTTCTGCTCTCTGTTTTCCTTTCTCTTCATCTTGTTTCTCTGGTTTAAGCAAAATTGTAAAAAAGTGTCGACTTTTTACAACATTTAGCCCATTAGCAAATTTATCAGCATAATATACTGACGCACTTTAGAAACGCAAAACACGGGTTTGGCATGCAATAATATCACATGGACATCAAATTTTCTTGTAACCTCGCTGTGTGATGTTCCTGCCAGCACCATACCCAAAGCTCGTTCTCTCTCACCTTCCGTTAATTGTGGCATGATGGGAGTGCATAGCATCTCGTGATTGTGTCTTGCATTTAATGCATCCAGCCAATCCAGGTACTCGTGTTGCACGTGCATTCCATGCAATTCATGGCAAAGTGCCTTGCCCAAGGGCACATGCATCACGGACACGAGCAGGCTCGGATTCGAACCCACGACCTGTAGAATTAACCAAGGTCTTGAGTTGAAATCACTAGACCACTCTTCAAAAAATGTCATCGAAAATAATAAAATATTTTGTTCTAACCTTTGGCCATTTTCATGTTGGTTTCATGCTGTCTTATAATCTTATTTGCTTCTTTCTCAGATAATCTAGCTCTCTCTGTCAAGATCTCGAAGAGCGACTCCTCCTGACTTGCGATGGACTCCTCTCGGTTCTGCTCCAGTTGCTAGGGTAACATAAATGAGTATTAAAAGCAATGTTTTTCAAAACATTCTGATTAGTTAATGATTTTTACATTGTTGAGACATCATGCACAATACAGTCAGACATTGTTAATAAGAGGTCCTTGGGACTCTGTTACAACAGAAACCTTGTATTGTCGGGAATTATTACATAGCTGAGAAAATGAAGTTGAAAGTTACAATACCAGTTTAGTCCACAGCAATGATACCTTTGGTGCAAGATATGGCTGTGAAAAAGGTAATTTTAATTCTCCACCCCTAGGAGCAAAGTCTTGTCAATATTTTAAAACAAAGATTGCCAAGTTCTAACCGATTTTGCTTGATGGCATAACATATGATGAGAAAAAAAAATGCATTTTACTATTAAAAATTCAAAAAACACTCCCTCTCTTACCATTTCGTAAATACGCAAACTGTTGGTTTATCAGCATTTTTACCTGTCTCAGAGTGAGCAAATCTTCTGCTTCTCTGTGGTCCAATTCCTCAAGGAGATTGTTGCGTTTGTCTCGGTGTTGCTCAAGGAGGTTATGATGAGCCTAGGTAAATTGATCATAAATTCAACTTGAAATTTGTAACTGTAATTTCACAACTTTTCTCATTCACTTCTGCTAAGAACTAGAGCCGTACTTGCGCCGGGATGGCTGTGCAGCTATGAGGGGAATCACAAAAATCTCCCATTTACCACCTTTCTGTTTCTGAACATGCTGGTCAGTTCACTTAATATGTTGCAAAGAGAAAAAAGATTGATACATGGACTCTCTTCGGTTTTCTGGAAAATCAGTGACAAAGTTGTCGAGTTGGCCTCCACCACGTAGGTTTAGGCACAATTCGCTGGCAATGTTTGTCATCCAATCCCATAAGCCTTTGTGAATGCACACAACGTTAACCACAATGACCGGGGATTATGATAATACTACGTAATGTGACATTATTGGAGCTTTTTGGCTTCTATTATAGGTTTTTTTTGTTCTGACCTGTACAAAGTCCGAGATGTTGACAGCTTTGGAGGCAGCTGTCTCGAGTTCTTCCATCTCATCTTCTTGACGTTTTTCCTGTTTCTTGAGTCTCTTCTCCCGGAATTTTTGCAATTTTTCGCTCAACTGAAGGCTCTGACTTATTACCTCTAACAATAGCAATAACACAAAATTTAAACAAACTTCACAAATGTTTTTGGACATTGCTTCAACAGTATTAAAGGCTTGTCTTGTCAACTCATGACGTACAAGTTGGGGTCATACTGCAAAAGATACAACGGGCCTTTAAAACTTTAAAATAACAAAACCGAGGACATTTCTGACAGAATTATACAAAAAGACCCTATTTTTAACTGACCTGCTTGATGGTTCTCCTGTATCTGAGCTAAATCGGCTTCAAATTGTTTTAATATGCTGTAAAACAAAAGTAATTCTGAAAAATGATATAAAAATTGGTAAAAAAGAATAAATGGAAAAGATCTTTTAGGATACATTTTTCTTTTTGTTATCAAATGAATAACATTCTCAACTTTTTGGAGTGGGTACATGTATTAAACTTCATATAATTGAGCACGACTGAAACCGTGTTTATTTTTTGCTTACAGTTTTTCAAGAATTACACTTCAATCTAGGATGCTTGAAGAACACATTACAAGCCCTCAAAGTCACTAAAATATAAATCTTAATTTCTGGAATTGCATGAAAACTTCCAAATCTAAAGCATGTTTTTTGGTTAGTTTTCAGGGTTACCTTTTGCTCTGTTCTTCAAGAAGTTGTTGATCATCAACCAATCCTTCCATGATGTCACATATATCGTCAATGCGAGTCTGGTTCCCAGACTCCTCTCTGGTCTTAATCTGTGCATATTGTTGAGCCAGTGCTCTGCGCCGGTCCAAGCGTTCTTGCAAGATCTATATGGAATTTGAACATTGTTGATTTTTCATGCCAACCTCTATTCAAAAGTTCTCTGCGGTTTGAAAAATCTTTCTGAATTTTTTTTAATCTTTCTGAACATTTTTAACCATGTTGAACTCAATACCTTACTGTGAAATGGGAGCAATTGCAACTCAAAAATGACCTTAGTGTGCATTGCTTTGTTGTCCATCGTTCTCAAACTGAACTTCCCTTCGTAAAACAATCTTCGGAAGCCACGAAATCTACCAAATGCGACTCGTACCAGGAGTTGCGTGGTTCTCTGCAATCTAACCACTACAAGTTAAGTAGATGTGTAATTAATTTATCAAACTTTATCGACCAGCAAAGTTTTCAATAGTTTTGAATGAAACTAAACTAAGACACAATTTTCGAAACCAAAACAAGAAAACAAACCACTTACGGTCGCTTGTCTTGCTGCTTCTCCACCGATCAATCTTTCAACTTCCGCCATATTTTCAGTGAGTTTCTCAAACAAGGCATCAACCTGGCAAATAGAATCACACAGGTATATAGTGGCAATTGTCAAATCCATCGTTAGTAATTTTAGGCAAGAAAAGATGTTTGAAAATTTAGTTGTTACCTCTTCTTCATTGAGATTGGCATCTTTAGAGAGATCATCTCTTATTTTCGTCTGGGCATCTTGAATAATTTGGCTCTGTAAGAAAGAGAACAACATTCAAATTTTTGTCAAAACTTGGGATTTTCATACTTTAATCGACAAAAAGGACTTGCATTATAAATTTGTAAGATTTTGATTTTTGTGTGTTTTCTTTTTCTTTTGTATTGATACCCGGTCATGGTACCTGTGCCCTTGACCAAGACACCTAAACAAAATTGCTCCATCCTTTCAAAGGGATGTAAAGCCGTTGGTCCAGTGTGTTGAATAATCCACTTACAATAGCCCACAGCACTCTCCTGAAGAGTAAGGGAAATTCCCGGTGTCTCTGGCCATCAGCTGCCAATGGCACCACGTACCCACCTATATATCGCAGTGTTTAGGCGGAAGCTTCATGCAGTTCAGCCTACAGGCTGTGAATTGAAGTTTTATAAATTGGAAAAAAAGATGTGTGCTAGTAAGGCCGTTGCCATTAATTGAAAATTGTGAACAAATATTCTGCACCATTTTATGGTTGCTGTCTAGTCTGGCTCCCTCCAAGGCCTCTTCCAAGGCCAATGGGTCTTTGGAGATGTCTGGTTTCTGCCTCACTTCATCCTCCGCTACTGCTTGTTCTGAAGCAATCGTCTGTACTGCTTCCTCAATGTACTGCGTCAGAGAAAATAAAATGCTGAAACAGTGATTTTGACAGATACTTATGCAGTTCTTTCCTCCCACGTTTCACTTTCAAGGGTATCCTTTTTATCGGCCATTGCTGTATCACATATACTGAGCAACAAAAGAAACACAAATTTTCAGTGTAATCGAAATTTGAAATTTGTTTTTGTAATTAAGTTGTCATCGAAATATTCACATAACAGCTTCATTATGCATGACTGCATAAAGCTTCTGTGTGCTAAAAATTCCTACTCGCAGATTGACTTTTTTAAATCAAAAATAAATATTGTATCATTAATCCCTCATTGGTTAAATAATTAACCTTAAAATTTGAGGCAGTATTTCTCAGCTTTTTGATCAATTTGATGTAACCAACGTAGCTCAAATCAAATTGACGTAACTCTAGAACTATACACAACCAATCAGCATACCTGGTTATACTTCTCAAAAAAATCCTCCGCATACTCTTCTTCCATTCGCTCCTTCGCCACAAACTTGCCCAGAATAATCCTCAAGAGCTGAAGAAATGCCTGTTCACAAAACAGAAACATTTCTTTAATTTTCTGGTATCCATACTCCAAAATATTCACAACAACGAGTAAGTCAGTTTATAAGTCACACGGTGATCAAATATACCAAAATATTACATTGTGTACAAGTTTTTAAGATTTTAAAATTTGTTTACCGAAGTTTTCTCTTGCTGAAGTTGCTCCTCAAGTTTCTGAGTTTCCCTGTAATCTTGTAAACTCAGCTCCGTTTGTGTTTTTAACCTGGATTACAAAACATCGCAACATAGAAAATTTTACTGATAATTTTGTCCAGGTCTATGTGGACCCAATAGACTACTAAAGTGTGACGTCAGTTGCCATGGTAATTGGGTCTAAACATTCGCTGGTAATCTGAAACTCCATTGGTAAAGTGCAGAAAAACAGTTCACTGGTTTTAGTGTAGACCTAGTAACCTTGGTAACACACAAAGGGTAACATTTTCACTTTAGTAGCCTATTGAAAAAAGTGATTCCCACATTAATGAAGTGTGACATTTCTGTTTCTGAGAGAATCCAGCGATTAAAAGCTTTCAGAAAACCCATTTTGTTGGGTATTCAACCTGATTGAACCTGCATGGAATGAGTTGACCTCTGGATCCGCGCATCTCTTAAACAGCCTTATAAGTGCAGGAGCTCTGAGAAGCACTTCAGGCAGAGTGACGCTCCCTGCCTCAGTGGCTCTTACAAAGGCTAGTGCAGTCAGCCTTGCCACAAGAGCAGGGACGGATCTGGCTTCTGGTTAAGGATGTTAAGGGTTGTGGCTCCTCTAGTGCATGCCGAAAACACGCCCTGCTATGGGGGATCCAAAATATAGGTGCTTTCTCTTACAATCTAAGGCGCTTTAGGGGCTTGTTTAAAGGTTTCAGGACAGAGATTTTTAATGCAATGTTTTATCTATTTCATCATTGAACATATTCGCCACTCAAGGGTGGGCTTGCTACCCCCTCAAACCCAGATCACCGCCACTGAAGGGGTGGTCATGAACGTTACTGACCAATAAAATGTTACATCTCTCCGCCTCCTAACCTTGATCTTTGGGTCCAAGCATAATTTGCATTTCTTTATTTTTTAATTATATACTTACATCGAGGTCTTTGTGAAAGCCACAATTAAACAGCCGTTCGATTCGTCCTCATCAACTTGCTCCGCATCGTAACTAGCAATTGTTGCTTGACTTTGAAGGCCATCGGCGCTCACACTACTCGCTTTGCGATTATTTCTCCTAGAGGGCGACGATTCATCTTTATGTTGCACTTGTGTTAGCGGAACCTTTAAAGAGAGTGGTTATGTTTGTTCAATTAAACAGTTGACACCGGGATTATTTTTGGCAAAAAATAAACGTTTTTGAGAAAGGCAAATGTGATTGGCCAAAAGTTAAGACTAGGTCAAGCACCACAAATACTGACTCTTGAGAGCCATTTCTACATTCACTGTATGAATCTTCTCACCAAAAGATCATACTTTGCAACACTCCAAGGCAGCCGCCACGGAGCAAGATTTGCTACACTGACGGGCCGTCCACAGCTGTCAAATTCAAGTTCAAAACACGGTGTGCAAACATGAATGGTAGACAATTGACGTATTTACACGTCAACCATGGCAGACAGCAACAAAGCTTACATTTTAACTCGTCAACTGCCCCTGTGACTATACATTGCCCCAACGTGATAAAACTTTTGTAATCTATTTTTTTTTTTAATCACCCTGAAAAATAGTTTCAAAAACATGTTCTTTTAAAATTGTATTTGTTTAAAACTTACTTCATCTGACGGCACATAGGAAACAGGCTTCTCATATGTTCCGTTGGACCATTCTTTCCATTCAGATTTTTGAATCTGGAATAAAATGAAAAGTGGAACTGAAAATTTGGAAAATTAAGTTATAAGTTGCAACTTTTAATAAAAACTGTGAAAATGGAATTATCGGACAAAAATGGTAATTTTCTTGAGACACTCGAGCCTTTAACCAGTTCCCTTTTAATTCAGAATGGCTAATCATTAAAGTATGACATCAGTTGCCGGGGTAACTGGGTCTAAACATTCACCGGTTTTGTTAAATGTCTATTGTTAAAGTGCAGGGAAACAGTTCACTGATTTTAGTGTAGACCCAGTAACCTTGGCAACACACAAAGTGACATTTTCACTTTAGTACTGTATTTTGGTCTCCCGATTTTCTGGAATTCCTTTAGCAACTGTTTCTTAAAATTTCCTACAATGCCATTTTTGTCTGTCTTACCCTTTCCTTGGCAAGTTCTTTGAAGAAACATTTGGCAACCAGAACAGCAATCAAAACCCCGACAAGGAAACCAAATACAATGGCCAGCGAAGTCTCAACTGGTTCAACTGTCCAAAAGCTTGAGGTGAACTCGACTTCAACACTGATGCAAGACATCGTGAGATATTACTCTGAAATAAAGAAAGTTTTGGTGTCTAGTTTTAAAAGTGCTGTCAGAAGACTGAAATGAAACATGTAAGAATACACTGCATGTGTAATAAATAAAAAAATATTAAAGGAAAGCTAGTATAGGATAGGTAACCATGTATCATAGGCTTCATGTGTTTTTTTTTTCAATCTTTCTTTTATCTTTGGACATGCGCATGGCAGAATAGTGTAATGAGAGAAAAAGAAGTTACATACTCAGGCTCATAGTTTTGATTTTTCTAGAGCGATTATTTATTGAGAGCTCTGTCCATTTTTGATATCGATGATTTATTTCGGTCAAGGATGATGACAGCTTTTTCCCCCTCGTTATTTAGCATGTATTTTTCGTTTTTTCTCATTTAATTAATATTTATTTAATATTATAATGTCTATTTTTGATGTATATTATAAAAAGGTTATCCCATTTCTGTATTAAACTGGCACTTTTTATTATGCTGGTTTATAATAAATAAAATACATTTTTTGAGGTTGGAAAAGATGCTAACATTATGGAAGAATTTGTTGAGGAATTTAATTGTTATTCATACTTACACAATACACACATGCAACAAGTAATTGCATCCGAGGTATGCCGCTCTGGCCCCGCTATGTTGTACGTACAGCTCTTGTACGTACAGCCTACAGTTTTGTATTGGCAGATTGGAACCCGAGCCAAATGCGTGTTTGTAAAATGTTCAAAGGCATAAATTCCTTCCTCCGTTCCTTTGATCAACCGTCGAGAATTTTCCACTCTTGCCTTATGAATGTAAACAACAAACACGACTTAAAATAAAACTAGACAAACAATAAAACACGAAGATTGCATCCGGAACTCGTTATGTGCTCGCGACAGGTGCTGGAATGTAATGATGACGTCATCAATCAATTAACTCCCTGGACATTGTCACTGTTGTGGCTGCTGTGAATTTCTATTTTTTTCGAATTGTCTGATATTGGAATCGTTGAAATAGTAAGTCTAATTGTTTAATTCATCTATGTGCGTCTTGAAAACATCGCAAATTCGTGCATTTTCCTGACCGTTTTTGATGAAGAGTCGCAACTGTTTACACCTGTCGACTAGTTGCCTAGCAACACGTTTTGCACATGTAGTCTGGCCCCTCTTGTTTGGCACTGTATAATGGTGTGTTATTGCGGTTGAGCAAGAACCCAGACGGCATTCTCCGAGTGAAAATTTACATCGGTCACTGGCACTTGTTCATTGTCGTTTGTGCAGCACATCACAATCAGAAAACGGTAATAAAAACACCACGAAAAGTGAGTGTAAATATGTGCTTGTAAAACTAAAATACTATAAACGTGGGTAAAATGACTCATCTAGCATTGGAATGTGCAGTTTTGATGGAAAAAAACAAAATTTGGAGTGAGAAAAATTTAACTTTTCAGTCAGATTTTGTTAGGAATAGCCATAGGAAACACTGATCAACTTCCTAATTCTTTCCGACCGTTGTACCAGCTCGACCGTTGGACCATGGTTGGACCAGCTCGACCGTTGGACATGTTGGACCAGCTCGACCGTTGGACCAACTCGACTTCAAAGTCAAGTCAAGTCAACTTCACCATTTGCCAACTCGACTCGAACCAACTGGACCATTGTACCGGCCTGATCACGTAGCACGCAATTTTGTGCTGTATTGCGCTAATTGCGCTGTATTGGTCAGGAAAGAGAAAACAAAGACTAGATTTTGGACTATACATTTTTGGGAAAGAATTCCGTTTACTGGTCGCCACTTATTCTCCTTATAATGACTCAATATAACCACTAAAACGTGTTAAAATTTCAAAGGGAAGTGAATTTAGGAGTGAAAAACATTCAACAATTTCCTTGAAAATACCTTTTCTGCCCTGTTCCATAGACTTAACACACGGCGTCTCTGTGGCGACCAGTGAACGGAATTCATACAAATTTTTGTTTCAAGTTCACTTGATTTTTAGATTTAGCTGATTTTAGCTTTATTTCACCATTTTCTGTACTGTTATTTTCACATCTTCATTACATCTCTTTCTTTTAGAAAAAAAAATGTAAAGAGCGAAACTGATGGACGACTTTCTTGCAACTAAATAAAATGGCTCATCAAACTGTCATCTTCCTCCTCTACATATACATCATCGCCTCTCCACCAGGAATCCAAAGTCAACTTGTTGATGTTTTTCTTCAAACCGACACCCCTCCCTTAAACCCAACAGTCGCTGGTTTCCCAACATTATATCTGAGCGACAAATTCATGATAAATATCGCATTGCAGTTAGGAAGTGCAGGCGAGCGATTAAAACTCCAATTAACAATCCCGGAGGAATTTGACGAGATTTCTTCCGAGAGTCACACCGTCGCCTACGGCAGTAATATTCTAGATGCAAACGAAACTGTGTGGATCACGGAATCAAACTTCAGTGTGACATTTGGACAACTCCAAATTATAAACTCGACCTTCGGAAATGATAGTCGGGAGAACCTAGTAGAAATATCGTACCCAGTTTATCTGAAAACGTTCAAGAGCGTTGGGTATTTGTTTAACGTGACGCTTGTCGTGGAATATGGCTTAAGTTACCAGGACGTGTTTACAGAATTGCTAGTGTTACGTTACGGAGGTCCTGAGGTTGATATTAAGGGAGTTAAGAATGTTCGAGGTGGATCTTTCATCTTTGATCGAGAGATGCAAACATCGGTTTCTCTTAAAGTTCCTCCAGGCTCATGGAATATGTCCAATACTCAACTCGTACTTGGTATGTATCAAATTAGATCTTTCACAGTGCCCTAATACATTCATTTATCAAAAATATGAGTTTGAATGAATCTAAATCGAGCCATTTGGTACACACAAAAATTGCTCATTACAAAATTATAGGCAAAAAGGTAAATGTCCATTCTGATTGGGTCGTTGACTCACAACAATCGGGTGAAAACTTGGTATTGCGGATTCAATACCCAGTCATTTTACCTGTGTCCTTAAGCAAGGCATTTAACCACAAATGCTCCATCCTTCGCAAGGATTCAATACCCAGTCATGGTACCTGTGTCCTTGAGCAAAGCATTTAACCTCAATTGCTCCATCCTTCGCAAGGGATGTATAAAGCCATTGGTCCATGTGTTGTATAACAAGCTTAAAATAAAAGATCCCTGACCATTCTTTTGTGAAGAGTAAGGAGATTAACCAATGTCTCTGGCCGTCTGCTGCCAATGACGCCACCCACCTATCTCGATGTAATATCTGGAAGACAAGTTTGTATATAAGCTTCATGCAATTCAGCCTGCAGGCTGCGAATTGAAGTTTAAAAAAATTCCTTAAATAAATAAAATAAAAAGAATTATATTAAATTTTATTTTCTCCTTTTATCTTAGAATTTGCATCAAACGACGTGAACTTCATCGCCCTGGATGTTTTGCAGTGTTCCATTTTGTCCGACGGCACCAACATAACTTTCTCAAATCCAGCGAGCCAATATGTCACCGATTTTTCCAACGCATTGTCGCCCATCGCTTACGTCACGTACCACAATGCCACCGGTACCCCAGGGAATGCTAGGCGCAAACGGGCTGTCGCTACAGAGAATCAGGCAAAAGCCAGACTCGTGTGGAACCTTTTTGATATTGCAAATGTCGGGGACGAGTGGGAAACCATAACATTCACTGTAAGTAAAAAAGAAAATTTGAAAAACAAATGCTTTGGTGTCCCCCCTCATGCTGTTAAACAATTTGAATTGAAGTTAATTCAACCCATTTAAACAAATTTAAAAAAAGACGCGTCTGACCTCCGTTTGCAAATACCAGTACATGTATTTTGAAATGACATGATAATTTCTTTGAGAAAAGAAATTTGGAAAAGTGGAAAAGCAAGTTTTACAAATGCACGGAAAGATCCAATTGTACTGATGTACGTAAAATTTGAGTTTTATATTTTTTGCCAGCATTTTTTTTTCTTTTACGCTAAAGAATATTTTTAAAAATAAAAATACTCCTCCCTATCAAGAAACACGAGGGTGATATTACTTTCACAATTGGAAAGATTTTGACAGTGGAGAATCCAGCCTCATTAAAATACAAGAATACAATGGATTTCAGGGGGCTATCGCCCCCGCTTTTCCTTTGTATTCCTGTATTTTTATGAGGCTGGATCCGCCACTATTCGAAGAGGCATTGTGCACAATTTACTTCACACATAAGAGAACACTAATACTAATAGCTATGCTCTCTCAGTGTATAATCCATTCCACTTTGAAGCACTTGTTCCTAATTATGATTATACACACACCTGCAATTCTCATTGCTCGTTAAGGGCAGTCAATAATGGACTCAGTTCAGTAGCTGAGTCAATATTGATCAGGAAACAGTAGTATAGTCCTCACCATTACTCTCCGTATTATGTTGCTATGGTAGCAGGCCTGTTGCTTCGTGATAAGTACATGTCGTTGTTTTCACATAATGAAGAATTAGATATGGGGTTTTAGCATTCAAAACAAGAAAAATGCATACATATCTAGACATTTCACTCTCCGTACAGATTTTTAAAAAAAACAAGATTTTATCGTAAATATGGTAAAATATCTCAAAGCTTGCTTTTAAAATAGAGAATGTAGCATACATGTTAAAATCTATCAGAAACATCCAAAAATATGTGTCAAAACAATGTTGGCATGGGGTTCCCTTCTTGTCTGGTATATCAAAATTGAGCTCCAAAATCCCGTTCAGGAGAGGCAAAAATCTAATTTTTCAGTATGATTTTGTGCTGGAGATCGAGTCACATATTAGCATATTCAAACAAATGTTTGTATTTTTTGTTTGTTTGTTTTTGTTTGTTTGTTATTGAACTATTCTATTTTAGATTTCCCCAGTTTTCTTTTGAACAGAGGGGGAAAGGGACCAAACAATCTTTAAAATCATTCCTTTCAAAATATAAAATATCATAATACTTAATAGACAGTCTTAACCATCAGTTTTCAAAGTCTAAACAAACACACATCACACTTCAACACCTCATTTTGGTTCTACAAAGCCAACCTCCTAGTTTTATCAACCACAATTATTCTGTAGTCCAATGTATAATAAAATAGATGATACCAGGCGCAGATCCAGGGGGGTGGGGGCAGGGTTTTGGGGGTCAAAAAAAAAAACCTGCTCCGACTCGATTTTTTTAAAAAATTATTTTTAATGCATTTTGTGCGTCCGCCTGTCCGCAATAAGCCGATATGACTGGCTACCCTCCCTCCAAATTGAAACTAAAATGTTATTTTTGGGTGGGTGGGGGTGGTAAAGGCACCAACCCCCCTCCCTGAGCGACTTCATCGGCACTCGCACCGGAAAAACCCCTCCCTGGTAAAAATCCTGGATCAGCCCCTGGATACTGCAGTTTTCCCCCATGAAATACCACCCTCTCATAATAATAGCTTTTATCAGACTGTGTTCAGTTTCTAGGCAACGGTAAAGTGTCATCATGCACTGCTAATATAATGCAGTGTGCATAATTTTTCAAGTGGTCTTTGTTGGTCTAAATGTGAGATTGTAAATATTGTATATTTAATGGATAACCCAAGTGGAGCAATGCTTATCTAAAACTGGGTCCACCCAGTTAAAACACCATAAACAGCTACCAGTATTCACCTTACTGAATACTGGTACTTGTTTTTAGAAAATAAAGAAAATAATTCAAATAATTTTTCCCAGAATGTTTACAGTAGATGTAGGGTTTTGAAGGAAGTTTTATGACCAACGTGTTGAAGCTTTATTATTACAGTAAAAAAAATATAATAAAACGGACTCGGTTAACTCAAAATCCTCTTAATTTTTTCAATAATCAAATCCTATCAAAGTACAGAAAATAGTGTACTTAAACACACATAATACATAAATGAGTTTATCTCAAAATTTGAACCATTCCTTTAGCGAGATTTCACTGTACAGTGTGTGTGTCATTGCCTGTTTAAGCAAACAATTGTGCTGTGCAACTAAAATTATAGCAGATTTCGGTCCAAAAAGGAAAAACTTGACGAAATTTGTTTTTTTCTGGGTTTATCAATCGACAGTTACAAACATTACATTGTGGCGCAAGTAAACAAAATATCACTTTACGAATGTCAGTGACGGGATAAACAAATACAAAAGAATAGTCCAAAATATCAATATCTTAGATATTGTTTTTGGAAACAAAGTTTATTTTATTCAATAATAATATTAATGCGAACAATTACTATTGTCGGTTACAAAAGTATGATCCACCATGCAAGCCACCCCAAAGACATGCAGTTTTCTTGTAATTTCTATCAAAATATTTTCTTCGTTATTGCAGATACGAAGCATTATCGGAAAGACTGGCGACCTGGTTAGTGGTGCCACAATGACCTATACATTGACAATGGAGGTGAACCAGGTTGAAGTACTACTTGAAAGCAATACACTGGTTGTTTGGGAACCAGACCTACAGATCACTAAGAAGGTCGTTATGGTGAGTCTGAGTCCCTGTCTGCTTTGGTCTTTTTAGTCCCGTAGAACTCCTCAAATTAAGTCTAGTACGGGCAGCTTTGGAACTTTTTTCGTCAGGTACTTTTATTCAAGTCTAGTTGTTACTTCTACTGGCTGACCTCTGCCCACAAAAACTGACCCAGATTGACCCAGACTCGAGATGCACGTTATGGTGGTTTACCCATTGCAACTGGTGTTACGAAGGATCATATAGCGTTTCCTGAACTCGACCCCAGGTCAATTTAAACTGCTCAGAAAGTTTAGTGTGAACATTTGAACAGTTCGTCTTGGTAAAATGTCCCAAGTATGCCACATACAGCCGTGATCACTAAAGTGCGCCATCTCACTAAGTTACACACAAATTTTTACTAAATGCATGTTTACACTTGACCCTATCGAACACCAAGCTTGGGATCGGATCCGGATGTAAATGCACTCAAGACGAAAACGGGACCTGGATCAGACCCCAAGAATTTATCCCCTGTCTGGAAAGGATCGAACCCCTAAATGTTGAAGGATTTCAAATTATCGAAAACGAGTGCTTTATTTTGTGATAAAACTTGCAAATGAAAAGACATGTGGCGTAATACAGTGCAAAACTTCCCTGTAAACATAAACAGTTTAATGAAAATGGGGCCTGGTTCTTCTCCATTGTTTACCTCACAATTGAGCTAAAGTGCACATGCTCAATATGACGTAGACAATAGAAAAGGATCGGTTTGTTTGCTGCCACCTAACGTCTCTGAATTAACCCGGCCGTACACCTTGCGTTTCGTCCGTGATCCGATCATGATAGCGCATGTTGTGCAGTCGCATCACAAGGTGTACGGGTTTTGCGATGTGTTCCGATGGCGATGTGGTCACGATTTTGTGTATGTGTCCGTCGCAATGCAATCACAGAATTTCGAGCATGCTCGAAATTTGGCGTGTCTGTGCAATCGCAACGGAGTCGGAACGCAAGGTGTACGGCCGGCTTTACTGACTAAATTGTCATGACTTGATCGAATGATGTTTAATTTTACATTTATATTCTAGCTTAATGAAAAAGTGGAACTCGATGAGGACTACACCCTGAACTACCTGCAGTACACTACGACCCTGAATCACAATGCACAACCTAACGCCACCACGGCATACAGCATCGTTTTCCGAGATCAAGTCCATGGGTTAAACCTAGAATACTTCAGGAATTTGGTGCCAGCATATGGGACAGAGGGTTTGACCGTGTCTTCACAGGAGCTTGTCTATGAAGTCTACGAGTTGCCAGGTGGGTCACATGACTAGGGTCTCTCCTTGGGAAGGATTAAGGTTGGGAATTTTGGTTTAAATCAGTACCAGAGTCGCAATTTTGTTTCAAGTATCATTTAACCAGTTAACCATTCGGTGGAAACTTGATATTTCTCTGTTTCTCATACAGATGAATCTTGATTAACCCCCTATAATGTATGCAAAATCGTATTGATTTTGGAGGTACTAACATCCTAAGACGCGTCTTAATAGCGCTTTGTGAAATCGGCCCCTGGTCATGTATTTAAATCAAGTAACAGGTCCCGCCAGTTAGTGCAAATTTTCCAATAGCCACTGAGACTTGGGATCGATTTCACAAAAGTGAAGACGAGTTCAATGCGTCGTAATTCCCATTCTAACGTACCAAGGTAAGAAGAGTGACCCTTCCTAAGACGCATCTTGGCGCTTTGTGAAATCGGCCCCAGGTCTTAGGACTCGTCTGTAAGGGCACACTTCGTGCACTTTCATATTATATCTGTTTTATTTCTAGGTACAACATTTTGTTTTACCTTTTTCATTTTTTATTTTGTAGTTGGCAGTACGTTGACCTTTTCATATAAGGCATATTTCAACGATGAAACAGTCACTAACAACATTGACGTAGCATTAAAGCACACTGCTGCGGCTTCTTGGCGCTCAATGCCATCTGCAGAAATCACTCCTAAGGTATGGCCATTTTGTTTTGAATTTTACCAAATTAAAATTAAGATTTTCATGTTTTCTAAAGTCATGCATACTCACAAATTGTGCTCTTTTATTTTATTTTTGTTTAGAAAACCAATTTTTTGTTTCATTGTAACCAAAATTAAAATATGACTGTGACAAAAGGCAAAGGGGTTGTTAGGGGAAACTGCCAATGTTTGGCTCGATCGCTCAGTTGGTTCATAAAACACCTATATCCAGACTCTGCTAAGTTTTTGTATTGTTGCAGAATTTGAAATTTAAAAAAATTGCATAAAACCTTGCCCCTCAAGCCCTTGTGAAATCAAACACTTTTTTTGTGGACTAATGTGCTGTAGGGATACTGTAATATAAAGGATTTTTTTAAGCCTTAAAAGTTTTCTTAATTTGTTTTTGCGAGCAAGCACAGAGTCAATCACTGAGATTGGCTGGGATTTCTTCTTCAGTGATTTCTTCTTCAGTGATTTCGTCCAGGAAGAAGATTTGTTTGAACAAAATGATTCAAGTAATAAATTCCTTCCGTTGGGTTTCAAACCTAATTAAACATACGTTTACATGAGCTGACCACTGGATTCACACATCTCCCAAACAATCCTAGAAGTGCAGGAGCTCAGGGAGGCACTTCAGGCAGAGTGGCGCACACTGCCTCAGTGGCTCTTACAGAGGCTGGTGCAGTCAGCCTTTGCCTCAAGAGGTGGTCATACACATTACTGACCGTTGATATATTTTACACATCTTAGCCTCCTTGATCTTTCAATCATAGTCTAATTTGTTTCTGTTTTGAACCATTTACTTTCTAACAGCATACAGGCCGAAGCTACAGTCCCAATACCCAACCCGAGACCTGCCTTACTCCAGTCAGGACCACGCAAGAAAACGTTCTTTACGACCATGGACTTGTCGCGGCCTTGTTCTTCGTTGCACTCGCCATCGGCTTCATCATCATCGCGATTATTTGCCTCATTTGGATCAAATGTTGCCGCAAGGGGCCCTACGCCACTGTGCAGCCAGGAGGGAAATATGACAGGGAGTCACAGGGGCAGGGTTTAGTAATGACCTCGAGGGGCGGGGCTAAGTCTGGCCTTACCACGCTGAAAGAATTCAGGTGAGTTTATTTGGCAATGAAGCAGTATTCAGTAAAGTTGGACTGTAAACTCACGCATTTGTACACCTCATGCATTTGTGGGATACCGTGGCCAAGTGGTTTAGGTCGTTGACTCACAATACTAGTGTGAAAACTTGGTGTTGCGTGTTAAACACCCGGTCGACATTTAACCACACTTGATCCATCCTTCTGAAGGGATGCAAAGCCGTTGGTCCAGTGTGTTGTGTAACACACTTAAAAGATCCAAGAGCACTCTTTCGTAAAGAGTAAGGGGATTCCCCGGCGTCTCTGGCTGTTAGCTGCCAATGGCACCATGCACCCACCTATGTATCTCAATGTTTAAGTGGAAGACACTTGTGAGCTTATTTCGTGCAACTCAACATACGGGCTGCAAAATAAAGTTCCATAACCCATTGTAACGTGAACATATTCACATGAAATGTGCACTATATACAGTGTGTAAATATAGTTATTGTTTGTACACTCGTTGTTGCAAACATTTCAAATTCATTTTTTTTTTCCTCTAATTTTTCTTTTTTCCAGCATGATTGCAATAGATGACAGCATAATTCTTGTTTTAGCACTCAAGGACATGACAAGAAAACGTCTGGAATTTGATAAGTAAGTTTCCTTTACAATAAAAAATATTACAAAACTGCAAATTTTTTCTTATTTGGGTCACTCCATGAAAATAAAGATTTTTTTCTTGCCCCAGGGTGGGGATTTTGACCCATTGAAATAAAAATGCCTGTGCATCTGATATCAAGACACGCATGTTTTGCGTGGAGATTTTGTCACATGAATTTTGCCCCAGGGGTGGGGATTTTGTCATGCGAAAAGTGACAATCCCCACCTCTTAGGTGTGGTAGCCCCGGGGAAAGGGGAGCCAGGGGAAACAATTGATGCATAACTGGAACTGGAACTAGTGCAATCTTCAAAACTTTATTAACAATTTATTGAAATTTTTCTCATAATGTAATTTGAAGACCCTTGTGCACTTCACTGAACTGATTTTTTTCTGCACAATAGCTTGGATATTTGGTGGACCATCACCGTCGATATCCAATTGGAGCAGCAACGCCTCGATGCCATGGTCGAATCAAGCATCAACCTGGTCAACAAATGGACAACAGAGGGCGCTTTGCCCAGGAAGGTCTGTGACCGAGCCAACCGAAACCTCGAACATGGCGTGAAGGACCTGAATAAGACCATCGAGGATGAGTACAAGGAGAGATGCCGCGGTTTGATCAAAGAATTGAGCTCCCAGAACAAGGTGAAATTTGAAACAGAGATCTATGTTTGGCCATACTTAACTCTTTAGTGCACAGGGCGACCGCTAGCGACTACCCAAAAAATAAAAAGTATACCCCAGAAACTTTGTTATACAAAGAACGAGAACTTTGACTCGCTGCAAGGCAGATACGAACTTCACAAAGAATGGCAATGCATAGTTCCGACCTGTCAATCAAGCCGAACCCGCCGACCAATCACAACAGAGCTAGCAGACGGCGCCCATATAGGTCAAAGTGATGCAATCATCACACAATCACGCGATTTTCTGCCCATACAGTTTGTATGTTGTATGCGCCAGTAACCGGGTGAATTTTGGTTTCAGTGTCGGGCGATTCGCTGTTCAAAGGTAGGAAAGCGCATTTTTATGAATATATGTCGTCCCTGCATTACTAGCCCTTCGCTCAGTGTGTGCTACGGTAACTGTCGACCCTAAAACATAAATACTTTCGAGTTTTCTCCAATGAATATGTGCTTTCCATGCCGAGTCTCGTTGCTTTGTACGTTGTGTCGCCATTTTTTTGCGATGGCTTGTGAGCACATAGCAACAATATCTAAGGGGGCGGGGTTAACTGGGCAATCTCGGAACTATGCATTGCAGTGACGCCTTCAAGAATGGACTCTGCCATTTTGTTAAAAACGGGGTGAAAGTTGACATTGTCGTGTACATCTTTGTGTATTGTGAAAAGAATTCAATAAGAATTGGCAATCACTGGCCCTTGCCATCGTAATTTATCAGCAGAGCGTACTCCGTGCTTTCCCAATAACTGTTAAAATCTCATAGCATACTCGAGTGGGACTCGAACCCACTACATTCTGCACTCTAGAGCAGATGCTTTAACTACTCTACCACCTAGTGAGCCATTTGGAGTAGGTACTGCACAACTGATAAATTTGTTTTTAAATTCCCGATTAAAGATATACAAACTAACTGTTTAGAAATGTTGCTACTAATCACTCAATATTTACTCGGTAAACATTCATTCTTGTTTCATTTTTCAGATGAAGTTGGTCGAACTTCAGAAGAAACATCGATTGGATTACGACAATGCTTTGAAGCAGACTGAGGATCTGTCAAAAGAGGTGAACAAATTTGTTTGATTTTCTTTATGACTTGTGACGCGATGCGACATACAATGCGACACCCAATGCGACACGCAGTGCAGCTTGTGATGTGACACACAACGTAATTTGCAATGCGATGTGTGACACGGTGTGTGATCCGCCGTGCGACGCGACTTATGACACGGTGTGTGATCCGCCGTGCAATGCGACTTGCCATGCGGCGCGACTTGCGACATGACATGCAACTTGACTTGCGACACAATTTCAACCTTTTCAAGGTATAAGAAATAAGATTTATTTTTAAACATATTTTCACAAACAGGAAAAAGACCAACTTATGTCATTGCTGTGGCAACAGCATAATGCGGAGAGGAGAGAAGTCATGCTGTTACTTAAACTTCAGCAAGACGAACAACAGGAGAAACTTAGAAAGGTAAAACTTGTCTTACTGCTTGACTACTTAATATTTTTGTTCTTTCAAGCTTTGTATTTTAATGTCCAGTTGCTTGCTTGTTTTGCGAGGAAGACTATGCTGGACTATGAAGACTAGGGTCAGTTAACACAAGAATAATTACATTTATTCTAAAACATTCCAGAATAAAATTGTGGATGCACATCAGCTTAGTAATGCCCAACACAATACATTTTACGAAACGTGAAATAACTTATAGTTATTGATGAGCAGCCTGTTACAGGGCATGAATATGAATTTTCATGTTATTTTGAACAACCCCAAATAGCAGAGCTGTCAACTTGCCCGGATTTTAAGGAAGACACATGGAATGTAGGCTGATCTCCTGACTTCAGACACATCTATAAATCTCTGAGGTTGTTAATTGACAATCCAGGAGGGTTTTTATCTGTGTCAGGAGTCACGAGGTCGGTCATTTTCCAGGAAAACTGTTGCAAAATCCGGGAGGGTTGGCACCCCTGAAATTGTAATATTTAATCAATGTGACGATTTGCAGGAACTCGCAATCCGCAAACGCCTTGCTGTGAAGTCACTCCAACAGAGTCATTTAGACGAAGTCATCCTTCAATCGAAGTTGGAGGAAGATATTGCCAAAAAAATACTTCGAGAACACCGCAGTAATATGGCTAGTCTGGAAACGGCTATGGACGACGAGCTGTCACGACAACGGTTGCTGATGGAGGAAAAGTTGGCAAGACGGCAAACTTTGGCTCAGTCCAGTGTAAGATGTGAAAATTATTGGAAATATTACTTTTTATCTTTTGACAACAATCTGTCAAGGATTTATTAATGTCGCTAGTCTGTTTTGTGCCTTTGTAAGAAACTAAACAAAATTAAAAACTTGACACAGGTGAAAATGCAAATAGACATTTTTCTGTTGACGTCAAGCCGTGCCATTTTATGTCATTTGACAATCATGACACACGTGGCCTGAGTGCTCACCAGTAAAATGAGTGAGAGAACTTGCTCAGTTAACTTTATCTTGCTGTGGGTTGTTGTGCCATGGTGGTTGTGCTGAATAAGTTAAAATGTCTTTATTCAGGCTCTATTGTGAATCTTATGAAACATTTTCGCATTTACGAGTTCAGCATATGTTCAACTTGATGAGCATCTTTCATTGTGTCACAACGAGCTTGCGGCATTTTCAAACAAATTTAGCAAGTGAGTGCATGTGTTTTATGTTTGTCTGTGTGGGTTGGCATTGCGTTCGCACTGTGGACTCGAAACCCATTCAAGTCCACAATTTGCGGGAAAAAGTGACGGATTGTGGACTTGCACCAAACTTGGGAAAAGGGGTTAGGGTGGGGGGTTAAAAAAAAAAGGTTAGGGTTCAGGAGTAAAGTTTAGAAACATGGATTAGGATAAAATTGGGATGGATGAGGGAAGAATTTGGAGAAAACAACGATTTTCCGACCAATTCTCTTAAGTGCACGAATACAAAGAAACATCCACAGTGCATACGTAATGTACACATGTGTGTATAGATTGTGTGTATGCACACGACGTGTGGCGGATGACACACAGTTTCTCGGATGTCGAACATTCAGTCTATACATTTGTTAAAAAATTTAGGTTGTGTCAAAAAGTTATAATGACATGCTCATCTGGGACATTATGGTTTGCCGTAAAGTATGCAACATATTTTCAGTGTGCCAAGTGTGTTTGAGAATAAAATTTATTTTGTATTGACACTAAACTACATTTTTCTGTCCAGCAATCACTAGGCGACCACCACAAACAACTCTTAAACAGCATCGTGACACAAACCATGGAAACTATATCGGACCTAGAAGAAGATGACAAACTGACCGAGGCACAAATAGAGCAGTACTCAAGCAGAATAAGACAGGAGTTTCTGACTGTTAAGGCTGGGTATGATAAGGAGAGGTCTAAACAGGAAGAAGCCTTACACAGGAGACTGAGTGACGTAAAGAAGAGAAAAATGGAGGAAAAAGTATGTTGTGGGTTGTTGAAAGGGGCTGGGGTTTAAAAATAGATTACAGGATTGGAAAACTGTGACAAAATGCTGTTATCAATGTGTGATTGAGGATGCGTGTGATAAAAACCGATATGTGTTTAAAGGCCCATTCTGTCATTTGCAATGACCTAAAATTTGACTTTGAGTTAACAAGAAAAACCTTTCTCAGAGTGCTGATACCAATGGTAACAAACACCACATGAATATATTTCTGTCCAAGATAGTACTTTCTTTTAAAAATAAACAACTGAAGGTGTTTGTTTTTTAAATTTTTTTAAATCACTTAACACAAAAACTATGCATGGTTCTAAAGATTTTCTGAAGCATTGCAGCATCTATGTAGCTGAAATTTCTACAGGCTAGTTTACCAAAATTCTTCTTTACATATATTATACCCTTAATCTAAGAATTCCTAAAAAAGTTTCACCTTTCAAATGAAACAGTGACCTTTAACGATAGATTACTGACTTGGAAAACTGTTACAAACGGGGTCATCTCTGTGTGATTGAGGATGTGTATGATAAAAACCAACCTGTGTGTAAGTCAGCTCAGTATCTCACCTATGTTCTAAGAAAACAATGAAAAACTGTGTCCATGCTTTCAATTTTAACCCAGTATTAGAAATTAATTTTTGTCTCTTTTTTGCAGGCCCGAGAACACAAACAACAGCTTGATCAACTTGAGAAAGAACAAAAAGCAAAACTGGAGAACAACAATATGGGTGAATTTAAGTTTTTCCCTCAAAATAATGTACTTGTAATCAATGTAATGACTTGAGACTTTATTCGAAATTTGCTCTTTAAGGAGCATGTTAAGGTTTTTCTGAAAATGGATTTTGATCTAACTTTCAAATGTAAAATACCTCCCCAAAGTACTATTCATGGCAAGAAAGCAGGAATTTTGCAAGAATAAAAGTAAAACTTTTATCTGTAAACAAAAATACTGATTTAGGTAGGTGGGCAGGGTGGCATAGTGGTTCTTTCCTCGCCTTTCACCTCTGGCGTCCTGGGTTCGATTCCAAGGCGTGTATGTGGATTGGGTTTGCAGTCCCTACTTGACTGTGTGTATGGGTTCCCTTCCAGGAGATTTCTCTCGGGTTTTTCCTCCCACTTGTAGAACTGCATCTCCTTCATCATCCCAAGTTGATACAAAAGTAAAATTAAATCTAACACCATATAGTAGATGACAGGGCCTTAGTTTATACCGAAGATGCCACAAAACTAAATACAGCAATCCTCCTAAGGATAGACCAATTGTTGTTAAAAGCCTTACTCAAGGGCACAGGTACCACGACTGGGCATCAAACCAGCAGCACCAAGACGTTTTCGCCTAAACATTGCGAGTCAACGACCCCAAACCACTCGGCGTTCAATGTTATTTTTTGTTTATCTTTACAGATCCTTCCCAGTACACGCAAGTTAAGCTGAGTGTACTGTCCTCCCACCGTACCGAGATGCACGACATTGAACTATCGTTAGATGAAGATGCAGCCAAACAGTTAGAAGAACTTCATAAGGAACAAGCCAATGCTACCAAGGGGAAACTCAGTAGGAGCAAAGAGGGGTTCTTCAAGCAACTCACAAACCATGGTTGGTTTCATTCCATGAAAATAGGACACACATGATTTTCCACTTTAAAATAGTGACACTTTCGGAGTTGATTTCTTAAACAAATACTGGGCTTCAGAGAATGATTACCCTCCGCATATAAACTGTATATGGCCTCATGAATCGAACATCTTTACCTGTTGATATTTACCCAAAACATGATCGTGACAATTCAAAACTATTTTAAAGATTCACTGAAATTTTGCTCACAATGTAATTTGAAATTATAGGGTGGGGCAATTCCATAAATTCAGATTTGCATTTTAGAGACTTTGAGGGCTTGTAATGCTTCACGTATTCAAGTTGTTTGATTTTAATAACATGTTCTTCAAGCATCCTTGATGGAAGTGTAATTTCTGAAAATGCCATTGTGATCCCTATCCTCGACGAGCATAATAGGTCCAAAAAACCTCGGTTTTGGACGTACTCAATGAGTACGCTTTTGAGAAGATGCTTGAGGAACATGTGATTAAAATCAAACAACTTGAATACGTGAAGCATTACAAGCCCTCAAAGTCTCTGAAATGTAAATCTGAATTTATGGAATTGCCTGGTGAATACAACTAGGAGCTGCCTTTTCAAGAAAAGAACTTGTGATTGGCTTGTGATGTGACATATGAACAACTTGTAAACCTATTCATGGTCGACTTTGGCCAACTTTTGGGTAGCTGTGGCTTGTCTTGTGGCCAATATCTTGCCGAATAGTAACCAACCTATGATTACCTTGTAATCTGTGGCTGCAGGAATGACTGAAAAAATGAAACGAGAGATCTTAGAGCAACATGAACGAGACATGGAGAGAATGACAGAAGAATATGAAGAAGAGAGACTCAAACAAGAGCGTCTGTTGAAGGTAAGATTTACGCTTTTCAAAAAAGACTGCATCTCTTATTGTTTCTTACCGTGCCTCAACTGGTGGAGCACCTGCCAGAAGAGTCGGTTTTCTCTTATCCCAAGTTTGGTTGTTTCATTTCAATAGTGATAAGGCACCATACCAAATATTGCAATTGTTACTTTGCTCAGTTGCGCACACATGAAACACCAAGGGAAAGCTTGGGTTTGTAGGGAAACCTGTGCCTTTGATTTTATTTGTATTCAAATTTTTTTTTTTGAACATTGATTGGGATTTTCTTTTCCCTTTTTTTATTTTTTAGAAACGACTTGCCAAAAATCGACAAGAATGGATCAGAAGAAAACAGGAAGAGAAAGAATCGCAGCAGATGTTTCGAGACCATGAGGAGAAAGTCCTGGGGTAAGAAAACAGACCCAGTTTTGGGGTTCAATACCCGATCGTGGTACCCGAGTCCTTAAGCAAAGCACTTGATAACAATTGCTCAATTTTTCAGAATAAAAAATAAATAAAAAAGTAAAATAATCTTTGTTTTCCTCCTGAAATTTCCCTAGCCGTATTCTAGCAGCACAGCTAGCAATCTCGGAGGAAGATCGCCAACAAATTTTGGAGGAACACGAGAAGCAACAGGCTGCCCTCGAGAGCGGCTTAGCTCTCCAGAAACTGAGACAGCGCCGTCTGCTTGAGGAAAGAATCACTCAGAGAAGAGCTAGAAGGATGGAAAAGCTGCAACAAAGACACCAACAAGAAAAACAGGTATGTCCTTAAGCAAGCCACTTTACCTCAATTGTTTCCAAAGTACTTGTTTCTGTGTGAGAGGACAATTACCCCATATACAGCATTTAAAGGAGAATTACATGTATACCCAAAAAACATTGTGCAAACAAAAAAGACATTATGCAAAACAAGAGCAACTCGTAAATTATTGTCGGACAAAGAACAAGAAATATGACCCACTGAAAAGCGAATATAAACTTCCCAAAGAATGGCAATTGCCGTGATGCCTCGCAGTATGGGCACCGCCATTTTGTCCGAATACTGGGCAAAGAATAACGTCTTGTCAGATTTTTCAATTCAATTTCAGTGACATTTATTTTACACCCTTTCATGTAAACTAAAATAATTTGCAAAACAGACAATAAATGTACAATTTTTACAATAAATTGATTGTGCTTTTACAAAAAAAGTATGAGAGTACATAAACTGTTCTCAAGCCAAAGCTTGTAATTGGAAGAGCCTGACAAAAACATTATAGAAGAATTAAACAGATCAACAAATCGACAAAACAATGATGATTAACTAAGCTGATGCAAAGTAACAAAAATACAAGGAAAAGTATACAGTACTGACAAACCTTATTTTATGAATTCAGTTAAAGTGGGGTTTTCTGAATTTTTTTATTTTCAGCAAGAGACTCGTAAGAGGCAACTTGCAGAGAGTGACGAAGATGAAAGCGATACCGAACAAGATTTGATCATGAAGCAAGCCCACGAGAAGATTGCACTGCTTAATCGGGATGAGACAGAGGACTTGGACGATGAAATGGAACAAGTAATGGGATTGGGGGAATTAATCTTCCCTGTATTTACATCTAGGTTAATTTCACAATAGTATGACCATCCATGCTTTCTGTACAATGTGAATCCGGCAGAACCCGGCAAAATAATGATTTGGATGTCATGATTTCTTTCTGTCAACAGTATGTATTAAATTGAAGTCCGAATTTATATTCTTATTTGTTAGGTGAGAGAGGAGATGCTGAAAGCTAAGGTCCATGCCCTGAAGGAACAAGAGGAACGTCTGGGAGCCATGGTTGCTAGGCTACAGATGGAGAGGTCAAGAGAGGTCAGTCAATATCATGCATACTCATCAGCTAATTTAAATATATAAATATTGTATTTGAAAATAGCTGCAATAAATAATTAAGGTCAACAAAGATTAATTTTTACAACAGATTGCAACAATTGAAGAACAACAGAGGGCGCTGTGGCAGTTGAAGATGAACATGTTAGACAACATGACAGAGACTGGTGTCATAGGCAACGCTGACTGTAAGAAGGTTATCGAGATGCATCAAAAGGTAACTTTATCTTTGTCTTTATTTTTTTCATAGTTGGGGACTTGAGTCACAATTCAAGATGAACATGCTTTGGATCGTTCTATGACCAGGGGCCAATTTTGTGGTGCGATTTCATGCTAATTGAGGCTCCATAGCTATTTCATTTAGACCGTAACCTCAAACATGGGAAAACATTAATTAACTTCAAAGCATGCTTAAGCGCAACTATTCTGCTGCATTAAACATGCCTTTTTAGCTAATGCTTAAGCAGTGCCATGAGATTGGCCCCAGTTGTACTTTAAGACCACAATATTGCAAACCTGTCTTAACAGATCCTATGTTAGCCAGCTAAGTGTATAAACTTAGATGCTTATTGCAATCTGCCTCTGGAACTGGACTCGCCAAAATTGATTGACCAGAATTGATCTTGATTTTTGGACAAATATTCATCAACTCATTTTTATTACTTATTTTTGCAGGAGGCCAAGAACCTGGAGAACAAAATCAACTCACAGCGAGAGAAACAGGAGAAAGAATTCAAGCGTCGTCTGCGAGCAAAACTGGCCGAGCGTGAACAGACATTTCTTGACAAACAAGAAGAAGAGTTAAAGGCGCTAGCTGAGAAAGAGAAGAATAAGATGTCTTCAAGACTGAGGTGTGTTGCTCTGAGGCACAGACATCTTATGCAGATGGAGGAATTCAGGTAAGATTTTTAAAAAAATTGGGGAAATCTATTTATTTATTTATTTATTTTTGTTTGTTTTTAATGCAAGTAGCAAATTACAAGGCCCATAGGCCACTCCAAGTTAGGGGCTACCAAAGTCAAGTACAAAGAAACCAGCCCCCTTACATTGAAACAAGACTGGATAAACCAGTCCTTTTATAATGAGTGGGGCTGGGAGGGGTAACTAGTCCGCAACAAGTTGCCTTGGGCCCTATTTAAGCAAGCCTGGTAAAGTGCCGTGCTCAAGGGCTCAAGTGTCGCAACCTGTTGTGGCCAGGATTTGAACCCATATTCCAGCTATTTGTGACCCGCTATGCAAAAAAGGGTATTAAGTCGCGCTGGCTAGTATTCTTTTTGCGACCATAAGAAGAAATCTGTGGCATTTCTACGCTCATTAAAATACCAAAACACAAAAGAAATTCCAGGCGTAACGCAGACATTCCAGGGGGAACACAGACATTTCAGGCGGTATCTGGGCACTGCCAAGAATTTCAATTGTGTTTTGGTATTTTATTGAGCGTGGATTTGCCGCGGATTTCTTTTTATGGTCGCAAAAAGAATACTAGCCAGCGCGACTTAATACCCTTTTTTGCAGAGCGGGTCACATTTAGCATAAGAACTTAAGAGCGGTGCAGTGGATCACTAGGCCATAACATCCCACTAAAATGATAGAATGTGGGTTTGAACCAAAAACCACTTGCTTGGGGCTCCAGTGCGTATTCTTGGGAATAGTCAACCATCTTTGTAGGGGATATTTGGAATTTTTAGATTGTCATGTCGACTATGTGGACTTATACGTGATGATGTCATGTTCAAGCTTCAGAGAGAACACTAGAATTATAGTTGCCACAGTCTTGATTCCGACTGTGGACGAGAGAGATTTTTTTTATGCATGTGCAATGCTTCAACATGACATGATGTGAAAGTGATGATGATCATTTCTGGATCACTGAATCATTTCAGACACAATCTTGAGATTGAAGTCAACCAAGCGCTTGAGGATCTTCGAAGGAAGTTTGAGGTAGAGCGACTTAAACAACTTCAGGAACAGGTAATAATGTCAGGCCGGCTTTCTGCACAGGCCAAATCAAATTTGTCACTCCGCCGTCCCGCCAAAATAAACAAAAACTTCCATCTTTGTTCCGTGAGGAACATGCATTGTTGCACATTTTGTGCGTACACTGTTGACCAATTTATACAACAATATTCGCTGACAGAGTTATGACGTCACATTGCAGGGACAAGACCGTAACTATGGTTACTGGTTCACGCTCATGTTTTACATTTGTGTTTTATTATTGTTCTTTTAGAAGAAAATATTAAAAAATAAGGACTATAATGACTTGCAATGGTTTGCTCATACCTACTCTCATAGCGATACACTATCCTGCCTCCTTATTTTGTGATGTTTGTATCGGAAAAACTCAACAGAAAATGTTCTCATTGCGGCTCCTGTGCAAAATGAATGGAGAAACGCGTTGCCATGCAAGTAGCGTGAACCGTCCACGCGGAAATTGACGTCACACTCTGCCAGCGAATAGTTGCCCCGCAAGATGGCGGCTGTTCGATACCATTCATAAAATTCTTGCTTTAACAGAATTTTGTATAGGCAGATTTTGACACAATTTCCATAACATATGTAACAAGCACATCAAAAAATGTCACATTTATTTAAAGTATGTGTCTGTACTTTATGTATGAAAAGGACCATATGAAGAGTTTCATTTCAAAATGTTATAAATGCCATATCCCAAACCAATTTTTTTTTTTATTTTGACCTGGGCTATAGGAACTTCAATTCATCTCAGGCCTGGTAAAACACGGCAAATTCAACCCATCGGAGCTTCGCAGCATTTTACATCTTCTGTTTCCCGCCAAGACGCAAGATGAATTGGAACCGCTACTGCTGCGAATGTACAACAAGGATGAAGGGGAGGGGCTTGGAGAGTTAGAGGAGGAGGGAGATAAGGTTGCTAATGGCAACCAAAAAAGGTATGATGACACAAACGACCGCATGTTTTCTATTCTTAAAGGTAAATTGACCTCACCTCCAATGCTTATATTTAGGGATTAAAAGTGGGTTTGGATGGTCTTAAACATATGTTTAAAACCGAATAGGGGCCCGATAATGGCCCAAGCCGAAGGCGCATGCCATTATCAGCATCCAAGCCCCTATCCGGTTTTAAATAGATTGTTTAAGACCGGCCAAACCCACTTTTAATCCCATTCATAAATACCTTTTTTGTGTAAATTGGTAAAACTCACCAAAATTAGCTCGTCGTTGCATTCGCTTCATCTTGTTGTTTGTACGTTCAAACTGCTAGCTGTGTGTCGAGTTGTTTGTTCGATCGCGCGCGTTACGCGTATACTGCAGATGTGTATGCGTATGCAGAGGACCCGATAGATGTCACATGCACAGTGCAATTTTGCTGTCGGGAGCGTGCAGTTTCTGCATGCGTGTGCGAGTTCCATACACTTACTAGGGCGCAGGCAGAAACATGAGCCAGCTACATGTAGTTTTAAACACTGGTTATTATCATTCGTTTAAAACCAATAAGGATGCGTAAACTGTCTATGAATGCATTTTTGAAAAGGGTTTATATATTTTCAAACAACCCCCATTTCCATGTTTTCACTTGCAGGATATCTCCCAAGAACGGCGAGGCTTCAAGTCTAGAAGAGAAGATCAAACTAAGCATACTGGGTAATAACGATAACTCTGCAGTCTCCACACCCAGCAAGGAACGAAAGTAAGTCTAGGGGCGTGTTTGTTTCGGACGGATCCAGATTCAGATCGGCGCATTACCAAGGTGAACTCGTTCACTTCGCGCACATCCTGATCGAGATCTGTGATCTGTGGAATCCTTCTCGAGAGATGGTTCAGCGCTAGATCCAAAATGGCGACGTAAACATGGCGAAGATTTTTGTGAGTAAAACCGTGTCGTTTCAATTTTCAGAGGCAACACACGATGCAAACAAATTTAGGCTGCTTGTTTATTTACGACGAATGTAGTAGGAGAAATTTGAAAAAAAAAATTGACAAATTTGGTAAATAAATTGCAATTCACATGATTTGAGATCCGAGTTGAGAGCAGTTTCGTTTTTTTCTGCGCGGTAGAACAACTCGAGATCTGGATTCGGATCTGTCATGAAACAAACACGCCCTTGATTATCAGTTTGGTTTTATCGCGGATTCCCCTGTATGCTTTAAATAGCAACCAATCACCGACCGCACTGAGATATCGCGGACTACTATATTACACTGTGTTCACAATTTCCACGTACAGTGAAATTTGAATGCCCACAATGTACTAGCAAGCATCCTGATTGGCCCAGAGCGACGACAAGATTTCTGTCGCTTCTTTCATAACGAAATGGGGCCGATATCAACAGCGCCTCGAATGCACGAGCAGAGGAGTGCGTTAAAGAGGCACTATTGCAAAAGGATGACTGCAACCAATATTATTGTTAAATTGTTTATAATTATTGTCCAAAACCCAATTACCTAGGAAACCAAACAAACTTCTAAAGAAACTGAGGAAGAACAAGACCAAGAAACTGGTGCCCATCACCACTGAATCCCCTGGAGATGATTACGATGATCAGCCTTACAAGCAGTCGTTCCACGGTGATGCGCTACCAGAGATTAGCACGATTCGGCCTGACCCTATCGGTCGAACCGCGACCCCAAAACACGAGCCGGAATTTGATCGAGATGCCAGGACAGAATCGGACTCGGAATATGTAGAGAAAAGACAACATCTTAAAGCAGTTATGGAACTCTGAATGTTCATACCAAGGTTTGAATTTATATTTAATTCAGAAATAAGTTTGTAATTCTTTCAAGTATCGGTTTACCGGACAACTATTCAGCCTACAATTTACACCCTGTTTACACTTGATCCCGAGCTCGGAATCAACCCCAAATCACAAATTGGCCCCGGATCAGACCCCAAGATTTTGGTCTCGCTTTGGTGGATGGTTTGATCCCGAGCTCGGCATCAGTTTGTGGTTAGATAAGCAATGAATTTTTGCCGCATCCAGGAAAAGCCCACAAAATTCAAGTTTTGAAATTTAGATAACCACTGCAATAGAAATTAATGCAATCAATATCTATTTGTGCGATATGTGACACTGACTTGTGTGAACGAATGGGATAATACCAAGCTCTCTGTAAATATTTTTAAAGGCGTCTTTCATGAACTGTCTTTCATAAACTGTCTTTCAATAATTGTATAAATGTACGGGTTAAAAAGCAATGTTTTCAGAAGTGCCTTGAAGTTTTTAAAATTACATACCCCTTAAAAAGCATTAACAAGAATAGAATGTTGGCTAAAATCTGAAATGTGTGAAAATCTAAATCATAACATTTTTGGCTAAAAATGACAAATTTCATAAGGGGTTAGTCCAGCAATTTTTCTCAAAATTGGCCAAAAATTCACTTTTTAAAAGATGTCTCAGAAATTACTCCTAATGAACATTCAGCCCATTTGGAACCTATTTCAGCAGTTTTTTAAGCTAATTTCTAATAAAAATGGAAATTTTTGCCTAAATAAATTGATATTTTTTACTCAAAATTTGAAATGTTCAATATTTCATATTTCATTCCCTGGGTGAGCAGTCAAGGTCAAAATCAAGGAATATCATCTATGAGTTCTAAGCAACATTTCCTGCAATTTGTGTGAAAATCTAAATCATAAAATATTTGGCAAAAAATGACAAATTTCATAAGGGGTTAGTCCAGCAATTTCTCTCAAAATTGGCCAAAAATTGACTTTTTAAAAGAGGTCTCAGAAATTACTCCTAATGAACATTTAGCCCATTTGGAACCTATTTCAGCAGTTTTTAAAGCTAATTTCTAATAAAAATGGAAATTTTTGCCTAAATTAATTGATATTTTTTTACTATGTTCAAAATTTCATATTTAATTCCCTGGGTTAGCAGTCAAGGTCAAAATCAAGTAATATCATCTATGAGTTCTAAGCAACATTTCCTGCAAATTGTGTGAAAATCTAAATCATAACATTTTTGAAACTAATTTCTAATAAAAATGGAAATTTTTGCCAAAACAAATTGATATTTTTTACTCAATTTGAAATGTTCAAAATTTCATATTTCATTCCCTGGGTTAGCAGTCAAGGTCAAAATCAAGGAATATCATCTATGAGTTCTAAGCAAAATTTCCTGCAATTTTTGAGAAAATCTAAATCATAAAATATTTGGCTAAAAATGACAAATTTCATAAGGGGTTAGTCCAGCAATTTTTCTCAAAATTTGCCAAAAATTGACTTTTTAAAAGATGTCTCAGAAATTACTCCTAATGAACATTCGGCCCATTTGGAACCTATTTCAGCAGTTTGTTAAGCTAATTTCTAATAAAAATGGAAATCTTTGCCTAAATAAATTGATATTTTTTACTCAAAATTTGAAATGTTCAAAATTTCATATTTCATTCCCTGGGTGAGCAGTCAAGGTCAAAATCAAGGAATATCATCTATGAGTTCTAAGCAACATTTCCTGCAATTTGTGTGAAAATCTAAATCATAAAATATTTGGCAAAAAATGACAAATTTCATAAGGGGTTAGTCCAGCAATTTCTCTCAATTTCCCAAAAATTTACTTTTTTGAAAATGTCTCAGAAATGCCTCTAACGAATATTTAGCCCATTTGGTACCTACTTTAGCAGTTTCCAAGTCAATTTCTAAGAAAAACTGAAATTTTGGCCAAAAATATATAATTTTCAAAATTTCATATTTTATTCCCTGGATGAGCAGTCAAGGTCAAATTCAATGAATATCATCTATGGATTATAAGCAACGTTTCCTGCAATATTGAACAAAATCTAAATCTGAACATTTTGGGCCAAAAATGAAAGAAATCACAAGGGGTTAGTCCAGCCATTTTTATCAAAAATGGCCCAAAATTGACTTTTTTGAAAATGTCTCAGAAATGCCTCCTAACGAATATTTAGCCCATTTGGCACCTACTTCAGCAGTTTCCATGTCAATTTCTAAGAAAAACTGAAATTTTGGCCAAAAATATATAATTTTCAAAATTTCATATTTTATTCCCTGGATGAGCAGTCAAGGTCAAATTCAATGAATATCATCTATGGATTATAAGCAACGTTTCCTGCAATATTGAACAAAATCTAAATCTAAACATTTTGGGCCAAAAATGAAAAAAATCACAAGGGGTTAGTCCAGCCATTTTTATCAAAAATGGCCCAAAATTGACTTTTTTGAAAATGTTTCAGAAATGCCTCCTAACGAATATTTAGCCCATTTGGCACCTACTTCAGCAGTTTCCAAGTCCATTTCTAAGAAAAACTGAAATTTTGGCCAAAAATATATAATTTTCAAAATTTCATATTTTATTCCCTGGATGAGCAGTCAAGGTCAAATTCAATGAATATCATCTATGGATTCTAAGCAACGTTTCCTGCAATATTGAACAAAATCTAAATCTGAACATTTTGGGCCAAAAATGAAAAAAATCACAAGGGGTTAGTCCAGCCATTTTTATCAAAAATGGCCCAAAATATGACTTTT
This sequence comes from Henricia sp. BOLD:AAB3569, assembly GCA_037783545.1. NCBI lineage: Eukaryota > Metazoa > Echinodermata > Asteroidea > Spinulosida > Echinasteridae > Henricia > Henricia sp. BOLD:AAB3569. The sequence goes on along the minus strand of JBBELK010000454.1, from coordinate 2,277,680 downwards.
TTGAAAATGTCTCAGAAATGCCTCCTAACGAATATTTAGCCCATTTGGCACCTACTTCAGCAGTTTCCAAGTCAATTTCTAAGGAAAACTGAAATTTTGGCCAAAAATATATAATTTTCAAAATTTCATATTTTATTCCCTGGATGAGCAGTCAAGGTCAAATTCAATGAAAATCATCTATGGATTATAAGCAACGTTTCCTGCAATATTGAACAAAATCTAAATCTGAACATTTTGGGCCAAAAATGAAAAAAATCACAAGGGGTTAGTCCAGCCATTTTTATCAAAATTGGCCCAAAATTGACTTTTTTGAAAATGTCTCAGAAATGCCTCCTAACGAATATTTAGCCCATTTGGCACCTACTTCAGCAGTTTCCATGTCAATTTCTAAGAAAAACTGAAATTTTTGCCAAAAATATATAATTTTCTAAATTTCATATTTTATTCCCTGGATGAGCAGTCAAGGTCAAATTCAATGAATATCATCTATGGATTATAAGCAACGTTTCCTGCAATATTGAACAAAATCTAAATCTGAACATTTTGGGCCAAAAATGAAAAAAATCACAAGGGGTTAGTCCAGCCATTTTTATCAAAATTGGCCCAAAATTGACTTTTTTGAAAATGTCTCAGAAATGCCTCCTAACGAATATTTAGCCCATTTGGCACCTACTTCAGCAGTTTCCAAGTCAATTTCTAAGAAAAACTGAAATTTTGGCCAAAAATATATAATTTTCAAAATTTCATATTTTATTCCCTGGATGAGCAGTCAAGGTCAAATTCAATGAATATCATCTATGGATTATAAGCAACGTTTCCTGCAATATTGAACAAAATCTAAATCTGAACATTTTGGGCCAAAAATGAAAGAAATCACAAGGGGTTAGTCCAGCCATTTTTATCAAAATTGGCCCAAAATTGACTTTTTTGAAAATGTCTCAGAAATGCCTCCTAACGAATATTTAGCCCATTTGGCACCTACTTCAGCAGTTTCCATGTCAATTTCTAAGAAAAACTGAAATTTTGGCCAAAAATATATAATTTTCTAAATTTCATATTTTATTCCCTGGATGAGCAGTCAAGGTCAAATTCAATGAATATCATCTATGGATTATAAGCAACGTTTCCTGCAATATTGAACAAAATCTAAATCTGAACATTTTGGGCCAAAAATGAAAAAAATCACAAGGGGTTAGTCCAGCCATTTTTATCAAAAATTGGCCCAAAATTGACTTTTTTGAAAATGTCTCAGAAATGCCTCCTAACGGATATTTAGCCCATTTGGCACCTACTTCAGCAGTTTCCATGTCAATTTCTAAGAAAAACTGAAATTTTGGCCAAAAATATATAATTTTTTTAAAATTTCATATTTTATTCCCTGGATGAGCAGTCAAGGTCAAATTCAATGAATATCATCTATGGATTCTAAGCAACGTTTCCTGCAATATTGAACAAAATCTAAATCTGAACATTTTTGGCCAAAATGAAAAAAATCACAAGGGGTTAGTCCAGCCATTTTTATCAAAATTGGCCCAAAATTGACTTTTTTGAAAATGTCTCAGAAATGCCTCCTAACGAATATTTAGCCCATTTGGCACCTACTTCAGCAGTTTCCAAGTCAATTTCTAAGAAAAACTGAAATTTTGGCCAAAAATATATAATTTTCAAAATTTCATATTTTATTCCCTGGATGAGCAGTCAAGGTCAAATTCAATGAATATCATCTATGGATTATAAGCAACGTTTCCTGCAATATTGAACCAAATCTAAATCTGAAAATTTTTGGCCAAAAATGAAAAAAATAACAAGGGGTTAGTTAGTCTAGCCATTTTTATCAAAATTGGCCCAAAATGGACTTTTTAAAAGATGTCTCAGAAATTACTCCTGATGAACATTTAGCCCGTTTGGAACCTATTTCAGCAGTTTTCCAAGCTGATTTCTAATAAAAATGGAAATTTTTGCCAAAACAAATTGATATTTTTTACTCAAAATTTGAAATGTTCAAAATTTCATATTTCATTCCCTGGGTGAGCAGTCACGGTCAAAATCAAGGAATATCATCAATGAGTTCTAAGCAACATTTCCTGCAATTTTTGTGAAAATCTAAATCATAACATATTTGGCAAAAAATGACAAATTTCATAAGGGGTTAGTCCAGCAATTTTTCTCAAAATTTGCCAAAAATTGACTTTTTAAAAGATGTCTCAGTAATTACTCCTAATGAACATTTAGCCCGTTTGGAACCTATTTCAGCAGTTTTTGAAACTAATTTCTAATAAAAATGGAATTTTTGCCTAAATAAATTGATATTTTTTTACTAAAAATTTGAAATGTTCAAAATTTCATATTTAATTCCCTGGGTTAGCAGTCAAGGTCAAAATCAAGGAATATCATCTATGAGTTCTATGCAACATTTCCTGCAATTTTTGAGAAAATCTAAATCATAAATTTTTTTGGCAAAAATGACAAATTTCATAAGGGGTTAGTCCAGCAATTTTTCTCAAAATTTGCCAATCCTGCATACATGTCAGGGTTAACCACTAGTTGTTTTGTCATGAAAAAATTGCGGAGAACCCTGATAAAATTAATTTGCAATATTTTGTAGTGGCCAAAGATCATCTTATACAAGGTAAATGCAGTTGCAGGGTATATTTGCATATTTATATCTATACAATATTTATGTCGGTTTCAATCAGATGCCGTTTTTCAAGATTTATGCAAATATTTAAAATGACAATTATAGACATTCAAGATTTCAGCATAAACAAATGTTCAGGTCTTTTGTGCCAATCAGAAAAATAAGCCTCGTTACTTTTGACTTTTTATTGACTTTTTTTATTTGTAAATATATGTAGTTTGGTGTAAGTTGGTGTTACACGGTGTAAGCATCTCGAACGCCCCTTTTAGTAGTCTATGTCAAATCCACTGTGATAACAATTTAAATGTCTGAATAAATGTTCAGTATGTACTTGAGACAACTTATATTGATACCACTGTATTTTGTTCCCCAAATTGATAAAATTACCTTTTTACAAATACCCTTTTTTCTAGACTGGTTGCTAGTCTTCCATCCACTCCATTTCTTGGTTGACTTTCTGTGCTTTTTCGGCAGCCTTGTTGCAGTAATATCCATAGGCTTTCTGGTTCCCCAAAGCTAAGAGATAGCGAGCGTACTCCAAGTAGACTTTCTCCAACAGGGATCGTGGAAGCTGTTGTTAAGGCTGAAATTTTTTTTTTTTCAGAGGTGAACGAATAATTTTGGTCGCCCAAAAGTTTCACCGGCCATTCAATTCTAGCCAGCTTGGTGGATGAGTCGTTAAGACATCTAACTAGAACACAGGAGGTCGTGGGTTCCAGTCCCACCTGAGTACGCTATGAATTTGTTCTCATAGTGTCTCGAGGAAACATTGAGTATATGGTGCTAACCAAGTAACAATGGCAAGGGCACAAAACAAACCCTAATGAACATAAACAAGTGTAGTTCATGAACATTAACGCACTCAAAGTGGCCACCATTAAGCATGTCTCGCATTCTTTGGCTTTGAAGATTTTTTTGTCAAAGGATATTTATCTCTTCTGTGTCGGGTAATACATCAAACTCCAAACAGGCCTCGGCAAACATGCCTGCTCGGTCGTAGTAGTGCATGCTGGGGGAAAAAAACAATGTCAGAAAGTCTTAAAATATCAAGCATCTCAACAAGTATTTAGTATTATTATATAAAATGAAGCTTTTGCGGATACCGCGGGTTTCTGATACTGTGTAGCACAGAGCCCCAATCTGATGCGTATGCACACTGGGCGCACCCAAGCACACGCGGACGTCGTGCATCGAGTGAATGGATTGCGCTTGTGTACTACGCGCACAAGAGTACAGTAAAAAAAAATATACTGTACAACAGTAACAAAAGCACATGCAGTTGTAAATTAAAATTTTCGACACCAAACAGACACAATTTTTTTTTCCATTTTATATAACAATAATAATATTTGATGTCTTTTCGGGTGATATGAGAATATACCGCACTAGTCATGAAAATACAGAACTCGCCTTCGGCTCGATCAGTATTTTCATGACTCGTGCGGTATATTCTCATATCACCCTCAAAGCCATCCAATATTATATAAGTATTATTTCCTTGGTAAAAAAGTCTGCAGAAATTTCAGTTATGCATCAAAGTTTAAAAAAAAAAATTTAAATTAAAATCATGCAAAGTTTTTGTCTTAAAGGCCCAGTGGATCATTTGCAATGACCCAAAAAAGTAATCGACGAGTTTACAGGGGAAAAGTTCTGAAAGTAAAGATTAAATTAATAGCAACTTCCCAATGAAAGGTTTTCGCTCAAAATGATATAATTTTACCAGAAAATAATCCGTAAAGATGAAATTATTTAGATCGTTTGCAAACGATTTACTTATTTTTGGTTCGCATCTACGCGGTCCAAAAGACATGGGCGCTGTGTACTCCGTGTGCGTGTTCCAACGCGATGCATTTTTATGGATCGCGCGCGCACGCAGTATATGATGTGCGCCACAGAGTGCATGACGCAAGCCACATATAGTACCCGATCAACTGAGAACAAATATTTGAAACGCCCCGCCAAGGCCAGGAAAATGCATATGGATTTTCATGGTTTTTTTTAACGTGGTACATTTGACAAAGCTGAAATTTCTTCGGATGAGTTTGTTGATGTCTTTCTTATGATTTATAATGGTTTTATTCGCAGAATCGCTCAAAAACAGATCATCTACAGGGCCTTTAAGTGAATGGTAATAAAAAAATGTGCGCACACATTCGTTTTTTACAGATAACCTTTAGTTGTTAATTTATTTTCAAAAAAACATCTTGGACAGAAATAAATTCATGTGATGTTTGTTACCATTGCTATCAACACTTTTAGTCAGGTTTTTACTTTTAACTCGTGAAGTCAAATTTTGGGTCACTGCAAGTGATGCACTGGCCTTTAAGAGCTAACCTGAAGAGAATTTCCAGAGCTTGTTGAAACTGTCCCATGGAGAGAAGGAATAAGACGGCTTTGGTCTTTTGGTTGATTGTAGGTGAGCAGAGATAGTCAACGTAGCGTCGCAAAATGGAGGTGTACTCGGCATATGGTAGAGTGGCCTGGATAACAAATACATTGTAGACAGTCAATAATAAGTGAATTTCATAGTGTGAAAAATAATACATCTGATTACAAATTCTGATTCAACTCCAAATCAGGACCCGATTCCAAAGTCTGATACAACTCCAGATTAGGACCCGATTCCCAACTCCAGATTCAGATCTAATTCAAAAGTCTGATCGAAATCCAGTTAGAATCTGACTTCAAAGTCTGATCCAACTCAAGATTAGGATCCGATTCATAAGTCTGACCCAACTCCTGATTAGATCTGATTTTAAAGATTAGGATCTAATCTTATAGATGAGTGTAATCCATCACGATTCGATGCCATATTAGGATTTAACTTTGTATCTATGTGGAATTTTATCCAAAGCTAATTTTAAATAAAGATCAAATTTCAGATTTCATCCGATTGTGATTCCAGATTAGGATTCCAGATTAGGATCCAATACGGATCAAAATCCCAAGTCAGGTCCCTAATCTGGCTCAGGATCCGACAGTGGATTTACTTTTCCCTACCTTTGCCAGCCACACCGCTTGGTTCCATTCTCCATATGTGATAAGGTAACGGCATGCATCAATTCCTTTGTTGATGAGACACAGAAGTTGAACGCCCTCTGAGAAAAACAAAAAACACTGAATCTCAATATTCAGTCTACACAAAAATCGGGACAAATTTTCAAAATGTTAAAGCCTGTATACAAGATTTGCAATGTCTCAAAATTGTAATCAACATGTCACTCAACGAAAGACAGAAGTAGTTCAAACTGTCTAATGCAACTCCCCAGGGAACTGTGACCAATGACCAGGGTAATAATGTGCCATGAGTATCCCGCAGGATAGACACCATTTATTATATTGTATAAAATCCTTTTACCTGAGAGCTTGTTGTTAGCAATAAGACTGGTAGCCACTAGTTTAATGGTACTCTGTGAAGCCCCAGTTGATTTCACGGTGGCAACTAGGCAGGCTAAAATGGAGTCTAGGTAGTAATTCTCATTCTCGGCTTCTGTCTCCAGATACAGTTGTACTGCTCGGTCAAACTATGTTAGGGGAACAAAATTAACAGCTTTAAAGGCCCATTAAATCATTTGCAGATGAAACGTCATTTATTTATTTTTACAAATTTCAGGAACAACAGCATTACATAACTAAGGAATAATAGGACAGGAATCCAATCCATAGTCACTAGGACCCCGAGAGAAATCGCTATGTTAGACGAAGAATAGTTAATCATCGTTAACTAGGCCAAACAAAATAAATGGTGCGTTTACGGTAATGGCCTAAACAAAATCCAGGTAGGTAGGTAGGAAAACATTTTTATTTTTTTTTTTTACATTTCAATTCATGCATTTGCGTGTTGTTTTACAATGTTTGAAACTCACTATTAACACTATTAACCATGTTCATGTACAAGTACAGAAAATGTTATGTTCGTTGGAAATTATTGCAAATAGTGCTCATTTAAAATTATCAACTTGAAAATTGGCAATAAAAAGTTTGAGGTCGGCAATTTGGCCTCAAATTCCAGGCAGGTAGGGTTACTGTAAACACACCATTTATTTTGTTTGGCCTTAATAAAGCGTGTGTTCACATCACAAATTTGCTGTCGAATGAAGCGATCTCTTCGTCCTATGAAGCTATTTGCTTTATCGAATAAATTGATTCTAATCATCAGAAAAATTTGTTAAATCATTGTCGGATCTTTGTCGAACGAAGAGATTTCTCTGGGGAGAATAGGTTATAGGATGCATGGCTGAGAGCCTCTAGTCACAACCCCACATATGTTGTGATTTTTACCTGTCCAAGGAGTATGAGGTTCTCAGCACATTTCAACGTTTGATCGTGAGTTGATCGCTTGCTGTCGTGTAGACTTAGACGTTCGATTTGATATTTCTGGAATTTAAAACAAGAAACAACAGTTATTAGGGGAAATCCATTTTGTACCAATCATTCTCAAAGACTAAGACTTTTTTTTAAAAAGGCCATTAAACCATTTTTAAATGTTTCTAAATTTGTCTCTTTAAATATACTCCAATAAGTTAGGGATATTGTGGGGTGTGGGTGTACGCACACATTTTATTTAGGGTATGCATTCCGCTTGAATGATTTTGTATATAATTACACAATGCATAGTTCCGAGATTGCCCTTAGATATTGTTGCTATGTGCTCACAAGCCATCGCAAAAAATGGCGACACACAACGTACAAAGCAACGGGACTCGGCATGGAAAGCACAGATTCATTGGAGAAAACCCAAAGGTATTTATGTTTTGAGGTCGACAGTTACCGTAGCACACACTGAGCGAAGGGGTAGTAATGCAGGGATGACATATATTTCATAAAAATGCGCTTTCCTACCTTTGAACAGCGAATCGCCTGACATTGAAATCAAAATTCACCCGGTTACTGGCGCATACAATATACGAACTGTATGGGCAGAAAATCACGTGATTGTTTGTGATGATTGCATCACTTTGACCTTTGTGGGCGCCATCTGCTAGCTCTGTTGTGATTGGTCGCGGGTTCGTCTTGATTGACAGGTCGGAACTATGCATTGTATCTGTATGACAGACACACCTTGTCACAGGAATAGGTGAAAACAGTCATTTGAAAAAAAATTGATAAGATTCCAAAACCCCTAACTTATTGTAAGTTGTGTAGATGTCTTAAAATGTGTTTTAAGAAGGCCAGTCTTCAAAAAAACATTCCTTGATGTAGATGCTCCGAAATCCAAATCGAATGAAAGGTCCGGGTTTTCGCAGGACACGATCACAATTTGTGTGAATTTACAATTCTTACTGCCTTAATCTATAAAACTGGAGAACCATCAATTGAGAAACATTTGACGTACCTGGTACGATTTGCTGTCACAAAGCACATCATAACACGTATCAAGAAGTGGCTCCTTGATACATGAACAACTGGTAACCACTTCCTCTTCCCTGGTGTCCATCAATAGAGTCCTGTGGTTGGCTGGCTGGGTACCAGGCATCTCGCCCTGGTATGGATCGGAGTGATATCCCGGTCCGGGGGTTTCTGGAGAAGACTTTAAAAAAAACCACAAAATTTCAATCACTTTGAAAACTGAACAAAATTGGTTTCCCGACAGCCACTAACTACAAGATTCCCCTAAAAAACATGAAATGTAACATTTGCCGTGGGAATCACTTTGTTTAGACAAGTCCTCTTGGACCTTGAGAAAATCACTAAAGCAGAACAGTCTTGAAAGCAATTCCAAAGTGATTGGTCGATCAGTGCCTTGCTATCCACAAGTTTGCCGTGTTCAACACACTTCTGTTCTGAACAATAATTGATATTTTAAGAAAAATGCTTTTTTTTTTTACAAAAAGTTTTTAAAATGCTTAAAGTTTCAAAAGAAAATTGATTTATATTTTTTTCTTCTTTTTTTTACCTTGTGGATTAAGCAATTAGCCCTCGCTTTCTCAGCTTTAAGATACTGCAACGCCACCGTCCAGAAAGTGGTCTCTGCCTCGTCCCCAAAGAGTTGTGCAGCCAGCAGGCAGCGTTGGGCCGTACCATAGGGGCAAATGGGGAGGAAATTCTTGATCTTCTCTGGCATGATGTCAAACTGGTCGTTGACAGCTTTGATGAAATTCTCGTCTTCTGGGGTCTCACTGTAAATAAAAAAAATATTTTGTTGTCTCAAATAATGATGAAACTACTTGATAAATTGTTTATGCAACTTTAAGACTATCTGTTCCCAATTTTAGGGGACTGTTGAAATTATCAAGAGATTTATTTCACTTTTTAAATGAATATTATTATTTCTATTATTATTTCTTTCTGGTATTCATACCAAGGATTCCTCAATAGTGCTCATTGCACTGTCACTCGCAAGCGTGAGGAAACCCATGAAGAATTAGAATTAGAAATGGCCAGAGACACCAGGGAATCCCCTTGCTCTTTACGAAAAAATGCTCTGGGATCTTTAGAGTGCGTTACCATTACCTAACACACTGGACCAACGGCTTTACATCCCTTCTGAAGGATAGAGCAAGAGTGCCTTGCCCAAGGGCACAGGTACCGCAGCCGGATTCGAACCCGCATCCCCAAGTTTTCACCCATGATTGCGAGTCAATGGCCCTAACCACTCAGCCACGGTACCCATATTTGGAAAACACTGCTCCAACATTTACTTCACTGTCCTAATTGATTGATAATATGTATCAAAGCAGATATATTGCATTTGGTTTTTTTCAAAACATTTTTTGTTTTGGCAAAGATTCTTCTTAAGCAGAGTATTCAGTTAAAATTCCTTGTCCCTTGAAACTTGATTGCCACAAAAAGTGCAATTTTGTTTTTGAAAAAAACAAAAAAACTGACTGTCAGGCTTGAATCCAAATTTGAGAGTAGAGTAATTGACTTTAACTCAACAAATTACATCATATCACGTGCACACATGTATACAAACACAACAGAACTGCACTTTTCTATAGTAACTGTCCAAATTTACAGCCGACAGTTAAGAATTGAAGGCATGTACACTATCGACCCTTTGCACGAGCAGCCATGACAGGGACAGCCACATTTTCACCAAACGCCATGCACGAGTAGGCACTTTGAGGACCTATAGTCATGTCATTTAAATATGAAAACTTGCCCCCTGTCATGGCTGCCAGTGCAAAGGGTCCATACACAATTGAAAGTGATAAGCTGACATGCTTAAATCAATATAAAAAAAAGTTAGCACGTTGCAAATGATAATGCACATATCATAAAACACAAAAAGGTTAATTCAAAGTTAATTAGGCATAACAAGGACAGTTTGTTCAACAATTATGACAACAGATGGCACTTTATCCTCATAAAGAACTGCAATGTGATGCAAATCATTACAGTGCTGGCTTCACATTGTATCATAAATTAATACAAATTGGAAAAAAAGGTTGCTTTTCGGCCTCTAATCCGTAGATAAGTTGTGAAAACTTCAAAAAAGCGCCCTCTGCTGTTTATGTTTAAAGATGGTGTGTAGTATTCAACGTAAATATTGTTAGTCTGGTTCCATTCAATGTGCCATCATTCCATTCTGAGGAAGCAGGGTACAGCATTCCTGCTGAAAAATTAGTTCACAAAGACAACAAATAGTACCAATCAGCAACTAAAAAATATAAATTTGGCGGTAAAATTTAACATGCAAAAGCATTGAATATAATGGGTGAATGGGTAATAGACCCTTATCACGATGCGTCCATCTTTGTCTTGTTCCCCATCAGGCACGATCAATGCGTCTGCGCTACCGTGCGATAATGCGTGTAATCTACTGTTGAGAATCACTGTCCACGCTGCGCGCTCTCTTGATCGCGCAACGCCTGTGCCATTGTGATGCACATAATGAACAATTTCAAAACGGGACCAAACCATTTTATTTCTGCAAGCCTCGCTTTGGTTACGTTCATTTAAATAGTAGAAAAGGGAAGATGGCCGCACCGTGATAAAGGTCCATGGGAGAAGAAACGTGTCAGTATAAATCAATGCTTCAAAAGCTGTAACATGCAGATTTTAGTTTGAACCAAGGCCACCGAGGCCAATGGCCTCATGCCCTGCTGAGTATACACTTTCTGAGGCCAACTTGGCCAGCATGCCCTATCCTCTTAAATTTCATGAGGCTTGTATAACTAGAACACATTTGGAACAAAGTTGGCCGTGGTGCCCCTCTATAGTGGCCTTGGTGCCCTTGTGAAATTCAGACAAAATCAAGGCCGTAGTAAACTGCCCCTTATTTTCCTAACATTGAGGCATGTTGTATGCTTTTTGCAACATGTGGTTCTGCACAACTTAACAATACAAATTGCTTCATTTGTATTTTTTTGCCTGAATGAAAATTTCAAGTGTAGCCTCAAAGAACAGAAAAGGACTAAGCCTGCTGTTGAAATTCCTTCTTTCATTTAATTTTTCTTCACCTTTTTACAGTCGTGTATTTTTTATTCATCCTCTCCAAAATTTGAAGAAAAACAATTTAAAGGACATGTTTGCTTCCATGTAGGTGATTGGTTTAAAATTCATCACATGACATTGGAACAATCTTTCTAATGAATTGCTTTTTTAAATATGCAAACACAACACATAAGGGCGGAATTTCATGCACAATCGTCGACGATGCCACACATGCAATGCAAGCAAGCGCATACCACCGGTCTGGTTCTGTCTCTGCGTCATCGCTATCGTGTACGCTATCGTTCACGTCATTGTCGTCAGTCAATGACGACGTCGCGGCGGCAGCAGATGGACTGTACTGCCAAGCGGGTTCGTGAAAACTGCCAGTGTGCGTGGAGGGAAAATGGTGGGGATGTAAAGGGGTGAAAGTAAAGGGGTGAAAATAGAGGGGAAATAGGGAGAAATGGTAGGATAGATTGAATTAACTGTGGACATCTCAAATTCCATTTTTCACAATCTGTCCTGTGGGATAAATAGTATGGCTTTAACTCTTTCATTGAAGAAGGTTTTGTGAATAAATGAAGGCCTTGGGCCAATTTCATAAAGCTGTTTAGCAAATAAATGTGCTTTATAAAAATGGGTTAATAGTCAAAATTGTATGTCAACTTGTGTTCTTAGCAAGAATAGCAGATATTCTTGTGAAAAACACGAGTTGACATGCAATTTTGACTATTAACCCATTTTTATAAAGCAAACAAATTTTTGATAGAGCAAATTTTTCTGCTAAACAGCTTTATGAAATTGGCCCCATGTTGTTCATGTTTCCAGCAGCTTTTCTCAAGATACTGTGGGAGGAGCGTCGCAGCAGAAGAGCTAAAAATTGTAAACATTTTTGTTGGCATCACTTTATAATTAATTTCTTTTCTTTGCGAAGTTTGTGTTACACTCCCAAAATGTTTTTTTTTATTCCAAAAAAATGCCAACTGATTTTTCTTAAAAATTATAAAATATCAAATTTGTTTTGCCCTCTCTTTTGCTTTTTTTTTCAATGGTAAATGCTGCATGGAAAATAATGTTTCTGCAAATTGGAAAACTGAGTCTGTATCTTCCAAAAGTTGAGCTACATGAGTGTTGGCCAAAAATTATTTCTCTGGGGAAAGGACACTGGGAAGAAACGTTCTTACAATATTAATCAGAGCAGCTAAAAAAAGGGAATGTAGAAAAGATGAGGAAATTGGCAAAAGGCAGCAGATTGTGATATTGATGATATGATGATGATAATGATTATGGTGATTATGATGATTGCATCAAACTGAAGAAAAAAAAGATGAATGAATATATTAGTGAGCAAAAACAAAATTACTGCAGAGAAGCGTGAGAGGACAATAATTAAACTATACAGAGACATAAAAATTGTGAGGTGTGTGGCTCTTACAGAGGGAGGACGGTGGTCTGTCTGGAAAGAGTTGATTTTGTTCCTTTGCTGGTGAGAAAATGGTTTAGAATACTGAAAACCTAATAACGAGCTAATAAAATGATTTTTAAAACAGGGTGCAGTTTGCTTTATTCATTTCAGAAAGAGATAAACCTTTTCTCGTTAAAGCTTGTAAGTGAAACTTGTATATAGTGGCCACCCTCGAGCCTGTTAAAACTGGCCACTATAAACAGGTGGCTTCTTTTATAAAGGTTTCATTAGCATATTATACAAATGGCATTTGGGACCAAAGACGGGTGGCCACTATAAACAGGTGGCCTCTTTATCAAGGTGGGCTTAATAGCAGGTTTCACTGTTGCAGATTTTCATTAAAGGGCAATGAACTAGATTTTGGGGTAAAACAAAATTCACGGTTGTCAAACAGGAATTTGGGATAATTGAAAACTTGGTACATTTTCGCTGCTCAGAGCAACATGTACTGGTTGTGTGTCTTGTACAAATGCACAAGCAATACCGCAAATATTTCACTCATTTTCAGGAAAACGAAAGAGATTTCAGGTAAAAATCTTTCACCTATTTCCTTGAAACATATCAAGCATACTGAGCAGAAAGGTGGAAAATGAAAGAAATTATGGGGATTTTTCCTCAAAATCAGAACTCTCCTTTCTCCAAATTCCCAACTTTGCCAATCCACATAAATTGTTGCTAGCAGTCTATTGAACACAACCCCATGAAATGGTGACTTACTATTCTTTGGTCAGCTGTAGGGTGTACTGCTCGTTCCATGGTTGATGTTGCATGGTGTACTTCATAGCTAGAGCGGCTTTCGGGGACAAGAGGTAGGGGCAGAACACTGGATCTGCAAAAGAGGAAGGAATTTTGGATAGTTACCGAGTGCATAACAATACCGAAATACCAGCAAAGTTGGTATAAGAGTTCAGTACTGTGGTATTCCTACTTAAAGGCCCAGTGGATCATTTGCAATGACCCCAAAAAGTAATCGACGAGTTTACAGGGGAAAAGTTCTGAAAGTAAAGATTGAATTAATAGCAACTATCCAATGAAAGGTTTTCGCTCAAAATAATATAATTTACCAGAAAATAATCCGTAAAGATGAAATTATTCAGATCGTTTGCAAACGATTTACTTATTTTTGGTTCGCATCTACGCGGTCCAAAATGCATGGGCGCTGTGTTCTCCGTGTGCGTGTTCCAACGCGATGCATTTTTATGGATCGCGCGCATACGCAGTATGTGTGCCACAGAGTGCATGAAGCAAGCCACATAGTACCCGATCAACTGAGAACGAATATTTGAAACACCCCGCCAAGACCAGGAAAACGCATATGGATTTTCATGTTTTTTTTAAACGTGGTAGATAGTGTGGTACATTTGACAAAGCTGACATTTCTTCGGATGAGTTTGTTGATGTCTTTCTTTTGATTTATAATGGTTTTATTCGCAGAATCGCTCAAAAACAGATCATCTACAGGGCCTTTAACAACCTGAGGCCGGAGGACGTGTAAACACGCCGAGATTTCCGTGGAGGACTAGTAAACACATTCAGGGAAAATTTGTTTGTTACTGCGGTTGACAGCTCAGCGCGTTTCGCATTGAGACCCAATGCACAGAGGACAGTTTTGCACATTCATGAGGTTTCTTTGTATGCTGTCAGAAGACAGCTGCGTTGAGAGGAGAGTTTTGGCCGCACGCACAGAAGTCTGCGGTAGGCAGTACCGTGAAATTTTGGCCCAGTTCGCGTTGGAGCACTGTTGACGTCTAAACATGCAAAGGAATTTTTGTACGAGGGCCGGTTGACGTTTTTAGACGCACGAGGCAGGCGAAAACAAAAGCTCCCTCACGGGAGGAATTTCCGAAGGAAATGGCAAAAATCGTTTATAACAAAGCTACACTGGGGTGTACAATGACAGTGTATCGATTTAACAATACTTTACTGCACGTGGTTAATGAATTTTTCAACTAAAAGAATGCTCTTGAAAATTCCACATACCTGCAAACTCCGCATAGTCCATAGGTGAAGATGACGTCCTCAGTCTGAGATCATAGACTCGCAAGCATCCATCTGAACTGACTACAACAGGTTTATCTGATGCTGCCCAGTCAGCATCAATTAGCTTAGAGTGTTCCTTGTTTATTCGCATGGAGCTGGTGCCACGAACCTAGATTTGGAAGGAGAAAAAAAAACAGTGGCTTTTGAAAATATTCAATCAAAAAGTTATTTTAAATAGTAGATTAAATGAATGACAATTTTTTAATTTTTTAGGCAAATTTTTGCCATTGTCTAAATTTGGTATTACATGTAATTTTAGTTTGGTATTTTTTTTTGACGTAATATTTTTATTTATTATTTTTTTTAATTTGTGTTCGCCCCCAAACAACGCTAAAGCCACTCTGGATAAGGGGCTACAAGTAGAAATCAAAAGATGGAAATAACTCAAGAAGACTGAAAGTAGAAATTAATATTCCTCTTAAAACAATCTAGATTGTAGGATGGAGGGAAACAGCCACCAGGCAAGGAGTTCCAAAGAGATGCAGTACGTGGGGGAAAAAAGCGTATGGTTCAATAGCGCAATACGTATGCTCAAACACCCTGATAGGAGGAACCAGATTGGACAGACTGGTGGTACATTTACCAGCAAACAACTTTTATTACTGCAATATCTTGGTAAATTTGACCTAGTCTCACCTCTTTAATGTCCCATATGTCCAACCCTTCGCTCCACAAACACAAGATCTTCAAGTTGCCCTTGCCGGGAGCAAACTTCACCTTCTTAATGGAGGACCGATGAGTTGGATAATTCCTGGCGACAGAAAAAAAAAAAAACAAGTTTTCTTCGATAGTTGTAATATTTGGTAATAAATGATACCAGTATATGCAATGTGGCATTTTTTGTTTCTGGGAAAATCATGCAGCTCTCAGAAAACCAACTTTGTTGGGTTATTAACCTGGGGCCAATTTCATGGTGCTGTTTAGCAGACAATTTTGTGCTAACGGAGGCTCCGGCTATTTCATGGAGACCGTAACCTTAAGCACTGCCAAACGTTTGCTAGCTTTAGAGGCAAAATTTGCTAAACACTAGTGACGCAACAATTCCCGTTTCCAAGCATGCGCATGCTTAAGCAAACCGCGGCAGTGAAATAGCCTTAAAGTTAGCACAATTTTTCTGCTACAGTAAGCACACGTTTTTAGCTAGCGCTTAAGCAGCGCCATGAAATTGATTGGCCCCTGATTGAAACGGTGAGGGATGAGCTGATTACTGGACCTGCGCGTCTCCTAAACAACCCCAAAAGTGCAAAAGCTCAGGGAGGCACCTCAAGCAGGGTGGCTCACCCTGCCTCAGCGATGCTTGCCACGAGAAGTGGCCATACACATTACTGACTGATAAAATGTGTTACATCTGTCACAGCCTCCTCGATCTTTCGGTCAGAGTATAGACGATGTGCTCTTTGTTTATATCTAAAGCGCCCTCTGTTGAAAATTGGTCGTCGTTATGCGCATGCATTCTGTTGTGTATAAATTTTGTTTGGTAATGTGCCAAAGGTCACACAATTCAAAGACGATTTGGCATGCGACCTCATTCCTAAATCAAATTTATGCAAAATAGGATGTGTGCGCATAACGCCGTGCATGTTTTGGTTTGTTGTGACATCAGAGGGCACATAGTCAAGTTATGTATACCTAAAACTATTGAGTGCAGTCTTGGCTACATTTGGGCTGCGTTCGGGCGTGTACTCGTGTTAACACGAGTTATACTCCTGCGCACGTGAACGGCAAGAATAACGACACTCGGGTCAGTGAGAGTATGCTCTCACTACTCCCCAACAAATGGGGAGTGTGCTCGTACTCCTGTCAAGTGTCATGTGATTTGTACGAAGATGGTGGAATATGGGTGGGATTTTTGGTGAATTTGCTCAACGTGTCAGCTCAATAACTGAAACAATAACTCACTAAGGTTTGTTTTAGACGGCATCAAAGGTTTTCACGACTTACGGCCTGTATTTCCTCAGTTTCTTGTGAGCAATAAAACGGCATTTTGTGTGCAGTGATGGCAAGAGACGGCCATCTTCACTGATTGCCACTCGCGCACGCGGACTGAGGACTTAACGTTCCCGTGATGTGACCCGAGTGTAATGCGCAGGCATTACTCCCGAGTAACGAGAAATGTCCAAACAAAGTTCTAGCGATACCTCGATATCCTAGCTTTAAGATCCCAGACCCCCAGCATCCCGTCAGCATCTCCCATAATCAGTGTTTCTCCCTTCCACGTCATGCAGGTGATGGCCCCCAGTCCGCTGTCTGATGGCAGACGAGAGCCTTCCTTCACCACGTTACCCTCGACCCAGAAATGATGCAGCATGCGGTTGCTCTCGGCGAAGAAGAAGTGTTCTTTTGTGGTGCTGGTCTGGGAGGTTTTGCTGTCGCCGCCTCCATCTGGGGAGAGAATTTTTAAGACAAACGCTGGATATTTTTTTCCTTGTAAAAACATTAAAGGAGCTTGTCCAGATCACATTTTTTAACCCCCCATTTTTCCCATGGGTATTTTAAGAACTAGGGCGACAATTGGGGAAGCTTCTCCCCGGGGACCACCGAAATTTCGGCAAGAATCACTCAAATTGACACCTTATTTTTTACCCAAAGCTGCTAAAATGGTTCCAGACCTAAGAGAGTCGGTTCTAGACCTAATAAAAATGGTTCTCGATTTTAAAAAAATTGTTTTTGACCTTAAAAAATGGTTTTAAAAAATATATATATTAGGGCGACACCAAATTTTCACCCTATTGAGCGTGTCGCCCTAATATAGCTTTTTTTACACACAAATTGTCGCCCTATCCTAGCATCCATAGTTTTTGAGATTTTTATACCATATCATTTGTCATATTTTTCTCATTGCCATTCTGAAATTTCACGCTCCCAATCCACATATTTCCAAGGCAATCGTCCAAAAACCACTGATGTTTTGTAAACTAATTTATCTGGTTTCATAGAGCGGTGCACTAATTGCACCAACCTTCCCCATCTAAATTGGAGATGGCAAATTTTCTTCACATGGATAGTACTCTACTCACAATATTAAAGTTAATGATATTGTGGGATGTACGCAGATATTTTATTGAGGGTATACATGCATTCCGATTGAATAATTTGTATATGATTAGACAATTGTATTTGCATGACAGACACACCTTGTCGCAGGAATAGGTGAAAACATTCATTTGAATAATATAAAAAAATCAAAAACAAAATCTGAACATGCTCTTTTAAATGACTTGACTTGAGACTTGAGCAGAGGGAAACTCATGCCAACACTGTTAATTACCCAGGATATGATGGGAGCTTGATATAGAATCCAGTAATGATGAACTGCCCATGGTTTCCTGATTGGTCACTGCTGATCGCTTCTTGTGGTGAGTTGGGGACCACTCCTAATCATAACAAAATAACAAGCAGGAAACAAACTTGGTTACCAAAATTTGCAAAGTCTGCATTATGAGTCAATGGAGCAGGTAAGCACTTTTTTAAGGAACTTGAGAACATTTATTTGATGCTTTGGTGAAGCGTGCGGGATAAGATTTGCTAAATCAAAGTTCGAATATTAAGTTTTCAACAATCTGATAATTCAAATTAAAAAATCTTTGCTTTGTCCCAACTATACTACTTATCCCTGTTTTCTATGGCATGGAGTTAGTAATGTTTCAGCCGTTAGTTGAACCTATTTATACCCATTTATACACCTGGGTGGACAGAGACAATGTGTCTTGTCTAAGGACAAAATGAGGTTGGGGTATAAACCATGCCCAAACCATGTAGGCCTACTTCTCCCCTGAAATATTAACCCTAGAGAGTTATTTAAGCACACCCTACATCGTGAGGTGGCATTGGTTGCAAACACTGATGAGGCATGGCAATGCAGATAACTGAAAAATGGCATCAGTTGCATCAGAAATCAGTCGATACATTACTGAAGAGATAATAGAATAAAATCTAAAAATCTGTTTTCTCTTCTAAACTGAGAGATGTGGTTATGTATCTTTATATTTATGGTTGTGATTTTCAAATGATCACTCAAAAGATCAGACTAATGTTCTGTCCAAATTTGTCCAAATTCTCTTAAGTAGTATTTGCGAAAAGGTTTATCTTAAGAAGTTAATTAGGGTTTGTTTTTGCCCTAACCCGATGTATATTAGCACTGTGTACTCGGTGCTTTCCCGAGACACTGTGAAAAACCTCATAGTGTGCTCGGGCGGGATTCGAACCCACGACCTCCTGCAAACAAGGCAGACGTCTTAACGTCTTAACTTCTTGAGAAGTTGAAAGACACGGAATGAACAGAGTATTATTCTTTTTACCAATGCCGTAATGACAGGAAAGTTAGCAGGCATCTCTCTGAGAATGGTACGATTCTTCAAATCCCAGATCTCAAACGGCTTCTCCTTCAGCATGACAATGAAGTACTGCCTGAAAACAAATGGGTATTTGCATATCAAGAAAATTATACAGTTAAAAAAAATGCAAATTTTACTCTGACTAAACTAAATTGAGGAGGCTGAGAAATGTAATATTTTATCGATCAGTAACGTGTAGATGACCACGTCTTGTGTCAAGGCTGACTACACAAGCCATATCAGATATTATGTTCGTACAGCACTCGGCCTCATAGCTCAGCTATTAGAGCATCTGCCCAGTGTGTCGGAGGTCTTGGGAAGACCTGAAGGAGCACAGCACTGGGCCTTATAGCTCAGCTGATAGAGCATCTGCCCGGTGTGTCGAAGGTCTTGGGGAAACCTGAGGGAGTATACACCACTGGGCCTCATAGCTCAGCTTGTAGAGCATCTGCGTGGTGTGTCAGAGGTCTTGGGGGGAAAACCTGAGGAAGTATACCACTGTGCCTCATAGCTCAGCTGGTAGAGCATCTGCCCAGTGAGTCAGAGGTCTTGGATTCAAATTCCGATAAGGCCCTTACAATTTTTCTCTCATCCCAAGTTTTGGTTGTTTCATTTCAATGGTGATTAGGCACCATACCAGATATTGCAGCAGCCTCTGTTAGAGCTGCTGAGGCAGTGTGCGCCACTCTGCCTGAAGTGCATCTTTGAGCTCCTGTACTTCTATGGATGTATGGGAGATGTGCAGCTCCAGAGGTCAGCTCATCCCATGCATGTTTAATCAGGTTTAACCCAACTTTTAAAACAAAAATACATTCCTTACTTTAAGTGTGACACTTTGATGGCTTCGATGGGTACCTCATCACCCTTGTGGCCCCGTAACGGAGTTGTACGACCTGTCTGAAGATCAAGAAGCAATAGCTCATTGCGGACTAGTCCACTGCTGGATGGGTTGTGGTAACTGTAGGATAGGAAACTGCTCAAGCCCACCCACTCAATGCCCCTGAAGAAAACAAAAATTAAAAAATATGGGTAAATGGGTACATCGACCTGTGAGGGTATCGTGGCCAAGTGGTTTGGGTCATTGTCTTTCAAATTTCAGTTGGAGAAACAGGTTGTGGGTTTGAATTTGAAACAACTCGAGGTACTTGTGCCCTTCGGCAAGGCACAGGATTGGAAAACTGTTACAAACAGTGTTATAGACCTTTATCACAGTGTGGCCATCTTCCATTTTCCCCTATTAAAATAAACTTTAAAAATAGTTTGGCCCCCGTGTTGAAAATGTTCATCATGTGCATCACAAATGACATGCGCGCAGCGCGATCAAGAAAACGTGCAGCGCGGACAGTGATTCTCTTCAAATAACAACGGAAGATTGCAAGCGCTATCGCCCAGTCGCGCACACACACACACTGATCGTGCCCGACACCCACTATAGGGAACAAGACAAAGATGGACGCAATGTGATAAAGGTATATTGACAAATTTTAAATTAGCACTGGCATCCTCGTTTTAGATGTTAAGCCATTTTATTACGTCACAAGTCTTTTATTTGCAAATTTGATCACAAAAGAAAGCACAGAGACCCTCGTTTTCGGTGACAATTTGAAATTTGTTTATCACCATGTGTGATTGAGGATGTGTATGATAACAACCAACCTGTGTGTAAGTCAGCTTAGTACCTCATCTACGTTCCAAGAAAACAATAAATTACTTTCAAGAAATTGTGCAAAGCTGACATCCTACTTAGGCTGGTTCTCTGGCTATACTGCATGGAAAACACAGCCATATTACCAGGACAGTCAGGGTCCTAGTTTTGTTCACACCAGGGTGCCCATGTAAAGCGTCAATGTCAATTATCCTTTACTTATAAAAAAAATTGCAGAATCCTTATAACAGCACTTTTCCAAGTTTCTATGTGTATATGTAGTATTCTCTTGCAAAAATAAGTGACTTTTTAATGACAATTAGAAACTTTTTGAACAAACCTGACTGAAGCAGTATGTATATTGTACTCTCGCCACAACGAGCCTGTTGTTAGATTGAAGACTTGTACAAGACCGGTGGACGAACCTAAAACATGAAGAAAAATATTACTGCACTTTCAATACGTACTGGTCAAATTTAAACAAACATTCTTAATTTATTGAAGAGAATACATCTCTTAATTGGTTTAAATTAGTCACTGTCAAAATGAAATATTGATTATAGGGCTATTTCACAATAAGTGTACACTTTCAGTCTCACTGGCAAATGGGGGTCAAATTTCAAACTTGTCCAACTCACAAAAACTCTGTTGATCTAAAAACTTCAGGATGTATACTAATAATTCCTAAAATATCAGAGCGTGGCATTATGATTAACATGTTTATTTTTTCCAATGAAGTAATGATTTGCAATGGGTTGTCTGGAGAGGACATTTTGTTAAACACAGAATATCACAATATAATGGCCAGACTAAATGTTGAAATGGTAATGCCATGCAATGTCCTGTTAGAAGGAATGGTACTGTTAATTTTACAAACATAACATAAAATATTTCAATCATGGTTGACATGTTATATTACAATTAACTGCTGTCCTGGAGAGGACAAATTTTTAACGGATTTTCCACAACCCTGAATATGATCTTGATAATATTTACTCAAATCTCTCCCACGATCAAATTGTCATATTTACTCCATCAAATGTGTCCTGTAGATGATACAAACATACTTGTGAGTACATATTTCCAAACTATTCCATTGTCATGAATACCTTGTCCTGGAGAGGACATTACCATATTTTATTTAACGGGAAATCCACTTTATTTTGAAATGTTCATAACATTAAAATTTTTCGACCGAATTACACCAACCCAAGTTTCACAATATTGTTGAACACTATATATCCATGATTGATCACCAAATTCACCACAATAATGCATCATCAACAAATGATTCCACTTAAACTAATGTAAAACTTGAAATGAGACTCCAAAATGGTGTTAAAAGTGCATGTAAATAGAGAAATTCAAAACGAATAACTCGTAGAATTATGTAAAAATAGTTCTGTAGCTTGTCCTTCACATTACCCATCATATAAAATCACTCATAACATGTATTTGCACTGATAAAGTTATCCAGGATGGGTTTTACTGTAATTTACTCAAATGACCACTTATTGTGAAATAGCCCTATACAGGATTAAAGAAAAGTTGAAAGAAAGAAAACTTGGCCAGCATGACCTATCCTCTCCATTGACGGATCCGTAATGTCTTACCTAGAGCGGCTAAGGGTCTGTATTTGTGAATATTTTTGGTCGTGACCGGCGGACACATACGGATGACCGTCGGTACGGCTGCAACACCACAGCTTAGTCCAGTCAGAACAAACTTGAGTATGACGCCACGACCCTGCTGGGGTTGAGTATTGCTTATATCACCACTGACGTCCGTTTGGCATATTAGGTCATTCAGTGAAATCTGTTGGAACATTGAAAGACAGATTACATGATTAGAAAACTTTTAAACACAGAAACAACAGCATTTCATAACTAAAGAATAATGTTGATAAACTGCCTTGTAGAAATTTCAGCCATACAGATGCAGTAATATTTCAGAAAACCTGAAAAATCCATCTATGGTTTTTGTGTTGAATGAACGGTAAAAGAAAATTGTCTGCAGACATTTTTTTTAAAAACACCTTCAGTTGGCAATTTCTTCCACAAAGGTACCATTTTACATGTGGGAAAAAAATCATGTGGTATTTGTTACCATTGCTATCAACATTTTTAGTCGGGTTTTTCTTGTCAACTCATGAAGTAAAATTGTGGTAACTGCAAGTGATGTATTGCGGCTTTAAAATATACGATTAAAAAAAATGCAAATTATACTCTAACTGCAAGATCAAGGAGGCTGAGAGATGTAACATATTTTATTGGTCACTAATGTGTATTACAATCTCTTCTGACAAGGCAAACTATGCAAGCCTATGTAAGAGCCACTGAGGCAGGGTGCGCCACTCTGCCTAAAGTGCCTCCCTGAGGTCCTGCACTTCTTGGCTGTTAGGGAGACATCTGGAGGTCAACTCACCCCACACAGGCTTAATCAGGTTGGAAACATAAATCTAAATATACTAAACTGCAAAAGAAACTTCTCTTAAATATGGATAATGGAAGCTTCATTTTGAAAATAGCATATTCAGCTGGGTATTTAGGTGAACTTTCAGTGTAATGGTACAACATGTTGTCAAATTAAGCACACTCAAAATGACATATTTCTGTTGAGGTTTTATCAACATTTGAAAAAGTGATGTTATTTTTTTGATTCAGTATAATATAAAACAGAAAAGAAATGATTAAAAAATTATCAAAAACAAAAACACCTTCGGTTGTGGAATCACTTGTTGACCGACTGAGCTTGCTAACGGTGGAAGAAACTCAAAATCACTGTTCGGAGCACCGGGTGCGACACTGGGCGAATAAAGCGGCGACAGCACCATCTGAGTGTGCACGTTGCTGGTGCTACTAGGCATGTGATTGGCCGTCATTAGACTCCATATTAAGAGCCGTCCGTCGCTCATGAGAAGCCCAACTTGTCGTTCCGTTGCCATGCAGCACGCCAGGCCGAAGGCGCGCATGTGTTTGGTGACGCGTAGAGGGTCTGACTGGCAGCGCAGGTCATAGATGACATCGTGGGGGTCGTGGGATAAGAGATAGTCACCCCCTATTAAGAGAAATAGGTAAACCAAAAGTCCGTCAGAAGTCTGAAAGGGGATTATAAAACAACAAATTCTTAAAGTTCCTTTTTTTTATAGCAAAGCATAAGACTAGTTAAGCCAATGAATGTGCAGATTAATCAAAAGTTAGTAAAACCAAGTTTTGCAATCTGAAAGAGTGAGATAGATTAGAATTTAGAAAGCGGCAAAAAATCTTAACAAAAATTTAAAGAACGCTGAATGACGCAATAGGGCGACATTTCGGCAAGACTCTCGCCGGAGACCACCGAAATTTCGGCAAGAATCTCTCAAAATGACACCTTATTTTTTTAGCCAAAGCTTCCAGAGATGGTCACAGACCTAAGAGAGACAGTTCCAGACCTAATAAAAATGGTTCTCGATTTTAAAAAAATGGTTTTTGACCTAAAAAAATGAATTTTAAACTCAAAAATATTAGGGCGACACCAAAATGTCGCCCTATTGAGCACGTCGCCCTAATATACCTTTTTTACACACGATTTGTCGCCCTATCCTACAATTCATAGTTTTTTGCCAAAGTAATAATAATAATAATAATAATAATGGAAACTTATAAAGCGCCGGTATCCGCCAAACAAGGCGCTCATGGCGCTGTACAAATAATTATTACTTAATACAAATATTACTTAATTCACATCCCGGTTAAAAACCGGGATGTGAACAAGTACGTCTTAAGAGAAGATTTAAACAATATTAATGAAGTGCATTGTTGAAGCTCAGTTGGAAGTTTGTTCCAAAGTGTTGCGGCGGCATGAGAAAACGAACGATCCCCCCAGGAGTGAAATGTCCGCGGTACAATCAAGTGGCATTTTCCGGATGAACGAAGACTGCGGGATGGTCTGTATAGTTGGATGAGATCTGTCATATATACTGGCGAAGATCCATGAATTATTTTGTAGACAAAGAGTATTGGACCAGTTAAAGGCACAGTCTCGTCAGCAATGCGCGCCCGCCAAATTCGTGCTCGAAACACGCAGCTTCATGCCTTTGCTATGGAGCTGCGTATTGCGTGGCACACATTTGGCTGGCGCGCATTGCTGACGAGCCTGTGCCTTTAATAAGCATTGAACGTACCAGTGTTTTTTAGTCAGAAATGAGTAGGGTAGGTAAAGATTAAGGAAACGGAAAAAAAACATCTAAAATTCAAGCTTTATGTTATTTGCAACAACATAGGGTAGATAAGTCGTTTATGAGCCCATTGCTGGCTCATATGGCCGATATTCATCCCTGGTTTCTGTGGCATGGAGTTACTAGTAGGAGCATTGCTACTCCTCGTGGATGGGATGCCAGTCCATCGCAGGTCTACCCCTAGCAATGCATAGTTCCGACCTGTCAATCAACCGAACCCGCCGACCAATCACAACAGAGCTAGCAGATATCACCGACATAGGTCAAAGTGCACTGTCTCACAACAACATGATCACGCGATATGTTCTGCCGGCCCCATACAATTTGTACAGTGTTGTATGCGATGATCCGGGTGAATTTTTGGTTTCAAGGCCGGTCGTTTCGTTGTTCGAAGGTACGAAAGCACGTATGTCATGATATGACATCCCTGTATTACTGGCCCTTTGCTCAGTGTGTTCTAAGATAACTGTCGACCCTGAAACATGAATGCCTTTGAGTTTTCTTCAATGAATCTGTGCTTTCCGTTGAAAGTCCCATTGCTTTGTGCGTTGCGTGTTGCCATTTTGATGATAGCGTGTGAGCCATAGCAACAATATCCACGGGGGCGGGGCTAACAAGGCAAACTCGGAACTATGCATTAGTTGGGTTTCCCCAACCGTATTTGCTGGTACCCATTTATACACCTGGGTGGAGAGAGACAACGTGAAGTGAAGTGTCTTGTCCAAGGACACAACGCGGTGCAATGACCAGGCTTCGAACCATGGACTTCTTGACTGAAAGTCCGACGCGCTATCATAGGACTAGTTTAGAGCCATTGAATGTGCCGGCATGGCTACTTTTGTACAAGTCCACTTTTCTCTGCAAAAATTAGCTAAAACATGCAGAATGTACCCAGCAAGCTTTTGTTTATATCTTCTTAAATGTGACATCAAATGTCTGTAAAAATTCCTTGTTCTTGTTCTAAAAGAATCATCTGGCAGTAATAAAATAGATACATCGGCAAATTATTTCAGTAAAAAAAAAAATATTAGTTGGGGTGGGTGCTGGATTTTATTTGTTAGTCTCCATGTTAATGTGTTAGTACCTGTTAGTCCCACAAAAGTACCGATTTGATCGACCGGCGTTGCGGCACTAGGACTCGTTGTTTGGCGTGGACGCCGACGCACTCGCACACTGATGCTTCCATTCTCGTGTAGGCACACCAAGACATCTCGCTGTCTGCTCAAATTGGGGAAAATGGGGAAATATGGTAAAGAGGTGCATTTAGCAACCAAGATGATATTTTCCTGCAATTGCTTTTTAACTTCTGTCAAAAGGCTGAAGTGTGTTTTCAGTCACAACTACTTTCATGAGTTTGAAGAATTGAAAAATCATGGTTAGTAACATTATGGTTAGATACAATACAGTACCATGTCTACATAATTTATGCCATTTCCCACATGAAAATAAAAATTGTAGTACATTATTTAATTTAATGCATTTTCTACACAAATCTAGAATTCCAAATTTTAAGGTCATGTCCACCTCTTTATGGAATTGCCCCAACAGGTTTTGGACCCAGGTCCCTTTTGCGTGACCTAGAGCAACTGACCTGCAAGGGTATACTTGTTGGAAGGGGCTGCCGCTGCGTTCCATGGGAATCATGCCAACCGTCTGATAGATGTCTAGGTCTAAGATGAGTATCTCCCTAGGGTATACAAGTAGAAGGTGTTGCCTCCGTGACTGGAGGTAGGTCATCTGTAGGCATTCATTGAGGGTGACAGCTTCAGGCTCCTCGACGCTTAGCTGAGAACTCCTGTGAAGGATGAGTACCGTGGCATGGAGGTTAAAGGCCCATTATGTCATTTGAAGTTGAAACTTTTTTTCTTTTTTTTTACAAATTCCAGGCACAACATTACATAAATAAAGAATAATGTTGGTAAACTGTAAAAACTTCAATTTTTACAGTTAAAATACTTTAGAAAACCTTAAAATTCAATGCATGGTTTTTGTGTTGAGTAAATGGTAAACAAAATCGCTTGCAAAATTATTTTAAAACAAAAACACCTTCAGTTGGCAATTTCTCTCACAAAGGTATTATTATGGAAAAGATCATGTGTTTGTTACTGTTGCTATCAACACTTTTAGTCAGGTTTTTCTTGTCAACTCGTGAAGTAAAATGTAATGGCGCTTAAGAGGGATAAACCCTTTCTTTCTACTCTTGACAAATCAATCACACCTGGATTTGTTGTCTCTGACTAGCTGACGAACCCTCCTTAACCGGTGTCCAATCTTTTTCTCTCCTCCGCCTGATGACAGATTAGTGCTGCTTGATGCGGGGCTAGGTCCGCTGGCAGCCGGTGTCGTGATGTAGAACTTGCGGCCGTTGCTAGACGGCGATCGGTTTATGCTGAAGTCATTAACGAAGAGAATACAGTCGTTGCCTAGCACTGAGTAAATGAGAAGAAAAACAGACTCCATCTTGAAATGACAAATCACATGAGTTTTCACTTTTGCAACTTATTTTTTTCTTTTTCAAAGAAATGGTATAAGACTTTGCAAGAACATATAGGGAAGGAATTACTTTGTAAGGGGCCATCTGAATTTGTCAACATTTTTACAGTTATACAAACATTGCCTGTGTTGGATCCCATGATGTAACTTGTGACTACCGGTATTTTATAAGAGTACGATTACAATTGTTAAGAGGTGGAAGTCAAAACAGCCAAAAGCATTTTCTCACAAGCAAGATTTGAAGACTCAAAAGGATCAAACGTCATCGAGACAATGCTGTCAGTAAACGTCTTCTTCCATAGCTTGATGCCAGTGTCTGCATTCCACAATACGATGGAGTAGGGAGGGTGCAGAGCGACCAGCAGATCGTGGGATGCATCCTGGGTTGATAACCACTCCAAATCTGGCAAACAGGAATATCAAAGTGATATAAAGTACAGGAATTTTTCTGTAGAAAACTATTGCTCAGGTAAGCCAGAAAAAAAAGCAATCTTCTTAAAGTATCAATTCTTAAACAAAACAGAAGTCAGCACTGATCGACCAATCCCTTTGGTATATTTTCAAGACTGTTCCGCTTAAATTTGGGATGAGAGAAAAATCAGCTCAGCTGGTAGAGCATCTGCCTGGTGAGTCAGAGGTCTAGGGTTTGAATCCCGATAAGGCCCTTACAATTTTTCTCTCATCCCGAGTTTTGTTGTTTCATTTCAATGGTGATTAGGCACTATACCAGATATTGGGTTCAGCCCTAGAAGTACAAGAGCTCATAAAAGCACTTCAGAAGCAGGCGCACCCTGCCTCAGTGGCTCATACTGTGCCAGAAGGAACCACCGCCACTCAATTTAGGCATGGAACGTCCGTTAATAACAGCTACTTAATAATCATCTTTGACAGTTTCCTGGTTCAAATTCTTAGCATTTTTAGCTCATTGTAGGAGGGCAAAAAAGATAATTATAAGAATCCATTTGTTACGAACCTAAGACAGGTTTTGTTCCTTCGCAGAAGCTCGCTCTCTCCGATGAATCCTTAACATCCCATACGATAATCTGCCCTCCCGTGTCGGCCGAGGCGAGTCTTAGAGTGTATGGAGCGTCGATGGTATGGTGGTAGTTCTCACGTGCCCATTTGACCTTTGACACGGGGCTCTTGTGTTTCTCCAGTGTCTGAATGACCTGCGAAATTGAACGAAAGATTTGATTTTTGGATTCTGTTCAAATGTTAGAAGAATTACCTGTTATTTCAAATAAAAGGTTGGTCTTCTAAATTTTTATAACTCAAACACTCACCTGAACTGCTTTGGTATCAATGACTACGACCGAGGTGTGACATCCGTAGGCCAACACTGACTGCCAACCCCTGTCAAATCAAATAAATTATTTTTTTATTTATATACCACATCCAACAGCGGAAGGAACCGCCAATTACAGGAATGGGAGCAAGTGTGGTTGAGTGCCTTGCTCAAGGGCACAGGTGCCACAACCCGTCACGGCCAGGAATCGAACCTACATTCTAGTACTAGCACATGAACTTAAGTTCGACGCACTAGACCGCTCGGCCATAACACCCCAAATTAGACAAATTGATAACATAAATGTCGGCATAGTCGCCACACTATTCATCAGCCATTGTTCATCAATAGGGTGTTGAGGTCACGGACTGGGTGACTATGACGACATTTACATTATTAATTTTTTTTTCAAATACACCTCGTCTACTCTTACTTAGTAAATAAAAATCTCAAGTGTTTTCTGAGAAAAACATGCAATTTTGTCACTGTCAAAATCACGTTTCCTTACCAAATTTACTTCCTTGGGCATTATCATTTCATATTATCAGGAAGAATGGCGAAAATTTATCATTTTATGGTATTTGGTAAGGTAAATAAGTAGGCCTAGCCATACTAGCTGAAAACCATGCAAGGCAAAGGACCGGCTGAGCGAAATCAGATTCAGCATGAGCATGTTCAGACATGTCAGAATAAGCAGATGGCAGATGGACTCACCAATCACACGCGTTTTTGTTGTGCCCGTGCAAAGCACCAGTGATGGTTTTTGGAAGAATATTCATCCTGAAGCTCTATGGATTTAATCCTTGGGAACAAAGCAGAATTTTAGACTTCCTGAACCATTTATTTTATTGTTTTGTTTTTCGCCGTCCGTTTTTCATGTTTTTCCACCATGTTCACAACACAGACACGAAGAAGTCGGTGCGCTACATGTATCGTACATTAGTTCTGTAGGCAAAGAAGGACAGGTACAAGACCTTTTTCCAACTCGACTGAAGGGGGCGTGTTTTTCATTGGTCAGAAGTTTTCAGCAGAAAAATTATATGCTTGATCCAGCTTTATCCCATCCAAAATGTAAATTTGCTTTGAAAAATAGGTTAGCAATCAGAATTGTATGTCAACTTTTGTTCTTGGAAGGAGTAGCAGAACAGTCGATTGTAGGTACATCGCAAATGATTTGGACTGCTAATTAACAATTTTTTTGCAAACTTAAGTAAATAATTTTTAGATTTAAAGCATTCCACCACCCCCACGCCCCTCCTCCCCCCACCACTCCCCTGCTAAACAGTTTTATAAAATTGGCCCCAGATCATTTTTTTTATCATCCTCTTCACCCCACTTACCTCATGGGTGTTGAGATTTTGATACCGTTCTGAAATTGCGCATTCTCAATCTGTATATTTTGAAGAATATCATTAAAAAAACACCAATATTTTGTAAACTAATTTATCTGCATTTTTGCAGATTTCCTGTTTTTTTTCTTCCATGGATAGTAATTAGCCTGCGGTTTAGAAAGTCACATACTGTTGTTACGTGGTGCACGCTATTGCCTAGCAAACAACCAGTCACAACAGTCTGGTTGCTTTATGCCATTCTCTCCTACAGTGAACACGGTATTGATTCTGTACTTCACAACTGCTGCGTGAACCTCATCGCAACAATTTGGGGAGGTATTTTATATGGTTGTTAGGTTAGAACGAAATAGTTTGTCTGGAAAAATCTGAAATATTCCTCCCCCAATAATAGTAGTTGCAGATATCGAAAATAAAAAAAGTACCATGAGGGTACCAAAAAAATTTAGAAAAATAATGTACACTCTGAAAAGATGACAACTGCACACTTTTTATCTGTTATGTGTAATTTATTATATACCAGTGTTTTTATTATAGAAAACACCAATTGTTTTACATCAGAAATTTGTAAGAAATGCAAAATAAAATGGCTTTAGATCTAATTAGTGAATAATTAACAGAGAATCAATTACTTTGCCAATTTTTCAGGCCACACTACAGACATATACTGTATTTTTGTTGACAGGGATGATAATCAATTTTTAAAAAAGGGTAATTTTCCAGGTTTGCTGATGAATTTAGTAGCTTTTAAACAAGTTACAAAGAAAAGGTGTAAATTTCGCTGCATTTGACCAATTTCCTTCTGATAAAATATTTATCATATTAACAATGTAAAATTAATAAATGTAATTGTTTCTTTTGCTTTTGGTTAGTACAAATGCAAAAGCATGGTCACATGCACTTCCTCTAAACAAATGATTCAAACATTTTTTATAAACAGATTTTGTAATTTTGACAAACATAGGCTGTTATTTTCTGAGTTTAGTCTATTATCCTTGTATGAGTTAATTCTACAAAGCAAATGTTAACAGGCAAACAGAAAGTTACAGAAGGCATGTTGCATAACTACATTAGTCACAAAACAATTAAAAAAACAATTCCTAAAATTTCCTCTTTTAATTTGGTACTGATTTGTTTGCGTGTTTCATCGAATATTCCTCATATTATTTTTCAGTTAATGATATAATAAGGAATATCTGATGAGTGAAAACATAAATTAGATATGCGTTATTATTTAAATTACTGTAGAAAACACACACAAAAAAAGAAATCAAGGCTTAAAAATCTGGAAATGTAGGGAAAATGTTGAGTCTTTTTTTTTCATGCGCAGTCTGATCATCATATATGCAATAAATGAAATGTTTGTACAACTGGCCATGCATATTAACCACTGATATCTGGCCTGGTACATGCAATAATGGGCACGGTCTGTCGCCAGTCAGATTGAAATATTGCTGGAGCTAGACTGGATGTGATCGATTAGACATAAGTGGATTAATTTACTGGGTCACCACCACATACATGATACTAAAATGGGGTTGTTGGTCACGACAAAAGTCGTGTATGTTGTTTTTTTTCAGACAAATTTTGTCAATTTTAGAAATAAATGCGCAGCAGCATGTTATCTCAACAAATATGACATCAGGATGAGCACAAAGTCTGAAATGGAAAATGCATACACTTGATGGATTTTTAGGTCACCAAATGTTTATTTCAAAGCCAAACAATGTATGCCTTATGTATGCTCTAGTTTCAGTACACTAATCTCGGAAAATGTAAGTTTCATAGATGCAGTTAGAAATCATATGCATATTTGCAATGTACTGTCAAAGTGTATGAAAACATACACTTTTTAAAAACTATCTTTAATTCGACAAGTAAGATCTTGGGTTATTGCAAATCATACACTGGGCCTTAAAGGAAGAAAATTGACTGCTTAAAATGACATTTGATATAAATTAAATTTGTCTGCTTTTTAACCAAATATTGACAAGAAGGGCATTTTGGCTACAGAACATATTGAACAGCTGTCATCTTGTAGGTCAATTAAAAAACATAATTGGTCAACAATATAAGCACAAAAAGTGCAACCATGCATGTCCCCACGGAACAAAAAACTGCCCTACACGATGGCAGCTATTCGATACGGTCTATTGCCAAACCTATCTACTCATCAGCTTTGTTGAACAGCGGGCAAATAAGCACCCCACATGGCTGTGCTTCAAAATGTCATAACATGCTCCGATGCTGCGGTAAAACTACATGATTTAGTGAAGTGTCTTCATGTGTGCATGCTTGAGGAAGTTTATAGGAGACAGTGTGTCTGAGAAAATGAGTCTTTACAACATCAACGCGTTTGGCGCCTGCTTAGGTCTCGTTCTAATGTGACTTCGCCACAATGAGACGAACCTTATCTAACATGATAGTTTCATTTACAATCTTGTGGCGTGTTGTCTGACGCTTCGAGGCACTGTGTAATTGGACACGTTTCCGCAAGATTGATGTTTATGTTTGATGGCCATTGACGGATAATTAACAGTGTAGTGCAGCGCCGTTGGTAGATTTCGGTGATGGGGAGTGTCAAAATACTGGCCTTTAGTTATAAGGCATCTATGAAAAAGAACACCTTAAGAAAAGATGATTTTAATTATTGGGTGGGGGAGGGGGATAAGGGAGTGGGGGAGGTGGATAAGGGAGTGGGGGAGGGGGATAAGGAGGTGGGGGAGAGGGATGAGGGGGTTGGGGTCGGGGAAGTGGGTGGGGGGCGGAAAGCGGGGTTGGGGTGGGGCAGGGCAGGGGGGATTGCAATATGTCTCAACACTGTCTTAAGTCTAAAACACATCATATATCATAACTGAAGTTAGGTGTCTTAAATTTCAAGTGTCTTTATACAAATTGACAATTTTATATATATATATATTTAATATATGGTGTCTAAGTTAAGATGTCTTAAGAGTTAAGACATCTTAAAGATCTTTAAAGCAATTCACCCCTGCCTTTGGAATACTACACAATTTGGAAGAGGATGCATGCTCATGGTCACTCAATCGAAACAAAATTTTGTTTACAGATTTCTGGAATAAGAGCATGTCATATCTTAAGAAGAATGCAATGTTGTTAAACTAGCCTGCAGAAATTTCAGCTACATAGATGCATTAATGCTTCAGAAAACATGGAAAAGCTATGCATGGTTTTTGTGTTAAGTGAATGGTGAACATTTTGTGTACACACAAAAAACCACCTTGTTAATTTCTTCCAGAAAGTACCATCATGTGGTGTTTGTTACCATTGCTATCAACAAGTTTTTCTTGTCAACTCATGAAGTAAAATTTCAGGTCATTGCAAATGATACAACGGGGCCTTTAAAGGCACAGGCTCGTCAGCAATGCGCGCCCGCCAAATTCGTGCTCGAAACACGCAGCTCCATGCCTTTGCTATGGAGCTGCGTATTGCGTGGCACACATTTGGCGGGCGCGCATTGCTGATGAGCCTGTGCCTTTAATTCGCCAGCAAAGGCAGAAAGTAATTTCCACTGACTAAATCCAGGCACTCTATAAACAGGGTCAAGTTACACATTTTTGCGTATCTAATCATTGCATCCTTTAAGTTTCAACCGAGCAGGGTGCAAATTACACACTGCAACTCTGCGATATAAAGCGCCAGGGTCCTTATTTCCGGCGACAGAAATGTTTAATCATTAAACTTCCCAGACACAGATGACGGGGGCACTAGATTTCTGATTTTTAAATTAAAAGGGACTAATTCTGCGTCATAGAAAGGGATGCAAACTTTCGCTATTGAGTCTGGTGCTTGAAATAATATTTATTAATATTTGGCATAATTGGGTTAATGGGGCATTGGGAAACTGACATCTGGAAAGGGTAAATGGTTAAGACAATATCCACTTGTGAATGGAAAATAGGGCACTTGATAGGACCCACTCTAGTAAAGAGACTGAAATGATCAGATTTTTTGCATGTAATCAGTGCAGAAGTTATAAATTTGGACGTAAATAACTTACACTAATGTTTAACTCACAAGCATTTTCACACTTTTTAGGGGCCGTCCAAAGTTGTCAACATTTTTACAGTTCTACAGAGCATAGTATTTTTCCATACTCCCTCCCTCCCCCAAACATTTTTTTTTCTGGCAGTACAATATACTGTCAACATTTTGTGGCCCTCGACCGCCCTCTCTTCTCCCTTCCTACGCTTTGTAGAACCGTGAAAAAGTTGACAACTTTGGATATCCCCTTATGATTTTTACTATTAAAAAATCTAAACAATGTGACATGAGAACCATAAACATTGGCGGCTGTCAGATGTAGCGCTCGGGTCACATGACCAGAACCTGTTCGGTAATCCAGTCAAACATTGACCGATTCTCTCGCAGCGGGAACTTTACGGCGTGATCATTCAATCACGGTTCAAAAACTGCCGTGAAAATCAATCATGCTTTGACTATATCCGGCCCACACAAAATTTACGACCAATTGAGTACAGATAATATAAATGTGGGCTAGTGATTTAGAACGCAGCCTAAGAGCTCTGGCTCACACAATGTCAAAACATACCATCTACCATCCTAGTTTTTTTTTCTGGGTCGTTGAGTGGATTTCGAACCCTAACTCCAATTACTTTAGTGTCCAGTAAACACAACCATGGAATATTTTCAAATTTACAGTGGAATTAGCGATTTCATTTTACAGTTTCGGTTTTGAATTTGGAAAGCAATTTCCACAATTGATTGTTCTAGAAAAAAATGAACTTTACTTGTCATCTGTAATGTATTTTGTGGTATTATTTTGCAGACAAAAAGGCATATTGGCCATTTTTTTTTTACAATACAAATGATTTTTCTTTAATATAACTAGCAAACATCACAGAGTTAAAATAGTGCCAATCATTCAGCTGTACATGTACAGCAGTACTTCTCACAGGCAGGGAAATCCATTAAAATTGTTAGGTATTATTCGACAAGCTAACAACTAATTCATCAAAATTCATCAGAATTAGCATCTTGTTTTTACAAAATGACCCCTATGCAGTTTGAGTTAAACATAAGGAAAGGTACCCATATTCAACTATACTCATCCAAAAAGAAAAGCAATGTTCTTAAATATCAATTCTTGATCAGAACAGTATTTTGTTGAAACAGTGATCTCGTTGATAACAGGGCACTGTTTGACCAATCACTTTGGAATCGCTTTCGAAACTGTTCCACTTCAGTGATTTCCTCCAGGTCCAAGAGGACCTGTTTGAACAAAGTGATTCCCACAGCAATGAAATGTGAATTTCCAGTTTCTGTGAGAATCCTGCAGTTAAAGGTTCTCATAAAACTAATTCTGTTGGGTTAACAACCTGACTGAACCTGCGTGGGATGAGCCGACCACTGTATCAGCGCACCTCCCATACAGCCCAATGCAGGAGCTCTGGGGCATTTCAGGCAAAGTGGCACAGCCTGCCTCAGCGGCTCTTATAAAGGGTGGTGCAGTCAGCTTTGCCACACAAGGTGGTCATACCATTACTGACTGATCAAATGTTACATCCCTCAGCCATTTTGATCTTTCGGTGAAATTAAAATTTGAGTTTCTTTTTTAAGAAGAGTATATACACTGCCAGGCAGTCTTCTATATTTGAACTGCTGGCAATTTTTACAAGGAACGAAACATGTTTCCTAGCAACAAGAATAGGGTTATTAAAACGATCCGATCCTTTAGTTCAACCGCGATAGCCGACAACATGCTCGTAACATATGAAGCATTTTTCAATTTGCTCAGTTCCGTATACCAAACATCCCACTCCAACTAGTTAAACACTATACATTACCTCTTATCCTTCATGTTTAGTCAACACACTCATGTTATTTGGCCATGTCTGTGCATACTTTTATCGGTTACTCGGCAACGTCGCTTCATATAAATATCACGAAATCGAAACCACCGACCCACTGTAGGCTATTTATACAGGAGAGATATAGAAAGAAATGTTAACCCAATTTAACACATTTCGGACAGATGTCACATGATATTCGGTGTAGTATTGTGAAGGGTGTCGAATAGCATAGTGGTAGATCGCTCGTCTCCCGACCCACAGGTCGTGGGTTCGAATCCCAGCCGGGGCCCCTTCAGTTCACCCAGCTGTGAATGGGTAGCTTGTCTATCAAGACCAAGCGAAGGTACAGACAGCGGAGAAAGGAGCTGGCCACCCTACTGGTGCATGTGCCCTTGAGCAAGGCACTGTGCCATAAATTGCCTCTCTCCAACCAGAGACACCGGGGAATCCCCTTGCTCTTCACGAAAGAATGCTCTGGGATCTTTACAGTACGTTACCTAACAGTGTATTTTAGGTACCTTGCTCAAAGGCACAGGTACCCCAGCCGGGTATTGAACCGGCAACCCCAAGTTTTCACCCGAGTATACTAAAGTGTGACGTCAGTTGCCATGGTAATTGGGTCTAAACATTAGCTGGTAATCTTAAACGCCCATTGGTATAGCGCAGGAAAACAGTTTGAGTGTAGACCCATTAACCATGGCAACACACAAAGGGTGACGTTTTCACTTTAGTAGTCTATTGCGAGCCAGTGACCCAAACCACTCGGCCATGGTACCCCGTTTGACAGCAAAAATCAAAATGAACGTCCAGTTGTGCTCGCTTTGCGATATTATCCGAAAAAGAAAAGGAGGACATTTCAAAGACCCATGAAATACTGCAGCTGTCTGATAGAATATTTACGAGGTATACTAAAAGAAATACAACATGGTTTGAGGGAAAATGCTGAAAAATAATCATCCCTTGACGTTTGATGATTGGAATCTCCCTCAGCTGTACCTCAGGAGATAGTCTCAGTAATTCAACACTTTGAGGTGTTGGACGATTAGTTTTCACTTTTTCCCCTCAAACCATTTTGTATTCGTATATTACTTTTTGAATGAGATATAAATAAAACAACCCATTAACAAAAAAGTATGCACTTTGTTGGGCACAAGGGTCAAGCTTCATAAATTTCTGACACAGATTTTGTCTAAGTGTGAGACACGAGGGCAGTATTACGCCAGTGGTATTACCCACTCAAATTTTGCCAGGCAACCAAATTACTCTCAGTGTTGTAAAATGTAATATTTGTCAAATAGTGACTAATTATACACTACAAACTGTTTGGAGTGTGGGAAATAACATTCATTAAAACATTGTGCAGTGCCAACAAACTGCTTAACGAGGCTTTAAATGTGATAAATTTTTTTGATTGTATCAAACCATTGCACGACGGCCAATTTACAACACGACCGGCCGATTTTGCAAGTTACTAATTTACAGTTAAAAGGAGAGTGTCCAGATCACATTTTTTATGCCTTCCCCCTCATTTTTAACATGGGCGTGGAGATTTTGATACCCTTCGAAAATATACGCATTGAGAGCGTGAAATTTCAAAATGAGAAAAATATGACAAATGATACCGTATCGTCAAAAAACTAATTTGTCCGCTTTATACATAAAGCAGTGCAGTGATTACACCAACCTTTTTGCTTATATATCCAAATTGGAGATTGCGAATTTCCTGCTTTCGTCTCATGGATAGTATTTTGGGAAGGTATTTAATATGACTGTTAGGTTAGAACGAAATTAATTTTCTGGAAAACTCAGGACAAGCTCCATTAAAGCAGGCACTTCACATAAAATAAAATAAAAAATAATAATAATTTAGATGGGTGCGAGATCTCTAAATACGGGCAGACAAATATTTCTTTCAAGTCGTAACAGCCGTTTGCAAAAAGGCTGTGACGGGTTGCTATGGAAACTCTGAGTGCTCATATAAATGGGGCAGAACATGGGCAATTAATGATTTGCCAAGGCTGAAGTATGTCGTTTCTGATTAGTTTTTAGATGATGTTTCAGCTCTTTTGCAACCCACTAGGAGCATTAACGTCTTAGAAAAAAATTTAAAAGGCTCTTAAGTCATTAAAAATTCATATAATGAGTTCCCTGAAGGACAAAACAAAGTGGTGCTTAAGTAAAATACTGTGAATTTGGAAACAGCAGGCAATTTCTTTCTTAGAACTAGAACGTAAAATTAGTCTATACTTGCTGTGTTGGTGATTAAGAAAATGTCAATCCATTACCAAAACGTTAACCCATAACTTTAATACTTAAGTTTAAAGTGCACAAGGGGGAAGGGGGGGGGGGGGGGGGGGGGGGGGGGGGGCGGGGGAGGGGGGGGGGGGGGGGGTAGATGCACACACATACACTCACAAAACTCACCCAAAATCCAAAACTGAAAACGAAAAAATATATCTTTGCAAAATTGCTAAGACGCATGGCAAATTATTTGATGCCAACTTTGGCTTAATGTGTTACTGTAACTCGAATGTTGTAATTTTAAAGGTCTTGCATAAACAAAATTTTATAGATTTGGCAAAAATCAAGTGAGCTGAGGTGTGTGCATTATATTTAATTTATAGCTCAATCACAAGGAGTGTAAAAAAAATTAATGTGATTTTCACAAAAAAATTGTTTTTTTCGCGTGGCCAGGAAAAAAGATTGTTAATAAAATTCATGTTTCATATAGTGAGTTAATCTAGGAATATTATTGAGAAAAATTACTTATACAGACTTTTAATAGAAATGTCAACCTTGTCACGCTTATTGTACTAATAATAGCACAGTTCGTGTTTTGTTACATAAAACAAACCATGTCGCAAAAGAAATGTCTTTAGATATAGGAATCTTCAGAGATAGTCAGATTCCTAAAAGAATGGAACCCTGACTCACCTCTTATACACAAGCCTTTAAGATCACACCACACTGTGAATATTCACATTACACCATAAAGTTTCCTCATGGCAAGAAACCATTAACAAATACAATACAGCAAAACTTACAATCGCACGTCATTTCCCCAACTTAGCCATTTTTACATTTCGTTCTTTGAAACTACAAGAGCGGGTGTAAAAACTATAAACTTGGATATAATCAATTTGTAAATGTATAATGTATATATTATAGATATTTATATAAATATACAGGGTTGATAACTGCATGTGTTACTGTTGAACCGTTGGTAATTCTGGTTGCTTTTGTGGTGTGTGGGTTGGTGATTGCGATTGTTGCGAATGTGTTTGTTGTTGTTGTCCGTTGTTCGGTTGTTCTTCATTAGGATTTGAAGCGTCGTCCGCGAGGTGTTCAGGCATTTCTATACTCGATGTTGTGATCCCTCCTGATTGGTTCGCGTTGGCGTCTTCTGTTCTTTCTTCTGTTCTTTCGTCTGCTTTTGATTCGCTGGTTTTACTTGATGATTCTTTCTTGTTCGGTCTGTGAGAAAAAAAAAATGTGACAAATGTTGTGATTTAAAATTCTGAGTGATTTTGAATGAACTTGAAATTTTGAATAGACTTGAAATGTTCAGAGTCAGTTTGACTAATCTACAGTTTGACCTGAAACTCAAAGACAGTTTGACTTGACTTGACTTGACTTGACACTCGAGGGCAGTTTGACTTGACTTGGGACGCGAAGGCCGTTTGACTTGACTTGGGACGCGAAGGCCGTTTGACTTGACTTGGGACGCGAAGGCCGTTTGACTTGACTTGAGACTCGAAGGTCGTTTGACTTGACTTGAGACTCGAAGGTCGTTTGACTTGACTTTGGACTCGAAGGCCGTTTGACTTGACTTGGGACTCGAAGGCCGTTTGACTTGACTTGGGACTCGAAGACCGTTTGACTCGACTTGGGACTCGAAGGCCGTTTGACTTGACTTGGGACTCTGAGGCAGTTTGACTTGACTTGGGACTCGAAGGCAGTCGCTTTATGCCGTTCTATTCTACGGTGAACACATTATTGATTATGTACTTTACACCTGCTGTGTGCACCACATAGCAACAAATAGTTAATGTATGTGACCGGATGCTATTCATGCAAAACATGCAAAATGCTAACTCAGCTTGGACTCAAAACCTCTCTGATTACAACCACAATTATAATTTCACAGTCGAGCTCCATAAATGATTTTCGCTATAGCAGAGCTCTTATTATAATGCCGTTTATTATAGCGCAACTCTAGACTGTATTGTACCTGTAACAATAAAATAAATTCAATTGACTGTATTCGCATGATCTTCGTTCATTGAAGACTTTCTTTCATCCACGGTCCCCGACTCTTTAAGTACAAGAGTCCTTTTTGTCCAGATTATGCCGTATCATGCCTCAATTGTATCATACACTCTATATAAATATACCGTGGCCTTGCGTATCTGAGTTCAAACAATGCGTCGTTCTCTGGGGTACGTCAGCATGCACTACAGCAGGG
Source organism: Henricia sp. BOLD:AAB3569 (assembly GCA_037783545.1). Taxonomy (NCBI): domain Eukaryota; kingdom Metazoa; phylum Echinodermata; class Asteroidea; order Spinulosida; family Echinasteridae; genus Henricia; species Henricia sp. BOLD:AAB3569. The sequence goes on along the minus strand of JBBELK010000454.1, from coordinate 2,237,537 downwards.
ATGTAGTCAAGAGTTTACGAAACCGCTCTAAAATGAAGGTCGCAAATTTTCTCCATGAAACTGTGAGAGAGAGTTGTCTAATATCCACACTGATAATAATTCTTCTTAATGCTGCAAAGGGGCGACGCACCGGTAAAACTTTCCCAAACGACCACCGAAATTTTGGCTAGAATTAAGACATCAATTGGACACCAAATTTCTGTACACAGCGCTTCCAAAAATGGTTCCATACCTAAGAGAGATGGTTTTAGACCTAATAAAAATGGTTCTCGATTTTAATAAAAATGGTTCTCGATTTTAATAAAAATGGTTTTTGACCTCCAAAATATTGGGGTTACGCCAAATTATCGCCCTAACCGACCGCGTCGCCCTTACATGACTTTCAAAAAGTGTCGCCCTATTGGATAAAATAGAGAAATAAATATATGTACATGTACCATGCACTCAAAATGTGCTTGCATTTTCGGCCATGTTTAATAAATTAGCCTTTTGGAAGTATGGCGGATACAATAAGAGGGCAAAATAACCGCATTTTTTAACTGTTTACTTATTTATTATATTTTAATTCCATCTCTGTATTATAATTACAACATGTAAATCAAATGTTTAGAAAAAAATAAAATTGTTAAAAAAAATTCACACCCAAATAAAACTCTCCTTTTGTTCTTCCATACACGGCGTTTTGACATGGTTTAAAAGGAGCGTGATGACCAGATCACATTTTTGAGCCTCCCATTTTTCCCATGGGTGTTGAGATTTTGATACCATACCACGTGTCATATTTTTCTCATTATCATTCTGAAATTTCGCATTCTCAATCCGTATATTTCCAAGGATATCGTCAAAAAAACTACCGAAGTTTAGTAAACTAATTTATCCGGTTATATAAAGCAGTGCAGTAATTACACCAACCTTTTTGGTTCCACATCCGAATTGGAGATTGCAAATTTCCTGTTTTCTTCCCATGGATAGTATTTTGGGGATCTATTTTATATGATTGTTAGGTTAGAACAAAATCCATATCCTGGAAAAATCTTAACATGCTCCTTTAAATGTTGGCATCATTCAAAGCAAACACAAATCATCACCTTTTAGTTTTTGGGCCTTTTCTACAATGTTTCAATATTTCAAAACATATACACTTACTTTTCCCTGTTGTACACTTTGAATTCTGTATTAAGGCTATCCAACTGGGCTTGCATCTCTTCGTCCTATAAAACAAAACAAAACAAAATGTCCTTAAAATTCAATACATGTCAACTATATGGCTCACTGAAATGCCAAACAATCTGCCCTGACCAACACCTTCAAATATAAGAATCATTAAAATAATTTAAACAGCACTTTTTCTCATGAAAAAAACCTTCATTCGAGCAAGATTCAACAAAAGCAGCAAGTTATGTTCATTTTCATTCTAAACATGAGGCCTTTTTTTTCTAGTTGGCCATTACAAACACACAGTGGGTGTCTGTGCACTCGGCACTCGAGGCAAAACACCCATGAAAACATCCCATTAGAATCAGGCAACACATACGCCGTGAAGTATCGTGGGACGTTTCCCCTTAAGGCGCACGTAACTATGGCAACCGGCACTCGGTCTCACATGTCTACATTAAAGGGATGCCTAACTGGTTAGAAGGCAATATGTTGCTACTAACACAGACTTCACATAGAATTCGTGGGAGAATGTGGTCTAGTGGGTATGCAGCCATGCTCATGATAAGAGGTTGTGGGTTCAAATCCTTATCGGGATTCGAACCCAAGACCTTAGACTCACCGGGCAGATACTCTACCAGCTAAGTTATGAGGCACAGTATCATACTCCCTCAGTTGTTCCCCCAAAACCTCCGACACACCGGGCAGATGCTCTATCAGCTAAGCTACAAGGCACAGTGGCATACTCCCTCAGTTTTTCCCCAAAACCTCCGACACAACAGGCAGATGCTCTACCAGCTAAGCTATGAGGCACAGTGGCATACTCCCTCAGTTTTTCTCCAAAACCTCTGACACACCGGGCAGATACTCTACCAGCTAAGCTATGAGGCACAGTGGCATACTCCCTCAGTTTTTCTCCAAAACCTCTGACACACCGGGCAGATACTCTACCAGCTAAGCTATGAGGCACAGTGGCTTACTCCCTCAGTTTTTCCCCAAAACCTCTGACACACCGGGCAGATGCTCTACAAGCTAAGCTATGAGGCACAGTGCCATACTCCCTAAGTTTTTCCCCAAAACCTCTGACACACCGGGCAGATACTCTACCAGCTGAGCTATGAGGCACAGTAGCATACTCTCTCAGTTTTTCCCTACGAACACAATTTTTCTCTCGGTGTTGCATGGGATCGCAACTGGCCAAAGTAACAAACTCTATATCTGGTATGGTGCCTAATCATCATTCAAATAAAACAACCAAACTTGGGATGAGAGAAACATCGTAAGGGCTAACGTGTTTATGTCCGTAGAAAGACACTTAATCTCAATTGCCTCGTGAACTTTAGCAATAAAAGGATGACTTTGTGGATAACTTACGATATCTTTCCCCTTTGAGCTTTGTTTGGCAAGGCGTTTCTTCTTCTTATGTAAAGGCTTAGCTTCGATGATCATTTCTTCAAGTTCAAATGTTGGGTCACAGTTTAAATGATCTTTCTGCAAAAAGAAAAAAATAAATAAATTGGAGAAAAGCCTTTGTTTTGTGGCCTCTTCTGTCGACTGTTTCAGAGCAAAGCTGTTTTAAGTCCAAAGAAACGCAAAGAAACGCAAAATTTCAGTTTATTTAAAATTTGAAAATTTTGCTTGTAATAAAGTTGACATCAAAATATTCACATAACTTCATTATACATGACTGCATAAAGCTTCTGTGTGCTGAAAATTCCCACTCTCAGATTTATGTTTTTTTTAAATCAAAAATTGGAATAAACTTTTGCGTTTCTTTTGTTGCTTTATATATTTAAGAAAATGTGTAAATTGAACTAAGAATATTTCTCCAGTTACTCTTATGCTAAAACATGGCAGCACTGCTACACGTAGCTGACAGGGTTGTAGTCGAGTCCATCACAAGCCTTCACAAGTCCACCACAAGTCCCTGGGTTTTAATTTAAGTCACAAGCTATTCAAATGAACTCCAACAAAGACATTCTGTTTTGTGCGTGTTCATCCTTTGCTTCTTGTTACTGGACTTGTGCATGGACATGTGATTTTATCGGCTCTGGACTTGTGATAGAGCCTGGTAGCTGAACCATTACTTTCCTAAGGGCAAGACCCTTTTTATCTATAATCATACATAGCTAAGCTATGTATGTGATTGAGTTTCCTCGTCGTACTGACCAAGGATTTTTCGTGTGATGAAAGGGACTGCATGTTTTTTAACTTGTAAATCCAAAAATAACCCGAGGGGTAGGGCAGGGATTTCTCCTTCAAAATGGAAAGCGTTGGCATGACGGTAAGATTATGCATCTTGGATTTCCCACGCGCGATGTCTGGATTTTGCTGTATTCTCTCGGGAAATACTGCTTCAGAAAATTCCTGTCTGCTCTGGTGTGCGTGTTCCAAAGGAATGCTCATTGCATTGTGTGCAGCCTTAAAAGGTGTGAGGTTGGCAAACAAAAACTCTCTATCATTTAAATTTATGTTTTCTTTATCCCAAATGTTTTAAATTTATTTTGTTAAAATGAAGTTCAGCAAATCTTTCAAATAACCATTATTCATTAGTTTTTGTTATTGTTTGTTTGTTTTTAATTGGAATACATCTGGACGTTTTAGGTAATATTTCTCAAAATATCAATTCTTGATCAGAACAGAAGTTTGTTGAATGTATTGAATTTGTGTAGGCACTGATTGGCCAACCACTTTGGAATCGCTTTTAAGACTGTTCTGCTTCAGTGATTTCCTCCAGGTCCAAGAGGACCTGTTTGAACAAAGTGATTTCCACAGCAATGAAATGTGACAGTTTATGTTTCTGGGAGAATCCTGCAGTTAAAGGCTCTCAGAAAACCCATTTTGTTGGGTTATGATCAATCATGATTGAACCTGCGTGGGATAAGCTGACCTCTGAAGCCAGTACTTCCCAAAATAGCCCAACTCAGAAAGGCACTTCAGGCAGAATGACACACCCTGCCTGAGTGGCTCTTACAGAGGCTGATGCGGTCAGCCTTGCCACAAGAGGTGTTCATACACGTTACTGACTGAGAAAAATATATGTTACATCTCTCAATCTCCTTGATCTTTCGGTAAGAGTATAAATTTGCATTTCTTCTTTTTGTCCCGTTTCTTTTCTTTTTAATGGGAATATTTCACATATGCAACTGACAAATCCAGTGAAAAAATGTTGATTGAATTCCTAAGTTAAACCAGCCACTCCATAATCCCAAGCAATTCCATCAAAAAGGTATGTCGAGGGAATGTTATGGCGAGTGCAATACAATCAAAATAAACATTTCAAGAAGGATTCCCAAAGTGCTAATCTTGTTGCACACTGCATAATCCGGAAGACACGAGTTCTCTTATAACCCCCAGCAACTCTCAAAATGATCGCGCCATTTGTAAACACTCGCCGCCGAACAGTGATTACAAACACTGATTTTAATCTGGCTGCGAAGAGTTTTTCCATCGTAAATGTCAGGAGTTGCTACCTGCATGCAGTGTGTTGATTTACATTGTGATCAGTGTGCTTGGCGATCAACATTTATTCCTTTTTTTAACATTTTCTTTCGCTACGGTTGACCTTACTATAAATACAGGATGAAGGTAAATACTTGCTGCCCAGGTTTCAAAGTGCTACAATCTTTTAGTTCAGCAATCATTAACTTTTACATAAACAATCTGTGAATCCAACACAAATATATACAGTGGAACTTCACTACAACATACATCATGTGAGAAGTACTGTGGCCGAGCGGTTTAGGTCACCGACTCACAAACCGCAGGTAGAAACACCCAGAAGGCCTTTTCCCACGAGAACAACCATCCCTGGGGCGAACTCGCCCTGGGGCTGCTCCAGGGTAGCCCCGGGCGGTGACTCACCCCCGAGTTCAATCATGCATCGATTCACACTTGTTCTAAAACTCGCCCCGGGGCAAACTCACACCAGAGATCGGCACCTCGTCCCTCACTTGAACAAGTGAGAACTCCCCCTTCCGCTTTTTTTACTACCGTTCTCACCCCGAGGAAAGTGTCTCGCCCCGGGGCAAAAATGTTGAATCCCGAGCAGGACTGAACTTGCCCCGAGGAATGAGCAATCTCGGGGGTGGCGGGGTGAGACCCCCACCCCCATTTTTAAAAATCTGGCCACTCGGCTGGTTGAGTAGCTGGTTCGAATCATTTAGCGGCAGGTACCGCAACTGCCGAGAGAATGTGTTTTTCTCGTAGTGTCTCATGGTAGCACCGAGTACACACTGCTAATCAAGGCACGTCGGGTAAGGGCAGAAACAAACCTTAATTAATATTTATTCTCCCAACGAAAGTCAAAAATACATTCTCTGAAAACATTCTATCTCATGTTTAACTATGAGCAATTTCTTTACGTAAGTGCAATTTTTTTCTTCTCACTTCGAACACATAGCCACAAATATATTGTTTAATGGCTGTCCTTGAAAAATTCAAAGCTAAATGACGTTGAGTTGATTTTTTCCCTTTATGTCATGCAATCTTCCAGTGAAAGCACCGTTTTTCAAAGGCTTCCCACAGGAAATTATTCTCCTTGAAATTGCCGTTTTAAGGTATTTTTATATCGAGGCCTGAATACATGGTGTGAACAGCCTTTGGGTCTTGTACACTGCAGAAACTGTCAAGTCATTCAAATTAAATTAACAAAGGGAAATAGAGTTCCGGGGACAGGGAACTTTCGTATCATGATAATTTAAAAAGGGGAAAACATTATAAATCAAAGACGGAGAAGTAAAACAGAGATGGATATTTCCATAATAATGGGAAACATAGTGTGGCATTTTGATGCATTTGTAAAAATGGCTGACAAGGATTAAAGAAGCGTGTCCAGATCACTTTTTTGACATCGTTTGTCATACTTTTCTCATTACTATTCTGAAATTTCGCATTCTCAATCCGTATATTTTTAAGGATATTGTCGAAAAACCACCTATATCTTCAGAAATTGATTTTGTTTGCGTCGGAGAAACTGAATGTTAATTAAGGTTTGTTTTGCCCTTGCCCGACGTAATTATTAACACTGTATACTCAGTGCTTTCCCGAGACACTATGAAAAACTTCATGGCATGCTCGGATGGGACTCGAACCCACAACCTCCTGCAAACAAGGCAGACGTCTTAACATCTCGACCTACGAGCTAGCCAGTGTTGAATGGCCGGTTCGAATCATTTCGCAACGGGGATCGTAACAGGGATCTTGTAAACTAATTTATATGGTTCCATAAAGCAGTGCAGTAATTAGACCAACCCGTTTGCTTCCACATCTAAATTGAGATTGCAAATATCCTGTTTTCTTTCCATGGATAGTATTTTGGGGAGGTATTTTATATGATTGTTAGGTTAAAACGAAATCCAGGACAAGAACACCAAAAAATCTCTTTGCCAATTTGTTTCCGAAATTAGCTTTGAGCACATTAAAAAAAGGTAAAATTATGAGAATGACACATGATTTTGATAAATTTAAAAGCACTTAGCATTTCCAATGAAAGCAGAGAGTGATGGGCACTAAGTGCACGTGGGCGGGTCTCATGCCACAGAAAAAGCGTTCTGCGAGTGCAAGAATGACAGGCAATAGAACGATGAGCTGTACTTAAAATAAACACCTACAGGCGGAACGAAAGAGGGCTTGATTTTCATGTCGAGTACAGCGTCCCAATCCGCGTCCGACATAAAGGGATGCTTGCACAACGCGGCCAGGGACGGCAACCTCTGCTGGGGATCCAAGGCGAGGAGCTGTGTGCAAAGAATAAACAAAACGTCAGTCATCTTCGGTCGATGTGAAAAGTTTCCGTTTTTTGTGTGTGCGTGGGATTTGTAGATTGTATCTTTGGCCCAGGGCCTTTTTCATTTTCTAACTGTGTTGATAGATAACATGATTAAACGGAAGCGAAAGCATGGAAGAGGACTTGACAAGTTTGTTGTGGTTTAAGACTTTGTAAAAGGCCTCCAGACAAAATAGATTATCTGTCGGGAAAAATTGAGGATGACTCCAAACATTCCTCTTTTTGTTTGGCGAGCACCCGCAACATAAAAATTAGACAAAACAGAAAAATGATGTTCCGACAAAATGTTAATTTTGTGACGGCAGTTTTCATGATTACAATATCCATACATTATTCAGGCGGAGTTCTGGCATTTTGAGCACAATCAGTACCCAGTTGGACAAATATGACGAAATTAGTCAGAAAATGTCAGATGTGCTCTGTCAATCTTCAGAAAATTACTTTATAATTATTTTTTTTTAACCAGACTACAGCGCTTTCTTTAAAATACTTTTTAGCATTTGAAATTCAGATTCTTGTTTTAAAATTAACAGTATGAATAGATGATTTATTTTAAGGATAATGACCCAGGGACCGCTGGGGTGAATTAATTTGATAGAAATGTCGACAAACGTCCATGAGTTAAGGGAAATCTGCATGCAGTAAAAAACAACTTGGCTCCACTGGGATTCGAATTGAGCTACATGTATGAAGCCAACTGGTGGTCTTGAAACACGGTATACATGTTCCTCGCTGATTGGGATTGGCTATCATGAGCTTAACAAGCCCTATAGAGGGATAAACCCTTCAATGAGATCACTTAGGATAATTTCTCTTAGGGATAATGACCCAAAGACCGCCGGGGTGAATTAATTTGACAGAAACGTGGACAAATGTACATGAGTGTGGGAAATCTGGATGCAGTGAAGTTGTTTTTCACTGCATCTAGATTTTCCAAACTCATGGACATTTGTCCACATTTTTATAAAACCTGGGAAAAACCCGCGAAATTCGAGTGTGCTTGTACACTGTACATGCACAACCCATGCAACACATTGATCAGTACACATGTACACACACATAGAGCATGACCTTTGACTGCAACTTCTGGCACCGCGCTCGAGATGAACTACAAAATGTAAACGCAGCACTCAGGATCATTGCGGTTAACAATTACGCATTCTTATCAGGGGAACAATCTTGATCCTGAGCTCGGGACCAGTGTAAACACGGTATTAGGAACTTAAGTGGGCTCAAGAGGGGAAAGAAAATCATGGGCATGATGGAGTGGACTGGCTCATGACCGATTGTGGTCAGTTCATGAAATTAACTTGTAATGAGACTTGGATTCGGTTTACACCCCAATTCATTAATTACAAGTAGTGTTCACAGCACACCATTTTCCGTAAATCCATCTAAAAAAGTAATTATTTTATCTCGATCACAAACAAAAGTCTCAAATCACATCCATCAAAGTGTTGATTTTCAACAAATATATGTCTCAGTCTCATTTGAAGCGGAAGTCACATCAGATGATTTGGAAACAGCATGGTCACAGATCCACAATAAATACATTACCAGCATCAAGAAGTCTGGTATTGATTACATGTTACAAGGAAATGAAACTGTAATGCAAGACGAAGTATTGAACCAGATTTCTGAAACCGCATACGAGGGAGCAGGAAATTGAATTAAGACCACTGTCAACATTTTTAGAAATTGATGCATGCATCAGTTACATCGTGAATATTTTTATTGATCATTTAAAGGTCAGATAACAGTGGTTTTAAAATTAAAGAGTTAAATGTTTTTCAGCAAAATTCACTTCCTGTTGTAAGGTTTTAACTTTGATTTCAAGTTCACAGTTTGGTATATGGTTTTGGATATCGTTGAATAACCACCCATATCTTGTACACTAATTTATATGGTTCCATAAAGCAGTGCAGTAATTAGACCAACCCGTTTGCTTCCACATCCAAATTGAGATTGCAAATTTGCTACATGTATTTTCTTTCCATTGGTATATGGTTTTTGGGGCAATTTGGAGTAAAGCTTACAAAAACAGGCTGCGATCAGTACCATATCCAGGTTTATTAAAATAATCTGTATCCAAGTTTTTTTTCTCATTTTTTTTCTTCCAATTGTCCATTAGAAAGTACCAATTTGTTTGTACTTTGAGTAACTTTAGGTTTGTTTTCTTTTAAACTTGTGTCAAATTTTGGATCATTTTCTGCAAATGGTATTCTTTTTTTTTTCTCACGGGAAAAAACAATTACACAAAATTTAACATTTTCTAATCCTAAAAATTTTAAACGACTGCAGATTGAAGAACCAGTTTGTTTTGCCAGATTACAGCAATTTACAATATTAAACCCTGCCTGCCAATAAGGATACTGCACTTAACGAAGACAGGTTTCCAACACTGTGCCTGTTGTGCGACAGACGCGACAGAAGAAAATAACGTGTGAAATTTCAACTCGTCACCAGCACTTCCCGTAATGTAATCAACGCGGGTAAGTGACAGCCTGCAAAGCGCTATCACGATGGAGATAAAACATGGGACAAAAAGTAGCAAATGTGACCCAGGACGTTGTAATCGAGAATAAGTCGTTGATGCCGTTTCGAATAATGGCCCGGTCAATTTGTTATGTGGGTGAAAATCTTGATAAAGTCGGTTTTCAGGTTTTTGTAGTTTTAGGTAGTAATTTTTTTTTTTAGGTAGTTTTTTTGTAGTTAAGTGTAATTATCATAGATTATCATCAATAATATATTTTGGACATTTGTCAAATTCTCTCAAATAATATGATTTATGAAAAAAAGAATAATTAAAGATGAATTTTTAATGATTGTGTTATTGACAATAATAGCCCGCAAGTGAAATGACGTAACAATACCTCTTCGCGCGAAGCATGATGGGATTAAAAGGAATACTCGTCGAGTACGTAAAATTCAAAATTCAAGCTCTTTAACTGAGTGGGATGCAGTTAGCCCCTGGTACTAGAGCCATCTCCAAAGAGTCTCCGGAGTAATTTTGGTAACAAAATTTTACAGTAGAGAAGCGCATACGATGTTGAATTCACGAACCAACGCTATACCCCATACAGACCATATGTGACGGGTTCTAGGAAAATGAGTCACAAGTCACCTTTCTATGATGTACTTTTATTGTTAATAAACAGGCATGGTAATAATGTCCCTTCTTGCACGCTCAATCCTGAATGAATGCGCACTTTTTATGTACTTGTAAAAGAGCAAAAGTTCTACATACATGTACCCTTACAGTTGAAATCCAGATTTTGTTAATTTTTCTTTGATTGATTTAAATTTAAATCAGCTCAATAAATTCAGCACTGTGGCGCAGCGGTAGAGCGTCGGGCAATCGGAGGGTCATGGGTCACCTTGAAGCGGTAGCTGCACATCGCCACCAGCGTCAGCTGGTGTAGCGGGCCCCGGCCACCCAGTCGGAAACTGCTGACCTGAGCAGTAGTCGGCTCTATCGCCGGGTTAAATGCAGGCTCAAAAGCCAAGGAGTCGGGAGTTGAGCGCCCACAGCAAAGCGCCGATACCGCGCATGCCTCTTCCTTTCCTTCAATAAATTCAAACTGTCAAAGATGTACTGTACCATAAGGGGCATGGGTGGCCCAGTGAAGTGTCTTGATACAAACATGCCCAGGGGCTACATATTTAAACAACGTGATTCGAGGATAAAAATGAACCAGCGAAGGGTGGAACCCTTTCTCGTTACAGACCAAGTAATTGATTCATAAATTCATTATTTCCCTGTTCGGGGCAAAACTCTTTGACTCCGTGAGTGGGCACTTGAAGGTGAAGATGATTAAAGAAAATATGCACTAGCTCGGGATTTACGAGACTATTGTGAGTGAGTTCCTTCGAGTAATTGCCGCGACGTTCCTGCTAACGGAAATTCAACTGCTTCCCATTGACAATAACAACCAGTGTTCATGTTTATTCTCAGTTATATCTTCTTGAGTGTGCAATTCTCAAGTTGATGGAAATAGTTCTCTCTCGGTTAATGTTAAATATTTATATCCTAGTCCGTGAATCTGAGGTTTTTGGACAAATCTCTGACTATTTTTTAAGTCTAGTTTGACTGATGATTTCTCTCTTGTTGCAAAATAATTTTCCTTGATTTTTTTTTCATTGGTAAGCCCTGTTATTCCTCTTTACGATGATGTGTCATTTGTCATGATTAAGCAATTGGGGGATGTGCAGCACAGCTGAATACGTGGGCGGGTGTAAAGTGAAATGTCACAAAATGCATTGCTATTGTCAAAAAGTGCATTGACACATTCCCATCCTCCAAGCAAAAGGGGAATGCACTGCATGACAATAGCAGTGAATTTTGTGACATTTCACTTTCCACCCACCCCTGTATTCCGCTATACTGCACATCCCCCAATTGATTAATCATAACAAATGACACATCACTGTAAAGAGGAATAGCAGGGCTTTCCAATGATACCAAATTTAAGGGAAATGATTTAGTAACAAGAGAGAAATCGTCAGTCAAACTTGACTTTCCAAACTTTTTTTGAGGAGTTTATTATAAAAAGAACAATTAAAAAAACTAAAAACATAATTCTTTTTGAACTGGTTGGCTATGCAGAAATTGCCAAGTACTGTACAGGAAAAAAAAAAATGAGGCAAACAATTAAGCATCTATCGTTTGCCTCATTTTTAAAATTAAAATACATGTAATAATAACATGGTCTTATATTTCACACTTATCCAGGAAACCTGATCATGGTGCCTGCAATATTATTACCCCTGATTATAGGGCTCTATTAAATCACTCCATATACCTTCTCAGCTCCCTAGGGAGTATACAGCCCTGGCTGCTTATCAGGCGCTCAATGGCTAATCAAACACATCAACATTCACTACCCTCTCGTGTACCCATTTACTCTTGGGTGGAGAGAAGCAATGCATAATATATCAAAGTGCCTTGCTTTAGTGCACATGTATAAGGACAGACCGGACCAGGATTCGAACCCACAACCCTAAAACTAACCAAGGTTTTGAATACAATCCACTAGACCGCTGTGCCGTGGCACTCTTTCAAGAGCAATCTTTTGTTAAATACCGGTAGAGCTTCTGAAGGATTTAGTTGCAAAAATGCCCAAAATCTAAGAAAACCACAATAAAGCTAGAAGAATCAAGGCCACCTAAAAATCTCTCAGCTGGCCTACTCGGGTTAATTTGTTTTCCAGGAACCATCCATTTCAAGTCACTCTACATTGCGCACTGCAACAACGCGACCACTCTGTGCATGTGTACCGCATCGCACCATATACGTGTGTATACATTTCGGTTGACCGCCCAGCAATTTAATAGTGCCCGAGGAAGGGCAAACGCAGCAATACGCAGTCTTTTTTCCCGTCATTAGTGTGTGGCTATTTCGATTTGGGTGAGCGAGTGCGGCACTTCGAGTGCAATCGAGGCACACTTGACTCTGCAACGTGCCTCGGAGCAAATCTAATTTGCATAACGCGCGAGTGCTGAATCTTGTTACTTCTAAGCTCTACCCCTCCCCCACTCTGTCTTTAAACAACTGGAGTTCTTGAATCCACAGGCAATTCAATTAAGCAGATTAATAGAAATTAATGAACGTTCAGTTTATTTTGAAGTAGTTATACCAAAATTAGGTCTGTACCAAAATTAGCCACTTAATTTTGTGTAATTTGCATAATATCAAAAGAAGCTGGAAAATTATACAACCGAGGGCATTTGTTTCTACAGAACATGAACAATCATTTTGTAACACACAGCCCAACACAAAGAATTTTGGTGCATATGTCCAAGATTTAAAAACATTTTACATGGATGAGTAAGTCAGAGGAAGAAACAAATGACTAATGTACAGTACCTGTATCATAGGTTTGCAGTTATTCCTCATGCATGAAAAAAGTCAAAATTTACCTCTTTCAACAAAATATTTCTCAATTTTCCAGACTGTAAAATTTTTCTTGTGCCGACTTTAAAGGTTACCGACCTCACTTCGCTTTCATTTTCTGCGACAGCTTTCGCCTAAAGACGTGACATTCCCGCCATGTGACAATCTGTTTTGGAGATGCACCAATTTCATTTATTTTTTTGTTGAATAAGGGGGAGGGGGGGAGGGCAGTTGAACGCCTTAGGGCCAAGTCGACTCACCTGTCTTATAAGGTCTGCGAGAGCCGGGTTCCATGACGAAGGATAATGAGGATGCGTCGACTGATACAGGTGCATTATGTCGCCGATCGATGAGTTTGAATGGATATCGTATGGTCTCTGCAGGACGGCAAATTCAATCAGACAAGAAAACAGAGAGTAGAATTTAAATCGTAAAAAGAAGCTGGGTAAATTGTACAGGAATAAGGCAGTGTTATGATGTACTTGAACATTAAAATCTAGGTATTATATCGAATGGGTTCAACTCCAAAATAATTTCTACTTAAACTAAAAATTCATTCCCATCAAAAGAACAAAACAATTTATAAAACGGGATGAACAAAAAACCATTCTTGTCAAAGCTTGCATTTTTGTTTTTGTTTTTTTTCAATGCAAGGCACTTTGATTTTTTGGGTAAAAACAGTCACGGTTGTTAAAGGAGCGTGTCCAAATCCTATTTTTGATCCCCCATTTTTCCACATGGGTGTTCATATTTTGATACCATATCATTTGTCATATTTTTCTCATTACCATTCTGAAATTTTGCACTCCCAATCCGTATATTTTCAAGGATATTGTCAAAAATCCACCAATGTTTCGTAAACTAATTAAATCCGTTCCATATCAGTGCAGTGATCATACCAACCTTTTTGCTTCCACATTTAAATTAGAGTTTGCAAATGTTCCGTTTTCTTCCCATGGACAGTATTTTGGGGAGGTATTTCATATGATTGTTAGGTTAGAATGAAATCCATTTTCTGGAAAAATCTGAACACACTCCTTTAAATAGGAAATGTTAAACAGTTAAAAAATGTGACTTTTTTTCGCTGCCGAGGGCATCAAGTACTGGTATTAGTTGTCTGTCTTGTGCAAATGCATAAGTAACGCCGCAAGTGGAAACCACTCGTCAATGTGATGTGATGTGATTTGGGAGAACTGACAGTGCATGAAAGTGCAGTTCTGCTGGCTGGCTAAACAAAAAAATTATGTACGCATAATGTACAATGCCCACACTACTGTATTTTGTTAAAGGACGGCTCTCCTTAAATGTATCACGTACTTAGTGGTATACATGTACATCGATAAACTCCCGAAAGACTGCTATTCGATAACTGCCAAACCGAACAAAAGTAACTGATAATTCGAAAATCACAACCAATGCATAGTTCCGAGTTTGCCTAGTTAGCCCCGCCCCTGTGGATATTGTTGCTATGGCTCACACGCTATCGTAAAAATGGCGACACACTACGCACAAAGCAATGGGACTTTCAACGGAAAGCATAGATTCATTGGAGAAAACTCAAAGGTATTCATGTTTCAGGGTCGACAGTTATCTTAGAACACACTGAGTAAAGGGCCAGTAATACAGGGATGTCATATCATGATATGCGTGCTTTCGTACCTTTGAACAACGAAACGACCAGGCTTGAAACCAAAAATTCACTCGGATCATCGCATACAACACTGTACAAATTGTATGGGGCCGGCAGAACATATCGCGTGATCCTGCGTGATCATGTTGTTGTGAGACAGTGCACTTTGACCTATGTCAGTGATATCTGCTAGCTCTGTTGTGATTGGTCGGCGGGTTCGATTGATTGACAGGTCGGAACTATGCATTACCACACACTCTCAATTTTGAGCAGAAAAAAATTTCCGAAATCTTTAATGGAGTTTTTCCAGAAAATGGATTTCGTTCTAACCTAACAATCGTATAAAATACCTCCCCAAAATACTATCCATGGGAAGAAAACAGAAAATGTGCACTAAAATCACTGCACTGCTTTAGGTAAACGGATAAATTAGTTTACAAAACATTGGTGTTTTTAATATCCTTGAAATTTAAACATGAATTTTCAGAATGGTAATGAGAATAATATGATATATGATATGGTATCAAAATCTCAACACCCAAGGGGAAAAAGGGGGTTCAAAAGTGTGATCTGGACATGCTCCTTTATCTCAAAATTTGAGTTTACCTGAGTTTATTCCCCTCAGGGTTGTCTCAATGAGACATTTCTGTATTAAAATACATCAAGCATTCATCTACAAAAAAAGGCCTGCTACTAAAGCCAAGCCAACTAAAAACCCAGTCTAGCTTGAAACATCTGGCTTTACGATAATGTGACAAATGTCTCTCTGTAGCTACATGACCTAAAACTCATTCAACCTAAACAAAGTAGTCCAACCGAAAGAGAATGTACTGTTTAGGACTGAAAAAAGCTCATGAGCAAGCCAGCTGTTTGAACAAGCCAGAATCTAACAGATTGTGTCCTCACTCCCCCCACCCCCCCCCCCCCCCCCCAAAATAACATTTTAGTTTCAATTTGGAGGGAAGGGGAGCCAGTCGTATCGGCTTCTTAAAAGGGAAATCATCCCGATCTGTTGTTATTGAGCATTTTAATGTCAATGATGCGACAATAGATCAACAAAATGCCTACTAATTCATGACACACAATAATGTCACTGCCTCCTGTCATGGCCGCCCGTGCAAAGGGTCTACATGTATACTGCACTCGTTTTGTGAGTCGGCCACAACACCGTAAAACATCCATCAACTGATCAATGTTGGTTGGCCATATCCTGGGCCCTGAGGCAACTAAAAGAGCTTAGACCCATCAGGTGAACTCCTCAAGACCAACATTACGATGATGGAGTTTCAACTGAAGTACACTTGATCTTGAACCAACCCTACCCCTCAGGGGCAAAGAGGTATCAGCAAAGGCGGCCATGTTTCTTGGTAAACCGTGAAAAAAAAACATGCATATCTTAAAGTGCCCATGAAAGTTCAGTCATTGAGCCTTTTGTGTGTTTCACACGAACAGCGTCTGCGTACCGACGTACTCCCTTTCACATGCACACTTGATATCCACTTGACCAGACTAATTTGTTGTTACTATGTGGTACACTAGGCATGTATGAAGTACAGAATCAATACCGTGATCACCGTAGGAGTGAATGGCATAAAGCAACCGGACTGTTGATTACCAGGCATTGGCGTGCACCACGTAGCAACAAAAACATAGTATATGGGCTTTCTAAACTGCACCTCCATTTGATAGTGAACAATCTGTTAAATTTTGGTTTAAAATTAAAAAGAAGCAGGCTTTTTTTTTTACCTTTTCAACTGTCTTTGCCAAGAGAGGGCGGTGTTTGCGTGACGTCGCTTTTTTAGTTACCCGAGCGTAACAGTTTCATAACAGTTCAAGAGATTTGCAATTGCCGAGGGCAGCTTTAGTTGTATAGGCATGCCAACCTTTTGTGTTACATAACATCAACATACGTCACCTAATCTGACCTAAAGGCACATACAGCTGCATACAGACACCTTTAATACATCCGGCTCACACTGTAATATGGATTTCCGGCTTCAGAGCTTGAAAGTGGAATTTCGCTCTGCAAATCACAGTTGAAATTGGAATTCTGACTAAACTAGAGTAAGCCCATTCATAGGCGGGTACTAGAAGTATCCAAATATGTTAACGATCGGGTATACGAGTATCCTTAAACATCTCTGATGTCAAAGAATTATACCCAAGCAGATTTGAGTTTGTACTTTTCTCATCATGTGTCATGCAGCATGATTGGTTACAGGATCAAGAAATATCCTCTTTAGTTTTTTCACAGTTAAGGGGGCATTTTGGCAACACAGACCATATTTTCGAGGAAATACTTTTGTATGGTCTCAAAAGTTGTTCTCAAAGTTGTTCTGAAGAGATAATTTAGGCCCCAAAAGGGTTACAAATAGTGGGACAATATGCCTTTTTAAAACCCTGTGTACAAATTTCCAATATACGCTCGTAATCGCGACGGCCTAAAATGTAACACAAGTGTCCGTCCCGGTTACAAACGTATATTGGAAATTTGTACAAAGGGTTTTTAGAAAGGCATGTTGTCACACTATTTGTAACACTCTTTGGGCAGTAATCACAGAACAAAATATTCAAGAGAATGATGCTGTCCCATGTAATCACAAACACAGTCTATTACTGAGAATCTGTGATCATGAGTGGTGATTTTGGATGCACAGGGTGTCGTACATAACTGGGACACCAAACGTTTTAGACCTCTAATTTTGGGGATTACCGATATTACCTTTGAACAAGAGAGCACTGACATTCAGTCACTTATTATTATTATTATTATTATTATTATTATTTCTGGTATTCATACCAAGGATTCCTCAATAGTGCTCATTGCACTGTCACTCGCAAGCGTGAGGAAACCCATGAAGAATTATAATTAGAAATGCATGGCCAGAGACACCGGGGATGATCCCCCTTGCTCTTCACGAAAGAATGCTCTGGGATCTTTAGAGTGCGTTTCCATTACCTAACACACTGGACCAACGGCTTTACATCCCTTCCGAAGGATGGAGCAAGTGTGGTTGAGTGCCTTGCCCAAGGGCACAGGTACCGTAGCCGTGGGGAGGTTCGAACCTGCAACCCCAAGTTTTCACCTATGACTGCGAGTCAACGACCTAAACCGCTCGGCCACGGTACCCACTTGGTAACTATCAAATGTTAAATTTGTTACAAGTAACAAACATGGGATGAAAAATGTGCCCTCATTAAGGATTAATCTCAAGATTTTCCAATTTCAGTTTCATCTGGAGCAGAGATGTCATGCTCCAGCCAATACACGTGTAAGACTACACGATTACAATCGCTAAAGTGTCCCCCCTTTCTGCGATGGACAGTCGCAATACAAACAAGCTTGTTATTGCTGCATCTGTTTAAGTGTGGAAACGGCAGCGCAGGTATGTCGCTGATTGGTTTCATTTGTTATGGTTTAATACATCCCTGGGAATAGCGGGCTTGGTTTGATTGGAAGAAAGACTGTGTGGGGCAAGCTGGAGCAACGACCCGTGTTATTAGGACACTTTGGTTTTGGGGTGCAACCTAGTAAAGGTAGAAGTTTTGTCACGGATTATACTAAATCCTCTCAACAAGTTTTTGAGATACATGCTATTAGGACCACAATTTTTTTCTCTTCAAACGACATAGCACCTCTTCTTTCCCAGGGGCGGATCCAAGGGGAGAGGGGGGTGCTTGGGGGTCGCACGCGCCCCCTTTCCATTAAAAAAAAATAATAAAAATAAATTGATAAATTAAAATAAAACAAATTTTGTTTTTTTAATCGTTTTTGTTTAATTATCGATAACTTTTGAAACTGTTGGAGTATCTGCCTCATATAACATCTCACTTTTGCCTGCTAAAAGTGGTTAAATATTGCCTGAAATCGAACCACAGAGCATCTAGAATCCAAAATTTGGTCGATCACATACATACTAATGCACGTACTTCAAACCCAACTACAATTTGGAAATGTTTCAAAGTTTTTTCCTCACTTACTGAAAAATATGGTATAACCAGAGTGAGGATTGAACTAGGGTCCTTTCGCTTGATAGTCCTGTGCTTTACCACTAGACCACCAAGCGACTCGCCAAAGCCTCTCATTTTCGATCCTTTATACCTAACCCTAACCCTAATTACATGAACTATAACCCTAACCCTGAGGGCGCTATAAAGCGAGTATGAATATTCATTTATAATGCACCAATCAGAAGGCACAGAATCCTCTGCCTATGTCATTTGCATTAGGGCCACCTTGATGATATAGAGGGCACCTGTTTATAGTGGCCACCCGTCTTTGGTCCCAAATGCCAGGTGTATAAAGTTGCCTTTCCATAGGTCTGTTTTTCATCCGTCTTGCGTGTGCGTTGCGTTTGTGTCTGAATTGCTCCATAGACCGATATAGACAGATGAGCGCAGTGCAATGCAATGCACAGATCAGCCTGCACAGATGGAAAGGCACCTTAATGCTAATACAATCTTTATAAAGGGGCTACTTGCTTATAGTGGCTGTTTTTTTATGGTCCCGGGGGTGGCTAATATACAAGTTTGTTTTAACTCTTAACTAAAGAGTGAAATATAGACATTTTTCTATCTAATGCTAAAATCTGAATGTTACAACGCATTAGCGGATATGTCCAAAAAAAGTAAAATTTTTAAGTGATCTTGTTCTACACATTCCAGTGTCTCCGCTGAACTTATTTTAATAAAAGCAGTTTTCAATCAAGTCATGCATTCTAAGCTGTCTACCGGTAAGTTGAGACTTGGCTTGGAATGTACAAGTTATCTGGCATCTTTCAAATCATCAGGATACATTTTATATAACTGATTACAGGGACAAGATTAAAAATTGCTTCCATGCGAAAGAAGCCAATTGTTTCCATTTTGTTCAAAGAATGGGCCTGAAAGATACTGCACGGTATGCCAATCTGATGAATTTACAGTAGCAAGATTTCTCCATAAAAATGCCTTAGGGAGCTTAAGACTAATGTACGCACAATCTCCATCATGATAAGAGATCTATAGATATAATGGAGTTTTGCCTGGAGAGAAAAATAATGCTCAAATAACCCTTACAATAGCATTACCCAACAGATTTTCACTCGCATTGCCGCAGGGAAAATGCTGCATGTTACACAAGGGATAAGCCAAAATGTTAATTCAAGAGAGAATTCATAATGCTTTTCGGAAATCCGAATGCAGTAAAAACAAAAACTTGGCTCCACCGGGATTCGAACCGCGGACCTTCTGCTTTAATGTGCAGATTCCCTACCAATTGAGCTATGAAGCCAACTAGTGGTCTTCAAACACGGAATTGTTTTTTTAAAATTATTATTAAAAATTTGTTTTATATTAAATTTATTTTCACTTTGACTATTTTCTTCAGACAAATGTACAAGCTTTTGTCAGATTTGCAGCATGAGATCGTACTTGTAAAACTTTGCACATAAAAACCTCCCCACAAGTGTACAAACCTTTGTTTTTAGCAGGTGCACTAAAACTTTTGACCGATACTTATTTGCATAAATACATAATTTCAAACTTTGTAAAAATGCAAAATTTCAAACTCTACATAAATTTCAAAATTGTAAAAAAAGACACCTTTCTCTTCTTTTTGGGTCAAAGTTATTTAAATGTTACCCACCTTTCCTCTGAGCATCTCATAAGCGCAGACGCCGAGCGACCACCAGTCAACAGGAAATGAGTACCCCTTAGAGTCCGAAGATGTCGTGTGGAGTATCTCAGGTGCTGGTTAGAAAAGGCAGCAAAAGAAAAGAGAGACAAAAAAGAAAAGAGGATTATGAGAGAAATGCCAGGGTGGATTCAAATCTCGTTCCCATGTCCCCTGAAGATGTGAATCGGAAATGGCACACGGGGACGGCATTCAACGACCAAGCCCGTTGTCCTTACTTGGGTTATGTATGAGCGTGCATATGGGAATTGTCGGTGGATTTCGCGGAGCGGGGTATGGGATTAATGGGAAGAGAAGGGTATTTAAAATCAGGAAGTCGCGGCTTGACAGTCTTATTTACGGCAGTGGAAAATGCATTATTTGATACAGGGACTTGTGTTTAAAGTGCCACCGTATGTAAATTATGCATTGGTTTTTGGAGAACTTTTAATTGATGCATCTGATTAGTGGAATATCTCTCGGCAGAAATATTCCTGAATTAAAGGCCCATTATATATCATTTGTAATGACCCAAAATTTTACTTGAGTTGACCAAAACAAAAAAAACACCTGCTTATAGTGTTGACAGCAAGAGCAACAAACATCACAAATTTATGTGCGAATATTCGAATATTCGTCGTCCATCGAATATTCGAATAGCATTTTACCAAATCGAATATTTAGTATGTGCTTTTTACCACTCCAAACCAAACATGTCTTTCAGCTAGGAAGAAGTAAAAAACCTTTTTCCTTTGCCGAAACGGCTGCGTTGATGTCATATTTGCACCAACCACGAGTCCAGTGTACAAGGGCCGACGATAAATTCTGCAAAAAACCTCTTAGGGCGAGTTATAGTTTGAGCACAGATTATTTTTTGATGTGGCCAATTGGGCAATAAAAATGCTGCTGTATTCCTGTGAGCTGTGAGTTCGGATGTGCCAAAATTAATTAATTTCATGGCAAACTTTTTGGTCAAAATCTTAGGAAAAAATTCACGCATCGAATATTTGATCGAAAATGAAAATGATTTTTTGAATAATAAATTATTCGAAAATGCACAGGACTATACTTTCTGCAGGAAATTAACAAATGAAGGTGGTTTTTAAAATAATGTTGCGTGCACACACATCTTTTAAAAGATAAAAACCCAATGAAAGATTTTCAACGTTTTCTGAAGCATTCCTGCATCTATGTAACTGAAATTCCTGCATCTATGTAGCTGAAATTCCTGCATTCTTGTTATGTCTTTATTCCACGGATCCATAAAACGTTCAAGATTTCCATGTAATTCAACCAAACAGTCAATCAGTACGAAAACCAACACGAACACGCGACACCTGCTGAGTTATGTCAACCAATCACATGCTAATGTTAAATGAATGTCATTTTAGCCTGACAAAAATTCGAACACTATCCCAGACGATCCTGGATTACACGAACAGTGCAGTCTGAAGTCCATATAGCTTATACCGGTAGGCTCGGCTAAATGGCTTCAGATTGGCTTGTTTTTTTATGCAAATCAATAAATATTGATTTCCTTTTCATGAATCTCCCCCAGTACATGGCCAGATGGCTTTTAAAATGCATGATACACAAACATTTTTCAATATCGGGCGAAATGGAATCCGACCGAAAGGAACATCGGGATTCATACATGTATATTGTTAATGTCGAACTATCTGGAAACCAAAACCAATGCATAGTTCCGAGATTGCCCAATTAACCCTGCCCCCTTGGATATTGTTGCAATGCCTCACACGCTATCATCAAAATGGCCACACACACTGTACAAACCCATGGGACTTTCAAGGGAAAGCACAGATTCATTTGAGAAAACTCAAAGGTATTCATGTTTCAGGGTCGACAGTTACCGTAGCACGCACTTAGTAAAAGGCCAGTGATACGGAGATGTCATATATTCATAACAATTCGCTTTCTTACCTTTGAACAGCGAATCGCCCGGTTTTGAAACCAAAAAATCCCCCCCGGAACACTGCATACAATGTATCGGCAGAAAATCACGATAAATTTGTTTGTGAGGCAATGCACTTTGACCTATGTGCGTGCTGTCTTGTGGCTTGTGATTGGTCGGCGGGTTCCATTGATTGACAGGTCGGAACTATGCATTGGTCTCCAGCATTTCATGAATAATGACCCAAAATTGTCCAGTCATAATGCTCCGAGATACATGTACTTTTCCAATGCTGTGCAGGCCTGGATGTTATAAAAATAAATGGCAGGTCATTCCAGCCTTGATTTTGTCCAAATTTCAAAGTGCACTGAGGCCAACTGGAGCGGCACCACGGCCAACTTAGTTCCAAATGTGTACTGGTTATTAGTGTAGAGGATAGGGCATGCTGGCCAAGTGGGCCTCAGAAAGTGTCTATCTTGAAGGGGCATCAGGGCCAACTCAGCACGGAATGAGGCCATTGGCCTTGGTGGCCTTGGTTAATGTCAAGGCCTAGGATAGGGCATGCTGGCCAAGTTAGCCTCAGAAAATGTACATCTTGAAGGGGCATTGGGGCCAAATCAGCAGGGTATGAGGCCAGTGGCCTTGGTATCCGGGACTGCTTTGTTTTGCATTTAGAAAAATGTCTCCTCACAAAAGCAAGACCAAAGTCTTTCTGATGGATGAAATGTTTATAACGAGCTGAAAAACCCATCCCAGGCCGACAATGCACGCTAGAGTGACAGAGTGCAGTTGAATACACCCAAATTGCAGGACAACAAATTTGTGAAGTCACCAGTTGTGAAATGACGTGGGGCTGAATGAGGGTAAAGGTTAAAAATCAAAACTCAGCCCGCAGCATCACCAGATTTTAACCCAGGTTAACACACTTCTAGTGTGAAAAGCTCTTTGATTCAAAATGGAATCTATGCAACTTCTGCAATCAAGTGTCCTAGAAAGAGTGTCTAAACCTTGATAAAATGATACATGTACATACAGTATATACATGTAAGTTGCTTCTCCATTAAATGGAAAATTCCTCAGCATTTCAGGGACAATGAAAAAGGATGTACCGTATGTGTGTTATTTCCATTAACAGAGAGTCCTAAAGAGAACCACTCTCTTAAAGAATTTTGATTAGCTGGGGAGATATTTCCAGTGATCAATGACAAATAACTTGAAGTCCAGCACAATGCAGTACAAAGACATAAAAAAATTCCCACAGATTACTTTGGGACAACATACAAAGACAGAATTAAAAACATTTAAAAATTAAAAACAAATATATATATAATGACAATACTATACCAGCATATTTGGAACAAATTTATTCTTGCTGCATAATTTACTCTTGCAATGTGTGTTTAGTGGGAATTTATGCATTTGAAGCATTAGAAAAACAACTAGCAGCAAAGAGCTCTTTAAAAAGAGGACAAATTGCAACTGTAATTATATCCAGTATTTTAATAGGAATCTGGGTCATCCCTGAAATTAGTGGTGAAATGGTGTTGGACAAAAATGAATAACAGGAACTCTGAGGGATACTTGGTTATAAATTAACGGCAATTTTATTTATCAGTAGTAAATATAAATTGTGTTTCAATATTATCAAATATCCCAGTTATGTTGGAAAGTACAGTGTAAATTGCTGTTATTTTGAATCAGCAAAAACAGGTTAAAGGTACACACCTGCCTACTGTTTACATGATTTAGTGATGTAGCAGCATTGACAATACTTTTTTGATGGTATCCCGTAATTTACTAAAGAAGTGCAAAAATAACGAAAACGGTCAAAAGACGGGTTATACGCTTTACCAGCCGTTGTAACTACGCGAGAGCCTCACGACTTTGTCACAAACGATTCGCTCTTCTCCTGCTCAGGATATCTCCAATTTTCTGCTCACGATTTCACTAGACAGCCCGGACGACCGAATATGAATTTCCGTTTTCTTTTGAGGAGTTGGCATCTGTTTTTTCTTCACGAACATACGTGCACCGAAGCAACACGCCCTTCCGTGTGTGTGTGCACTCAGGCTTTGTGCCGTGTACTGCGCGGGGCAAATTTCTACACTCCACGGTAGCCTGCCGTAGCACGCGCTCGCTCCCGTTCTCCGGACTCTCGAAACAAACAATTATGTTCGAATTTTCATACTTATGTTTAACTTTGTTTCATACCTGTATAAATAGTCTCTCTTTTGTGAATTACTTATAAATATCGGGGGGAAATCAGAGTTGAATTTGGTGCAGTTCTGCAGTAACAAACTTTTATACGGCTGGAAATACAACTAACTCACAAGACCACGTGACTTTTCGGAACCAGAATTTGGTTCCGAAAAGTCACGTGACCTTAGATTTTTCAAAAGTGCTCAAAAACGGCTAAATTTGACGGCGTCTTTTCAGGATATATCTAATTTACTCTCGAATGCGCTTCAGAATAATGTATGGGTCTATTTCGAGCCCAAAATAGCCCAACAAAGAAGGTGTGTTCCTTTAAAAACACATTTTTAAAATGTCACATTTTTGGAGTCCTAATTTTAGGAATTACCCACCAAAATACCAATACATGTACATGTAGCTTTCCTCTCAATTTATCAGAAAATGTAACGTCCTCTGAGAAATCATTGAACAGTACAAAACAAGCATATGCGTAAACCTTTTTGCCGAGACACGCATCATACAATCCAATGTTTGATGGGACTAAGTGGCTTACGTGGGATGGGTATTTTGACATATTGATCACATTACCAACATCGGGCAAAAGCAAAATTGCAACTGGCTAGACTGCGCGTCTGTAAACAACTGTTTTATAATAGTCTACATTTATGTGTACAGTCTCACCTAGATTGTGCATGTACGTTTAGGCTGGATTCATATTGAGCCTTTTCGCGCGTCACTTTGGGAAAAAGCGGTGTAAAGGGAATTTGGAGAGAAACGGCGCACTGAAAATAACAACTTGGGTATAAAGTGTTTTTGTGATTCTGTGGTTTTCATTGGATCAGTTGCAAAATGGAGTAATTTTTGGTCTGAAAATGTCGCTTTTGCAAGGAAATACATAAAAACGCAAAATTTGGTATGGTGCCTAATCACCTTCGAGACGAAACAACCAAACTTGGGATAAGAGAAAAACATATGGGCCTTATCGGGATTTGGACCTGAAACCTCCGACTTACTGGGTAGTTGCTCTACCAGCTGAGCTACATGTACAATGTACCTGGTGCGTGTATAAGGCACAGTTTTATAGACCTTTCCCATTACCATGGAAACCTTCCTTGTGTGTCCGCCATAGTTGGGGCGAGGCCAGTGTATGGGAAAGGCGTCCTGGAAACGGTCTATACTCCAGCAGGTTTTTCCTACAAACATGACAAACCCAAATTTTCTCTCAGTGTTGCAAGAGAGCAAAACTGGGCAAATTAAAGTATGGTGCCTAATCACCTTTGAAATGAAACAACCAAACTTGGGATGAGAGAAAAAGTGTATAGTTTTTGTGGTTTGCAACATTGCCGACTGCAGACTGTGCATTGTTGTACACACACACTAAATGGGAAAATCTACTGTAATGCACATATAGCCAATGGATCGCAGACATGTTTTTATTTTTATTTATTTATTTACTTACTTATATACCACATCCAACAGTGGAGGGACCGCCAATTACAGGAATGGGAGCAAGTGTGGTTGAGTGCCTTGCTCAAGGGCACAGGTGCCACAACCCGTCACGGCCAGGTATCGAACCTACATTCTAGTACTAGCGCAGGAACTTAAGTTCGACGCACTAGACCGCTTGGCCATAACACCCCATGTACGTGCACAGTGGGCAGTCAAAGACTTTATGTATTATTATTCTACATGTACCATTCAGTTAGCCTTCAAATTTTCCTGGCGATTACTTTATGCGATTACAGATTTTGTGCAAGTAGAAACAAAGTCAAATTACCTTTTAAAGGCATTTAGAGGCTTAATGTTTAAAAGACAGAAACGTTGCTGCCCAAGTCCTCAAACTGTTCACTCTGTGTGAGACCAACTGTCGCAATTTGCGCAATTACAAAGACCTTGAGTAAGGGCGCTGTATGCATAATTAACTATTCGTAATTCTGTAAATTGGCTATTCTCGTAATGACATTGTCTGGGGGCCAAACGTAAATAGGAAATTGGAAAGTGTGCCGAGTGCTGTATTTTTTTTTTGACATTTGAACGAGAAGATTAATATTTTGACGGGTGGAGCAAGCGAACCTTAAAACATTTTTAAACTCAGTTATAATATGCAAATTAATTCACCAATATCATCATGTAATATTCAAAGTGTCCACGTGAATCTGGACCTATGAAATTTAGAATGTCTTTTATGATTTTTTATTTTATATTTCATATTAACTGAAACTGTCTCGGCATAGTAATCCACAGTGTCAGTCGGATTTTTAAAATGTCCTTCAAATTTGTTAAATGTCCTTCAAATTTTTTAAATGTCCTTCAAATTTTCAATCATTCTAGACTCCCAAATCTTCCGTTTTAGTTTTTGCTAGATACAGATTTTAATTTGGAATATCTGTGATCTTCCTGAGTTATATTTGGTAAAATTCTCTGTGCAATTGAAAAACTGTGCATGTACTGCTGTTTTTCTGTCTGTGTTTTACCGTTTATGGAAAATTCGTGACGGTCAATCAATCTTTTTGTAACTTTGTAAAACACGACCATGTTCATGAACAAACATTCTTGCTAATGTACGTGATAATCTTCTTTTTTTTTATACCTGTAGTAAACTTGAAGGTTGACGAAATTTCTTTAGACAGGATGCTAACGTGATTACAAATGTAATTTCTTGACAGGCCGAGGAGACTTGCGCGAGAGCGGTACTGTAGATTTGACTGATAAAGGACGAGCAATTATTAGAGCGCCATGGCAATAGACAAACATTAATTGATGCGGACAGACCTGGGCAGACGACCAGCCTTCAAGTTGTCATGACGATTTGATGGATTAATTAATGGGGAAAAAATAGCGTGGTGTGCTGAAGACAATTAAATTTAGCAATTGGGTCTTCTCCTGAAGACGAACAAAGCACAGTACTTAAAACGTTGAGTTCACACTCACCAGTTCTTCTCAGAACCACACATACATACAAAAGAGATTCACATGGTGCTACCGTAAACCCATACATATGTTGATTTCCACCATGCATAGCCTTAAGTCTTACTTATGATTGGGTTTTGAAGAAAAACAAAGCAGCGAATTCACTTGTGATGCTTGCTAAGGACAAACAATTGGAATGGGGAAATAGAAAGCTGAATAAGAATAATTGAGACAAATTTGCAGGGTCAGTTTAAAGGGTTAGTGCAATACGATTAAAGCCGAGTTTAACTTAAAAATGTCATTTCAATTCTAAAATTATGTATGGTATAAATGTACATGTATATCCTCTACTGCAAAATGTTCATTTCATGCATTTTTAAAAAACAATCGCAATATCTGATATAGTGCCTAATCACCATAGAAATGAAACAACCAAACTTGGGATTAGAGAAAAATCGTAAGTGCCTCATCGGGATTCGAACCCGAGACCTTTGACTCACATACATGCTGTGTGTACATGCACATGTACAAAAACAGTTTTTACATTTGATAAAATAATAAAACTGAATATTTTGAATCATAATTTTCTTCAAATTGACACAAAACTGAACCAGAACTTAAAACATTGTTTCACCTCTGACAAATTTGGTGCAGTTTTTGCAGCCTTAAATTTGTTTAATGGTCAGCACACGTACATGCAGATAATTGTTCATGTTCAGGTCCAGCTGTTTGCAAGCAAAAACTACATCAATCAGAGAGGACAGAATGAATCCCTATTCAATTTTTCTGAACTTGACACGGCGACACGCCGCAATTAATATTCCACCGGAGATGTTTTAACCATTTCATTGAGTAAATAATATTTCCGCAATAAACAATGAAATTTGTATAGCTCCGCAGAAAAAAAATTACTAGGGTGAGTCTTTTGTTAATAGGATGAGATAGTATGAGGCATTTAAATGGAAAAAAGAAAAGTCAATGACATTTCTTGTGGATGGACTTTTCTCTAACTATTGTTCAAAATGACATAAATTATCTGCAAATATAATACTAAAGTGAAAACGTCACCCTTTGTGTGTTGCAAAGGTTACTGGGTCTACACTAAAACCAGTAAACTGTTTCCATGCGCTTTAGCAATGGATGTTTCAGATTACCAGCGATTACTAGTATTTTTTTTGGAGTAGAAAAAGCCAAGACATTGCACAATGCATCTCTGAAAAAACACTCTTTGTACATCTCTCTAAAAGATACACGTAAAGGTGTGCACCCATTTTCACACCAAAAAAAAAAAAACGCTCCTTTTTTTTCTGTTGGTGAAATTAAGTTTGAATTTTACTCAAGCATGAGTGAAGAAATAAAAACCTCGAGCAAAAATGTGCCGCAAGAAACTGAGTCACGCCGCCTCTCCAAGTAATTTTTCAAAATTGCGCGACCAAATCAGGTAGACAGAGAAACTGTGGCAAGTCAAAAGGCTTCGGACGGAATTAGAGCCGTCGGTGGGGAGGTCCAGTGGGATCGAGTTAGCACAGTTACTGAAAAAGACGGCTTGAGCGAAGGGCCATTTAAGACACGGACGGAGGGGAAAACTAAAAGACCAGATAATAACGTCTACCGCTCCGCGACCTCAATTCACAGAGCAGTCGCAAATTAAATCACGGACAATTCATCACTCACCCATGTATGGCTTGGTTCCCGACATGGACGTCGCGAGGCAGCCTTCCTGAAGCACGGTCGCGACGTTGAAGTCGGTAATGTGCACGTGACCTGACAAGAAAACGATGATAAAATACCGTGAATTAAAACACTGCAACTGCTGTGCGCGTCTCTCTGCTAAACATGGATGTCCTTATCACATTTTTTCCCTCATATGAGACGAAGCATGAAATGGATGAGTATTGTAAATGACTTGTACTTTGTCCTTTTGGCATTACGAGGTGCTCTTTGAGTATTTGCCAAAGCATGAGCAAAGAGAACCAATTCGGCTTTATTACCAAGATGGAATAAAAATCGAGAAACGGTTCCACTGTATGAGCTATATTTTTATTGCGTTAGTCAGTGGAATATGCATGCATGAACAAACACATGAGGCATTACTAAATCGTCATGTGTTACTTACAAAGTTTACATAATGTATTTTTTTAAAAACACAAAAAAAAAAAAGCCCATCTACTGCCAATTTTAATTTCGTAAAAGCACAAGTCTGGCAGACCCAACAAGGTCACAAGCCTAGAAAAATGGTGCACATGAAAATTACTTGATGAATTGTGTGAAATTTTGCTGCTTAGTGGTGGCTGATTTGCACAATATTGGCAGTTGCCCAACAGGCATTTTATTTTTGTGTTGAGCATATTTCTCTAACTGGATTTTACAGAATACGTACAATATTATTAATTTTTCAATGACAAAATTGGCCATAACTACAAATAGCATATTTGTTAGTATAACAGGCTATAATGAATAAAGGATATCAATAAGGGTTTGTTTTGTCCTGCTCTACGTGGTTAGCACTGTAAAGTGCTTTCCTGAGACACAAAAAACTTCATAGTATGCTTGGGTGGGACTCGAACCCACGACCTCCTGCATACTAGGCATATATCATAACCACTCAACCACCGAGCTGGCCGGTGTTGAATAGCTGGTTCAAATCATTTAGCAGAATAAAAGATAGCTTGAAATATGTTTGATGTATTATGCAGCAGTTCAATTAATCTTTTAAAATTCCAATTTCCCTTTAATCCCTGTACATCAGTGAGCCTTAAGCAACATATAACAAAAACCCAACTCTAACAATGTGATTTATTCTTTTCAATCGCTGTTATCGTTCTCGCATAAACTCTGAACACACGGACGGTGTTTTACATTTTATTCTCTCTTCGCCGATATTTCGCCAGCTGCTCATACTTCCTGGGGTTGTATTTGCCAAGCTTTTGTGACGCTTGTCCCCCGTCCTATTTTTCTCATGAACTATTTGCCAAATCAATACATGACCATTGAGAATGCTCCGTTTCCCCATAAAGTAGCAGCCATACATGTACGGTGCACCAGATACTATTGTGCTGGGGAAAATAGGGCACATTTTCTTCAAACAACTGATTTCGGTTTTGTAGCACCGTCTTTTCCCCAGGCTTGATCTACATGTAAAGCAGAAAAGAGCAATTTTCTTGAAATCTGTGACCGCGGGTAGATTGCATTAAAGAAGTTACGATGCCTTGAGTAGCTCTTAAGATGTCTTAAAGACAGATTACATTGGAAAACATTTTAAAAATAGGAATAACAGCATTACATATAAAGAATAATGTTGATAAGTTGGCTTGTAGAAATTACAGAAAACATGAAAAATCCATGCGTTTTTTCTTTTTTTGTTTTGGATTATGAATGGTAAAAAAAAAGAAAAAAAAAAGCAATTTCTCCCACAAAGGCAGAGTTGCTAACCATCCCGGATTTTGCAACAAATTCTTCAGAAAATGATTTTTTAGGGAAAATCTGGTCATGCTCCTTTAAATGTTTAAGTGTTACTTCTATTTGGTTGGATCTCCATTCCGGAACCATTATCACAGTCGGAGCTTTTACCATCACTTCAGCACGACATTAACATGCTGCTTGCACAAATATCACCAAGCCTCACCGGAAGCCACAGAGTCATTTTAACAATGCTGTAGGCTACAGTTGGGTAACAACACCGTGCTACTGCTTAAAGAGTAAAGTGTGGTACATTGTACATGTATCGTGCCGTGAGTGCACGAATGCGTGCCCTAGATTTTGAGGGCCAGTCCTAATAGCTTTGAACCAATTTACTCTGTGTGCGTGGGGTAAAACCGAGATGTGTGTCATGAATCTGTGGCGATGTTCGCCACAATGTACACATTATACGGTGTACAGGATATGCGATGTCCCAAAATGTTCAGGTGAGAGGGTTTGAGGCCTGGTCACTGCTATCGCGTTGTGTCCTTAGACAAGACACTTTACTCCACATTGTCTCTCTTCACCTTGGTATATGAATACTACATGCAGTGTTCTCCACTGCTGGTTTTGTCTAGGCGTGGCGCCCGGACAAAATCATCACAGGTACCGTAAGCGCCTGGACAAAAATTTGTGGTGAATGTGTTCACCTCTTAAGAGCGCTGCATGCTCAGTGAAGCGGCGGAGCTAGCTACGGGGTATGCTACGGGCGGATCGTTGTTAGCGCGCGCGCGACCCATGAAAAATCATCGCTACCACCGCCCTGGGGAGTATATAGCCCTGGCTGCCGGTTAAGCACTCATGGGCTTATCATGCACACCGTACCGCATTCACGACCCTCGCAGGTACCCATTTGTTAAACACTTGAGTCAAAAGAAGCAATTCATGGCAAAGTGCCTTGCCAAGGGCACACGCACCACATTCGAGCCGACCGCGAACTCACAACCTTGGATCTTAACCAGAGTCTTCAGTACGGTGTGAGCCACTAGACCGTTCGGCCATGGCACACTGTAACTAGGCAGAGTCACGGCAAAAAACAAAATATAATTTTCAAATCTACCGACAGAAATAGGTTTTTTTACATGTATCTTTTGTTGGCCGGAACGTGCGCAGGCACATATTACTAAATGGTCACAGTCAATTACTCATGTGTGTAAAAGGCAAAGGTAAGGCATACATTGTTGGCGGAGGGAAAAAAAGTAGCAAACGTAGCAGTAACTGTAAATAGGAGAAAAGGGGAGGGAGGGGGTGGGGGGGGGGGGAGGCGGTGGGGGAGAGAGATGGCCTTTGCCGATAGCTCTGGCCTATTTCCCTCTTGGCACAGTTTAACACCGAGTCAATATTGACCAGCTGAGCACAAATTTCCTGCTGTGGGTGATCGATATGGCAGGAAGCGAACTGTGTGGTCAAGAGTCCGCAACATGTACTGGTGTGTTCGCCTTTCCGCTGCCTAACTGTAATTTATCATCCGCGGGCTTGTTACCCTGTATCAGTTACTGTTAGCAGAGTTGGGATCGCTAACCAATCTGGTAAGCATTCGATTTCCAAGTTTGTTTAATTAAAACGTGGGATGAGAAAAGATGCATTTAGTCCTTATCGAGATTTGAATCCGAGGGCAGATGCTCTACCAGCTGAACTATAAGGCACAGTGGTATACTCCCTCAGGTTTTCCCCAAGACATCTGATACACTGGGCGATGCTCCACCAGCCGAGCCACAGTATGAGGCACAGTGGTATTCTCCCTCAGCTTTTCCCCAAGACCTCCGACACACCGGGCAGATGCTCCACCAGCCGAGCTACTGTATGAGGCACAGTGGTATGCTCCCTCAGGTTTTCCCCAAGACCTCCGACACACCGGGCAGATGCTCCACCAGCTGAGCTATGAGGCACAGTGGTATATTCCCTCAGGTTTGCCCCAAGACCGCCGACACACCAGGCAGATGCTCCACCAGCTGAGCTATGAGGCACAGTGGTATACTCCATTAGGTTTGCCCCAAGACCTCTGACACACCGGGCAGATGCTCCACCAGCTGAGCTACTGTATGAGGCACAGTGGTATGCTCCATCAGGTTTCCCCCAAGACCTCCGACACACCGGGCAGATGCTCCACCAGCTGAGCTATGAGGCACAGTGGTGTGCTCCATCAGGTTTGTCCCAAGACCTCTGACACACCGGGCAGACGCTCCACCAGCTGAGCTATGAGGCACAGTGGTATGCTCCATCAAGTTTCCCCCAAGACCTCCGACACACCGGGCAGATGCTCCACCAGCTGAGCTATGAGGCACAGTGGTATGCTCCATCAGGTTTCCCCCAAGACCTCTGACACACCGGGCAGATGCTCCACCAGCTGAGCTATGAGGCACAGTGGTATGCTCCATCAGGTTTCCCCCAAGACCTCTGACACACCAGGCAGATGCTCTACCAGCTGAGCCATGAGGCACAGTGGTATACTTCCTCAGTTTTCCCCCCAAGAACTGTTCTCTTGGTGTTGCACAACCGAACAAAGCAAGGAAGACACTTTTTGCTTTGGTGCCTAATCTCTATGGAAATGAAACATGTATATGAAACACGAGATGGGAGAAAAATAAAAACATGGTAAATTTGAAAAAAAATAAAATAATAATTGTATTTCTGCAGGCTAATTTTGAAGGTCAACTGCTTTTCAATATTGAATTTCGCCCTGTAAATAAATTTTAATAAAATTGGTAAATTTTTCTGTTATTTTAAATGAGATACTGATTAAACCTTAGATACTGAAAAACCTTAGATAACAAAAAGTGCAACTTAGGAAAATTCACAGGCTGAACTTGAATAAATTTCATCTTTTTACGACACAACTCCTTTGTTATTGTAAATTGTCAATTGACTTTTGAAAATTACATCACCGCAGCAAGCATGCATGCGAATCCTAATTCACTGAAAACTTCAGGGCTTCATTTCTTAAAAATCAAGACCAAAACAGCACAAGTGGCTACATTTATTTTGCTCCCCCCCCCCCCCCCCCCCCCACCCTCCCCCCCTCCCACGACATAATTTATTATTTCTTTCCAATATCAACGGCTGCATGACTTCACTTCAACCACTCAAATTTACGAAAAGTTTCTCGTAAATTTATCTGCATGTATTAACAAATACAGGCAACCTAGCATTTCCTCGTGTATATTAATTGCAGAAATTCATGAGCATGCCTTGTTTACAAGGCCAAATTTTGAGCGCTGAAATTGAAAAATGATTAAACTGTCACTGAAAAAAATTTAAAAATAAATAAATAATTTAGTCCGTGACAGAATACAGAGTAGTCTAATCACAGCTGGGTGCATTTGGCAGCCAAAATATTTTTTATATGTCCAGTCCGTGAGGTCTAAATTTTGAGTGATTTGCGAGCGAACAGGTTACATAGACGTGTTTGCTGATTATTAATTTAAGGTAGCCATTTTGGCAGAGTTTTGTATGGGAACTGACTTTGTGGTTACTCAGAACTCCTTATATAGCTCAGCTAGTAGGGCATTTGCCCGATGATTCAGAGGTCTCAGGTTCGAATCCCGATAAGGCCATTATGATTTTTCGTTGGTGATTGGTGATTGGGCAACATACCAGATGTTGTGTTTATTACCTTACCCAGGTGCGCTCCCATGCAACATTGAGAGAAAAATTGGATGATAAGAAGAATCCGAGGGAGTCTCCCAAATCTTCTGGGATTTCCTATTCTATATAAGAAAATACTCACCTCCGATACCTACAAATGCATTCCTATGCGCATGCGCACCAAAATTCGCTGAATACAACAAAAGACCATTACGTCACCACCACACTGCACGTCCCGCGAAAACAGAGAATACTCTCCCCTTTTTTCCATCTTAAAATGTTTGAGCTCAAGGAAATTGGGAGGGAAGGTATCGGAGGTGAGTATTTTCTTATATAGAATAGGAAATCCCAGAAGATTTGGGAGATTCTATTACAGAAAATACGTCACCTCCGATACCTACAAATGCAGATTAGCACCGAAAACTGAACAAGGGAGGGAAGGAACATGCAGTGTGGTGTCCAGAGGTCTTAACAGTGACTAATTGAACATAATCAAAAGTGATAGTCAAGACATACCCGTATGAGATGTCACAAACCGGTTTAGGTTGATGAACTGACTGCTGAACGGGATCTCTGGGTTGATGACCGAGCAGCTGACTTCAGGACCTGTCTGCCCATTCTGCCCTCAGTTTGCAAAACATCCTTCAGGTACCGGTAGCATGATGTAAAGGTTGAGGGATTTTTCCAACATGCTGCTTGCATGATCTCGGAAATGGCCACACCCTGAAAGAGAGCCCATGATGTTGACATGCTGCGGGTCTGGTGTGCTTTTACTGAAGCCCGAGGTGTATACATCTCGTCTGGCTTGCTCTCTGCTTTCTTTATTGCCTGAGGTGCATAGCGAGCCTCGTGTGGCAAGTGAGCCGGTTTGACAGCCTGAGGTGCATAGCAACACTCGTTTGGCTTGTTAGAATCTTCCTGAACACGGCTCATAAGGTGTGGGCTTCTGGGCAGGTCCTGTTTGGTATGTGTCATCTAATGACCTTGCACCTGTACCTGTATGGGAAGAGGGGAGAGAAATAACGGCTTCCACGATCCACCTCGCAATTGTAGCCTGAGATGTTGGATTGTGCGGACGAATTGTCGTGATGAAGAGCTGTTTAGTATTGCCTCGTAAATTCTCAGTGCGTGAGAGGTAGAACTTCAAGGCCCTAACTGGGCACCATAACTTGTCCTCCTGGATGCTCGAGAAGGAAGACAAACTTGGCACAAATATGTCTGGCGGTGTAAAATCCGGGGATTGGTTCTTCGTCAGGAAGCCAATACGTGGGATTAAACGCACACCACCTGGTTCCCAACGCAGGTGACCCTTTTCCATAGAGAGTGAATGAAGCTCACTCCTGCGACGGGCTGTAGATGGGGCCAGCAGAAAGACAGTTTTGACAGCCAGATGGTGCAGAGACAAGTCCCCAGCTGGTTCGAAGGGAGCTTTGGTGAGTTTATACAGAACATCACCGAGGTCCCAAGAAGGCACCAATTTCTTAGATGGTGATCTTTCCACGAACATGCCCTTGATCAGGTGGAAGATCGCCGAATTATTAGACAAGTTCGTCCCGTCCTCGAAGCCCTTATGAATCACTCCAATGGCTGATCTGTAGCCTCGAATCGTCGTAATTTGTAGGCCAGACTTAAACAGATAGAGGAAGAAATCCCCAAGATTTGTTACAGATGCAAGAGTGGGATTGACAGCCTCTCTGGTACACCATTTGATGTAGTGTTGGAGGCGGTTATCGTAAGTTCGTTTAGTTGAAGGTCGCCTGCTCTTGGCTGCCAAGTTTGCAGCGTCTGTAGAAAGGCCTGCCGTTCTAAGGGACAACTTGATAGCATCCAGGCACAGAGATAGAGGCTCTTCGGATCTGGGTGCAGTATCTTCGACTTGGGTTGGAAGAGGGGATCTGGACGGACTGGTAGGGCGATCGGGCGATGGTTGAGTATGTCCAGAATTCGAGGAAACCATGGTTGTCTTGGCCAAAAAGGTGCCGTTAGAATAATCTTGCATTTCTCTTGCTGGATTTATGTTAGAATCCGAGACACTAGAGAGATTGGGGGGAAAGGCATATCCGAGGATTCCTATCCAGCTGACCATAAACCCCAATAGGCGTAACCATGCTCGGGCTGGGAGTAAATTGGATGCTAGGAATATCTTGACGCATTCCTCCAGAGTTGTACAACGGTCTATGGAGGGAGTAGCTTTCCCTGTTATCATGTTCAGGGTTGCCCCTAAGAAGTTGGGGGTTTGCGTGGGAATCGGAGATGACTTCAGCCGGTTGATAATGAACCCGAGGTCTTGTGTCAATTTGGCTGTTGTTGATATGGTTTGGAGTGCTTCTGACTGAGAAGGAGCCACAATGAGCCAGTCGTCCAGATAAACGTACAGATGTATGTGCCGTCTGCATAGTGCTGCAGCTAAAAACCTTGGTTATATTGGTGAATACCCGTGGTGCTGTGGACAGTCCAAATGGGAGGCATCGAAACTGGTATGTTGTGCCTCGGTAAATGGATTGCAGGAACTTCTGATGTTCCTTGTGAATGGGGACATGGAGGTAAGCGTCCTTCAGGTCCAAAGATGTTGCCCACCAGCCGAGAGGAACAGACTGGAGGATAGTGGCCAAGGTTTCCATACGAAAATGTTTTGGGCGAATGAAGGCGTTGAGAGGCCCTTTTGTGATGATAATGAAGAAGACGGCCCCCCACCGGACCTGGGACTGGCTGGACTGGTATGGGCCAGTAGTCACTGGCTCTTACTTCCGGGTGGATTTTGACCCCCGAAGGAACGTGCGTACTTTGAGCGTGGTGTTCTGGTCGAGCCTGTAAATCGCTGCCGATGGGTTGGGGTGGTAAACGAGACTCTTCGTTGGCGTTGAAACTGCTGGGAGCGACGAAAAGTGCCCGGACTGTCCGGGAAGAATCTGGATCTGCCATAGGTATTACTGCTACCAGAAGACGATGGAGTTGGAGGTCTTGAAGAGCAACGTCGAAAATCAATCCTTTCCTCCGTCTTCAGTCGTTTCGCCTCTTTTAGCATGACTTCTTCAAATTTGTTGTTGAATAAGTCAGGGCCAGACAATGGAAGTTGTTCCATCTCTTCTCTTGATCCCAGCGAAGGCCAGAAGATGTTGTCCAGCACTAGGGATCGACGTAAGGATGAGATAAGCGCCGAACCAGCTGCGAACTCCCGAAGAGAGGAGGCTAAACAGTCATCAAGAAACTTGAACATGACTGGGAGTAGATCCGGTTCTACTATGTTAGGATCTTCTGAGGTTCGGGCCAACACGTCGGAGAGGAGGAGGGAGAAACTCGACACTTTAGCTCCATGACGTAAACGGTGGTCCAACTTCTCAAGGGAGTTGTTGATGTCGTTGATTAGTTTGTCTTGGAATATGTGTTTCTTAGGAAGCGAGCCTGGCTTCCCTGAGCGCAGCTTATCTTTAACTTGCGTTGAAATATTCGGCACTGAAAAGAAATGCTGCGTGTCTTCATCATTAGTTTTGAAGAGAGAATACTCCTGACGAGGGATTCTAGCTGATTTCTTCAAAACTTGGGTAAAACTGTTATCCATAATGTCAGCACAGAAACTGTCCACAGGTATTGTGCATTTGGGCAATGAAGCGCCTGTCGAGGAATCCCTACGAAAGGACGGTCGAGAGATTTCCACTGGCGAGGGAGGAGGAAACTCTAAGGTCCGACTAACTTCCGGGATTATCAATTTGCCTCGTTGGAACATGGAGGTGGTACCGTATTCAAAATCCAGGTCAGAAGAACTAGACGCAGGCGAGTGTGCATACATGTATGCCTGGTCACGATGGATTGATGGTGAACCAGAGCTGCTGTGCGACTGGGATCGAAGGTCGTGATGACGCCTAACCGGAGAGCGTGCAACACCTCTGGATGAATAGTGATGATATTTATCTCGTGGAATATGCTCAGTGTCGTAACGGAATTCTCCATGTCTGTGGGATCGTGACCGCTGTCTGGGGGATCGTGACCGATGTCTGGGGGATCGGGACCGATGTCTGGGGGATCGGGACCGATGTCTGGAGGATCGTGAGTGGTGTTCCAAGTCTCTATCGTGTAGTGAACGATGTGAAGGCTGAGCTGGAACTATGTTGTCACGTTCCCTGGAACAGGAAATGTATGACGAAATTGGATTATGACGGTTGCCTGTCTGCCAGTCTCGAGGAAAATTACATGACCTCGCGCCGGGAGAAATCATGTGATGAGAGCTCCGATATGTTGGTTGAAAAGATGAGGTGTAGAAACGTGGATCATGTGGATAATAAGAAGATCCAGAGGGGCGAGAATCTGGCCCGAATGCAGGTATTTGAGTTTCGCCTGGTGTAAGGTGG
Organism: Henricia sp. BOLD:AAB3569; assembly: GCA_037783545.1. Lineage (NCBI taxonomy): Eukaryota > Metazoa > Echinodermata > Asteroidea > Spinulosida > Echinasteridae > Henricia > Henricia sp. BOLD:AAB3569. Next base: position 2,199,013 of record JBBELK010000454.1, on the reverse strand, counting down.
ACGAACGTCACGTCAGGCTCGGTGCTCGATGGGATATATGAGGCCAGAGGCACATTCCCTGAAGCTCCGCCATGTCCGCTGGATGTTGCGGTCAGAATACTCGGAACAGAGCAGGAACTAGGCTTGGTATTTACACCGGAAGACATCAGAAAATGTCCGGTAACTATCGGTAAAGACCCGGTAGGATTAGCGGTCGACTGTGCCGCGTTGCCTTGCTTGGAGTGCTCGTCCTGCCACGCTTCGAAAATCTTCCACTGTTCGGTTGACCACGACGAACATATTCCACAAGGATTTTCTCTTGAACACGGTCTGCAACGGTGGCACGAAAAGTGTATATCAAAGTCCAAAGGACATAAAGGTCCACTGCAAGATCGGCATTTAGTCTTCCTGAAAGACTTTCGTTTAGATTTAGACGGCTCCATTTCAGAGGTGTCGGAAATGTACGGTCTATAGCCTACGTTGTAACATCGGAACGGAACTGTTTTGGAATACGTGTGCACTCGGTGCAGCGCGCTGGAAAAAAGGGGAGAGTATTCTCTGTTTTCGCGGGACGTGCAGTGTGGTGGTGACGTAATGGTCTTTTGTTGTATTCAGCGAATTTTGGTGCGCATGCGCATAGGAATGCATTTGTAGGTATCGGAGGTGACGTATTTTCTGTAATAGAATATACCACTGTGCCTTATAGCTCAGCTGGTAGTGCATCTGCCCGTGAGTCAGAGGTTTCGGGTTCAAAGCCCGATAAGGCTTTAACGATTTTTCTCTCATCCAAAGTTTGAGAATTTATGTTTAACTAACATCACACACTACCACAACATAAGTGAGAGGGAAGACTTAACAAGGTTTTGGATTTTTTGTTTTTTTAACGTGCAATCGAATCTGATGGACTTATTTTTAAAATTCTGCATAAAATGGCCGTCGTTTATAGCAAACACGAAGCTGCTTTATAGCAAAAAAATATCATTTTATCTACATGTACATGTAGCAGAAAATAAACCGGGTCAATTTTATCCACAAAGGTCGTAGGACTATAACTGAGACCTCTAAAACAAAGTTTCCCAACTTGGTTCAAATCTTTTAAGGAGGGGTCAATTTCAACCCCTGCATAGACAAAAACCTGAAAATAATCTTCAATTTGCACTACACTTTCGGAAGATTAATGCACCTTTTAAAGTTTTGCTTTAAAAGACAAGAACTCTATCCACTTTGACTTTGTCCAGGATTATAAAATGTAATTAGTTTCAAATTTAACACGGAAAAAAGTCTCTAAATGATTAATGTTCTTCTTACCTTCCTCATCTAATAAGATGTTGTCAGGTTTGATGTCCCTGTTAACAGAAAAGATAAATGATGGCATCAGATCCAATCGAAGGACGTTTTTCTCTGGGAAGGTTTTTAATAAAACGTAATCGTATGCACGCCTGATTAATTACCGTTACATGGAAAAGCGTTGCGCCGACAGTTTTTCAAGGGCTCGTAAAAGCGGTTTGGTATTTATAAGCAAATCTGCATCCCCATGGGAAACAAAGAAATCTCTTAAATTTGGGCTTTAAATTAATGCTTTTACACTAGGCTTCAACGAATCCTCTCTGGCGTCTACTAAAATAGATTTTAAATTGGAATTGGTCTTTTGGAGCAGTGGCGGATCTGGGGTGGGTGGGGGGGGGGGGGGGGGGGGGGGGGGGTGGGGGGGGGGTGCGAACTAATGATGAAATAAATGAAATAAATAAAATATTGCATTAGACATCCCTGTCCTGAAACCTTTTTTTAAAATCCCCTAACGTGCCTTAGATTGTAAGACAAAGCAGGGCATGTTTTCGGCACACACTAGGAGCTACAACACCACCCTTAACCAAAAACCAGATCCATTCCTGTGGAGGAATCGATTCCTAATACATGTAATAAGTACATGTACCCTGGTTATTCTGGATGTTAATAGATGAAGAAATTGCAAAATTACAGGAATTTAACAGTGTTTTTTTTTTTATCAGGTTTTGGATTTTTTGTTTTTTTAACATGCAATCGAATCTGATGGACTTATTTTTAAAATTCTGCATAAAATAGCCGTCGTTTATAGCAAACATGAAGCTGCTTAGCAAAAAAATATCGTTTTATCTACATGTACATGTAGCAGAAAATAAACCGGGTCAATTTTATCCACAAAGGTCGTAGGACTGTCACTGAGACCTCTAAAACAAAGTTTCCCAACTCGGTTCAAATCTTTTGAGGGCTCAATTTCAACCCCTGCATGGACAAAAACCTACAAATAATCTTCACTTTGCACTACACTTTCGGAAGGTTAATGCACCTTTTAAAGTTTTGCTGTCCACACGGAAACATGCACACATTAGAATTTATATACAGTACAGTATGTGTACCAACATGCATACTATGTATTGATTTGTGTGGGGGAAACTAGGTTAGGTAAATACACACCCTTCCTTTCCGGACTGAAAATTTTAAAGATAAATAGGACAGGGGACACCTCCTAGACAGAGGTCCATTTTTAATTGAATTAAAATCTCAAAAACACTAGATTAATGGGCCCAAAGTGCACATAGGGGTATTTTATTATTTTCTTCCGCACAAGTTCTTGTGCGGAATAGGGGGAGGGGCGGGGGAGGGGGAAATTTAAGGGATGTTTTGGACTCAAGGTTTAATTTTGCTGTTTAAGCAATATGTATTGGGGTACCTTGCCGAGCGGTTTGGGTCACTGGCTTGCAACACTTGGGTGAAAACTTGGGGTTGCGGGTTCGATACCCGGCCGTGGTACCTGTGCCCTTGAGCAAGGCACTTAAATACACTTGCTCCATCCTTCAGAAGTGATGTAAAGCCATTGGTCCAGTGTTTTGTGTAATGCTTAAAAGATCCCAGAACCCACTTTTGTGAAAAGTAAGGGGATAACCCGGTGTCTCTGGCTGTCGACTGCCAATGGCACCACCCACCCATGTATCTCGATGTTTAGGTGGAAGACACTTGGCTTCATATTTAACCCATAATGTTCTGCGCATGTGAACATACACATATGGAATGTGCACTTTATAAATGTAATAATATATGTAAATCTGGATCCCAACTGACCTGTGAATGATGCGATGTGTGTAGAGGTAATCCAGTGCCAGCGCGATCTCGCACAGGTACAGCTTGATCCTCTCAGTGTCAAATTTGACCCCTTGCTGGATATGGTACCGCAGGTCGCCCCCCAACAGCAAGTCCACTACCATAAACATGTCCTCCTCGTCCTGGAACGTGAACCAGAGATTGACCAGGAACGGGTGTTCCAGTTGTTGGAGAATCTCCTGTTCCTTTAAGACGTTGGGTACCGCGTCCTTGCGGATGCACATGGATTTGTTCATGTACTTCATGGCAAACATTTTCTTGGTGTCTTTCTTCTGGACGATGCACACCTGCCAGGAAAAAAAGGAATTGAAGATTTATTTATTTGCCATAGTTTATACTGGTTCTACACAATGATCACTCAAGTATTTCTTAGTCATTTTGCAATGGATGTTTTAATTCTTTCACTACAGTGTGCTGCTCACAGTGGCATGAAAAACATCCACCGCACGTGGGTTTTTCCACAGTAAAGGGGGTATTTTGGCAACACAGACCATATTTTTGAGGAAATACATTTGTCTGGTCTCAAAATAAAAAAATAAGTTGAAGTTGTTCTGAAGAGATAACTTTGGCCCAAAAAGGGTTACAAATAGTGTGACAACGTGCCTTTCTAAAAACCCTGTGTACAAGTTTCCAATATACGCTCGTAACCGGGATGAACACTTGTGTTACATGGTGCCAGCTTAATTTTTTTCTTGTGAGTCAAACAATAAGTGTTTATAAAAGCCCTGCCTGGCAACAACCTTTGACCTGTGTTCCCAGAATTCAAAGCAAAATCCTGTTGTGTTCATTCTGTATCTTCTGGAGGCTTCCCCCGGTGTAAACCCCGTGTAATTTGGTGTAAGTTATTTGAACGCCACTAAAGATGTCTAAAGGTAACATTACACCTTGTACATTTCTACAACTGATTGGGGAAATGCTTGTGCACCCCTATTTCCTCCCAAGTTTGTCATAAATTCTGTTTCTTTAATTTTGTTTTATTAAGCGAAGATCATTTTAAGCTGGTCACATCAAAGATTCCTAGTTCCTTAAATGGGTATGACGGACATGTACAATGTGTTGGAAATTTCGGGGACAAATGATACATGTATAGCCCTTGGGGCAACAATCCAGTTTACTGATGTATATAATATCTTACAACAGCGCAAATTTTTTACAGGTACGTGTAATAAAAGACGAGTATTTGACGTGCTTGTGAAGTATGCAAGCACACGCACACGATCATGCCCTTAAAGCATGGTGCACGCAAGCTCAATTACTAGTCAATTTACACGGTGTGAACAGGCAATTTTAGCAAACCGATACAAGCATATGATGAACCTTATGAATTGCGTAGGCTTTACGAGCGCTCATGAGCATGCAAGCACACGTGCGTTGATCGCATATTTATTAGGGCGTCTCTTGATAAAAGTAAAATGACCTTATCTGCCAAGAAATCCATTTATATTGAATGGATCTATTTTATGCTTGAAGGCAAGGAAATTATCAAAAGAATGGGAAAAAAAATAAAAAAATAAGAGTTAGAGGCCAAATGCTTATTTCCTACAAGTAATGGATTTGCATAAAACATCTTGGATCAATTGATAGCCTCGACTAAGCAGGGCAGTTTTGGCTGCAGCTGCGTAGGGCTTTAGCCAACAGCTGGGCATTGGCAAAATTTACATGTAAAGCTGAAATCATGAATAAATATATATTAGCTCTTGGTATTGGTATTGGTATTGGTATTTTATTTCATACACCTCGTGGCCAAACGGCCAAATTACATGTATGTTACAGAAATAATACATCAAAAGATAAGACACCATATAACCACATCACATCCTCACATAATAATAATAACCTGACAAGGGTAAACCCTATTCAAAGTTTAAAAGTGCTAAAATTTACTTATTCAGAATATCAATAAAAAAGGGAATGGGACTTTTCTTAAACCGTGTGGTTCTGACAGAAAGCTGAGAAATTGTGTGACTGTTTCTAAGACGTCTACCATGGTTCTCAAATCTGGTTGGAGGCAACAAGGAAGAAGTGCGAATGTTTTTACCAAGTGTTTTGGCAAATTTAATGCAATGGCTTAATCTCCTATCGGCCAGGGATTCTAGTTTACAGATATAAAGGCTGTCCTCATACCCATTAAAATTATGACCCAATATAATCTTACAAGCTCTCTTTTGAATGGATTCAATATCATCGGATTGTTTACATGTGAGACCAGAATGCCATATGACGTCAGCATATTCAAGGACAGGTCTGACATAACCAGTGTACACTGTAATAAGCTCGAATAAATTAAAACCAAACCTTTTCAAAGTGCGTAACAGAAACAATTTCTTGTTGGCCTTTTCAAGTAGTTTTTTAACATGAACGGTCCATTTGAGGTCATTTTGCAGCCACAGCCCTAAAACTTTAGCTTCAGAGACGTATGGGATTCTCACTGTACCGATATGTAGGTTACTAAACAAAGGAGGAGTTTTTCTAAAGCAGACTTGGATGGCCTGACATTTGCTGGGATTTAATTTCAGATGATTCTCATCAGACCACAGACGAAAATTTTCTAATTGAGTCTGCATAGAGCCTGGATTGTTGGCAGAACGATTCTCGGCAAATGTCAGGTCATCAACATACTTCCAACATTTAGTACTCGCATCGTGGGCGGCAGAATTAACAAGGATTTGAAAACATAAAGGGCCAAGTTTGGTTCCCTGTGGGACACCTCCATTCAAAAAAACATAATCTGACAAAATACTGCTAAATCTAACACATTGTCGCCTGTTATGAAGAAAGTCGCAAATCCAGGGAACAATGGCCCCGCGAACTCCCATGTCAATGATCTTTGTAATAAGGCAGGTGTGGTCAACATGGTCAAAAGCCTTAGAGAAGTCCGTCAGGACCACTGTTCCCACGTTGCGACTATCTTCATCAGCACCCTGAAAAAGATAATGAACAAGATTAATTAAGTAATGTGAAGTAGAGACACCTTCGATATTACCAAATTGACGGATATCAACCTTATCTTTTATGTCAGATCTAACCCAACGAGTGATAAAACCATCAGCAATTTTAGCGAAAACCGAAGTAAGTGACACGGGCCTGAGTTTTTCAATAGTGGGAGGAGATTGTTTAGGAATTGGTACTACAATTGCCTCCTTCCATTGCCCTGGAACTTTCCCAACATTAAAGGAACAATTAATAACATCCGTTAAAGGAATGCTTAATTCATAGGCGAATTCCTTGGCTAGCCTGGAGGGAAATTTATCTGGACCGCTAGCTTTGGTAGCTTTTATTTTCCTTAGCTCCGCAAATACATCCCAGGGGTACAAATAAGTCACAGGTTCACTCGCAGGTAAAAAGGCAGGCAACTTAAAATAGTTTAAAGGTTCAAGTTTGTCCGACACACTAGCAAAATGATAATTAATTGCATTGGCTTTACCTTTAACATCAATATCCACAATACCTGGGACATGAAGCCTGAGCTCTTTTTTCTGAGCATTAGTCAAAACTTTAATTTGTTGGTGCCATTTTCTAGGATCAGTTTGCTGAAGGGTTCTAACTCTATTAGCATAATAATTAACTTTGGCCTTCCCAATTTCCCTTTTTACTGCGTTTCTAAGTGTACGCCATTTTTGTCGATTGTTAGAAGCATAAGCAGCCTGACGGTCATTGAGCAAATTCTTAATATGAGGAGAAATCCAAGGTTTATCTTTATGATGACCACGAACCCTTTTAACAGGAAAATACAGATCGAGGGCCTTATCAAGCAATTCATAAAAGGCATCAGTTTTTTCTTGAAGGTCATGACAAAGTAACACTTCATCCCAAGTTTGATTTTGAATCCATGAACCAAAGGCCCTAATACCCGAATCATGAAATGTACGGACTTCTTTATTAACAAAAGAGTTCTTAACTTTACCCTGCCGTTTTGGTTTCCACAAAACACATACGTGGTCACTACAACCAATTGGCGATAGTGGATTTGGCTTGTTATAAAAACTCTTAAGTTCATGGTTAGTCAGTATGAAGTCAAGAGTACAATCTCCTCGTGTGTGAAAGTCAACAATCTGATAGAGATCATTACCACTAACAATTGGAAAAATGTTCAACCGATTAAAGTCACCAAGGATAACAATACCAATGTCAGGGTAACGAGTTCTTAAAGAGTCAATTTCCTGCAAGAGATGTTCGACCAAGGTTTGCTGGAGTGGCGAGTTTAAGGTTTAGATAACGACACTCCCCGTGACCTCCTAGCCAAGATCCCTAGAGGATGTTTTCAGGAGGAAACCAACCATGTAACTGACATTTTCAGCTGAGCAAATTTTGTTCAGGGATATAGTTAAGATGGATCCCTAGGTTTAAAGGATAAAGATTTTCAGAGTGTTAGCTATTAATATTTTGAGGCATTTTAGGTAGAATTTCATGTGATTAAGAGGTTAATTTTGAAATGAATACATGAGTTTCTGATGCCATTTTGAGTAATGGCCTAGTTAATTGGGTATGCCGGTGAAAATCTTGGTCGATTTTTAAATTTTTGTATTTTTTTAAAACAAATTGTTGTAATTTATGTATTTAAATCAGATCACATTTTTCAAACCCCCGTTTATCCCAAAATCTCAACACCCATGGGAAAAATGGGCGGCTCAAAATTGTGATCTGAACACTCTTCTTTAAGATTTTGCTTTCAAGCTGGTAAAACTAGTTACAAATTACCAGTATGTAAAAGAAATGAAGCAATATTTTACTACAAAATATTAATGTACATGTACTTCCTCACACAAAATGCTCCCTCAATCTCTAAACAAGATAAATCTTAGTCAGGAGAGGAAAATATGTCAAAGCAGATCTTTTCTTTTTCAGTGGTAGTCTTAATTAACCTCTGCAAAAATACTTCAACTATATGCCGCAAGAAACAAATTTAAGTCAAGACAGCTGAATGAAATACAGTGCTTTAAAAAGTGCAGCCCTCCCTAAATTCTCTTTTCAATACAGACTAGAAAATGTTTTTCTCAAACGATCTTCTCTGTCAGTGCTAACATTTTCTGGCTGCCTCGATTCCTTGGCAGCTTAGGCCCCTTAAATCATCCTCAAGCATGAAGCCATTTCACCGAGAACTCATCATCGCAAAGAAATAACGACGGACGTGCTCCTGCAACTGGGCCATATGTCACGACAAAGCCGCGCGGAGAGAGAGAAAAAAATTGACTGCATTTAGGACGTATGACTTGATTTCACGCCAAGTTAAATTTGACAGCGAGGAAAGTGGGAGAAACCATTTTTCCTCGTGAAGCAATTTTCATCTCAAACCGTCGAGACTCTTTATTATGGAGCCGATAATTGAGCCGCAGATGCAGGAGATGGAATGAGCTGGCTTGAGTAAGAGGGTCTCACGGCCGAAACATGCTTAATCTTGTGAAAGGTGTCATATGAAAAAGGGTTGGACTGAGTCAAAAACATTTGTGGGAAATTTACTAATCAAGATAAATGCTCGCTGAACCCAATTATATTTAGTTCTGCAGGACAATTAATCACACCCCCGCAGTCACAAAGTAAGCGTTTTAAACAGCACCGAAATTGTGAGAATAAAAAAAAGCTCTCTCTAGCTACAAAGACAACAAAAAAATGTCCTTTTTAAATAATGAACAGCCACTTTAGTCCCTCATGTGTAAAATTGATTGAGCAATGACAAAATAGCTCAGACAAATGTCCTTGCAATGTGCAAAATGAGCAGCCTGCGCTTTAGAAATTTAAGGATGTTTTTCCAATCAATTTAGGGTTTTTTTCTTTTACTTGAGTACATTTGGTGAAAAGTACATGTAGGTCTTTCCACAGTAAAGGGGGCATTTTAGCAACACAGACCATATTTTCGATGAAATACCTTTGTCTGGTCTCGAAATAAGTTTCAGTTGTTCTGAAGGGATGACTTACAAATGTAGGCCCAAAAATGGTTACAAATAGTGTGACAACATGACTTTCTGAAAACCCAGTGTAAACATTTCCAATATACGCTTAAAACCAGGACGGACACTTGTGTTAAATTTTAGGCCGTCCCGGTTACCAGCGTATATTAGAAATTTGTACACAGGGTTTTTAGAAAGGCATGTTGTCACACTATTTGTAACCCTTTTTGGGCCCAAGTTATCTCTTCAGAACAACTTAAACTTACATGTATTTCTTTTATTTTGAGACCAGACAAATGTATTTTCTGGAAGATATGGTCTGTGTTGCCAAAATGCCCCTTTACCGTAGAAAGACTCACGTACAAGTACATGTAGTAAGGGACCAAAAAGCAATCATGGCCCCTTTCCAAAATGTTGAAGTTCACCTACATTCTGCCTCAAGAGCCACAACAGTACAGTTGCAGTTTAGGTTACACAACCAATGTACTTTTTTTCAACACTAGTAAAAGCACAGTGGCTTTCCGGTTTTTGTTTAAACACTGATAAGGACACTATACAGTTCATCCTCTTTCAATGTGAGTGACATTATCAATTTATCAGACAGTAATGTTTAGACATTTAATAAAAAAGCCAAGATAAATTGCTGTAACACAATAGGACATACTGATGTTCAGATTAAGCCCACAGGACTTTTGTCAGACTCTCCGTACCAAATGAAAAATTTATACATTTTCTGCCGAGATCAGTTATCAACCTGCAAGTTTGCAAGGTGATGTGAATTTTAAGTACTTTTTGCCTTTTCTCCACGGGAGGTAATTAGCATGAAAGCCAATTACCTGCAGGACATTTAACACAGAATATTTATGGTGAATAATGTTAATAAATTTAATAAATTCTTATTAGACTCATGTCACAGTGTTTTTAAAAGCGGCAGAATATTAATTGGCCATGCATATTTAATATTGCAGCCAAGTAAAGTTACGCAGAAAATCACCGCGTCTACTTCCTAGGTCCCAGTACGTATAAAGTTAAAGGACAAATTTTTAATTGTCAAAAAATCACCACAGTTTGGGAAACAAATTTATCGTGAATACAAATTAGAGACTGGACTGCATTTGTGCATCTACAAGGTTCTGCACCGTGCCATTTTAAATGTGGGATGTGAATGTATATGGTATTTATTCACATTGAAACCTCGTTGCAAATATTAATGTTGATATTTCCCGAGAAACAAACCTTTTTTTAAGACAATTTTTTAGATATGGTATATGGTAAAAGCAACTCACATATATTGCCTCAGACAGGATTCGAACCAGGGCCACAGAAGTTGAAGTTGAGGAAAGGTATTCTTGGGTTAAATTTGAACACAACCTCTTTACCAGTCGAGTGCTCAGATCATGTAAATTTTGTTGTCTTTATAAAAAATACATGTATTTTTGATTAATAATCAACTCCAACAGTAGAAGAGGAAGTGAAAAAAAAGGTCATTATTGTGCAAAATCTACATAAATTATGAGCAAATTGTGACCTGAATATACGTTCATGTACACAATTAGTGATGTCATTTAATTACTTGCAGCATACAGCACTCGAACCAAGCAACGTCACGTAAAAGGCCGGATATGTATTCCAAAGCAAAAGGTTCTTTTTTGGATACAGACACGTACTACACAATGGCTCAAAGGATATTTGACTCGATACAAATTAAGAGGAACGGCTGTGAATGAGACAGGTATATCGTCTTTCACTCTTCATGATTTGGTACTAAATTTTTTTCTTTTTATTTTTGTTTGTGTGGTTGCCTTCGACCTTTAAAAAAAGTTGTGTCAGGTTTAATAGGAGAGGCAGATTTTATTGAAATGCTCATTCGAGTGGAGGGCCGAGAAATATATTTTGCACAACTGCGTTGGTAATTTGGTTTAGATGGCATTGAGTGTGCATTTACACAGATTAGTGCAAGAGGTCAAAATTCAACATGGCCGACAGGAATATAGTGTCTCGGGAAAAAAGCAAACACAAATGCTGTGATGCCTTAATGTTTGTTTTGCAAATTTATCTATATGAAATGAAAGTAACTGAACTCAAAATTAGTAAATTTTTGCTAGGCTAGGTACTCGACAGCCGCAAATAATAAATTTCTAATTTCAAATGCTAATATTTAATTTCAAATTATAAAAGTCTGTTTTCAAATTATTTTCTATTGAAAAAGGCAAAATTTTGCTTTGTTCAAAATTACGCCATAAAATTTAATCATATGCAAGTCATAATTGTAAACTACTATTGCAGGTATACTGTGCCACACTTTCATAAAATTATTTTTTCGATTTGTTTTGTAATTTTATTTTTCTCGTGCTGCTGATGTTTTACACTGTGGAGTTCCACAATCTCTCAAAGGACAGAAAGACACTAATGAGATTTTGTCCAAACGCAAACCTCCAACCGCATGTACGGTCTCTGTGAGAGCCATAAATTTAATTGGGTTTGCAGTTTGCTAGGTACAATGTATGAAATGTGGCTCTCTCGGCAGCCAAACTTGATTTGTAAACTATAAACTGCCGTAGTTTAAAGGTAGAACACATGATTGGTATCTTGAAAATCAGAAATGTTCACAGATCTAGACATGACTTACACAATATAAACATGATGATGGTAGAAAACTTCCCCTGAAATGGTTTTGTCTGAAGTGCTATAGTCTTTGAGAAATGAGTAAAACAATTAATTTTTGTCTCATGAGACAAAAATTACTTTTTAAAACTATGTCGGTCACTTTGCCCAAAAACCACTTCGCCCTGGACCACTTCGCCCAAAAATCACTTTACCCAAACACCAATTCGCCCAAACGCCACATGCTGAGGCCGTGGTTCAGGGCGAAGTGGTTTTGGGGCGAGTGACTGTAAAGCTTTCGGGAGAATAACACAGTTTTCGACTGTTTTCTCAAAAGTTAGACGAAGTACAGAGCCGACTTTTACTCAGGTTGGTTTTAATCATGCATCCATACATGTATCTTCAATCACACAGTGAGATGAAACTATTTGTAAAAGTTTACCAATCATGTACATGTACATGTAGACTTCCTTTAAGCTATGTACATGTACGTTGTATGTAATGAAACATGGGCAGTAATTTGAATGTGTGACATATTTTCTTTCACATGCACACTTAGTATACAGATAACCAGACTAAATTTTTGTTGCTATGTAATGTGACCGGGTGCAGATAAGAGGTGTGATGCACAGAATCAATACCGTATTCACCGTAGGAGGGAATGGCATAAAGCAACCAGACTGTTCGTTTCACCATGTAACAACAGTACATGTGAACTTTCCAAATTGCAAACATGGCATTCTTTTGTGCCCATTCAACCTTACACTGAACTTGTGATAGACTCTTAATTTTACCCTTACTGGCCTTGCGATAACCCTCGGCCTCAACTCTTGCAAAATTCCACGGAAGTTTGGTCTGTCTGGCTTGCAAAAACTAAGCACACCAATATTCTAGGAATTAGCTACATCCGTGGAATGCAACATGCAATTTTCGGTTTCTGCAAACTGCTAGACCTTGATGGATTTGGTCCCGTGTCAAAAAAAAATGTCGAGGGAGTTGCGCTTTAGTCAGTCCTAAATTCCTGTGAAGGCATTCGCGTGTCTACGGCAGCCTCGGTCCATAATGAAGGCACTAATCAGTAACATTGCTTACAATGCCCTTAATGGGGGCACACGCACTTTGCCAATTATTGGCTTAATGCATTGATAGCTACTAGTAATACAGTGAACAGCGTACCAAGGGATGTAGAGTGCACTTTTTATTGTCTCATTTCATTCTAGATGTACACGTAAAGGACCTACACAAACAAGAACCTATTCAGTTCAAATCACTGAACTTCAAAGAAAATGTGGACCAAAGCTTTTTTTTAGGACTATAGACCTTTCCCATTACCATGGAAACTATCATCCCTGTATGTCCGCCATAGCTGGGACGCGGTCAGTGCATGAACTATATACGTTATGTGATGATGCTCATTGTGTCGTCAATTTGCGCTTTTGTTGTAATAGTGAATTTACACTAAGCCTTTTGCGCGCGCGTGTCGCTTTGAGACAAAGCGATGTGGAGGGAATTTTGAGTGAAACGATGCACTTAAAATCACTTAATTATGAAAACACTTTTCGTTCAATATGTCCAAGCTAATTCTGTGGTGTTCAGTGTTTCATGCCAAATTTTTTCCACAGCTTGGACGGAAAGTGTTTTCAAAATTCAGTGATTTTCAGTGCATCGTTTCACTCAAAATTCCTTCCACACCGCTTTTTGTCAAAGCATCGTGCGTGGCAATCACGCGCAAAGAGGCGCAGTCGCAGTTGCACTCACAAGCCTTGAAACATCCCTACAGTTGTGAAAATCCACGCCCATGATTTCATCTGAAGCCTTAGCATAGTGTGAAATTTATACTAGATCCAGAGCTCAGGATCAGTTCTGGATCATACATGTAGAGTAATGTAAATGCTCCCATGATCATATCCAGAGACATGATCCTGAGGCATGATCTTCAACTCCGAGCAGTTGAAGATCTTGCAGTGAGCTTAAAATTGTTTTATGTACAAAACATGAAAATTGTTGATCTCAACAAGAGTTACCAGCCCAAACTGTACAATGTATGTCAACTTGTGCTCTCAGCAACAGTAACAGAATACCAGTCAGTCATGATACACATCACATGCAATTTTGGCTGGTAATCCATTTTTGCAAAGCAAATACATTTTATGCTAAGCAAATTTCTGTGCTAAACAGTTTAACTAAATTGGTCCCTGATATTAACGTGAGCCAAAATTAAATGGTTAAATGTCACCCCATAAATCAAAATAAGTGAAAACACAACACTGGTACAACTGGACACCACTCTGTTAAAACTAAGGTGAAAAAGCACGCCTATGATTTTTCAAATCAGAAAAAATGTCCTTCAAAAAGACGTCATTTTTGCAAGAGACAGCAATGACGTCTTGATAACGAAACTCTAACCCCGGTGATGATACATACATGTAATTACCCATCCCAGAGGGAAAAAACAAATTGCATAGGATGTACGAAACCTAACGACACAATCACATAGGGATTCACATGCACTTCTGATTGCCAATTAGTATGTTTTAGCCAAACAAGCATGATTGAATCTTTCCTAATGAGCCGGCATCAACTTTAGTTGGAAGGAATATTTTTAAATATTTTAATGATTTCAACACAAACTCAAAATGTTATTGCTTTGAAGAAAGCCGCCTGCAGAGTTGAAATATATTTAATATAAAGTGCAAAGAGGAAGTACATGTACTTATTGAAGAAGTAATGTGGATTTTGTAAGCACATGTTATGTATTACGGCAATCATGGTACTTGAACTTTACACTAGGGGCGTTCGAGATGCTGACACCGGGTAACACCAACTTACACCAGAGCGTTCTTTTAGCCATCACGTGTTACACGAGTCTGCCCCGGTGGCAGCCACCACTGCCCGAGCTCGCGGCTGGGTCTGTGGTGTAAAGCAAGGTGTAATGACGTCACCTAGTAACCGCGAGTAGTAAAACATGGCGGACAGTTTGGAATCGCGACGCGAGTACGAAAAAAAACACTTATTTATGACACAAAATAGGAGGGAATAGGGCTGTAAATACATTTTGCTGAATCAGTAGATGTCTGTGGGCATTGACGAAGTTTATTTCGGTACTTTAGGGCAACTATTTGTGCGTGGTGCCGGCTTCATTTTTCATCCTGAGTCAAACGATAACGGCGTTTATAAAGCCCCACCCGGCAACAACCTTTGACCACATGTTCCCAGAATTCAAAGCGAGACCCTGTGTCGTTTGTTTTGCATCTTCTGGGGGCTTCCCCCGGTGTAAATCCCCCGTTACCCGGTGTAAGCGTCCCAAACGCCCCTATAGTCACTACTTAACCCCTCAGTGATCGCAGGGTCATTTCGTGTAAAATCACCCAATGGGTTGAACCCGACAATCTCAGATTTTGATGAAACTTTGTCTGTAGAACTTGTTGATTAATTTCTTAATTCGGTGAATCATGGTCGGGACACATGTACATGTAGTGGTACTTTCCTCGCCTTCCACCTCTGTGGCCCTGGTTCAAATCCCGTCCAGGTCGGTATGTGGATTGGGTTCTCAGTCCCTGCTCGATTCCATGGGTTTTCCCCATACATAATTGTGTAGGGGTTTTTCTCCCACCTCTAAAACTGAGCATTTCTTCATCGTCTTTTCTTCACAGGTTTCTTCAGGCTTACGAGCTACAGTGCCCTGGGCACTTTTGAGGAATGATCGGACCAGTGGTTTGGGAGCTAATCTGAACAGTGACCCCCACAAATGTTGAGATCTTTTTTTATTACTAAAAGGGGTGTGGGACATTTATCTTTTGACACCATATCTTAGGGAATACTGAGCCAATCTTTACACAATTGGTATTGTTAAGAAGGGAGTAGACATGGATTCCAAATCTGCTATCATTTCTTTAATTTCAGTTTGGAGTATGCTGGAGTACACTGACCTCATCACGCTTTTCTATGACCTTGAAATTGAGCTAGTTGATAATGTAACCTTGAGATGACGTTTCCTGAAATTTAATCTCTAATTGTAATATTCTTTCATTCAGGAGCAATACACATAAGAATCGCAAAAGTGCAAAGGTGATTGGTTTTTGGATTTTTAAAGGCATTTTTATTGCCCCAAATCACTTAATCACAGACTTAAAAGTATCTGTAAGGGGTGTTTTTAACACTAGGAGCTTTTCTCTATCCTCTAAAATCCCCCAGTGTGCAAATGACGACAGTGAGGGATAGGTTATTAATAATATGAATTAAACATGATCCATTTCATAAATTAGACGTATCAAATACATGTAGCTGCTATCTTGTGGGGCACCTTTTGTTACTTAAACTGTTCAACAATGTAAGCACAATATGTGCAACCATGCATGTCCTCAAGGAACAAAGAAACTGCCCCACAAGATGGCGGCTATTTGATAAGGTCTACTGCTTAGCTTCACCATACCTTTCCGAAGCTTCCCTTGCCGATGGCTCGCAAGATCTGGAAGTGGTCAAAATCGACTGCAACGAAAGAAAGAAATGGTGACTTTAAGACTAATGCTGCACGATAGGAGATTCAGGAACATCACAAAAGCCCCGTCTTCTGTATCTTTTTAAATAAGAAAATTATAATTGAAGATGAATTAAAGTGCACACAAGGGTACTCTCATGTGAGCGAAACAAGGTCCCCGACTACCATAGTATTATGGGTGTATTTTCTGTGCAAATAGCCAGGGAGCCAGCCTAAATAGGACAGTGGCTTTGCACAATTTCTTAAATGCATGAACAACACAGATGCAGTACTGATCTGACTTTATACACAGGTTGGTTTTTATCATACACATCCTCAATCACACATGGAGATAACGCCATTTGTAACAGTTTTCCATTTTTCATGTAATCCATCTTTAAAGGCACATGGCTCGTCAGCAATGCGCGCGCGCCAAATTCGTGCCACGAAATACGCAGCTCCATGCCTTTGCTACATGGAGCTGCGTATTTCGTGCAACGAATTTGGCGCGCATATTGCTGACGAGCCTGTGCCTTTAAAAGCTCTGTTTGCCAAAACAGTACAAACAAATACTCTTAATACATAAAATGTATATATAAAATGTGTTACATCTCTCAGCCTTCTTGATCTTTCGGTCAGAGTAACCTTTTTTTTTGTACGTACCGGTACAGTTATGCAGGGCTAATCAATCGTACAGGACAGGCTAAAAAAATAATCACCAAGATGTACATGTGGGTTCAAGGCATGTCATCTGCAGATTAATTTGTGGCAATGTCAGGTGGGGCTACTGTGACATATGGCTCAAATTTTACCTTTAGGTTGTCAATACTAGTACTGTAAAGTCAAGCCCAATTAGGGCATCGGAAAACTAAATTTAGTGCCTAAAATCGAATACATCATGTCCTGCAGTTGCGCTAGTGATTGGACAGGCACAGTGCCGCCCTTTCATCACCCGTATGCGGACCTGCGAAAAGTACCGGGTGGGAGCCTTGTGCTCTCACTTGGGAAACAGCCGGCCTTGCGGGATCTGTGGCACTGTTGTCTGGACAATTACTGGCGCTCCTAACCCCTTAACCCCATGCATTTTCTTGTTAATTCTTTTTTTTTTTAAGCACTCTCAGTCTCTCATCGCTCTTCTTTGCAACCATATTCACTCCTTGAAATTCGGGGTCCAATAAGTTCTATGACAATCGATAAGATAGTATCGATTCTGACGAGCTGAGCTGAGCATGCGCATGGCACAAAGGGCACACGGATTGCCATAAGTGCCATTAACTTACAACAACAACATCATCATGTCCTGCTGATTAATATAATGATAGACCTACTGTAGCCTTTAAGCATTACAAATTTGACGCGTGTTGCTACCGGTACATGTGTAGTTTGAAACAACAAACGTAAACCCACATCTGTGAGTCAACCTGGGCTGAGAGTTTTTGTGTGATTTCTGTGATTTTCAGTGCATCAGTCAGGTTGCCCCTATACTTGATATCAAGTCAGTATATGGTCGTTTTTTGGTCCGCCTGATGTTGTTTTACCGCACACGATTGATACCCCTTTTTACTGTATAGTATATTTTGGTTTCGACACGTATACCGACTTGAGAAACATGTTTGCGTGCCAATATTCATGAATTCATGGCACATAATAGCTAAGGACTGGTAGGTCCACGCTTGAGGGAATATACATGTAGGTCACAAACACAAGTTTTTGAAAATGTGACAAATAATAACAAAGCCCCGTATTTCGACCAATCAGCTCTCTACCGGTATGTCCAATTCTGGTAGCAAACTCTGGCAGCCTATGTAAAAAGTGAAAAACAACTTTCTCAAGTCGGTAACTGGATGTCGACTAGACTTGTTCCCAGTCCATGTGTGCCCTGCAATCCTGGCGTCGCGGCTTCGCTGCCAGTCCTGTTACCAACTTGACATTAAATCTAGGTTCACCCCGAATTCCCTCCCACCCCCCTGTTTTTTTCAAAGCGACGTGCATCAAATTTACACACGTTAATGCATTAAAATGATCAGTGTGAATTAGTGCGCTTCATTCTAACTGCCACGCGCGTGCGCCAAATAAATGGTATTTTGTCTTCATTAGAAGATAACGGTTAGGCATTGCACACTGCATTGACAAAAACCATTTAATGTTGGTACTCCCACTAGAAAAACATGTATGCTTCGTCCGTTGCCATGAGAACAGCACATTATGTACACTGTATTTAATTTCAATTCCATGCTTGTCAATCGTATGGTATACTGGTACACACTCAAAATTTGAAGGGATTATTATACTGTTTCAATATGGGCAAGATAGCTGTAGGGAATTACATGCGTTCAAGGATTATTTCAAATTCCTTCGGGTAATCAATTAACAAAGAAAAGATTAGAATTGATAACAATCTAGTGGTACCCACATATCATTTGCAATGATGAAAACAAGTTTTTCTGAGCAGTTAGTGTACCATGTATATTGTGAAGAACTCATAATGACAAAAGGCCAAGGGCATGGAGGACTGTGCTGTAATCAGATTACATACAGGTATATATTCTGCTCCAGCGAGTGCACAATGCAAAACATACCAACAGTCCATTTGCACCGGTTTTACTTAAATCAGACTTTTGTGTGAATGTGATTCACCATTTTGCTAGCAGGTATGAAGCGGAAAGTACTGTGTATACCCGGTACATACATGTAGGCCTTTTGGTAAAAGAGCTCTGGAAGCGTACATCCTGGTTGTAAAAGTCAATCCGCTAAGGGACACTGCACATGCTCTCCCACGGTCTCGGTAAATTTTCCAGTGTCGAAAAAGTCCAAATGCGGACAGCAGTAAAATTTAGCCACTTTTTATTTTACCATCGTCTCGGTAAAAAAACAAGTCCAATGCGGACACGTCTTAAGTTGTTCTTTCTGAAACCGACTTGGGAGCGACTTTATAGCCCATTAATCGTGGTGGGTGGTAACATACAGTGTACATTGTACGCACTACCCAAATAATAAAAATTATTATTTAGATCTTGGTATGATTTCACTTTGTTTTCAATCCATTCTTGGGGCTTGATTTAAAAAATTTGTTGAGTCTGTGGCAAATAAATAAATAAATAAGTATATTAAATTTAAAAAATCTCTCCACATACACACGTACACATGAAGACCTCACTTCATTAATATTCATAGTCAAATTACTGCAGTATGGGAGCCACCGGAAAACGCCACAATGAAATCAGATGGCTAAAACAGTTAAAGGTTTTGTATCAAGAATTGAATTGATGGATGCGTGCTGCAAATGCATGCATGTTGGGGAATGTATGGAGGACATTACTGATTGTATCGAACAGCCGCCATAAGAAAACTCATGGTGGATAGACATTCGCTAACATTTATCTCGGGCTACAATCGAGAAGAGCAAATATGTATTGTATAAGAAAAGAACAGCACGTGGAATCATTGAATGCCAAATGGATATATTACAAACCCACAATCTACATTTAAAGGAGCGAGTCCAGATCACGTTTTTGAACACCCCCATTTTTCCCATGGGCGCGCGTTGAGATTCTGATACATGTACCGGTACCACATCACTTGGTGATTCTGAAATTTCGCGTTCTCAATCCATATATTTTCAAGGATATCATAAAAAAAAAAAACACTCATGTTTTGTAAACTAATTTATCTGGGGCCAATTTCATGGCACTGTTAAGCACAAAAATTTGCTTAGCACAGGATTTGTTTGCTTTTTTATTTTGTAAAAATGGATTGCCAGCCAAAATCGTAAGTTACATGTGTATCGAAAGGTATTCTCCTACTCTTGTGAAGAACACAAGTTGGCTTGTGAAGAACACAAGTTGGCGAGTATTTTTGGTTTGTAATCCATTTTAAGGCAAATAAATCCTGTGCTTAGCAAATGTTTGTGCTTAGCAGTGCCATGAAATTGGCCCCAGGTTTCACAAAGCAGTGCAGTAATTAGGCCTACACCAGCATTTTTTTGCTTCCACATCCAAATTGGAGATTGCAAATTTCTTGATTTCTTCCCATGGATAGTATTTTGGGGAGGTATTTTATATGATGCTTATTACATGTAGGTTAAAACAAAATCCATTTTCTGGAAAAATCTGAACACGTTCCTTTAAATGCACACCATCTGTATTTGGTCTACGTATAAGAAAAATTGAACATTAGAGTATTTTAAAGGCCTAATATATCATTTACAAATTCCAGGAAAAACAGTTTTACATAACTAAAAAATAATGTTGATAAATTGCCTTTTCTGTTATATAGATGCAGTAATACCAGTACCTCAGAAAACCTGAAAAATCCATGCATTGTTTTTTTGTTTAATGAATGGTAAAAAAAGTCATTTGCAAACAATTTTTTTCTAAAGCACCTTCAGTTGGCAATTACTCCCACAAAGGTGCCATTTTACATGGGAAAAATCATGTGGTGTTTGTTACCATTGCTATCAACACTTATAGATTTTTCCTGTCAACTCGTGAAGTAACATTTTGGGTCACTGCAAAGGATGTATGGACCTTTAAGTTCCAACTTTGCATAACAGGAAAGACATCCTGGTAATGTACTGTATGGTACGTGTTTGGGTTTCGATGGGAAAAAACGTCTGTGGGAATTTTCATTCCATTGATTCACACTGGTACCTAAATGTTATCTTTTAACTGCAATCAATACTGCATGAAGTAATGAAACCTATTCAATACTTTTTGTATTTATTTATACAGATTTTAAAGGTCATTGCAATGCAATACAAGATTGGTTTTTCAAATGAAAATACAGTGTACATGTTTCATTAAAAAATCAATATGATTTTACATGTATACACCCAATGGAGTTAGGGTTAACCCTAACTCCCTATTGACCCCCTTCGAACACGTGCACATACGCCATTTTGGGAGTCAAATAATGCTGAGTCATTGTGGAAGCGATGTGCGTGCGCGCTGTGTGTGTCTCTGGTGGGCATAACGCGGTTTAATTCACCTTAGCATTGCGCGTTACGCACAATATGGACACACACAACGCGCACACACATTGCTTTCGCAACGACGCGGCATTATTTGACTCCCAAAATGACGTCATTGTTTAGGGTTAACCCTAACTCCATATAGGGTGTATGTAAAATCATAATGATTTTGGCGGATTGAGGAGTGTTGGGGTTAATTAAGGCAAATACCAGGTAACTCAATCGTAAAAATGCTTAATTTGGATTCTGAGGTAAATTCCTTTTATAATGTAAACAGGATTTTCTATTTTATGACATACATACTGTATAAACCATGTAAAAATGTTAGTTTGGATGATAAAACAAGAAAATTAGGAGGGAAAATTGTCATGAATTTACTGTAAAAATGTTAGTTTGGATGATAAAACAGGAAAATTAAGAAGGAAAATTGTCATGAATTAACTGAGGAAAAAATGAAAATTGTTGGGAGTTGTCCCATAGGTTTAGCGCATGGGGTCTCAGAGGGTGTCCGTGCTTACATTTGTAAATTGAGTGTTGTGTGTTGTCAAGGTTACTTGGTCTGCACTAAAACCAGTGAACTGTTTTTATGGGCTTCAGCAATGGACGTTTTAGATTACCAGTGAATGTTTAGACCCAGTTATGCTGGTACGTGTAACTGCAAAAATGTTAGGACATATGCTAGCCCTGTCATATACACATGTACACATGCATTAAAAAAAACCTGTATTTGTTCCAGAAAATATAAAATACCTCCCCAAAATACTACCCAGGGAAAGAAAACAGGATATACAATCTCCAATTTGGACGTACACGTGTATACTATGCAAAAAGGTTGGTGTGATTACTGTACTGCTGTATAGAACCAGATAAATTAGTTTACAAAACTGGTGGTTTTTTTGACGATATCCTTGAAAATATACAGATTAAGAGCGCGAAATGTCATGACATGAAAAAAAATATGACATGATATGGTATCAAAATCTCATCACCCATGGACAAAATTGTGGCGTCAATAGTTGACATGCACCTTTAAAGAATGATTATTTTAAGCAAGTCTTTTCTTACACACGATAAAAATAATTTCTACACTCACCGTCGCCGTTTTCGTCAAAGGACTGTTTTCTCCCCGAGTGGTTGGCCCCCATAGTGCACCCTATCTTGACTCCCTCGTTTCTGCCCCGCTATGTGGGCAGAAAACCTTCAGGCAAAAGACACACAACCTACCGGGAAGATAAATTCAACACAAATGGTTGTCCCACGACATACACCGCTGGCAATAACACTTAATTCTCAGGTTTCCACAGTTCAAGAGTGATTTTCAACGCTACAAAAGGTGTATAAATTTACACGTTAGAATCCAGCATCTAGCATTTGTTGATATTATTTTTTTTCACAGTGGCACAATTTGTTGGTTTCCACACTTCACAGGCACATTCACACAACAACTCCAAACCTCCAAAAATTTGTTAATTCCTTTCCAGTTTCGGTTGACGAGGTTGTGTCCAGTAAGTGACGAACGAAGCACGAAACATCAACGGTTCGCCGACACCGGAACGGCCTAGAGCAATGGTCGGCGCTGTAGCATTCTCTCGGGATTGGATGAATGCTTCAGCGTAGCACTGTCCACATGGCTGTTCAGTTCACAGATCTTGGCAGTTGGCAACGGTCAGACGCAACACGCTTAGCTGTGCACGACCAAGTAGGTCTAATTTGTCCCGGGCTCGTTCAAGTCGTTGCCTGTGTGTAGGTTACAGCATGCACACGCTGCCTGAAGTCTGCCCACGCATGAGGCAATGTGTCACTGTGTACACACCATTCGCATGATGGACTGCCGTGGTGGCTGTCTAGCGTTTTTCCCTGTGTATGATAAAAAGAATGGAGCAGAACAGTGACATTTAATAAGTGGCCCTATTTTGGAAAGCTGAGCAAAGCCATTATGGAACAAGCCAACCAGCATACATTTGTATTTTTGAGTAAGCGTATTAAAATTAATGTGAATCCAAAGAATTTCAATTTTGCTACAAAAATATTTAACCGTGGAAGATTAGGTTAACTTACATGTAATTATGAAGTAGATTTGATATCTATAAGAATAACTACTCGATATATAAATTGAGAAAAATGAAGTGAGAAAAAAATATCTTCTAGTCAAATAAACATACGTAAATGTGAAGAGAGCCTAAAAGTCAATTATTATTTTGTTCTTATTAGAGCAAAATTTGTAAAAATTATGGCTAAATAAGTGTGTGGATTTATGGTAAATACATGGTCTATAAATTATGGTTGGCACTTAAAAAAAAAATTTGGAATATCTTAAGATTTTAATATCCGGTTCTACATTTTATAAATAAAAAAAAAAGAATAAAAAAAAAAAAAACCTATTTTCTATTGGAGGCGAAATTGATAACAAAATATTTTGATATTTAGTTACCAGAATCAAGACCATTTGCACTGGCAGCTATGACAGGGGGCAGTATTTCATATAAATATGAGACAATAGATACACACAAATGTTGCCTACTCGTGCATGACGCACGATGACAATGTGACTGCCCCCCGTCATGGCCGCCCATGCATAGGCCTATATAATTGGATTTTGAGATGATACATTTGAGATGTTACATACTATAAAATGCAGTCTTTAATTGTCAACTTCTACATTGACTATGAGTTCAAATATAAAACCGGTTTCTGTATACCAGTCCTACCGGTACCAACTCTCAAGGGATTTCTCTAAGCGATAACGAGCAATTAACGGTCCCAATATTATGGACATTTTTATGACGGACACCCTGTTTACATTTTATCCTGATCGAGCTTGGGATCAGCCCCGGATCACAAACTGAGTGTAAAAAGATTGCTTCAGTACCGTATATGTTAAAAACTCCAAGTGTGGGTGGATAGCATCACATTTAACAGAACTGCCAGCCACGTTCATGTCAAAAATGAATTATAGACTTTTTGAGCAAAGAGTCCGTTTAGAAACTGGAGACATAAACAGACTTTTTCAAGATTAGGCATGTATATGATGACAATGTGCAGTATACTGTGTTTGTGTAATGAAATACTCGTACATCAAATCTACCCATAGCTTGTTCAACAACATTGCATTACGATGATACACGTATGTGTGTCTGATACGTGGATTATAAATTACAATATATTGATGTATTAACTCTCATTTAACCTTGGCTTGGGTAAAATCTGATCAATATAATTGGCTGTTTTTGCATTGATGGTTAAAGCGCATCTAATACTAATTACTAGCGTGACGTCATTACTGTTGTAAACTGCCAGCATTAATTTGTAACGGAAAAAATACCATACACGTTCGCCAGTTGAGACTCCATGCACTAAATTTATAGAGCATGATTTTAAAAAGTGTTTTCAAAGTTGAAGTATTTTGCTACATGTAAGTGCATTTCCCGAGGATACGCTAAAACTTATACTTTGCTCGAGCCAGACTCAAACCCACGACCTCCTGCATACGGTACCAGGCAGATATTCCTCATTGCTAAAATCATGTTTCCTAATCACATTTACCCTTTCTGGGGCATTATCATGTCAAAGAATTAGTGATGAATGTGTATGGTATTTATTCAACAATTCAACAATTAAATTTCCTAAGACATAGGCCTAATTTGAATTTTTTAAGAGACTATAGACATTTTTTATGTCTATAGGGTTTGTACAATCTTCGGAAGCCAGGACATCTACCGAATGGTTCTCGGAGTGGAATTTCCAGGTACATGTATTCTGCAATAAACCCTTTCACGGTTATCAATGTACAATGGCATTTAGCTCACAGAGTAAATGAACATGTTGCTGTGCATGCTTGCATGGAAATTTGAGTATTCAATGGAATATATTATTGTTATGCACCTATCAATTGTTTGCCTGGAGCGCAGCGTAGTTTTGGCCACAGTATTGGGTTAGCAGTGGTGGGATGTCAAATTATTGAACTTGAACTTAAAAAAGTAAAAACACCCGTCCCGTGTAGCCTATGTAAATGTACGCAAAAGTAAACACAAAAAAACTTCATCAAAACGTTGCAAATTCCACACCTGAGGAAGATTGGTAGAAGTGTAAAGGAATCTACCAGATATAAAGGAAGCTATCGGAGTGAGACAGTTGATTACAAGGCAAAAAAAAGGTTAATTTACCTTAGGAATTTGAGAGAAAATTGTCTTGCGTTGCAGCGCAGACGGCAAAGCACATCAGTCCTTTTCGCATCGCTAGAGGGCGGTATTGATAATTGACGGATAGGGCTGGAGGAAGAGGCGGGGACCAGGGGGAGGGGGAAAGACACGAGAAGTTGATCATGGCTTCAGACCGTGTTTTCTCATAAAATCTTAACATTTTCTCACTCCCCAATGTTTTCCCCATCAAATCTGCACTTACCGATGCTAATTGATGTCATTTAAAAACAAAAATTCTGAACTTCTGAACTCCCGGCCCGGGGTCTCTTTGGGGCCCAAGGACTCACCACCCCCACACCCGGCCCTGATGACTCAACACACTCTTCCCTTTTGCTAACGTACCAACAGCCCCTACAAACTAAAAGGAATTCCTTGGATGTTTGACACACAATGGTAGGCATGCGGGGTGGGGTACCCTCAGCCCCATATCGTCCCAAAGGCAGAGATGGATTGTAGTAAACGGAGATCTAAAATGATAAATTCACAAAACTGAGATCTGAAATAAACTTTCTCTTCACTGATTTATTCTCTAAAAGATATGTTAATAAGCATATCAATTTATAATACACTTTCTTGTTAACCTTTCTTGATAAACAAAATATGTTCACACTATGCTGAATGGCATGAAGTACATGTACCTGTACATGTACC
This sequence comes from Henricia sp. BOLD:AAB3569, assembly GCA_037783545.1. Taxonomy (NCBI): domain Eukaryota; kingdom Metazoa; phylum Echinodermata; class Asteroidea; order Spinulosida; family Echinasteridae; genus Henricia; species Henricia sp. BOLD:AAB3569. The sequence goes on along the minus strand of JBBELK010000454.1, from coordinate 2,173,111 downwards.
TAGAACCTTGTGAAAAGTAAATGTAAAACTAAGATTTAAGATATACAACATACATGTGTATTTAGTGAAAATGCAAATAACATTTAATGTTTATAAACATGTACAGATGTCTTTCCACAAAACGGGAGCCAAAATGTGACATTTTGATGCATTTGTGAAAATGGTTTTTCCCAAGTTACCAAAATGTTTAAAGCAAAGTCACACGAAATTTGTGAAGTGCTGAATATTTAGAACATTTTACAAACAGACATACTTTGTCAGCATAGTTCTGATAATATTGTAGAAAATTGTTTAACTACATATGGGGGACACCAAAGTACTTTTCAACTCCTACGATTACTTTTCAATAAATCTTCAAAGTTTCAAAATGTCATATTTGCTTTTAAGAAGATCGCACTAGTTTATTGAATCGTTCTTGTCATGTTTTGGGTAGTACCAACAGGTGGTGTTTTTCGATTCCCAAAGTCATATACATGCTTAGGGCAATAGTTCGCTAAAACCCGGTACAGTGAAACCTGCTATTCAGGCCACCTTGATAAAGAGGCCACCTGTTTATTATGGCCACCTGTTTATTGTGGCCACCCGTCTTTGGTCCGTAATGCCATATGTATAATGCTAATGCAACCTTTGTAAAGGCCACCTGTTTTTAGTGGCTACTCATATGCAGTACGATATGGGGCCGTGGGTACACCCTAGTCCAGGTTGGACGTCGTCTTCATTGCATTACGAGTGACGTCCAGGTCACAATGTCTCTAAACAGGGGGACTGAAACTTCCACATAATTTTTAAGCTATATTACCTTTTTTAATGGACGTCAAATTTATGTCCATATATGCTTGACGTCTTCATTTACAGGAACGGGAGGTTTAAACGTCATATATACCAAATTTGATGAACAAAATAGTGAAATCTAAGGCACAACCTAACGTTAAAGTTCAGAGAAATAAATAACAGCTGCCGTCGCGTCACGCTTCGTGAAGTTTGGATAGGCTTGCACGTGCGGCGCCACGATTTCAGGCAGCAATGCGCCGAGGCCATGGCCTAGTTTAGTTGCGACGCGCGCACGGCCGGCCAGCACGCGTACGCGGGACTATACGCGCGCGGTTAGAACAAAATAAGCTGAACGTAACTTGGCTGGCTGTAGTAGTGGATTATTTGTGCACAAATATATAGCAAATTAGCGTGACTTTTTGCCGTTTTCCTCCGGAATATGCAGTTCGGTGATGTGTAGTGGATTTCTAAACCCGGCAATCCCAAAGATTAGGACACATGGAACTTTGTTAGCACATTGCCGGCTTCCAGCACAAGGTAGAAATATTGATTTTTTCTGTTACAAAAATTTTCACCCTGTTTTTGGAACTTCATATCCTGGACTCCGTATCCCCATGTAGTATGCGGTACGGAGTCCAACCTGGGCTAGGTACACCCCTACTATTGTTCCCCCATTGTGTCTCAAACATCATAGGAATTCCTTTCAGTTTTTTGTGGGGGGCGGGGGTTGGTGCGTCAACAAAAGGGAAGAGTGTGTTGAGTCATTGGGGGAGCGGGTGTCCTTAGGCCCCATATCGTGCTGGGTATATGGCCACTATATACAAATTTCACTGTAAAAAAAATACTCTAGAAGTGTCAACAAAAGGGGACGCCATGTCCTCTTTTTTTTAATGATCCATATACAGTAAGATACTGGAACTGTTCCGTTTTGCCTTGGTGCCATTTTGTACAAATCCTCCCTTATGCTACATCTTTTTTTAAATAAAGTGCCATTTGCACAACACTAAAAAACAAACCAAAATAGCAGTGACCCTTAAAGGGCCCCTGGAATGGTATCAAAAATTGAGCTTGGAGTTTACATTTTGCTTTTTGCATAGACTAGTGCATAAGTGACCAGCAAAATTTCCCATGCCAGATTACTAAACAGTTCTTGTATAATCAAGATTCGACTGTATAGACCGTTTCGAATAGCCGCCATTTCGTGGGGCAGTTTCTTTGTTCCTTGAGGACATGCATGGTTGCACATATTGTGCTTCCATTGTTGAACGGTTTAAGTAACAAAAGGTGCCCCACGAAATGGCGGATATTCGATATGGTCTATTGGGAGTTCTCTTAAAAGGCCTTTACACCCTCGTGTTTCGAGATCTTAGTTTGCGTGTGACGATGCCGTGCGAGTTGTCCCCTTTTGTTTCGCCAACTTTGACAACCTGTATTTGGGGAAAATGAGAAATGAAATTAAGTTTCTTTTGACAATTTTATTTAGAGCAGCAATCAAATTTTGAAACACAATTTTTTTCTCATCCAAATTTTAACAGCGCATATTTTTGGTTGTTTGGGTGGGGATCATTATATGGCGGAATTTTCTTTCTTTCTTTTGTTTAGAAAAGGAACTTTGTTGGGTTTTCAACCCGATTGAACCTTTGTGGGAATGAGCTGACCCCTGCATATCACCCAAACAGCCCTAGAAGTGAAGGAACTCAGGGAGGCACTTCATGCAGATCGAGTGGCACACCCTGCCTCACTGGCTCTTATGGAGACTGGCGTAGTCAGCCTTGCCATAAAAAGTGGTCATACACATTACTGACCGATAAAATGTTACATCTCTCAGCCTTCTTGATCTTTTGGCCAGAGTATACACCAATCCGGTAATAAGGTATATCCGCCATAGCTGGGGGCTTCCACTGAATGAACTGTATGTTTTTGTTGTTGCTGAAGCTGCATTTGTTTACTTCGAACAAGTTGCGCGTTTTTGTAGGGTTGTGTAGGCGCGTCGCGTGTACGCAAAGGCGGGCGCGTCGCGTATACGCGAAGGAGGCTCGTTCGTGCAAGTAATGGATGAGCGCTTTTTGTTCTAACAGCAACACAAAACGCACAGCCCATGCACTGGACGCCCCCCAGCTATGGCGGATATGCAGGGAGGAGATATTAGTTACCGGATTGGTGCATAACTTGTGTTCCTTTTTTGAACCGTATATAAGCAAAACTGCATTGGAAATAACACTTAACACTACAAGCAAAACCTTTCTTATTTTTAAACTGATTATGTACCGTAATATTCGTAACTACATCTTAATGTGCTAAATTTTTAAACTGTTTTAAAATTTCTGAGTATTACCTCAAACGGCGAACTCTCAAAAGGTTCAGAGATGTCCGTCTTCAGCAGACGTCGTTTACGTTTTTTCTCCGTTGTTGGTGGAGCGATGCAAGCCACTACATCTGGGGACTTGGAGGGCGATCCGATCATTAATTTTTTGGCTGAGGGTTGGGGCAAAATGAAGATTTAATATTTGGAACTAGAGTTTTGCTACAAAAATTACTTATCTCGTATTAAAATGTCTTCTAAACTATAATTAGTAAAATACTAAAATTAAGGCATCACAAATTTACGCAGGGCACATAAACCGAATATTGCACGAAGAAGCGCCTAAAACATACATATTACCTGTGCCTCCATTAGCATACTTTTTTACGCAAAATGCGCTACACACATACCCAAACAAGACCAGTCAAACTGGTTATAGTAAGAGGGAGATGTGTGTGTAATTTGCTTAAAGGCACAGGCTCGTCAGCAATGCGCGCCCGCCAAATTCGTGCTCGAAACACGCAGCTCCATGCCTTTGCTATGGAGCTGCGTATTGCGTAGCAGACATTCGGCGGGCGCGCATTGCTGACGAGCCTGTGCCTTTAAGTGTGTTACCCCGATTTCTCAAAGTTGATTAAAATATTTCAAAGTGAAAAATAAAACTGGAGTTCAGGGAAACACAAAAGGAGGGGAATTCAAAGTCAACAATAAACTGTATCAAACTGCTGCCAGCTTGTAGGGCAGTTTTTTTGTTCCATGAGGACGTCAGCAGTTGCACATTTTGTGCTTATATTGTTGAAATCTCAAAAGTTGCCCTACAAGATGGCAGCTATTCCATACGGTCTACTGCAGAAGTTTACAAACGAGATATTGCCTTTTTAAGGTTATGCATACTAACCCGATTTAGAAAGAGGACTGTTCTGAAGCAGGTCTCCTATTTTGGCAAAAGCTGCCCTCTTTGACCTGGTACCTGATGGGGCATCTGCAGGTTTAGCCTCTGCGGTATTCTCGTCAATCTGTGAATTGGAAGAATGCGATTATTATAAATCAATTCCATCTGAAAAAATTACCCATCTTATCGACAAATGATTGGTAAATAGATACACTCCAACACAAAACCAGTCAATTCTTTGGAACAAAAAAAATAATCCAATTGTTTTGACACTTTTTTATGTTTCTGAGAAATTTTGTCAGAATTTTGACGAAATAAGTCACAGTCTGGGCCGAGTTTTTCGCGACCATAACCAAATACCAGCGGTGGATTCAGGCCCATTAAAATGCCAACACATAATAGACATTCTGAGCAGTGCCCAGGTAATGCTGGACTTTTCATAATGTTCATTGTATTTTCACCAGATTGAGCCACATTTGTAAATGGTTTGTTTTAATATTCACGTTTTGGACTCTGTCTTCGACGCTATTTTGGGAATGAACATGTAATCGTACCGCATCTGTGTCTATTTTGGCAACTTTTGCGGTTCTTCGTGTGCTTCGTGTACTTCGAGTTGACCTGCCTTCGTCGATGCAGCTCTCAAAATTATCAATATCGATTTCCTTGGAGAGAATAATGCAGAAAGGGGTAATGCCAATGTTAGTTTTCTGAGCAAAACATTGTACAGTTTAAAGAAAATTGCTTCTAAAAATGGACAAATGTCAGTGGCCGTACAACTTCCACGATTAAGAGGAACAGACAGGATTATTTGGGTCAAGCCATACCTCCAAAAGTTCGGTGCTTTTGCGTTTCTTTGCCTTACGAGTGTTGGCCCTCGTCTTACGAGGCGTTTGTTTCTTCTGAAGCGGAGTGACGTCCATCTCGACTCGGGTCCGACGCCGACCGGGCTGGTGGAAACTCTCTTGGTCCTTGACGTCGACTGAGAAAAGGTCTGGGGAGTCGAGAGGATGTTGGGGCTGGGGGGATGGTGAATGCCTCACGCCAGAGGGGGAGGAGAAATCAGAGTTCTGTTCGGTCGACTGTTTTGTGTCTTCAGTCACCTGGACAAATGTGAGAAAAATAAGTACCAGGGGCGGTATTTAATTTAAATTAAACACACTACTTAAGACTGTTTTCACCTATTCCTGTGACACGGTGTGTCTGTCATACAAATTCAATTGTCTAATCATATAAAAAATAATTCAAGCGGAATGCATACCATGAATAAAATATCTGCGTGCGCCCCACAATATCCTTAACTTATTGTGTGTAGTGTACAATCAGATTTTTACTTGGAATTTGACTTAAGCAAACTTCTTACTTCCTAGCCAAAATCGGTATTCAATTTGTCAATGGTCATTTTTGTTTGTTTACTTCATTGGAAATAAAATACTTAATTCAAGTAAAAAGCTGTTCATATGAACTCCAACAAAAGATTCTGTTGTGCGTGTTCATCATGCTTGTAACTGCACAGCAATGCATAGTTCCGACCTGTCAATCAACCGAACCCGCCGACCAATCACAACAGAGCTAGCAGACAGCGCCCACATAGGTCAAAGTGCGTTGTCTCACAACAAGATCATGCAATATTCTGCCCATACGTTGTATCCCGGAACTATGCATTGTGACGGACTTGAATACTACCCCGATAGGCACTCCAAAACGGAAATCATGTTGTAACAAGAATCTGTAATCAAAGCTTGTAAAGCGTGGCTTGCAATATGGCTAAAACTTACACCAACGAGTCCCATCTGTTGCTGCAGCAATTGGTTCGCATTTTCCAGCTCCGAGATTGTCTTAGCTTGCGCCTTGAGGTCCTTTTCAGACTCGGCAGCAGCTTTTTGCCAATCGTCTTTCTCTTTCTCCAACTAGAATCACGAAAGTAGAGACATAAGAATATAAAAGCCATGATGAAAATGTGTTTTTTTATGAAAATGATGAAAATGTTTTTATTTCGCACACAAGCTGAAGCTTACAAGTGTCTTCCACCTAAACATTGTGATACATAGGCAAGTGGCACCATTGGCAGCCAACAGCCAGAGACACTGGGAAATCCCCTTACTCCTCTAAAACGACTTCTCTGAGATTGTTAAAGTGTGTTTTACAGCACACTGGACCAACGGCTTAACATCCCTTCCGAAGGATGGAGCAATTGGGGTAAAGTGCCTTGCTTAAGGGCACAGGTACTACGAACGGGTGTCAAACTTACAAAACCAAGTTTTCAATAATGTTGTGAGTCCATGACCCGAACTCGGTCACTGTACCCCCATTCGGCCCTAGAGATTTTGTTGGAGCGGTAGTTTTGTTTTTTTAAAGACGCAAAAATTATATTTAAAAAAATTATAAAAGTTTCCGGGAAAGATTAAATGTACCATGCACGGACACCCACAATGGGTCAAAAATTGAACGTTTTTCCTCAGTACATTCATGACACTTTTCCCTCTTAATTTCAAATTTTTATCATCAAGCTAAATCTTTTACATGGTTTTTATCTGTCATAACAAGAAAAATCCTGGGTGTCTGTGCATGGCAATTTACCCAGTTTCCGATTTCACACCAACCTGTTTTCTTAATTGTTGCATCTCCTTCTGAAGCTGCTTGTCGATGCTCGAGGTTTTGCCACGCGCCATCTTTGAACCTTTCTGCCCCGTCGTTTTCCCCGCCCCCTCCTCATCACTATCGTCATCCGTCATCGCTTGCGAGTCGGAGAGGTTTTCCATCATTTTAGTCTGAAAAGGAGGAAAAAAATAAAAAATGTTTAGCTCACTAAATGTAATTTTAAAGATAGATTATAGAATTGGAAAACTCCATGTGTGATTGAGGATGTGTATGATAAAAACCAACCTGTGTATAAGTCAGCTCAGTACCTCATTTACGTTCCGAGAAAACAATGAAAAACTGTGTTCATGTTTTCAATAAATTGTGCGAAGCCACCGTCCTATTTAGGCTGGTTCTCTGCACGGAAAATGAAGCCATAATACAATGGTAATCGATAGTCTGGTTCCCGGACCAAAAGATTCCCGACTGATCTTTAGGTCCGGCAGCCGCCAGTATACATGTTAATCCGCCATATTGAAACAGGAGGAATTCCTCCTTTTTCCCGAAGGTTCCCGAAGTTACCCGAAAGCACCTCCGGACGTTATCGTTGATTGTCGGGTACGATTCGTCATTCAAAAACAAACAAAAATGACCAAACCCAATACCTTTAGATGCTGAATGTGTTCCTCTTTTTCTACGAGTGCAGCTTCGTTCATTTTCTGAGTCTCCAGTAAACTTTTCATCCGTTTCTCGAGAGCTTTGACCAGTTCGTCTTTTTCCGTACGCCACTTAATAAGTGTCTCCTCTTTGTCTGCAACTTCCTTTGTTATCTGGTAACGTAATAAAAGCACGGTAAATGTTTAGTTTGCACGCAAAAAAAGTTATTCTTTGCCCATTTTTTTGGACAAAATAGTGCCATTTATACAACCAGGTATCGCTGCATTTGCCATTTTTTACGAAGTTCGTATTCGTTTTCTCGTGAGTCATACCAAGTTGCACTTGTTCAACACAATGTCTTTCGTTTCTTGGGCACAATTCGCCTGTACGACATGGATGTGGATTAACTTTAATCAACGCATCTCTTAAGGTCCGTCTACACTAAAAATATGACAGTGTGGACTGCGCATCAAACACCATCAGACACGACCAAACCTGTCTGCCAAAAGATTGAACATGCAGCTGAATCCAGACAAAGTCTGAAGTCTAGACAGACACCAGCCAATCAGTGGACAGTTTGATAACATGTGACCTTTGAGTGGCTGCATGATCATCAAACATCATCAGACCTGTCTGACAGTGTGGATGAAGTCTTCCGACAAAGTCAAACAACATCAAACAATGTGTAGACAGGGATTTACTTTAAGAATTTCCCTAATTCCCACCTCTCGTTCTAGAGATGCAACTTTCTTTTCAAGCTCCGCTGCGCGGATCTTGTCTGGACCATCTTGGGGGTGTTCCAGAGCCTTAGCAAGTCGTTTTGCAAGGTCCTCCAGTTTGCTTCTCGATTCCTTGAGATTCTGCTCAAACACGTTGATTTCTTGGTTGGATTTGGCTTGTGTGTCTTCCGACTCGGCGAGTTTTATCTTGAAATCCTGTCAATGGTCAATTTGGGAATAGGAGAATGGTATATTTCCCACTTTTTTTGCCATAAATGTGATACATGTATGATCAAGCAAATTTAATCTGAAGAAGATCAACTTTAGCCAATTTTGGTTTGGCATATTTTGGTAAATTTTGGCAGATTTTAATTTTTAGAGTTCAGACCTTCTGTTAAAACATTTTTTTTTAAGACAGAAATACAAAAAAACAAACTAAAAAAATAAAGTTTCGTGTCAAAACAAAGTGACATAAAAGAATATTTTTCAATTTTTTTTTTGCAAAAACAAAAGTTGATATTAATTTTCCTCCCCTATCAACATATTTTGAGTCATATCTCGGAGAAGGATTGTCAAGTTCCGACAGATAACTGGGTTAAAAGCCGTCCCTAAGTAAGAATATTTTAGGTACTAAGCTAGATTCTCACATCTAGTTTTTGCATTAAAGCATGAATACTTTAGGTGCTAAGCTAATTTTTGACCCTTGTTCCTAAGCAGAACGCTTAGCCGAGTTTCAGCTGGATATTGAGTTTTTGCATTAAGCATGACTACTTGGGTGCTAAGCTATGGACTAACCTCTCGTTCCTGTTCTGCTTGGCTGAGTTTGACTTGAGACTCCAACAATTCCTTCTTTATGTTCTCTTTCTCGCGGTTCCAGCGTTCGTGGTTCAAGTTGGCCGTCCTCACTTCTTGCATGGAGTCACTTGACGATTTCATCGAGTCAGAGTATTTGGATTGGAGTGCTTCCAATTCTGTACAAATGAGAGAATTAAAAAGCTGTTTGTGGGGTGTTACGCCCTAGTGGTCTTGCACACAAACTTAATGAATCTGTGCTTTCCATGCCGAGTCCCGTTGCTTTGTACGTTGTGTTGCTGTAGAGTTGCTGTTTAGTGACTTTTTTAAAACCTAATTTGAACTATTTTTGACTTGCCTTTCATAAGTGATTCCAGTTCTTGTTCTTTGGCAGCTAAAATGTCGTCCTGACTAGCCATTGTCGTTTCTTGCTCCTGAAGTGCCGATTTCAGCCCTTCAATCATTTCGTTTTGTGCTTTGGCATCTAAGTCCACAAATAAAAGAAAATTAACATCAATATGAATTCATTTTTCAATAACCGACATGTTTTAGTTTGACTCAGAAATTTTTATCACAAAAGGTATCAAATTTGCTAAATGCAAAATTTGTTTGCTTTATAAATGGTGTTCCGCTAATCTTGCTAAAAACACAAGTATACAAACAATTTTGAATATTAGCCCCTTTTTATAAAGCAAACAAATTTTGGATTTAGCAAATCTTTTCTGCTAAACAGCTTTGCGAAATTGGCTCCTTGATCAAATAACTGTTAAAGGCAGTATACATGATTGGTAATCTCGAAAATCAGAAATGTTCACAGATTTACGCCTTACTTACACAATATAAACATGATGATTGTAGAAAACTTCCCCTGAAATGGTTTTGTCTGAAGTGCTATAGTCTTTGAGAAATTAGTAAAACAATTAGTTTTCGTCTCATGAGACGAAAATGAAATTCGCCCCAAAACCATTTCGCCCAAGTGCCATTTCGCCCCAAATTACTTTGTCCAAACACTACATAGCCCAAATGCCACTTCGCCCCGAAATGGTTCAGGGCGAAGTGGTTTTGGGGCGAAATGACTGCAAACCCTTTTTTTTTACAGCTGGTATTTGTAACAGTTTACCAATCATGTATATATCTTTAAAGGCTGTTTCTAGTGGTAGGATAACGATATTGAACCATTTAGGAAACGGTTATCGCACCCAGTAGATACAAGTTCTTGGGACATACATCACCTTTTTCTAACGCCTGTTCATTAAAACACTGCATCTCCACTTTACTCATGAGGGACTTGATGGTATCTGCCTTGCTTTTAGCCTTAGTCGTTTGCTCCTTATGTTCCTCCTCGAGGGATTTCACCTTGGCCTCTTCCTTGGCATGCTTGTCCTGAAATGTATAGATGACCACAGTATTTAAAACAGAGTTTCTTAAAATGGAAAGAATAAAATATTCTGATATGGTGTCTTATCAATTTTGTATGAATTCCTGGTATAAAGACATAACATATCTGTAAAAGAAGAACGTTGGTAAATTAGTCTGTAGAAATTTCAGTGCTTTAGAAAACCTTTAAAATTCATGCGTGGTTTTTTGTGTCAAGTGAATGGCAACACACATTTAAAAAACCTTTAGTGGTTACTTTCTTTACACAAAATACCTTCTACTATCAGTATCTAGGACAGAAATAAATTAATTTGGTGCATGTTACCATTGCTATTAACACTTTTAGTTGTGGGTGATTGCAAATGATACGGTGGGCCATTAAAGATATGGAACGAATATTGATACAACTGTCAAAAATCTTGTTTTAAAGGAGCGAGTCCAGTTTTTTTCCATCGTTTCATTTTTGAGCCCAAATTTCTTCCTGTGGATAGTAATTTAGGGATGTATTTCATATGATTCTTTGGTTATTAACAAAATCTTTTCTGGAAAAAACTGAACACGCTCCTTTAAGACAAAAACAGTAGGGGGAAGGGGTTGGGGAAGAACAATACCTTGAGTTCTTGGATTTCCATGAGTGCTTCCTCAACTTCGGATTTACTCTTCTCTTCAACGGACGCACTGCCGATTAATTCCTGTTCTTTCTGGGCCAGAGTCTGCTGCAAATCGGTGCACCGTTTTGACAGCTGCTGTACCGTTTCATCCGCGGCCGATCGTTGCCGCTCGGAATCTTTCAATGCATCGTCCAAAGTCTTGAGTTGCGATCGGAGGTCGGTGGCGCTGCCTTGCCACTTGGAGGCTTCGGCCAGTGCGACTTCGCGCTCCGTCAGGGTGCGCTGCATCTCTGCGAGGGCACTTTCTAGTTCCTTGTTGCGCTTGGCGAGACCGGCGTTGGCGGCTGTGGTTCGTTCGGCCGTTTCGAGCTGGGAGCGGAGGAGGGAGATTTGGGTGGCGTACCCCGATGCTAACTTGGTGGTGTCTGCATGTGCTTTCTCTTCTACTGAAATCACCTCCTGAATGAAAATTAGTGAATACATGTACCAGATATGTTTACAAAACTACCTTTTGGGTTGTAAAACATAGCTCCGGGTTATCTTTCTGACCTTGTCCAGTTGTATACCCCATCTAGGTCTCTAAGATCATCATCGGACTGTCAATTGAGGGTACCTGCTCGCTCATCAACAAAATTCTATGGTGAATTAACCGTGATAGATCATTTGTTTTTTTCAGCGGCACACCTCTGGAATGGTCTTCCTAACAGCATGCGTCAAATTCATTCCATCAGTAATTTCAAGTCCCAGCTTAAGACACATCTTTTTTTCAGTATTACCAGACTTGATGCTCTTGATGATGCTCTTTGGTTTTAACGTTTAATCTCTTTTATCTATGTACATGTATATGTATGTTATCGCTTTGGTTTTTGTTTTCATACTGTAAAGCGCCCAGAGGCCCTGGCATTTGGCGCTATATAAGATTGCTATTATTATTATTATTATTATAATTGTAAAGAGACCGCATGGATCACTATTTTTCCTTCAAAACTGACTAATTCAAAATTAGCACTGGCAGTCTCATTCCAGATGCTGAACCATTGTATTACGTTACACGCCTTTTCATGCATAATTTCAAACTTGCTAATTTGTGACCCGACTCGACTATACAAAATGAGTCGGTTGTTGCATAGACTGTTCCAATTTTTTGCGATCATAACCAGAAGTCGGCAGTGAAATTCAGGCTCATTCAAATGCAAAAATATACTGGTTAATATTCTGGGCAGTACTTCAGTAATGGCTGGAATCTTTGGGTAATGCTCAGAATTTTTGGGTAATGCTCGAAAACTTGGCCAAGACTGTTTTACATGCGACTCATTTCACGCAGTCAGATCATATTTTGAAAAGAGTTCCAACTTTTCCCATTTAAAGTTCAGAAGGAGTTTCAATTTAGCCATGTATTGCTACGAACAGGGATGTGATTTGTTCCGGTTTTTCACGGAATAATCTTGTCACAAACCAATGAGACAAAAGAAAGTTCCGGGAAAAACCAGAACAATCACATCCCTGTACCAAAGATAATCTAGAGATGAATCGTACCTTAAGTTGACCAATTTCCGACTGTGTCTTATTGACCTGATCTCTGCTCTTCTCTTCAGCAGCAGAAATTTCAATCAACTCTTGTTCCTTTTGGACGATTGTTTCCTGAAGTTTAGAGCACTGGTCAGTCAGGTGTTGGACCTTTTCGTCAGCCGTCGAGCACCTTTCTTCTGCAGCTGTAATCTTGTTGGTCAAGGTCTCGAATTGCAATTTGAGGTCTGTGGCGATACTTTGGAACTTGGACGCTTCTGTTTCTTTGTCATGCAAGTCTTGCCGAGTCTCTTCAAGGTATTGTTGAAGTTCTTTGAGGCGTTGCTGAAGTTCTTTGACGTGCTCAGAACTTTCCACATTAGACGCAGTTGACTGTCGCGCCGATTCAAGTTGAAATCGGAGTTCTGATACTTGGCATCCATACTCCGAAGCGAGTTTTTTAGTCTCGGTGTGTGCTTTCTGTTCCGTGCAGATTTCTTCTTTTAGGTATTCAAGCTCGTTCTCGAGAGATGTAATACGTACGGCGGCCTGCTGGCCGCGGATGTTCGTCTGGTCAAACTGGGCCTGTGTGTCTGCAAGAATCTCTTCTAGGTCTGTGGTCTTCTCTCGTAGGGCCTTAAGCTCCGATTCTAGTTCAGCGACCTGGTCCTTCCGAGTGTCTTGGTAGGTAGCAAGTTTCTCATGGTACTCGCGTTTTGCCTCGTCGAGAGTATTTTCCGTGACATAGACCTGTTCTGTTAAAGTCGCGACTTGCGCCTTCAGTTGGTCTGAGGAAAGAAGAGACAAAAATGACAATTTTATCACAAAATACTGGTGTTGATTCAAGGGCAGATTACATTATTGGAAAACTATAAAAACAGGAACAACGGCATTACATAAGGCCAAACAAAATAAATGGTGTGTTTACGGTAACCCGACCTACCTGGAATTTTTGAGGCCAAATTGCCGACTTCAAACTTGTTATTGCCAATTTTAAATGAGCACTATTTGCAATAATTTCCAACGAACATAACATTTTCTACACTTGTACATGAACATGGTTAATAGTGAGTTTCAAACATTGCAAAACAACACGCAAATGCATGAACTGTAATGTAACAATAAATGACAAAATAAAATAATTTTCCTACCTACCTACTTGGATGTTTTTTAGGATGTTACCGTAAACGCACAACTTATTTTGTTTGGCCTAACCAAAGAATAATGGTGATAAACTGCCTTGTAGAAATGTTTGTGTTGAATGAATGGTGAAAACGTTTTCTGCAGAAATATTATTTTTTTTAAAAATCATCTTTAGATGGTAATTTCTTCCAAAAAGTCACCATTTTACATGGCAAAAAAAACAAAAAACAATCATGTGGTGATAGCAATGTTATCATTGCTATCAACACTTTTAGTTGTTTTTTTTCTTGTCAACTCATGAAGTAAAATTTAAGGTCACTGCAAATGAAGTATTGTGGCTTTAAGTTGGACGCACCCTTGTATAAGTTTTAGTTACATGTGTACGCCAATCAGAACATACCATATTCCTCAAATTTATCATCCGTATTTTTCCGCTTCAGTGATTTCTCATACATCTCTAGTCTTTTGTCAAACATTTCTTCGGTCGTGAACCGGTCTTTTTCTAGTTGGTCCCTGCCAAAAAATGAAGAACAGACATTGGTTATTTTTTTACAATTGTTATAATTATCACCCAAGTTAACATCAGAAACAAAGTTTATTAAATTGGTGACCACAATTTTACGCACACTTCAACTGAAATGAGGGTACCAATGAAATTTTTGAAATATTTCTTTTTTTCGTTGGACACTTTTTACTTTTCCTGAGTGGCAGTGATTGCTGAACACAGTGACATGCTTTAACTTCATGAAAAACAGTTTGTGTTAAGACTAGTCTTAGTGCATAGACCGTGCTAAAACTGGTTAAGCCAAGATAACACTGTCATGATTTAGTGTAATGATTGGCCACAACGCAAGAACTCTAAGAGAGTTGTAGTCTTTCCCCAAGATTTGTTTTTTTCCCTCATCGTGACATTTCAATCGGTCAACTATCTAAGCACAAATTGTGTAACCATGGCAGCTATTTGATACGGTCTTGGAGCAAGGTTACAGTTCACTAAGATTTTTTTAACGTTGTGGCCAATCAAGGCGAAAAATTGTGAAAGTGTGAACTAGGCATTATTGCTAGTGCTGAAACACGTGTCTTACTTGAATTCCCCCTCAATTTTGACGAGCTGATGGGCCATCTCTTGACAAACTTCCTCCCGAATCTGGATTTCCATCGTCACATTCCTCTTGCGCTCCTCAATAAGTTGGGCTTTCAAGGTCTCAACGAATTGAACCAATTCCTGATGAAAAGATTATTTTCTGAACATGATTTATCCACTTGGTAGACATTCACAAGTTGATGGAAAGTTTTGTCAGTACCAAGTAGGGCTGTGACAATTGAATCCAATAATTATTCAAATATTCGATCGGGCATCAAATATTCAAATAGCATATTATCGAGTTGAATATTCGGTAAGTGCTTTTTCAGTTTGGTAATGGTTTGGAGTAGTTTTTACAGGTTTTTTGTGGGGAAATTTACACAGCAGCCTCTATATGTTGCTGAATCGGCCTATCCTCCCAGATTTTGCAACAGATTCCCCGGAAAATGACTAATCTCACGACTACCGATACAGATTGCTCCTGGATTGTCGATTGACAACCTCAGAGATCTTTAGACGTGTCAGGAAAGCAACCTATATTTCGGGTTTCTATTCTAAAATCTAGTAAAGTTGGAAGCTCTGTTTCATGCACTCTTCCCCATACAGTCAGTACTTACAATACAAAAAAATAAATAAATAAATAAATCCTTGGCTCCAACCATAGATCTCATGTTATACTACGTGTCAAAAAAACCCGTCCTGAAATTTAGGTTTTTTTTCTTCGTATGGCCATTAAATCTCACCCTCTTGGACAAAACTGATGAACCTCACTCAGTTCAATTCGTCAGGACTTGTTAACATGATGTGAAATTTTAGTTTAAATCCGTTGGAAAATGACAAGGTTATTCAAGATTAAAAGTAGGACAGGTTTTTTTTTACACGTAGTACTTGTACACTGGACTCGTGGTTTGAAGCAAAGCTAATATATGAGATGGCTGATTATGCTTTACAATGTCGACTTCAAATGAAAAATGTCTGGTTTGTACACAGCAAATATTCTTTTTATTCTGCTTTGTGAACAATTTCATAAATTATGTTGCCAAACCTTACGTATCCAACATCAGATATTCGATAAAAAAAATAAAATCGAAAAATCGATTAGTAAAATATTAAAAATATGTCTACTACCAATTTGATGAAAACTTACAGTTTTGGCGACATGGTTGAGTACCGTCACCTTCGGCGTTTTCTCAATGTCGTCTTCGTCTTCAGATTCCTCTTCTCCTTCATCGTCTTCGTCTTCTAGATATGACTCATCGACGGTCGGCAACTCGAGTTTCCCATCCGTTTGCGGGCAGGGAGTGGCCCAGGCAACAGACATCCGATTCTGAGAGAGGGATTGGCACACGGCGAGGGACAGAGCGCGTGCAGAGGCCAGTTTGGGCACATCGGCGGGGACTTTCCTCTTGTTATCGAGTTTGGAGGTAACTGTTGTTACCTGGTTTGGATTTAGAGAGGGAGAATTAGGGACTAAAATTAGAATGGGTTGTTTAACCAGAAAAAAAATTAAAAGGTCACTAAACATACTAAAAAATTGCAACTTAATGTTGATTATTAATTTGTCTTTGGAAATTGCGGTGTTCGATTCGGTGTAAACAGTCCTAAAGTTATTTAGCATTTCAAGAGCCCTTTAATCGTATGTGCCTCTCACAGCAATGGGTGTCCCCAGTACCTGTTTAGCAATTGCCGAGAACTTGAGGACCTGTATGGTTTCATCAAAACCCGAAGCACACTGGTTGACATTAACTATCATCGAAGCCTTGCCTTTACCGAGGAAGAAACTCTGGAACAGTCGCGTCAGTTTACTTTCCCTAAAGGGGATGATCTTGGGCTGAGATCTGGTAAAAGAATTTGAAAGGAAAAACAGTAATTGTGGTATTTTTGAGATTTTGAAAAAAATTTAAAATTAATTCCCTACACAATATGTGGTATGGTGCCTAATCACCATTGAAATGAAACAACCAAACTTGGGATGAGAGAAAAATTGGGTTCACAGTGAAAACCTGAGGGAGTGCACCACTGTGCCTTATAGCTCAGTATGTAGAGCATCTGCCCAGTGAGTCAGAGGTCTCGGGTTCGAATCACAATTTTTCTCTCATCCCAAGTTTGGTAAGTTCATGCCCTGCAACAGGCTGCTCAACAATAACCATTATAGTTATTTCACATGTTTCATGAAATGTCTTGTGTGTTGGGCATTACCAAGCCTATGTACACCCACAAATTACATTCAGGAATGGTTGTTTTATAAATATGTGCACATGTGTCCCACACAATGCTTTTTGTGTCAACTAAAGTGTGTCCCGTGCATAACACAAATTTTGCTAATTTGTCAATTTGATATCTACTAACTGAAACAATTAACCACTTGATGCTGGAGGTCGTGTAAACACACCAAGATATCCCTATCGATGTAGTGGAGGACTAGTAAACACGTTTCTTACTGCGTTTGACGTCTACAATCGCAGTAGTTTCCGAGAGAAATTACCAAAAAAGTTTATAACAAAGCGACATTGTGGTGTTCAATGACGGTGCATCGACATAACAACAATACTTCACCACACATGGTTTTCCGCTCTCCACGTTTCAAATGTTTGCAATAAACCCGGCATAAAATGGTTAATTACCCTGCTGCAAAAGTACTTTATAACACAACCTCTTCTCAAAAGGCACAGTGTACACTAGTTCAAAAACTGAAGAGAAATCAAAATTTTATAGGTCACTTGAAATTTCATGTTATTTCTCTTTTTTAAATTTTGTATTTCACAAATATTTTGAAACCGTTAACAAAAATAACATTCTTGATACTATTTTGCTTCTCATTGAATACTCAAAACAATGCTCAATGAACGATAACGCACAACAACAAAGTAAAAAAAAAATGAACACGCACAAAACTGGACAAATAACAAGGGCATACAGACAAAGTGTGGAGAACCAGTCGACTTACTTTTGATGGTTTTGGTTGTAGCGCAACATGTGGATGCATTTTCCAAGCGTCAGCAGTGACGTGTTAATGTTACCAGCTTCTTTTAGCCGGTCCCCGGTATTCTGGGTCCTCGTGTAGCGCTCAGACCCAGCCAGGTCACAGAATGAAAGCCTGTAGAGAGGGAAGAGGACAGCTGATAGTTAAGTTCAGCCTTAATCATTTGAGGTCGGAGAATTTCCTGTGTCAATTTCACGGAGAATGTGCAGACAAGAGGGCTAAGTCAATTGCAATAATTAATAAACATACTGCTCACAAAAATACAACTCCAACAAAATTTTCCCAAATTTTATATATTTTTTTTAATTTCTAAAGGAAATGACATAATAAGGCCAATGAAATTAGATTACTAGTTTCTCGTCAGCGCCCGCATGTGATTTTGACCCCGCACCAACAAATTTCATTATGCCAAAATTTCATTATTTTGCAAAAGGGAAAAATCAAATGCAATCTACTTCCAAGTGAAGTTTCCATTTGAGTTGTGCAGTCGCGATCTGTGTTTTGCAGCTTTTGTGTTTATATTCAAATATATTGATCTTTCATAACCAGACATCTCCTTTGTTATTTCCCATGATTTTGTCATCTCAACTTGTTCCTTCAAACACAAGCTACCCGGTTTAACTCAACGGGATTGATACTGGCACCAAACCATTTCTGGGTCGTGTATGTGTAAAGGTTGTATTTTTCCTTTATTAAATAATGAATAATGAATAATAATTTTTAAAACAATTGATAAATGGTTGACGAGAAACTAGTAATCTAATTTAATTGGCCTAAGGCACATCTGATGAGTGATAAAATATACTCAGTATAAGCCACATTATATTAATTTGTAAAATAATTTTTAAAAAAATTTAAAGTTTGGAAAGATTTTGTTTCGAGTCCTTTTGTGAGCACTGTAGTTGAATGTAGTCCATTCATGACATTTTGGAAAGGAATTAATTTTTTTCTGCATACATACTTATTTATCTTTCCATTAGCAAAATATAAAACACATCTTAATGTCTTTGTGCATTTGTTAATCAACTACTTAGAAGCAGACGAGAAGGATATATACTCACTGACTGACCCTTGCTACATGGGGATTATCAACATCTACGACTCGCAAGATCTTTATGTTGAAAATGCAGTGGCTGTAAAAGTGGAATATGAGCAAAGTTACTTGGATAATCATGACTTCGTTAAGATGCGACATTTAATACCAGGACCCAGTATTTTGAGTTTAAGAAGCGAGAACATGCCCACCTTCGACTGGAGCACTGATTAAGCTTAGTGGCAGCCATGCTCAGGTTTTGCTGGCCAATCTGCAGAATCTTGTATGCCTCGTCAGCAGTCTGGACAGAGATTTGTTTCAAACCTACAAAACAAAAGATAGGTTAATAATAATAATAATAATAATGGTGGATTTTTGTATAGCGCTCATGTCCACTCATGTCCACCCTGGCGCTGTTGCCATTATTACCGCTGCCGCCAGGGAATCACCAGAACCATTTCGCTTTAACTAGGTGGCTGCTGGCCAGGCGCTCAACCCTATCAGCAGTTAGATTGTGGCATTCCCCTTAACAGCTTCCCAAATATCGCTTGGGTTGACGAGGCAACTGGGATTAAGTGCCTTGCCCAGGGACACAGACACGTTGGTCGAAGTGGGGGTCGAAGTGGGGCTCGAACCCACAACCTCTGATTGGGAGTCCCGCTTCATACCCACTAGACCACACGCAGTTATCATTGTATGTGGGTCATTCTAGAATTATGTCACAATACTGATCGTCATTGGCTGAAACAATTGTACAAACTACGCCTAAATCGTAAAAGTTGGCATTTTTGACAAAGTAAAAAACGCGTCTTGATATTACCCTTGATATAAATCTGTCCGTTTTTATCCTCGGAGAGTTTGAGGGCTTGACGGCGGATTTTCTTCCCCTTAGGGATGGCCTCCAGAAGATCATAGCTGTACTCATTGTAGATTTCGGCAAACGAGACCCAGACAGAGAACTTGAGGGGGCCTTGTGCTTCCACGTCAACTGAGGTGTCATCTGGAACGCGGTTGCTGATGTCGTCCAGCACGTTGGGCAGAGTTACTGCAGGAAAACAGTGACAAGTCTTTGTGAAAGATTGTGCTGAAAATTTACAAAATGAAACTACAGCTTTAACAGACAGATTCACCAAATTTTTAAAGTGCTGTAATTGCATGAATTTTTGTTTCATGTTAAAAAGCTTTTGCCCCTTTAAACTGATGGGTCATGGCCACAGGGTTGATGGAAATACTAAAGTTATTGTGGAGATTCTTCGATGTTATGACGTACAAACTGAGGCAAATTATTGTGACCATGTTTAAGAAGCTTCAACCTTTGTGGGCCTTTAAAACAACACTTGGCTTCTACTTACGTATTTAATTAAGTTATTTCGCAAATTTTATATGTGATGTATTCTTTTTAGACGAATTGCTCTGCACCATACATTTCTTGATAGTGTTTACGTCTACCAAAGAAATGCCTGGTTTAGTACAATTGTCATAGTTTGGAGGCACAATGGAGTGCACCCTCAGTATTGCAGTTTGTGGATCTATCTAGATTCTATAAACTGATAAAACTAATCACATTAGACAGTGTCATTCAAGAGCCAGTATTCTGGAAAAAGAAAAAGCAAAGAGCTTTTAAGGAGTCTTAATTTTTAAAATTGGAGAGACATGAGAGATGACTCTGAATATTTTTGAATTTCTTTTCAAAGGAATATTTACCCCCATATTTATAACAGATTTTAAAAAGTGGCCACAGATCAAAATCTTAACCGCTGAACTTTTCTCTAAAAGATGAAAATCGCGCCACATTTCCTCACCATCCTCTGATATACTCTGGGTGGAGATTTCCGACAGCGAATCTTCAGTCGCTGTTGTGTAAGTCGAGGATCTCGAATCGTCGACGTCGTCCATGCTTGAGCTTTCCCGAACTCCCTCCTGAAATAATCACGAAGATGAAAAGTATCATTTGAGACTTCAGTCTTTCTCGGGTCTAGAGCCAATTTTGGTGATACAAATTTTACTACAAATACATGTACGTACTCTTATAATAGAAGAAAAGGCGATTAAATGGCTTACAGACATCAGATATTGACTGTAGCATACGACATAGTTTTCTAAAATCTTCCTGTAAATTTTGTTAATGTAACTTAACAGAACAGGACAGACCGAGATGTCCCACAAGAGCTTGTCCTGTTACGCAGGTTATATGGTTTTTACTAATTTTGCATGATCCATTTTTTTTGGTTAAAAGTTCATTTTGAGGTAGTGGCATTTGTTATGAGCATTTGTGTGCAGACAGCATTTCAATCAAAAGCAATTATCTGCGTTTTTCAAATTTAAATTTTGACAAATTGAAAAAGTATAAAAAGCTTGTCAATTTTTCCTTAGTGTGGATTCAAACTGACCCTTTTTTGGTGCAAAACTTTGACCATGATGTGCGTCCCATAAAAAAGTGCGGTGGAGAGAATTTTGTGTGACAAAATTGAGTGAAATTTGCACTGAAAATCACAGTATCACAAAAAATGCTTGCCGCCTAAGTTTGTTCTGTGATTTTCAGTGCATCGTTTCACTCCAAATTCCCTTCTCACCACATTTTTTCAAGACGACGCACACCAAATTTACAAGCGTCAACACGTGAAAAACGGCAAGTATGAATCAAATCTTACCGGCTTGACTGTCCGTCCATCGGCCATTGCTAAAACCGATTCTTTGACAAACTCCTCTTTCTTGCGTTGCTGCTCATCGAGTTTTGTCACGTCACAGAAGAACCGTGGTTTGAGCATGACGCTGGGAAAGAGACGACCCTCCAAACTATTGAAGATGACGTCCAAGGAGCGAGGCAGGATTCCTCCATCTTGGGGAACGCCTAAGACATAGGGATACAAACCAAAATATGGATAAAATTACACATTTGGTATAAAAAGTATATTACAAGGGTAGAAAACTGTTACAATTGGTGTAATCTCTGTGTGTGATTGAGGATGTGTATGACAAAACCCAACGTTCTGAGAAAACAATGAAGAACTGTGTCCATACTTTCAAGAAATTGTCCGAAGCCTGTATCCTATTTAGGCTGGTTCTATTGCATTGGAGAGTTGGAACTTCAATAGACCTTATGCGTAGCGGCCATGATAGAGGGCAGTCACATTGTCACAGTGCGTCATGCACGAGTAGGCACATTGTGGATCTATTGTCAACATCATTTCAATATGAAAACCTGTCCTCTATCATGGCCGCTACGCATAAGGTCTATAAAGTTTTTGGGTAAATTTGTTTGGATATTGCAAATCGTGTATACAGGCTTTCAACTGGATAAGTTGCTATTTTTCATTTAAGAGTGAAAAACATCAAATATTTTCTTGGAAAACAGTTTTAAAAACTTGTTCAGCTAGTCTTACGTTTTGTGCACGAGGTCTGAAGCCACGATCAACTTCTCAATTCGTTCAAAAACTTGTGGCGACGTCATATATCGCGAAACTCCCAAGAAAAGGACCCACCTTGTATAGTGTACGTTTTCCCAGCGTTCGTGACACCGTACGTGAAGACCAGACAGTTCTGTCCGTCTATGAAATCCTTGACCGTACCAAGCATGGTTTCGTCAAAGAATTCCTTCTGGCAGGTGTCTTGGCCAAATATGCGACTGAAGGTGAACTTGTGGGTCATGCTACTGAAGCCGCGCTGGCTGGACTTGTAAGTGAAGCTGTCTTTAGGGGCTCGCATGAGGAGAGACGATGGAGGACGCTGCTCCATGCATTCCTGCAATATAAAGTCAAATGTCATTATTAAAGATGTACAGTCCGTGGTTCCCAACAAATTCGAATTTTGTTTTCTTTCTTTTTTCTCAGAACGAATTTTTAAAGCTTTTACTTTATATTAACGAAAAAAAATCATATTCCCTTTTATGGACTAGTGGCCTGTCTAATCTCGTTTCTTCGGAAGACTTTCTTAGACAGAAGAAACAAGATTGGACAGGCCACCGGTACGGATGGCGTGCTGTAAGTTGCAGACCAAACACGGTAGATTTGGCAAATCTATGCCTTGAATTATTTCGGACCAAAATATTTTGATATACTGACAGTAATTGTTCGATAACTAAAGCCCGCCGCACACCTTTGCGATTTACCAGCCCATCGGACACCGGACCATCGGATCCGGAAAAATCAAACTTCGGTCTATAGCGTACGGTCAGACCGGCCCGAATTGTTTCAGCGCACACCTTTCCGGTAAGTAGTCCGATGGTCCGATTATCCGGTAAATCGCAAAGGTGTGCGACGGGCTTAAACGTTGGTCGTTTTGTTTTCGTTGATGTCTCATTTGAAAGCGAATAACTTTTGTTTCTTGAAAATTATCAATTCAAAATGTACAAATTTGTTGAGGAATTGACAAGTTGGGGCAAGTTGGCAATTACAAAATGCAGATCTATTCTGATATAAATACCCAAATTTAGCAGGGAAAATTATGAAGATTCTATGTGAAGAAAGTGAAATTTTTCCGCCACTGTCATACGTTTTGTACATGAGGCCTGTGTAGGTGATGGCCAACTTGTAATTTCTTTCCATTTTTTTCCTGCGTACCTGCGATTCTCCTTTATCAAGTTCTTTTTTTGTGAATGGTCTAATCCTGAGGTACACCTGCATATGCTCTCGGATGTGTGTAACGCTCTGTCTGGCAAGTTTCCCTGCTGGAGTAGCAAAATCCTGAAGGAAAAAACAGAAGATTCATTTATCATTTATTTATCTCAGAAATGCAACACTTCCGACGGAAGTGTAAGTGGAAAGTATAAGTTAGAAATGAATAAGCTATCGATTCCAATTATAAATTTACCAAAATACGTGTTCAATGTGAATGAAAAAAATACCAATTTCTTGGTTATGTAAGGAGCATCAACATGATATAGCTGAGGTTACCTCGGCTCAAACTTTATCATGTGGTTATCTCACATGATAAAGTTCGAGCCGAGGTAACCTCAGCTACAACATGATCAATAAAGAATGGGAAAATTAAATTTATACAATTACAAACCTGAAGCAGGTTTTTGCGAATGTCCGAGGCTTCTGTGCCGTCTTGGAAATCCGAGTCCGAAAGGTCAATGTAGGTTGTAATGTCTGCCATTTTTATGCAGAAAGACGCTGCCTCTGCAAAAGTAGTAGGAATATTATTTCGATAAAATGTACCATGCAACTGACTCCCCTTTAGTTAAAGGCACATGCTCGTCAGCAATGCACGCGCGCCAAATTCGTGCCACGAAATACGCAGCTCCATATAGCAAAGGCATGATGAAGCTGCGTATTTCGTGGCACGAATTTGGCGCGCACGCATTGCTGACGAGCCTAGCCTGTACCTTTAACAGATACATCAGTCACATGTAACAAGAAAATTTGGCCATCATCATTTTCTCCTTAAACATGTTAAAATCACTTCAAAATCCAACAGGCAACATTAATTATTTAATAATAGTCACTAATACAGTGACTTTGTGTGTAATATTGTACTATGCACTTGACATTTTTTTCCAACCACAATTCATCACCAAAATTACACCCAAAGTCAACAAACATGTAATTTTTGGAATACTTACATCTTAAAGATTAATTTCATGTAAAAAGGTACACGAATTTTGCATCAGGTAAGGTGATGTTGCTGGATTCTGTAGACACTTGTAGTTTTAAGAATGGTAGAGGATAAAAACTGTGGCACCTCACCTAGTTTTTCTCCACAACAACGTCGATCAACGATGCGTGTTTGTAAACAATTTAACAACAACTATAAAGTCAGTAGAAAAAAAGAAAGGAATGTATGACTTTGCCAAGATCGCATCCTTATTTTAACGAGCGTGAGTGAGCACAATACAAAATTCCAGGGCGCAGACGATACATTCTTGTTGCAGATTTAGCTGTCACTTTTACAATCTTGCGCCAGTATTAATGATGTTTAAACATTGACCAATCGTGTTCGCCCTTTTTAACTGGTGCTCAATATGCATTATACGGAACGAGAACCAACGTTAAAATAATATAGAGGGCGCACTCCCCTTTTTGCAGTGATCGATCGACGATTGCATGGGGTGATACTATATACCGGAAAACACCGGAAAACACCGGAAAATACCGGAAAACACCGGAAAACTCACCGGAAAACACCGGAAAACATACTAAATACCGGAAAACACTAAATACCGGAAAACACCGAAAAACACCGGAAAACATACTAAATACCGGAAAACACACTAAATACCGGAAAACACCGGAAAACACACTAAATACCGGAAAACACCGGAAAACATACTAAATACCGGAAAACACACTAAATACAGGAAAACACCCGAAAGCACTTAATAACACCACCCCCACTACCTGCAGAAAACACCATAAAATACTGTTTTCCGGTGTTTTCCGGTATTTAGTATGTTTTCCGGTATTTAGTATGTTTTCCGGTGTTTTCTGGTGTTTTCCGGTGTTTTCCGGTAAATAGTACTACCGATTGCATGCGCATATCATGCAAACGTAAACAAGTGGCTGGCGTCTCGTACGTGTAGCCGAGTCCACAGAAGATTGCCAAACTCGACTTCAAATCCGTCAACATCGGCTTGAAAAACCGAGTTTTATCTTTTAGTAAAAAGGATACGGCAATCTTAAACACTTGATCAACATGTTTGATGCAGATGAAGGTAAATCAGATCACGGATTCATGTTTAAATTACATATTTAGGTAGTGTAATCCACACAAGATTCTCCCCAGTAAAATCGTGACTTTTCTCATCTTAATTTTGCGTTTTGATCATCAAACTAGGTTAGCATTTTTACATGCGTATGGTTTAAAGGCCTAGTCATAACAAGACAAATTCTCAGTGTCCGTCTAAAAAATTGTTGGGAAAATAGTAAAAAGAATGAGAAAATGTTTGTTATGTTTGTGTGACTTGGGGACGAGTTGACATGGTTCACGAGTTTGTGAATATTCAACCACTCCTTACCACATATTTTTGACTTGTAGAAACATTCGAAATAGACGATGATGAGATCACACCTGATCGTTGGCAAGAGGCCTGCTGGATCGTCATCAGCTCTTACTTTGATGAGAAAGGCCTGGTGCGACAGCAGTTGGACTCGTTCGACGAGTTTATCCAGATGTCAGTTCAGCGCATTGTGGAGGATCACCCTGCCGTGGACCTTCAAGCCGAAGCACAACACACATCCATGGAGATGGAAATTCCGGTAACGAAAACCTGTCAACTGTTATTGGTTAATTTTAGAGGTTGTGAGTTTCGGTCGCACTAATCACCGTGCATTATGATCTGATTTAGTGATTAGGTTATTAACAATAACATCCAACATGCAGCCGGGGGCTGTATGCTCTCCAGGGAGTGGAAAAGATTTAATTAAGGAATGATGTTGAGAGAGCCCAATGACCAGGGGTAATAATGTTGATATGAATTCCGTTTACTGGTCACCATACACTGAGACACCGTGTGTTAAGTCTATGGAACAAGGCATAACAAGTTTTCAAGGAAATCATTGAATGGTTTTCACTCCTAAAATCACTTCCCTTTAAAATATTAAAACCTTTTGGTGGTTATTAAGTCATTATAAGGAGAATAAGTGGCGACCAGTAAATTATACTTTTGTTTTGTGAGTACTAATTTCCTCAACAGCTTAAAACTTAATTCATTGAGGAAAAATGTGTGGATTTATTTCTAAAATTTGATATTTTCTCACTGCTAAGGTTCTGTTTCATAATCAAATCATATGTTATCTTCCACTCCCACAGACGCGCTATCTCGTGAAGTTTGAACAGATCTACTTGTCTAAGCCCACACATTGGGAGAAGGACGGTTCGCCGAGTCCCATGATGCCAAATGAGGCTCGTCTCAGGAACCTTACGTAAGCACTACCGACTTTAATACTGAGCTTCGCTGTATAAGGATAGAAAATTGTTTTAAACTAACATGAGAATTGACCATACTCATTAAATTGTGTGGGTTTCCATAAGGATTTTACGTCAAAATAGTGAAAAATAAAAATGTCCAAATATGAAATTAATTTTAAGTATCAGCAGATTCGTCAAAATTTCTACTCCTATTAATTTTTATTTTATGTTAAAGGCTTAAAAATCCCTCGATAATGAGGGGTCTCTCATTGCCAGAGGGTTTTTGGAACTGAAATTATTGTGGATTTTCCTAAGTCAAATTTTACGTGTTTTGTTAAACAAAGTGAGGCACAGAATTGTTAACATGTTAAATAAAAACTTGAGGTCTCTAAAACAACACTTTTGATCTACATGAGCTAAAATAAATATTTTGTTGATTATGTATGAAATATATCTTTTTAAATGAATTGCTCTACATTCTTGATACAATTTTTCTGCCAAAGAAAATGTAGATGGCAAATGGAAATTGCCTTCCAAGATTTTATCAATGCGCTATCTCGGAAAGTGTCAAGTAAAGAGTGCTACTAAATTGATTTTTTTTTTTTGTAGTTATTCCGCCCCTCTGTACGTCGACATCATGAAGACAGTTATTCAAGATGGCGAGGAAACGTCGGAGACTCAACATCTCAAAACGTTTATTGGGAAGATCCCCATCATGTTGCGGTCGACGTACTGCTTGTTGAACGGGCTCACCGATCGTGACTTGACGGGTGAGTTTGATCATGGAAAAGTAGAAGCAACTCGGATAAAAGGAAGAAAACAAAAAGTTCAAAACAAAAAGTACAAGTTGACATTCCATTGTAAGATGGTTTCATAAGTGAAGACAAATCTGACATAAATCTGATGTAAATGTGATGTAGATTTGACTTCAAAATGTCAAACATTTCACAGCGAACATTCACACAAGTTTAAACTAGTTCAACTGCACGAAAACTTTGCTGTGGATGTTGAATTTGCGTTTGCATTCTTACTTGAAAAACTCTGCACTGCAATGAAAAGCACTACAAGCGTTTAAACACGGGTTTTATTCTTGATGCAATTATTATTAAATTGCACCCTGTTAAATAAACCATTTTATCAGTTCTTGTAAGTCCTACTTTATGATTTAAGAATTTTGAAGATGCATCTTAGTTTGTTTATGAAACAAACACCACAACCTTGAAGCAATTTTTTGTTTAATCTTGGAACAGAGTTGAATGAATGCCCCCTAGACCCCGGTGGATATTTCATCATTAACGGATCAGAGAAAGTCCTGATCGCACAAGAGAAAATGGCCACTAACTCTGTCTACGTGTTCTGCAAGAAAGACTCCAAGTACGCGTTCACGGCCGAGTGTCGGTCGTACTTGGAGAACTCGTCTCGGCCGACGAGCACGATATGGGTGCATCTTATGGCCAAGGGCGGACAGGTAGGGGCTTAAAGATAGATTAAACCTTTGAAAGCTGTTACAAATGGCGTTATCTCTAGTTTAACAGCCACTGACAGTCGAGAGCCAGTGACACTGGTTTATCTCCTTACTCTTCACAAAAGAGTGCTCTGTGATCTTTTAAGTGCGGTACACAACAGACTAGACCACCGCTTTAAATCCCTTCCGAAGGATGGAGAAATTGTAGTTAAGTGCCTTGAACAAGGGCACAGGTACCACGACTGGATGTCGAACCCGCAACACATATTTTTCACTCGTGTTGCGAATGAACGGCCCAAACCACTCGGCAACAGTATCCCTACAGACTTGCAGGGCCTTGAATTTAACACTGCTTTGTGACCTTGTGCTATATAAAAACTCTCTTTGCAAGGATACAAACATTTTCTTCGTTTGAAACTTGACTGATTTTTCTCAATTTTTAGGGATCTAGAAAGAGCGCCATCGGTCAGCGCATTGCGTCCATCCTGCCGTACATCAAGCAAGAAATCCCCATCATGATCGTGTTCCGAGCCTTGGGCTTTGTGGCTGATCGCGACATCCTCGAGCATATTGTGTACGATTTTGACGACCCAGAAATGATGGAAATGGTAATTTTCTTTTTCTTTCTGTAAATGCACGTCATGTCTGCGTTTATTTGATGTAACGCGTGGCACATAAAAGGTGAGGTAATCTTGGTTTTTTGCTTTTGTCTTCGAAAGGTAAAACCATCTCTGGACGAAGCCTTTGTCGTTCAAGAACAAAGTGTGGCGCTGAACTTCATCGGTGCCCGTGGTGCCAAACCGGGAGTAACCAAAGAACGGAGAACGAAGTACGCCCGAGAAATCCTACAGAAAGAAACTCTTCCACACGTTGGAGTCGGCGACTTCTGCGAAACCAAGAAAGCGTACTTCCTCGGGTAAGAACTGTCCCAACTTCTTTAAACTTTGCTGCCTGATCAGATTGGTTTTAATGATTTTGGTCCAGTAGAGGTCTAAATCCTTCACGAATCATGAGACATGGTGTTTGTTTTTCAGAGGAATCATTCTCCATTATCTTGTTGATGGATGCAGAGATTACAAAATTCCAGGATGTTGGCAGTGTTTTGTACATGTATCAGATTTGCGATGTATTTTTCAAAATTTCGTAAAAATAAAATTTAATATAAATAGAATTACGATTCCATTAGTTATGGTTGCAAAAATGCAGCCCAGGCTGTGCGAGAAGCGACTTATTTTTGCTCGGCACAAGCTTTTCACATGAATGTAAGCTTTTTTTTAAGAGTCTCATTTGTGAGATTTGTTGTCTTCTGTCTTGTTTTTCTCCAGGTATTGTGTCCACAGACTGCTTCTAGCCGCTCTAGGTCGGAGGGAAGTAGACGACCGTGATCACTACGGTAACAAGCGGTTGGATCTGGCTGGGCCTCTACTAGCCTTCCTCTTCCGAAACCTCTTCAAGAACTTACTGAAGGAAGTCCGGATGTACGCTCAGAAATTCATTGATAAAGGAAAGGTGAGATTTCATCCAAAAGATTCAAAAACACACCAAAGTTAACGATGCTGGAGTGCATTACAAACTTCAGATGGAATACCTTAGGAAAATACAGTTCTTTTAACGGTGGCTTTGGAGGGGCTTCAAACATAAACGTATTTTTTTCACTCTTGGTCACAGTTGACGACTGCAGTATTTTTGTTCCAGCATTTTCAGTTTACTTAGTTCCTTCGGGTTGGTTGGTCGTATTCCTATGGGAAAAATAAGGTTTTGAAAGATTTAACATTTAAAGGCCTTTTCACACTATGAACATCCGACCCGTGTCGAAATCTACACAGTTCCAACCCGTGTAGACTTTATAAAATTTCAACACGGTTCAATTCGGCTACGTTTTCACACTACTAAACGCAACACCAGCATTTGTTCTACACGTGTAAAAAAAATTCATAGTGTGAAAAGGCCCCAAGAATACATTAATAAGAGGTCCTTAGGACCTTGTTATAACAGGAACCTTGTATTAACAGTGCTCTTATTATCGAGGTTCTGTATTTACTATTCTGCATGCTTTCAGTTTTCTGATACTGAGTCATTATACCCCCTTGTGAACTGACTAAAATAAGCTGATCAAAATCCACAAAGATATTTTTGACAGTTTGAAACATTGGGAGTTGTTTAAGCCCGCCGCACACCTTTGCGATTTACCGGCCCATCGGACACCGGGCCATCGGATCCGGAAAAATCAAACGAGGTTGATTTGCTCCGATCTATAGCGTACGGTCAGACCGGCCCGAATTGTTTCAGCGCACACCTTTCCGGTATGTGGTCCGTTGATCCGAGTATCCGGTAAATCGCAAAGGTGTGCGGCGGGCTTTAGTTTTACATTCAGGGTTGAAGGTTACCACTGTGTTTCTCTTATCAGGATTTCAGCATGGAACTGGCCATAAAAACAAGAATTATCTCGGATGGTCTCAAGTACTCACTGGCTACCGGTAACTGGGGTGATCAGAAGAAGGCCCACGCGGCCAGGGCTGGTGTCTCACAGGTATGATAAATATTTCTGTAAAACCATACGATTGAAAATAATGACCCATTGTTGATAGAAAGCTTCACTCTCAATATATTTGCAAAATATTTAAGGTTTACTTGTACCACAAAATGAAAAACATGGTTCCAGTTACTTATTGTTTTTGTTGTTTTGAACGACAATCTTTTTTACTGTTCTAATTTTGTATACCTACCCATTTTTGGTCATGTAGTCTTATATTGCATGAAGCAATCTATCGTGGTTTTTTTCTGTTGCTTTAAGGTGTTGAACAGATTGACATTCGTGTCGACATTGTCCCACCTCCGACGTCTCAACTCGCCCATCGGCCGAGACGGCAAGCTAGCCAGACCCCGTCAGCTGCACAACACGCTGTGGGGCATGATATGCCCTGCTGAAACACCTGAGGTAGGAAAGGCATTGAGAGGGGGAAGGGGGAGGGGGTGAGGGTAGAAGGGAGTGGTCTAGTGGGTATGAAGCGGGGCTCGCAATCGGAAGGTTGTGGGTTCAAGCCCCACTATTGCCAACGTGTATGTGTCTCTGGGCAAAACACCCAATCGCCATTGCCTTGTCGACCCTAAGATCCAATTTTTTATTTTATTTGAGCTATCAGCTGTGCTCCTGAGGTTTCTAGCAGTGTTTGAAAAAACATTTTTTAAGTTTCTTGACTGGTTCTTCATTTCAGGGTCATGCAGTCGGACTCGTGAAAAACCTTGCCTTAATGGCGTACATATCAGTAGGTTCCATGCCAAGCCCCATTTTGGAATTCCTTGAAGAGTGGAGTATGGAGAACCTGGAGGAAATTGCACCCTCGGCTATAAATGAGTAAGTCTGGGAGGAAAGGGGAAGTGGGGGTGGTGGTGTTTTTTGTTTACAAGGTCACCCCATGTGAAAGAAACTGTGCACCTCACTACAGTGGTATAAGGGGTAACCAGGGAACTAGACGAAGTAGGACGGTGGCTTCTTAAAAGCATGGACACAATTTTTCATTGTTTTCTTGGAACGTAGATGAGGCACTGAGCCGACTTACACACAGGTTGGTTGCTATCATACACATCCTCAATCGTGCATGGAAATAATGTTTGAACAGTTTTCCAATCCTGTAATCTATCTTTGCATGTTTCTCTTAAACCTAGAGCGACAAAGATCTTCGTAAATGGCTGCTGGGTGGGCATCCACCGAGACCCCGAGCAACTCATGAACACCTTGCGCAAACTGCGTCGACAGATGGACATCATCGTGTCTGAGGTGTCCATGGTGCGCGACATCCGAGAGCGTGAGATACGCATTTACACCGACGCCGGCCGCATCTGCCGTCCGTTGCTCATCGTTGAGAATCAGAAACTCCTGCTTAAGAAGAAACACATTGATATGCTTAAGGAGAGAGAGTACAACAACTACAGGTTGGTTGTGTGGCGCTGATTTCTTCTTTCATATGATCCCTGAAGATGCTGTCCAAAGTTGTCAAAATGTTCACAGCAGGAAGTGGGGGGCGGGGGTCGAGGTCGAGGGCAGCGTAGGACTTTACATACGCTATAAAATGGAGGGAGGAGGTCTGAAAAAATACTTCTCTCTGTTAAGAACTGTGAAAATTTTGACAACTTTGGATGGCCCTTGAAAGAACCTGGTTGCTGAAGCTTCGCCGACAAAAGGCTAAAACTTAATCCTCTTCTAGGGCTGTTTGGGAGACGTGCAGGTCATCCCACGCAGGTTCAATCAGGTTGAAAACCTAACAAAATGGGTTTTCTGAGAGCCCTTAAATGCAAATTCTCCTAGAAACAGAAAATGTCAAATTTCATTACTCTGGAAATCACTTTTAAAAAAATAATATTCCTTTTGGACCCTTTTTTAAACTACAGTTGGCAGGACCTCGTTGCAAGCGGTGTCGTCGAGTACATCGACACCAACGAGGAAGAAACGATCATGTTGGCCATGACACCAGACGACCTCCACGAAAAGGGGGCGGTTTATTGCTCCACGTACACCCACTGCGAGATTCATCCGTCCATGATTCTTGGTGTCTGCGCATCGATCATTCCATTCCCAGATCACAACCAGGTAAGAAATGGTCTAGTGGTTGCACAGCCATGCTCATGATTGAGTGGTTGTGGGTTTGAGCCCACCTTGTGCCAACATGTTTATGTCTGTGGGCAAGACACTTGATCTCAATTGCCTCTTCAACCCAAGTGATTTCTGGGGAGCTGTTAGGGGGAATACCACAATCTAAGTGCTGATAGACTTGTGCCCTTGGCCAGGTAGCCACCTAGTTGAAGCAAAATGGTTCTGGTGATTTCCTGATGGCAGCGGTAATAATGGCAACAGCGCCGTGCAGTATAGCCACAGAACCAGCCTAAATAGGACAGTGGCTTCGCACAATTTCTTGAAAGCATGGACACAGTTTTCCTGGAACATAGATGAGGTACCAAGCTGATTATACACAGGCTGGTTTTTATCATGCACATCCTCAATCACACATGGAGATAACACCGTTTGTAAGTTTTCCAATCATGTAATCTATCCTTCAAACACAGTTGTCTCTTTTTCTATTTACAGTCGCCCCGAAACACCTACCAGTCTGCTATGGGCAAACAAGCCATGGGCGTGTACATCACCAACTACCACGTCCGTATGGACACCCTAGCCCATGTGCTGTACTACCCCCAGAAGCCCCTGACCACCACGCGTTCCATGGAGTACCTACGATTCAGAGAGCTACCGGCCGGAATCAACTCCATCGTGGCTATTGCCTCGTACACGGGGTACAACCAGGAGGATTCCGTTATCTTGAATGCGGCCGCTGTTGATAGAGGCTTCTTCAGGTCGGTAATTTTAGGCCCTTGTCCAGTTTTTTTCTCCAGAAAATGGATTTTTTTCTAACCTAACAATCATATAAAATACCTCCACAAAATACTATCCATGGGAAGAAAACGGGAAATTTGCAATCTCCAATTTGGATGTGGAAGCAAAAAGGTTGGTGTCATCACTGCACTGCTTTATGGAACCGGATAAATTAGTTTACAAAAGTTCAGTGATTTTTTTAAAACGATATCCTTAAAAATATCCTCGATGATTATCCTTGAAATTGCAGAATGCTAATGAGAAAACTGGCGGTCTTGTGTTTATCCCGAGATATGATAGGTATCAAAGTCTCAAAATTCAAGGATATAATAGGAGTCAAAAATGTGATCTGGGTCCTATTTCATAAAGCCTACTTAGAAACATTCCTAAATAAACATTCTTAACTCAAGATAGGAAAAATTAGATTTATTGTTCCTAAATCCACTTAAGAATGTTTTTAACTTTTATGAAAAAGGACCCAGGACACGCTCCTTTAAAGACAGATTATATGATTGGAAAACTTTTAAAAACAGGAACAACAGCACATACTAAAGAATATTGTTGATAAACTACCTTGTAGAAATTTCAGCCGCATAGATGCAGTAATACTTCAGAAAACCTGAAAAATCCATGCATGGTTTTTGTGTTGAATGAATGGTAAAAACAAATTGTTTGCAAACGATTGTTGGGCAGTTCTATCCAGTTGCAAGTTTTCTGTGACATTTTGTTGCTTCGATATCTCACAGGTCTGTGTTCTACCGTTCTTACAAAGACTCGGAATCGACGAAAATGGAACAAGAGGAAAGATTTGAGAAGCCCGACCGGGAAACGTGCAGAGGTATGCAGAGAATATCCCTTGATCCCTTTCCTATATGAGGCATTGACGACAAAATGCAAAAGAATGACGGTGCAACAAAAATCCTACCACCAAATAAAATTACTCAACCAGTCACTGTTAAAATCAAAGTCCACTTTGCATCGCAACATAGCTCAAATGGCAACTACATTAAAAGATTCAATGAAGAATTAACGAAAAAGGAAGAATTCTTCACAACAAGTGGCTTCTTGTATAGTATATGTCAGGACACTGTTGCCATATTACCGCTGCCATCAGGGAATCACCAGAACCATTTCGCTTCAACTAGGTGGCAGCCTGGCCAAGGCGCACAACTCTATCAGCACTTAGATTGTGGCATTCCCCCTACAGGTTACTCCTGGCGCCGTTGCCATTATTACCGCTGCCATCAGGGAATCACCAGAACCATTTCGCTTCAACTAGGTGGCAGCCTGGCCAAGGCGCACAACCCTATCAGCAGTTAGATTGTGGCATTCCCCCTTAAACCCGGTTTATACTTCACGCGAACGCGAATCTCACGTTAATTTCGCTGCGAACATTCGCGCAAGTTGAAACTAGTTCAACTTTTTGCGAATTCGCTGCGCAAAACATTCGTTGTGACGTCAAATTTGCGTTTGCTTTCGCATGAAGTATGAATCGGGCTTTACAGCTCCCAAAAATATCGCTTGGGTTGACCAGGCAATTGAGATTAAGTGTCAAGTCAAATTGGCACTAGTGAGGCTCGAACCCACAACTTCTCAATCATGGGCATGGCTGTGTACCCACTAAACATGCTACATTTCAATTAACAAATGGTGATAGGTAGTTTTCACCACTCCCTCTGATGACGACAACGTATTTGTATAATTGCATCAATCATGTTCCTCGTTTTGTTCAGGAATGCGATCGGCAGTTTATGACAAACTCGAAGAGGATGGGATTATCCCTCCCGGTAGTCGAGTCTCCGGAGATGATGTTTTGATCGGGAAGACGGTAACTGAACCAGAGGACGATGATGAGGTAAAAAGAGAAATCAGATTGGGTATCGAGTAAAAATCATGACACGTACCTCATAGGCCTGGTCACAAAAATACTAACAACCGATACGTCTGAGAGTAAGATACAACAATATGTCTAAACTTAAGCATTTTGGGTCAGGTCCATGGTTAGTAACATTACGTTTTCAGCAGTTTACTGAGCTTCCATGGTCAGTTCTCCATGATGGTACCATTAATGCGTCTTACCAACGCCTATCAGACAGTCGTAACTAAAATCATTTTGTGAATTGTAATTTAAATTCAATCTGGGTTGGTCACTCTACATAAACATGACATGCGACAAAAATGCATGTCTTCAAACAAAATGTTTCCTCAAATGGAACAAAGCATTATATTTCTTTCATCGCTTGTTTCTGGCATTTTGGGAATAATATGCAGGGGCAGTTTGAGGCAGTACAGGAACTACAGAGTTAGTCCAAAAAAATTAGTGACTGTAAAATGTCTAATCTTAAAGCCGATTTTCTCTGTTATTCATCATTTTCCTGCTTGCCACTGCTCCGTTAGAACTCCCAAATGTAGATTAAAGGCAAATTGTATATAACATGTTACATTCTCTGAACTTTATTTCCTCATAGCTCGAAGGCACAAGCAAACGTTACACCAAGCGTGATTGCAGTACGTTCATGCGACGTTCAGAGACAGGAATTATCGATCAAGTCATGGTCAGCATTAACCAGGACGGCTACAAGTTCTGCAAGATTAAGGTGAGAGAACAACTTTTTGCGAATTCGCTGCGCGAAACATTCGTTGTGACGTCAAATTTGCATTCGCTTTCGCTTTCGCTTTCACATGAAGAATGAATCCGGCTTTACAGCTCCCAAAAATATTTAGGCCATCTCAGAGAAAGGGGGAAAAAATTTAAAAAAATAAAAAACGAGAAAAAAAAGTTACATGATGTACACAGCATTGTCGTGTAGAAAAGGCCTTCATAGGCCAATTAAAAAAGTTTGGGTGATTTCAAACTTTTTGACAAAATATCGAGACTAAAATTATATCACAAAACTGATACAAAACACTGCCAAATTCTTGGAATTTTATAATTTCTGTATCCAAACACTCCATTGCTGGAAACTTACTGGAATTGCCAAGATAATGAAAATCAATTTCTTCAAAAGACGGAGATTCCGAACTTGGAATTGATTCTGATGGACTCCAGAGTAGCCTAACCTGTAATGAGTACCAGCCGTGTGGGCTCGTCAACGACTTACCTTACCTAGCCATTACAACTAGTTACGATAAAATGACTTCTACTACTAGTAAAAAAGTATGAACATACACAAACATTTAGAAACACAGAAATATAATGTACGAGTTCAACTGGGTTTTAGTATGGCAGGAAAGTCGGTAACAGTTTGTGAAGACATGTTTTTAATACTGATTTGGTTTGTGACAGGTTCGGTCGGTACGCATCCCACAAATTGGAGACAAGTTTGCTAGTCGGCACGGTCAGAAGGGAACGTGTGGGATGAAATACAGGCCAGAGGTACGTTGAACTGGATCGGAGATTCTTACAAAAAGCTTGAAAGTTGCTGTAGGATACAACCAGTGGCGGATCCAGCCTCATTAAAATACAGTAGTACAATGTATTTCAGGGGGCTATTGACCCCTTTCCAATGACATCATTTTGGGAGTCAAGTAATGCCGCGTCATTGTGAAAGCAATGTGCATGCGCGTTCTGTGTGTCTATAGCACGCGTAACACGCAATGCTAAGGCTCCCATTGGTGACTTAAACTGCGTTACGCCAACCAGAGGCACACATAACGCACACGCACATCGCTTCCACAATGACTCAGCATTATTTGACTCCCAAAATGGCGTAATCGCACATGTTCGAAAGGGGTTAATAGCCCCCGCTTTTCCTTTGTATTCCTGTATTTTAATGAGGCTGGATCTGCCACTGAAATCTTGTTCTTAAAGATAGATTACAGGATTGGGAAAACTGTTGACAAATGGTGTTATCTCCATGTGTGATTTGATGTGTGATAAAACCTACCTGCATATAAGCTAGCTCAGTACCTCATCTACGTTATAAAAAAACAAAATAATTAATAGACCAATCCGATAACTAAGGTCTCCTTCCCTGTATATCCGCCATAGCTGGGGGGGGGCATCCAGTGCATGGTCTGTGCGTTTTGTGTTGCTGTTAGAACGAAAAGCGCTCATCCATTACATGCACGAACGCGCCGGCCCCTCCGCCTGCACGCGATGCGCCTCCTTCACGTACACGCGACGTGCCCGCCTTCGCGCACACACAACCCTACA
Source organism: Henricia sp. BOLD:AAB3569 (assembly GCA_037783545.1). Taxonomy (NCBI): domain Eukaryota; kingdom Metazoa; phylum Echinodermata; class Asteroidea; order Spinulosida; family Echinasteridae; genus Henricia; species Henricia sp. BOLD:AAB3569. Next base: position 2,135,827 of record JBBELK010000454.1, on the reverse strand, counting down.
AAGACGCGCAACTTGTTCGAAGTAAACAAATGCAGCTTCAGCAACAGCAAAAACATACAGTTTAGAGGGGTGATGATTACTGAACAAAGGGCTGGTATGGGAAAACACTGAAAAACTGTGCTTTCAAGAAATTGTGCAAATCCACTGTCTTATTTAGGTGTTTCCCTGACTATACTGTATGAAAAACAAAGCCATAATATCATGGTAGTCGGGGGCCTAGTTTCTGTCGCATGAAAGCATCCTTGTTTCCAATTAGCCTATTGTATTTCAAGTGCCTGGTGTACTGACGTACTTCAGTTCACATGCCCACTTATTATCCACTTGACCAGACTGAATTGTTGTTGCTATGTGGTGCACGCGGAAGGTGTGGAGTACAGAATCAATACCCAGTTTATTGTAGGAGAGAAAAACATAGAGCAGCCAGGCTGTTGATTGCTAGGCCATGGTGTGCACCACATAGCAACAACAGCATAGTATGTGGACTTTCAAAACTGCACCTCCATTTGTAAGTGAAGAATTTGGGGTGACGGCCATTTTTCGAAGATTACATGCAAAGGAAAATACCGCTTCACCAAACTTGTAATGTTTCGTCGTTCCAGGACATGCCATTCACCTGTGAGGGTATCGTACCTGACATTATCATCAACCCTCACGCCATTCCCAGTCGTATGACCGTCGGTCACTTGATCGAGTGCCTTCAAGGCAAAGTATCGGCCAATAAGGGAGAGATCGGCGACGCGACACCGTTCAACGATTCGGTCAACGTGCAGAAAATCTCAAACCTGCTGCATGAGTACGGTTACCACCAAAGGGGCAATGAGGTACATTTAAATATACATAATTTTAATAATAATAAATAATAAATTGTACAAATTGAAATACTCTATTCAGTATTCCGATTCAGTTTAAGACTGGCGAAACACACTTTTATTCCCATTCATAAATAACTTGTTATGTAAATCAGTAAAACTCCCAAAATTTTTAGACAATAAAATGTGTGATAAAAACCAACCTGTGTATAAGCCAGTTCAGTACCTCATCTACGTTCCGAGAAAACAAAAACTGTTCATGCTTTTAAGAAATTATGCAAAGCCTCTGTCCTATTTAGGCTGGTTCCCTGCCTATACTGCATAGAAAATAATACCACGGTAGTCAAGGGCTTAGTTTCTTTCACATGAAGGTGCCCTTGAAAATAAATGCATGTGCACACACATTTAAACAAACTTATCTTGAACTACAGTTCTCTAATAAAAATATTTCATCTCGGGCAGAATAGTTGCATTAATCTATCGGCACCAAGATCGGTGATCGACATTTGTTTTATTTTTCCATTTTTAAATTTTTTTTTAGGTTCTTTACTGCGGCTTTACCGGCCGTAAGATCGGAGTCCAAGTTTTCTTGGGTCCGACCTACTACCAACGTCTCAAGCACATGGTGGACGACAAAATCCACTCCAGAGCTCGTGGGCCGGTGCAGATTCTGAACAGGCAGCCCATGGAGGGCAGATCACGGTCAGTTAAAATCAGTAGCTTTGGTTTTTTTGGACAGTTTTTCTCTTTTGAAATGCAGTACTTCGGTTTCTTGCTGAAGTACTGCAACTGCAAATGCTTAGAAAGCATTAACCAGATGGGGCCGGGATTATTTGTGGCCAAAAATACAAATTTTTAACACAAGCAAATGTGATGGCGAAAAAGTTGAGACCAGGTCAAGCACCACAAATAATGGTTCTTGAGATTTGCTACACTGACAGGCTGTCCACAGCCGTCAAGTTCAAAACACAGTGTGTATAAATGAATGTTGAACAACGGACATGTCAACCATGGAAGACGGCGGCAAAGATGTCCCTGTGACTATACATTGCCAGAACACGTTTACACGTCCTCCGGCGTCAAGTGGTCAAATACTCTTTAGTGTTTTCTCATAACGTTTTTTTTTTTCCTCTTTGATTTTAGTGACGGCGGTCTACGTTTCGGCGAGATGGAACGCGATTGTCAGATTTCGCACGGCTCGGCGCAGTTTCTGCGAGAACGTCTGTTTGAGGTGTCGGACCCCTACCGCGTGCACGTCTGCAACCTGTGCGGACTTATCGCGATCGCAAACTTGCGGAACAACACGTTCGAGTGTCGGGGTTGCAAAAACAAGACACAGGTAATTCACATTAAAACACACAGTTTTGCGTGTAACCTTTGCACTGCAGCTAGCGTCCGAATTTTTCACTTTTTTAATAGAGGTGCAGTTTAGAAAGTCACATACTATGCTGTTGTTGCTACGTGGTGCACGCTAATGCCTTGCAACCGACAGTCGGGTTGCTTTATGCCATTCTCTCCTACAGTGAACATAGTACTGATTCTGTATTTCACTCCTGTTGCGTGCACCAGGTCACATAGCAACACAAATTTAGTCTGATCATCTGGTTACTAAAATGTACATGTGAAGGGAAGCAAAAGGCTAATAAATTGGTTTATATGTAGCACGATACCGCCCCCATTGTGTCTAAAACAAGTAATTTTAGAGGAATCCTTTCAGGTTTTAGGAGGGATTGGTGCATCAACAAAAGGGAAGTGTGTGTTGAGGTATAGGGGCGGTATAGATTCCTTACCTTTTAATTGTAAAATTCATCCACGTATTTCTTCTTGGAGAGAATTCAAGTATATTTCCTTTTTTCTCACTGTTGCAGATTTCCCAGGTTCGGTTGCCATACGCCTGCAAGCTTCTATTCCAAGAACTTATGGCAATGAGCATCGCACCACGGATGATGATTATGCCGGAAGGAAAAGCCTGAGATTTTGATTCTGAAATTGTTTTACCCTGGCTGAGAAATCCTCGCTTAACTAGTTAACGCCGGGATTATTTCAAACATTGCTGTCCGTAGGCGCAGGTTTATTTTAAGTTGAAGCATGGAGGAAGGAAAACAACTAAACTCATTAACCATGCGTGGTAAAATATTGTTATGTTGATGCACTGTCATTGTACACCCCAATGTCACTTGGTTATGAACAGTTTTGCCCATTTCCCTCGTCAATTACTGCGAGTGTAGACGTTAAAAGCAGTAACAAGTGAATTTCCCCTAAACGTGTTAACAAGTCCTCTGCTACACCGATGCGGAAATCTTGGCGTGTTTAAAACGTCCTCTGGCATCAAGTGGTGAAGATTCGGGTGTGACATGGGCAAAACCTCAAACTCATTCAGAGAAATGTTAATAATGGCAAGTTTTTATAATAGTGCATTCTATGTCTACTGACATTTTAATGTGCTTTACAACTATCATGAATTGCTTAAACATTGGGATGTATAGGTGGACGGTGCCTTCGGCACCCAAGCCAGAAACACCGAAAAGAGTCCCACTCCCTTTGTGAATGAATGCTGTGTGATCTAGGCCAACTGGGGTTAAGTGCCTTGCTTGGGGACAAAAGTCTCAAGTAGTTTTGAGCCCACAATCTTTAGTGTTTGAGTCGATGACCTAAAAACCACTTGGCTGCAGTACTCACACATTCTTGTATTAATGTGGTTTGAATTGTACTAAAAATTGGTTGATTAAGATTTTTCAAAAAAAGAAAGTCGACGAGGGTTAAGCTTCACATTTTTGTGGACAATGAAAAGGCTACTTCATTTATAAATTGTTTAATTTCCCCCAGCCCCCCCAAGGAAACAAAATTATTTACAAATACTTTTCAAACATGTTTGAAACGGTTTTGCTTAAATAGCAAGGTATTTTGCTAAAATTGCAAAATCGGTAAAATCTAATTGTTACTATTCTTTCTAAAAACACAAATGTTCATTATTTATTATAATGGTCCCAATAAATAGCCTCAACCTTTGTTACGAAGATTGTAATTTAATGAAGCTGTGTTAGTTAAGTACAGAAATTTTCTTGCTTTGCAAAAATGAGTCACCAGCCAAAATTGTCCTCCTGTGTTCTTGGCAACAACGGCAGAATACCAACACACGATTTTGGCTAGTAACCCATTTTTTGCTATTAAAGCAAAGTTCTATGCTTAACAGGTCCATGAAATTAGCATGTGATAGCAATAGTGTCACTTTTGTTGTGCGGAAGACTGAACTTGGTTTTTCCTCTTTGACAAGAATCATTGAAACTTCAGAAGAACTGTGTAAATTTAATCATGTAAATATATTACAAACTTTGTTGAATAAATATCATCGGGTTGATGAATGTAATCTTGTCATTTGCAAATTCATTTTTTGTTAATGCTTTGGTGAATGTAGAGATTGCGTGGACGGAATGTACAATTTGCTCCTTTCATATAAAGCAGGCTTTTGTTTGCATTCAATGTTTAAATATAAATACCAAAACTAAAATTTAACAAAATGAACAAACTTTGTTTTACCCAGTCCTGTGCAGCCATGATTTTCCTTAGGGGAGGGTGCCCCTCAAGTGTCAGTTTTAAAGATGCAGGTCTTGTCAATGCGTGAAAAACAAATTTTTGCCACGAAATTCTCCACGCTCCATACTAGTTGGGCAGTCGGCTGTTATGATCCCCGATGGTGCTGGCTCATTGGTTTACATACAAACGTGCGTGATTCGACTTAATACCGTTTGCTGTCGAGCGCGCCTGCACCCTCTGGGATCATAAGAGGTCAGGCAAGATGAATTTTGTGGCACGAATTAAACATGTATGCATTGCTGTCGGCCAAAAGCTATGAAAATCATGCTGGCTTCCAGCACATTTATGAAGACATTTGTTATATATTACAAATTCAAACAGTGCATACTTGCATAGTATATAATGGACGGAATGCATAATGGTAGTGATAAGTGCAAATGCAGAAATATTTACACTCAAGAAGTCGCCAGTAAAATATCCTGGGAATAGGTGTATAATACATGTATAGACACTGCATGGGTACAAATGCCCTGGGAAATCTGGATGCCGTAAAAAAAAAAACAGCTTGGCTCCACTAGGATTCGAACCACAGACCCTAGCTGCTAAATGTGCAGATGTCCTACCAATTGAGCTATGAAGCCAACTGGTAGTCTCGAAACACAGTAGTGCAGTTGTTCCTCACTGATTTGGGATTGGCTATCACATGAGCTTAGCAAGCCCTGCAGAGGGATAGACCCTTCAATGAGATAACCACCCCTGCCCCGCTTGCCCCACAATTAGCGTTCACAAATATTTAGGATGGAAAGTTACTCAAATTAAAATTGGAATACAGCTCGAAAGAACACCACAAACAACAATACTTTTATGACTAAACTTGCGTCACCATAAGATTCGGCAAACCATAACAAACGTAATTAAACCACTGCCTGTTAACTGCCTGAGACTCTTTTGTCATTTCAGGCAGACTCTCGTGACCCTTTGACTCGTGACCTTCATCATGACCTTTGACCTTTGCACTCTTACCCCTGTCCTTGCTGTCACGCCGGCCGATGTTGGCTTTCGGGGGCTGGGACGCCGTGCTGCTTTTTCTGTCGTTTTTGTTTTCGGTCTCCCCGGCTTGTTCTGGTTCGTCGCCTTCCGGTTTCCACGTCGGGATGAACATGCGGCGTACTGTCTGTCCCGTAGTTCGGCCAATCTCCAAAAGGGCTGGTTAAGAAAAATGAGACTCGACTTCAAAAGACTGAAAATGTAATATACACTACTCACAATAAGTTGGGGATATTTTTTCAATTTTGGAAAAACAAATTTCCAAATGATTGTTTTTACCTATTCCATGCGTCTGTCATGCAGATACAATTGTCTAATCATATACAAAATCATTCAAGCAGAATGCATACCCTCAAAATATCTCCATACACCCCACAATATCCCTAACCTATTGTGAGTAGTCAGTGTAATATGATTACAATCTGCTTACAATAAGTATGTCATGTGACCCCGGCCGTCATTAGAAATATTACAATCGTATCACAATCGAGTAATTACAAGAATTTTCTCATGTGACCCCGGCCTTAGACAAATTATTGCAATCCACCCCAAGTTTTGATACCGTAACTTTTTACCTTTCATGAGTGTGTGGAACCTGTCTGCATTGTTGGGCAGTGTGCAATGCCATTGGTTGGCCATAACACAACCAACACCACTCAAACTCAGTAGCATAGCTGTCTCAATGGGCAACTCCAGGGAAAGGTCATTTTTACTGTGAAAAAAAAAAGTAAGTTTGAAGCTCAAAGAATTCCAATTATTTATGCAAGAAAATATTTTGTCTTTGTTTTAGAATATATGCCATATAGTTGCATAATAGACCTTTATCACGGTGCGGCCATCTTCCCTTTTCTCCTATTAAAATGAACATAACCAAAGCGGGGCTTGCAGAAAAAAAGTAGTTTGGTCCCGTTTTGAAATTGTTCATTGTGTGCATCACAATGGCACAGGCGCTGCACGATCAAGATGGACAGTAATTTTCAACAGGAGATTGCACGCGCTATCGTGCGGTAGCGCAGACGCACTGATCGTTCCAGACACGTACTATGTAGAACAAGACAAAGATGGACGCACCGTGATAAAGGTCTATACTTATAGTGCAAGTAGGAAAGTGCTTCAACATGTTTTTGTCAATACTCTTCAGATTTTTGTTTTTAAATTTAACAAAGATCACTTGAGTTATTCTAGTAACATTACCTTTTTTGGACGTCGATCTTGGACTGCCGCATGAAACTCTGACTTGTCTGTGCGAGGTCCAGCAAAACCACTAACTGGCACTCTGTGATTAAAAAAGTTTTTATTCCCAAATATGATTTTGTGCATTGCTATCAAGTCCATCAAAATTTCCCCAAAAGCCGTGTCCGCATTGGACTAATTTTTGTAAAAAGTTTCCACAAGTCACTGTTAACATTCCATCGTGGTAATTCTATCCGTGGAGGATTATGTATAATTCAAGAATGTTTCTTACCAGACAAGTTCATTGGAGCCAGTTTTTGAGGCAGCACATGAGACAGAAACCTCTCTAGACCGTAGAAGATGAAGGCGCTGCATTCATGGAACTGCTGTTCCCATTCACCAACACTGCCAAGAAAAAATAAATATTAATTTTAAAAAGTAATAAGGCGAAGAAATTACAAATTTTTTGACGTGTTTTTACTTCTATGGTATAGAGGCGACTGGGTGTCTGGTGGTACATGTAGTTTCATGCAAAATGTCTTTCAATTACAAGAAATTAATGCAATATGTGTAACGTGTTGTACCTTAACACATGAATAAATGGGTCCACATGCTAACGCTGGTGCAAATTTTTTACATTTGTTTTCACGTTTTATGAAATGGGTGTTAAGGATCTGAATAAAATGTGTACTTATCTGTAAAATGTTGTGAGAGTGGAAACAACTGAATGTCGAGCAATAAAAGAAATGCAAATTTTCTTCAGAAACAAGTTTCGTCAATTTTTGTTCCTAATTTTTAAAGTCTAAATGTTCACATAACAGCTTCAATGTATGCATGACTACATAAAGCTTCTGTGTGCTGAAAATTCCCACTCCCAGACTGACTGCATTTTTCATTAATCAAAAAGTATAAAAGTTGTTTGTGTTTTGTTTTTTGCTCGGTATGAGACAAGATACATAATATTGAAGTTGTTTTACCTTGGCACGTGGTCACTGCCCATTATCCCCTCCCAGCGAGCTGTGAACTGGTTGTTGTATAACTTTAATGCTTCTTCCATTTCATGGATAGGATTACCAGCTCCTGAAAATCACACAGAAATCGAAAAAATTTACACAATTTACAAGAAAAAAGGGGAAAGAATTTAGTAGTTGATCATGGCTTCAGACCTCGTATACAAAATATGAGACTGGCTAAAACATTTGTAAGTGTTGACAAAAAACATTCGCTCTTAAATTTGGGTTTTCCTTTAGACTAGATACTCAGCTTTTTAATGGTCAACTTGCATGAAAATAAAACTGTTTTTAAGGTTGCAATAATTGCCATAAAGGTTGATTATTTTATAAGTTACCTTCACCGGGGCAGTCCAAATGTGGATCTACGACATCTGTGAAAGACTCGCTTTAAGGAAAAACACTCAATAAAGTCTTGAAAAATAATGAATAAACCTTAAACAAATCATGTTGCTGTTTTTAATAGTTGCTCAGAAATTAGGGCCAAAAGGCTGCAAAAAGTGATCAAAAAGATCAAAAGGGCTGCAGTGGTTTAGCGGTTTAGTGGATAGTGCATCGGACTTTCAAGTGAGAAGTCCATTGTTTGAAGCCTGGTCACTGGAACTGCATTGTGTCCTTAGAAAAGACACTTTACTCCACATTGTCTCTCTCAATCCAGGTGTATAAATGGGTACCAGCAAATACTGACAAGGAAACCCAACTAACTGCTGGGGGTAAACCTGCAACAGACTGCCACAAAAACCTGAGGATTGTTCAATAACAATTTGGAACTAAAAGGATACACTTGAAGCTGTGTGTATCAATCGGAAGGCATCCTGGTGGTACTGGACGATCAATGGGCACCTAAAAAAATAATAATCAATTTATCAATAATCAATAATCAACCAATAATCAATATTATCACTATAAATTACTTTTAATATTAAATTAAATGACTAATAAAAGACTAATCATAGACAAATGGAGTTTCTATTGTGTTGTCATATTTTTAATGATTCTGGATAAGCCAATGATTTCTTGAACTGGTTGCAAAACCTCGGCCGAAACTATATGACATTTTGTAGAGTCACAATTTATACAGCGTCAATCACCCACTGTAAAAATATTTGTACCAGCAATTTAGCATCGTCAAGCTTGGTGATCAAGTGGTTAAGACTGGCTGACTAGGATGTTAGAGGTCATGGGTTCAAATCCCACCCGAGCTAACATCTTATGAGCACTAAATATGACCCTTTGCACCGGCAGCCATGACAGGGGGCAGGTTTTCATATTTAAATAATGCGACAATAGATTCACAAAGTGCCTACTCGTGCATGATGTACGGTGACAATGTGAAAGCCCCCTGTCATGGCCGCGCCTGTGCAAAGGGTCTATATCTTACCATTTTAATCCCCTTGGCCTTGTCCTTGGCTGCTTTAATCTTCGCTGCTTCTTTTTTTTTCTTGTCGTCACTCATGACATCCTCTACAAACAAATTCACAATGGGGTCATTCCATGAAGTTGACCCTATATCGTTGCACTGGAAAAATCTGAACAAACTCCTTAAACTTTTGGCCAATCACATTTGCCTTTTAAAAAAAATTGTATTTTTTCCCAAAAATAATCCCGCCGCAAGTAGTTAAGAGCTACCTTCAGGTTCTTTGTGAATCCTGTTATACAGCATCTGAAGAGAGAAGTCCCGGGACAGCGACGTGATTGAAGGAGATGAGAATGTGGACAGAGCTTCCAGCGGCATGTCAAGAAGCCATTTATCAGCTAGGAGCACCAAGCATTCATCGGGAGGGCTGGACGCGGCCGGGTCTGTGCGGGATGTTGGTATGGTGGTCGGTGTGTCCAAGGCTCTGAAATGTCGGAAAATGCAAAATATGCAAAATAAAAAAGGTACCATTATGGATGATAAATAAAAATATTATGTGGTGTTTGTTTATGCCCGGGTCACACAGGAAAATTCTTGTGATTACTTGATTGCGATACGATTGCGATACAATTGTAATATTTCCAACGACAACCTGGGTCATACGACATACTTATTGTAATAAGATTATAATAAAGTGATGTCACACGCACATGCATATGTGTGGTTGCGGTTTAACCATGTTGCGCCATCCTGAGATATCAGGGAATTTCCACTCTGCAAAGCGATGTAACAATACCCTGAGAAAAACACGCAAATCTGTGGAGTGAGCCGGCTGTTGTCTTGAGCCAACTCACGCCCGAGTCATTTTGATGTAATTTAATCAATTCGGTCATGTTATGCCGAAAAGAAACGATTTATATACTTTCCAGAAATTGTATTGGGTTCCGTTTCTTATGACTGTCCCATTCCTACCAAACTTTCAAACGACGATCTTAATTTACTCCGCAGTTTTTCAAATTAATAACAGGGATGCATGCTGACGAATGTAATGGAACGGATTCCCCAGTATGCTTTAAATAGCAGCCAATCGCCGACGCGGACAACGGCCAGCATTACCGAGTACATGTATCACATGCATGCACGGTGTTTACAATCCGAGCGCGTTACATTTGAATGCCTGCAATCATGCTGCAATGCACTGCCAAGCGTCCTGATTGGTCCAGCAGAGGCGACAAGATTTCTGTCGCTAGTCCAACCGCGAAATGGGGCCTTTTTCAACAGGGCCACTGTACGCAGGAGTTAGGGAGTGCGTTAAAGGGTCACTGTTGCAAGAGGATGACGTTGCGCGTGCCTGATGCCCTGTAAATGAAAAAGTCACCCACTAACGTACGTAGGAAGCCTGGTGCGCATAGTGAAGCAGACAGTATGCATGGGTGTGGGGAAAGTTACAGCAGGGACTAGGATGAATTGTAAGACGATTACGAGATGGGGTCACATGCGTTTTGTTGCCAATTTAAGGATATATCTGCACTAGAAATATACTTTTTGAAACGTTGACAAAACTTACTTGATTGCCGGATCCAAGTAGGACAAGACTGGCTTGAGGTATTCCTCTAACTCTATCAGCAATTCACGAAACTGCTCTTGCAATTTCTGTTCTGACTTCTCAAAATCGTCAGACCAGTCCTACAAAAATGTAAAGTTACAACAAGAAGCGATTACTGATGCTGATCAAATGATTAACTGACTGATTTTTGGAAAGTAAATGAAAACACAAACGACAAGGGCAATTTTAGACTGACATATTGGTACAGTATGGGTGTTTTGTGTTGGGTGTTATATGGCCTAGTGGTCTAGAGCACCGAACTCGAGTACCAAACAGCTGAAATGTGGGTTCGATTCAACAAGACATTGGATTTACTCCTTGTTACTACGGCAGCGTAGTGAAACTCCAACATTTTAAGAAGAGGTTTGAAGAAAAACTAGAAAATATTCTGTGTTCAAAGATGTTTTTGTGAATCTACCTTGATTCCTTCTTTCATGTCGTCTGAGAGATTCTCCAGCATTTTCTGTCTCTGCGCCTGTTGAGATTGCTTGTACTCCGCCTTGAGAAGAGCGGTCATTACGTCATGCTTGTGCTGACGGAATCTGAAATCAAAAAAAATGGAATTTTTACTGCTAAAGTTTACAAACGACAAATGACTGTCTCCAAAAAATTACTTAGGTTTCTTTTGTGTTCACTTTATTGGGGGATTGTCACTTTAAACCCAGCAGTACTGTAGTTGAGGCTTTTGTAAGGGCGTTGGAAGGGTGTCGCAAGGGTGACGCAAGTGTGTCGTAAGGCCATATCAAGGCTGTTGCAAGGCCAACATAAGTCCGTACAAAAGGCAAACAATTTGTTAAAGGAGTGTGTCCAGATCACATTTGTTTGACCGCTTCATTTTTCCCATGGGTGTTAAGACTTTTATATGTCATATTTTGTTCATTACTACTCTGACATTTCGCATTCTCAATCCATTCATTTTCCGGAAAAATCTGGACAAGCTCCATTAATCTCGCAACGGAAGAAATAGGAGTACACGCACGTTAGTGATCATATGGCGAGCCGGATCCTACCTCTAGAATTTTTAACTTTCACCGAAATTAGCCGGCTGAACTGTGGAAGGTGTGTCAATAGTTATAGTTAATCTCGTCTTGAAATTTTCTGTTTTAAACTCTAACCTGTTGTGAAGAGATTCCAACTTTCGGGGATCCACCAATGCACGTGCGACCTTTGCCCTTGAAGTTGAACTTTGACCTCCCTTGGATGGCTTACCTCCCTCTTTCCCTCCAGCTGGTTTGGGTCTGTCCAAAATTGCACCGTACAGCACCGACCTGAAATATTGAAATCAAATTTAGTATAAAACAATTATGGAATACAGCAATATTTCCTTTTTTTTTTTAAGGCCGAATGAATCATTGTTTTATTGGCATGAAAATGTTTTGATAAAAAAACTGTTGATGAAAATAAGCCAGGTGAAAATAAGAACGGTTTATCCTAACTTGTCTTCCGAATGTTGCAAGATGACCAGGTTGAAATTAGGAGGCAGCTCCTTGATCAGGTCCATGTGCTGGGGACTGACAGTGATACGTTTCCATGCCTAAAAGATTCAAGCAAATACAATTTATAACAAGTTGGCTGTAAATTTATGAAATCAATAACACCAGTTAATTTATGAAATCAATAAACAATTTAAAAATTGGTCTTTACGAGAATTTATTGAAGTGCTCAGTTTTAGAGGTGGAAGGAAAGCCTTTAGATACATTGGTATTAGAAAAACCTATGGGAACAAGCAGGGATTGAACATCCAATCCACATACGGGCCTGGACAGGATTCAAACCAGGGAGACAGAGGTAGAAAGTACTGAGGAAAGTATCGCTTTGTCAACTTCACTCCCACACGGAAATAAAAAGGGTGCTGCAGCAGATTTCGCAAAACATTGTGCAGCTTGCGCAACTTTTGAAAGTAGCATTACAATCAGCTTATGCAATAAAATGCTGCCCAAGTTGCCTAATGCAATTACGTAAGGTTTTGTGAAATTGGCTGCAAGTCATCGCTTTAAAGTTCTTTGTTTTTGCTTATCCCCTGTCTTAAAGGCACAGGCTCGTCAGCAATGCGCGCGCGCCAAATTCGTGCCACGAAATACGCAGCTCCATGCCTTCACTACACGGAGCTGCGTATTTCGTGTCACGAATTTGGCGCGCGCATTGCTGACGAGCCTGTGCCTTTAAAACCGAACATGGGATGAGGGAAAAATCTTGTCTCAATTCTAGTTTATACCTCTGATGTTTCCTGAAGACTGTCACTGACCACCTTGGACAGCGTGCTATGAGGCATGTTAGTGGTTACTGCATCACTCTCTAGTTGGTGTCTCTGCTGTAGCAAGGCGGCTTGCTTGGAGGTGGACGGATCACGTTGAGAACGCAGCAGTAAAGTCTCGAGACATTTTGAGCTTACACAGCTCTGAATCAAAGAAAACATATAAAAATCACACTATGCTAACAACACTGTGTTAAAGGCACAGGCTCATCAGCACTGCGCGCGCGCCAAATTAGTACCACGAAATACGCAGCTCCATGCCTTTGTATGGAGCTGCGTAATTCGTGGCACGCATTGCTGACGAGCCTGTACCTTTAAGGCACCAAATCTAAATATACAAAATGTAATATGGGTCATTCCATGAAAATGGGACACAGTGTCACCCTTCCATTGTGACATTTTTGGAGTCGATATTTTATAAATAACGGGCTTCAGAGAATGATTACTCTCAGCTTATAAACAGTATATGGCCTCATTAATCAAACAGCATCTTAAGAATTGTTAATATTACCAAAAACATAATAAGAATGATTCATTAAACTAGTGCAACATTTTGAAACTTCCGAAGAGTCACTGAAATTTTGTAATGTAATTTTCATAATATAATTTTAGTTTACAAGATGCAGGTTCTATAGGGTGTATAAAACTATAGCAGCTACCTTTTCCAGAAAGGCGCTGGTCAAAAAGACTTAAATCATAGAAATTGCTTTGAGAACTTAAAAAATGTTGGCAACTTGGAGAAGTAAGCCATTTTTACAAATATTTACTCCTATTTTCAGGAATAACCCAGTGACGTGACTCTAGGGGCCAATTTCATGGCGCTGCTTAAGCACTAGCTGAAAACGTGTGCTTACTGTAGCAGAAAAGTTGTGCTAACGTTAAGGATATTTCACGACCGCGGCGTGCTTAAGCATGCGCGTGCTTGGAAATGGGCATTGTTGCGTCACCACTGTTTAGCATATTTTGCCTCTGAAGCTAGCAAACATTTAGCAGTGCTTAGGGTTACGGTCTCCAAGAAATAGCCGGAGCCTCCGTTAGCACAAAATCGGCTGCTAAACAGCGCCATGAAATTGGCCCCTGTGACCTGTGACACGACTCATGATGTATCTCAGTTTAACTCTACAAAACTAACTCTACTGTATTTTTCTACCTGATACAGAGCAAGGTACTGGGCAGCCATTGGACAGTCGTACTGACCGCAGCTCTCAACCAACTCCAAGCACCCTGCTGCAATCAGATCCTGCAACCAATGAAAAAATCAAAATCAAAACACTTCAACAAGAGAATCTGCTGGTTCGAATCCCGCCACGGGACATTTAATTGGCTGATTCCAGAACATTTACAACACCCCATCTCATTTTATCTTACCCTATCTCCCTTCTGGAGTGCTAGCTGGACGCTCTGTGCCAAAACCTCAGTGGCCTGGGCAAGGTAAAGCTCAGACAAGGCTTGGTTGTTCTGGAAAGAGAAATAAAACATGTTGAAAATGTCATAAAGTGTACCGTACAAAGTCTTAATTGTTACATTTGATGACTTGACTTGCACTCTTTTCATGGTTAAAATGAAACTTTCGCTTAAAATGTAACTTGAATCGATAAAGTACAGGTAACTGGACAAAAAGACTTGAAATATAATCGCAAGGGTTAAAAAATGCCTTGGAGTCCCCCCTTACGTCGTGAAACAATTTTCTTGAATATTTTTTTTTATTCTACATTATTTAGAAATTGCACAGAAATTTCTTGAAACAATTTTGTTAACTTCAAAAGGCCATTTTTACAAATGAATAAAAATGTCACACTTTGGCTTCTGCTTTTATGGAAAGACCCACATGTATTTCACATCACTGTTCAGAAGTTGAAGGAAAAACGTTCGCAAATTTATGGGCAGGAAACTGAAGATTTCATTCCACATATTAACAAGGGTTAAACCATGGTTAAACTTTAGACTATTTATCATGACACATTCAATTTAACATATGGGCTGCAGAACAAATGTTCGCCATAGGTTACAGTGCAATGTTTGCGTGTTTGGAACGCAGCCTTGGTGTCAGACATTTACCTTGATTTGTTGAGAAGCCGACATATCAAGATCTTTCCCATCATGCACTGCTCCGCCACCTTCCTCATTGTTCATTGCCTCGACACCACCAGGTACTGTCGTCAGGTTCTGAAACCGGTGGTTCATTTTTGTCAGTGAAATAAAATACATTTTATCCAATCAGTCAAATTAAAATCATTATGGTTGATCAAATTAAAATCATTATGATCAACTCGCAACCTGCGATATGATTTTCAAATTGTCTCACGATCTAACTTGTAATGTAACAGCCATGTGCATGACTCCTTAATTAGCTCCAGATATGCCTCAAAATATAATTCATCACTTCTTGACCCGTTATATATGACTCTAGAAATGACTCGCTATATGACTTGTTACATGACTCATGCTATGATTTGCAAACCGACTTGTAATCTGACCTGCGTCACGACAAAGACTCGGAACACAACTCTTAAGGGGCGTTCACACTATCGCGGAAAAATCACACTGTTCCATTGGTTTGTACACAAACTGGTTTGCCGCTTGTGCGCAGCCTATCGCGACGCGCAAAACGTTTTGAGCTGGGTCAAAGTTCAAATTTGTTGAACTTTGACCGCGGTGCGCTGACCTTTCCAGCGCGCAGCCAATGAGGTATCAGAGAAGCCCCAAGTTACCAGAATGGAATTTTCTATTTTGGAATAATCGGCGATTGGGAGCTCATGCAATGCGGTGAGCGCAGCGCGAAAGTGTGATTTTTCCGCGATAGTGTGAACGCCCCTTTACCGTGTCCTGTACATCCCATTGGCTAGGCTGCGATGGACTGTAGCTGTCAGCCAACATATGAAGACAGCGGCCCATGTTGTACAGACACTGCAATTGATCAAGGTAAACAAAAATAAAAATATCCCCTTATATTAATCACGCTCATCTTTCATCCTGAACTTACTAGCAAAAAAGTCCATTGGCAAATCTTTTAAACAAGCATTTAAACAAAGAAACCTGCTTTAATGTGTCCAGATTACATGTTTAAACACCCCAATTCTTCCCATGGGTGTTAGAGATTTTGATACCATATCATTTGTCAGATTTTTCTCATTACCAATTTGAAATTTCGTGTTCTCAATCCATATATTGTCAAGGATATCGTCAAAAAACCACTGTTGTTTTGTAAACTAATTTAAATCCGGTTCCATAAAGCAGTGCAGTGATCACACCAACCTTTTTGCTTCCACATCCAAATTGGAGATTGCAAATTTCATGTTTTCCTCCCATGGATAGTATTTTGGGAAAGTATTTTATATGATTGTTAGGTTAGAACGAAATCTATATTCTGGAAAAATCTGAACACGCTGCTTTAAAAGTAAAAGCAAAGACATGATCAATGATTATCAGAAAACGAGAATGTTACCTTTGCCTTGAGTTGGCCAATGGAACCGGCTAAAGAGTATGCACTTTGAAGGAGGCTCAGGGCACCAGTGGCAAACGTACTGGAGTCAAAATTCAACAAAAAAGTCATAAACAATTTGTATGTTTAAAACTTTAGGTAAACAGTGATTTTTAGTATATAGCCATTGTCTATGCAAGTACAAAAAGTGATGGATTTACTTCGGCATTCGTCATTAATGCAAGAATTTGATTTTGTCTTAATTTGAAACAAATGGAAAAAATAACATACCATGCGGATTGCTGCCACTGTTTTTCAATGTCTGTCAGTATTGGAGTAGCTGATATGAAATCCTCAACCATCTAAAAACAAGGTGTTCAATACAAACAGCTTTAGAATTACGAAGAAAACTCACAAAAAAATTGTTGTTTATTTGAAAGAATAGGCCTATACTAACACAGTGAGCGACTTCGGACCGATTACCCAACTTGACGATTCTCACTTGTCAGGAGTTACACTTGGGTCTTTCTATAAATTAGGGGTCCAGTGTTGGTGTCCCCCGTTACATTTTACATCTTGTTTTTGTAAATTCAGGACACATTCTTTAAATACTTTCCATTTCAAAGAGTGAGTACATAAAGTACAATTTATACAAAATGGTTTAAAAGCCATTTTAATGATTTTTGTACGAAAAATAACACATATCAGGTGTAACGGGGGACACTAAATGTCACACTTTTGGACTTCTAATTTATAGAAAGACCCACTTTCATGAAAATCGCACCCACCCCCCTTCCCCCACGCCTACACCCATGCTAATATGAATCCGGGTAGATTAAATGCTAATTGGTTAAACAAATTTCTATTAGAAATTAGTTCAGAAATTGTACGCAGTCCGTGTTCCACCATTGTTTTATATAAAGTAAGGTACTGCAGCCGATTTCACGAAAGAGTGCGCAGCTTGCGCAACTTTTGCAAAATGGCGCAAGCCCCATAGCTTGCGGGTAATTTTCACAGGAATGTTGCGCAGCCTACGCAATAAAATGTTGCGCAAGGGGACTTACGCAGTGCGTAAGGATTCTTGAAATCGGCTGCAGGTCTGTGGTATGTATGTCTCTAAAATCTGGTACCCTTAATATTTGACCAGTGTCCTCTGTTGATCATCAGTTACATGGCACAAAATTCAAGAAAGATTTATTTTATAAAATCTCATTGGTATTGATGTGTATCTAAGCCAAGCTTCGATAAAAGGATTTTGGCACAGCTGCACAATATTTTTATGGTGCTAATCTGAACCGCATTTGCAAATAGTATAACTTTTTGCACTCTTTTTGTAAAACCATCTTGAAAGTATTCATTCCGTACCTTTTCAACTTTGCCCTTGTTAGCCTCGGCAAGTTCATGTTGGCGTTGTTCCTCAGAGAAAATTCCAAACATATTGATTAAGAGCTCAGCGTAATATGTCTTAAGGTGGCAAGATTCTCTCTGCAGAGGAAGGCTGATGTTTCTCATCTGTAAATGAAGGTAGAACATGTAAAACGATGTAACGGTATAGAGACAGAGCTGCCAACCCTCTCAGATTTTAGGGAAGACATCTGGGAAAACAGGTTCATTCCGTGACTCCAAACACATGTAAAAATCGCCAAGGTTGTTAATTGACAATCCAGGAGGGTTTTTATCCATGTCAGGACTCACAAAATTAGTCATTTTCTGAAGAATCTGTTGCAAAATCTGAGAGAGATTAGCGTTTTGGCATGTTTCACATAAATGGCGTCTGGTGTACTCACATACATCCTTTCACATGCACACTTACTATCCACTTGACCAGACTAAATGTTTGTTGCAATGTGGTGCATGCGGCAGGTGTGAAGTACAGAATCAATACCGTGTTTCAAACCAAACAATTATTTCTTTAAAATATTAACATTGGATTGTAGACCACTTTGAGGACCATGAGGAAGGTAGGGCGCCCTCGCTTGTCAGTCACTTTACCTCTTGTACTGCAGACACTGTGCAGATGTCACGCAACGTACGATCCATTATCCGTACCGCTCTATGCATGATGGTCTGAGCTTCCAGGAGAAAACTGTGTTGGTCTTCTTTGTCGATGCTGTCACGTGCAAACAATCTGTTTAAAAAAAACAAGACAATTATAAAATGCAAGGTAACATCAAAACACAATGGCGCAATTGCTTCCGCAATGTTGCCAAAGTCTGTACCAAGTATGTCCCGAGTCTATCCCGAGTCTATCCCAAGTTCTGGTGGACTTGTTAATGATCTAACATAAAGAAATAAAACTTGCAATACCTGAGTACACTGGCATGTTGCTGCATGGCCCGTACAGCTTCACGTATGTAGTTTCCTCTTACAAATTCTTTTGAACTTTGTTGCAGTTTCTGCAAGAAACAAATTGTAAATGTTCTCAAAATTCTTTGTGTTAGTTCTGGGTCACTTCTTTAAGTCTGGGTATCACAGAGATCAAGCAAAACTGTATAAAATAAATGGGAAATTCGTACCTGACATGCTACTTGGAGCTCGCGATGTGCTTTTGGCTTCATAGTATCTTCACTTTCATCAAGAACCTGGCTGATTTGGATGGATGCAAACCTTAAAGATAGATCACAGGATTGGAAATCTGTTACAAACGGCGTTATCTCCACGTATGATTGAGGATGTGTATGATAAAAACCAACCTGTGTATAAGTCAGCTCAGTACCTCATCTACGTTCTGAGAAAATTTTAAAAATGTGTTTATGCTTTCAATAAATTGTGTGAAGACAATTGGACAGTTTTAGTTTCTGGGAGAATCCTGCAGTTAAGGGCTCTCAGAAAACCAATTTTGTTGGGTTATCAACCTGATTAAACTTGGGTGGGATGAGCTGACCACTGCATCCGCACATCTCTTAAACAGTACAGGAGCTGAGGGAGGCACTTCAGGCAGAGTGGCACATCCTGCCTTAGTGGCTCTTACAGAGGCTGGTGCAGTCAGCCTTGCCACAAGAGGTGGTCATACACGTTACTGATCGATAAAATGTTACATCTCTCAGTCTTCTCGGTCTTTCAGTCAGAGTATAATTTGCATTCTTTCTGTTTTTCTAAGTGTATATTTGT
The DNA here is from genome assembly GCA_037783545.1 of Henricia sp. BOLD:AAB3569. Taxonomy (NCBI): domain Eukaryota; kingdom Metazoa; phylum Echinodermata; class Asteroidea; order Spinulosida; family Echinasteridae; genus Henricia; species Henricia sp. BOLD:AAB3569. The sequence continues at coordinate 2,116,505 of JBBELK010000454.1, read as the reverse complement.
AAGCCAATCAATGCTTTATAGGGTCAATGTCTTTCAGAAATTGATGTCTTTAATACTCACTTGGCTTCAAGCGTAGATTTTATGTACAACATCAGACCTTTCTTATTGGGTCTTTGATTGGCGATTCCAGCGTAGTGTCCCAGGGCCTTTAGGATGATGGCTCTTGCTTTGTTATGACGATCTCTGTCTTCAAGATCACCCACGGTTGCTTCCACAAGGAGGAGTGTGGTTTCCAGCCAGAAAGATTCATCGCCATCAAACGTCTGTTTGTGATAGAACAAGGGAGTGATTATTTGAGTCATACGTCAAGTTTGATTTGACTTGTAATAATGCAGCTTGTGGTGGGATTTGTGACGTGACCTTTGACATGATTTGTGACACAAAGTGTGACGCGACTTGTGGTGCGACTTGTAACATTACTTGTGTCTAACTTGCAACAAGACTCGTGTCTAACTTGTAGCAAGACTTTTGACTAACTTGTAACACGACTTGTGACTAACTTGTACACTTGTACCACAACTTGTACCACAACTTGTGACTAAATTGTCACTTGACTTATGACTAACTTGTAACATGACTTGTGACTAACTCATAACACGACTTGTGACTAACTTGTAACATTACTTGTGTCTAACTTGCAACAAGACTCGTGTCTAACTTGTAGTAAGACTTTGGACTAACACTAACTTGTACCACAACTTGTGACAGACCTTGTTACTAAATTGTCACTTGACTTATGACTAACTTGTAACATCACTTCTGAGTAACTCATAACAAAACTTGTGACACACCTTGTGACTAACTTATAACATGATTTGTGACTAACATGTAACATGTAACACGGTTTGAGACTAAGTTATAACACAACTTGTGACTATCTTGTAACATAAGTTCTGACCACCTTTTAACACAACTTGTGACTAACTTTTCTCACAAATCCCAAGTACCTGAGCCTCCTTGAGTAGGCTGATTGCTTGACCATAGTTAGCTTCTTGGAATGCAAGCTTAGCAAGGTTCTGCAGTATCTGTGCTTCAATCTGTCTGTCCTCAAATGCCTTAGTGGAGAGATGAGCTTCGCTTAGCAGCTGCCTAGCTGCTTGGTAATAACCCTGGACAAAGAAATAATCTGTCTAAGGAAGTATTCACGCATGAATCTTTGGTCATGACCAAATCATGACCAGTCGTGACTGAACGCAAGTGTAAAATCATTTCAACAGTGGCCGATTTCAGAATTGAATCACTCAAAATGTAGGCGTCTCGGTCATGACTATGGATATGGATTTGAGTAGTCATGCTTCGTAGTTTTTAACACAAATTTTAAAGTGGACTCGGTCACGACCAGTCATGAATTATCCATGTGTGAACATGCCTTGAGTTCGCCATAAAAATTCAGTAAGATTTTGCAAAAATATTTCTGGACAAGAACTTTTACATTGGCCAGTTGTTGACATTTTTTCTTTCCTGGTTTACATTTGTTACACTTTCTACAGGAAACCGCTAAAGATTTCCTGAGATTCTTCAGACAAGAATTAAGACACAAAGAGAAAAAGCGAGGGGGTGTTGTTGGTCCCAAATTCTGCATTGAACACTGAAGGTACACATCACCAACAAACTTAAGGTTTTTTTTAGAGGAATGTTGTTGTTCTTCTTTTTTTCCATTTTACCTGTTTGATGAGTATTTCAGCTTGTTGAGTCCAAGCTTCCCTGTATGTCATGCCACTGAGTTGCTTACCGCGGCCCACTACTGACTCAACAATATCCACCTGTATCAGGGGGAAAATGTGTTATTGTGTGTGAGGATTAAGATTTCAATTTAAATTATGCAATTTGTACTGAACATGTGGATCGTTGCAATTATTAAATAGTGTACAATATTTAAAATAATTTACAGACATACATGTCTTGGTATCATAGTCTGATAATATTGGAGAGAAATAAATGTTTGCGGTGTTCGTTACCATGACTATCAACACTGTGAGTAATTTTTGTTTTCTTGTCAACTTATGATGTAAAATTTGGGGTCATAGGATAACTACCGATTGTACCTTTTGGTCAGCAGGCATGATTATCCTAGAAGACTTTTTCTTAAGTTTGTCGTCGCCTCTCGCAAGTCTCTGCAACTCCTGCGCTCTTTGTGCTTCCACACGGACCTGGTTTTGTCTCTCTTTGTAACGAGCGGTCTCCTCTCGACTCCTAACAATTATAAATTTTACAAAGCTTCTGGTAATACCAGAAAAGGTTAGTGGGGTACCATAGCCGAGTGCTTTGGGTCATTGACCCGCAACGGTCAGGTGAAAACTTGGTGTTGCAGGTTCGACACCCAGCCTTGGTACCTGTGCTCTTGAGCAAGACAGTTGACCACAATAAACCCCTTCACGGTTATCGACACCATCTTGTTTATGGGGCAATTCGAACACGCGTTGCCATGTGCGTGCGCGGATCGTAGCTAATTCACAGTGACCTAACAATGCATTCGTATACTATCCGCGCACGCACACAGCAACGTGTGTTCGAACTGCCCAGTGAACAACATGGCGTCGATAACCGTGAAAGGATTTATTGCTCTATCCTTCAGAAGGAATGTAAAGCCGTTGGTCCAGTGTTGTGTAATGCACTTAACAGATTCCTTAAGAGACTCTTTCGTGAATAGTAAGGGTTACCCAGTGTCTATAGCAGTCGGCTGCCAATGGCACCACCCACCTATGTATCTCGATGTTTAGGTGGAAGACACTTGTAAGCTTCAAGCAGTTCAGCCTATGGGCTGTGAATTGAAGTTCAATAAACTCATTAAAACCTGAAGAAAGTTTATAAGCTAGTAACCCAAAGGAAAACAATATGCACAAAAAAACCCATGGAATCAAGCAAGGAACACAATCAACATGGCTCAGACAGGAATCGAACCAGGGACAAATAATTCCTACCTTGCCATGTCTTCTTCATCAACTCCCAGACCTCCACATGAAGCTTCATGGAATTTAGCAGCCGACAATAGATTCAACTCCACACAAATCTCGGCAGACCTTTAGAGACGTTCAGAGAAGTTTAAAAGAAATATTTAAAGTTGAAGTATACCCAAGGAACTAACAAGGATGTGGGGCGGTCGATTGGCGTAGTGGTTCTTTCCCAGCCTTTCACCTCTGGCGTCCCGGGGTTCGATTCCGGGGCATGTATGTGGATTGGGTTTGCAGTCCCTACTTGACCGCATGGGTTTTCCCCCAGGAGATTTCTCTGGGGGTTTTCCTCCCACTTCTAAAACTGCACCTCCTTCTTTGTCATCTTGAGTTGATAATTATTATTATTATTTATTTATTTGGCCAATACATGAAAAACAAGCACACACAAATTACATGCAGTGAACGATTAACAAAAGTTACATGTACATAAGAAAGCCCAATTTACGATGAAAAACTGAATAACGCAGAGAAAAATAGACAGGAGTGGACTTAGACAAAACATTCCAAGCCGGCCAGGGTAAGCAAAAGTGAACCTAAACACTGTAGCCCTAAAGCCTGCTTACCCAATAATAAAGTAAAGTTAATGCCAACACCGTATAGTTGATATGGTACATGTATAAAGAGCCAAACATGCCGTAAAATTAACAACAACATTTTGGCAAACAGGGATGTTTCAGAATTTACACACTTACATTAGCCTGTAGGAGTTGCCAACAATGTCGGATTCCACGACATCTCTGGCAATTATTTCACCAAGAACGAGAGCTGGGAACGTCAGATGGCTGTAGCCGATACCTCTGAGTTCACTCACAAGAATGTCCAGGTAGTACAGTGTTAGAGTCTTAGGAGAGAAGAAAAGTGGAATGGTGTTGGGAGCAGGGTTGGGACTTAAGGCCTAACGTATCATTTGCAAGATGAATCTTTTTATGGATTCCTGGAATAATAAGGGCATAACATATCTAAAGAAGAATGTTGGTAAACTAGCCTGCAGAAATTTCAGCTACATAGATGCAGCAATGCTTCAGAAGACCTTTAAATCTGTGCATTGCTTTTCTGTTAAATGAATGCTAAAAAAATGAGTAAGCACAATCATTTCTTTTTTTTGAAAACCACCTTTAGTTTTAACTTCTAATACAAATGGGTACCATTTTGTACAGAAATAAATTAATGTTGTTTTTTTTAATCATTGCTATCAACATTTTGAGTGAGGTTTTCTCGCAAATCATGAAGTAAATTTGGGGTAACTCGACTGATTCTGTCCACCATGAAGAGTGCATTTTCATACTACATTTTCAGGGAATTGGTGTTTAAAAGGTGCACCAGTAAGGAAAACAATAACAATAGCTTACTGGCTTTGTGATGGAGTCTTTGTTAATGCCTTCCCCTGTGTGGTCTTCTTTAAAAGCCTCTCGCATCTAAAATAAAAATTAAAAAAAATAAATGGGATGAAGGAAAAATCATAGGGAATTTTCATCGGGATTCAAACTCAAATACACTACAATATTTTTATTATCGACTAAAAACCATAAAACACTAAACGTATTGATTGCAAGGTTTTCTAAGCCCGAATACACAGTGCAAATAATTATATAATATTGGATGGCTTTGAGGGTAAAATGAGAATATACTGCACGAGTCATGAAAATACAGAACGAGCTGAAAATGAAGCTTATATATTCTTTGTTTTGTAAGATTTCTACAAGATTTTTGTCTGTTTGGTGTTGAAAACTTCAGTTCATTTGCGCTTTTGTCAATGTTGTACAGTATTTTTTGTTACAGTACTCACACGCATGTCGCGCACACACACAGTGCATTCACTCGATGCATGACGCGCGCGAACGCTTGTGCTTTGCTGTGCTCAGTGTGGACGCACATTGGATTGGGGCTCTGTGCTGCACAGTATCAGAAACGCACGGTATCCGCAAAAGCTTTATTTTATATAATATTTTAAAAATACTTGATCTCTTCCAAACAAGACCTTACCTCTTCCGGCACATCATACGAGGCCCAGTCTTCAGGATGTAGTGGCACTGCATCCAGCGGCCCCTTCCTCTTAGATTTCTCCTTGGGAATGTCTTGCTCCTTCCCTCCCTTACTCCCACCATCCTTCTTGACTTTCCCCTTAGCTGATGATGTCTTCTGACCTCCCTGCTGCTCGCTGGAGATGGACACTTTGGCCATCTCTTTGGCCACTTGACCGGCAGAGCTCAGGGAGACCTTCGAAAAACAAAACACATACTGAACTTTCAATGCATTACTTGCATAAAATTTTAAGAGCGTCACCTCACGAGATTAGTGAGCTTCTGATTTCAGGATGGTAGACAAAGAGAACATGTGGATTCGAACCAGCCACCTGCCAAATTCTGATCAGGAAGCTCCAGGGAGCAGACAGTAGCTGGTGTGCATGGGAGAATCGCGGCCAGCCACTATGGTCAACATGATGTGGATTCGAACCACTAACTTACCAAATTCTAATCAGGAAGCACCAGGCCAGCCACTATGATGAACATGATGTGGATTTGAACCACCCACCTGCCACATTCTGATCAAGAAACCCCAGGCCAGCAGACAATAACTAGAGTGCATAGGAGAATAGTGGCCAGTCACCATGGTCAACATGATGTGGATTCGAACCACTAACCTGCCAAATTCTGATCAGGAAGCCCCAGGCCAGCAAACAGTAGCTAGTGTGCATGGGAGAATCACGGCTGGCCATTTTAGCTAAGATGATATGGATTCGAACCAGGTGCTCTAGTTGCTTGACACTTGTCAAGTCCGTGACAGTCAGGTTTAGATCAGAGGCAGGAAGACCAATGATCGACTCTTTCTTTGTCGGAATAACTCCTGACGATGTGGAGTCCTCTATGGCTGCCGTTTTGACGATCGCTGTTTTTGTTTCTGGCGGAGTTGGCGAGTGCGTTGCGTGCTCAGCCGATTTCTTCAACTTTTTCTTTTTGGATTTGCCACCTGCTTGGAAAAAAAACCCAAGATATATATTCCATATAAAGATCATTTAGAATAACCGCTAATCCTTTTACTGTACGTAACTTTAAGGATTCAAACAGGCCATTCGATATTAGCAAGCGCAATGGTTGATACCTGCTCCAGTATGAAGGAGGTCCTGGGTTCAAGTCCCACCCATGTATGAGTTTTAAGCATATATCTTGGAAAAAGTACTTTTACATGCACCAGGTTAAGAAGGGGAAAATAAATTACATTTATGAGCCTGCAGGTTGGCGTAGCAAGTTTTTTCCTGGCCTTCCACCACTGTGGCCCTGGTTCGAATCCCATCTGTGTCAGATTGGATTCTCAGTCCCTGCTTGATTCTTTGGGGTTTCCCCCACATATTCGCGTGTGGGGTTTTCCTCCCACCTCTAAAACTGAAACATTTCTTGGCCTTCGTGACCGTGTTGAGTGAGTTTTGGGTTTAGCGCCGTGCCGGCATCAGTGGCCATATTCACGGCGGGAATATGTAAATATATAAAACAATAGGAAGTAATCAACAATAATCATGTGAATTGTGGAAGTAAAAACTTGGAGTCAGAAGAAACAATTATCACGTTGGAAAAGAATAAGAGACATTTCAAAAGGATTGAAGAACCATTGTATAGAAGTATTACGGTAGACTGATTCTGGGCAGTTTTCCAGGAGAATCCCATGGGAGGCAGGCTATGGAGGATCCCCCAGACACACGGCACCCTGTCTAAATGGGTCCCGCAAGGGCGGACGTTTCCCTTGCAGTTTAAGGGCCCGGGCCCCGCCGGTATTTTTACAGGCGTGACCGTGTTGAAGAACCACCTGGGTGGCTACAGAATAACTTATGTTTGCGAATCGTCAGCAACCAGATTCTTTTAAGGGATCATACGAAAGAGAAAAAGCCATAAGGCTAAAAATAAAGCGACTTTATTACTTTTTATCTAAACTCCTCAAAAAAGGTTCAGAAAGTAAAGTTTGACTGACGATTTCTCTCTTGTTGCAAACAAATTTTCCTTGAAATTTATATAATTGGAAAGCCCTGTTATTCCTCTTTACGATGATGTGTCATTTGTTTTGATTAAGCAATTGGGGGATGTGCAGCACAGCTGAATAAGGGGGCGGGTGTAAAGTGAAATGTCACAAAATGCATTGCTATTGTCAAAAAGTGCATTGACACATTCCCATCCTCCAAGCAAAAGGGGAATGCAATGCATGACAATAGCGGTGAATTTTGTGACATTTCACTTTCCACCCACCCCTGTATTCCGCTATACTGCACATCCCTCAATTGATTAATCATAACAAATGACACATCACTGTAAAGAGGATAAACAGGGCTTTCCAATGATACCAAATTCAAGGGAAATGCTTTAGTAACAAGAGAGAAGTCGTCAGTCAAACTTGACTTTCCGAACTTCTTTTTAGGAGTTTACCTTGGTGATCAGTAACTTTGACCCTGGTTTCAATTTTCATATTTAAGAGGATATCGACAGCCCATTCCAGCTGGTCTAAGCAGTCCGTCAGGGGAAACTCGTTGACGTAAAGCCACTCTGAGAATTCCATCAAGTACTCGACCTTCTGCCAGTTGCTTGCACTGACCTGTTTGGTTCCCACAGAAAAAGAAAAATGCAGTCATATTTCCTGACAGTTTTTAATTGCAAGTGACAAGAGTCAGCAACCCTTGGAATTTACTTACTGCAGCATCCAAAATTATATTTTAACACGGATTTTTGTGAACTTCAAAACTCAATCAATTGAGGGGAAAAAATTAGCTTCTTTCATTAAATTAGTTTTGGAAATTGTGACGTCACCCACGTTTCACACAGGGAAATTGTTAAAAACCGGACTTTACAATATGTTTAAGACCACCCATGTGATGTGTTTTTGACCAGGAATAGTTGAACTGTAACAGGTTTTTTACCAATTGAAAATTAAAGGAAATTTTTACCCTTTTTTGTGAACATGTGAAACGAAAATGTTACTTTGCAATGGCTTTTTGATTGACTTGCAGAAATGTGTGATTACACAGCACAGGGGCTTAACTATACCTACCTGCAATGCCTCAATGGCATTCTTGTATGCGGTCAGTTGCTCTTGTTGGTCATGGGAGCACAGCGCCACCTTGTGCCACATTTGGGAGAGGTAGTCCTCGCTCTCGTCCTGTTGATAATAGGGTGTTTTAGATTGTCACGACTATGTGAACTGCGACGTGATGACGTTGATGTTGAGGCTTTGCGCATGCATCAAGTCGTCTCTCTTGTCTACTGCCACAATCAAGAATGCCAAAACCACAGTGGCTGCATTATTGGTTGTGGCAGTAGACGAGAGAGACGACTTGACACATGCGCAAAGCCTCAATGTCGACGTCATCACGTCACAGTCCATATAGTCTAACACTCCGTAATACCAATGCAATTAAAACTCAACAAAAATAGTGTAGTAATATAGAAAATAGACTTTTATATCCCTTGATTAAAATCTCATGTTTCTATCAACCAAAACTCACCTTAAATTTAGCAATATCCACACTGACGTCTCTGCCAAGCTTGGCCTTGACCATGAGACGATGCTTGAATATTAATCTGCATAAAAATATCAAACCAATGGCAGCAAAGGATTTGCTTATGAATATTCACAGATGTGATTATGTTATTTTAATATTCAAGTTCAAGACATGGTCAAATGGCTATACTTTCAAAAATAGCCAATGAGAAAGTATGTGCTCATTAATATGCAAATGATTTTTTTTCCCATTGCAACTATTTACATATATGTATAGTTTTAAACTATTGAATATTTATGATCGTGCATATTTATTCCTTGACACAAATGAAAAAAAAGGTATGTTCATAAATATGCATACAATAGTTGAATTCTCAAAATGCAACCATTTGTATACATGTATGAAAACTTTATAAGCATTTATGCATGTTTAATGTGAACTATTGAAAATTAATGACTATGCATAAAAAACACTGCATATTCATTCATTATTAAACATATATTTGAATTTTTCTGCTTACAGTCTGTGTTTGGTGCGAGGCATGTCAGTGACAGCTTTGTCCATAGAAGCTAAAGCCTCCTCCCATTCACCCTACAAAACAACAAAGAAAAACAGGCATTTATAAGAATGACCCTGTTCACGCCTCTTTATTCAACATTCAAAGATTAAAATTGCTTCATTAAATAAAACAAAATAGCTACATTCAATGAAAAAATCACTTAATTTGACAAAATAAATTTGTATTGTTTACAAGTTACTGTCTGCCTAATTTGAACGGTACTGCTCTTAATTTGAATTTCGTTAAGTCAGATGTGTACGCATGCTTCACTAACTAATATTGATTAACTAATATTTATCGAATGGAGCAATTTCCTTAACCTGAACGGTACCAAATCCTCCACGATTTTCCATAGGACCAAGAGTTAGGGTTAATGTTAACTCACAAATCAATCCTCAAACCCTAGAACAGGAACAAATTTCTGTGTAGACCCTTTGCATGGGCGGCCATGACAGGAGCAGTCACATTGTCACAGTACGTCAAGCACGAGTAGTCACTTTGTGGATCTATTGTCACATCATTTAAATATGAAAACCTGTCATGGCTGCCGGTGCAAAGGATCAATTGATCTCGTTCACAGACGCCATCTTCATAGAAGAAAATGCTACTGCGTGTTAAATGCCATGAAGTACGCGCACACACACGCTGGAACATGTTCCAAACACGCGCAATCGATGCGCGTCACAAAGAAATACGCTCAAAGTCATGATGCACGTGGCAATTTGTAGGAAGTGACGTCATTTGAACGTGATCAATTGGCAAAAGAGAATTAAATGACTGAGTAAAAATCATTACTAAGTCAATTCACCTGATCGACATGTGCTTGGAACATGACTCCGTACATGGCCACACGAAGCGTTAAGTCGTCCTCTGGGTCTGATAGGATGCCAGCTATGGGGGAACTGGTTGGGCTGGGGATGGGGCTAGCAGGCTTGGAAATGGGAAGGGCTCCGCTGGTCGCTGTTGATGAATCCTTGTTGATAAAAATCAACAATATAAAGTTGATTTATACACAGGTCGGTTTTTATATCACACATCCACAATCATACACGAAAATAAAAGGGAGGTTTAGATGCACGTAAAATGCGAATGTGAACGCAAAATGCTTTGAACACTCGGTCGTTTTTTTGAGGTAATCTTAGAACAGACAAAAACAAAAATCCCCAAATGTGACTTTCATAGCAATATAACTCTTTTGCCGTGATCAAAATTCGAACCTGGGATCTGAGACCTTCTAAAGATATGAACAGTGCTCAAACCATTTTACGTTCACATTTGCGTTTTTACGTGTATCTGAACCTCCCTAAAGCCATTTGTAACCGTTTTCCAATCCCGTAATCTATCTTTAATAATCCCAACTAACCTTCTTCACGTGTTTGTCTGCAGTTGATGTGATGCAGTCTAGGATAACAGTGAGTGGTTTCTTGAGTAGCTGTCTTTCCATTGGTTCGTTAACAAGAGGCAGGCAGCCGTTCCAGTAAAGCCTGGCCGCAGTGATCACGAGGCCGTAGTTTTTGGCTTTGTGACCGTACCTAATGTGGGAAAATATCAACAAATCAAATTTTAAGGGGGCTATCTCCCACCTATTTTTGTTCAAACAGATCCCAGGACCTGTTTGAACAAAGTGATTCCCACAGTAATAAAATGTGACATTTCCTGTTTCTTTAAAAATCCTGTATTCAAGGGCTCTCAGAAAACCCATTTTGTTGGGTTTCAATGTGATTAAACATGTGTGGGATGAGCTGACATCTGGAGCTGTGCGTCTCAAAAACAGCCTTTGAAGTGCAGGGAGGCACTTCAGGCAGAGTGGCGCACCCTGCCTCAGTGGCTCTTACAGAGGCTGGTGCAGTCAGCCTTGCCACAAGAGGTGTTCATACACAAAATGTTACATGTACTACTGTCAGCTTTAATTTGCATTTATTTATTATTAAAACCATATCGTAACAAATTGCATGGGCCATACCTTGCAGCGTTGAGAAACGCGTCCAGTGCCGAGCGTCTTACGACATTTTTTCCTTGCATGTTGAACATCAGACTTCGGCCCAAGATGCGACTGCAGAAACTCAACATCTCATTGTACACCATAGCCTTGTGTCTGAGCATGGAGGACAAAAACAATTTAAAAGTTATTTTATTTTATTTATTTACAAGCCAACTCGTACGCATGCAAATTGTTTCCGTTCATTCACAGCATCTCGGATGTAACTAGAACCATCAAAAACATGATTAACATATCATAATATGAACTTTATTATTCTATTTGAAAACAAAAATTGCAGTTTTGAGCAGAAATTGAATTTTGTTCAGCAGTTATTTAGCTGAAATGTATTTGCGAGAGTTGACTTGTGTGTGAGTTTGGCACGTGCACAAGTAGGAAAAAGTACGAGTTGGCAAAAGAGGCAAGCGTATGAGTTGGCAAGCGTATGAGTTGCCATGCATATGAGTTGCCATGCGTACAAGTTGCCATGCGTACAAATTGGTTGCGTACAAGTTGGCACACCCTAGCTCATAAGGGAGTCATCCTTATCCTTCATACAAAACTTGATACAAGGAAAAGCAAATATAAGCAAGTGCAAGCCAAAATCTTGTGATTGGAACAGCTGGGTCAAATAGTGAAGAAGCCTACAAGTGTTTTGGTCGTAGACAAACACCCTAACAGACAGTCAGACAAGCAACAGTAACTCACTCCTCCATCTTCTTATTCCTAATCCCGCTGTTATCAAACGCTAGAGCTTTAGTCGTGGTTCGGATAACGAGTTGATGATCCCTGCTTGCTACAGCCAGTTCAGATAGCCGAGTCCAAACTTGAAGCTCCACCAAGAACTCGTCCCATTGGCTTTCCTCAACCATGCTGCAAATCTACAAAATCATTCAAAATAAAAATCATCACTCGATGAAGTTAGGTTATGTGTGACATTTCCACAAAATGGTCAATAAGGGAGCAATGTGTCATTTGCATAATTATGTTGCATGATGTGGTGGATTACACTGTTTGGAGGTCATTTTGTCAAGTCTTCAGTTTTGATGGAGTGCCACCATTTTGAATTATTTAACAAAGTGGTGGTTGTGGATGTAACTGGGAAACCATGTCAGTTTAACTTTTATCACTCCGACTCCAAATGTTTTTTGTGTTGAATTTGAAATTAAAAATCATTTTTAATTAGGAGGATTCCAACTTGAATTTCTGTGTAGTTCAAGAAAATCCGTTAAACAAAATTGCACAAAATTCCATTTAGTTGATGTCTGCTTGTGAGTTTTGTTAAAAGTAATAAGGATTTTAAATTTCTCTCATTTAACAGCTGAAATTTCTGAGTACTATTAATTATGGGGTTATCCGAAAAAAGAAAAAAAGGTTCAAAATGGTTTTGGATGGAACAGGGAAACTGTTCCGGACCTTCATGGAATGTACAGCTTATATTTTGTCTAACTTATAAATTAAAATTATTCATTTTTTCCCCGAAGCAATTCCTACTTTGGTTTTACCTCAGCAAGCGAGGGTGTCTCTTTAAACTCAGACAGTCCGTTGCCGTTCAAAGACTTCATCTCCAAGGCAACAAGAGCACGGGTCAAAGGTTGCTGACCTTCACTATCATTCTGGAATGGACAAAATTACAAATTTGTTGTTGCTTCCTTGGATTCATCTCCAATATAGTTCAAAGTATAATATGTTCATTATTTTTACATGTAACCTTAATGAAACGCAAGTTATACTCTGACCAAAAGATTGAGGAGGCTGAGAGATTAACAGTTATGTACATGACCACCTCTTGGGATGCACGTATGCTAGTGGTCAGCTCATCCTATGCAGGTTTAATATGGCTGATAACCCAACAAAACTGGTTTTCAATCAGGTTGATATAAACCAAGCATGGTATTCTGAGAGCCCTTAACTGCAAGATTCTTCCTAAAACAGGAAATGTCACATTTCATTGCTGTGGAAATCACTTTGTTCAAACAGGCCCACTTGGACCTTGAGGAAATCACTAAAGCAGAACAGTCTTGAACGCGATTCCAAAGTGATTGGTCGATCAGTGCCTTGTTAAGTATACAACAAAATTCTGATCAGATCTGATTACAGAATTGATATTTTTAAAAGAAGATTGCATTTCATTTTTAGAAGAGTATACTTTGAAAGATGTACACATGTTTACCTCATCTTCCGTGCCTAGCGATTTAGCAATCTGTTGACCAATCAGCTGCTTGGTCTTGGTCCATATGATAATGAGGGGATGACGCACAGAGACAGGTACGACGTCCATTAGTCTGGTGCCGTCGGTTATTTCCATGCCGTACTCACACACCTGGATGTGTCAAGTATACATTGAAGGCAGGGTTGTAGCCCAGCCCATCACAAGCCCATCACAAGTCCTCACAAGCCTTCACAAGTATATCACAAGTCCCTGTGTCTTAATTCAAGTCACAAGCTATTCAAATGGACTCCAACAAAGGCATTCTTTTGTGCATGTTCATCCTTTTCCTCTTGTTACTGGACTTGTTACTGGACTTGTGACGGACTTGTGATTTTATCAGCTCTAGACTTGTGATAGACTTGTGATGGACTCGACTACAACCCTGAGGAAGGTGCCTTTCAATATGTATGTTACATTTTAATAGGCACTCACAGGATTTATCCATTCGTTTATTTTTTTGACATTTTTTGTAACTTTGTTATTCCTGTTCTCAGTAAAGAAAAAACTTGGGGTGTAAACTGCAGCGGTTTGCCACAATTTTTGGCAAAAAAAGGTGAAAAGTATTTTTATTTTTTTTTAATTTCAAACCAACAATAATGCCATTATACCAGTCTTGCATATTTTGCAAAGAATGAGCCTGAACTGAATGAAAACTACAAATTTCAGGGGGCTCTAGTAAGTATCAATGCTATTTTATTTTTAATCACTACGTTTTATAAATTGTCTTTTTGCTCCAACACTTTCCGTCAGGGGTTTTTACCGATTTTTCCAATGAAAAATAATAACTTTGCCACACCAAGAAACCCTTCTATTTTCTAGTTGTTTATATTTTATATTTTTCTAGCTTTTTTATTTTTCTGTATTTTATTCATAATTCATCTTCTAAGGTGGAATCGGCTTAGAGACAATATATTTTTAATTTCTGACCTCAAGTGCCTTTTTGATGTCGTCCATTCCATCCGGGTCGACTGTCAGTCCTCTAGCTTTGGCTGATGCATGACTAGTGACCGACTTGGCCTTACGTAACGATTCCTTCTCGTTGGCTTTATTCTGATTGGATGGTGGTGACGGGGGTGCAAGTTCCCGGGTTGGAAATTTGGGAATCCAGGGCTGGACTAGACCGTAGGCTAGGGCAGTGCAGAAGTTGACTAGCATGACTGTTTCACTGTGTGAACCAAAAAGAAATAACAGACGTAAAAGGATTATTCCAGAAATTCAGATTTACATTTCAGAGTTTGAAATTAATGCTTCAAATATTCAAGTAGTTTGATTCTAGGGGCCGTTCAAAGTTGTCAATATTTCTACGGTTCTACAAAGCGTGGTCAGGGAGGGGGGAGGTGGTCGAGGGGTGTGTAGGACATAACATGCACTCACTCGGAATGGCCGACTTGTTTAAGGTCTTCTAGTAATGAACTGAAGCCAGCGATGAGTTCTCGGTGTCTGTCTGCTGACAGTAGATGGTTGTTATAGTTCCAGAGGTACGCTGCGGCACTGCAGACGATCCAAGACTCGTTAAGCTGTACTCCAAGCTCGGAGGCCCTCAGAAAGCCCTTGGTGACGGACTCGGAGAGGTCCTTAATCCAGTCTCTGTTAGGAAAAACGGTAAGGAGTCATTCCATGAAGTTGGGATACGGCATCCCCGTTACAACGGTGACCTTTTGTATCATATATTTTTAGACTTATGAATTTCATTAGCCAATTGACCCCTTTCGAACACGTGCGAATATGCCATTTTGGGAGTCAAATAATGCGTGCGCGTTGTGTGGGCATAACGCGGTTTAGTTCACCAACGGGAGCCTCATCATAGCACGTTGCGCGCGCTGTGGACACACACAACGCGCACGCACATTGCTTCCACAACGACGCGGCATTGTTTACTCCCAAAATGACGTCATTGGCATGAGCTCAATAGTACACAGAAATACCAGCGGCTGAGTTAGATAGATTAAAAACCTTTTTTTAATAAAATAGAGAAGCAACAGTCAACCAAATGTGATTTTGTGCAAATTTAGGTCTGACATTCAGCGTTTTTCAACAGATTTTCTTGAATCACACAAACAATTCAAGGTAGAATCCTCCAAATTTAGATTACTAGTGATTGTTTAGATCGAGAATTGTGTGCTAAAGAATCAAGTCAATTTTTCCTCTAACCTGTATTCTATCCAGTCTGGGTTGTCCTCAGGCTTAGTGGGTATGTAACCCTTAGGGTGTTTGCTGGTATCAACAGGAGGGATGGGGTCGTCATTCAAACTTACTCCCTCTGATCTCAACAGATGGATTAGAGACTGTATGCAAATAAAAAAATAAATAAACATGTTGGCAAAATGAGTACAGTAAAAAAAAAAAAAAAAAATAACAATTTTATTAAAATATTTATTCTTGATCGGAATAAAAGTTGAATACAGTGAACTTGTGGATAACAAGGCACTGATCGACCAATCACTTAGAATCGCTTTCAAGACTGATCCACTTCAGTGATTTCCTCCAGATCCAAGTGGACCTGTTTGAACAAAGTGATTCCTACAGTAATGAAACAACATTTTCTGATTTTGGGAGAATTCTGCAGAGCTCTGAGAAACCCAATTTTGTTTGGTTTTCACCAACAGCCCTAAAAGATCAGAATCTCAGGGAAGCGCTTCAGGCAGAGTGGCGCACCCTGCCTCAGAGGTTCTCATGGATGCTAGTACTGCAGTCAGCCTTGTCACAAGAAGTGTTCAAATAAGTTATTGACCGATAAAATATGTTACATCTCTCAGCCCCCTTGATCTTTCTGTCAGAGCATTATAAATTTAAATTTCTTTATTGAACCGTATATTTTAATATACAACAGAACCACAGAAAGGGAGTGCAAATCCTTCGACTTTACCTCCGCATTTAGGAAGTGTACTTCAGCCAACATGCGGATCAAGTCTTTGTCGGAGTGGGCGATGGATCGAATCTCCTGGGGCGGGACTTCAGATGCCGTTTTCCTGCTTCTTGTTGGGGTGTCTATTGTTTCTTGGGGGCCTGATGTGGTGCTGTTTGACAGATGAAAGCCATATTTGGTTTGGGCTTAATTTTCCAGGAATTTTAGTGAAACGATGAGAGGACAAAATTGTGTGGCGTTTGTGCTCAGACTTTCAGCTCAGGAAAATGTTACCGTGGTTTAAGCAACTGCCTCAGTGAAGTGACAAAACTTCACTGATCGTGGCTGTTTATATACCGACCAACAAAAGAGACATTTCTTCAGAAACAAATTTAATCAAAATTTGAAACTTTTCTAATTATATTCACATAACAGCTTTGTTACCGATGACTGCATAAAGCTTCTGTGTGCTGAAAATTTCCACTCTTTGATTGACTGCATTTTTTTCAAGAACATTTTTAAAATATAATTTTTGTTCATGTTTCTTTTCCAGCTCAATGTACATCTAAGGAATTTCCAACTTGGGGCTGTTTACCAGAAAATACTACAGCAAGAGTAACAGTCATGGAAGTAATGACATGGAATTTCAGTTATGGGGACCTGTTTCTGCTAAGCAAAATTTTTTCTCTGCTAAGCGGTATTTTTTAGTGAGGAAATTTATGAAATATGGCCCTGGTCAGTTGTGGAAAGGAAAGCTCCCTTTAAAACAGTTTAAGAACTGGTACTAGCTCAGCAAAAAGTATGTACTAGCTCAGTAAAAAGTACACTGCAGTCAGGGTTAAAGGTATGTGCATCAAAAACTTTAAAATGTTAGTGTATGACTTTACTAGGAGGTGAATGTACATTTTCACATGGCTTTAATACCTTTCATTATGTCCATCTGAGCGTCCAGTTGGTGGCCGCACAACGTTCCATCGGTCGTCATCATACAGGAGGCAGAACCGCGCCGCAACTCGACACACGTCCCACACCTCTTGTTTACGAGCAACCTTAGCAAGATCCGACCACAATCTGGCCCTGTATATAATAATAATAATAATGGTATCTTATATAGCGCACATATCTAACCTGCGGGATACTCATGGCGCTTTACAATATTATTACCCTGGTCATTGGGCACAGCTCCCTGGGGAGTATGCAGCTGTACCATTTCTATGGTGATATATTAAGCACGGCCATACCAAATATTGCGTTCATTATATTGTGCATTATAGCTCAGCTGGTAGAGCGTCTGCCCGGTGTGTCAGAGGTCTTGGGGGAAACCTGAGGGAGTATACCACTGTGCCTCATAGCTCAGCTGGTAGAGCATCTGCCCAGTGAGTGAGAGGTCTTGGGTTCGAATCCCAATAAGTCCCATATGAGTTTTTCTTTGAAAGTGATCTCAGAAATCTTTTGAAACCTATCACCACATACCCACCTTTCTCTGTCGTTTTCACTGCCTAGTCGCTTGATGTGGCCACTGCATTTCTTGATACAATTCTGAAAATGTCTGGCTCGGGTCCCAAGGTGGTCAAGAATGGACTGGTAGCCCTTGCCTCCACTGCCTAATAACCAAAACAAATGAACATGTCAGGGTGTGACTTTACTGGTCAATGGATTTATGTAATTGGCAATCGCTTTGCTAGCCGTGGTTGATGGAATAAGGTTGTGTTTCCTGGGTGGTACAACGTCACAGTTTTCAAGGTCATTTGCGACAAAAAGACAAAACCTACATGTATACCCGCATGGAAATTTGTGGTATAGCACAAATGATTTTGGCTGTTGTTTTTTAGTCACTCGGCTAATTTGAATTTGCTATTTTATCTTTTTTAATTCTCACTGCTTTAGTGTTATTTTTAACCATTTTGTATTTTATTTTTAAATCTTGCATGCACAACAATGGAATTTCAGCTTAGAAAATGCACTTTTCAATCGTGATATGAAATGTCTGAACCTCACAAGTATAGCGCACATGTAAACAAAATCATTGCGTCATTAAAAGACCAAATGAAAAGACAAACAAATGCCAGATTCAAATGGTGACAATTTTAAAATCAATGAATAAACAAAATTAAATAAATAAAACCGAGGATGAAAATGTAAAAAATGTGCATTGGGCGAGCTACATGTGCATAATGCATGACGGCAGCACACATCAAATCTTTGTCACACAAACTACTCTTGAAAGACTTGCCATAGCGTTTCATTGTAGCATTCAGCTGTTGCTCATACAAGAGTAACTGATCCTCAAATGAACTGGGATGATTTGCTGGAGGTCAAAAATGTCCCCAATAATACCACAATTTAGGTCAAATTTGTTATAGAGTAAATCATAATTAATGTTGGCACTGTTACAAACATGAATATAGACATCTTATAAACATCTTAAAAACAAGTCTACCACACATCCATACAAGTCCTCAGAAGTCCTTAAAAAAAATTATGTAAATTACCTAATGCATTCTTTGTGAGCGTTAATCATTTGTTACTTGTGACAGTATTCATGAACTTTTTACAATGGACTTGCATGGTCTTGAAAATAACACCCCAATAGGCTGATTAATGTCATCAGATTACAGAAATTATTTAGTTTTAATACCTTTCAGTTCGTTCTCACTCTCCAAAACCAAGAGAAAGGCATCGGGGGAGAGAGCTTGGCCAGCTTTGACAAGGAGAGACCGCTTCATACGCACAGTACCCGACTCTGCACTCTTCCTTGCCTAGAAATAAGAAATTATTCATAGTAATGATCAAATTTGGAACACAAAAATCACGTGGCCCTCATCGGGATTCGAACCCTAGACCTCCGACATACGAGATCACTTTAACAGACATTTCTCAAGCCACTGTGAGCGGTGCACCACAGTGAAAGAGTTAAACACACAACGCCCGAGTCTGCACTCTTTTTCTTGCCCAGAAATGAGATATTATTCGTGGCAATGATTAAATATGAACATGGCCCTCATCAGGATTCAAACCCAAGACCTCTGGCAAACCAGGCAGATACAAACCAGACAGAGTGCTCTGGGATTTTTCAAATGCATTACACAACACACTGGACCAACGGCTTTACATCCCTTCCAAAGGATGGAGTCAATGACCCAAACCACTCTGCCACGCTACCTCACATGCATGGCAGCAAAATACTGCATCTGTCACTGTGGCAGAGGTCTCGGGTTCGAATCGCAGTACAACAAATTTGATATTTCTCTCATTCGACATGACAGATTTATGAATACCTGTTCAATGATCATAGCAGCCTGGTCTTCCGTTATTTCTGGCTGTTTGTAAAGTTCAGCTCTCAGCTGTAGTCGATGCAGGGCTGTCTCGAGCCTCTCGTGGTATTGTCCTCCGTCGTCTAAGCTCAGGGCCTGGAGCACAAGATTCAATTTAAGTAAGACTCAAAGACTCATGACAAGATGAAATGCGTTTATTTTTTTGGTTTTTTTAAACGATACCTGTAACGGATCTCTGCTATCATCAAACACGATGCTGATTCAAATCAAATATATGCGAAATTTAATAAAAATAAAACAGGGGAAAGCGACTTCGGCACTCGCATGGCCTTCCCCTGGCAAAATCTCTCGGTATGCCACTGGTTGTCAAAACTTCCAGCATTTAAAATATTTTTGAAATTAGCTTGAAAAAATTAACCACTGTGAATACTAACCTGACTTGACCATCATGCGTGACTTTAATTGAATTGACATTCAGATCAAATGACTTGACTTGGGACTTAAAAGGCAGTTTGACTTGACTTGACTTGAGACTCGTTCCAACACTAGACTGTTAGTGACCCTCTGAGATACCTTTTTCAGGTGGTCCATAGCCACTTGTATCTGTTCTTCATCCTCTTCACACTTTGACAGTTCTGCGTGAATCTGACATCGAAGTAGCACCAACAGGCTGGGGTCCAAAGAATTAATTCATCAATTAATTTGATTGAAAGCTTGTACACAAGATTTTGCTTCGGAGAGAAGTTGTCAACGTATTTACTGTTCTACAGAGCGTAGTATTTTTCAAGCACCCCCTTCCCTCCCCTGAAATACTACTTATCAAAAATAAATTGTCACTACCATGAAATGTCAACATTTTACAGTGCATGTAAAGTCCTACTCGGCCCTCAACCCCCCTCCCCCTGCCCCCTTCCTACGATTTGTAGTTCCGTGAAAATTTGTAGTTCTGTGACAACTTTGGACGCCCCCTTACCTGTGACTGTTTTCTAGGGCTTCAGCTACCAAGCTGAGAGGCCTGCGTACATGCTCTCTGAGGTTGGCCTGAAGCAGCGGTAGGCACAAGTTCCATTGCGTGACACAGCCGGCTTGGATGACGTTAGGATCGCCGTGACGGAGTGCGCTCACTAGGGCTTCATTCAAGCGGTTGATGGCTTGGATTCGAACCTGAACATAAAAACCATGACAAATGGTGCAAAAAGTATACTGTCAAGAATGTGTTAGCAGGCCTTGATATTAACCAAGGCCACTGAGGCCAATGGTCTCATGCCCTGCTGAGTTGGCCCTGATGCCCCTTCAAGATATACACTTTCTGAGGCCAACTTGGCCAGCATGCCCTGTCTTAAATTCCTCGAGGCTTGTATACACTCATAACCAGTACACATTTGGAACAAAGTTGGCCATGGTGCCCCTTCAGTTGGCCTCAGTGCCCTTTGAAATTAAAAAAAATTAGGATAAAACTGAGGGCGGAGTGACTTGGCCCCTTACTTTTATAACATTAGGGGTCTGTGTTAACATCCACAAGTTTATTTAGTCTAAAGGTCTGCATGGGTTTAGTTAATACTCCAGCTGGCTAACTTGAAAATGATACTTTAACAAAAGAAATTCTGACCTGAACAGTACTTCTGCTATATGACTCCTGCCTCTCCCTCAGTTTTAGTACCATTAGGGCACTTTCTAGGAACTCCATCTGAATGAACATGCCCTTGTCCTGATACAAGAAATGACAAGAAGGAGAATAAACATTGCTCATTAGCATATTCTTATAAACTCTTAGGCAAAGCAAGACAAGGTAACATCATTTGGGGGGGGGGGGGGGAAATTTGGTTGAGCTCTTGGTAGCTCACTTTGGCTTATTTTAACACAGGTGGTAGAGCATCTGCTCGGTGAATCAGAGGTCTCGGGTTCGAATGAAAAACAAATCCTCAAATGGACTGTTAGTACAATAAATGGATACAAGAAAAATCAGACTCCGTTCAAAATAGGAAAAATCACTTCGTTCAGCAAAAATTTATAAATCATAATTAGTTAAAATGAAGTGAGCGTTCACATCTCACTTTGACTTTAAACCAAGATGAAACACAGATCAAATGAAGAAAGGTATCGTTCATATTAGGTAACTGCTAACGACGGTCGAATTAAGCTGTGTGATGCCACAGACTTCATTTTACCTTAATGGCTGTGTTCTTCATTCCAATGACACATCTAGAAACAAGGTCCGGTTGGTCGTATTCAACACAAAGGTTGGCCAGCTCCAGAAGTAACGGTGCTCTGAGGAGAAAAAAAAAATCATTATAAGAAAAGTTGAATTAATAACACAAATTATATATTTTCACTCGTGTGTTTATTCGAAGTGATGAATGACAAAATGAAAGTGAAATGTCGGAAAACCAAATTTCACAGCAATAAAAACTGGATGTTAATATAAAACAAGAACAAAACTTTAGTATGATGTATGAAGAGTTTAAGCTAAAAATGCATCCAGTTTTAGCCAGAGAGGTTAGCCTGCAGGTTTGTATATCTTAAAATGGCGACTGGTTAATGACAGACAACTACTTGTAAAACAAACAATACTACATGTCTTAGTAATTACGATGCTAGAAGAAACATGGGACTTATCAATAAATGGGTGTCAAGGAAAAAAACACATTTTTTACAGACACGGCAAATATCTCTTCAGAGCTAACCTGAACTGCGCATCTAAAAAACAACATATGCTACATGACTATTGAAAGCCACAGCACACTTTTTGTTTTTGATAATAATTAACACTCCACACAACTCACTTCTGCCATTTAGAAACCGGAATTTCCGGAACAGACGAGGGAGGTTTGAATTTTAAACCTCCCGTTCTCCTGTGAAATTGACCAATCACAATGCAAAATGCTAACAAATTGTGTACATCAATGCCGCGGGTTTCATGTATGTTCATGCACACCGTGCAATGTAATTTTTTTGTGCATACAATTTGTGGTATTTATTAATCCTAAGAATGAGACTAAAGCACATATAAGACGATAATAATAATAATAATGAAAATTTATAATGCGCCGATATCCATCAAAAAAGATGCTCATGGCGCAGAAAAAGATGCTCATGGCACAGAGCCACTTGGAGGACATCAGATGAAATGTGAGAGAGCATTTCATTACATGTAATCCACATTCCAATCACAGAGTGATTAGGCTTCTACAATGAATGTTCTTGGAGAGCTATGCTACTTTCTAAGTGACAAAACATATCACGTATCATGAAAATGGCCTGTGCCTGTGTGGATAAAATCCCTAAAGACTGGCTGTCACATTAGCCTAAGCCAACTTCTGTGTTCAGTTTTGTTATTTTCTGAAAAGATTACGGCTGTTGGCATCACAAAACCTTGAGTGTTAATCCGAAACAACGGCTGTCTTTTTAGTGTGTTTAATTATACAACACCCGAATAAATCTGATTCGGTGCGTCATAAGTCTCATGTTGTTGAATTTTTCAGTTTACAGACTTTGGGTTATACTCGAGTTACACGTACGAGTTACACAAAGTAAACACAGTCACAATGTTTTTGGCGCTTGTTTTACAAGCTTTTCACACAGACACAAGCCTAGCTAATGCCAGTGTTTTACACTTCTGGCTAGATAATTTAGCACAATGGGCAGGGATAATAATGCTGTCAGAGCCTTGATGAGAACTATGCATTGCAAATTTGCGTGTTAGGTAACATTATTATGATAGATCAATTCTTACATGGGGTACGCTTTAAAGCTTTCTGTATCAAGGGCAGATGATTTTAATTTTTTTCATAAATTCTTCCTGAAACAACAGCATTTTACGAACTATGTTTACGAACTGCGTTTGTAAACTAGCCTGCATAAATTTCAGCTACATAGGCCAAGTTCGATTTAACTATAGTCGACTAGTGTCTCTCGAACGATGGGTAATTTTGTCGACTTTAGTTAACTATGGTTGTGAATCGAACTTGGCCTTAGATGCAGCAATATGTCCGAATTTTTTTGTATTAGGTAAATGCTAAAATTATTGTACATGCCCTTTTTAAATTTAATGTTTATTTCCCCCAAAAAAATACCATTTTGGATAGAAAAAAAATCATGCGGTGTTATGTTACCATTGCTATATCAACACTTTGCGAGTAAGTTTTTTTCTTGTCGACTCATTTCCTGTCTTTAAGACAGAGACGACAATAATTAATACATCTATGCTTTGGAAATCTACATGTACATATTAATTACTACACTATACTACCCAAAAAATTGTATTAAACATTATGAGCATGAGTTTACAGATTAGAGCTACGACATCATGCAAAAGTTCATGCAACATGAGACGACTTACAGGTCATTGCTAGTGGTTGCAACCTTTGACACGGAGGTCAAAG
Organism: Henricia sp. BOLD:AAB3569; assembly: GCA_037783545.1. Taxonomy (NCBI): domain Eukaryota; kingdom Metazoa; phylum Echinodermata; class Asteroidea; order Spinulosida; family Echinasteridae; genus Henricia; species Henricia sp. BOLD:AAB3569. The sequence continues at coordinate 2,092,821 of JBBELK010000454.1, read as the reverse complement.
AGGCAGGGGAGGGGACATCGCCCCTTCCCAATGGTTCAGGCTGTGTACTAAATGATGAAAGTTCAGATTATGAGTGGGTAGAGGGTCAGAAAAAATGGGATAATAAAATTATTTTAACCCCCGACTAGCCATTTTCCCATCTATTCCCTGGGAGCGGGATAAGCACTTAGATTACAAATAGTCCCTCTAATAGCTCCCCAATTATCGCATGGGTCAACGAGGCAGTCAGGATTAAGTGTCTTGCCCAGAGACACAAACACGTTGGCCATAGTGGGGCTTGAACCCACAACCTTCTGATTGCAAGCCCCGTTTCATGGGTCAACGAGGCAATTGGGATTGATTGTCTTGCAAACAGAGACACAAACACATTGGCCAAAGTGGGGCTTGAACCCACAACCTTCTGATTGCAAGCCCCCGTTTCATGGGTCAACGAAGCAGTCAGGATTGAGTGTCTTGCAAACAGAGACACAAACACGTTGGCCATAGTGGGGCTTGAACCGACAACCTTCTGATTGCAAGCCCCGTTTCATGGGTCAACGAGGCAGTCAGGATTGAGTGTCTTGCCCAGAGACACAAACACGTTGGCTGTAGTGGGGCTTGAACCCACAACCTCCCGATTGTAGGCCCTGCTTCATACCCACTAGACCACACGAACCCCACCTAGCTACTTCCTGATATTGAGTCTCACGAAGGGATTAATAAATCAGTTGATAATTTAAAACAAATATTTTTCTCTCCCCTTAAGACAAACCAAATCTGGCTGACTAATAGTCTTACCTCGTCTCTTCTGACATGCTAGCTGGAGTGGCCGTCTTGCGCCCACTCAGCGAACTACTTGTACGAGAAATGTCCTCTTCCATCAAAATCTGACGTAGAACTTTATCTCCTTGAACATCAAAGTCGGTAATTTCGTTCTGCTCCAATCCACTGAGAACATTAGAAAAACAACATCATGATTTGCATACTGTTAACAAAAATGAAATTTTCTTAAAATATTGTTTATTGATCAGAACAGAAGTTTGTTGAATACAGTGAATTTGTGGATAACAAGGCACTGATCGACCAATCACTTTGGGATCGCTTTCAAGACTGTTCTACTTCAGTGATTGCCTCCAGGTCCAAGAGAACCTGTTTGAAAAAGGTGATTCCCACAGCAATGAAATACAAGGTTTTCTGTTTCTGAGAGAATCTTGCAGTTAAAAGGGTTCTCAGAAATACAATTTTGTTGGGTCAACCTGATTGAACCTGTGTGGGATGAGCTGACCCCTAAAGCCGAGCATCTCCCAAACAGTCCAAAAAAATGCAGGTTCTCAGGGAGCATTTCAGGCAGAGTGGTGCACCCTGCCTCAGTGGCTCTTATATGGAGGCTGCGTGCAGTCAGCCTTGCCACAAGAGGTGTTCATACACGTTAATGACCGATAAAATGTTACATCTCTTAGTCTCCTCGATCTTTTTTAACCTAGTATTATCAGGAATATAAACAATGAGGTTCAAATGTATTTGTAGGAAATCTGAATTCTGCAGGATTGTGTTGGGTACTTTAACTGTCTGGTACTTACACTCTAAGTTTAACTATCTTGTAGTAAGCCGTCAGGTCACCATTCCCCTTTACATCCTTTAAAAGCTTAGCGTGGTCAACCAATTGATGACGGATCTAAAAATTAAATAAAGATTATCAAATTGAATTTTGATTCAATAAACTAGTGCGATCTTCTAAATTCAAAATATTCATTGAAATTTCACTCATTATGTAATTTGAATTGATAAAAATACAGGTAATATAATTTGAATTGATAAAGTACAGATTCAAAAAGGGCAGGCAAGATGAGCAACTACCTTTTCCAGATAGCGAACTGGTCAAAAAGACTTGGAATGTAATCGTAAGAAAATGCTTTGTATTACGTTGTTAAACAATTTAATCAGAACTATGATGACACCAAGACATACCAAACTGTTTGTTAATATTTTAAATATTCTTCACTCTTAAGAAACTGCACAGGAATTTTTTTTAAATTTTTGACAACTACGAAAGGCCATTTTTACAAATGCACAAAAATGTCACATTTTTAATTTTTTTTAAGACCCAGGTAAATGTGCAGGTGCAATTACATACGCCTCATACCAGGAAAACTTGTGAAAAGTAACAAGTTGGAAAATGCATGAAAAATTGAATTTAGTCTTCATGAATCAAAGATCTTAAACAAACAAAAGCCAGGACCAACCAACCTGTAACCCCAGCACGTCCTTGTAGAGACCTGGGACGTTAGCCTTGGTGAATTCCGCCGTAGCTTTACTGACTTCAGACGCTTCCTTGACTCGGCCCGCGTCCATGTGGCACTCGATGAGCGCGATCATCAATTGGGCGCGCCATTCGTAGTCCTTGTCGTCGATGTCGTCGAGTGCCTTGACTACGGAGTGCAAGCTGAGGGAGAGGTGCTGTCGATAGCCAGACTTCAGGAATGGACGGCAGAATTGCCAGAATAGGACGGAGGCATTGTAGACTAAAAAATGGTACCTGTTGGACAATCATAATTTAACCATTTATTCTGTGTTTCCAGCATTAGCCACGTGGAATGTAGGAATACGTTTGTATTAAGTGACTTGTAGAACCAGAAGCGAATGGAAACATTTATTGGGGGACCGAAGATTTTGAATGTGAGGCACCATGATGAATGCGGGGTGGCAAAAATATTCACAGAGGGCAAGCCACCCCACAAAAAAACCCTGCAAAAAACCTGGCATCAATAGACCTTATGCATGGCGGCCATGACAGAGGGCAGGTTTTCATATTCAAATGATGTGACAATAGACCCACAAAGTGCCTACTCGTGCATGACGCACTGTGACAATGTGACTGCCCTCTATCATGGCCACCGTGCATAAGGTCTATTGAAAAACAAAAGTACTTGGTACTAACCGCTGATTTTCCTTTGCAAAGTTGATGGCTTTTACGAGATATACCACTGCCTTTTCAAGTTGTGTCTAAAAGAAAATAATGAAAAACAGAAAGACAAAACAAGCCTGACATAAACAAATTGGAACAAATGAAATATTCAAATATTCTTTGCTTCATCATACAAAGAGATAATTCTAATTTTTGTTGAATGAAGAGGCATGCGTTCACATTAGGAAATCTCTTTGTCAAATTATCATAGAATCTTAATCAAACGAAGTGATTTCTCGAATGTGAACAGGTCCATGACAGACAAATTGAAAGATAATTACGTGGTCTTCAGCTGAAGTTGGAGCTAAAAGCTGAGCCTGACACAAGTATGCTCTGCAGAGGAATTGGTTGGGCGGCGACGTCTTCATGAAGAACATCTTAAGGCAATCTTTGGTCATGTTCACAAGTCCGTACTGTCATGGAGAATGTAAAACAAAGAATATAAGTCATTTTGGTTTTGATCTTAACCTGTTTAATTTGACTTGTTTGTGTATTGACATAGGAATGCACAAAAGAATTGTATGCAAAAATGTCATTCTTTTTCCAGTTTTTGGACAAAATTACGGTTTTACGCTCCAACTACGACATGGTCCCAACTTATTTTTAACACTTTCCCGACAAAAGGACAGTCCCAACAATAGTTGAAACCAGCTCTAACTTATTGTTATAAGCCATTTTTTTCAAAGTTCGTTATTTCTAATGGGTCATGGTTCATACTTTTTCTTTATAAAAATCATGTAAATGTTGCACTTGGCAAATTGAGTCATTATTATGGTCTAGTAGATTTTTAGAAAAATTTTGAGAGCTGGGCCGTGTTCCAAATACGAGAACATTGCAAGCATTTGCAATGTTTGCCAGCAACTGGTATCTGGCTTTCAACAGACGAGTGCATAAAAGCACTGTATAACCAGTGGCAAACGTTGGCAATGTGTTTGCGTAGTGGAACGCAGTCCTGTTAATGGTAGTAGGTACAGAACCTTACCTCAAAGGCAATTTCAGCACACAACACGTACAGATCCTGACCAAACGGTAATGGACCGTCTGATGTTGGCTTGGTCTCTGCAGCCGCTTTGAGTTGTTCATAAGCCTGGTGCAGGAAAGACCCATCTGACGCAACTAGCATGGGGAGGATAAAATACAGAATTAGTCTTGACAAATAAAATGATAGCAAATAAAGGACACTGTGACGTGTTGTATGGTGCGAGTCGCTTTAAATAATATAATTATTAGATTACTATAGTGCACATCCATATGGATATGTTCACAATCACATGCGCTGCACATTATAATGGGTTAATGAACAGATGAAGAGTGCCCTCCACCTAAATATCGAGATACTAGGTGGGTGGCAGCCGACGACCAGAGACATCGGGGATCCCCTTATTCTTCACGTACCACAGCTGGTGGGTATCTACCCGCAACCCTAAGTTTTCACCCGAGTGTTGTGAGCCAGTGGCAGTGACCAGCTCGGCATGGTACCCCACAAAGGGCATGATGAAGGGTGGTGGGCGGTGGGCCCTGGGGGAGCATGTTGTGGCTTCTGGCCCCCTGGCTTGGCAGCTGTGAGATTTGACTTGTTTGGAAAACTACGTGTAAATAATTGCGAGCCCCCTTCCAACGTGTTGTGCCAACCCTTGTCCCGCCCCCTCCCCAACTTTGAAGTCTGGCGACACACTGCCACAACACAGGGTAAGCTGGTGAGGGTGTCAGGGTACTTTTCCAACTTGAAGTGGAATGAAAATGAACAAAGTTGGAAGTTTAGAGGACTAAATTTATAACCTCCAAATTGTTGAGCAGCGGAGAGAAGCTGCCGAATATTGCTGTCCATGATGATCAGAAATTAACCCTGGTCAAAATCAAATGAAAGAAAAACTAAACCATTTCAGGAAACATTTAATTTGACTGGCGAACAATATTATTATTAAGCTACAGTTCGCACGTTCATGCACACACTTTATGCTCCACGCGCGCCAAGCACAGTTTTCAGTTGTCTTGGCAACGACCGGTGACCTGGCAAGTGTCAATAAAAATTAGGTTATTGTCTACCTGTCAGGGGCGATTGTCGTAACCTTCTTTTTTTTCTTCAAATTGACACGATATGACACTCTGGACATGTGCAACCTCCATCAAGCAAAACTAGTAACATTCATTTTCATGCAAGTTTGAAAGTATGTATTTTTCAGATTGTAATTACTGTTAAAAAGACTTAACTTACAAAAAGGTAAGAGAAACAACATTTTCTTTGTACTGGCCAGAAACCTCCTTTCAGAGCATACGTTTTAGAGCCGGCGCGTTTCGCATTTTCAATTTCTTCAAAGTCTCAAAACTGTGCTTGTCACGCAGGCCTGCAGAATTTTACAATTTTAGTCACTATGTAAGACCTAAACTTACGTGGTCTTTGGTAAGACGTTTCAATGCAATATGGGGAATATGTGTTAATACTGTAATGCTGCTATAGACTTGGGAAATTTGTGAATCTCCGCTCCGATGGCAGAGGTGGCTAACGTGGTTCGTTTGAGTTGGACTAGACGGGTTCCCGGTCCAAAAATTCCACATAGGGCTACGAACACGAATATGATGAAACCATTATTGGATAATTAGAAGCCATATTTTGTCAGAAAACTGCCTGAATGACGTCATATTGTCATCACAGTTTTCATCGTGAATAACACACAATATAATACGGATAGTTTTTGCTCCCAATGTTGGGAGTCATAAATGAAGCAAAATAAGGAATTTTCGCATTTCCGCGGCCATCTTGAAAAGGGGAACAAAACAGTAAAGGGGAACAAAATTGCTGGCAGCCAATGAAAAGCGCTAATGGCAGATACCTCACCGACTGACGTCATTTACAATGGCGCTAATCATTGGCTGCTAGCGATTTTGTTTCCCTCTACTGGATCTTTTTTCAAGATGGCCGCGGAATGCGAAAATCCCTTATGCTTTGCAATGCACAGTTTGGGATTGTTGTGGGTGCACATTTATAGTCCGAATGCCTCTGACACTCATAGGCTCTCTGAAACAAATCTGAAATTACCATGCATGGACACCATCGGAGACCCCGTGCGCTAAACCAATATGCTAGGACAACTCTCAAAAATTCTAAGTTTTTCCAAGATTCATGACACTTTTCCCTCCTAATTTTGCGTTTTTATAACCAAACTAAACATTTTACGTGGTTTATATGTCATAACAAGTAAAATCCTGGGTGTCCGTGCATGGTAATGTTACTAATGTACCCGGTGCACTTGTCAATCTGTAAATTTTGTCTTTGAATTATTGAAATATGGAAGGGGTCCCAGTGGGTGTACGTGCATGGTAATCTTTCCTCAAAACAAAAGTTATCACAAAGCTAAATACAAAACACTGCCAAACTCCTGGGATTCTGTAATTTCAGTATTAGTTTTTTAAAATCGCCAAGATAATGGGAATTTATTTTTCCGAAAGACACAATTCCTGATACATTGTAATTCGATACCCAACTTTGAATTGATTCGATTCGGCTCCAGATGGGATTTGCTCAAACTTACAGCTTGCCAACCTACCCTAAGATTTAACTCTGATCTTCTGGATTCTGGAATTTGTACTCAAGCTTCAAAATGATGCCTAACGCTGCAGTATAACCTAAATTCTTTCCACAGGATGAAATAAACCCTCCCTGGTGGATTAAAATGGCTGCTCGAAGCAAGCCAAGAACGCCCGTTAAATCGTCTCAGCTGGCCTCAAGACAAACACCAGGAGCAAAGAGTAACCACGGGGCTGGAGAAGGAACTCCCCCTCGGCTAATGCAGAAACCCTCCGATAGGCTCAACCCCAAAACTATTGATCCGGTGAGATTTTACATTTTATTCAAAGTTTATTTTCAATTTTGTAATAATGCCCTAGTTCTCTCAGGGAAAAAAAATCACTACTCTACTATCACTAGTTACAGCCCTGCAACACACAGAGAAAAATTTGGTTCGTATGGAAAACCTGAGAGAGTATACTACTGTGCGTTATAGCTCGGGTGGTAGAGAATCTGCCTTAAAGACTTAAAAAAGAAACTATTAATCCCTAGGGTAACAGCCTGACAACACACCTTTCTGAAAACTAAGGTCCCCAACCTCATCCCCCATAAAATCCTATCAGGAGCCTGTGGGAATTTTAGTGATTGATTTTCACAAACTAAAACACGAAATTGAGACTTTTTTGATGGATCTTTTGCACATGCTCGAATGACATTTAATCCAGAAGGAAATTAGTTCACATGCAAACAGCCGTGACTGTTTATTAATGTTTCGATGAACTCTGCAAATAAATTTAAAACTAATGGCTTTTTTCCTTATTGAAGTGTTCATGAGAGTGCTTTTCAAACCTGTTTCACATAAACAATGTCATGCTTTTGTTGACAGTTCCCTGCCATCATAACTAAATGCAGGCCTCTTTTTTGAGAAACATTAAAGAAGTGTGTTCAGATGGATTTTGTTTTAACCTAACAATCATATAAAATACGTCCCCAAAATACTATCTATGGGGGAAAAAACAGGAAATTGATATCTCCAATTTGGATGTGGAAGCATAAAGGTTGGTGCAATTACTGCGCTGCTTTATAGAACCAGATAAATTAGTTTACAAAACATAGGTGGTTTTTTGACGATATCCTTAAAAATATACGGATTGAGAACCCCAAATTTCAGAATGGTAATGAGAAAAATATGACAATTGATGTGGCACTGACACCACTTGTTAAAGGTTCATTTGTAACGACCCAAAATGTTGACATCATGAGTTGACAAAAAAAAACTCTTAAATTGTTGGTAGTAATGGTAACAAACACCATATGAATTTACTTTAATTGTCCAAGATAATACTGTCTGTGAAAAAAAATACTAAAAAAAAAAAAAATGAAGTTGGTTTTTAAAAAACAATGTGTGAACACACACTTTTTTACTATTCACTTAACAAAATAAAAATAAAAATGCATGGATTTTAAAGGTTTTCCGAAGCATTGAAGCATCCATGCAGTTTAGGGGTTGTCCAGATTTATACGGAACTACAGAATGTAGGAAGGGGAGAGGGGAGTCAAGGGACGCGTACGACTTTACATGCACTTTAAAATGTTGTCATTTCACGGTGGTGACAACAAATTTGATAAGTAGTATTTCGGGGGGAGGGAGGGGGGCGGGGGTGTCTTGAAAAGTATTTTGCTCTGTTGAACTGTTGACAACTTTTGGACGACCCCTTACCAACATTCTTCTTCTGACATGTTATGCCCTTTTTTTTCTTCAGAAATCAGTGTAAGTTGAGAGATCTTTACCATGGTCTGAACAATTTGACTCATTTTGTACATATCAAAACAATTTTGACTGAAAACAATTCACATATAGGCTATGTCAATTTATAATTCACAAGACTTTCAGCAAGTATCTTTATTGTATACATTGTTGTAATTTTATGTAATTTATATTTGTTTTGAATGCAGTTTAAAGAGTACAAGAGCCCCAAATCAGCATTTGCCAGTGTTTATGCCAGAGGTGGTGTTCCATGCAGGTGGGTACAGTTTTGTGCAGATTTTAGAGATAATATCAAAATTAGTTTTTGTTTTTTGGTACAGTCAGACCGTCAAACCTGCTATTGTGGCTACCTTTATAAAGTGGCCACCTGTCTAAGGCCGGGGTCACATGGGAAAATTCTCGTAATTACTCTATTATGATACGACTGATTTGCTGATGATGTGGCAATGATTTCAACAACTATTAAAGGTATGGATGAGCAGCTATCCAGCTTAAACAAAGAAAGCAAGCTAATTGGCTTAACCATGCATAAAGACAAAACAAAGTACATGACAAACTTTGAGACCCAGGAAGACATAGAAATAGAGGGACGGAAACTAGAGAAGGTGAACAACTATAAGTACCTTGGACAGACACTGAAAATGAAGGACACCACGAGAGAAGAGGTGATGATGAGAATCAAAGCAGGGTGGATGAAATTTGGTCAACACAAAGACATGCTAACAGACAACAAATTACCAATATCACTAAGGAAGAGACTATTCAATCAGTGTGTGCTATCCACTATGACTTATGGATCAGAAACTTGGTCATTAACTAAAGAACTTGAACAGAAACTCACAACAGCACAGAGAGCTATGGAAAGACAGATGCTACACTTATCCCTACGAGATAGAGTAAAACATGAAGTAATTCGGCAGAAAACTGGGGTGAAAGATGTCATAGAGAAAGTCAACGAAGCAAAATGGAGATGGGCAGGACATGTAGCAAGAATTCAGGATAATAGATGGACAGGCAGATTAACAGATTGGCAACCACGAATGGGAAAGCGAAGGAGAGGAAGACCAAAGAAAAGATGGAGAGATGATATAACTACATATATGGGAACAGCGACTTGGACTAGGACAGCCAGAAACAGAAGTGATTGGAAACGTCATGAGGAGGGCTTCATTCGACGGCGGATGGACGTAGCCTAATAGAAATAGAAATGATACGACTGTAATATTTCCAACGACGACAGGGGTCAGACGACAAACTTATTATAATCGGATTTTAATCGTATTATAATAAAGCGGGGTCACACGAGCAACACAATCTCGTAAACGTATTGTAATCCGTCCCTTGCTGCCTCACAGCGCCGCGCGTGCCTGGAGCTAGCTGAAAAGAAGCTGAAAAAGTTTTCAAAAGACCAAACAAATTTCAACTTTTTAATCATGTATCCTTTGATGTAGTTCACTTTTAGTTGTTTTTCAACTTTGGTCATTTTCTGCAGTATCCTTTAGAATGTTCATATAGGCTCTATCGAATAGCTGCCATCTTGTAGGGAAACCTTTGTTACTTAAACTGTTCAACAATGTGAGCACAATATGTGCAACCATGCATGTCTGCAGGAAACAAAGAAACTGCCCCACAAGATGGCGGTTATTCGATACGGTCTATTCCTGTACATGTGCCTGCTAAACCACCGTACTACAGCATTAATGTATTTTATGGCAAACCTGTCATATAAATTATCCATTCTTTTGCAGGCTTGTACACGGCTCAGTGAAACACAAACTACATTGGGACTGTAATCAAGATGATTTGCCCTTTGACCCTTTGCTAATTACTCTAGCCGAGGTGAGTACAATTTGTTAAAGTGTAAATTAGCCTATACCATAGTGGGAATTTTAATGCAGTATTAAACTAAATTTGATTAATATAGAAATGCACTGAGTCCGCTGCATACATTTGAAGCATACACCATTATTGTAGCAACTTACAATACCCCCTTCTTGTAAAAATATTTGTTTTACAAAGTTTTCTCTCTAGTTTTCTTGAGCAACTCATCACTCATTAATCTTTTTGAATATTTGAATACTAAAATCATTATTTGAATATTTATTTGAATATCGATCGAATATTCAAATATATGGCACAGCCCCATTCTCGCAATACCTTGTTTTGTTTCGTGCTCCACCCAGGGTCTTCAAGAATTCAAGCACCCCCACCAGTTTGTAGCTCAGCAGGGGTTTAAGGAGCTACTCCAAGTACCAGATGCAGGCGCCAAGGCCCTGACAGTTCTACCACGAATTATCCCTCCACTCAGAACCGCTCTAGTAGGTTTTTAAACTCTTCTCTGGGTCGTTTTACCTAAACAAAATATCACCTGTTTATACTTAATTAATGGGGAAAGCCGGGCAGGATTCTGGGTTGTATCTGTGATCTCTGGAAGGTGTGGTTTATCCCTCTGTAGTGTTTAAGCTCATGTGATGGCCAATTCCAATAAGTGAGGGACAAATGCGCTACCGTGATTCGAGACCACCAGTTGGCTTCATAGCTTAATTGGTAGGTCTGCATGTTAGGGCCAAAAAAAATAATAGTTCTGCTTCCGGTTTCCCGACCGACCCTATTTATAGCAGCCGTGCGCAGCACGCTGGTATATTGTGATAGTCCGATTTCTTTCTTTCTTTCTTTCTTTCTTTCTTTCTTTCTAAATTCTTTCTTTCTTTCTTCGGGCAAACGGTCACGTGACATCACTTATCTGCTAATAACTGCCAAACGCCGTGGCCGATTTCAACCAGATTTGGACAGAGTCTTCCTTGGACCGGAGTCTTATCTTGGGTGACCACCACGTGAGGTCAATGGTCACCTACTGGTCACTGATGGTCATTTTCTTTAAAAATGTAAAATGCTACTCCTTCCACAGTTTTGACCCAATTAATGTCAAATGTGGTCAGTAACATCTTTGGACCAAGCTACATATGGGTTGTTCACAGAATTTGGCCATCGGCTACCTAATGGTCAGTACGGGTCATTTTAGTAAGGGCCGTTGACTGTACAGTAACGACGAAACGCCGAATCGAGCAAATTTGTACAGCAGCGGTAAGGGCCGTTGACTGTACAGTAACGAGGAAACGCCGAATCGAGCAAATTTGTACAGCAGCGGTAAGGGCCGTTGACCGTACAGTAACGAGGAAACGCCGAATCGAGCAAATTTGTACAGCAGCGGTAAAAACCAACCCTATTCTTCTGCAGTGTTCAAAGGTCAGAAAAACCTTTCATAACAGCTATTTCAGGCTGATATTCGTGCTTCGTGAAGCACATGAGCTCTAGTTTTAGGCTGCGACCCTATTTTTTTTATCGGAATTTTTTTTAAAATGTATTTAAACGTATAAATAAATTTCTAACGACGTGCTTCATGTATTGTAGAAGTTATTTGGTAGTCTTGTTTCCATTGTTTTACTGTTACCCTAAAAGCCTTGACTACACGCAGATGCCTCCATATGATTCTGCACACAAAATATTGGCAAAAAAAAAAAATTACCTACCTACCTACCCTATTTTGAAATGCCATGTAATCGGAAGCAGAACTATTTTTTTTTTTGGCCTAAGCAGAAGGTCCGCTGTTCGAATCCTGGTGGAGCCAAGTTGTTTTTCCAAACTCGTAGACATTTGTCCACAATTGTATCTTCAAAAAAAAGAAATGCAATTTTCTTAAAATGCCCTAGAAGTGCAGGAGCCCAGGGAGGCACATTAGGCAGAGTGGCGCATCCTGCCTCAGTGGCTCTTATAGGGGCTGGTGCAGTCAGCCTTGCCACAAGAGGCAGTCATAAACGTTACTTATAGCCTCCTTATAGCCTATCTTATAGTACCTGGCAGTTCTGAATGTTAACGGATGCAGAAATTACACAATTCCAGGAATTTTGACTTTTTTGTTTCAGGCTTTTTTGTACCGTAGCCAAGTGGGGTACAGTGGCCGAGTGGTTTGGGTCACTGACTCGCAATACTCGGGTGAAAACTTGGGGTTGCATATCCGGCTGGGGTACCTGTGCCCTTGAGCAAGGCAAATAAGCACACTTGCTCCATCCTTCGAGAGGGTTGTAAAGCCGTTGGTCCAGTGTGTTAGGTAACGCACTTTAGAGATCCCAGAGCATTCTTTCGTGAAGAGCAAGTGGATTTCTCGGTGTCTCTGGCCATTTCTAATTATCGTCTTCTTCTCGTGGGTTTCCTCACGCTTTCGAGCGACAGTGCAATGGGCGCTTTTGAGGAGTCCTTGGTTTCAGTACAAGAAAGAAGTAATAATAAGATACTTTTCTAATTTTAGACCAACTTTTGTTTTGAAAATGGAATCACATTTTATTTAAAATGGACTTGGAATTGATTCCTAAAACTTTGGAATCACCTAAGCCTAGTGTCACACTAATTACTTCGCACTATGGAAAATAAATGATACGAGAGAGATAAATATGTAGAATACAAATAGTTTTTGACACCTTTTGGACATTTTGGCACGTGCAATTTCAACAATATGTCAACCAGAAATGTCTTGTTGCATGACACGCCACAACAAAATTGATTAATTTGGTGGAAACATGTATAGGCCTGTTAATTTTGTGGTGTTTATTGACTCACCTTGTGTTAGTAAGGGCTTGATTGCCAATTTATCACTGGCAGCGGGGTGTGAAATTAAAAACCCTGGACTATTCTTGAACTATGGGCAACATTACACCGTAGATCCCAAGGGAGTGGAAATTTGACAGCGAATTCTTGGGAAGTTGTCAACTATCAGTTGATTAATTTATGGAGTAATTTTTTTTTAAACTTAATTAATCTGGACTAAGGCTGAATATATCCTGGGAACTTGAGGCTTTGGTTAAAAGTAATATATAGGATTGGTAATTACATGTACCTTCAGGAAAAAAATGTCTGAATTATTATTTAAAAGCTTACTTGTTATCAAGATGGTAATGGTAGTAATCATCCTGTGAATTTAATTTGTCTGAAGTGCCCCCATTAAGTGTCCCCATTAAGTGTCCCCATTGATAAGAAAAATGACAAAACTATTTGAATCTCCAAAGATTGCCTGTAGGCGGTCTTTGGAGCCATTCATTAGTGCACAAAATGTTTGGATTTTTTAGGTTTTCTGAATTATTACTCCATCTATGTGGCTGAAATTTCTACAAGGTAGTTTTCTCGGCATACATGTAGGCTTTTAATTATCAGTGAAAAAGACGCTGTTTTTGACAGTTTACCAATCATGTACTCTGCCCTTAATTAAGAAATAAGGTTGGCAGCGTAGTACTTTCCTCGACTTCCACATCTGTGGTCCTGGTTCGAATCCCGTCCAGGTCAGTATGTGGATTGGGTTCTCAGTCCCTGCTTGATTCCATGGGGTTCCCCCTATGCAGAATTGTGTAGGGGTTTTCCTCCCACCTCTAAAACTGAGCATTTCTTCATCGTCTTCTCTTCATAGGTTTCTTCAGGCTTACAAGCTACAGTACCTCTGGCACTTTTGAAAAATCCTTGGTTTCAATACCAGAAAGAAACATTAATGATCTGCTGAAAAGCAAATATATGCAGCAATGAACAATGCCTTGTAGAATGAGCGAAAAATTATGTTTATGTATACATAAAGTACACCCCATTCGTGCAATCCTACAGCAATGCACGAAAAATATCGTACACAGAAAAATCATTCTTCATCCAGTTTTAGGACAAAATGGCACCAACCATACTACAAGGCATTGCTGCATTTGCCATTCTTTATATAGTTCATATCCACTATTCAGGGGGTCATTTTTCTTGACCTTTGTATAACAATAACGTACGAGTTGCACTTAAAGGCACAGGCTCGTCAGCAATGCATGCATGCCAAATTTGTGCAACGAAATACGCAGCTCCATAGCAAAGGCATGGAGCTGCGTACATGTATTTTGTGGCGCATGCATTGCTGACAAGCCTCTGCCTTTAAGCACATTGTCTTTTGTTTCTTTGGTATACTGCTCCTTTAAACAGCCAATTTCAGTTGTCAAGGGTTTAAAGTACTTATTTTGTTCCCCCCTTTATTTATCACAGAGTTCGCCCAATGATACAGTCTTTAAAGGAGCAGTTGAGGCATTAGTCCAGCTCAGCATGGCAGTAGGACCGGAGCTCAACCCGTACCTCAAATCAGTGCTTAGTTCTGTAAGTTAGAAACCAAATCTAGATTTTCTGTTCAGTCTAGCCTGTTGGGCAGAGTTTCCATTGGACTTATAGAATCACAGATTTTTCGTTTTCAGACAAAACGAAAATTCATTTTCTAAAATGGATACTCCCATAAGGGCATGTATATTTGTTAATGATAATGATAATATGGATTTAGCAGGGGAAATTCCTGTCAAGGCGCATAAACTATCATTACCCCTGATCATAGGGCTCCATTAAATCACTCCATGAACCATCTCAGCTCCCTGGGGAGTATACAGCCCCGGCTGCCTATCAGGTGCTCAACGGCTAATCAAACACATCAGCATTCACTACCCTCTCAGGTTACCCATTTTACTCCTGGGTGGAGAGAAGCAATGCTTGGCAAAGTACCTTGCTCAAGGGTACACTCACAATGGATGGACCGGGATTCGAACCCATTACCTTTGGAGCTAACTCGGGTTTTGAATACGATCCACTAGACCACTCTGCCACAGCACTCCTGTTTCTTTGTATAGACCGTATCGAATAGCTGCCATCTTGTGGGGCAACCTTTGAAATTTAAAATGGTCGACAATGTAAGCACAAAATGTGCAACCATGCATGTTCCCAGGGAACACAAAAAAATTCCTTACAAGATGGCAGCTATTTGATACGTTCTATTGCTAGTAATCATCGCAAACAAATGAATTTTTGCAAGTCATTGTGAACACACTTTAACGAGTTAATAATAATAATAATAATATCTCTTAATGCCGCAAAGGGGCAACGCACCGGTAAAACTTTCCCAAACGACCACAAAAATTTCGATTGGACACCAAATTTCTGTACCCGGAGCTTCCAAAAATGGTTCCATACCCAAGAGAGATGGTTCTAGACCTAATAAAAATGGTTCTCGATTTTTAAAAGATGGTTTTTGACCTTAAAAAAATTGTTTTTGACCTCGAAAATATTGGGGCTATGCCAAATTGTCGCCCTAACCGACCGCGTCGCTCTTTTATGACTCTCTACACAAAAAGTGTCGCCCTATTGGATAAAATAGAGAAATAATAGCAATCTTATATAGCGCCAAATGCCAGGGCCTCTAGGCGCTTTACAGTATAAAAACAAAAACCAAAGCGATAACATACATACTTGTACATAGATAAAAAAGATTAAACGTTACAGGAAGATTTATGCCTTACTAAACTTAATCAAGTGATTGATCATGCACTGAAATTGCTCCCTTGACTCCCATTTTCTTACATGTAGCTGTCAAAGAAATTGATGGATAAAAATTACAGGGACTCTATTACTGCAGCCTTACACCAGATTGAACAAGCGTGTGGAAAGGTATGTGTTTTAGGGTCGATTTCACGAAGACTAGCGGAGCATTGCAAATATCCAAATCCATCGCAGCTCTTTGTAAGTTTGCCACTGTTTCGGCGAGTTGCGGTGGATTTGGTTACTTGAGACATGATGCAAATCTTTGTAAAATTGGCCCCTACTTAATTTTTAGACTTAAGGTAAATAATTGGTATTCACGGCGTATTTTCACTTAGTGCCCCTCTTAATTTCAAATGTGGTTTGAATCGATATGTGTGCATCATGTTATCTGCTTTTAGAATTAAAATCTCAGGGAAATCCTGGGGTGAAAGTAACCCTTGTTTCGCACTTAAAATATACACCCTATGCTACCCCTTAAATATTGCCGTTTTCTCCTGGTTTGGTTTACCTCTGCTTAAAATAATAAAATTGAAAAAAAAAAAATGAAAAACAAATCCCTCTGATGAAAATAGGTATAGGAATTTATCCCAGTGGGAAAACATTTTTTCCTATATATCATTACTTTGTGGATTTACTGTGTAAATGTTAAAAAAACAAAAAACTAAACAAAAAAAGACTGCAAGATCTCGCTGCAATTTACGTTCTTTTAGCAAACATTCCCCAAACTAGCTTTTAAGCTCAATCTTTCAACAAATATGTTTGTAATTGAAAATCAATAATGTAAGCGCGAGGGATGCCGTAAATCTCTTTCTTATTCTGTTAAGCAATCAGACCAAGATCTCCCCCTAAATACCAAAAGACGACAAAATCAGATTTGAAGAAGATTGAAAATTACTGCGATAGCTCTGAATTATTTCTGAAACAAGCTCAACACTCGGGAGTGCGGAGAGCTCCACTAAATTGGATGGATTTTTTACCAACTGCCAAAATAAGGATTTCATTATGGTCATGATGACTTCAGAATTGAAACTTAATTATTTAGTTTAGGTCTGGGACTTGGCAGTTAGATAATTTAATATTGTAACGTGGCCCTAAGCAAGGCTATTTTGAGAACAAATTGCCCTGCCTCGGTTGCCTCATTGGCTTACTCTGAACGATCAATTTGTGGGGTAATAGGTTAAGGGTTTAAATCGAGCTTGCCAAATTGTGCGAAAGATGCCTTTGCTGAAAGGTTGGAATTTACGTTTAATTCAGTAACCGGTTTGCAATTCTCTCAAGTTCTGGTTAACTGGTTAATCGTTTGGTCGACACTTTAAAACTTGCCGCAAGTGTTTAGGTGCATGTCCAAAGTACACACAATCCTGGGTTTCCAAAATAATCTTTGCAAATTGAAGTGATCATTAATTTATAATGAAGTGATTCCAATAACTCTCCGCAAAATGTTTGTATCGGGCAGGGAATGTTTCGAGAAATTTTTAGGTAAATATGTTAATAACTCAAAACTTGAGTATAGACTCTTTGCACCCGCGCCATGACAGGGGACAGTTACATTGTCACTGTGTTGTGTATCATGCACGAGTAGGCACTTTGTGGATCTATTGTCACATCATTTAAATATGAAAACCTGCCTCCTGTCATGGCTGCCGATGCAGAGGGTCTATCCTGTTAATTGAAATCAGAGAGAAATCAGAAACGAATGTACTCAAACAAGAAGAAGGGGAACAAAAGGAATATTTTTAAACTGCCAATATTGAGCAAATTAGCCACCACGGAGCAGCGAAATTTCACACTATTCATGTGAAGCATTGTAAATTTCATCTGCACCAATTGTCTAGGCTTGTGACATTGTTGGGTCTGCCAGACATGTGTTACGTAACTTTTTTTGAAATTGAATTTAAATTGGCAGATGACATTAGATGTGCATTTTTTATTTTTGTTGAAGGGACCGGTATTTTGTCTTTCACTTTGCCCTAGACTTTTAGAAGAAATTTGATTTTGGAAGAACTTGGATGTTTGAGTTTCTCATTTTGTGGTCCTTTTTTTTTACTTACAGGAAAGTCAAGCCATTATCAAGTCCAAGATTCCCACCTATTCTTCTGTCTTATGATGAAAAATCAAAGGTCGGAGGTCACCGTTCTCTGCATGCGTGCCTGCAAGCGAGGTTTAGCACGTGAAGACAAAGGTATTTTGAACCTTGATAATAAAAAAAATCACGTCAAAAACGTGAAACCTGGAATTTTAATGTTTGTCTATTAAAAGAGGCATATAAACTTGTTATAATTATTCATATTTGATGTTTCAAAAGACCACTCCCATAAAGCCGCTCTCAGTTTTTCAGTTTTCTTTCATTCAAGTTAACTATGATAGTCGGAGTCACGACGTCGCAGAAATTGAACTTGCTCTACTTTTCCAACTGTTGAATTTTTTAGCATTGTTTTATGCCAATTGTCTTAATGTTGTCAGAGCTTCGAACAGGTCTTAAGACAATCGCTGACATATCTGACTTCAAAAGGCATAACATACACGCAGCTAGGTCCTAAAAAGCCAGTCACCGACTGTTCTATGACGCCGTTAGATCAATTTGAAAATCAACAAGATTTGGCAACAAATGTCATGGCGTCACAGGAATTTTCAGCTATAAAATTCAAAGGCCCCATGTAAAATATTTCTTAACTTTAACTACCAACATAAACCTTCTCAATTCCATTAAGTTAACCAGCTGATGTTGCATGATTGTAATGAACATGGTATAGAAATTGTTGTCGTCGTTAATTTTGTCATCTTTGTCAACTGAAGCCCTTTATGCCATCAACTACATGTATACGGTATTAGCTGTAACTTTACTTTATTATCAACTTGAGATGACGAAGAAGGAGATGCAGTTTTAGAAAATGGAGGAAAATCTTAGGGAAATCTCGTTGAGGAAGCCCACACAGCCAAGTAGGGACTGCAAACCCAATTCACATTGACGCCCAGGAATCAAACCCGGGACGCTAGACATGAAAAAAACGGGGAAACGTGTTCCGGAAGAACTCCTCAAACATTAATTTTGTCATGGTGCCTTAATTTGGCCCAAGTCCAAGGAATGTGCACAGTGCCAAGCAATCTTTGGTTTTGAAATGAGACTCATTTTTTTAAACGTGCCTTAGTATAAAAATTACCCTATTTTGTTTATTAAGTGAGTATATTATGGCGCTGAAACATTTTTCTTTTTGTGGGTTCAGAGCATTTCTAACCTATACTTGTAAGTTTTGTGGAAATTTTGTATCACTGGTCGATACTGTACATAGTCATTTTAGTCATTGTATATAATTGTATGAATGTGGGACCAGCGACGTAGCTGTTGGGGGAGGGGGGAATCCCCCAACCGCCCCACTGGAAATTATTAATTATTAATTTTTCCCCAAAAAAAATGCATAAAGTGCTGTTTCTCTGGTGTAAAGTCGATGGTGTAAATGTAATATGTACAAAATTGAAAAAAAAAATCTGGGTGGGGTTAAAAGGGCACCAGCCCAACCCCTCCCCACCCCCCCCCCCCCCCCCCCCCCACACCTCCTCCTGCTGAGCGACTACCAACATTTTTTGGTATTACACGGCTACCCTCCTACAGACACGTCCATCTCCCCCAGTCGCCCCCTATGGTGATAACCCTAGCTACGCCGTTGTGTGGGACACACTTGCGAGCATACACAACTGTTATGGAGTTGTACATCTTGTGTCCCTATTTATCTGTTTATCTGATAATTGTTTATCAGAATGTAATTACAAAATATCTCGTTGCTGTGTCTATAAACGTTTTGCATTGAAGAAAACATGTATGCCTCCCCTTGTAAACTTTATGTAGAAGAAAGTTTTCTTCAAACTTCATTGGCGGTTTGGGTTTGTAGGGAAAACCTCGGGGAGTATATGCCTCGTGGCTCTGCTGGTAGTAGAGCATCGGCCTGGTGACTCGGATGTCTTGGGGGAAACCTGAGGGAGTATACCACTGTGCCTCACAGCTCTGCTGGTAGAGCATCTGCCCGGTGTGTCAGCGGTCTTGGGGAAAACCTGAGGGAGTATACAACTGTGCCTCATGGCTCAGCTAGTAGAGCATCTGCCCGGTTTGTCCGAGGTCTTGGGGGAAAACCTGAGGGTGTATACCATTGTGCCTTTTAGCTCAGCTGGTAGAGCATCTGCCCAGTGTGTCAGAAGTCTCAGGTTCGAATCCCGATAAGGACCATAATTGTTCTCTCATATTTCATCCATTTCCTTACAACTAGAGTAATTGCATCCCTCAGGTTTGACGTTCAACTTGCATTGAACTCTCACTCGAGGGCAAGAGTTATAGTTTTTTTTCTTCTTTTTTTTCCTAACATTTGCAGCCTCTAAATCCAGGTTGTCATCAAAATCCAGTTAATTCCCTAATGCATGGTGTATGGTGCAGACAACCGACGAATGACTGGGTTAAATAAATGGGATTCTGTGGAGCAAATTGGGTTAGGCCTACTCTGCGGATTTGCCGAGGACAAAAAAATGTTGATTATTTCACGAGAAAATTGGGTACTGTGCTGCTGAAAAGACTGGACAAATTTTCACAAAGGGACTGTTTTTCCTAGATTTGTTATCTTGCACGCAAACATTCGTGTCCAAATTGGCACCATTTCATGTGAATGTCTGATACACAGGGGTGCGCTAACAGACCAATTACACCTTTTAGTCTCGGCTCGAGATGAGGCGAGAGATTTTGGGGGGAACATTTACAAAAGGTAGATTACAGAGGGAATTTAAAACTAGAGAGATTGCTCGCCTAATTGTCCATTAGCTACTCCCCGCGCATAGTCACTTGAATGATATAGGCCTAGTACTAGTGCTCGATGGGATTTTATCACGTTTTTAGACAATTTCCGCCGGGAATCTGCAGTTCTGTAATAAAGCCAGTATATACTGTATCGAATAGCTGCCATCTTGCGGGGCACCTTTTGTTACTTGAACCGGTTCAACAATGTAAGCACAATATGTGCAACCGTGCATGTCCTAAAGGAACAAAGAAACTGCCCCACAAGATGGCAGCCGTTCGATATACAGAATTTGTAATGTTACACAAATTTAATCAACCATTTGACTGGAAAAACCTTACTCAAAAAGTTGTTTCCTTCCTCCATGCTCAAATGGAAGATAGAAGTTTTTTTTACAAATGTCCAATGCAATGATTTCGCCCGAGATCTACATCATAAAGTTTGGATAAATTGTATTATATGTCAGTCTTTTGACTTCATTTTTTTTGGATCGTATTTCGTTACACAAATCACAAGAGCGCACAGTAGTTGCGCCGGGCAATTCAAAAATCTCTCCAAATAATAGTTTTCCCAGTGATTTCTCTTGTGCAATTAATTGGGACGGAACGGGCGATTTAAAGTGCTAAAACAATCGTCGACGGGGTTTTAAGTTCCCCCGTTACATGTGCGTT
Organism: Henricia sp. BOLD:AAB3569; assembly: GCA_037783545.1. Classification (NCBI taxonomy): domain Eukaryota; kingdom Metazoa; phylum Echinodermata; class Asteroidea; order Spinulosida; family Echinasteridae; genus Henricia; species Henricia sp. BOLD:AAB3569. The sequence goes on along the minus strand of JBBELK010000454.1, from coordinate 2,071,787 downwards.
CTATATAGTTAAGGGGAAAGCGTATACATTTGGCGCGCTACTTCCCTGCTCAACAAACGCAAATTGACCGTTTTGAAAAAGGTGTTTTACTTTTGCAAATAGTTAAAAAGGCGAGCACGCTTTGGAATATAAGCCGAACGGGAAGTGGGAAGGAGGGAGGCGGCCAAATCGATTCGATCCCGGGAGTGTAGCTTTGGCTCCCCTGGGCAAAGTCAAGAGAATTACAGGGCATTTGGTTCATTCACTCCGCAGATTCACGACACGTTTTGCGGCGGTGCCGGGATACAAATCCTACAATGAAATGGTTTTTAGTTCCACTCGAGAGCAATTTCCACCCTGTGATCCGTCTTTAATTCCTGACTTATAGCATTTGGTGGAAACAGTGTCGAATATAAGGTACAGTAAATCAAATAGTCATTGTTACCGTTATAGAAATCATCGAAGATTTCTATCGCCTTGACAGATGGCATTTGCCGTAAGCTACAGTGTTAAGTTACAAAGTTGTCGCATGGCATTTACCTCAGCACTTAAAGGGTTCAGGACTTCGTTTCACAAGTATTCTAATATCCATCTTAGGGGCTTCTTGGTGTCGGTTGTACGACTTAAGCATATAGACAACTTTTATTTTTGTCCACTTTTTGTGAAAGGAGCCGAAGGGCTTTTAAAATAAATTACAGGATTGGAAAACTGTTACAAACGGCATTATCTCCATGTGTGATTGAGGATGTGTATGATAAAAACCAACGTGTATAAGTCAGCTCAGTACCTAATGTACAGGAAAACGATGAAAATCTGTGTCAATGCTTTCAAGAAATTGTGCGAAGTCACCATCCTATTTAGACTGGTTCCATTGCAATACTGCATGGAAAACGAAGCCAAAATACCATGATAGTCGGGCGCCTAGTTGCGTTCACAAAATGGCACCCTTGTAAAATAAATGTGTATGCAATCCATCTTCAAATATTCGTTTTCTCTGAAAGACAGGAAATCTCGGGCAGAATAATTTTATTGGAGAATTACTCATGAATTAGCCTGTTGTGCGTAACTTTTACATATTATGTAAATAATATGTTGTTGCTACGTGGTGCACGACATTGCGTAGCAATCAACAGTCTGGTTGCTTTATGCCATTCTCTCCCACAGTGAACACGGCATTGTTACTGTACTTCACGCCTGCCCCTTGCACCACATAGCAACAACATTGTTGTCTGGTCAAGTGGATACTAAATGTGCATGGGGAAAGAAGTACGTCAGTACACCATGTGTAATGTGAAAAAGGCTTGTTGGAACCACTTCTATCTTCCATTTGAGTAAGGTTTTTTTTCAGTCAAATTTTAGGACATTACTAATCCTATCCTATAAACGGGCTTTAATTAGAGGGTTTAGTAAAGTGAAAAATTATCAACCGGCTGTTTTTATACACAAATCAAAAGATCAAACTGTTGCAGACAAAGAGGCAAACTCGAAATTGTTTTCATTTCAGAAATAAGTGACATTTTCTGTACTCTAACATTTTCTTGACAGACGAGGGCGCTGTTTGTTGCTGGTCTGGAGGGAACCCACAGTTAAAAAACAAAGTAGAACAATACATTTCAAACAGTAGCCCGCCGATCCTTTTTTGACCCAAACAAACTTGTTAGGATTGTTGCAAATGACATACTAAACAAACTCAATAAACTGATACAGTTCATGATATTAAAAAAACCACTGAAAATTACACCAACGTTTGTACACAAGTCAATAGAGAATTCCTCTGATGTCCTGAGATGACATCACAGCTTTGCTCATAAATATGGAAATTTCATTAGCATAAAAATAGAAAACTTGCAATTAGGCCTACACCAAAACGGAACTATTAAATTTTATGAAATTGATCGAATTGTGCAAAACACACCCTTTAATTTTATGTACATATGTATGTAATATAAATTATATTTTATGCGTCCTTTAACTAACGCATGTGGGCGGGAGGTAAACTGGCGCTTCACTGAACTTCACGTGATAGTTCACGTGAACCTTAATTCGCGATTTCGCGTGACCTGTTGTCACGAAATGCTGTGTATGTTGACCAATTGCATTAACATGCTATCGTTTTCCAACGTGCCCTTCTTGCACGAGCCGCAAGAAAACCCATTAACTTGAAAATTAATGCTTCATTAGTTCAAAATTAACAAAAACAGACACTGCACTTTAGAGACGAGTTCTTTATTTATTTACTTTCAAATTCAAGGTTTTGCTTTTAAGCACGATCAATCATACGTAATGAAGTTTACTGTCTGGTGTTTACTTTAGCCAAGGTTGGTGCACAAAAAATCCATTAATTTAGCAGATTAATTAAAAATAAAATGAACTTGACTTTAAACAGAACGACCTTTATTACCGGTAATTCGTTGCTAGCATTACGAATTTTCGCATCAATAAACGTGTACATGTATTTAAAGGAGAAGTTTACCCCCCAAAACTAAGGAAAGTCTGCTAAACAAATGCAACTCTTACATTATTGTTAAACAAAGAACAGGACATATGACCCACTAAAAAGCGGACACGAACTTTACACAGAATGGTAATTGCAACAACGCCTTGTTATATGGGCGCCGCCATTTTGTCCGAAAACTGGGCCGCAAGGACATGTATTGCCAAACGAATGCAAGGAGTAGTAGTCCTATGCCAAAACTTCATTCTTTTGCCAAGTTTTCGGACATAAATTCATGAAAAAAAGTTTCAACATTTGCACACATCCAAAGCTACAATGACCGGAAGTACAACTATGATATACAAAAATGTAGTCTGAACCAAAGATTATAACACTCATGCGAAATCAATACAATAAATTCTAGTACTTCAAGGCGCCATTTTAGTAAGCAAACTAGACGCGTCTCGTGTCTGTTTTTACATGCCTCTCGTGATCTGTGTCGACGTTGTGGCGAATAGACCGTATCGAATAGCTGCCATCTTGTAGAGCAGCTGCCATCTTGTAGGGCAGCTTCTTTGCTCGGTGATGATATGCATGCATGGTTGCACAAGTGGTTTACATGAAATTTTGGTGTACTTTATGCTGTTGTCATACGTGCCGCACGTGCCGTACGGTCATTTCCTTTAAATCTGCGACACCATATTACCTTACAATCTCATTCCAATTTGACACCCGGAGCTTCAAAAACATTACCTGCTCTAAATCCCTCTTTCCGTGAATAGAGCTGTTTTTTCCAAAGTGATGATGCCAGACATCCAAATCCCCGGGTGACATTTCACTACTAACCAATTCCTTTCCCCGTTGGAAGGGTTAACGTTCTGATATTAATTCATGTTCTTGGGACACCGACATTCGATAATCATTTTGTTTTCCCCATCGCAAAGCGCTTGGCGGAAGTAGCGGAAGTTAAATGTGTAACGTGAGAATCAAATTTTGCAATTGTCTTTGTGCACATTGATTCGCCTCCGACTAAAACGTAACGGACAACATTAAAGCCCATTTGCAATGAACCAAATGTTTTACTTTATAAGTTGGTAAGAAAAAAAACCGACTAAAAGTGTTGATAGCAATGGTAACATAACAAACACCACATTATTTATTTTCCCATGTAAAACGATAACTTTGTGGGGAAATTGCCAACTGAAGGTGTATTTAATCGTTTGCAAACGGGTTTTTTGCCATTCGCTCAACACAAAAACCATACCTGTATTTTTAAGATTTTCTGAAGACGTATACATTAGTCTGAATTATCCAGATTATTATTATTATTTTCATTTATTTATACAGGGTAAAAGCTCCAACAGCATAAAGCTGGTTTTCATTGAGGCCCTGTTATAATGACAAAATAAAATAATATAAAGTACATCATTGTTCGTTTACAATTTTCTAATACAAACTTTTAAAATTGAAAAAAAAAAGGATTTCCAAAATAAAACCACAAGAAAGTAAAAAGCCGTTTTTGGTGATAGATAAATTAAAAAAAAAAAAAACACAAAAAAACAACAACAAAAAACAGCCCAACAGCCCAACAACCAACCCAAAGAATACAAAATGATTAAAAATTAAAATTGATAAAGATAAAGATAAGTGTAAATCTGGACCCAACAACGTAAAACCAAGATAACAATATACATGTATAAAACATAACGAACGACAGGATAAAATTATATAGAATCTGAAGAGAAGTTTCTAAAATAAAAGTCGCGGAGTTGTGATTTAAACATGGCTAGTAAAGGGGCGGTCCTTACATGGGGTGGCAGCTGTTGATTCCAAGTATTCCAAGATCCAGATGGTAATTTATCAATCAACATTATTTTTTATTTATGTAATGCTGTTGTTCATGTTTTAAAACATTCTCCAATCATGCAGACATCTGTATTTCCCTTTATTCTGCAGGTATAGTTTTTTCCCCCTTTCATTTTTTCTATCCCTCCATAATTCACATTCTGTCCAACGACACCGCTGCTGCCGCCGCTTCCGCGCTAAGACCGTCCTTTGGGGAAAAAAGTCCATCAATTTTGTAGGACGAATGCGAGCAGAAATGTTGTCTGTATGTATGACCCAAATGGGTAATGTTTCCAGGTTATTATAGGCTGCATGTAAAATCGTATTGATTTTGGAGGGTTGAGGAGCGTTATAGGGTTAATCAATATTGATTTCCGTGTACAAATTAGAATTTTCATGTTTAAATTTTCATGTTAAATTGCGGGGTACCGGGGCCGAAACTTGGGGGATCGATACCCGGCCGTGGTACCTGCGCGTAAAGAGTAAGGGGATTCTCTGGTCATCGGCTGCCAATGGCGCCACCCACCTTTGTATCTCGATATTTAGGTGGAACATACTTGTAAGCTTCATGCATAATTCAGCCTACGGGCTGCGAATTAAAATTCACTGAACCCATTAAAGGAGCGTGACCAGATTACATTTTTGACCCCTGATTTTTCTCATGGGTGTTGAGATTTTGATACAATATCATGCGTCGTATTTTTCTCATTACCATTCTGAAATTTCGCGCCCTCAGTCCGTATATTTCTAGGGATATTGTCAAAAATCCATCGGAGTTTAGTAAACTAAATAATCCGGTTACATAAAGCAGTGCAGTGATTACACCAACTTTTTGCGTCCACATCCAAATTAAGGATTGGAAATTTCCTGTTTTCTTCCCATTTTTTAGTTTTTTAGGAAAGTGTTTTACATGATTGTTAAGTTTGAACGAAATCCATTTTTTTGAAAAACCTGGTCACGCTCCTTTAAATATTTTTGTTGTTGTAAAATCTAGGCTGCTTTCGAGCGCTCGTCCCTGGTGCTCCCAGGTGGTGGAAACGTTACGTCACACACATGCTTACACACGCTTTCGGGCGAGCACCATGGAGCACCTGGTGCCGCGCTCGAAAGCAGCCCAAAATAGCGACCTTTTGGAAACCTTTCCACCAAAGTTCCCCTTTAAAACCTGTAAGCGTTACTCACGTAATGCTGCGTATTTTGGCAAATTGCATTAGCCACGCTAGTTTTCAAGGCTTTAGTGCCTAGCATTTGTGCACGATCTTCAAACGCGCCGAAAAAGCCATTAACTTGTCTAATTGCGAAATAAATGCTTACGACTTCAAAAATGAGCGAAAGGCAGACATTGCACCTTTTTCATTCTTCTGTTTTTACTTCTTCCGCCGTTCCATAATTCACATTCTGTCAAAAAGCACCGCTGCTGCTGCCGCGTCTGTATAGTACTAAAATCTTCCTTCGGAAAAAAAAATCAATCAATTTTCCAAGATGATTCCGTGGGAGGGAAATGTTCTCCGGGGTTAGTGATATAGCATTTCGGGGCGAGGAAACGAACATTCTCCGCGGATGTTGTTTGCTTGCGGCCGCGCTGAATTAATGTCTTACAAGTGCGTGAAGTGCACTGCACACCGGAAAGAAATGGGTTCCGAAATTGGAGTGTAAAAATACACACCAAAGTTTGCTCAAGTGTGGACTACTTCACTCGCTCGTCGATGTGTCCTAGTTTCTGTGCTCTATTTCGTTGTGTGTGCACATGAAAACATAGATCATGTGGTCACGCCCAACTGCGGGATGCGATGACATATACAAGATATATATAGACCATTTGCACCGGTAGCCATGTTGTGGCAATTTTTGTTTAAAACGATACGACAATGGAAGCACAAAATGACGTCAGTGGTCCTTGAAATGACGTCATTGATCTTGAAAAAAATTGTAATTGGCCCATACCATATATTCTGCTCGCTGCTTTGCTCAGATGCATGCACATTCATGCAATACTTAGAGAAAAGTTAGGCTCGTGAACAAAAATCTGAGGGGGAATACCACTGTGCCTCATAGCGCAGCTGGTAGATCATCTGCCTGATGTGTCGGAGGTCCTGGGGAAACCTGAGGGAGTATACCACTGTGCTTTATAGCTCAGCTGGTAGAGCATCTGCCTGGTGTGTCAGAGGTATTGGGGAAACCTGAGGGGGTATACCACTGTGCCCCATAGCTCAGCTGGTAGAGCATCTGCCCGGTGTGGCAAAGGTCTTGGGAAAAACCCGACGGAGTATATTACTGTTCCTCATAGATCAGCTAGAACTGCATCTCCCCTTTGTGTCAGAGGTCTGGGGGGGTGGGGGGGGGGGGGGGGGGACCTGAGAGAGTATACCACTGTGCCTCATAGCTCAGCTGGTAAGAGCATCTGCCTGGTATCAGAGGTGTTGGGGAAACCTGAGGGTATGTGCCTTATATCAGCTGGTAGATCATCTGTGCCGGGTTGTGAATTTTTTTTGAGCCATTGCCTTTTGCAACCAATAAAAGATGATGCATCCACTTCGGCCCTCTATTTGGTTGCAATTTCAGTAAAAGAGCAACTATATACGAACGACTTTCGACGGGGAAAAGTGCATGCCCATGTCAAAGCTCTCAAAAGCCACTTAAATGTGTCCCACTTTCGTACCTAGCAACCACCCCCCCCCCCCCCCCCCCCAACCCCCCCCCCCCCCCCCCCCCCCCCCCCCGTTCGCCAATAGCCGCCTTGCTGTTTAGCCCAACGTGGGTGTCTACGTACATTTATTGATTCTTGACTGCTTTGCCGCCAAAACTGCGACCGGGCGATCGAACTCGAGCACAGTGTCGGTAACTAATGACGTTATCACAGTAAGGATATTGTGGGGTACTGTACGCAGATACATGCATTCCGCTTGAATGATTTTGTATATGATTAGACAATTGTATCTGCATGACAGAATAGGTGAAAACAGTCATTTTGAAATTAAAAATTCCAAAATCACAACATACAATATCCCTAACTTATTGTGAGTAGTGTAATTATTTTCTCGGAACGTAGGCCTAGATGAGGTAGTGAGCTGACTTAATATACACAGGCTGGTTTTTTATCATGCACAGGTCATCCTCAATCACACACGGAGATAATACCGTTTGTAATAGTTTTCCAAACATTTAATCTGTCTATGTATGATAAAATGAATAACTTAAAGGCAGTATACATTATTTTTTATCTCGAAAATCAGAAATGTTAAAGAGGAAGAATCCCCCTTGACGAAAATCCAGCATTTATAGGCTTTTTTCGATAGTCCAAACATCCCTCTTGCCGACGTGGATTTTTATTATTTTTTAATTGTCGGTTTTAAGTGGATAAATTGCAAGCAAAAGTGCGCTTTTCGAAAATGAGATTTCCGCGATTTCTGAAACGCTCATTAGGTATTCATGATATGCGCGTGACCCCGTGACGCAATCCTGAGAAAGAGAAGTCAACACGATAGTTAGCTCCATACGTTTACACGCAAAAAACTTAGAAAACCGTCTCTTTTAGATGGTGTTTTTTGAAGAATTTTGTTGTCCAAAAAGCCAGAGATATGCCCAGTAGCTGCGTGGTTGCATGTTTTACCAGACACTATGAAAAAAAAGAGCAGAAAGATTTTCTTTTCTATTATCAAGAGAGAGAAAAATGAGTCGCTCATTCTATAACATGTACGGCCGATGTCCAAACACGTGGAAACTACGCCGCAGTGGACCGTACACAGACCGCTGTGAATGCCGGTCGTTCCGTGACAAAACCACCCGTCGCAATGCACCAGTATTTACTTCAAAAGAGAGTCACTGTGAGCCACAATTTCATCGTTTTTTCACAAAACAGGTAATAGTAGATTGCTGTCATATTACATGAAGTGTTTTTCACGTTTGTATTTTGAATTACAACGACAAAATAGGCATGATAAACATTCACTTCGTGTATTTTCCATTCAATACTGCACAGACCGTTTTGTATGTTTCTCAGGATGACGTCAACACCCTGTTGATAAACAAGCCGAGTGACCTCGAGCGTTTCAGAATTTGGGTGAAGAGGGTCGGAACTGCTTTACGTTTTAAGCAAAAGTCTGTCGATTTTTTGTGAAAAACAAGTTGTGATGGTGTTGTAGACACATACACCTCCATGATAAACAGAAAAACTAAAAAAATGTGGAAGGGGGGATTCTAGCTGTTTAACAGATTTAAACCTAACTTACACAATATAAACATGATGACCGTAGAAAACGTCCCCTGAAATGGTGCTATAGAAATAAGTAAAACCATTATTTTTCGTCTCATGAGACGAAAATTCAATTCGCCCCAAAACCATTTCGCCTATGTGCCATTTCGCCCCAAACTACCTCGCACGAGTGCCATTTCGCCCCAAATTATACTTCGTCCAAACACTACATCGCCCAAATGCCACTTCGTGCACAAGCCGTGGTTTAGGACGAAATGGTTCAGGGCGAAGTGGTTTTGGGGCGAAATGATGCAAACCCTTTTTTGACTGTTTTCTCAAAAGTAAATTTTCTCAAGTGTAAATTGATACTCTCAAACGTGACTGCATGTACATGTACATGTATATACATTTAACGTTTTTAACAATTTGACGTTCGTTGATATTTGATAGGCCTGTAGCCTATACTCTAAGGGTTCTTCAGTGCACTGCCTGCATGTCGTTTCTGACGTCAGGATCCTCATATCTCGGATCAGAGTCGTATCCTCTTTCCATCTTTCCAGCCAGAATCTATACCCCATCTTTTTTCCCTCGTATCTGGCAAATCCCCATTCCAAAAGGTGTAAGAATTTTAAGCACGCGCCTTGCAACCATTTTCGAGTGTCAATGGAGCGCGCCAAATTTCGCGCATCGATTCGGCACTGTTTGCTTGCGGGCAAATTGGGGCCATGTGCTTTATTGATGATCGATAAAAGTGAGGGGAGGGGAGGGGTGGGGGGGGGGGGGGTTGGGAGGGGAGAAGGAAACAAAAAAGGTGAAGTCTTTTCAATGTGTGACCTCGTTTTGTAGAAACTGAGATATATTAGATACATTTTCAATTTGTTTTGTGTGAATGAGTGCTCAGCTCAGACAGTGATCCCGAATAGGAAGGAATACACAGTGAATTTCAAATTCGGAAACGAGGGTAATACAGTGGCTCAGCATCTGGAACGAGGCTGCCAGTTCTAATTTGAAATTTGCATACAGAATTTGCAACGTTCCAAAATTTTAATAACCTGAAAAAAACCTTACTCGAATGGAAGACAGAAGATGTTCCAACATTCCAATGCAATGATTTTACCCAAAATGATATATCTTCATAAGAAAACGAACATTGAAGATGAGTCTATAATGTATAATATCCACAGTGTGTTTTCGTATTCTAAGGAGCCTAAAGATCCGCCACACTGGTTTGGGTTATGGTCACAAAAAGTCAGGGTGGTTGCAATATAACCGTCTTACGTCTTAAGACACCTCACATGTCCTAACTGAATTTAGGTATCCTATGTTTTAAGTGTCTCAAGATACGAGCTAAGAGACATAAATGTTTATTGCAAGACAAAATTAGTATATGATGTCTTAGTTAAGACGTCTTAAGAGTTAACATATCTTAGTTTTAAGTATTTAGGCCTGACCGCAGTAAGTCAGTCCTGATGAAGATCTCCGGATCGAAACGTTGCCTCAACCATTCGCTATCTATATGTTGTGTTATAGGCTCAATAAATAAAATAAAAATTTGTATAGTAACACACAACAATGAACCAGCTATTTTCCCTCTATATCTTAAGTTTCTTTAGTGCAATCCACCCCAGTCCAGGATGTGTGGCATCCAGCCCAGGATGTGTGGCATCCAGCCCCATTTCCCTAGAACGTTTCAAAATATGATCAGTTCGCACGTTTTTTAGTAATCAGTTATACACAATCCACGTAATCGGGTACGCGAGCCAGTTTCGCTATTGTCCAAACACAAATTCTAGTCAAGAACGTGATTAATCTTTTACCGAGGCAAAATTAATTTTTGAGGCAGATTGTGCTCGCAGCGGGTTTTGCTCTATACACGCGTCTGCAGCCAAGCGCGTCGGATTTTCTGTCAACTTCTCAATCCCACAGCGGGGAGTAAAGGCTATTTATTCTTTGAACTTTACATATTCGCTGGTTGATGACCGGACAAATACACAGAGAGCCGTAACGTGAGATAATTTGTCACCGTAATGGTTCTGTGCATTGAGGATGAAGATGGTTATATATCATTTGCAAGATTACACTTTTTACGAGTTCCTAGAATAAGAACATAACATATCTAAAAAATAATGTTAGTAAACATTTCAGCTGCACATTCGCGTCTAGTCTATGCTTCAGGATATCACGCGGCCATTAACCCCCGTTTTATTCGCTGCTTTTACCAATCAGGCAAGCGGATCCGATATGATAGCGTGCATCCCATCGCCATGATACCATGCGCAACCACGTTGATCCACTGTTAATTACAACAATATCTTAACGCTTGTCTCGTTTCTGACCAACCAAATCACCCCCGCGAATTGCCACAAAATGTCTGGCTAGTATAGTTTCTAAAGTCAATTCATCCATGGCTATTCACCGTAAAGAGAATTTGCTACAAATGGCGTTACAATGTATCTTCATGTGATTGACGATTGAGGATGTGTATGACGAAAACCAACCTGTGTATAAGTCAGCTCAGTAGGCCTCTCTGTGTTCTGAGAAAACAATGAAAAAAGTGTCCATGTTTTTTAAGAAATTGTGCCAAGTTATCGTCCTATTTAGACTGGTTCTCTGGCTATGCTACACGTAAAACGGAGCCATAACGCGCTAGTCAAGTTTCGTTTACATTAAGGGCGCCCTTGTAAAAACGTGCGTGTGCACGTGTATTTATCTTCGATTGTCGTTTACGTATATTAAAAATATCTCGGGCAGAATCGTTGCATTGGACAATTGGAACCACTTCTGTCTTCCATTTGAGTAAGGTTTTCCGGTCAAATTGTTGATTGAAATTTTGGGACGTTGGAAATCCCGTAGGCCTGTATATATACGTACAAGCTTTAACTGAACGAACGAAATGTGTCGTTGCATTATGCAGAGCAAGGAGCTAAAATTTGAAGCAAACACGCCCGTCCTTGTCAATTTGCGAAACATTCACGGCAGCTGAAAACTATCCAGTGTATGTTTCAGTATACTTTTGTTTTTACATAATTCACGTGATGTATGTGTGTACCACTTGCCACTTTCTCATCTGAGGACTTGTCTAAACGTACGAATTGGCAGGATAAATTTTCGAGGTTTGGGGGATCTTCGACAAGTTTTCTCGGTAAATGTGATCAACAGATATTATCAACTCCCCCATTACCCCCAATAATTACAGAATATTAATACGATATTGTGTCCATAGATTTATAATATATGTCCACGGATTTATAATTTTAGGCCTGATATGTCCAAAGATTTAAAAGTACATTGTGCCACTGTGCCTCATAGCTCAGCTGGTAGAACATCTGCCCAGTGCCAGAGGTCTTGGGGAAACCTGAAGGAGTATACAACTGTGTCTCATAGCTCAGCTGGTAGATCATCTGCCCGGAGTGTCAGAGGTCTTGGGGAAACCTGAGGGAGTAAACCACTGTGCCTCATAGCTCAGCTGATAGAGCATCTGCCTGGTGTGTCAGAGGTCTTGGGGGAAACCTGAGGGAGTATACCACTGTACCTCATAGCTCAGCTGGTAGAGCATATGCCTGGTGTGTCAGAGGTCTTGGGAAAAACCTGAGGAAGTATACCACTGTGCCTCATAGCTCGTCTGGTAGAGCATCTGTCTGGCGTGTCAGTTCGAACCCCATGCGAACCATATGGTCTGTTTCTTCCATTCCATGTTTGGTTATTTCATTTCTGCAAATATTGCGTAGTCCTTTCAATTTTGAGACACTCATAATCTTCTGATTTGAAGTTGAACATACTCCATCTTTCTTCATAAATATCCCGTAGGAATTCACTAGCCATTTTTCAACAGCGACAGAACATGAATCTTACAAGCAAGCACACTTCGGCTGCCAGAGGCATTATGTGTATCAGATTGCAGTGACCCAAGGGACGAGGGGATGACACATTTCATGGTCTTTGTGCGTCTCGTCTCGGTAATCTAGCGTCGGGTTCCCCTGGTGCGCGAACCGCTAATAAAGCGCCGGACGAAGGGTAGAAATGGTTTATTACGCCGTGTCAGATGATATATAGGCGTCTGGCTAGTGTGTTCGCGTGGTGCAATATGAGTATCGCTCCCTGGCACCCTCTCCCCCGCCCCCTGGCACCCTCTCCCCCTGGCACCCTCTCCCCCTGGCACCCTCTCCCCCGTTTTGCGTATTTTTAGCTTATTGAGGGGAGACTATCATTATTAAAGGTTAGATGTTTGATGCAATAAAACGGCGTTTTTTTTTTTTTTTACATAATTCAAAGAACTGTAAACAAAGTGGCAAATTTAAATTCAGAAACAGTGTTGGAAAATATGCATGCCGCGCATCCTCAAGTAGACTGGTTCCCTGTCCTCATACTTACTTTCCCTTCGTCGTATATGAGGACAGGTACACACGCCGCCATGTTTGACATAAATATGCAGGTATTCCTGGATGTTTATGCAAATTATTACAACGACCAATCACGCGTGGTTATTGCTCGGCGTGTGCCTGTCCTTGTACAGCGGAGAGCAGCGTATGCTATGGACAGGGGAACAGTTTAAACCCCAAATAGCCATGTCTAAAAATATCCCTCCACGTCAAATAAGGCCTGTATGGTCTGGTATGATGAACTGCCTGAAATGAAACACTTCAATAGAGTTGATTGAATGTTTACAACAGCAATTTAGTGACATTTTGAGAACATTCAGATCTTGTAGACGTCCCAGCTGTCCTAGAATGCCAGCCACTCCGCTCTATGGAACAGGTGACTCGGGCATTAATAGACATATCAAATTAATTTGTGTTGGCAGATCAAGTAGAGTGTCAGTGTAATAAACAGTCATGACTACCATGTATACTAATCGCATTAAGTTAGGGACAATTGGTGTGGTTCAATTTTGGATTTTATTTTTCAAATGATTGTTGTCACCTATTCAAGTGACAAGGTGTGTCTGTCATGTAGATACAATTGTCTAATCATATACACAATCATTCAAGCGGAATGCATATACCCTCTCGGATTCGACTCTATTTTCAAAACAAGTTGGCACTAAAATTGATAAATATCTCACAAAGCTAATATAAAACACTGCAAAATTCCTGTAATTTTGTAAATTCTGCATACATTAACAATCAGAATCGCCAGGTACTTCCTGGAATCACATGTAACGGGAATCGATTCCTCCAAAAGACGAAATCGCGTTTTCGATTCCCAACATGGTATCGATTCTAATCGACTCCAAAGAAGACTCGCCCAAGCATAAATTGTAATTTTCGCAGTTGTTTTCTTGTTGGTCAGACCTTATTCACACTGAAAAATTTTCAGTCGTGTCTCCTGAACCACTTCTGTACAATGTGTACTGCTTATTGAAAAGGTGCCAGACTGCGTATGCATTTCAAGCCTCGCTACGAAGACGAGGCTTGCTACGCACATTAGTATGGTGTCTTTCCAACCATTAGGTTACGTTTTACAGAACCGATTCAGGGTACACGATTAATAATGCTGAAGGAAATTGGATCACCACTAAAGGTTAATCACCCTCGTGTAATGAGACTTTGAGAAAAAAACAGGTCAGATAATTGCTATTTGACCAAATTAGCATTTATAAAGCTCAAATATCCCACGGCAAATTGTATTTTTCTTAGCCGTTCCCAAATGAGGCTATACTGTAAGCAAGTTCTTTGTAAGATGGGAATTATTAACTTAGAACATGCGCGGGAATGAAATCGGTAAATTACCGTTCGTTGGCTTTCCTTGCGGGCTGTTCAATTTCCAATTTGTTCGTTATTATCTTAAGGCCACTTTGCACCGTTGTTTCCAAGTGGAAATAATCTCTTGGGTATTTTCAGACAAAATGAAGTTTGTTTAATGGCCCCCTGAAAGATAATTGCTACGTGGAAGTCCTGATGCTATTAATTCAGTAATGAGAACAATAATTGGTCCAATGTCCCTCTTAAAAATTTATTGTCTTGTGGGATAGTTTTCTCTAAAATAGTTATCGACGTAAAGTCCTAGAGGGAATATCGTGAAAAATATCAGGAAAAACTGGGTCACGCGTTTCTAGAAAATCACTTATACGTGTGTATCGTGTGACGCGACCTTTGACATGACATGTGATGTGACATGTAACTTGATTGACTGTCGAAGTGAATACGTCATCTTTTGTTAGTTGCCTACAGGCAATGGCTCTACACTAAATGTCACTGAACCGTGTCCCCTGTGCTTTTGCAATGGTACTTTTTCCGACGGCCATGATGTTTAGAGCCAATTACATGTACCATAGCAACAGGTCACACTTCTGACGTTGCTTGCATGGCCTGGTGACGTGACTTTTAGACGGTGCCTTTGACAGACTTGTGACGTAACTTGAGACGTGCTTGCGACGTGCTTGACACGTGACTTGTGCTTTGACTGACGTGCTTTTGACGTGCTCGTGACGTGAATCCAGACATGATATGTGACGTTATTTTTGTGATGTGACCGGCAATGCGACTTGTGGCGTCAGTTTTTAAGTAACTTGAGATGTGTGGTAACTTGTGACGTGGTACCGTACTTGTGTTTAAATACAAAATGCGCAGTCTATCCGATGGTTTATTGTGCATGGCGTTTGATTTTTGACTTGGTGACTTGCGACTCGACTTAATTCCAGCAGTAAATGTTAAACATGATCTGCAATGTCACAGTGGAAAACAAACGTTGTGTCCTTAGGGTAAATTACTTATTCCTTATCTGCTTGAATGGCCAAGGGTCCCAGATAAGAACATAGCCACTTTAATCGTCAAGCCACGTTTTAAAAATTAAGCTGGCAGACTTTGGTTTTTATAAAAAGGCAGTAAGTGAAAATTGCTGTCTCTTGGTGGTACATATAAATTGATGTCACGACCAGTAAGTTACTCAAACCCATCAAATCATCAAACGGTTGACGGGGGCCAAAGGCCCGTTTCCCCCGCGCACTTCCTTCCCGTATGTCCGCTTCAACTTTTTTACATCCGACGTCTTCACTTTCTATTTTTCACCGGAAGACTTTCAGTGAACCGCTGTCGCTTATCGTGTTATTTCGCTGCCTAAAAAGCTTCAAAAACGAGTTCCGGGATGAATATATGCCTTGCCCAGTCGCCGTGGCTTAATTTGTCTGTCTAAAAGGGCGAATTAAAAATGCAATCTCGGTGAATGCTGAGTGATAATTCGGCCCAGGGCAAAACATGTTTTGCCGCGGTGATGTCGAAGATCATGTTATAGATAGCGATAGCGATTGGTCACCTGATCATCTGAATTATTCTCGTCGAACATTCACCTGGGCGGTTAAGTGGGCTTTAAAAGACTTCCTTGACATTTGACGATAAAAGACGTTGGCCTGTTTGTGCACGCGTCGAAGATGCTTCACAAGGTGCTAGAAAGGTTGGGTGCGCGTTAAAGGGTCATAAATGCACATTCATGGTTGGTAATTACTTCTCTCGCTTATGGCTGTCGAAACTGAACTTGTTTTGGGGATTTAATTGGGTCTTTTCTGACCTAAAGGCCCTTTAAGCGATCTAGATAACATTGTCTTAAAATACTTATATATTTTCTCAAAACAGAAGAACTAACTTTAAAGTTTCAATACATCATTTATAGATGATTTTTTTTTCTTTTTACTAATTCTAGTAACAACATCACTACGTAACTAAAGAATAATGTTGATAAACTGCCTGGTAGAAATGTTAGCTACATAGATGCAGTAATACTTTAGAAAACCTTAAAAATTACACTGTGGAAAAATCAAGTGGTGTTTGTTGCCATTGCTATCCACACTTTTAGTCGTTTTTTTTCTTTTTAGAAAATGTTGGGTCACTGCAAATACTGAGGCCGTTGACGTGATTGAAACATTTTTGAAATTTATTACTGGAAACATAGGCTTATTCGGCTATATTTAAAACACATCGACCAGGATTCTTATTATACGTATTATCCTAAAAAGTATAAACTTAAGTATACATGTTATGACATCATTGGTACCCATTCGCGTATTAAATCGCGTATTAAAAAGTCTGTTTCCGTACGTTATAAGCAATAATTTTACCAAAATACATTAAAATACATGTAGGCCTAATGTAGTTTAGGTGATCTTACTTTATTTATTCGACATTACAAATTACAAATATTAAGCAAGTTGTGAATATTATATGAAATTTGATAGCTGGCGATTTTTAAAAGGTCGCCGATTTTGAAAAAAAATGAAACTTGACACAGCATTTTAACATTTTAATGACAATTTAGGGACTTCTTTTGGAAAAGCCTAAATTGCATATGTTTTGTACATAAACATTGTGGAGGCCTGCCAGACAGCCTGGAGTTGCCT
Organism: Henricia sp. BOLD:AAB3569; assembly: GCA_037783545.1. Classification (NCBI taxonomy): domain Eukaryota; kingdom Metazoa; phylum Echinodermata; class Asteroidea; order Spinulosida; family Echinasteridae; genus Henricia; species Henricia sp. BOLD:AAB3569. Next base: position 2,055,008 of record JBBELK010000454.1, on the reverse strand, counting down.
TGGAACATCTGGGTCAACTTTCACTGCTGCTTAAAGGTGCACATACCACGTTTTTTTGTGTGTTTTTTCTGTCTTAAAGTGCAACTTGTGGTGTTAAGTAAATATAAATTTTATTAAAGAGGAAGAATCCCCCTTGACGAAAATACAGCATTTAGGCTTTTTTCGATAGTCCAAACATCCCTCTTGCCGACGTGGATTTTTATTATTTTTTAATTGTCGGTTTTAAGTGGATAAATTGCAAGCAAAAGTCGCTTTTCGAAAATGAGATTTTCGCGATTTCTGAAACGCTCATTAGGTATTCATGATATGCGCGTGACCCCGTGACGCAATCCTGAGAAAGAGAAGTCAACACGATTGTTAGCTCCATACGTTTACACGCCAAAAACTTGGAAAACCGTCTCTGTTAGATGGTGTTTTTTGAAGAATTTTGTTGGTCCAAAAAGCCAGATATATGCCCAGTAGCTGCGTGGTTGTATGTTTTACCAGACACTATAAAAAAAAAAAAGAGCAGAAAGATTTTCTTTTCTATTGCCAAGAGAGAGAAAAATGAGTCGCTCATTCTAAGTTGTACCGGCCGATGTAACACGTGGGAACTATACGGCCAGCAGGGAACCGTTCCATGCCGGTACACAGACCGCTGTGAATGCCGTTCGTTCCGTGACAAAACCACCCGTCGCAATGCACCAGTATTTACTTCAAAAGAGCTTCATTGTGAGCCACAATTTCACCGTTTTTTTCACAAAATAGGTAATAGTAGATTGTTGTCATATTACATGAAGTGTTTTTCACGTTTGTATTTTGAATTACAAGGACAAAACAGGTATGATAAACATTCACTTCGTGTATTTTCCATTCAATACTGCACAGGCCGTTTTGTATGTTTCTCAGGATGACGTCAAAACCCTGTTGATAAACAGACCAAGTGACCTCGAGCGTTTCAGAATTTCGGGTGAAGAGGGTCGGAACTGCTTTACGTTTTAAGCAAAAGCCTGTCGATTTTTTTGTGAAAAACAAGTTGTGATGGTGTTGTAGACACATACACCTCCATGATAAACAGAAAAAGTCAAAAAATGAGGAAGGGGGATTCTAGCTGTTTAAAAATCCCATACAACCTAGGCCTATGTCAGGTTTCTTTTTTGAGAAAATGACATCTATACCAAAACGTAAGAGATGCATTAAATGTCGCTCTTTTTTCAATGCACCACTCTTCAAAGACTGACCCGACGCAAAATCACCTGCCAGCTGCGCGCCAAATATACCTCGCGCCAAAAGTAAAAGTAACCATTAATCTGGCGATCAGTCTTTGAAAAAAAAAATCGTCGTCGTGTGTATGCCCCACTCGTCTGTCAAGACTCGTTAATATTGAAGCGCGCGAAGCAGATGGGAGTCTTTCTAGGTCACATCCAGTAAAAGGTTGTTGAAAACGGCCCCGTATATAGAGTACGGTGTGTCAGTGTAATTTCTTGTACCGTTGCTGCATCCATTTTGTTTCTGGCGTTAATGGTATTTAATTGAAAGAGCCGAAGTGGGATAGACAGACGGAAAATAGACTACCAAAGTGAACACGTCACATTTGGTGCGTTGGCAAGGCAACTGTGTCTTTACACTAAAACCAGTGAACTGTTTCCCTTCGCTTTAGCAATAGACGTTTCAGATTACCAGCGAATGTTTAGACCCAGTTACCCTGGAAACAGACGTCACACTTTAGTAATCTTTTCGGGGTTTCAGTTTTATTCAGTTTTAATTTAGGCCATCCCTTTGCAAAACTTCTGTAAAAGACAATTCCTGTGTCCAAACTTACAATTACGGGTACTACCAATCAATACTCTTTTCAAAATGTTACTTTTCATAAAAAAATTCTTCACAAGAAATGCGTCTCGCTTTAGTCCAACTTCTCGAAAATGTACAAATTTCAACAAACATCGGCTCAGGTTTCCAGGTTTTGTTAAGGTGTCTCCGCTGGTTCTTTTTTTATTATTTTGATAATACTTTGATAATTTTAAATGCTGTCATATGGCTCTCCTGCATGCTCAATCCCAAACGACTTGGAAGTTTAGTCCACCATTTTTATTTTTATTTAAACTTATTTAAGAATTTTTACGAAAAAGAAACCAGTGTTTTTTGTAAGAAAAATAGTCGTTTCTGTGTCCTCGTTTTCCAAGCGTAACGCCTGGAGATAACTTTTCTTTGTAGTGGATTTTTTTTCATCTATTATCCTCGGCAAACGTCTGAGTGGCATACTTGGTCTTTAATACACGGGACCACTAAAAGGGGTGACTGACTTATATACTTGCATGCATAAAAGGAACAAAAATTCCGTAGAAATGTATAGTGTTGTCTCTCTTAAAATGCCCAACTGAACGGGGAATTTTTCGTAATGTGCATTTTAATGCAAAATCCATGCACACTAAAGTTTGTCCGGGGCTTGTCCTACCTAGCGACAACTAATGTATGGAAATTGAATTCCCTGCATAGAAATCGAATTTAAAGTAACAGGTGAATGAAAATACTTTAGGCAATGTCACAAGAAACATCCATGAATTTGGATACATTGCGAAAATGGCGTAAATTTGACATGTTTTACATGAAGTGGGCGATACCCAACATACGTAACACATTCTTAGGATAGTAAAGTGTTTGTATACGTATACATGTAAATGTAGCTTTTTGGTATAATAATATATGGAAAAACTAGGGTGTTAAAGATAACACCGGTCGGTGTTAAATATGGACCAAGAGTTTTAACATAACACCACAGAGTGTAAAATACCCAAAACATAACACCGGCGTAATATGTTTAGTGTAGTCCTCTAGTAACACCAGGGTGTTAATTTAAACACCCTGGTTTTTGCAGTGTGCACATTAATTTCTATAGAATCTGTTAAAGATGAACAAAATGACAGATTGGTTTGTTCTCTAGATTCCTTCCAACTAATAGTTTAAAACATTTAAGCATTAATTTGGGACCAGCCTTGTATAAAGAAAAGTTTAGTTTGGTGCATGCAGCTATACAGCCGAAGCACATTACGTCACCTTGTCAGTTGACATAGCGGTGGTTTTCAGACCTACATTACAAAACTCAACAACAGAAAACTGGAGCCAGTGGTTTCAAATATGTGTCCAAGATGGCGGACCGCAATGAATCAATGGAAATGCCATCTACACTGTTACAATTCCTGTCCCGTCGAACGCAAGAGCTCAACTGATGTATTCACAACGGGCTGCGCTTGAGTCGTGCGCAAACTATTACGTAAGCTGCTTTTCGTCCGATCACTGAAACTCGTTGCATCTCGCTTCCGCTCCGCTGCGGACAATTTTTTCTCAATAACATAAATGATGTAAAACTTGGGCATGTAGAGACAGACCAGAGTCACGTAAGCGTTGATGATCAAGGCTAGGCTTAGCGTGGCTACCCTGACGTGCACGCCGTCTGATGTTTGATAAACGGGCACCACGGCCAAGCAGAGCACCAGGGTCGAGTACACACTAACTGCTATGAACTTTGATTCGTTGTAGTTGTCGGGAACGTTGCGCGCCCTGAGGGCGTAGTAACAACACCCGATGATGATCAGGAGGTTGTAGATGCCTGACACGAGAAAGCCAAGTCCGAACTTGCAGTAGAGGGTGAATGAGACGGTCCTTTGGCCGGCGGGTCCCTCGTCCGTGCTGTCACCGGAGCCAGCCCCGGTACTGCCGTCTAGGAACGGGCTGATGGTGTAGATGTCGACTCCGCCGGAAAAGTCCTCGGGGAGAATAGCTGACAGAGACGAGATCGCGAGCTGCCAGAAAAAGAAAAATACATTTGTAATTCTTTAAAGATAGATTACGGGCTGAAAAACTGTTACCTGCAGGATATTGTACCGAAACAATTACGGGATTAACCGGTCTCTTTACGATACAAGTATAGGGCTGCATGGAGGTTAATATACTAGTCCGCATCGAGACAACCAAGTTGCCTCTACCCCTATTGCAAGCAATCGTAGTAAAATGCCTTGCTTAAGGGCACAAGTGTCACAATCTGTCGTGGCCAGGATTCGAACTAACTTTGTAATATTCTGTTGGTCGGTGCCCACGTCGATTTCGGTAGGGCAGGAGTGAAAACAACGATGTGCACAAGTGAAGGAACAAAGCCGTTGTCTACGCTACACGTATCTAAGCATAAACGAATTTGTTTTCACTCCAGTCAAGTGCTATGCCCGTATACAAAGGCATATGACATCGGGTCACAAAAGTGCCAGGATGTGCGACAGACAGAATACATGTATATCTGGCATATAGGAACTTGAGTTCGATGCAAACCACAACACCCTACAAATTGATTGAGGATGTGTAGATAAAAATCAACCTGTGTGCAAGTCGGCTCAGTATAGCTCACCTACGTTCCAAGGAAACAATGAAAAAATGTGTCCATGCTTTCAAAAATTGTGCAAAGTCACAGTCCTATTTAGTCTATAGTCCCCTGGCTGGACGACATACGGTACATTTCGTTCGCATGAGGGCGCCCTTGTAAAAAGTGTGCAGTGCACACTCATTATATAACAAAGAAACCATCTCCGGATGAATCATTACATTAGAAAGTTTGCTATCACTTAATTTTTCTACTTACACGCGGAAATTGTTTTACGCAAAAGCATTTTTTTCCGCGAGAATATGAATGCCACGTTTATGCGCTGCGCACATGCACCGCTTTATCACAGGATGCATAAACAACTACATTCACGTGTTTTGTTATGCGTTGCGCGTAGACTTGAGGTCAAGTCTCTAAACAGTCGTATTTGGTCCGTCTGACGCGTATAATCCCCACACGCAACAGTCGTTGTTTAGTACCTGTAACTAGAGGTCGATTAGACTTGTTCCCAGTCCATTCGCGACTACGCTGCTGCGGTTTACGAACCAACCGGTCTATAGTTACAGACTTAAAATCAAGTCTACGTTGCGCGTCGCGATATAGGCCAGGCCGCGCATTTAAGCGGAAAACCAGACCCATGTGAAAACCAATGGCAAATCATTTTACCGCTTGTACGTTTTGTGTAGTCGGACTTGTATAAATAAAGAAAGCGTGAAATATTTCCTGTCATATACGATTTAGTCCAATCCATCACAAACTATAACACCTGGTTTGGCTTATTAAGTATGATGTATCTGATCAGTGGAGCTCTACATACATTACGTAGATGAATTGGTTTTCCAAACTGCAATACATGACTTATTTTTAAGGTATGTACTTCGTTGTAGCCTATATGACAAAGTGGGCTGTTGTAGTGATGACTGGAATTAAAGACAGATTACTTGCTTGGAAAACCTATAATAAAAAATGTTGCCAAATCCAGGAACAACAGCATTACATATACTTAAAGAATAATGTTGATAAACTGCCTTGTAGAAATTTCAGCCGCATAGATGCCGTACTTCAGAAAACCTTAAAAATCCATGCATGGTTTTTGTATTGAATGAGTGGTAAAAATAAAATATACTATAGTAATCGTTTGCAAACGATATTTTAAAGCACATTTAGTTGGCAATTTCTCCCACAAAGGTATACACGGAAAAAAAATAATGTGGTGTTTGTTAGTATTGCTATCAACACTTTTAGTTAGGTTTTTCTTGTCAATTCGTGAAGTGAAATTTTGGGTATATTGCAAATGATGTACTGGGGCTTTAAGAACGAGATGCGTTTTTGTTTATATACACTCGGCAAAAGAAGTTCTTGGACACTTGTAAAAGTTCAAATATTTTTTTAAAATAATTCATAAAAAGCACATTATTGTATATCAATATGACCACACAATAGTTCTCTACCAGCATGATATGGAGTTAACGCGTGAGCAATCATGCATGGCTGGTTACACGCATTAAACAATAGCAAGTACAGTAACAGAACATTGCAAGAAATGGAGCATTCAGTTATTCAATTGTGAAACAGTTTATGTGGCATAATGATCCATTGAAAGAAAAAAGCAGTATGTTTCTTTGCTGGGGGTTCATTATTGAACAAATCCCGTGCACATTGTCAAGTCAAAATTAAATGCCATTTTTAAAAGAGGAAATTATCCATCTTGGATGCATCATTATTCCACTGGAATTGTTAACAAAATTTAGGCCTGCAGGATGGACATGATTATTAGCATTTGAATGCTCCATTTCTTGCAATTTTCTGTTACTGTACTTGCTATTGTTCAATGCGTGTAACCAGCCATGCATGATTGCTCACGCGTTAACTCCATATCATGCTGGTAGAGAACTATTGTGTGGTCATATTGATATACAATAATGTGCTTTTTATGAATTATTTTTAAAAATTATTTGAACTTTTACCAGTGTCCAAGAACTTCTTTTGCCGAGTGTAGTTGTTATGTTCCTAAAATATCATCGAAACGCTAAATAAATTTGTTTTCCAGGTGGCGCGCATCCTCTTGCAACAGTGCCCCTTTAACGCACTCCCTCACTCCTGCGTACAGTGGCCCTGTTGAAAAAGGCCCCATTTGGCGGTGGGACTAGCGACAGAAATCTTGCCGCCTCTCTAGACCAATCATGAGGCTTGTTATATGTGGCGTTCGGTGTTTCCACGATCGACCTTGTTACCAGTGCCACACGTGCGCGCAGTTTGTAAACACGGTCCATGTCCGATCTAACGCGCTCGCCGATTGGTCGCTATTTCTATTGAACAGGACATTACGTTACTCGTTCCGCATCCCTCTGATTAATTTTGTTTTAAAAATGCGTAGTAGACACAAATGTTGCAGGAATTATCGATATGATTAACGTGACAAAGAACAAAAACTCAAACAAATTTCTAGAAAATATAGATATTTGGAATTTTGACCAAAACATGACTAATTTTATTTAATTACATCAAAATGACTGGGGCGTGAGTCGGCTCAAGACAACAGCCGGCTCACACCACAAATGTGCGTGTATTTCCTCAGGGTATTGTTACGTCGCTTTGCAGAGTGGAAATTCCCTGAGATCTCAGGATGGGTGGCGCGATGAAAAATATTCATTTCCTGGTGGTATAGATTCATCTTGTGGGCGGGATATCACTTGTGCTATTTGAAACTATATAATCATACCATGTATTTCGTTTTGTTAATTTAAAGGAGTGTGTCCAGATCACATTTTTTGACAAACCTCCCCATTTTTCCATTGGTGTTGAGATTTTGACATCTTCCTGTCGCAAGGCTGTCGCTCCCGAGTTGTGTTGTGACAACTCGGTGTGGGAGCAACAGCCTATAGCGACAGGAAGATGAGATTTTGATAACATATCATTTGTTATATTTTTCTAAATCTGAAATTCCGCGCTTTCAATCTGTATAGGCCTGTATTTTCAAGGATATCATATTTAAAAAAAACTCGCCCGAATTTTGTAAACTAATATACCCGCGGTTCCATAAAGCAACGCAGTGATACACTATCCTTTCTGCTTTCACATCCAAATTGAAGATTGCAAATTTCCTTTTTTTCTCCCACGGATAGTATTTCAGGGACGTAATTTATACGATTGTTAGGTCAGAACAATATGGCGGTTCCGTTCAAATAGCCTACCTGTATATAATCTCGTGGCTCGCATGGCAATAAACATAAACTTAAATGTTGCATTTTGTGACATATTGTACGCACCTACGGGGCACAGACTTGTAAATTTGAAACTGTCTCCTATTTTCCTCCAGCGTTTATCGAGCTATACTCCGGGATCATATAACGCGAATCACGGCCGCGGACCGGGGCACACTTGAGCCTTGTAACGGGGCAAACGATCCGTCTCACACCCGTTAAACAAACTCGGATTTGAATATTGATCGGACTGAAAACAGGAAAGCTTCAAGAACGTATATACTCTGGGCATATTACTGATTCCGAATTAATTCGATTTTAAACGTCCTGATAGGCATATTATGCACGGCATGTTGTATATAGTAGCGAGGCCAGTCACCTCGCTTAAAAAATTTTGCCACGTCTAATTTGTTTCCATTGTTGTGCAGAACGTGAGTTAAAAGGAGTTGACAAGAAAAACATGTTACTAACTTAACAATAATGGTACCAAACACCACATGATTTCATTTCAGTTCAAAATGATATTTTGTATGGGAAATTAACAACTGAAAAAGATTTTCTGAAAAAGTCAATTGCAAAACTCTAAATACAAAAGAGTGAAAAACTCGCTCTTCAAAAGTCTAGAGTGAATCCCTTTATAAAAGCATTAAAAAAAACAAAATTTATGTTTTTTTTGTGAATCATTGAAAGTATACGTATTGAGAACGCGAAATTTCAGAATGGTAATGAGAAAAATATGACAAATGATATGGTATCAAAATCTCAACACCCATGGAAAAAAATTGGGCTAAAAAATGTGATCTGGACACGCTTCTTTAAATGTTAATGGAGCATCGTTCACTGCTGAGTCAGCCACACTGCAATAACCACTTGCACGGAACCGCCATATTGGCATAACAGTGAGACTTTCCTTGCAGGGTGCACACAAGTAAATAGGCAAGATCTGTGCGCCGAGCTCATGAATATTTTGTATGCCCTCAAATTCTTTTATATTATAGAGAATTGCGAGCTGAAGGAGTGTGGTCTTGTGTAGAATATGACTATCGCCGCGATGTGGGGTATTTTTTCTTTTAACTACAAACATTTTGGACACTGTAGCTCCTAAAAGTGGCCCTATTTTGCCCAGTAGCGTATGTGCCTTTGCTCCAAAATGGACGCTGGTCTGTTTAGCAATTTTCACTGTTGCAGGGATAGTTTTGTTGCAAATTGGGGAATAAAAGTGACGGATTACCCTCATAAAATTGAACAGAATTGAAAAGATGAGACTTCAATGAGTATTTTGATTGTTGTCCTGAGAAGCTGAGAGAGTTGTGAGTGTTTTTAAATGATTTTTGAAAATGGGGCATTTAGCATTGGTTCCTATGGGAGCCCTATTTACTGGTGTGCAACCTGTATGAACAATACAATGACCCCCTCGTGTCGTTACCATGTCGGTTGCTGTGACGTTGGCTTTTGTTCTTTGTAAAATACGACGCATGCCAGGAAAGCCTCGTTTTGAATGCGACCGTGCAAGTGGCGAATGGCGCAGCCATGGGCATAATAGTAAACTTAGATCGCGCCTTTTTCAGCTGCCAAAAAAGTAATTGCATTTCCTTTAATTTAATTAGAGCATAAAATTGGGATCAATAATGTCGACGTTTTCTGTTTTTATACATCAGCATTGGCGTTCGATTCTGCCTATAGCCTTTGTCGTGACCTAGTGTTGTGACTGCATGTAGTGTGTGGTACGTTCTTGTGAAAACATCCCATCTGTCCACAGTAAAGTATAAAAAAATAGTAATACATTATGAATTTAAATTGAACCTCGTTCGATTTAACTTAACCTCGAACATTTTCGTGCATCAGTATAATTAAGGACGAACCTGTTTAAAGCCGCAGCGCAAAACCCTTTTTGACAGTTTCACAAAGCAGAATTGGGTAGGCCTATACGTGTATTTGGTTAACCTTTTTCATTTAGCGGGAACGGACACAAATTACACATAATGAATTGCGTTGGATGCGCTACAAAGTATTGAATTACAGAAAGCGACATCTGGATCTGAATTATTGTGCATTAATGTTCGATTTGTGCGCAACTGCATGTGCGTGCAATGTCTGAACTAAACGACATGTAATCTATGTCAATACATACGTGAGTGACTCACGAGCGCTGATAGATACAAATTTACCCATTTTACACGAGTGCTTTTCGTGTCAATATTGACCCAGATGTAGAGTTGACATAATAATGTCGGGTGCAGTTTCCAGGTGTTTTTGATAACAAAAAGCATGCTAAAATATCAATATGTAAAACCGTTTAACAATAACAATATCGTGAATACGTTATTTGTATATAGTTCTTGTAAATTTGAGACTGATAATTTATAACAGGCATAAACGGCATTTTCTTTTTTTATTATTTTTTGGGTAGTTTAGTGTGGCCTTTTCTAAACGTGCCTTTTCCCCACCAAAATGATCTACCCAAAAAATTACTCTAAAATGCTAACTACTGTCTATTTGTGTTGATTAGGCCTACATTTTACACCAATGGCAAAAATAGCGCAAAGCCAAAGCCTGTAACACAGTCCACTCGTTTCGAAAACGTCCGCCTTAAAATTGGCTGTCGCCATGTATCTTTAAAACCCGATGACTATACACAGGAACTCCCAAACAGAAATCAGATAACAGCCGTATTATATTTAATACAAAAAATGTTTAAAATCAAGTAAACATGTCTTGATCCCAAAGCTAGATATTAATTGCGTCTCCTCTCCCATGACGAACCCCGCCATCCATTGTGCGAGATAAGACACGTCTACATCACAGCGGGTTTTGAGCAATTAAAGACCTCCGCGGAAGCCGATAGCTTTCTCCGAGATCTCCGACAGTGCTTGTTTATTAAATTCCGGGAAAGATGACAATTATTACAAGATGTGGATGAATTTGTCACAATGATGAATATGTAAAGAGTGTGAATATCAAATGCGCCGCAAACTGAACTGAGATCTTGAGATTTTTTTTATCGGAGATGAATTTTAAATTGAGAAAGAAATTTGAATCTTGTATTTCCAACCATTATTTTGACCAGAAAAACCTATACTCTTATGGAACATACATGTAGAAACGGTTCCAAGTACACAATGCAACGATTTCGCCCGAGATGACACTTTTTTTAAATAAGAAAATGATAATTGAAGATGAAATTATATAGATGTGTGTGCAGACGCAATTTTTTTACAAGGGCGCCCTCAACGAAACTAGGCCCCTAACTATTGTGGTTTTATGGCTGCGTGTTCCGTAAAGCATAGCCTGGGAACTAGCCTAAACTACTCACGGAACCAGATTCGCACAATTTCTAGAAAGCATGGACAAAATTAAATTGTTTTCTCGGAACGTATAGATAGGGTATAGGCTGGCATACACGGGTTGGTTTTAACCATGTATACATCCTCAATCACACAAGGAGATAACGCAGTTTGTAACAGTTTTCCAATCTTGTAATATATCTTTAAGGCCGCATCGATTATAACGAAAACCGAAACCAGTGGAGGACGGCTGCCATTTTGGAAAGCATTGTAATATATTAGGTTTCCAGCAGCAAGTGACTCCTTGCATGGTCGACTTTTTATAACACACGACACATAGCGAAAGAGGAAGTCGATGCGACTCTGAAAATAGCCTACAGCAAAGCTGCTCAAAGATACGAATCAGAAATATCTAGGTTTTGCTCCAAAGGTACTATATGGAATGCACTTTTGCGCCTATTTATGGCGAGCTGCGAGGCAAATGCGAGCCTGTGTAAATAGACCATATACGGGCCTATAGACTACAGTATTAAAGTGTGTCTTCAGGTACCAGGCTATAAATTAAGTCAATCTAAACCGTCCATTGCTAAAGCACAGGGAAACTTTTAACTGGTTTTAGTGTAGACCCATCGATATATAAATATATACACACTGGATGAAGCAACGACGTCTAAAATTGAAGCCACCGTCCGCCATTGTACCCCACATAATACAATGCATTGCCTAGACTGATCATACTGTCTTCACTAGTTACGTCATGGTCTAGGCCTATATGTGTTAAGTGGCATGCAAGCGATCGCATGGACCGGGGAGCAGTCTAGGCCAAGCATTGTTCGTGAGGTACAATGGCGAGCGGCGCGTGGCTTTAATTCTAGTATAGCCAACTGCTATTGTATACTTCACCCAGTGTATATATATCGATGTGTAGAACCAGTAACCTTATAGTACATGTAACATACAAAGGAGGACGTGTATATTTTAGTACTCTATTCACGCGGGAGAACAGTTAAGTCATGCTCCCTGAATCATTCCTACAGCGTGCAAACCGCCGATTGGAAAGATGCCAGACTGTTTGCGTTCCAATCCTCGTCTTGGAAACGAGGTTTGGAATGCATACAAAGCTTTGGGGACAAGGTTGAACCGTCGTTCTTCGAGAATAGACCCTTTGCACGTACCGGCAGCCGTGGCAGGGGGCAGGTTTTCATATTTAAACGATGTGACAATAGATCCACATAGTGCCTACTCGTGCATGACGCAAGCTAACAAAGTGACTGTCCTCTGCCATGGATGCCGGTGCAAAGAGTCTATTGATAGCTTTCTCATGACGTCATGTTGTGTGTCAAACAACGCCGCGCCAATGCGGAAGCAATGCGCGCGCGCGCCGCGTGTGTCTATAGCACGCGTAACGCTCTGTACGAAGGCTCCCATTGGTGAACTAAACCGCGCTACGCCCACCAGAGACACACGCAACGCGCACGCACATCACTTTCACAATTATTTGACTTACAAAATGGCGTATTCGCACGTGTTCGAATACTATCTATTGATCACGTTCAAATGACGTCACTTCCTACAACACGTGTACAAATTGCCACGTGCATCATGATTTTGAGCGTATTTTTTGGTGACGCGCATCGATTGCGCCGTATTTCGAACAACACACGCGCGTGTTTGGAACATGTTCCAGCGTGTGTGTGCGCGTACTTTATGGCGTTTAATACGCAGTAGCTTTTTTTCCTACGAAGATGGCGTCTGTGAACGTGATCAATAGGGTCTTTACAAATGTCTGTCCGTCTGTAAAACAGTAAACTAACTTTAATGTTTATGCCTCACACTGCACGACACCCACCTGAAGGCAAACCATAACAGTCACCATGATAAGTTGCTCTTTAGGGCCGATAAACCTCGGGCGTTGCGTGGACCTTTTCCCGGCCCGGAAGATCCTGAATATCCTGCTGCATTTCAACAAAGTCGGCGCAAAGGTTAGAGTCAGGCACACCGAGATGACAGTCTGGGCCACGGAGCATGTTTCAACAGACGGTCTTAATATGAGTGGGAAGATTGTAAGGAAGGCGAGAACCAGACCGGCTAGGTTGACGTAACTGAGTTCACGGCTGCTGGCTTTGATTCTGGGGTGACGCCAGTGGGCGAGCATCCCTATAACTGTTAGAATAGTTAAGACGATTCCAATTCCGGATAGCAGGATGACGACTAGAATAACTGGTTCGTTGGGGCTGACTGGGATCTCAGGATAAGGGTCACACGTGGTGTAGTTCTTATCCGGCCAGTATCGCTTGGGACATTTCTCACATTGTGTCTGATTAACCACGATGGCGTCTAAGGGGCACCTATTGCACTCCCAGCAGCAAGGTTCTGGAGATCTGACTGGAACGAAGCCAGGTCGACACACCTCTCGACAGATCGATTCGGGTACTGTTGTCTGCCCACCGGCCCAATAGATCCGATCCTTATCAATCTTCAGCCGGAAAGTCTCGTTCATGGCGTCCCACCTCCCTACCGGCACCATCCGGTACTCCCCATCGATTAGCTGCAAGTTCTTGATTTCGTATTTCCCCGGTGGGTCACCCTTATCATCGAACAGAAACCTCCTCCCATGCTCCTGGAAGTTTACCCCGTAAAGATGTCTCAAGTACTCAAGCCCATTGATCTCTGGTCGGCATTGTGACGATATATTTCCGGAACAGACCTCCTCGAGTAAGGAATGGAGAGCGTAGGCGAAGGCGTAAACAGCATCTAAGACGGACGAGATCGATTTGGAGCTAAAACCCCTCTTATGCGAATCGAGAACGCATTTCGTCCTCTCCTCGACATCTGATGCCCCTGAGCAGTTATTCGTGCTAGAGCGATGTGTCCAATAAGCGTTAAACCAAGGGTTCCAATCGTTATTTTCCGGCGTCAGAGTCCTGAAATAACTCTCAAATATCGGCACGATGTTGCTTTCCATGTCTATGAACAACCCACCCAAAGCCGCGTCCTCGTTGTTGAACTCCTCGAGTCGATGGCCCCAGGCGTCGCTAGCGATCCAGGTCATGTTACCGGGGAGCCCCAGCCGTTTCCCCTCGCTCAGGATTGCGTTGGCGACCTGAAACACGGCGAAAACGACCGTAACTTTGGACTTGGTGTTCTTTTTGAGTCTCTGCACCACTGTGACTATTTCTCTCTTGCTGGGTGATGAGCGAATGGACGTGAACAGCCACACACATATCTCGTTTTCTTCGGCTTTCTGCTGCAGCAACCGGGCCCCGTTTATCCCGTACTCGTCGGTGGAGTACAGGACAGTGATGTACCGCCATCGGAAGTGGACCAACAAGTCAACGATAGCGTCTACCTGGAATCGATCAGGGGCCACCGAGCGCAGGAAGAATGGAAACTTGGCTTTATCGCTGAGCTCATCGCTCGTAGCAGCGTACGAAATGAGTGGCACGTTGAAAAGATCAGCCACGGAGGCAGCGGTGAGACTCATGGAGCTTCTACCAGGTCCTACAATGCCGATGACCCCACCACTATCATCTGGGTCCTCGGACGGGCAGAAGTGATCATACAACGGGGTACCCTGACCGTGTATGAGAGCCATGGCCGTCCAAAGTGCCAAATCCTCTGACAAACAATCATCCCTTATGTCGAATCCGAGATCCACATTTGGTAAGATATCGCTTCGATTGTTGATTTCCTCCACAGCAAAGACCATCGTTTCCACCACGTACATGACAAAGGTGTACAACTCTGGACTACACTGGTCTCCCGTCGGGTCTTGCGACTCCAGATGGACTGAGAATATCCCTCCGAGGTTATAATCACCTCGTCTGGCGTAGTTGATGCAAGACAGAGCTGGGACGGCGAGCGCTGATCGCCCCATCACCACCGTGACGAGCGCCGCTACGACCATCCGCACGGTCCAACACATTGTAGCCAATTCTACTCCGCACTCCGCCTGTCCTTTACTTCCTCCGCCTGTCCTTTACTTCCTCCGCCGACCTCTTAAGACCTATCACACGAGAATGCTTCGAGACATAAACGTGACAACATCTTGGGCCAAAGTAGAGTTTTCTTTGCGCGCTAATTACCATTTCATGAATCTGTCTCGGGTAGGTGTTCAGTCGGCGGTGGGAAATGTTTTCATCTGCCAGCGTCGTTGCGCGGTTGTGCTCATTTTCGGCTCATGATAATGTTGGGCCAGTGACTGTGCGGTGGATTCGGCTATTGTATTCGAGGGGTGTTATATACAAACCACGATGGTTGAATTCGCTGGAGGTGTAGAGTGACTTTGCAAAGCAATCGGGAGGGGGAAATTGATCGCCTCGTGTAAACCTGGATGTGAATTCTAGCACCCTCCTTGCATGGATTGCTTACACTCCGTCACATGAGAATAATGAGTTTGGCCGGGTCTGATTGCAAAGAAAACGGGGCTAGTTATATTTGCTTTTTCGACAATCGATCTGCATAATAAAAGGCTACATTTTGGTCAAGCGTATATGGCGTGGCTAAAACGAGTTCTCATACAAAATCGAGTTGGCATTGATTTCAGAAAGTAATAGGACAGACGTATGAGAAACAATAGCTCCGACTTCACCTCGGAGAGATGCAGATTGGTTGTGGCAGAAAAAAAAGATGTTAGATGTTTTAGGATGTTGCATCATCGGACATTTGCTGGTGTCAAAATGTAGCAAGAAATTGCAATGATTTGGGACAGGATAAAGAATCATTTCGCGACTGCTAGGAAATCTCAAAAGATTATGTGACCCGCTCTGGAAAAAGGTAGAATATGTCGCGCAGGCTAGGTCGAGTTTTTGCGACCATAAGAAGAAATCTGCGGCAGATCCACGCTCATTAAAATACAAAAACACAATTCCAGACGGTATCTGGGCACCGCCAGGAATTTCCATTGTGCTTTTGTATTTTAAAAAGCGTGGATCTGCCGCATATCTGCCGCAGATATCTACTTATGGTCACGAAAACTCGACCTAGCCTGCGCGACTTATTCTACCTTTTTCCAGAGCGGTTCACATATTCATTCATTGCTATTGACTTTAAAGGTGCATTATATCCTTTGCAGAGAAAACGTTTTTGCTAATGTCATGAACAACGGAATTACATTGATAAACTGCCTTGTATAGAGATTTCAGCCACATGGATGCAGTATACCTCAGATAATCTTAAAAATATGTGCTTAATTTTTGTGTTGAAGGGCCAGGCTCGTCAGCAATGCGCGCGCGCCAAATTCGTGCCACAAAATACGCAGCTCCGTAGCAAAGGCATCAAGCTGCCTATTTCGTGGGACGAATTTGGTGCGCGCGCCCTTAAATAATTTGTTTTTAAAATAAAATTATAAGCACATTTCAGTGGGTAATTTTACGTGGGAAAAATCATTTAGTGTTTACCATTGTTATCAACACTTTCTTGTCAACTCGTGAAATAAACCTTTGGGTCACTGCAATAATATAATAAGGCTTTATAAGTCGAAAAGGGCAAAATATTTCATATAAACACCCCATTTGGACGTCATATATTTCATCTAAGTAGATTTACACGAATTTCTCGGAAAATCTAACCTACCCCCTTACAACTAGCGAATAAAACCGACATGTCTCTGAAGGTTTCTCGAAATAATCTGTACACCTGGACGCACTACACCAATTACCTGGGCCCGTATTGCATTTCAAGTACCCCGGTGTTACGTGACCTGTTTTGGTAAGCCAGCGTGATTGTCTCGTAAGGTACGCGGTGCGAAATCACGGTCAAGCCCGGGGGATCGGGAGTGACCGCGAGGCGCGTAGCTCCGTGAATTAGTCGGATCGTGTTCGTGAAATTAAGGCGGAGATTTGTGTGGTTCAAGTGTTACGGAAATTTCTGTTCCGGCGGACCAAAAACTCCTATTGGAAAGGTTGTCCGGGGATGGAAAATACTGGCAATGTTCTCTTGGCCAGGGGACAGCATTTCTTCCATCGGCTGCAGTCATAGTTTTTGTCGCCATTTAGGGATAAATTCTTCGAAAGAAGCCATATTCTATAGGAGCCGAAAATGGCCCACTCAACCGTAGGCCTCTGGCATTGTTATCCAAACCAAAATGGATGCATTACAATCGATAACTATCACATGTGGCAGACGATTGACGCGCAAGACTGCAGACGATAATTTTGAGCGCGCACTCCAATCAAAATGTTTGACCAATCAGAAACCTCGATGCAAAGTGCTTCGGTGGCTAGATAAATTCACGATGTATCATAACCATCCATTGGAGAAAAGGCCATGGTAATTAATGTGCTGTCTTTTCGCACACAAGAGCTAAATAATTAATTGAAAGGGCTTGAATATTATGTTGAAATTTTAACCATTCCATTTTCATTTTTATTTTGCCTACAACATTGCAGTGTTTTGAATTTTGCAAAGACCCCTCTCTGTGTAAAGGGAAGAACATTACTACATGCGTACGCGTATGTGCCCCATTGTGCACGGACGGCCCCGGGTAAAGCACGCGAACCTAACTTGTTGATTTTAAAACCTCCACAACCAGTTACTCGTGTCAAATCAATTCTTCTAGCACAAATCGACTTGTATTTTTCGTTTTCTAGTCACGTACGCTGTCCCGGCCAAAACAAATAAAAAACACACTTCTCGATTTGAGGGGTTTCCTTGTGGAATTTCTTTTCGTTTTAGAACGACAGGTGCCAGTGTATACACACTGAACACAATAGAATTACATAACAACTGGCTATATAAACGCCACGTTTGCTTCAGTAGCTCACTCTCGGTCAACCGTGTCAACTTTGCAGTACAATCCCGCCCACCCCATTTTCCCACTTCAATCAGAATTCGGACCTGGGGAGTGCACCCCTGTCGAGTGCCCTGGATGCACCCACGTTTCCTCCAATGGCTGGGGGTTTTTCGTGGCCACCGAGCGCCAGCACACATTGCTGGTCCGACACTCGACCCGAATTCAGTTTCAGTTCCGAGACACTTTATTGTCGAGACCTAGATACTGTGAACTTTTTTATTGTTTACAGCTCGCAATTCATACATCCAACTTGGTTCAGATGCTAGTTTGATAGCCTCTAAATCGATAGGCCTTTAACACGGCTTACACCAGACGTGTATAATTATTGTTTTCAACCACATTTGAAGGACATTACATTTGTGCATATAATTTGATCCTAATCAAGCTGATTAGCGGAGTTTAAAATAAATCGAACAGCAAGGTTCACACAACGACCTAGCCACTGTTCACCATTGGAAACATTTGACCTGTTTTTGTCCTTTTCTTGTCTCACATGAGGTATAAATAGAAAAGAAATGAATTTTCTGACGGAAGTATGGAGGAAGAAAGTAAAATTACACGCGGTTGTTTTTGCTGCAGATGAAGTGGTTAAAGAGGAGTATACTCTAAATTGCTTTTCCGCGGATGGCGCTTATGCGATGTGTACTGTCGCCTGAAACTATTGACATAAGGTCGCCATTGATGCTTTTAGAGGAAAGTTTGTGCCTGAAGATGAATCAAAATTGAAGGAAAGATAAGAACGACTGGAAGGAGAGAAATGGGGGGAAATAAAGAAACGCCTCCTCTCTCAGTTAAAGGGCCCTAAAATGCTAACTTTATGTATAGGCCTAGTTTTTGTTGCATATGTTTAGAAAGATAATACAGCTGTTTATTTGGATGCCCCGTGAATAAAAGGTCGCATTTATTTGCAGAAACTCACAGAAAGAGGGCCCTGCATGTCACTTTAGGAACATAGGCCCGTATTCTAGAACGTTCTTTTAGCGTTAAGGGAGACTTTAAGACAACCTTTAGCTAAATTTTATTTCAAGAACCAACCTTTATATCGGGTCAAAGGACGCCTTTAGGTACCTTCCTTTATCAAAGGTTGGGTCGTTTCAAGAACCTTCCTTCATTACAGGAAATGCTTTATTTTGCCTCAAGGAGGCCTTTAAACGTAAGGTTGGTCTGGAGTATCTTTTAGTCTTCCTTTAGCAGCCAATGTGCAAGGATCTCTTCTGATACCTCAGCGATGGGTGATTACGTCAACCGATTAGCGCGTTTCTATGACGTCATTAGGGGTATGCCACGTATCAGGACACGTCTTCCTCAGTTTCAAGAGGATGATTTCAGTGATGACGCCTTTTTTAAAACGCTTTCGGTTCACCAAGGATGGATTTAACCACCGTAGTCAACCCGTACGGCAACACACTGACTGCGTACATACTGCGTACTAGCTGCGTACGGCCTGGCGAGTCTGCACTTCCGGGTTTAATAGTTTTCGGCCAGTTTTGGCCGAAAATGGGCGGGCTTTGGATATGCGGGTATGCAAGGTATGAATATTAACATTTGTCTTGAGCCAATCAAGAGCTTCATGTGTAGCACGTAATGACGCGATGCATGCATTGTGCATGTGATGGCGTCCTCATGTTACGAGAACCGTGACATGATCGATGGACGAAAAGAACAAATATTCTCGGGTTCGTAGCATTTATTGTGCTTGTCTGTTTACGTATTTGATTACACTTCTAAGGGAAAACGGTCGTAATACGACAGCTTTCCTGAATGATTTGTGGGAGCTCTTAATACTGCCTCGGATGAACAAACTGGGGATCGCAGATCATAGCGTTTTTCAAACAGAACCTCCCGTGCGTCGACCAATGAAATTTCAGCTCATGCTGTGGTGGTTTCCCTATTACTGTAATGAGTTTCGCTGGCTGAATGCAGAACCACCAAGGCGTTGGGTTTAGGACCGTACCGATACATGTACGTGCATAGCGCATGTGTACGTGTGCATAGTCGTAGCGCGGCGCGTTGTGAGCCAATACGTGCAACAGATTCCGTAGCTTGTAAGCGCTTTGTTCAGTTTTATCTTCAGCGGGCCGTCTAGAAGACAAGCCCAACGCCTTGATCAAGGCTAACACGGGACTAGAAAACTGACATCGTCCTGTTACAACAGCTCATTTAGGAGCATAAAGGGAGCCTTAGGGAAAGTGTCCCTTCTTTAAAGGGAGCCTTTAAACAATTTGTGGTAAAGGAAGACCTTAACATGAGGGAAGTTAAAGTGTGGTTCTTGAATACCATTTGTTAAAGGAGCCTTTAGCAAAGGAACTCCTCAATAAAGGAAGCCCCTATAAAGGTCTACTTCAGGCCTATTTAAAGGAGGGTTTTAGAATACGGGCCATAGTCTTTCCACGGTAAAGGTGGCATAGCGTGTCATATATGGTAACATCGATGTATATACACTGGATGAAGCAACGACGTCTAAAATTGAAGCCACCGTCCGCCATTGTACCCCACCAAACACAATGCCTTGCCTAGACTGGTCATACTGTCTTCACTAGTCTACATCTAATCTACATGTGTTAAGTGGAATGCAAGCGATCGCATGGACCGCGGAGCAGTCTAGGCCAAGCATTGTTAGTGGGGTAGAATGGCGGCCGGCGCGTGGCTTTAATTCTCGTATAGCCAACTGCTATTGCATACTTCATTCAGTGTATATATATATCGATGCATAGTATGGACACAGTAATGGCGGATACGATAGTTGTTGACGTCACGCGTATGGCACGCCAAAGCGGAAATAATTCAACACTGATAATTCTACCATCAATCCTAAAACATTTTTTAAAATTTGCCAACAAAAGCACGGTATGCCGATTTCAAACAGTCTATCAACATTTGAAAGTCATGCCAACCTTTTTATTTTTCTTGCGCAACATTTGCGAAAATATGCGTCAACATTTTTACAAATTATTTTTTGCTTTGGCGTGCCATAGTATGGACACAGTAATGGCGGATAGCAACCGGTTGTCAAGAAAGTAAAACCCAAGAATAGTACCGGACCGTTTAATTAAAGTACAAAATGAAAAATAAACAGAATTTGTTGAAGAATCTTTGCATTGGTAAAATTACTAACTCCACGCGCGCGCGGGTTCATTTTTGTATTTGCGTTGACCTCATTAAAATTCCTCTCGTGTCAAGCATTTCTTCTACGCCCAGCTGTGCTGTCAAATCGGACCATATCAAGGACTATAAAGGACTAAAACTTTAACACTGTCCGGCTGCAAACATATAGGCATGTGCGACAGACTGTTTTGTATTCTAAATTAACATCACATTTCCAAATTAACATCACATTTTCAAACTGTAATTGCAAACGGCAAAGGTTAAAATAATAATTTCTTCCTGTCGTAAAAATGTGTACAGCAGTGAGAACAAAGTTGAAAATAAGCTGGTACTGGTATTTTTGTTTTTTCCTTTAAAAAAAATTTGCGAAAGAAAAGCACTATACACTTGAACGCTCGACTGATAAACGTAGATATAAATAAACGTGCTGGTTGTATTATTAAAATAATAATTTTACTTATCAAATTGACGATAAAGGTTAACCATATTTTCTTACCATTCATTGCCGTGCAGATTATCCAGTGTGTGATTTTCCAGGGCAAGCCTAGCCTGTCTGGCAGGCCCTCGTATGTTTGTGTACCAAAAACAAAAATGCAATTCATTCCAGGAGATTTTACTGCAGGAAATTAATCGTCCTGTCATTGTTTAAGCTAGACTAAGAAACCTCTGATGTAGGCCTATATGGACACCTTGATAAATAATTTTTCGCGGGTAAATTTGGCGCGCGTCCATTTCAGAAAAAAAGCGGCGTGAAGAGAATTTGGAATAAAACGACGCACTGAAAGCTACAGAATCAACCGTGGGCGAATCTTTATTTTATTTTATTTTTTTTAAGCGTCGTTTTGGAGAAAAAAAAACGTGTGGAATGATTTTGGAGGGAAACAATTTATTAACGGACTGAAAATCACAGAATTACAAGAACACCTTCTGCCCAAGTCGATTCTGCGATTTTCAATTCGCCTTTTCACTAAAATTTCATCCACGCCGCTTTTTCTCAAAGCCAGCAACGTCCGTTGCATTTGCGCGCGCAAAAAGGCTCAGTATGAAGTCACCCGTACATGCGTTTACAAATGTTGACCCTTAAAGCTGACTTTGTTGGTCACCCGTCATAGCATCTGTATTTTCACCTGGCGTACCCCTCGAAATGTCTATTTGTGTTTTCTGCCTGCTTGCCAGCTGGCAGACGGGGGGAAATGACGACATTTGTAAAAAAACAAAAAAGAAAGAAAGAAAGATAGATAACTCATCCGTTTTCTTAAAGATGACAGTTGAAGGCCTTGGGTCAGTGGGGGACCCTGAAAAGAATTGCAGGATGTCACTCGCTTTCTGAAGGATAATATGGTTTTAACGGCAGTGAGTGTTTATGTTTTTTCAGTCTGTTTTGAGGCGTAAAAATTCCCCTTTAGCTACAATCTGTGGCGTGGAAGATGCGTTATAATGGCAGCCGTGCATTCAAAGCAATGTCATCACAGAATAGGTGTAGCGTGAATACAGATCCGTTTTAGCAGGTTATGGAGATTGATTCTTCGAATTGTGCATTCAAGCGTACGTTTCTCTCTCCTAAAATGGAATATTTGTTTGCTTAAAAACGGTTCGTATACAGGTGAGCGATTGGCGCAGTTAGTAGTCGAGTACTCGTGGGGATAATACTCGATTACTCGAGTAATCGCTGACTGTTCCCAAAACTTGTACAAAGTATTTTTCATTTTTGAAGATGATAAATAAATGTGTGTGTGTGGGTTTTTTTTGTTTGTCAAAAACAAGACAGATCACAATAAAATCTCAAGTGGGAAATGGTAGATGGTGCCGCGATTAATCGAGTATCCTCGTTTTCTCATAAAAAAGATCTCGGGCGGAATTGTTGAATAAGTTGCCATTTGGGATTCCTTCTTTGATTTAGGTAGTATTTTGTTTTCGATCAAATGGTTTATTAAAACTTTAGGAAATTGCAAATCTTATATACGGGTTTTTAAAAAAAAATGAATCCATCACATGGCAAGCTCAATTCAGCTGGCACACAAACCTTCCTGCCTGCAAATAGCGACATGTTTGCTTCCTCATCCGTGCAAAGAAAAGCGCACTATATAAAGTTCCCACTCAGCTTCATTTTTATTTTCTCCCTTCATCCAAGTGTCCATTTCAACAAGAAGGCAAACAGACGTTAATCTGTCTTTATTTGAATTGGAAGAAGCTCAAGAGGAATATATTTACGATGTCAGGTGCTGACTGGAAACGGTGATAGGAAATTGGTTCAGCAACCCATCCAAGGCTCTCGCAGATTTCGCCCGTCTGCTGACTCGGAGATGTCAGCGTGTTTCCGACACACGCTCCGTCAGCTGGCACGTTCTAGTTCTCGTGTGTCGAGTATGGCTCGTCAGTTTGATTAAAAAGGTCAAAGCAACTGTTTGACAACATTAAAAACTGACCTCTTGCACTCGCGGCCATGACAGAGGCCAGTCAGATTGTCACCGTTTAAATATGAAAATCTGCCCCCTGTCAGGGCCGCTGGTACATTATCCCTCAATGGCCTAGCGATTTAGTGGCTTATACTCAAGACCGTTTCTAGAGGTTACATGTATACATAGTTGCATTGCCCGTGTTTCGGTGAAAGGATTTAAAAAATTTATTTACACAAGCGAACGAATTTAGAAAGCTTACGTGTCTCTGTAACGAAAAATATCAAAAACTTAAATTTCCGACGTCGGGAATTGGAGATACAAGCCTTTTTCTTGAAACGTGCTTCACATGTTGTACATGTGCGCGTACGCTCACGCGCACATGTACATTTACGTCATAACCTTGTCGATTAATTGACCTGCCAGCCTTTTAATCATTTCTTGTTTTTAATCGACTGGCATTAATCCTTGACGGATTTTTACGTTCTTGGTACCAAATGAAAGCTGATAACTTTTTCTATTCTAGAAAAATACCTATTTAACTTTAAAAAACAAAATTGACGCCCAAATCGGCCCAAACACGGGCAGTGCAACTTTAAGTCCTGCTTATACGTGACACGTGCTCTTGGGCACAAATTGCCTCTCTCCACCCAGGAGTAAATGGGTACCTGCGAGGATAGTGATTGTGCATGATGTGCATGCTAAGCCCAGTTGTTATACGCATCTCCATAATGGTTTGCATACAGACAATGCAGCTGGCACATGTTGCGTATCAGTCGATTTTAAATGCACTGCTGGTTGAGGTTGAATGGACATAAACCTTCCTTGGGAACGTTCGACATTAAAAACCCGTGTAATTCTACGAGATTTTGCGAGAACATGTACTTTAAATTTTCAGCTTTAAAGGCCTGAAATGGTCGGCAATATATTCGAGAATATTATATTAACAAAACATTGCAAGTGTTAATTTTCCTCTACAGTAAACCTATTCGGTGGCCCGGGCTGTCCAGTGAAATCGTCAGCAGAAAATCAGAGATAGCCAAAGCAAAAGCTGCCAAGTGAAGAGCGAATCGTTTCCGGCAAAGTCGTGAGTCTCGCGCCCGGGTCTAGCGCGAAGTAAACGGCTGGAAAGCCTATAACTCGACCATTTACAGTTTTTAGAATTAATTTTAAGCTTTTGTATTTAATGATGAGATATTGATAATCTTTTTTCACAAGGACCATCAAATAAATATTGTCAATGATGCTACATCATTAAATTATGTAAGCAGTATAGGCCGGTGTTACCTTTAATGAACGGCAAACGTCTCATCGTGTAACACGACCTTTATAGATTCATGTGCAGACGTGTATAATTTGGAGTGAATATAGATTTTGCAGGTTTTCAATAATTGATCACAGCTGACGCTACCTCAAATCGTGCCCTCAGGCTTCCAAAAATGAAGCGGTTTCGAGAGAAAAAACAAATTGAGATTTGAGCGTAACAAGTTCTCGCTCAAACGCGGGCGAAATCTCCGTCGTGATGCCGTCATTGCGCGCGGCTTAAGTCGCACTTCATGTTGACAACAATCCATACTTTTCAGCCTCTGGCTCAAGCATACGGAGATTGGGATAGCCACTCATGGTAATACCTAAATTATGATCACTGATCTACGAAATCGAATTTCAAGGATAATTGTGACATGTAAGCCGCGAAAATATAATAAATATATCCCCCCTCCCCCCAGATTTTTCATGCATGACATATTCAGAGTACTTTTTCTGAGAAATGGAAGACAAGTTATAAAACAGCTGAAATCAAAGTCTAATTCTGGTAGGAAAAATCTTTACACGAAATCCCGCTTGTAATGTTAATAAAAACGATTTCTTAAAGAGCGTGTATTTTTATTGGTATTCTAATTGAAGTTTGTAATGTTTTTCTTTGTGAGGTACTTTGATTTTTAATGAAAACATCTCTGTTTTCGAATAGAAAATGTCAGATAATTGAACAAACGTGACGCATTTTCGCCGTTGAGGGCGTGGTCGTTTGCCTTGTACGAACACATGAGCAATGCCTGTCAGTGAGTGCAAACTATTCATAAATGAGACGTGTTGAAAGGACTTTAAAATACAGCTTTCCTAGTTTCTGGTTTTTGAAAACTGCCAAAATTTTACGCGGCAAAGTTGCCAAAAGTTGCAGGAGTTTTCTAGCCTACATATTCGCGCCTTCTATAAATTAGCCTGGTGCGCGAATGCTGGACTGGAAATATTCTTGAAATCCGATAATGAGCGTCTGGGCGCACTTACAACCCCGAATGATTAATGCCAGCCTGTGAAGAAATTCATTTCAAGAATTCCAGAGAACTTCCAAATTGGCTGAAACAATGCAGATTTCGCCGAGCAATCGGTTATATGATCGGGAGCAAGCCAAATGTCGGCCGGCCGCAAGGGACGCACGACGGCTCATTACGCCGCTGCTGCGGAGTCCGTCAAATGTCCCGAAATGCTAGACGCGGCTCATAAAGGGCTGCAAATGAAACCACGAAATGATGGATGTCTTGGCCGATGTAAATCGACTTTTATGTCCGGCACTCGGTTTTTTAAAAGAATGAATAATAACTTGTAAATTAGGTGTGGTGTTAATCTTTGAGATCCAACACCACGTGGTTTTGGAGTTATTATGGGCGTGTTTGTTTCGGACGGATCCAGATTCAGATCCGCGCAGATACAAGGTGAACTCGTTCACTTCGCGCACATCCTGACCGAGATCTGTGATCTGTGGAATCCTTCTCGAGAGATGGTTCAGCGCTAGATCCAAAATGGCGACGTAAACATCGTTGAGATTTTGTGTGAGTAAACCGTGTCGTTTCAGTTTTCAGAGGCAACACACGATACAAACAAATTTAGAATGCTTGTTTATTTACGACGAATGTCGTGGGAGAAATTTGGTACAGAAATTTGACAAATTTGGTAAATAAATTGCAATTCACGTGATTTGAGATCCGAGTTGAGAGCGGTTTCGTTTGTTTGTGCGCGGTAAAACAGATCGGAATCTGGATTCGGATCTGTCATGAAACAAACACGCCCATTGTGACTATAATTTCTGAGATTTTGCATATCATCTTTTGTAGCTGAAAGATAGATCATAATGATACAAAAACTGTAACAAACGTTATCTGTATAT
This sequence comes from Henricia sp. BOLD:AAB3569, assembly GCA_037783545.1. Taxonomy (NCBI): domain Eukaryota; kingdom Metazoa; phylum Echinodermata; class Asteroidea; order Spinulosida; family Echinasteridae; genus Henricia; species Henricia sp. BOLD:AAB3569. Next base: position 2,028,716 of record JBBELK010000454.1, on the reverse strand, counting down.
GTGCGATTCAGGATTTGTAAAACCAACCTATGTATAAGTCAACTCAGTATCTCATCTGCGGTCTGAGAAAGCATTATAAAAGTGTCAATACTTTCAAGAAATTGTGTGAACCCATCGTCCTATTTAGGCTGGTTCCATAGCTATACTGCACGGAAGACAAAGCCATAACACAACGGTAGTCAGGGCCAGGGCCTAGTTTCGCTCACACGAGGGCGCCCTTGTAAAACAAATGTGTGTGGACACGCATTTTTATAAATTCATCTTAAATTATTGGTTTTCTTATAAAAACAAATAGTTCATCTTGGGGGAATCATTGCATTAGACCAGTTGGAACCATGTACGTCCATTTTTCATGATTATAGTTGATTAGATTTTGAGACAACGCAAATCCTATAGGCCTAGGCCTATACGAGATTTAACATTCTCGGCACGTATATAATAGCGCCAAACGGGCTTCAAGCAGTCTGTATTCTGGTAACTTAATTGCGTCACAATTTACTAAATGAAAACACAAGAGCGGGAAAAATCATTTTAATGCTTCCTCGGGCGACAGTCGGGCTGCTATTTGTCATAACAAGGCGGTGAACCGCCCCTTAGGTTTATAACGGTACTTAGGTTTCGCGTCGAGTCGCCTCAGAATGAATGGGAATTTAGTGCATGTCGCTTGAGGGATGGGTTGAGAGTTTTGAAAAAAAAGTCGGAGAAAATGACTGGGAGAATTCCTTAAATAGGATTTTAGAATCAGCCTTTTGCGTGTAATGTTTGTATAGTGGCTGGTGCCCCAAATTCTTCACTTTCATATAAAGAGGCCGTTTAGAAAGTCAAATACTACGCTGTTGTTGCTACGTGGTGCAAGCCATGTCCTAGCAATCAACAGTCTGGTTGCTTTATGCCATTCTCTCCTACGGTGAACACGGTATTAATTATGTACTTCACACCTGCCGTGTGCACCACATAGCAATAACAATTTAGTCTGGTCAAGTGGATACTTAGTGTGCATGCGAAAGAAAGTACGTCAGTACACCAGACGATGTTCTTGCGAAACACGCAAAAAGCTTAAAATCGACATATTCCATTAAGACTAAAGAGTCTCATATTATGCCCAAACCAGGGTCAGTGACGAATATCCAAATTATAATTATATGTCTATACGACATAGGTTTTGAAACGAGTCCTATTATTGTAGACGCTTGATCGCTTTCCAAAGACTAACTCGTGTGTCATTTCAAGACGCAGATAATTCGGACACGACCTAAATTAACTAGGTTTTAGGTTCAAACTGACCTAAATATACAGCAAAATCGCAATGTCTTCAACTCGAAACTGTTTGTTCAGCCGAGCGAGTTCAATCACTTTCCGATGGCCCGGCGTGTTTCGCAGAACGCTGTGAAAGCACATTAACGCTCTTCTATCGTCTAGAATGTTATCATTCCATGACGCCTATTTTTTCCCCAAAAATCCCGAAGGTAAACTGGAGAAGTAGGAGACAAATAAAGTCCCTAGGGTTTCACAAAACGGCTCGCGACGGTGCGACGAACTCTTTGATTTGTATTGTTAAAGCATATGCACGAGTGTCCGTCTTTCCTAATTTTTCTGAGTTTGTCGATAAAAATTGACGTTGTAAAAACACGTCTTGAAGTGTTTTGACAACCTCGTACGTCTAGAAGAAGGCAATCTCCTCAGTGAAGTTTCGCTCTTCTAAGTAAGAGTCGAATAAGATAGAGTATACCACTGATGTAATCTTATATCCCAGAAAACCATAATTTATTCCACCCAATCAAAATTATTTTACTTTCCGGAAAGTTTACAAAAATGACGCAAACAAACTTTAGCACACTTGCAGGATTTTCAAAGGATTCGTTCAATTTAATTCCCGCGCAAAGGTTGGTCCCGATTTAAGATGCAGTTTACCATCAAACCTTAAGTAAAACGGGCAACATAAGCTTGCGTGTCTCCTTGTGTACAATACTGTATTATATACGAGCGAGGCCTGATATAGCCTTGCCAGTTTTCATGACCGATTCAATTTACTTCTCTCATTTTTCTCAAAATGTGAGATTTACTGAACCCCAAAGCTTAAGCATTCCATTTGCACAAATTCGAAGCTCGTTATTTTCAAAACCCTTTTTAGTCCACTCAAAGTAGCACTGTTTTAGTGCGTTGCGAAAGCCTTTCGTTCTCGTAAAATTCGGCCAAATTGATGTTTTTGGAAATCGGGGAAGGCGCACTGTGTTTTGTTCAATTATCGACGCCCCGGATCGTTAAGTCACGGGGCGCGAGTTTCCACTTTCAATACTCCGTAACAGCTTGAAGTAGTGAACCAATCCCTTCCGACACTCGTTCTGTTGCAAGCCGCTAATCGGGAACGATTTTGGACCAAATTGATAGTTCTTTTGCCTTAAACTGTCAGAGACGGTTGAACATGATTTTGCCAGCAAAATATAGCTTTTTGTAGACAAGGGTGTTTCGACGGTAATAGACGGTGCGCGAGTGCTCAACAGAGGGCGCTATTGATTATGTACATGCGGGATCGCGGAAACCGTGTTCGCATGATCGTTTTTACATTCATGCTTTTGGCAACGTTTTTTGCCCCAAAGTTGAAGAATAATTGTTTAGTTTTGAAGGTTTCATAGGACCCTGGATCCCAAACTAGCGGTAAGGACAGTATTTAGCTTTATTTGATGCTTTGAATTGACGTTTTTAGTGTCGCATATTTGGAAAGTTAATTAAGTGGAGTTTCGCCCCGGCATTAGCTTAATTGCCGTTCAGTGAACTTTTAGTGACACTTTTAGTGGGACTTTTGGCATAAATTCTGCCTTCATCTATACCTTGCAGCCCTTGCAGTTGAAGGGGAAAGTTACCCAGTTTATCTGGACCCATGGGACAGTTGTTTAAAGTTAAATTTGTTGTAGTTTTGGATGGATGTTCACCCCCTCCCGATCCCGTGTGTTTACCTGGGGCGAGTTTGCAACGTTACTCGCCGCTGCAGGTTATACCGCCCTCTCGCGGTGGTGTTGTCTGCGCCCGTGTTTTGGAAGCTTGTTACAGAGTTTTACTGTTTATTAAGTACTGTTTATTTGTTATCTTTATTTTAAATCCTAGTTGACGTGGCATCAGGCAGCTGTAGTGGCATTAAAGGGCAGTTGTATGTCGGTACCCGAGAGTGAATAAACCAGTCAAGTTTGTGATCATTTACCGACGTTACAGTCAACGCTAATGGTAACCCAGAGTTATAGTGCCGAAGTGACCCAGAGATAAGTGACCCCGAGTCAACACTGGTGACCCTTAGGTAACATTGAAGACCACCTAGAATCAATTGCAAAAAAAGAGAGAAAATCAACAACAGAAAATTGCTGCAAGTAATGCAAACCCACGACAGTGACGAAGAAACCAAAGTCCAAACCATGGCTACACGGGCCAAAACCAAGTCACTGATGGAGAGTCGGCGAGACAATGCCCGGACTCTTATCGAAATGAAGGACAGCATTCAACCATTGCTGTTAAAACTTCCCCCAGATGTGGATGAAGTCAGAGTTAGGCATTCAAGATGGCTTCAAGAATACGAAACATTTTTGATTCACCATCGTGAATATTTAACACTAGTCCCTGAAGATCGGCGTACTACAGTGGAGGCCGAACTACAACCTGAGCTGAACAGTTTTCAGGACTTTAAGGCTACACTAGATCAGTGGCTAGTGTGGCACACCAGAGTACCGGATAGAGAAAGTGTGAGGTCAGTGAGGTCGCGTACTTCTCGCTCAGTTGTAAGCCGTATTTCAAGCTCCTTATCAATGGCCAGAGCAATGGAACATCAGAAAACGGCCGAGTTATTGGCCCGTAGTAGGGCACTTAAAGAGAAAGAGGGGTTGGAGGAAGAGAGGCTTCAGTTTGAAGCCAAGAAAAAGAAGGAAGAGCTAAAACTTAAGCACAAAGAAGAAGAGCTGGAGCTCAGGACACAACTGGAAGTCTCCAGTGCAAAAGCAGCAATCTTAGACGAACTGGAGCAGAGCGAAATTCGAGACGAGCAAAACCTGAGTGCATTACCCCGACTTTCTTCCAGACCTACGTCGCCAACAGTCGTAACCTTTAATACTGCCGCCCCAGAGTATATACCCGTAACATCACAAGATGCATCATCATTCGTCATGTCCATTCAAGCCCAGGCAGAAGGTCAGCCCCAGACGCCAGATTCGGACATCACTCGTCTTACAGATGGACCCACAAGCACTGTGAACAAGTTTTCACAAGAGGCACACAATCAAGATACTAAAGAAGCTAGCAAGAATACAGCAGCAGAGAAAACTAGCCCCACAAGCAATACCGTAAAACAAACTTGTGAAGGACAGTCAAGTAGTAAGGGAAATGAGGGTCAAGTGTTAAGTGCCTACTCAAGTGAAATTCATGTCCCAGAAAATCAGAACCCCTCCGTGGCGTCAACTGTTGCTGCAGTCCAACACATAGTGATGGAGATCAGAAAGCCTAGCTCAGACCTGGCTAAGTTTAAAGGAGACCCCTTGGAGTATAGGAGATTCATGCGCCAGTTTAAGGCCAGAGTTGTCGCCAACACAGTCGACGATGATGAAAGGATGAACTACTTGGAGCAGTTTACGGAGGGAGAGCCACAACATATTGTAAATGGATATAGCTAGCTGTCTCCCTGGTGATGTAGGCTACCCGGCTGCCCTTAAAGAATTAGAAAAGCGGTATGGAGATGTGGATCTCCTGGCCAATGCTTACATACAGCGGGCTCTTGGTTGGCCAGAAATCAGACCTGATAACCCATCTGGACTTGACGCCTTTGCAATATTCCTCATGGAGTGCAAAAATGCAGTTCACTCCATGAATGCCGCAAGGGTTTTGGAGTATGCCGAGAACATCAAGAGACTGGTGTCCAAGCTCCCTTTCTATCTACACGAGAGATGGCGGAATATAGTCATGAATAAGAAGGACGGTGGCGAGTCAGTCACCTTTGTTCACTTGGTAGACTTCGTCCAAAGAGAAGCCAGGAAGGCAACAGACCCAGTATATGGACGATTCGCCTTGGGATACAAGCCCAAGGAAACTAGACCGAATGTGGGAGGACGCCCTCAGCCACGGGTCAGAAAAATTGGATGTGCTTTCGGAGCATCTGAGCCGATCAGCGAATCCGAGAAACTGTCTTATACTGATTCAGGCACTAAATTGACAACTGATGTAGCAAGTTCTAGGCCATGCAGTTTCTGTCAGGGTACAGCTCACTCGATGCAGGAATGTCGGAAACTTAAGGCAAGGTCAATTGAAGAAAGGCTGCAGTTTCTGAAGTCCAAGGGGCTTTGCTTTGGTTGCCTCAAGTTCGGCCATCTGAGCAAACGATGCAGAGCAAAAGCCAAGTGCAAGGAGTGTAGCTCCCTGCACCCCACAGTGCTACATAAGGACAGGGAACATCATGAGAAGGTAGAAGAAGAGTCCTTAAAGCAACAGACGCCCAAGACCACTGAACAAGGGAATTCATGTTCCACATACGTAGCTCCACCCAAGGACAGGGCAAGTTCCCACATGGGAGCCGGCGCAGGTCTTTGCACTATGGCCATCATTCCAGTAAGGGTCAGATCCCCGACTACTAACACTACAGTAGAGACCTACGCATTCCTTGACCCAGGCAGCAACGTGACTTTCTGCACCAAGGACCTTGCACAGCAGCTTGGAGTAACCGGCAAGGCCACCACCATGGAACTAAGTACCATGGGACAGACACAGAATTTCAAGACCTACCGTATTTCAGGACTAGAAGTGTGCGGGCTGGACCTAGGTCCCACGGTAAAGCTCCCTGTAGTCTATACCAAATCTGAGATGCCCGTCACCAGAGATCTCATGCCAACGCAAGAAGACGTTGACATATATCACCACCTTAGAGGGATCAAGCTCCCAGTTATTGAGGCTGAGGTACAGATGCTGATAGGCAATAACGTTCCAGCCGCCTACACACCACGAGAACTGAGGACAGGGCCAGTTGGTGCACCCCATGGAGCCAGATCAGTGCTTGGATGGATAATATGGGGGATGGTGAGAGGCGGAGATGAACCCTGTCACTCTTCCAACTACCAATTAGCATCAGTTAGAGCAGAGGCAGAACAACTTCAGAGGTTGGAAGACCTGGTGAGATCTTCCATGGACATGGATTTTCCGGAGCGCCTGGTGGACAGTACCAAGGAGCCTTCAGTTGAAGACAAGCGATTTGAGGAGATCATTCATAGATCTTTGAAGCTGGTAGACGGTCACTATCAATGCGACCTGCCTTTCCGAGATCCAGCTTGTAAGCTTGAAGACAACCAATCTGAAGCTATGAACCGCTTGATGTCATTGAAGAAGAAGCTAAGAAGCAATCCGAACTTCCACCATGACTATACGACCTTCATGAACTCACTAATGGAGAAAGGGTATGGAGAGAAGCTTGTTGAGCCCACCGACGACAGCAGTGATGCAGTGAACCGATGGTATATGCCTCATCACGGCATCTACAATCCCAACAAACCGGGCAAGATAAGAGTTGTTTTCGATTGCTCGGCGAAGACCAGAGGAGTCTCGCTCAACGACGCACTCCTTCCAGGGCCCACTCTCACGAACACAGTCGTAGATGTGCTGCTACGCTTCAGGCAACAATCAGTCGGGCTCATGGGGGATATTGAGGGCATGTTCTTTCAAGTAAAGGTATCTGAACATCATCGAGATTGCCTACGTTATCTGTGGTTTCCAGATGGAGACATTTCCCGACCACCAGAAGTCTATCGTCTGACGTCACACCCATTTGGTGCTGTATCATCGCCATCTTGTGCTTCTGCAGCCCTGCGTAAATGCACAGCAGACAACCAACATCCTGAAATTATGAGAAGTTTCTACGTCGATATTTGGAAAGTTAATTAAGTGGAGTTTCGCCCCGGCATTAGCTTAATTGCCGTTCAGTGAACTTTTAGTGACACTTTTAGTGGGACTTTTGGCATAAATTCTGCCTTCATCTATACCTTGCAGCCCTTGCAGTTGAAGGGGAAAGTTACCCAGTTTATCTGGACCCATGGGACAGTTGTTTAAAGTTAAATTTGTTGTAGTTTTGGATGGATGTTCACCCCCTCCCGTGTGTTTACCTGGGGCGAGTTTGCAACGTTACTCGCCGCTGCAGGTTATACCGCCCTCTCGCGGTGGTGTTGTCTGCGCCCGTGTTTTGGAAGCTTGTTACAGAGTTTTACTGTTTATTAAGTACTGTTTATTTGTTATCTTTATTTTAAATCCTAGTTGACGTGGCATCAGGCAGCTGTAGTGGCATTAAAGGGCAGTTGTATGTCGGTACCCGAGAGTGAATAAACCAGTCAAGTTTGTGATCATTTACCGACGTTACAAAGGGTATGGAGTCGAGGTTTTACCTAGACCTTTGTAAAAGTAACATTCAATTTACTTAATGAATCAAAAACATTAAAAAAAGATACACTTTTTGTTAATGTTACTTTTAACGTTGCGTTAAACTGGAAGCTGGTGTAAATAACTAAATAAATGTTCTTTGCCCGTTTTAAATTAGAGACATTAAATTAGCTAATGGGCAGCTTTGGTAAATAGTCATTGACCAATGCCGCTTAAATCCATGATGATGTCACAGACATATTTCTGGTCATGATTACGAAAATTTCAAACTGGTTGGCTTTTTTTTAAACACTGGACATCGACAATCATTTTACACACATTTAAGTAAAATTATTGGAACAGTCTGTTGATGTCCAGTGTTTAAAAAAAAGCCAACCAGTTTGAAATTTTCGTAATCATGCATGACCAGAAATATGTCTGTGACATCATCATGGATTTAACCAATAAGCGGCTTTGGTCGATGACTACCAAAGCTGCTCATTGGCTTAAACACTGCTGACGTCACACCAGACACTCATAACTATTCGGATCCACGAACACCCGAGACGTAGAGCAAACGGTTCGGTATTTGCCGTCTTGCTGTGATGACAATGTCTGGCGTAGCGTCGTCGGTGAGGGCGTGCTTTAATTCCTCCACTGTCATTTTGGGGTTTTCAGATAGCTTAATCGCAGCCACGCCTGTTTGTAGTTCAAGAGAAAAAAGTAATTATTGATTTAATATTTTAATATTTTAGGCTATTCTAAGAACTTGGAATTAGTTACAAACTACCCCGCCACAACTTGTGTCATAAAACGCATACACGGTGCAGGGTTGTATAGTCAGTTCATCAGACGGCGTCCTCGCCCTATATGAGCCTTCACAAGTCCACCATAAGTCCCTGTTCACAAGCTATTCAAATGAACTCCAACAAAGGAATTATTTTGTGAGTGTTCATTATGTGCTTCTTGTTACTGGACTTTTGACGGACTTGTTTATCGGCACTGGACTTGTGATAGACTTACTACAACTTTGACATGGTGTAGCGAAAAATAACCCATATAGTGGGATGTGATCGTTGAATGATTCAATGGGACATTGTACAGCCTTTTCAACTTACCTGCGGCGTGTGGACACGACATGGACGTTCCACTCATTAGCTTAGTAGCTTTGTCGGACTGAATTCCGGCACTTGTTATCGACACACCAGGGGCAAATACATTCACGCATTTACCATAGTTTGAGAATGATGCCACCTCGTCATTAAAAGACACCGCACCGACAGTAAAAACCTGTAGCCAAATGAACAAAGATTACACTGTTTCAGGAAGATAAAACGTCTTTTTACATCCCTTGAACGGAGAGGAAACACTTGTTTGTAGTTATTGGCAAATGTATGCAACAATTTATTGCATGGTGAGTTCAAGATTGAACTCTTGTTTCCCGACTCCTATACACGCTGTGGAGTATATAAAATATGTTGTGAACTGACTCTCGCTTTTCAGGTTCGAGCTCCGAACTGCAAAACATGTCGACATACATGATCTTTCAAATGGTCAGAAGGGATACGGTTGGAAAATAAATGTCCATGCGCCACTTTTATAACAAACGTTGCTATATGTTTGGCGATATTTTGGAAAATGTATCAACCTTGTGATTCCTCTCCCTGTGATTCCTTGTCCGGTGGACAAACGACCGGCTCCAAATCTCGTTTGAGGACTTTTGGCGCCAAAACCTGAAAAGCAATTTAATTGAGATTTCGCACTAAATGCTTCGCAGATTACCGCCCACTTTATTGGAAAACTGACACCAGTCGAGCTTATAAAACAAGAAATATGTTAAAGTTAGGCAAATCCTCTTTAATGCATTTCACACGAAGCAACAGCGCTGTGCCTAAGGCGATAATAATAACGCCTGTCGAGGTGGAGATATTTAATATCGTAAATCCGGAGTATCAAGCTACAGAACGATATAATGTGCAGCAATTTATTAGAGGTGTAATGCAGACAGTCGGTGTCTACCGTATGATTTGATAGGCCTCATGCACCTAATAGCAGTTGTTTTTCAGGAGAGATATATTATTTGCACTCACGGCAATTATAGTAAACTTTGGCGCCTCTATATAACGGTTCGGTGGTGATTGCGTAGATGAGCAACTTCGGGGGAAAACGAGAAAAGTAACCATTTTTTTTCCTGAGCATGGAAAATGTAGATCATTTCAACTACCTGTACTTTATCCAAAGTTGTCAAAATTTTTACAGTTCTACAGAGAGTAGTATTTTTCAAGATCCCCTCCTTTCCCCTTAAATACTATACTTATCAACATTTTTCTGGCAGTACCATGAATGTCAACATTTTACAGTGCATGTAAAGTCCTACGCAGCCTTCGACCCCGACCCCTTCCTACTCGTTGTAGAACCATGCAAATGTTGACAATTATTTTGGCCGGCCCCTTAAAACTACACGTATTCAGTGGTAAAATGCTATACAGTCCGCTGTATAAGACTCCGTCCAAACTGTCTTTTTCAAAAACTTTAAACTGTTAATTTCGTAAATAAATGACAAATTTTTACTCCCAAACTTCGTTTGTAAACTTGTCTTCCCACATTCTAAAAAAACTCTTGGAAAATGTCCAACATCTTTCTAAAGGGTATGGATTTATAGGGATATACATCAAGCGCCAAATAATGGCGCCAAAATGTGTCTGTCACGAAAACATCTTCCGGGGGTCAGTGCATGTGCACGGAGGAGACTACATTTTATCACTTTTTCCCCCCATTTGTTTTTCTCTGATACGCCACGCATATCAGCTTACAGATGATAAGAAAGCACGATACTCCTTGAAGGGGGAAATTTGGAAATGCATTTTACTCCGGACAACAGTGGATTTTTACATTATAAATTTAATACGCCCCTAGGGAAATAACCACGGCATTACAATCTCCATTAAGACGATTTCAAAAGGTGTCATCATCCCTGCATTATATTTCAACGTGTTTTTGCTGACACTCGATCATCTGTGAAAAATTTTAAGTTCCAGATATATCATTTGTAAGATGAAACTTTTCTATGAATTTGAACAACAGCATCACATATCTGAGTAAGAATCTTTATATAACCTGAAGACATTTCAGCTACGCAGATGCAGCAATGCGCGCTTCCGAAAGCCTTTCAAATTCATACATGGTTTTTGTGTTAGGTGAATGATGGAAAGGGTTAATACACCCATTTTTAATCACCTTCAGTTGTTAATTTCTTGCAGAAATTATATCATTTTGCAGAAATTATCAACTTGCAGAAATTATCATCTTGAACAGAAATAAATTCATGTGGTGTTTGTTACCGTTGCCATCAACACTTTTCCTTGTCAACTCGTGAAGTAAATTTTTGGGTCATTGCAAATGATACAGTGGGGCTTTAAAGAGGTCCCTGTAAAAATAACAAATGTGACTGCCCCCTGTCATGGCCGCCCATGAAAAGTGTCTATACGGTGCAGCGAAAATTAATTAACCCATAGTGGGATGTGATCGGTGAATGATTTCATCGGACATTGTATAGCCTATTATTTGAATTTTGAAATTTGAGATTTTTCCAAAAATTTGATTTCATTCTAACCTAACAATCATGTAAAATATCTCCCTAACATACTATCCATAGAAAAAAAACACCAAGGAAATTACGATCCCCAATTTGGATGTGGAAGCAAAACGGTTGGTGTAATCACTGCAGTGCTTCATTATTTGTATTTGTAACCGGATAAATTAGTTTACTAAACTTCCGTGGTTTTTGTACGATATTGCCAGAAATATACAGATTGAGAACGCGAAATTTCAGAATGGTAAATATGATACACGATATGGTACAAAACCCCAACACCCATAACAAAAAATGGGAGGCCCAAAAATGTGATCTGGTTACGCTCCTTTAAAACATCAAAGCGTTCAAAAGTTACCTCAGGTACACGAGCCGGCGACGTCAAGCAGGAGTCCCTTCTTTCGTTCCCAGCGGCTGCGACAGCAAAGACCCCGACCTCAGTGAGTTTGCGCACTGCGATGTCTAGGGCTCGTGACGCGGCTCCACCAAGAGACAGGGAGGCAACGGCGGGAAGCTTGGCGTTAGATACAACCCAGTCGACACCTGTTTTATGGGAAAGAGACTTAAATTTATTAGTGGTTATAAGTGTTTATATCGTAATGCGACATGTTAAGCAACTTGTGACGTATTGCGATGCGACTTGCGACGCAACTTGCGATGCGACTTGCGACGCGACTTGCGACGTTATTTATGATGTAAATAAAAATATAAATCTATAAAATAAACACCTTTTATGATATTCGAACTGGGGGATTTGCCGTTGCATTTTATAGCGCGGACTCCGAAAATGTTCACTTTCTTTGCCACGCCGTAAAGGGCGCCCCCAACGGTGCCTGCGCAGTGCGTTCCGTGACCATGGCAGTCGTTACCCTGGAAACAAAAACAGCAAATAAAGTAATGATTAAAATGACGATCCATGTCTGATATTTTGCGTTAAACATGTTTGATGAAAAGGATAATAATAATTACATCTTCTCCAAAAACGTCGTAGGCAATCTTTGCTCGGCCTTGAAAATCTTCGTGGGTCGTTCGTATACCCGTATCAATGACGTAAACATTAACACCTTCGCCATCTCCTAAAGAAAAAAATTATTAAGTAAATAATTAAAATAATCGCTACAAATATAGCTTTGATAGCGAGAAAAAAATAAAAGTATTTCAGAAAGTTTTCTGCTTAAAATTTGGCCTGAAAATTGACTTTTATATATCAATATTTTTGCCCCAATGTAAAACATAGCGATCGGAATTAGTCTTTATGATATATCTGAGCATAACTGAAGTGTTTTAATTTTGAAACTTGAAAAGAACCGGAAACTGAAGATTTTCCCCCCCATATTTTTACCGTTTGGTTGGTAGACTCCATCCAGTGGAAGATTTCGCTGGTCTATTCGATCTAGACCCCATGATTTTACGGGAGACGACCAGAATCCGGGGTTACGAAGGGCACTGTCAAAGGGCATGACCTTAAATTGACTGTCCTCTTCAAGAAATCGAACAGCTTTATGCCTTCGTATCTGCATCAGAAAACGAAGCAAATAAGTCTTTATTTTGTGAAAGCATTCTGGAAAAATATCAATAGCGCAAACAATTTCATGAATTTCTTTTAAAATGATATAGTACTTCAATTCCCAACATGGTTTTTCAAACACCATCATTTAATTACTTAAACAGGGTTTATTTTATGTATTTATTTTTAATTGTATTTTTAAAATATATATTATCCTTGAAAAACATACCCTTTCGAGGCATAGTCCGGAAGCTTGCGTGACAAAGCCGTTGAGGGCGGTGTTAAACGTATGCAGAATCGTACAATCGCTGTGGCCTAATTTTCGGGATTGGATCCTGAAATTATCTGTAAATTGTTTTGCCGGCTCGTGATCCTGAGTGGAAATCATAATCATTAGTTGACAAATTTCAAATGATCACTGGCAGCCTCGTTTCAGATGCTGAGCTATTCTATTACGTCACGCGTCTTTTCATTTGCAAATTTTATCACAAAAGGAAGCACCGAGACCCTAGTTTTCGATGACAATTTGAAATTCCTCTATCCTAGATTGGTTCCCGATCCCATCGCTTATTGCGAAAATATAGGGATCGGTAAAGGGCAGCCATGGCGGGTAGAATTCTGCCCGTTTACGTGGTTATTATTATTATTATTTTTTTAGTGAGTGCGCATATTTTGCATTGACATTTGTAACCCGGCCGTGCCTGTCAAACATATCCAAATAAAGTACATTGCCTATAAAGCAAAGGGCTTCGCCAATTTTTAAATATATAACACACAATGCGCACGCGCAAAGACGGCCAATCACAGATCAAGATGAAGCGCCCTTTACCTGTCCCTATATTCTCCTATGTAAACGGGAACCAGTCTATCCTCTATCCATGATATGAAATATGGGAAGGTTGTCAAGAATTTTATTTATGATTTCGGTGATGTTCCAACTGTAAACATGGTTTCTATTTGAAAAACCATCAAACTAGAGGGGATCATGAGATACATTTTAATACCAGATACAGTGGGGAATTTGATGCATTTCTTCATGTTTCCGAAAAAGAAAAATATTGTCATGGGGTACAGCCTCTCACTAAGAGCACCCTCTCACTAAAAGCACTCTCTCACTAAAAGTGTTGAGGCATTTGCCGCGGGATTGTTTCGACGTTTTTAGCTTTTAGCTCTAAAATCTCCACAATTTTGACTCATACAATGCATATAGTGACAACAATATGGAGGGTCACAAAATGTAACATTACCTCTAGAACAACGATATACTGCTTTGGGTATACTGCTTCCTCGACTGTGAACACGGGTGCTAGATCTACCCAGGCGGCTACGGCAGGTAAACACATTAACACCGCAAAAAGGATGTATCTTGGGCCCTGAATTATCCGACCTGTTACCACAAAGGGGTAAAAAATGATCATCTTTATTCACTGGACCATAGTTTTTACTACAGTTGTGTTATGAGTAAAACACCTTGATTCGTTTTAAAGGCCATTGTATCATTTGTAATATCCCAAAACTTTACTTCATGGGTTGACTAGAAAAACCTTACTAAAGTGTTGACAGCAACGGTAACAAACACCATTTATGTCCTAAATGGTATTTTCTGTAAGAAATGAGTATTACTGAAATTGGCTTTCAAATGATTGTGCACACTCAATTTTAGCATTCGCTTCACACAAAAACCGTGCTCGCATTTAAAAGTTTACGTAAAGATTTAAAAAATTGTGAAATCAACTGTTTCTCGCCGTGTAAATTGTACATGTCTGGAATTTGAAATCTTGCCTTATATTGTCGGTTAGTTTCTCAGTTTTCCACTGTCTTTCAAAACAATGAACTGTTTTCAACATGACTTAAAACTTTGCCCATTCAAGTTTAATTTTGAAAAAAATTACAGCACCGTCCTGTAAAGGGAAAATGCAAACTTTAATAATAAGTTGAAAAGGACAATACTATTTTTATGTACAATAAATATCTTTAGCAAGTTTAAAGGCCATTTTAGCATTTGCAGTGACCCAACATTTTACCCCAATTGCTTAACCATAATGAATGACACATCATCGTAAAGAGAAATAACAGGGCTTTCCAATTATATAAAATTTAAGGAAAATTTTTTTGCAACAAAAGAGAAATCGTCAGTCAAACTTGACTTTCCGAGGCTGTTTGCCAACATTATAGACACTATGAGCAAAAACATGTACATGTTCATTGTAACCCCATTGTTAGTAACAATGGTGTGTGCCCAATTTCCATTGTTAGATGTTCATAGTGAGATATGTTATGCCCTTATTTCAGGAATCAGTGTAAAGTTTTATATTTCAAATGATATATTGGGCATTTATATAAACTTAGTAATCTTACCGTGATCCATGGTGGTGGCCGGCACACCCCTCTCCCAACTTTGTTCAACAACAAAAAAACAAATCCAATTTTTGGCACCAATTTTTGGTTCAGTAATAGAACCACAGCACGAAGTCAAACGAAATGGTCTACGCACAAAATAGCCTGTTCGATTTTCTCATTTCGTCATGGAGAAATTACTGGTATAATCACACGTCAAGTGTTGCCTTATGAACAATTTGGGAAAATGGTTTGTAATTATTTTGCAGTCATGCGCGTCTGAAGTAATATGAGCAAAATGTGCGGGTTGAAGCTGTCGTGTTTTTATCCCGGAAATCTAAAAGAGTAATAATAATATATAAAAAAAAATTCATTTGAAATATAGGATACCATATAGAGGAAGAAATGTTTTAATTTGTATAAATATGTAAATAAGACGCAGTAGTCCAAATGTCCTTGACACTGATTGGTCAATACAATCCGCGGGGGCGGGGCATACATGTATAATCTGTTGAATGAGATAAATTAAAAGCCTCCACTATGTGTAACGAAATGGGATTTTGTGCAAATGTTTGTCACATTTTTAAAAATAAATATTCTTGAGCCAAACAAACATTCTAGTTAGAATCATATAAATCCAGAATACAAAGGGCTGTTTAGGTCGAGAACTGTGTGCTAATTTCAAATTCAACAAAAATAGGCTAAACCGACATGGTGTCCACAGCCACCATTATATCAACTATAGACGGTATTATATTGCTCCAAAAGGCGCCAAAAGTATCTCAAAACATGTGAAGCAAACATGTTATGCAACATCGTTCTAAACTATAAATGACGTCTTGTGGAAATAAAGGAATGTCACATTTTGTGTCTCAACAACTTTCATGAGAAAGACCCATATAGCATCACGTTGACTTTATTGTGCTTGGTTTAATTTAGTGACCAAATTTTCACCCATGCAGAAGATAACTTTGTGCTATTAATTTGCAAGTCCAATTGTGATTACTTTCAACCCCCAAAACCCCTGACTGTGATCCACAAATGCCGAACACTATAGGGTAGATAAATTGAATCTTAATTCAGTTATCCTTCGTGATTTAATTCCGTTTTGCCCGACGACAAATGGTGCATGGGCAGAAAATATTAGTGAAACTCCGCAGTGACGTTGAATAACGGGCCTTATAATATGGGGTGTGACTCGGCATGCTCACTACGGCACGCTCACCTAGCCGGCTGCATTCTCAACCGTTCGCTTTAAAAGGCCCGTTGAATTTAGAATGATTCGAAATCTTACTAAATGAGAATAGTTGTATGAAATATTCAAAAGAAACCGTGTCTGTAGACGTAACATTTAATTTCTGCAGGATAGTCACTATGAGCAAAAACATGTAGGCCTACATGTTCATTGTAACCCCATTGTTAGTAACAATGGTGTGTGCCCAATTTCCATTGTTAGATGTTCATAGTGAGTTTACTATGTTGCTGTAATTCCTGGAAATTGGTAAAGAAAATATCTGCAAATGATTTATTGGGTTTTAAATTAGCGTGTCCAGATCACATTTTTGAACCTCTATTTTTTGAATGGGTGTTGAGATTTTGATACCATATCATTTAGTCATATTTTTCTCATTACCATTCTGAATTTTCAAGGATATCGTTAAACAAAACACCAATGTCTGGTTACATAACGCAGTGCAGTATACACCAATCTTTTTGCTTCCACATCCAAATTGAAGATTGTGAAGTCATGTTTTAGGGAGTCATTTTATATGATTCTTAGCCTATTTTTAAAACGAAATCCATTTTTTTGGGAAAATCTGAAAACGCTCCTTTAAAGTATGAATCAATCTTCGAAACACCAAAAATGTCTCAATTTCCCAAATCAAGATTGAATATGATTAATGTTTAACGTTACACACTGAACCAACATCGTGTATATATGCTTGCACTCGATGTCAATACCAGTTAATCATGATAGACATTTTGACCAAGAGTGAAAAGTCTTAGTTTTTAGACGTGATTAATCAACCGTCTTATACGAATTGTGACGCGTGTTACTATGGAAATTCCCGCCAAATAACAAGCGATATTAGACAAGCATCAAAATAAGTTCACTTTAGACTTTTTAGGCTAATTTATTGTGTAAGTATAGCGCTGGCGCCCTGAAAAACACAGTCACATAAAAGCAAGCAGTTTTGTTAAGTAATTTAATAATGCATGTATAGGCCTGTGATGCGAAGAAAACAACTTTCAACGATCAAAGTGTATTGAGGTCATATACCATATTGGACACACTTTTAACCGTCACATTGTATGGAGTTATTTATCTTTATTACTTTAGTAATTCTATTCGCCACGAAAAAGAGATAAATATTACTTAATGTCAAACCGTCGGTGCCTCCACCACAAACAACGCTAAAGCCACTCTGCAGGGTGCTACGAAAAAAGATCCTAAGGATGAAAACAAGTGAAGAATACTGAAGGTTGAAATTAATATTCCTCCATCTTTATAATTATGTTACACATGTCTGCGGAATGTTTACCATGCATGCAACTTGGTCAAAAAATGACTGACCAATGCCTTTGATTTTCTATACATTCCTACTTTTTTAAATTTTTTTTTACAATAACACACTTTAGAATTAAAAATTATCAATGCACATGGCCGGCAAGTACATGTACACAGATAATGTAGTTACAGAATAAACATTAAAAATCCGAATTAAAAACAATAAAAACACAGTTCATTTGAACACAATGGATGAAGCAATAATACAAGATTGCACAGCAGGTAAAAAGATTGCCCATTTGTGTCTTGTCTGCAAGAGGCGCTATATATATATATATATATATACAGTATTTTTTTTCTTCTTTCTTCAAAATACCGTGGATTTGGGTTCATGCTCTTTTGTTTTTAGATTTTCTCTTTTAGTTCGTCAGTATACAGTTTCTTTGCCAAGATTCCTCCTATTGCATAGGCGGATCCAGACATTTGTTTTTGTTACCTGAATACTCCCATATCATTTATGAATGGGATTGCGTTCTTCCCTCTTCCCCTCTCTTCCCTGCAGCACCACCCCCACTTTTTCCCCCCAATTTAGGCGGCCCCCCTCAGAATCCCCTCAGAATCCCCTCCCCCCGAATCCGCCAAATATATTGGCCCTATATGTTAAACAGGGTGAACGTTCAAATAGGTGTCGAAGCCATATGTTTCTAATCTTTTGAGGTTAGAAACACTTTTTGAGATGCACCAAGTCCGGAGACGAAATACAGCTATACTAAGAACATAGTTCTAACTTGACAATTTTTCCAGGGGATTTATCCTGTCGATATTTTCACTGTATCTGTCTAGATCAGCTCAAGAAGTTTTATTTTCATGAGAATGGCAGATTTGGTATAGTCCGACTGCTTCTGACTCTCACAGGCTCTCTGAAACGAATTTCAAAAATGGATTTTTGACAAAAAGCGGCCTAGCTAAAAACGGAACATGGTATGAACTTAAAACTTAAGAGTACGCATCTTGACAAGTGTGCGACTTTAAAATGACGTCATTGGCTATACTTCATAAGTATATAAATCGTTTCTTTTCGGCATAACATTTACCAAATGGATTAAATCAAAATGGCTCGGGCGTGTGTTTGCTAAATGCAACGGCCGCCTTACTCCACAGATTTGCGTGGATTTCCCCAGGGCATTGTAACGTCGCTTAGCAGAGTGAAAATTCCCTGAGATCTCAGGATGACTATTACTGGGACACTCTCGATAAAATGTATGGGCGGCCAAAGAGCCAAAAAAAGGCTGGATCCGCCACTGAGGACAGAGGTTAAAGGTTTAAATGGAGTGTTGAAAAAGGTTTAAATTAAGTATTGTCATGATGACATCACCTAAATATATCACACACTAAGGTCCAATACAGTAACCATCGACTTGGCAAATAGAAACATAAGTCAAAGGTCATAACGTAATGTTTTCCAAAATCAAAATTATAGGTATTTTCAAATTTCCAGAAATTGTATTGGGTTCTGTTCCTTATGACTGTCCAATTCCTACTAAAATTTCTGGCGACGATCTTATTTACTCAGCAGTTTTTAAAATTAATAACAGTGATGCATGCTGACCAACGTGAACGAAACGGATCTCCTGTATGCTTTAAATAGCAGCCAATCGCCGACGCGGACACGGCCAGCATTACCGAGTACATGTATCACACTGCACGCACGTGTTTACAATCTGCGCACCGTTTACATTTGAATGCCTGCAATGCACTGCCGGCGTCGTGTCCAGAGAGGCGACAAGATTTTTGTCGCTTGTAGATTGGTTCCCAATCCCTATAGATTGGTTCGCTTATTGCGAAAATATAGGGATCGGTAAAGGGCAGCCATGACGGGCAGATTTTGCGTTGACATACATATCCAATCGATATGTAAATAAAGTACATTTTATATTTAAATTATTTTTAAATATAAAAAACACAATACGCATGCGCAAAGACGACCAATTACAGATTATTATTATTATTATTATTATTTCTTTCTGGTATTCATACCAAGGATTCCTCAATAGTGCTCATTGCACTGTCACTCGCAAGCGTGAGGAAACCCATGAAGAATTCGAATTAGAAATGACCCAGAGACACCGGGCGGGGAATATCCCCTTGCTCTTTACGAAAGAATGCTCTGGGATCTTTAGAGTGCGTTACCATTATCTAACACACTGGACCAACGGCTTTTCATCCCTTCCGAAGGATGGAGCGAGTGTGGTTGAGTGCCTTGCCCAAGGGCACAGGTACCGCAGCCGGATTCGAACCCGCAACCCCAAGTTTTCATCCACGATTGCGGGTCAATGGCCCTATACCACTCGGCCACGGTATGCACTAGATCAAGATGAAGCGCCCTATGGGGACGGGATTCAGTCTATGTCGCTTGTTCCCCAGCGAAATAAACTGCCGAAGTGAATACGTCATCTTTTGGTGGTTGCCAAGGCAATTGGCTCTAAGGGCGGGTTCACACTGAACTATTTTTGTCCGTCAGATGTAAAAAGTAAAATTTACGTACGTCGTCTCCAGTCTGTCAGTTTTTGGTCCGTTGATGCGTTTTCAATGTGAACCGTCTCAAAGATCAGCTTCATTTACGTACGTCGAGTCGAAACAAATCAACGTATCCGAACGTTTCATACGTCGAATTGACGGATGACGGAAGTGTTGATCCGAGGTCTACTTGTCCGTCGATTTTTTATCCGTCAAGGCCGTTGTACTTACAACAGTGCGACTAAAATACATCCACCACATGATGATTTTTTTTAAAGCGGTTTGTTTGAAAAAAAATCCTGTGGTAGATTTATTCTTTGTTTTCGAATGTATGGCTGAGCTAGCTTTGCTCGCATAAGGAATGGATGAAAACGGCGCGTGTGTTTTGTTCAGCTCCGCATGCGGTTGGTTGGATGCGTCGATAGTGTGAACCGCTGGGGAAGCTAAGACGTACGTAAACGGACAGAATCTGGAACAAATTCAACTCATCCGTTTTGACATATGCAGCACGATATGTGGCAAACGGACTCCCCCTACCATTGTTCCCCTATTGTGTCTCAAACATCCAAGGAATTTCCAAAGAATTCCTTTCAGTTTTTAAGGGGGGATTGGTGCGTTAAGCGACGGTCCCAACCCACCGTACTTGCAAGTGCGTGCTGTCTACTTGCGAAAACGTGGAGATCCGTACGTGGTGAGTACCGCCTCAGTACGGATTTGGGAGCACGCAGACACGCCGCAGCACTTTTAGTGCACGAGGAACTTTCGCTGCGTTCGGGCTACGGATTCACCCCCAGTACGGGTGACGCGCGTGCCCTCTACAGCCAATAAGCGCACAACGCACTGACTCCGTGAGTCTTTTAAAGGTTTAAATTTTAAATTAAAATTTTTCTCACGGTCAGTTGCTCTACGGACGGCGCACTTAGCACGTGCGTGCTGCGCACGTGATAAGTGCGTGGTCCTTGCTTACTCGGCACTTCCCCAGTTCAACTGTCAAATGAGCACGCAGAACTCACGTGGACCGTACCGAGGAAGCACGTGCTCCCCACTTACAACGCACGTTGTGTGCACTGATTTCTGCAGTATATATACAAATCCGAGGCAGCAGCAGCTGGGACTTCTGGAGAACCTCGGAAGGTCCTTCTATATATAACCCCCCCCCCCCCCCCCCCCCTCCCCCCCACCCCCGACATGGGGCGGAAACTCACGTTCATCGCACCTGCACGCACTTACAACATGCGAGTGAGTAAGGACACCGTACGTGAGCAGCACGTGTAAGTACGGCCTCCGTACGATAACGTGGCAATAGCACGGAGATCGTACGTTGTAAGCACGTTGTAAGCACGTACAACTCACTTACCACTTGCGCAACGTACGATGCACGCAACCGCCCACGGCCAGGCGTGGCGTGCGGGCCACGTACTTACACCTTGCGCAACCGTGCGGGTGACGTGCGTTGACGTACACCCTCCCTGCTCTTGCCACTCCCTCCACACGTTTTCAGAAAAACGCGGCGGCCGTGGCCTCCCCAAAAAACGTACGGACTAAAACACGCACGGCGGGTTGTGACCGTCGCTTCAACGAAAGGGAAGAGTGTGTTGAGGTATAGGGGCGTTAGGGGGGAGTCCCTCTGCCACATATCGTGCTGGGTATAGGTTTTGACGTGTGGCTACACGACGGACGGACGGACAACGGATGTAACGTATACGTCTGACGGATGAAAATAGTGTAGTGTGAACCCGCCCTAAACAAAAAAATCACTCAACCGTGTCCCCGTACTTTTGCAATTATGGTACTTTTTTCGGACATGATAGTTCAGAGCCAAATGGCACGTCGCACTCCACACTTCGGCCGTCTATGGGGTCGGGTTCAACAAGACATCGGCACGGTAGAGGAGTAACGGTCACGGACCCGCGCTCGTATAATTGAATATGACTGAGAAATTCAAGACGTTCGTAAAAAACGTTCGAATCAAAACCATGTTCCTCGTTGCCGAATACAACCAATATAAATTGAGTGCCTTTTTTTTGGAATAATTTGAGTTTTTTCGCCAAGTAGCGAAATTCCTTCTCGGCGTGTTTAGACACTTGATAATTAATCTTTACATCGGCGACTGAACCTATGTCGACACTAAAAAGTACATCAAAGATGACTTTCATCTGGTCATAGGACTGACATTCAAAATCGAAATGTAGCTCGTTGAGCAACTCCTCATGGACCGACCGGAGATAAAACTGTAGCGATAGTATGTCTTCTGAAGTCTTGCACCAAAACACTTCGTGACTTTGGTTCGGGACTTTGCGTACAAGTTGAGATGAACCAGCCTCGAACAGTAACAAGCGCATTAGGCGGTTTAGTCCAGAAGTAGGCGAGACTTGTAACAAAGATACTGTCTTAAAGTCATCTTTATCCCTCGGTGATAACATACGTACATGTTCAAGTATAACGCCAGCAGCCAGATGTGACCTACCACAGCAAAACCTAAGCATCGTCTCCATTTGGGAAATTTTCAGCAAATCCGCGTCCCTCATCAGTTGTCCTACCTTAGTATGGAAACTATTTTCGTTATCCTCGAGCAAATTAACGAGATAATACGCTGCGCAGTATTCCTGAAATGACAAGTGATAAAACACGACCACTTCTTTAACATCTAGGCCACTTGTGAAGTTTTCTCGCTGCAGAAAACCGGTATTCGTGCCATCTTCTAAACAGGTCCCGCAACTCTGGAATTCCTCCGGCTCAAAGAGCTGTCTTTTCGCATCCGCGTCCAGAAGTCCGTCCAATGCAACTCGCCCAAGGCCGTTGAGGAGAGTGTCCATCCGTTGCTGCCACTGGTCTTCACCCAATCGGCGCTTCACGAGAACTTTGGCAAAATCCGTGTAAAGTTCAGTCATCTTATTCGGCAAGGAACCTTGGTTCTTCCAAATTATGCAAATCATTTGGCTTATGAGTGGAATAGTAGATAATGATTGAAGGGATAGGTTGGATTCCACACAGGAAAGTAAAGCCTCGCCCGACTGGACATCGTTGGAAAATTGATACTTGATAAATTTGTTTCTATTGCCGGCTGTAAAACCCAAAGTCTTGACATGAGCGTAGTGTGGGTAACCTTTTTGGATAGAGTCGACCTTATGTGGACGTGTAGTTACAAGAACGAAACTGTTCACTAACGCTCTGTGGTGTAAAATGTCTTGGATTCTGTAGATGCCCTTTGGAGAATTTAGGGCACTTGATTGAAATTCGTCGAAACCGTCCAACAAAAACGCAATTTCGTCTTGATGCACATCAAGTACGTTCTTCATTTCCTGTCTGGTTAAACTTGTGTCCGTGGGCAAAATCTGGTTAAAAATTGCATCTATGAGACATCCCGTCGTTCGTATGTTCCTAAGTCTCAACAGGAATACAAGCTTGAACCTAGCGGGCTCTCCGCTTCCCGCCCAATTGCTCACAATTTTCGTCAACAAAGTCGATTTTCCGTATCCAGCTCCACCCGACAGAATAACTCTGGACTGTCGTACTTTTTTCTGATCAAAAATATCTTTCCACGAGTCCAGGGGGACCGTCTGGACTTTGTCCAGAACAGAATTCCCCTCTGATAGCTTGAGAGGTTCAGTGGGCTTCGTTTGACTGGGCAATTCCTTGGCAAGTTCCAGCTTAATAAAGAACTGATCAATGTCCAAGGTTCTTGAAGGAAGCAAAGGATGTGCTGGGATAGTTCTTGCCGTGTCATTATAGAACTGGATAACATGTTGCCGACAACGGTCCACGGCCGGCGGGAGTTTTGCTGAAAGAAACGAGAAATTTTCAAGGTGACACAAACCGTGTATAGCCCGCTCAGCTGGCAGCCTGAGAGCATCTGTCTGCCCGGTGAGTATGAAGTCTCGGGTTCGAATCATAAGGCCCATATGATTTTTCTTTCATGATCCCAAGTTTGATTTTAAAGTTGCATTGCCCGTGTTTCGGTGAAAGGATTAACAAAATTAATTTACACAAGCGAACGAATTTAGAAAGCTTACGTGTCTCTGTAACGAAAAATATCAAAAACTTAAATTTCCGACGTCGGGAATTGGAGATACAAGCCTTTTTCTTGAAACGTGCTTCACATGTTGTACATGTGCGCGTACGCTCATATGTACATAGTATGTGTACAATGTACACATGTACGCGCACATGTACATTTACGTCATAACCCTGTCGATTAATTGACCTGCCAGCCTTTTAATCATTTCTTGTTTTTAATCGACTGGCATTAATCCTTGACGGATTTTTACGTTCTTGGTACCAAATGAAAGCTGATAACTTTTTCTATTCTAGAAAAATACCTATTTAACTTTTAAAAACAAATTTGACGCCCAAATCGGCCCAAACACGGGCAGTGCAACTTTAATGGTGATTATGCACCTTACCAAATTAATATTGCGTTGTATATAAAGTGTGACTGACCAGTTTGATATTATAAAGACAATTTTACAAATGTTGCTGATTTTTGTAGTTATCATACGAACACACAAGACACTATTACAAGTTTTGACCAGTATTTTTGATCGATTTTGTTTTGGTTTTAAATTTGGACAACAAAATATTTACCTGGAACTTTGTCCATAATGAGAATGGCTGTCATCAGGGCAGCGATGCAAATACAACAAAATACTAATGCTGGTCCGCATTGTGCAGGCGCAGGCCTGTTGTACCCTAGGAATGTCACAAGAAGAAATTCAATAAAATCAACAGTATCACTAAAGCAAAAAACAAACAAATGTATTCAATTGAGGCTAATTAACGTTTCGGACAAAACAAGGCCCAAAGTCTGACAAAACTGCAAAATGCAATAAATGGTCCTAACTTGAGCCAAGTAATATATAGAGCCGAGAAAGACTAAATATTTTTGGCAAGTTTTGGCAAACCACACTGAAATACTTGAAGTTACATCCGTGCAATCAACTCTTTTGTTTTTGGCATAATGCGTAAGTGCTATAAATTGCCACAAAGTAGACTACTAAAGTATGACGTCACTTGTCATGATATTATTGGGTCCAAACATTCGCTGGAAATATGAAACTTCTATGGGTAAAGCACATGAAACATGTCACTGATTTTAGTGTAGACTTGGCTAGAAACTTCGGCAACGAGCAAAGAATTACGTTTTTACTTTAGTAGTCTATAGCATCTGGGAAAAGTGTCTCTGGTGCAGTGAGAACTCTTTTATAAACCGATTCAGTGCTGTGATTTTCCAAAAATAATTATTGTCCACACTTTTGGCCGCAGATTGCTGCTTATACATGTTATAGGCCTAGATCGAAAGTGCTCTGTCGTTTCGAAATACCTTTTACTTTTATGTTGAAATTTAGTTGTGACCCAGATACGTTGCCAATGACAACAGATGGCTGTTGTCTTTCGTCAGGATCCACACCTGTGGCGCGTCTTAGGTGACCACGTGATGTCATTTCTCCAATCTGCTTTTCCCTAAGTATTCTTGAAAGTTGGAGTCAGTCGTTGGTTATAGTTTATTAATTACTGCTTTTCGCGAAACACTTCCGTATTAACGCGCCCTCTATCGGCTGCTCGTGCACGGCTGTACGGTATGCTTAGCAAAAATGCTAACAATTTACATTATTTCGATTAGCAAGTCATCCAGTCGTTAATAAGTGTTTTTTTAATAGGTCAAACATGATTTAAGAATATATATTTTTGTGATTTTTAATAATTTGCATGCGCGCACGCGACAAGCAGCATTTAGACTCAATCAATGGACTTTGCCAAGTCTAGTCTAAAGTTGGGCAGCAGATACACACCGTACCGTATATACCGCGGTGACAGGTGGTACATGTACGTACATGCACATAGGCATATCATTGTGATAAGTGTGATTTCGGCAAAAATGGCGTCTAGAATACGTGTTCTTTCCAACATTTTGGGATTTGATATATGTCATTCCTCAAAATTGCTGTCATTTATTTTATTTGCTGATGATACAAATATTTTCTACAGTAGTAAATGTTTGCAAGATGATATTGGTCTTGTTAATACTGAATTGGCAAATATCTCCAGATGGCTCATAAATTATGTATAAACTATCCATTAATATTGACAAGACAAACTTTAATGTCGTTTTCTAAGAAGAAAACAGATGCACAAAACTATAATGTGTACTTTAATAATATTTTAATGAATCAAACTCGCAATACAAAATTCCTTTATTTATTTTATTTATTTATTTTGGCTAAAATATACAAAAAAACATAGCTCACAAACACAAATATACAAAACATTTTACTACATAAAAACAAGCCAAGGATAACCCAAAAAGCTGATAATAAAACGGCTTATTTCCACCGGGGTCCTAACACATAGACAATAACAAATACATATAAATAACTGGCATAGCTGGTAAAAATGAATACAAATGGGTGATGGAGTTGTAATCGATGACAAAATTACATGGAAAGAGTACTGTCTAAAAGTCCACTCAGTTATCTCAAGGAACTTGTATTCTTCGCAAATTGATGCACATACTGCCCACTAAGGTGCTTATTTCCATTTACAACACTTTAACCCTTCCCCACTGTTTTGTCTTGGGGAAATACATATCAAACGTATTAAAACAAATTATTTGTAGTCCAAAAGAAATCCCTCTGTAATTATTACAGATGCTTTTAAAAACTTTAAATGTCTTACAATTTTTGAAATTTACAAATACCACATTGGGGTCTTAATGTTTAAGTATGATAAAGACATATTACCCTGCACCGTTAATATTTTTACTTTGAATAATGCAATACACACCTATTATACAAGATTGTCTTCTATGTTTCACATAAATCCTGTTAGAACAAGTATTTGTAAATCTACAGTTAGACAGCAAGGTCCACTATTGTGGAATAATTAAAAAAATATTCCATACATGCGTATATAGTATTTACAAATTTAAGAAATATTTTTATCTAATTTCAAGGTACTAAATATTTTAATAGCTAAATAAGTTTACACATAAAAACCAGTTTTACCTCGAAGTGTAGCTATGTATGGTACATAAGGTCCTTTAGAAGTTTTGACAATTGTATAAAGTTATGTTTTATTTATTCTTGTTAATTTTTGCACCTCACCTTAATTTAAAATTACCTTGTTAATTGTAACGGGGGTGCTAGGTCTTATTGGCTTTTTATCTAGCATCCTATACATCTTCCATTAACAAATATGCCCTTATTGTGTTGTGTTGTGTTGTGTTATGTTTTCAACATGACATTCATGACAAGTTTATATAAGTAAACGCAGCTTGTAATGATTGTATTGAATGAATCCAGGGAAGATGTGAAATAAACCATACTACATGCATCCTTAGTCTAAGACCTAGGACTGGGCCAAGTTTCCAGTTCATACCATGTTCCGTTTTCAAGTTATACTTTTTTTTTAAAAGTATTTAAACAATATTATAATAAGCCAACCGATGACGTCATAGTGGCATCACACAAACGTCCGGATCCCTAGTCTAAAATTGTATTTTGAAGTTCATACCTCGTTCCGTTCTCCAGTTAGGCTGGATTATGTTTAAAAAGTGACTTTTGAATTGACTGAACTTTGACCTTCAATTGACCAAGGAAGAAAGGGTCAGATAAAAATGCCCACACAAAGCAAATTGTAGACCATGATCTGATCTATATGTCTGCCAAATATGAAGACCCTGGTCATGTGGTGTTTGAGAGAGAATCATTTTCTTAAAATGCATATTTTGGTCATCTTAATTATGAAAATCATCTTTTTTAGCAGTTTCAACCTTCTATAATTACGTAATCATTTACGTCATGGTGACGTCATACATGCTGCTGGAAGTTTATCATGGGCCTATGCCTGTACCTAGTTTCATGAAGATCAAGCATAGTTTCATGGGAAATGTTGCTGCATAAGTGCAAAAAGTACAAAAATTTTGATATTTTAATCGACTGAAATGTAACCTTCAATTGACCCAGGAAGGAATGGTCAGATGAAAATGTCCCCACAAAGCAAATTGTAGCTCATGATCGATCTGGTTTATATGTCTGCCAAATAAGAAGACCCTGGTCACGTGGCTTTGGAGAGGGAGAAATTTTAAGAAATGCATATTTTAGTCATTTTTGGCTAGTTTTTTTAGACTTGATGACGTCACGATGACGTCACTACTATATGTCCACCTCAGACTAAGTTCTAAGTTGGTACCAAGTTTGAAGTTCGTAGTTGTACCTTGTTTCGTTTTCGAGTTATATGCTTTGAACTAAGTTTGGACCCCAAGAGAAGAAAAAAGACATGCAAAAGAAAAACACCCGAAAAATCAAGCAATAACAAAAGGGATAATGGTAATAAATGTGATGGTGGACACTTGTATAGCGCACCGTGTCTACTCTAGGGTACTCCTGGCGCCGAGGGATTCAAGGGATCTTGACGATAGTATGATGTCATCATAACATCAACGATTACGTAATAATAATAATTTCAAATTTCAAAAATTGATTTTTGACAAAAAGCGGCCTAGCTAAAAAACGGAACATGGTATGAACTTGAAACTTAAGAGTACGCATCTTGACAAGTGTGCGAATTTCAAATGACGTCGTTGGCTATACTTCATAATTTAAAAATACCTATAATTTTGATTTTGGACAAACATTACGTTATGACCTTTGACTTAAGTTTCTGTTAGCCAAATCGATGGTCACCTTTATAGTGTATGATATATTTAGCTGATGTCACCATGACCTATGACATATTTTCCTATTTACCAAGTCGATGGACCTTAGTGTGTGATATAATTTTGTCATCTTGACAATACTTCATATAAACCTTTTTTAACACTCTATTCACTCTAAAATGTTGGGCTATTTTGGGCTCGAAATAGACCCATACAGATTCTGAAAGTCTTTCCGAAATAGACTGAAGAGGACCTGAAAAGAAACCACAACATTTTGCCGTTTTTTAGCATTTTTTTCAAAAAGTCAAGGTCACGT
The DNA here is from genome assembly GCA_037783545.1 of Henricia sp. BOLD:AAB3569. Taxonomy (NCBI): domain Eukaryota; kingdom Metazoa; phylum Echinodermata; class Asteroidea; order Spinulosida; family Echinasteridae; genus Henricia; species Henricia sp. BOLD:AAB3569. Next base: position 1,999,917 of record JBBELK010000454.1, on the reverse strand, counting down.
GACTTTTCGGAACCAGATTCTGGTTCCGCGTGGTCTTGTGAGTTAGTTGTATTTCCAGCCATATGGCCGTGTGATACACAGTTTATTCCTTAAGTTTATTACTGCAGTACTGCATCAAACTCAGCTCTGATTTTTTTCAAAATATTTATGAGTATTTGACAAAAGAGACTATTTATTAAACATAACTCTGAAAAATCGTACATAAAATGTTGACACAAAGTCCGAGGAACCGAAGCTAGTTCCACGCGTGGACAGTCTACCGGACAATGTAATTTTTAGCCCCACGGCACACACACGTTGGCTGCCCGAAACCGGTAGTGCCGTGGAACTACGTTAGAGAAGACAAACCATGAACGGTCAGCTGCTCTACAGAAAACGGAAAAACCCATTCGGTCGTCCAGGCTGTCCAGTGAAATCTTCAGCAGAGAATGAGAGATATCCAAAGCAAAAAGCTGCCAAGTGAAAAGCGAATTGTTTCCGACAAAGTCGTGAGTCTCGTGGGATAGCAACGGCTGGTAAAGCGTATAACTCGACTATTGACAGTTTTTATTAACTTTAAACTTTTGTGGTTAATAACGGGACATTTTGACGAACTTTTTTCACAAGGACCATCAATTATGCTAAATTACGTAAACAGTATAGGCCGGTTTGTCCATTTAAAGCTTAAACTTCTGTCCTCAGTGGCGGATCCAGCCTCGTTAAAATATAGGAATACCGTGTTTTATTTCAGGGGGTCCCCCTGAATCTCATCGTATTCCTGTTTTTTAAATGATGCTCGATCCGCCTCTGGTCCTTTACATGCCCCGAACACCTTGCGTCTGTAACTTGTTTCAGACGCAACCCGTCTATAGTTTGATTTTGACTTTGCCGTTGTTTTGTCCTTTATATGTTTCTCATTGTTTATGATGAAGATTTTTTATTTATTTTGGCCGCCCATATATTTTATCAAGAGTGTCCCAGTAAAGGTCATCCTGTGATCTCAGGGAATTTCCACTCTGCTAAGCGACGTTACAATGCCCTGGGGAAATCCACGCAAATATGTGAAGTAAGGCGGCTGTTGCGTTTAGCAAACACACGCCCGAGTCATTTTGATTTAATCCATTTGGATTACAGTGATGCATGCTAACCCCTGTATGCTTTAAATAGCAGCCAATCGCCGACGCGGACACGGCTAGCATTACCGAGTATAGCCTATATACATATACCACACTGCATTGACGTGCTTATACAATCTGCGCGCGTTATATTACATTTGAATGCCTGCAATGCACTGCCAAGCGGCGTCCTGATATTGGTATAGAGAGGCGACAAGATTTCTGTCGCTTGTTCCCCATCGAAATAGACTGACGACGTGAATACGTCACATTTTGGTGGTTGCCCAGGCAATTGTCTCTAAAATAAAAATCACTGAATCGTAATGTGCTTTTGCAATGAGACGTCCATGTTCCGACGTCCATGATGGTTTAGAGCCAATTGGCACGGTAGGTATGCATTCTAGGTATAACATTTTGTAGAAAAGGGTTTTTCGGCACCCTGTGTAATCAGTAATGGTACGAAACTGGTGCACTGATTGATTTTGACGGAGAAATTCAAGACCTTTGAAAACAACGTTCTGATCAACACCATATTCCTCCTTGACGTATACAACAAATCTAAATTGAGTGCCTTTTTGGAATAATTTGAGTATTTCCGTCAAGTAGCTAATTTCCTTCTTGGCGTGTTTAGACACTTGATAACTAATCTCTACACCGGCGACTGAACGTATGTCGACACTTAAAATTACTTCAAAGATGGCTTTCATCTGGTCGTAGGACTGACAATTAAAATTGAAATGTACCTTAGTGTTGAGCGACTTCGCATAGACCGACTCGACATAAAACTTCAGCGCTAATATGTCTTCTGAAGTCTTGCACCAAAACACGTCGGGACTTTGCTTCGGGACTTTGCATGCAAGTTTGGGTGAACCAGCCTCCAATAGAAACAAGCGCACGAAGCGGTTTAGTCTAGAAGTAGTCGATATTTGACTTTGAGAATAAAATATTGGGTCTATCTGGAAATTATATTTACCCCTCGGTGATAACTTAAGTAGGCCTATATGTTTAAGTATGACGCCAGCAGCCCGATGTGACCTACCACAGCAAAACCTAAGCATCGTCTCCATTTGGGAAATTTTCAGCAAATCCGCGTCCCTCATCAGTTGTCCTACCTTAGTATGGAAACTGTCTGCGTTATCCTCGAGCAAATTAACGAGATAATACGCTGCGCAGTATTCCTGAAATGACAAGTGATAAAACACGACCACTTCTTTAACATCTACGCCACTTGTGAAGTTTTCTCGCTGCAGAAAACCGGTATTCGTGCCATCTTCTAAACAGGTCCCGCAACTCTGGAATTCCTCCGGCCTAAAGAGCTGTCTTTTCGCATTCGTGTCCAGAAGTCCGTCCAAAGCAACTCGCCCAATGCCGTTAAGGAGAGTGCCCATCCGCTGCTGCCACTGGTCTTCACCCAATCGTTGTTGCACGATATATTTGGCAAAATCCGTGTAAAGTTCAGTCGTCTTATTCGGCAAGGATCCTTGGTTCTTCCAAATTATGCAAATCATATAGCTTACGAGTGGAATCGTAGACAATGTGTGAAGAGACGGGTTTGATTTTAGGTGGGAAAGTAAAGCCTCGCCCAACTGGACATCGTTGGAAAAATGAGACTCGATAAATTTGTTTAAATTGCCATCGGTAAAACCCAAAGTCTTGACATGAGTGTATGGGTAAGCTTTTCGGACAGAGTCGACCTTATGTGGACGTGTAGTTACCAGAACGAAACTGTTCCGCAAGACCTTGTGATGTAAAATGTCTTGGATTCTGTAGACTCCCTCGGGAGATTCTAAGGCATTTGACTCAATTTCGTCGAAACCATCGAACAAAAATGCAATCTTGTCTTGATGCCCATCAAGTAAGTCCTTAATATTCTGTGTGGTCAAACTTGTGTCCTTGGGCAAAATCTGTTCAAAAATTGCTTTTATGACACAACCTGTTGTTTGTATTTGATTCAGTCTCAACAAAAACACAAGCTGGAACCTAGCGGGCTGTCCGCTTTTCGCCCAAGTGTTTGCAATTTTGGTCAACAAAGTCGATTTTCCGTACCCAGCTCCACCCGACAGAATAACTCTTTTCTGATCAAAAAGATCTTTCCACGAGTTCAGGCGGACTGACTGAACTTTGTCCAGAAAAAAATCTCCCCCTGGTATGGACTCTGTTTGGCTAGACGATTCCTTGGCAAGTTCCAGCGGAATAAAGAACTGATCAATGTTCCAGGTTCTTGAAGGAGACGAAGGATGTGGGATAGTTCCTGCCATGTCAATGTAGAACTGGATAATTTGTTGCTGACAAAGGTCCAAGACTGAAAGAAACAAGAAATTTTCAAGGTGACACAAACCGTGTAGCTCAGCTGGCATATAGTATATGTCTGCATATGTCTCGGGATCGAATCCCGTGTTCGAATCAATCATAAGGCCCATATTTTTTTTTTTTTCATCCCAAGTTTGATTTTAATGGTAGTTATGCACCTTACCAAATATTGCGTTGTATATAAAGTGTGCTTGGTCAGTTTGATAAAGAAAATTTTACAAATGTTGCTGATTATTACAAGTTTTGACCAGTATTTTTGATTGATTTTGTTTTGGTTTTAAATTTGGACAACAAAATATTTACCTGGATCTTTGTGAGTGAACACGAGAATGACTGTCACCATGGTCACGACAGCGATGCAAAATACTAATGCTAGTCCGCATTGTGCAGACGCAGGCCTGTTGTACTCTAGAAATGTCACAAGAATCAATAAAATCAACAGTATCACTAAAGCAAAAAAATATATTATACAGCAATATTCAATTGAGGCTAATTGACTTTTCGGACAAAACAAGGCCCAAAGTCTGACAAAACAGCAAAATGCAATGAATGGCCTCAACTCGCCTAAGTAATAGAGCCAAAAAAGACTAAATATTTTTGGCAAGTTTTGGCAAACCACACTGAAATACCTAAAGTTACATCCGTGCAATCAACTCTTTTGTTTTTGGCATAATGCGTAAGTGCTATATTGCCACAAAGTAGACTACTAAAGTGTGACGTCACTTGTCATGATATTATTGGGTCCAAACATTCGCTGGAAATCTGAAACTTTTATTGGTGAAGCACATGAAACATGTCACTGATTTGAGTGTAGACTTAGCTAGAAACTTCGGCAGCGAGCAAAGAATGACGTTTTTACTTTAGTAGTCTATAGCATCTGGGAAAAGTGTCTCTGGTGCAGTGAGAACTCTTTTATAATCCGATTCAGTGCTGTGATTTTCCAAAATTTTCCACACTTTTGGCCGCAGATTGCTACTTAAAGGCAGTATACATCATTGGTAATCTCGAAAATCAGAAATGTTCACAGATTTACGCCTAACTTACACAATATAAACATGATGACCGTGGAAAACTTCCCCTGAAATGGTTTTGTCTGAAGTGCTATAGTCTTTGAGAAATGAGTAAAACAATTAGTTTTCGTCTCATGAGACGAAAATTCAATTCGCCCCAAAACCATTTCGCCCAAGTGCCATTTCGCCCCAAACCACTTCGCCCGAGTGCCATTTCGCCCCAAATTACTTCGTCCAAACACTACATCGCGCAAATGCCACTTCGCCCCAAAACCACTTCGTGCACAGGCCGTGGTTCAGGGCGAAATGGTTCAGGGCGAAGTGGTTTTGGGGCGAAATGACTGCAAACCCTTTTTTGACTGTTTTCTCAAAAGTTAGACGAAGTACGGAGCTGGTTTTTGCTCAGGTTGGTTTTAATCATGCATATCTTCAATCACACAGGGGGGTAAAACTATTTGTAACAGTTTACCAATCATGTATACTATCTTTATTAAGACCCTAGATCGAAACTGGGGATCAGTGCTCTGTTTTTTCGAAATACCTTTTTGTGTCATGTTGAAATTTACTTGTGACCGGCCAGATACGCTGCCAATGAAGACAGCAGACGGCTGTTGTCTTTCGTCAGGATCCACACCTGTGGCGCGTCTTAGGTGACCACGTGATGTCATTTCTCCAATCTGCTTTTCCCTAAGTATTCTTGAAAGTTGGAGTCAGTCGTTGGTTAGTTAGTTTATTAATTACTGCTTTTCGCGAAACACTTCCGTATTAGCGCGCCCTCTATTGGCTGCTCGTGCACGGCTGCCGACGGTATGCTTAGCAAAAAGCTAACAATTTACATTAATTCGATTAGCAAGTCATCCAGTCGTTAATAAGTTTTTTTTATTAATAGGTCAAATGTCCCCTCCGGGTCTTCGTAAAGAATATATATTTTTGTGATTTTTAAAGAGGAAGAATCCCCCTTGACGAAAATCCAGCATTTAGGCTTTTTTCGATAGTCCAAACATCCCTCTTGCCGACGTAGATTTTTATTATTTTTATATTGTTAGTTTTAAGTGGATAAATTGCAAGCAAAAGTGCGCTTTTCGAAAATGAGATTTTCGCGATTTCTGAAACGCTCATTAGGTATTCATGATATGCGCGTGTCCCCGTGACGCAATCCTGAGAAAGGGAAGTCAACACGATTGTTAGCTCCATACGTTTACACGCAAAAAACTTGGAATACCGTCTCTGTTAGATGGTGTTTTTTGAAGAATTTTGTTGGTCCAAAAAGCCAGAGATATGCCAGTAGCTGCGTGGTTGTATGTTTTACCAGACACTATGAAAAAAAGAGAGCAGAAAGATTTTCTTTTCTAATACTAAGAGAGAAAAAATGAGTCGCTCATTCTAACTTGTACCGGCCGATGCCCGCAGGGACGGAACCGTTCCATGCTGTACACAGACCGCTGTGAATGCCGTTCGTTCCGTGACAAAACCACCCGTCGCAATGCACCAGTATTTACTTCAAAAGAGCTTCATTGTGAGCCACAATTTCACTGTTTTTTTCACAAAACAGGTAATAGTAGATTGTTGTCACATTACATGAAGTGTTTTTTACGTTTGTATTTTGAATTACAAGGACAAAACAGGCATGATAAACATTCACTTCGTGTATTTTCCATTCAATACTGCACAGACCGTTTTGTATGTTTCTCAGGATGACGTCAAAACCCTGTTGATAAACAAACCAAGTGACCTCGAGCGTTTCAGAATTTCGGGTGAAGAGGGTCGGAACTGCTTTACGTTTTAAGCAAAAGCCTGTCGATTTTTTGTGCAAAACAAGTTGTGATGGTGTTGTAGACACATACATCTCCATGATAAACAGAAAAACTAAAAGGGGGATTCTAGCTGTTTAATAATTTGCATGCGCGCACGCGACAAGCAGCATAGACTCAATCAATGGACTTTGCCAAGTCTAGTCTAAAGTTGGGCAGCCGAGTTCGAGTACACATGGTAGCTAGCGCATAGCTAGTTTGTGCACTGTGACAAATGTGATTTCGGCAAAAATGGCGTCTAGAATACGTGTTCTTTCCAACATTTTGGGATTTCGCCAGTCAAATAACTTCTCCCTATCAAGCCGGGGAGTGTCCAGCGAATTCCCCCGCATCACTAAGGCGGACGACTGGTGGGAAAAATGCAGTCGCGTGGAGATTCTGGATGGGGAAATGAGCTACTACGATTCAGACCCCGGACAGACCAAGTCGACCGAAGCTGTCGTGTTTCTGCACGGTAATCCAACCTCGTCTTTTCTCTGGCGTAACATCATCCCGCACGTTGAGGGCGCTCGGAGGTGTCTGGCTCCGGACCTCATTGGAATGGGTCGATCCAGCAAATTGCCGATATCGTACAAGTACAAGGACCATTACAGGTACCTGTCGGCTTGGTTTGAAGCGGTCAATTTGCCACGTAAGGTGTCCATCGTGTGTCATGATTGGGGATCCGGGCTCGGATTCCATTGGTGTCACATGCACCCTGACCGCGTCCAGTCTATTATCTTCATGGAGAGCATCGTAGCCACTGTGCCCGATTGGAGTGTCTTCCCGGATGTCGCCCGTAACATATTCCAGAGTCTGCGATCAAAAGACGGCGAGAATATGGTCCTCGAGCAAAACTTGTTCGTGGAGCTTTTGTTTCCGAAGTCGATGATGCGAGAGCTGAGCGACGACGAAATGGAGGCTTTCAGAGAGCCGTTCCGCAACGCTGGCGAGGACCGCCGACCGACCCTGACATGGCCGCGCGAAGTTCCTGTTGAGACGGAGGGGCCTCAAGATGTCGTCGCCATTGTGAACGCCTACCGTGATTGGCTGTCGGAGTCGGCTGACATTCCAAAGCTCTTCGTCGATGCAAAGCCAGGATTCTTCTCCCCGTCGATTCGATTCGTCGTCAAGAATTGGCCAAATCTAAAAAGCGTCACCGTCAAGGGTCTTCACTTTATTCAAGAAGATTCCCCGGATGACATTGGCAAGGCCATTCATAAGTTCCTCTCTGAGCTGTGACTTCAAATTGAAACAAACTTTAAAATGTAATTCTTGCAAATCTTAGCATTTTGTTTGCACTATGTCAGTATGTGAAAATGGACATGATTGACTGAACTGATAAATGCTGTACATTGTAAAACTGACAATATGATAGATAGATTAGATATTGACAAATGTTGAAAGTAGAACACATCATTTGCAGTGACCTTATATTTTTTTCACGAGTTGACAAGAAAACCTTACTAAAAGTGTAAATAATAAATAGTAACAAACACCACATGATTTCATTTCAGTGCAAAATGGTACGGTATTTTGTGTGAGAAATTACCTTTAACATCAGTTTGTTAAAAATTCCAAGTTTTTATGGACAAATTATTTCTGTAAATTATTTCAATTGTTTCTTTACATCACCTGTATCAAGTGTTATAACCAAATCGAAAACATCAGTATATTGTAACTTGATACCCAGATAACATGCATAATAGTGCAGCTTATTACAGACACAGTAGTAGAGCTATACATGTAGTTTAACATTTCTGTACATTCAAATTTTGTTAATTTTATCCAAATGTGGACAGATGTCCACGAGTTTGGGAAATCTGGATGCAGTAAAAAACAACTTGGCTCCACCAGGATTCGAACTGTGGACAGGGGCGGATCCAGGGGGTGTGGGGTGCGCACAGTGGTTAAATATTGCCTGAGATCGCACCACAGAGCATCTAGAATCAAGCTCCTTAAACGGGCCCCGGACCCCACGCCGTTAGGGCTTTGCTCTACGCGCTCGCCATTTCATTGTCATCCGCATATCACGCCCCCCTCCCCCTTTGCAAAATCCTGGATGCAGATGTTATATTTTGTATGCTCGGGTGTATTTTTAACAGACCTTATGAAAATGCACAGTGCTAAATTTATACAAGTCAAACTGTCATGATTACGAAAATCATTTCAGTGTGGGATTTATTTTTTATTGAAATTTTATTTGCAGAGTTTGCAAAGAATTGTCTTAAAAACTTGAACACTTGTAACCAATTAGAGTTTGCACTTCACTAAAGTTTAAAATAACACTGATTGAAATAAAATTTACCAACATGGATTTTGTTTATATTTTAATTTGCAATACAAAAAAGTCTTTTATATCACTTGGTGTAAACCAACCAAAAGTTTATTTTTAAAAATCAAATTTTCGGCCAGTTTGCATTAAAATGTGTTAAAGTAGGAAATCATAATGTTTTGTTTAAATTTGCAAAAAATGCATTAAAATTATGTCTTAATATTCTGGATGACTGTCAAAAACAATTGACTTGACGGAGATGAGATAAGATGAAATAAAATATTTTCTTTGCATGATAAATTGCTAGGACTTGATTGAAAATTTGATTCAAATTGTGTTTTTCTTCAAATTGTTGTAAATAAAAAGGTTTGCGGGTTTGTCGCTCAACCAGGCTCAACGACACCGCACAAGATGAGAAAATTATAAACTCTTGGTGGCGCTATGTAATTTTTAAGGTACTAAAAGCTAAATACCTAAAGTACAACGTCATCATGAATAATAAATCACTTCCCGTCGCCAAGCCGTGAACGATTTCGAAATGACAGCTTTGACTTTGGATTAAGGACCTTTCACAAATTTTCTAGCTTGCACTCCAGTTGAAATGATAAAATAATTTAGACTCGATCAATTTTTATCTACGTGGTTGACGTTCATCATGCCAGAAAGTCACAATGTTGTTCACTTTGATTTGAAAATGAATATAACAATCTGGATTTAGGGCGCTGTTTGGGTCTACACACCAGTGAAATATAAAGAAAAATATTCAAACCAGAATTATGGAAAATTCTTTTTGGAAAACGTAAAACACGAAATAACTAAAAAACAACTTCAAAGATAACAGTTTCTTACGCTTGAAAAACCCAAAGCCGAAGACAAATCCATGAGTTTCGAAAACGCTTTGTGTATCATGATGACTATTTATTATTCATATTTATGACGTATCGTCTGGCTCTGATCCTCTTTTATTGGAGTTGTACTGATTCATTTGGTTTGCATTTTGCATCACTCGATCAACAATTACACGTGTCAATTGTAGCGCAAACTGACGTGTCTTTAGCAACCTCGGTTGAACATATTTCATTCACTTTTATCATATTTGAACATCGTTATACTTGTGCAAGAGAAGAGAAGAATTAAGACAGTGAATTGTTGTTCCTCAGATTTAAGTAGAACGGTAAGAATGTTTGTTCAGAAAAATTCAATGAGTCGTTGCGTTGACCAGTCGTGTGTTCAAAAATGACAAAAAAATGCATGAAACTGACAAAAAAAAGGTAAAAATTTAGAAGTTGAGAAGTTTTCTTTAAAATTAATTGTCACATAAGCCCTCATGCACTAAGCCTATAGAACAACTAAAGTTTTTTCTAGTAGGGCCTAGTACTAGTAAAGTAGTACTAAATTCTTCATATTTTGTTACCCTCCAAATTTTGGTTTCTTCATTAGATTTGTACTTATTGATGTATAATAAATAATTTTAAGGCAAAATTAGTGACGTCCGAGTACCCCTAGAACTATGGGGGATAGTATCCCCCATAGGTTATGTTGTTTTTTTCCAATATGGCGGCGCCTGAACTTTAAGATCGGACCGATACGGTTTAAGCTAGCGCAATAATCCGCTCCCCAATCGCCACCAAACTCCGTCTGATAGTTCTTGAGACACTCACCTTGCGTGTGTCTACGGAATTTCGGTACCATTTGTCCACTAAATTCTCCGAAAATAATGTTGGGAAATGAACGGGAACATGTGCGATGCATCCACATGCATGATTGAGGCATTCGGTAAAATGCATGTGGATGCATCACACATGTTCCCGTTCATTTCCCAACATTATTTTCGGAGAATTTAGTGGACAAATGGTACCGAAATTCCGTAGACACACGCAAGGTGAGTGTCTCAAGAACTATCAGACGGAGTTTGGTGGCGATTGGGGAGCGGATTATTGCGCTAGCTTAAACCGTATCGGTCCGATCTTAAAGTTCAGGCGCCGCCATATTGGAAAAAAACAACATAACCTATGGGGGATACTATATCCCCCATAGTTCTAGGGGTAACGTCCGAGTACTAAATTCTTACCGTGTAGTACATGCTACAACCTACCTCCGGCTTGTTATTTTAATACCACGTAGCTCCGGAGCCACCGTCAACGCACGAACTACACGTTAGCAACAAAATCTACTTCCGATGATCCGATAATCCGGTAAACTGAAGGCAATTTTTGAAGAAGAAAATGTGATTTTTCTACAGAAAAGCGACATTTGCGACAAAAGTGCAAGTCGTGCAAGTGGGAAGTATTTTATCTGTTGATTCCAGGAGGTAATTTCCTTCAAATCTTTGTTCAATGTATACGAAAAAAATACCCAAATTTGATAAATGTACGTGGCAGCGACTGACAGAATAGTCAACTTCTCGAATCTTACACCAACGCAATGTGCATTTATATCCCCGGGCATAATCGCTGATTATTGTATTCACTGTTTTGTTCATATTACAGGTTTAGAAGAGCCCGCTGTGTTAAGACTGTTTTGCCTACAATTGGATAAAACTTTGGAATCAACACCTACACCTACATGACCTAAACTTCATGATGACTGCATTCGGACAACTCCACATGTTTCACATAATCAGTATTTCGCTCTTTCTTCTGTCCTGCTATTTCTGCGCCCAAGTTGGCGGGGTTGACAAGGAACAAAATGCTGTTGTTGCTGTGGCAACTGATAATAGGGGAACAAAGGATGAAAATGGTTCGGATGGGAACGTGGAAGTGGAATTGGATCCAGAGGACATGGAAGTGTTCGTTCCGACAGACAAATGGCAACCCGTGAAAGCTGGTTTGTCAAATCATAAATTATTTTGTCCAGTTCGCTTTTCTTTTGATATTGTCATTTGTAACTGATTTGTTAGTGATATTAGTATTTGTTGGGACATTGGTTGCAGGGTAAAAAAAATTCAAAGATTGCAAATACAAATTTTCAGTAACGCACATTTACATATTGATTGCTTTCTGGTGACGTCACCCCTTCCATCCACCATTTTGGTGGGCATTTTTTACGACCCACGTGGCTCGAGTAATAACCGGCAAAAAGAGCAAGAAAATCGCATTGGTTGCATTTACCTCTGTTGCTTAACCTTGCTTTATGTTGTTGTGCCGTGGCTGTTGTATCGAGAAAGATAAAAACGCATTTCTTCAGGCTAAAAATCGCGATCAAGTAAAAGCAATTTCGTTTTTACAAGCCGAGTGCATGCTCAATATTTTGAACGTACACAACGCCCGCGTGCGGCATCTTCGAATGAAAATACACTGGTGAGTATTTTGTACGCGTGTTCATGTGCGTCTATTGGCGCGCGCGCGTGACTGTTGACCACCAAACATTCCCGGATGTTCTACGTCATTGAAAGCAGTCAATATCTCAAAATAGTAGTAAAATTTCATCAAAGTTAATTAATTCTAAAATTCTTTTGACTGAAAGAAAGAACCTAGTCCCATCAAAAGCATCAAAGCATTTTAATTTATTCAATAGCGTTATAATGTATGGAACTTAAATTTGCAGCCTGTAGGCCGAATTGCCTGAAATATATAAGTATCTTCCCCTTAAACATTGAGATACATAGGTGGGGTGGCGCTATTGGCATCCGACGGCCAGAGACACTGGATGATCACGAAGGAGTGCTCTTGGTATCATTTAAGTGCATTACACAGCACACTGGACCAACAGCTTCAGATCCCTTCCGAAGGATGGAGCAATTGTGGCTAAATGCCTAGCCCAAGGGCACAGGTACAATGACAAGGTATAGTTTTCACCTGAACGTTACGAGCCAACGACCCAAACCACTCGGCCACAGTACCAGACAAGTAACAGATTTAAAGTTGGGGTTTTAAATTTTATATCAAATTCTCGTCTTTGTGTTTTCATTATCATTTGGTAATCTCAAACTTGACTTGATTTCTCTTCTTGGCAATTCAGGTCAAGCAATCCCTGCTGGCCTCCACGTTCAGATGAACCTACAAACGGGAGAAAAAAATGCCAAGTTAATGGATGGTGACAACGGGGAACGTTATCGACCGAAAGACGTTGCCACGAAAAAGGATGCTTTGGAGTCCACAGCGAAGCCAGTGGGGGGCGTATGGTCAAAACAAGAGCTTAAAGACGCCCTCAAGAAATTAAAGGCTGAACATGACGATGTCAAAGAGAAACAAAGGGTATGAACCAGATTCAATCCTGTGTTGTACTGATTTTAAAAAATTATTCCTAAATACCGACAGTTTACGCATGGCTATTGGCTGAGAGCACGTCACGTGGCCATTCTTAAATGGACGATAACGACCAGCCGGCCAGACTTAAATACTTTCTTGCCTGGCATGCGCCCTAGTCAATGCGTATGAAACACGCAAACGCACACAGAAACTACACGCGCCCGAAAAAAAATGTGCGCTGTGACAAAAATAAGTACCCTGTTGTGTGCGTGTGCGTACAACACGCCTGCATTATGCGTAATATCGAATAAAAACAACTTGATGCACAGCTAGCAGTTTGAACGAACGCAATGCACGTAGGATAGTACAATGCAAAACCGCAATTTAATTTTTGTGAGTTTTACTGATTTACACACAAAGGTAATCATGGATGGGAATAAAAGTATGGCTTTTGCCTGTGGCTCGGGCCATTCTCACTAGTCTTAGCCCCTAGCCGGTTTAAGACTGGCCAAACCCACTTTTATTCCCTAATTTAAAAAAGACAGAGCCAAATAACATGGTGAGTGCACCTTTAAGCCTCGGTGTCAGGGCAAGCCAGAGTGCTTGGCAGGCTTCCATGTGTTTGTGTACAAACAAATGTCATTCATTCCAGGGACTTTTACTACAGGAAATCCTGTCATTGTTCAAACATTTAAAAAATATCTCGCAATTCCGATACAAAACAATGGCAAATTTCTGGAATTATGAAATTTCTGCTTCCATTAATATTCAGAATCGCCGGGTACTTCCTGGAATTGCCAAGATAATGAGAAATGATTCCTTCAAAAGATGGAATCGCGATTCAGATTTTTAACTCGGAATTGATTCTAATCGACTCTAGAGAATATTCTTCTGAGCTTATTCGGAACCATTTAAAACCCATTCAGCATTTAACTCTCTGAATCTGCCAGAAATAATTGTTGAAAAGAAAAATTAAATGAAATATTTAATTTGCACACTTCTTGAACCAAAAACATGCAGTTGCTGAAAGTTTTGACCTCTTTTTCAAAATTTGCAGGTGGATGAAATAAAACAGAAGTTTCGCTCGATTGACGAACTGAAAAAGGATTTTGAAGACATGCACCTAAAAATTGAGACGGACGTTGATATAATGAAGCGACTTGTTGAGAAATATCAACAGGAGGGGACCACCGTAGAGGAAAAAGAGAGAGCATTGTACGACTTGGAATTCTACGCACACCAGGTTAGTTTAGATATCACAAAACAGGGATTTTATTTATTACAAGGAAAAACAAAAATGTTTCAGCAGGTTTCAGCCCTTACATTTCACCATTAAAAGGGTCCTGCCAAATGTACATAGGTATTTCTCGGGTCCAGATCCCCGTGTAGCAATCAAAATACTTTTATCTTCTCTTAAAATAGAAGAAATAATGTTAACTTTTTCTAAGAATATAATTAAAGCCTCCAAAAGAAGACAAGTAGTCTAGTAAAAATACCTTTCCAAACCTCCATGTACAAATTTCCCATTGATTTAAAGGCAGAACACATGATTGGAAAACTGTTAAAAATGGTTTTATCTCCCTGTGTGATTGAAGATATGCGTGATTAAAACCAACCTGAGCAAAAACCAGCTCTGTACTTTGTCTAGCTTTGTAACTTTTTCGCCCCCCGAACCACTTCCCGGCCTGTGCACGAAGTATTTTGGGGCGAAGTGGCATTTGGACAAAGTGGTATAAGGGTGAAGTGGTTTTGGGGGCAAGCCGGCTTTCGGGGCGAAGTGGTTCAGGGCTAAGTGGTGCAGGGCGAAATGGTTTTGGGGCGAAGTGAATTTGTATCTCATGAGATGAAAATTAATTGTTTTACTCATTTCTCAAAAACTATAGCACTTTAGACAAATCATTTAAGGGGAAGTTTACTAACGTCTCATGTTTATATTGTGTGAGTTATGTGTAAATTTCTGATTTTGTTCTAACTTTAAGTAACAAAGACAAACACTTGTGGGACATCTTGGTCCTGTTATGTAAGTTACATGGGAAAATTGGGGGACGATTCTGTAGGGTGGGTAAACTACCTGTAGCTTAGCAGTTCCCTTTCCCAAAAAAAGAAAACTGGTAAAAAAAAATTGAAATGCAGTGGTTAGGGTTTGAAAAATGCTATGTTGCTCCATTAATGTACATTGTTAACCAATTTTAGTGAATATTATCAGAACTAATGATACCAAGATATGTCTAAATGTTTGTAAATTATTTGAGTTGTTCTAAACTATTTAGAAATTGCTGGGGAATTTCTTTAAATAAATTTAGTAACTAGGAAAATCATTTTTGATGTCGTACTTTGGCTCCCTTTTATGATTGAACGATATGTTTAACATGTTTCAGATTGACAACGCTCAGGATCTGATCACCATCGGTGGGTTTGAACTGATCATCGGGGCGCTTAACGACACTCATGATGTCCTCCGTAAACAGGCAGCGTTTGTTCTTGGATCTGCAGCTCAAAAGTAAAAATTTTAGCCTTCTGTTCAATCCGAACGATAAAATATGTCTCATTTCCTGTCATTTTTGGGGCGAGTTGAAAATCAGGACTAAATTTTGTGGCAACTCGGGTATGGATAACATTTTGCAAAATGGAAATGTGTTGCCAGTCCCACAACTTTTAAGTAGAAGGTCATACCTCACAGCTGCCAGTTTTACTGGATTTTGGAGAGTACACCTGAAAAATAGATTAAACTTTAGACTTCAGACACATCGACAAATTTCTGTGAGGTGGTAAATTTACAGTCGAGAAGGGTTTTTATATGGGGCGACATTCATGAGATCAATAATTTTTCAAGGAATCCGAGTTACTTGTGCAATGTCGAGAGTTACAATGCTAATTTGTCAGTTCAGATGACAGAAATTTATTCTGGTGTTTCATAAAACAAATAATGTATGCTTAAAATTTGGGCAATAGAACAAATAATTTTGATTTGTGACGCTATTAATGTTCTATTCCACGAGGCAAAATCTATCGTCATAAAATTATATGTACTGTTGCACTCATAAACATTCATTATTCGCATACTACATTGCTAAGTACATTTAGCAAATTGCTCAGAATTGTAACCGACCGCTAAAACTCTACTTTTTTTTGCTTTTTCTACTTTTTAAAAGCAATCCCAAGGTCCAAGTAGAGGCAATAGAACGCGGAGCCATACAACAACTCCTTCGCTTACTCTCCCCGTTACAAGCCGCGGACATCCGCAAGAAAGCCATGTACGCAATCTCGTCCCTCGTGCGTCACTTTCCCTACGCTCAGCTCAAGTTTCTACAGCTCGGTGGATTGGACAGCTTCCTGGGGCTCTTCCGGGAATCGAACCCAGGGTCGCTTCAACTGCAGGTTAAAGCGGTCACCCTTCTTCACGATCTACTTGTTGAACAGGTTAGCAAATAGACTCTCCCAAAAATGAAACAATTTTCTTGAAATATCAATTCTTGATCAGAACAGAAGTTTGTTGAATAAAGTGAATTTGTGGATAAGGCACTGATGGACCAATCACTTTGGAATCGCTTTCAAGACTGTTCTGCTTCAGTGATTTCATCCAGGTCCAAGAGGACCTGTTTGAACAAAGTGATTCCCACAGTAACAAAATGTGACATTTCCTGTTTGTGGGAGAATCTTGTAGTTAAGGGCTCTCAAAAACCCTATTTTGTTGGGTTTCAACCTGATAAAACCTGCATGGGATGAGCTGACCTCTGGAGCTGCGCATCTCCCATACAACCCTTGAAGTGCAGGAGCTCAGGGAGGCACTTCAGGCAGAGTGGCGCACCCTGCCTCAGTGGCTCTTACGGACGCTGGTGCAGTCACAAGGTGTTCATACAGTCAATACACATTACTGACCGATAAAAAAATGTTGCATCTCTCAGCCTTCTTGATATTTATGTCAGAATATATTTTGCATTTCATTTTTTTTAACCATATATTTTTGTGATATCCATATTTTGCAAAAATACAGTGAAATGTTAAGTCCATTTCGTTTAACTCAAATTGTATAGTTGTGATCCACTCTGCCAAAAATACAGTCTGTCGCTGAGTCTGACCACATTTTTGTGACAATAACCAGAAGTAAATTCCTGACATAATCTCTAATTCAACCAATGGTCAGGTTTGGGCCTTCGGCTTAAGCCATTGTCAGCATCCTGGGGCGGTATTCAATTCAATACTTAATCCAAATATATAAGAATTTTACTTAGTTTTTGGCTCAAGTAAAATTCTTGGCCAAAATCGGTATTCAATTCGTAAGTGGCTAAGTTTTGTACTTAAGAACATTCGGTATTCAAATGGTTCTTTTTGATAAAGTATTTTACTTAAATTTGAGCAGGCAGGGAAGCACACTTAAGTAAATTATTGCATACATCACACTTTAACTGGTTTTGACCGGTTTTGTTTGGGTGCGCGTCTAGCACGTTTTGCGTGAGAAAAACGCGCATGAGAAGGCGCGGTCTATGGTGCGTCTCACGCTGTATTAGATTGGCTGTTGACAGAGTTCTGCGCTCTGCGTTAATTTCTAACGTCACAATTTATCTAAGTATTTTACTTACTAAAGTAAAATTCTTAGAAGGCATTGGAATACGAGATAGGTCATTTTCTTAGCCAAGCCAAATACTAAGTAAAGTTTTTACTTAATTTAAGTATTGAATTGAATACCGCCCCAGGTCCTAAGCCGGTCGTAAATGTACAGTTTAAGACCGGCCGTTCATACCTTTACATGTATTCCCTTATTAGTGATAACTATATTCCTTTTACTGCGGCTGCGTTCCACTTACGCGAACGTTGCCAACGTTCGCCACTGGTTACAGTGCTTTTTGTGCATGTGTCTACTGAAAAGTCGAGTACCTGTTGTTGGTGAACATTACAAATGTTTGCAATGTTCGCATATTTATAACGCAGCCCCTTCTTCTATTTATCTTACCAAGCAAATCAAGTTTTTTATTTATTTCTGCAGAGAATTGTCGCTGAAGAAGCAAATAATGGGGACGAAATCAAACAAAGGATTGAACAGTACAAGCAGTAAGTGGGATTTTTGGCACAGAATTAAGTCACTGTGTATCTCCTTTAAAAACCTTTTTGGAGCTGCGTATTTCGTGGCACGAATTTGGCGTGCGCGCATTGCTGACGAGCCTGTGCCTTCAAGTGAACTGACGGTTTTGGCGAATGTCGAGCAAACTTAAGGTGAAAACACGAAACCTTATATTTGTCTCACTCCTAAATTTGGGTTTTTCCATCGAATCTACACTTGATGAGTCCTTTAAGAAAAACAAAATTCTGATCAACTTCTGAACTCTTATCTGCAATTACCCTATCAACTGACCAAACTTCGGATGAGAGAAAAATTGTAAGGGCCTTATCGGGATTCGAACCCGAGACCTCTGACTCACTAGGCAGACGCTCTACCAGCTGGGCTGTAAGGCACAGTTGGTATACTCCCTCAGGTTATCCCTATGGACCCAATTTTTCTCTCGGTGTTGCATGGTAGCGCAACTGGGCAAAGTAACGAACACAACATATGGTATGGTGCCTGATCACCATTGAAATGAAACAACGAAACTTGGGATGAGAGAAAAATCGTAAGGACCTTATCGGGATTTGAACCCGACACCTATGACTCACTAGGCAGATGCTCTACCTATCAACTGATGCCACACTTTAGTAATCTAAACCTGCCCAATTTCCCCACTGGATCAATCTATTGATTTTGAACTTTTTCTTGTTTGTCGCTAGAGTGAATCTGCTTCCAGCGATGATGCAACAAGGATGGTGCGAGATTATCCCGTCTCTTCTACAAGCTCCTGAACATGACGTCCGAGAGAAAGTACTCCTAGCCATGCAGTTGCTCCTAGACCACTGTCAGATGAACTACTACAAGGACAAGCAGCTTATTGGAAGGTAGGTCAGTTTGGTTTTTTCTTATTTTGAAAGGAGCATGTCGATCACATTTTTTGTTGAGATTTTACGCAGCCCTCGACCCCTTCGCCTTATGCTTTGTAGAACCGTGAAAATGTTGACAACTTTAGACGACCCCTTAAACATTTTATAGACCGTATCGAATAGCCACCATTTCGTGCAACAGTTTCTTTGTTCCATGAAGACATGCATGGTTGCACATATTGTGCTTCCCTTGTTGAATGGTTTAAGTAACGAAAGGTCCCCCACGAAATGGCGGCTATTCGATACGGTCTATACCCAATTTGTTTTAATTCTCTGACAGATTATCCGAATTGAAAATGGAATACGAGCAGCATGCGCTAGAGGAACAAGTACAGGCAGAAGACAAAGACGATTACTTCACACATTTGTCTCGTCTTGTCGCAGACATCATGGGTCAACTCTCGGTGTCGCCCTAAGAAACGTCGAGCTGCAGCCGGAATAGACCAATCCAGTAAGCCCCGCCCACGCAGAAACCCATCTAGCAACGTCAGAGTGCACAGAATCATTGGATTGTTTGGATCACCAAAAGACCACGTGGATCTCCATGTGGAACTCCAAAATGATTGGTTTGTTGCTTAGCGGTGCGAAAACTGGATTTGTACCAGAAATCTTGCAGATGGACACAGTAGAGGTATGAAGCACAGTGGTATACACCCTCAGGTTTTCCCCCAAGACCTCTGACACACCGGGTAGATGCTCTATCAGTTTACTCCCTAAGGTTTTCTCTACTAACCCAAATTTTCTTTGAAACGTTAATTAAAAATATACAATAATTTCAAGAAAATAGTTTAAATATTTTAATTCCATTACGCAATGTCATGGGACGGCATTTAAGTATTACATAAATATTTCAATTTTAATTTGACTTTTAATAGGCTAAATTCTCACTCTGAATAACTGGTAAAATTCAAGGAATTTCATTTATGGGCTCTAAGCAACATTTTCTGCATTTTTAAGAAAATGTTTGGCCAAAAATTTAGAATTTTCTAAGGGGTCAGTCCAGCCATTTTTGTCCAAATTGGCACAAATGGTACTTTTTGAAAATGTCTCGGAAATGATTTCAAATGAAACTTTAGCCCATTTGGAACCTATTTTTGGTGTTTTCCAGTCTTATTTCTACAAAAAAATCAAGGAATATCATCAATGAACTCTAAGCAACATCATCATATTTTTGGCCAAAAATTAAAAAAATTATAATTTATCTCAAAATTGGCAAAAAATTGACTTTTTAAAAAATGTTCCAGAAATGATTCCTAATAAAGATTTAGCCCATTTTGAACCTACTTTACCCATTGTTCATGCTAATTTCTAAGAAAAATTGACATTTTCCCTAAAAATCTGACATTTTCAAAATTTCATATTTAATTCTTTTGATGAGCAGTCAAGTTCAAATTCAAGGAATATCATATATGGGCTCTAAGTAACATATCCTGCAATTTTGAAGAAAATCTAAACCCTGAAATTTTTGGCCAAAAATTAACAATTGTATAAGGGGTTAGTCCAGCAATTTTTCTCAAAATTGCACCTACTTCAGCAGTTTCCAAGTTAAATTTCTAAGAAAAACGGAAATTTAAGCCAAAAATATATAATTTTCAAAATTTCATATTTTATTCCCTGGATGAGCAGTCAAGGTCAAATTCAAGGAATATCATCTATGCATTCTAAGCAACGTTTCCTGCAGTATTGAACAAAATCTAAATCTGAACATTTTTGGCCAAAAATGAAACAAATCACAAGGGGTTAGTCCAGTCATTTTTATCAAAATTGGCCCAAAATTTACTTTTTAGAAAATGTCTCAGAAATGCCTCCTAACGAATATTTAGCCCATTTGGCACCTACTTCAGCAGTTTCCAAGTTAAATTTCTAAGAAAAACGGAAAGTTTGGCCAAAAATATATAATTTTCAAAATTTAATATTTTATTCCCTGGATGAGCAGTCAAGGTCAAATTCAAGGAATATCATCTATGCATTCTAAGCAACGTTTCCTGCAGTATTGAACAAAATCTAAATCTGAACATTTTTGGCCAAAAATGAAAAAAATCACAAGGGGTTAGTCCAGCCATTTTTATCAAAATTGGCCCAAAATTGACGTTATTGAAAATGTCTCAGAAATGCCTCCTAACGAATATTTAGCCCATTTGGCACCTACTTCAGCAGTTTCCAAGTTAAATTTCTAAGAAAAACGGAAAGTTTGGCCAAAAATATATAATTTTCAAAATTTAATATTTTATTCCCTGGATGAGCAGTCAAGGTCAAATTCAAGGAATATCATCTATGGATTCTAAGCAACGTTTCCTGCAATATTGAACAAAATCTAAATCTGAACATTTTTGGCCAAAAATGAAAAAAATCACAAGGGGTTAGTCCAGCCATTTTGATCAAAATTGGCCCAAAATTGACGTTATTGAAAATGTCCCAGAAATGCCTCCTAACGAATATTTAGCCCATTTGGCACCTACTTCAGCAGTTTCCAAGTTAAATTTCTAAGAAAAACGGAAAGTTTGGCCAAAAATATATAATTTTCAAAATTCATATTTTATTCCCTGGATGAGCAGTCAAGGTCAAATTCAAGGAATATCATCTATGGATTCTCAGCAACGTTTCTTGCAATATTGAACAAAATCTAAATCTAAACATTTTTGGCCAAAAATGAAAAAAATCACAAGGGGTTAGTCCAGCCATTTTGATCAAAATTGGCCCAAAATTGACGTTATTGAAAATGTCCCAGAAATGCCTCCTAACGAATATTTAGCCCATTTGGCACCTACTTCAGCAGTTTCCAAGTTAAATTTCTAAGAAAAACGGAAATTTTGGCCAAAAATATATAATTTTCAAAATTTAATATTTTATTCCCTGGATGAGCAGTCAAGGTCAAATTCTAGGAATATCATCTATGCATTCTAAGCAACGTTTCCTGCAATATTGAACAAAATCTAAATCTGAAAATTTTTGGCCAAAAATGAAACAAATCACAAGGGGTTAGTCCAGCCATTTTTATCAAAATTGGCCCAAAATTGACGTTATTGAAAATGTCTCAGAAATGCCTCCTAACGAATATTTAGCCCATTTGGCACCTACTTCAGCAGTTTCCAAGTTAAATTTCTAAGAAAAACGGAAAGTTTGGCCAAAAATATATAATTTTCAAAATTTAATATTTTATTCCCTGGATGAGCAGTCAAGGTCAAATTCAAGGAATATCATCTATGCATTCTAAGCAACGTTTCCTGCAGTATTGAACAAAATCTAAATCTGAACATTTTTGGCCAAAAATGAAAAAAATCACAAGGGGTTAGTCCAGCCATTTTTATCAAAATTGGCCCAAAATTGACGTTATTGAAAATGTCTCAGAAATGCCTCCTAACGAATATTTAGCCCATTTGGCACCTACTTCAGCAGTTTCCAAGTTAAATTTCTAAGAAAAACGGAAAGTTTGGCCAAAAATATATAATTTTCAAAATTTAATATTTTATTCACTGGATGAGCAGTCAAGGTCAAATTCAAGGAATATCATCTATGCGTTCTAAGCAACGTTTCCTGCAATATTGAACAAAATCTAAATCTGAAATTTTTGGCCAAAAATGAAAAAAATCACAAGGGGTTAGTCCAGCCATTTTTATCAAAATTGGCCCAAAATTGACGTTATTGAAAATGTCTCAGAAATGCCTCCTAACGAATATTTAGCCCATTTGGCACCTACTTCAGCAGTTTCCAAGTTAAATTTCTAAGAAAAACGTAAATTTTTGCCAAAAATATATAATTTTCAAAATTTAATATTTTATTCCCTGGATGAGCAGTCAAGGTCAAATTCAAGGAATATCATCTATGGATTCTAAGCAACGTTTCCTGCAATATTGAACAAAATCTAAATCTGAACATTTTTGGCCAAAAATGAAAAAAATCACAAGGGGTTAGTCCAGCCATTTTGATCAAAATTGGCCCAAAATTGACGTTATTGAAAATGTCCCAGAAATGCCTCCTAACGAATATTTAGCCCATTTGGCACCTACTTCAGCAGTTTCCAAGTTAAATTTCTAAGAAAAACGGAAAGTTTGGCCAAAAATATATAATTTTCAAAATTCATATTTTATTCCCTGGATGAGCAGTCAAGGTCAAATTCAAGGAATATCATCTATGGATTCTCAGCAACGTTTCTTGCAATATTGAACAAAATCTAAATCTAAACATTTTTGGCCAAAAATGAAAAAAATCACAAGGGGTTAGTCCAGCCATTTTGATCAAAATTGGCCCAAAATTGACGTTATTGAAAATGTCCCAGAAATGCCTCCTAACGAATATTTAGCCCATTTGGCACCTACTTCAGCAGTTTCCAAGTTAAATTTCTAAGAAAAACGGAAATTTTGGCCAAAAATATATCATTTTCAAAATTTAATATTTTATTCCCTGGATGAGCAGTCAAGGTCAAATTCAAGGAATATCATCTATGGATTCTAAGCAACGTTTCCTGCAATATTGAACAAAATCTAAATCTGAAAATTTTTGGCCAAAAATGAAAAAAATCACAAGGGGTTAGTCCAGCCATTTTTATCAAAATTGGCCCGAAATTGACTTTTTTGAAAATGTCTCAGAAATGCCTCCTAACGAATATTTAGCAAATTTGGCACCTACTTCAGCAGTTTCCAAGTTAAATTTCTAAGAAAACGTAAATTTTGGCCAAAAATATATAATTTTCAAAATTTAATATTTTATTCCCTGGATGAGCAGTCAAGGTCAAATTCTAGGAATATCATCTATGCATTCTAAGCAACGTTTCCTGCAATATTGAACAAAATCTAAATCTGAACATTTTTGGCCAAAAATGAAACAAATCACAAGGGGTTAGTCCAGCCATTTTTATCAAAATTGGCCCAAAATTGACGTTATTGAAAATGTCTCAGAAATGCCTCCTAACGAATATTTAGCCCATTTGGCACCTACTTCAGCAGTTTCCAAGTTAAATTTCTAAGAAAAACGGAAAGTTTGGCCAAAAATATATAATTTTCAAAATTCATATTTTATTCCCTGGATGAGCAGTCAAGGTCAAATTCAAGGAATATCATCTATGGATTCTCAGCAACGTTTCTTGCAATATTGAACAAAATCTAAATCTAAACATTTTTGGCCAAAAATGAAAAAAATCACAAGGGGTTAGTCCAGCCATTTTGATCAAAATTGGCCCAAAATTGACGTTATTGAAAATGTCCCAGAAATGCCTCCTAACGAATATTTAGCCCATTTGGCACCTACTTCAGCAGTTTCCAAGTTAAATTTCTAAGAAAAACGGAAATTTTGGCCAAAAATATCTAATTTTCAAAATTTAATATTTTATTCCCTGGATGAGCAGTCAAGGTCAAATTCTAGGAATATCATCTATGCATTCTAAGCAACGTTTCCTGCAATATTGAACAAAATCTAAATCTGAAAATTTTTGGCCAAAAATGAAACAAATCACAAGGGGTTAGTCCAGCCATTTTTATCAAAATTGGCCCAAAATTGACGTTATTGAAAATGTCTCAGAAATGCCTCCTAACGAATATTTAGCCCATTTGGCACCTACTTCAGCAGTTTCCAAGTTAAATTTCTAAGAAAAACGGAAAGTTTGGCCAAAAATATATAATTTTCAAAATTTAATATTTTATTCCCTGGATGAGCAGTCAAGGTCAAATTCAAGGAATATCATCTATGCATTCTAAGCAACGTTTCCTGCAGTATTGAACAAAATCTAAATCTGAACATTTTTGGCCAAAAATGAAAAAAATCACAAGGGGTTAGTCCAGCCATTTTTATCAAAATTGGCCCAAAATTGACGTTATTGAAAATGTCTCAGAAATGCCTCCTAACGAATATTTAGCCCATTTGGCACCTACTTCAGCAGTTTCCAAGTTAAATTTCTAAGAAAAACGGAAAGTTTGGCCAAAAATATATAATTTTCAAAATTTAATATTTTATTCACTGGATGAGCAGTCAAGGTCAAATTCAAGGAATATCATCTATGCGTTCTAAGCAACGTTTCCTGCAATATTGAACAAAATCTAAATCTGAAATTTTTGGCCAAAAATGAAAAAAATCACAAGGGGTTAGTCCAGCCATTTTTATCAAAATTGGCCCAAAATTGACGTTATTGAAAATGTCTCAGAAATGCCTCCTAACGAATATTTAGCCCATTTGGCACCTACTTCAGCAGTTTCCAAGTTAAATTTCTAAGAAAAACGTAAATTTTGGCCAAAAATATATAATTTTCAAAATTTAATATTTTATTCCCTGGATGAGCAGTCAAGGTCAAATTCAAGGAATATCATCTATGGATTCTAAGCAACGTTTCCTGCAATATTGAACAAAATCTAAATCTGAACATTTTTGGCCAAAAATGAAAAAAATCACAAGGGGTTAGTCCAGCCATTTTGATCAAAATTGGCCCAAAATTGACGTTATTGAAAATGTCCCAGAAATGCCTCCTAACGAATATTTAGCCCATTTGGCACCTACTTCAGCAGTTTCCAAGTTAAATTTCTAAGAAAAACGGAAAGTTTGGCCAAAAATATATAATTTTCAAAATTCATATTTTATTCCCTGGATGAGCAGTCAAGGTCAAATTCAAGGAATATCATCTATGGATTCTCAGCAACGTTTCTTGCAATATTGAACAAAATCTAAATCTAAACATTTTTGGCCAAAAATGAAAAAAATCACAAGGGGTTAGTCCAGCCATTTTGATCAAAATTGGCCCAAAATTGACGTTATTGAAAATGTCCCAGAAATGCCTCCTAACGAATATTTAGCCCATTTGGCACCTACTTCAGCAGTTTCCAAGTTAAATTTCTAAGAAAAACGGAAATTTTGGCCAAAAATATATCATTTTCAAAATTTAATATTTTATTCCCTGGATGAGCAGTCAAGGTCAAATTCAAGGAATATCATCTATGGATTCTAAGCAACGTTTCCTGCAATATTGAACAAAATCTAAATCTGAAAATTTTTGGCCAAAAATGAAAAAAATCACAAGGGGTTAGTCCAGCCATTTTTATCAAAATTGGCCCGAAATTGACTTTTTTGAAAATGTCTCAGAAATGCCTCCTAACGAATATTTAGCAAATTTGGCACCTACTTCAGCAGTTTCCAAGTTAAATTTCTAAGAAAACGTAAATTTTGGCCAAAAATATATAATTTTCAAAATTTAATATTTTATTCCCTGGATGAGCAGTCAAGGTCAAATTCTAGGAATATCATCTATGCATTCTAAGCAACGTTTCCTGCAATATTGAACAAAATCTAAATCTGAACATTTTTGGCCAAAAATGAAACAAATCACAAGGGGTTAGTCCAGCCATTTTTATCAAAATTGGCCCAAAATTGACGTTATTGAAAATGTCTCAGAAATGCCTCCTAACGAATATTTAGCCCATTTGGCACCTACTTCAGCAGTTTCCAAGTTAAATTTCTAAGAAAAACGGAAATTTTGGCCAAAAATATATAATTTTCAAAATTTCATATTGTATTCCCTGGATGAGCAGTCAAGGTCAAATTCAAGGAATATCATCTATGCATTCTAAGCAACGTTTCTGCAATATTGAACAAAATCTAAATCTGAACATTTTTGGCCAAAAATGAAAAAAATCATAAGGGGTTAGTCCAGCCATTTTTATCAAAATTGGCCCAAAATTGACTTTTTTGAAAATGTCTCAGAAATGCCTCCTAACGAATATTTAGCCAATTTGGCACCTACTTCAGCAGTTTCCAAGTTAAATTTCTAAGAAAAACGGAAAGTTTGGCAAAAAAATATATAATTTTCAAAATTTCATATTTTATTCCCTGGATGAGCAGTCAAGGTCAAATTCAAGGAATATCATCTATGCATTCTGAGCAACGTATCCTGCAATATTGAACAAAATCTAAATCTGAACATTTTTGGCCAAAAATGAAAAAAATCACAAGGGGTTAGTCCAGCCATTTTTATCAAAATTGGCCCGAAATTGACTTTTTTGAAAATGTCTCAGAAATGCCTCCTAACGAATATTTAGCCAATTTGGCACCTACTTCAGCAGTTTCCAAGTTAAATTTCTAAGAAAAACGGAAAGTTTGGCCAAAAATATATAATTTTCAAAATTTAATATTTTATTCCCTGGATGAGCAGTCAAGGTCAAATTCAAGGAATATCATCTATGCGTTCTAAGCAACGTTTCCTGCAATATTGAACAAAATCTAAATCTGAAATTTTTGGCCAAAAATGAAAAAAATCACAAGGGGTTAGTCCAGCCATTTTTATCAAAATTGGCCCAAAATTGACGTTATTGAAAATGTCTCAGAAATGCCTCCTAACGAATATTTAGCCCATTTGGCACCTACTTCAGCAGTTTCCAAGTTAAATTTCTAAGAAAAACGGAAATTTTGGCAAAAAAATATATAATTTTCAAAATTTCATATTTTATTCCCTGGATGAGCAGTCAAGGTCAAATTCAAGGAATATCATCTATGCATTCTGAGCAACGTATCCTGCAATATTGAACAAAATCTAAATCTGAACATTTTTGGCCAAAAATGAAAAAAATCACAAGGGGTTAGTCCAGCCATTTTTATCAAAATTGGCCCGAAATTGACTTTTTTGAAAATGTCTCAGAAATGCCTCCTAACGAATATTTAGCCAATTTGGCACCTACTTCAGCAGTTTCCAAGTTAAATTTCTAAGAAAAACGGAAAGTTTGGCCAAAAATATATAATTTTCAAAATTTAATATTTTATTCCCTGGATGAGCAGTCAAGGTCAAATTCAAGGAATATCATCTATGCGTTCTAAGCAACGTTTCCTGCAATATTGAACAAAATCTAAATCTGAAATTTTTGGCCAAAAATGAAAAAAATCACAAGGGGTTAGTCCAGCCATTTTTATCAAAATTGGCCCAAAATTGACGTTATTGAAAATGTCTCAGAAATGCCTCCTAACGAATATTTAGCCCATTTGGCACCTACTTCAGCAGTTTCCAAGTTAAATTTCTAAGAAAAACGTAAATTTTGGCCAAAAATATATAATTTTCAAAATTTTATATTTTATTCCCTGGATGAGCAGTCAAGGTCAAATTCAAGGAATATCATCTATGGATTCTAAGCAACGTTTCCTGCAATATTGAACAAAATCTAAATCTGAACATTTTTGGCCAAAAATGAAAAAAATCACAAGGGGTTAGTCCAGCCATTTTGATCAAAATTGGCCCAAAATTGACGTTTTTGAAAATGTCTCAGAAATGCCTCCTAACGAATATTTAGCCCATTTGGCACCTACTTCAGCAGTTTCCAAGTTAAATTTCTAAGAAAAACGGAAAGTTTGGCCAAAAATATATAATTTTCAAAATTTCATATTGTATTCCCTGGATGAGCAGTCAAGGTCAAATTCAAGGAATATCATCTATGCATTCTAAGCAACGTTTCTGCAATATTGAACAAAATCTAAATCTGAACATTTTTGGCCAAAAATGAAAAAAATCATAAGGGGTTAGTCCAGCCATTTTTATCAAAATTGGCCCAAAATTGACTTTTTTGAAAATGTCTCAGAAATGCCTCCTAACGAATATTTAGCCAATTTGGCACCTACTTCAGCAGTTTCCAAGTTAAATTTCTAAGAAAAACGGAAAGTTTGGCCAAAAAATATATAATTTTCAAAATTTCATATTTTATTCCCTGGATGAGCAGTCAAGGTCAAATTCAAGGAATATCATCTATGCATTCTAAGCAACGTATCCTGCAATATTGAACAAAATCGAAATCTGAACATTTTTGGCCAAAAATTAAACAAATCACAAGGGGTTGGTTAGTCCAGCCATTTTTATCAAAATTGGCCCAAAATTGACGTTATTGAAAATGTCTCAGAAATGCCTCCTAACGAATATTTAGCCCATTTGGCACCTACTTCAGCAGTTTCCAAGTTAAATTTCTAAGAAAAACGGAAATTTTGGCCAAAAATATATCATTTTCAAAATTCAATATTTTATTCCCTGGATGAGCAGTCAAGGTCAAATTCAAGGAATATCATCTATGCATTCTAAGCAACGTTTCTGCAATATTGAACAAAATCTAAATCTGAACATTTTTGGCCAAAAATGAAAAAAATCATAAGGGGTTAGTCCAGCCATTTTTATCAAAATTGGCCCAAAATTGACTTTTTTGAAAATGTCTCAGAAATGCCTCCTAACGAATATTTAGCCAATTTGGCACCTACTTCAGCAGTTTCCAAGTTAAATTTCTAAGAAAAACGGAAAGTTTGGCCAAAAATATATAATTTTCAAAATTTCATATTTTATTCCCTGGATGAGCAGTCAAGGTCAAATTCAAGGAATATCATCTATGCATTCTAAGCAACGTATCCTGCAATATTGAACAAAATCTAAATCTGAACATTTTTGGCCAAAAATGAAAAAAATCACAAGGGGTTAGTCCAGCCATTTTTATCAAAATTGGCCCGAAATTGACTTTTTGGAAAATGTCTCAGAAATGCCTCCTAACGAATATTTAGCCCATTTGGCACCTACTTCAGCAGTTTCCAAGTAAAATTTCTAAGAAAAACGGAAATTTTGGCCAAAAATATATAATTTTCAAAATTTCATATTTTATTCCCTGGATGAGCAGTCAAGGTCAAATTCAAGGAATACCATCTATGGATTCTAAGCAACGTTTCCTGCAATATTGAACAAAATCTAAATCTGAACATTTTTGGCCAAAAATGAAAAAAATCACAAGGGGTTAGTCCAGCCATTTTTATCAAAATTGGCCCAAAATTGGCCCAAAATTGACTTTTTTAAAAATGTCTCAGAAATGCCTCCTAACGAATATTTAGCCCATTTGGCACCTACTTCAGCAGTTTCCAAGTTAAATTTCTAAGAAAAACGTACAAAATTTCATATTTTATTCCCTGGATGAGCAGTCAAGGTCAAATTCAAGGAATATCATCTATGGGCTCTAAGTAACATATACTGCAATTTTTATCAAAATTGGCCCAAAATTTACTTTTTTGAAAATGTCTCAGAAATGCCTCCTAACGAATATTTAGCCCATTTGGCACCTACTTCAGCAGTTTCCAAGTTAAATTTCTAAGAAAAACGGAAACTTTGGCCAAAAATATATAATTTTCAAAATTTCATATTTTATTCCCTGGATGAGCAGTCAAGGTCAAATTCAAGGAATATCATCTATGCATTCTAAGCAACGTTTCCTGCAATATTGAACAAAATCTAAATCTGAAAATTTTTGGCCAAAAATGAAAAAAATCACAAGGGGTTAGTCCAGCCATTTTTATCAAAATTGGCCCAAAATTGGCCCAAAATTGACTTTTTTAAAAATGTCTCAGAAATGCCTCCTAACGAATATTTAGCCCATTTGGCACCTACTTCAGCAGTTTCCAAGTTAAATTTCTAAGAAAAACGTACAAAATTTCATATTTTATTCCCTGGATGAGCAGTCAAGGTCAAATTCAAGGAATATCATCTATGGGCTCTAAGTAACATATACTGCAATTTTGAAGAAAATCTAAATCATGAAATTTTTGGCCAAAAATTAACAATTGTATAAGGGGTTAGTCCAGCAATTTTTCTCAAAATTGGCAAAAAAATGACTTTTTAAAAAATGTTCCAGAAATGATTTATAATAAAGATTTAGCCCATTTTGAACCTACTTTACCATTGTTCATGCTAATTTCTAAGAAAAATTGACATTTTCCCTAAAAATCTGAAATTTTCAAAATTTCATATTTAATTCTTTTGATGAGCAGTCAAGTTCAAACATATCCTGCAATTTTGAAGAAAATCTAAATCATCAAATTTTTTGCCAAAAATTAAAAACATTTCTCAAAATTGGCCAAAAATTTACTTTTTTGAAAATGTCTCAGAAATGATTTAAAATGAAAGTTTAGCCCGTTTGGAACCTACTTTACCCATTGTCCTTAGTAATTTCTAAGAAAACTGCAAATTTTGGCCAAACATTCAACATTCTATATCCATGAATGTGAAAGAGTTCAGTGTGTTAGTACCTTAAGAAAATAGCTGGTTAATTTCTCTGTCATAATTTAAACTTTTATTTAAAAAATACAATTTTCTTTTGTTTTATAAATTAATATATCTATATTTTCCTCAGAAAAGACCCTGAATAATGCCAGTTTTACTAGTGCCTAATACTAAGGTCAAATAAACTGAACACTGAAAGAACATATTGGGCATAAGTAACAATTAAATTTACATGACAGCTGCAGACAATTTCAGGAGTTTGTTCAGGTCACACTTTTGAGCCCCAATTTTTCCCATGAATTTTGAGTTTTTGATACCATATAATTTGTCATATTTTTTTCATTACCATTCTGAAATTCACACTCTCAATTGGTATATTTTCAAGAATATCGTCAGAATAAACATTGATGTTTTGTAAACTAATTTATCCGTTCCATAAAGCAGTGCAGTGATTTATTACACCAACCTTTTTGCCCAACATCTAAATTGGAGGTTGCAAAGTTCCTGTTTTATTTCGATGGAGAGTATTTTAAGGGAGGTATTTTCTGGAAAAATCTGAACAAACTTCTTTAGGACCCCGTTTATTTTTCAATACTGTGGTCAATGAAGTGTTGCTCTGACCTTCTGAAGGGCATTCTGAAGCCTACGTGATGAGCTTTTATCCACCGACAGCGGGTGATAGTTGGAGCTATGTCTAGCTGCAAGCACATGAATGTCCTTATCGCAGCACTCCAGAATTCGAAGTCGGAGTAGATCCTTTAAGTCGTGGTCGCAATCGAAGCTGTAGGCACGCTCCTGAAAGACTCGAATCTGGTCTATAAACTTGGCTATGGATCTGTGCACAAGAAATTATCAAAGATTTTTATTTAAAAATTCCACCCATGAATTTCATAACGGCATTATCCTTGATGGGAAACTGAGGCACTTGTTTTCAATGTTGGAAACAGTTAATTTTTATGATAAGATTTTGCAACAAATCTTGCTACGTGCTGCGCCTTATTTCAATTTTCCTGGCTCTTAAGAAAAGTAGGATGACAACAACAAATTTTTGTTAAGGTTAAATTTATATTTCTCAACTCCAATATGTCGTGAAGTATACTCTTTCCAAAAAAAATGTGCAATTTTATTAAAATATGGAATCTTCATAAGAACAGAAGTTTGTTGAATACGGTGAACTTGTGGATAACAAGGCACTGATCAACCAATCACTTTGGAATCGCTTTCAAGACTGTTCCGCTTCGGTGATTTGATCCATGTCCCACGTGAATGAGTCCCACAGTCTGTTTCTGGGAGAATCCTGCAGTTAAGGGCTCTCAGAAAACCAATTTTGTTGTGTTGTCAACCTGATTGAACCTACGTGGCATGAGCTGACCACTGCATCTGCACATCTCTTAAACAGCTCTTAAAGTGCAGGAGCTTAGGGAGGCACTTTAGGCAGAGAAGCGCACCCTGCCTCAGTGGCTCTTATGGAGGTCGGTGCAGTCAGCCTTGTCACAAGAAGTGGTCATACACGTTACTGACCGATAAAATGTTACCGTACATCTCTCAGCCTTCTTGATCTTTCAGTCAAAGTATAATTTGCACTTCTTTATTTGAACCATTTTCATAAAACTTTCTGGCGACAAGACTACACAAATATTCCCCGAGAGAACGACTGACATCGTGAATATTGACCCCTTTCGAACATGTGCGAATACGCCATTTTGGGAGTCAAATAATGCTGAGTCATTGTGGAAGCGATGTGCGTGCACACTGTCTCTCTCTCTGGTGTGCGTAACGTTTAATTCACCAATGGGAGCCTTTAGTATAGCGCGTTATGCGTGCTATGGACACACACAACGCGCACGCAAACAGCTTCCACAACGACGCGGCATGATTTGACTCCCAAAATGACGTCATTGCAAAGGGGTCAATACACACAAACTCACTTGAGTTTAGTCCATTTGTACATGCCATTGGCCAGTTTGAAGTTGCCGATCTCAAGTTGTTGTACATGCATCAGGAAGAGTAGAGTCGCGGGTAAAGTGGGGGCGGTCTTGTAGATATCAGCCCTGGTCAGTATTTCGCTGTCTCCCTGCAGAGTGATCTTATTAGCACAGAGATCTTCGTACAACGATGCTACCTTAGTGGGGAGGTTACGCCATGCCTGAGTTAGGAATGGAGACAGAGCATATTTAAAGGTTAAAGGAGCGTGTCCAGATCACATTTTTGAGCCCCATTTTTCCCACGGGTGTCGAGACTTTGATACCATATCATTTGTCATATTTTTCTCATTACCATTCTGAAATTTCGCGCTCTCAATCCATATATTTTCAAGGATATCATAAAAAAAACACCGATGTTTTGTAAACTAATTTATCCGTCCCATAATGTGTGCAGTGATCACACCAACCTTTTCACTTCCACATCCAAATTGGAAATTTATTGCAAATTTTCTGTTTTCTTCCCATGAATAGTATTTTGGGTAGGTATTATGATTGTTAGGTTAGAATAAAATCGATTTTCTGGAAAAATCTGAACAAGCTCCTTTAAAGATACATGTAGATTATAGGATTGGAAAACTGTTACAAACGGTATTATCTCCATGTGTGATTGAGGATGTGTATGATAAAAACCAACCTGTGTATACAAGTTAGTTCAGTACCTTATCTATGTTTCAAGAATCTGCACTGTTTTAAGAAAATATTATATTGGTCTCTACAACAATAGGCTGTATCTAATAGCCACCATCTTGTAGGGCAACTTTTGTTGTTTATATTGGGCAGCAATATAAGCAGAAAACGTGCAACCATGCATGTCCTCACGGAACAAAGAAACTGCCCTACAAGATGGCAGCTATTCGATACAGTCTATAAGAGAGAACAAAGCATACTTACGGGTAACTGTCTGACAATAAGGCTTTCTAGCGAGTCTATGATTTGGATACAGGTGGCAAAGTTCCTGAGGTTATAGCAGGCTTTGGCGACGTTGATGAACTTGCACAGCAGAGCTAGTTGGGTCTGGAAGGATTGAAATACATGGGATGTGTTTAAATTATATTAATTGGCATTTTGAGTTGAGAAAATGTTGCAGTGAGTGAAGTTTGAGTGTTGTAGTCAAGGCCGTCACAAGGCTGCGAAAGGGCCATCAAAAGGCCGTCACAAGGCCATCACACGGCTGCCACAGGGCTATCACAAGGCTGTCACTACATAATTTTCTCACAAACATTTTTCTCTC
This sequence comes from Henricia sp. BOLD:AAB3569, assembly GCA_037783545.1. Classification (NCBI taxonomy): domain Eukaryota; kingdom Metazoa; phylum Echinodermata; class Asteroidea; order Spinulosida; family Echinasteridae; genus Henricia; species Henricia sp. BOLD:AAB3569. The sequence continues at coordinate 1,966,085 of JBBELK010000454.1, read as the reverse complement.
ATCTCACAATTTGCAAACATTTTAAGACAGATTCACAAAAATCACCTTCGTTGAGCTGCAGCTCACAATCTCGGCCGACACCCAGTGCGATACATCTCTGGCGTGATCCAAAAGCGCCCTCACAGGGCCGTCACCATCCAATGGCACGACAAACAAACTGGGCGTTTCGTCACCACTGGATTGAGTGTAGCCTTTGCCTCCAGTCATGTCATAGTTGTTGGTGTTGACACCGATGCCCTTGCTGCGCGAGTCCAGGTACTGCACAGGATGGATGTGATGAAATAGCTCCTGGAAAAAAAGACTAGTAACTGTCAAATTTAAAATTTATATAAAACTGTACCGAGCAACAAAGAAATGCTTTTTGATTTTAAAAAGGGTCGATCCGAGAGTGGGAATTTTCAGCACACAGAAGCTTTATGCAGTCATGCATAATGAAGCTGTTATGTGAATATTTCGATGTCAACTTAATTACAAAAGATATTTTAAAATTTTGATTAAACTGAAAATTTGCATTTCTATTGGTATAGTTGTACATCTTTATGTTTATGACTGTGTTTTTTTTATCGACACTCAAAAGATCGCTGTCTTTTAGTTTGCTTTTGGCCGTCATCGAATCGCGATCTTCGACGAGTATACCTCAGATCGGTGCGAGCTGCCAAGTCATGCATGATGTATTTCAGGTGTTAGTGATGCAATTGGAAGGAGACGTCTTTTGACAAATGACAGTCCAGGCTCCGTGACAATGCATGATACACTATGCAGAGGCCACAGTATTAATGTGTAGCCAACCAGGCAAGCTGCACTTTAGCACACTAGCTTTTCTTTCCAACCACATCACATAGCCATATCTGTTTTCATGGAAATGCACGGGAGGGTGTGGCCAGGTAGTAGGCGGATCTTGTACCTACCTGTTGTAACAGTGTGAGCTGATGCGCCACGCCCATGGAGGTGTGGTCACTAAGAGAAAAGCCATCGTTTTCCATGGAAACAGCAGGAAGATAGGCGGTCTCTGAATATTTTGACTGATCCTTCTTTAAGATACAAGACATGATGTTCGCCTTCAGACTGCCCCGCCCAGAAACGCCCGTTTGACTCTTCAAAACTTTGGAAGGGAACACCTAGAAATTAAAAATGAGATGGGAAAATAAGAATTCACAATGTTGATACTTACATTACTAGTAATATAAACATGTGAACGTGAATCTGACATAATCTGAATTTTTGTGGCGAACAATTGCACAAGTTGAATCTTGCGCGAATTCATGTTACGAAAACTTCGTCAAATTCGATTTCACATTCCCCTTTGCATGAAGTTTGATTCTGGCTTTTACATGGTGTTTTACAAAAATGATAGCCTTTTAAATATTTGTAGTACATATATATGAAGAAATCCAGAGATCAGATTTAAAGACTCTGACAAATTTCAAGAAAACTGAATGAAAAATGTTCCCTCACTGGTATGTCCACTGGTATTAACCGGTTTCTTAGGTTATCCCCATGGCTAGCAATGAGTAGACTGGTGCCTGGCTGGTCTTGCTGGCATTTCTCTATTAGCTGAACAAGGCACTGTCCATTTGATTCAACTGGGATTATCTGAGGAATAGAGGGGAAAAAAACACAAAATTGTTGGAGTCCATGGCGCTACTGTAGTTTTTTTAAAAGCTTTTAAAAACATCAGGGAGCATACCACTGTGCCTCATAGCTCAGCTGGTAGAGCAACTGCTCAGTGTATCAGGTCTTAGGAAAAACCTGAGGGAGTATACCACTGTGCCTCATAGCTTAGCTGGTAGAGCATCTGCATAGTGTGTCAGAGGTCTTGGGGGAAATCTTAGGGAGTATACCACTATGATTTTTTTTACATCAATAATTTGATTTTGCAGTCTAATAAATTACACACCTTTTCTGAGATGAAGTCAAGTGCATCTTGCAGTAGTTGAGCGTTATGCTTGAGGTCAACCTCAAAGAACCCCTCAATCCATACTTGGAGAATGTCCAACGTCCGACAAATGACATTTTGCCGATTTTCGGAATTCTGGCCGCTCATGCTGAAAAAAAAACAACAGAAATGTAAAACTCACTATGCAAGATAAACGTGGCTTCATAGTAAAGTGAAAAGATCACCCTTTGTGTGTTGCCAAGGTTACTGGGTCTACACTAAAACCAGTGAACTTCAATTATGGGTACATATGAAACGGTTTTAAACAAAAAATCTTACTTCATTAGTTATGGATGAAAACTATTCAATATGGAAACATAAACGGTACCAAATAGACTTTAGAACTATTCTGCTCGTATGTAAATGGGCATGATTGCATGATATAAAAATGACATAATTTTGGTAATGACGAAAACTACATTTTATGCTGAGAGACATTTTGAAATTTACAGAAATTTTTTGAAGATTAAGCATAGAGCAATCCTAAAAAAATGTCTTACCCCAAGGCGGAAACTAACTTATCAGCGATGAAACAAAAGAGTTCTTGAGATGTCGTGTGGTAGCGATACGTGTAGAAAAAATGATGGAGGTAGCCTTGTACAAGAGCGTGCCTGGATTACAAAACCAAATTGTAAAAAAATCCTATTTATTCATAAAAAACAAAACACAAAATTAAAAAACTGAAGGTATTATTTGAATATTGTTTTCACCAAAAAACGTACACAAATTTTCATAAACAAAATCCAAATGACATTTAAGCTAAAAAAACTGACCTTGCATAAAGAAATGATAGAAGACCGGAGGGCTGGCCGGCTTGCAGGGAAACTTTAGTGCGGCTGGTGTGAAAGGCTAGCAATGGATTGTCATCGGTGGGTTGAAGGTCGAGGGCTGTCTTGTCAGAACTGCAAGTTAAAAATTTTGTTTTCAAATTGTGTTTTTTATCGACGTCATGGAGTTCTAGCATCTACCAATGGTCAATATTTAAACTGAACTAGAGCCGTGCCACATTAAACTAATTTTTGTAAAATTTACAGAGATCGTCGTAATTTTTACCAAATTTAGTCTAATGAGGACAGCCAGAAAATACCCAAAATTGTATAAAGTTTCGACTGTCAATTGTAAGTTTTAAACTTTGTCACTGTAAATTTTACAGGGAGAGCTGGGTCGCAGAGGAATTACGTAGTAATTTTTACATCGCTGACAAGTCACGTGTGGATGGGTATTGTAATGTAAAACCAATAAAACACACATTGCAGTCACGTAACTTCTGTATGTACCTGAATGACGAGGTGACACGTTACTGTAAGTTTTACCAATATTTCAAGTGGCAAAGGTCATTCTGTGGGCCAAAAATAAATCCAAGAGCAAACACTTTGAAGAATATTACCACGATGGAATGTTAACAGTGACTAGAAGAAACATATTACAAAAATTAGTCTAATGTGGACACAGCTTGTTATATTACTTGAAAATTAAGAGGGCCATTTAAAAATGTTAATTAAGGCTCGCAAGTTTTAAATCCATTCTGGTTGGTCTCAGTATTAGACTGGCCATCTCAGCCCTCACCTAGCTGCTAGCGAGTGTAGGTAGCACAGATCCAAGCCCCACTGTTCAGCATACAGCATCTCCAGATATTTCTTGGAGGACTCGAGGAAATCTATTCTCTTGGACATTTCCACAATCTCCTTGCCAACTTTTGCCACCATGGTTTTGTTGTCGGCACCTGTGCAACATAAATGGCATTAAAAAAGTCACGAGAAAAATTGGGTTAAATCTGGATTCGAACCCAAGTACCAGAATAATGTCTAACTGGAATATCAAGGCTTAATACATTGTTTTCTGAAAAAGCCAATTCAAAAGTGCTGCCAGTTAAAAGCCTACATAAAAAATATAGGAAAAATATAACCTTTCATCTTGCAAAAAAAACCAAAAATGGTGATTTGACAAACTATCACCTTTTGATGTTTGGTTGTGGAGCAATTTGTGGTAGAATTTTTCTGTCTTCGTCCTCATTCTCTTTTCCAACATCAGTTGCTGGTCAACATCCTGCAAAAAGAAAAAGAAAAAACATTTTAATTTCTTCAGACTGTAATTAGTATCTGGTTTTAAACCAAAACCTTGAACATGGATTCAAGTCGTAAAACAAAATTCCCTGATTTGTCCCCCCGGGTTTTCTCTGGTGGATTTTCAAAATTCCAGGATAATTACTTTAACCTAAGTCCAGCTTGACACCACAATCATCCAGTAGACATGAAATTGTTTATGGCATTAAAATTAACATAACTGACTGACTGATGAGGGAATATGATTTAGCTGGCATCAGAGAGAATTAATGTTAATTAGTTTGTTCTGCCCTTACTCAATGTAAATTCAACTCAATGTGGTTCTGCATACTACTGACTGACTGAAGACTTTCTCTTTTGGGCCAATCAAATTCCCCCGACTTTTCCCTGCATTGTGGCATTTTCCTTAAATTTTCTCAAACTTTTTTAGGCTTTCCCCGATTTCCAGGATGGCTTGAAACCCCCGAAATAATATACCAAGCAAAAAAAGAATTTAAAAAAAACAAAAAACAAAAAACAAATTTTCAGTTTAATTAAAAATCTGAAAATTTCTTTTGTAATTAAGTGGACATTGAAATATTCACACGACAGATTCATTATGCATGACTGCATAAAGCTTCGGTGTGCTGAAAATTCAGACTCAGATTGACTGCTTTTTATCAATCAAAAAGTATAGAGAAACTTGTTGCATATTTTGTTGTCGCTTAATGCCATACTCACAGCAATTTTAGCATCAATGTTCTGCTGTATTCCACCAGGTCCTGCCAATTGTTGAGTATAAGCCTCTACAGATGGATCTATGCTTTCACCCCGGTACATCACACCACTCGCTAATCCGAGTCGCGACTCGTCTAAAGACCCGCTAAGAGAACTCATCGAGGGAAGAGATATCGTGTCTGAGTTGTTGAGGTGAGAACGTGAGTTCCCGGATGAGGCACTGCTGAGGGAGCCTCGACTGTTGTAACGAGTTATTGTCTTAGGCGGAAGGTCTTGAATTTTGTGGTTGGTGGAATCGTTAGATTTGGTGCTTTTCCAAGATAAGGATGATGTTGAATCCAGACTTTCTGATTCAAGTTTTGAAGACGTATTTATCACACCAAGGGTACAGTGAAAGCTAAGATGATCACTTGTGGAGCCAGTTTCAGATCTTCTTAATTCTGCAGTCGATGATTCTTGAGGTCCTATCGTGTGACCAATTTCATCATTAAAACTCTGCTGTTTATCACAATCTCTTTTCTTAGGGAGCTTCCTTTCAGGTCTCTGCGAGTTAAGCATTCCATTTCTGACACCAAGAGAGCCCTTTTTATGATGATCTGAGACATGAGGAGTCATTGAGTCTACTGTAGGATTCTCTGATCTACAAGGCTTAGTCCTGTTTGGTAGCTCTTTACTGCTCGTCCTCGTACTTTCTATAGACACTACGTCAGTTCTTTGATTTTGCGATTTATTTCTTTCTCCCGTTTGTGTACCCATCTTTCTATCTGTGACCAACTGAAATTCTCTTGAATGTTCCTGAACTAGTTTTGGAGAATTCCTTGACAAAGTGCAAAGACCATCTTGCTTTGCTTGTTCTATCTGGTTTGTATGTCTTCCGACAGGAGATGATTTTGTTCTGTTGTCATTGGCACAAGTTTCACTCCTTAATACTGCCCGATTTGACGTGGTGCATGAAGAATTCTTGACACCTTGTGTGTTTTCAAGCACATCAGCTGCATTCTCACTTTGTATGAAACAAGTTCTCTTTTCACTTGTGTTCTCCGTCTCATGAGAACATCCTGTATCTTGTGTTCCCTTTGACGATTTAACCAACTCCGTTCTAGTTCTCGATTCAGTTAAGGCAGATGTTTCCTTCGATTGTTCTGTGTTAACACTAGAAATGTCTCTTGTTCGTTTGACTGTGGGTGATGCTCTTAACTGGGGCGATGATAGGCAGACTTTGCTAGATTTTGTGCGTGGTGGCTTTTGGGGAATGTCCAACCTACATAAAATCATAAAATAGTTTATATTAATATTTCTAATACAACACAATACATACAGAAAATATAAAAAACTAAAATGTGTGTGTGCTAAAACAAATGTATTATGTATGATTTACTTTCTCATTATGCCCTGGACCGATTTGCTCACTAAAAAGACACATTAATAATAATAATAATAATGAAAATTTATAATGCGCCGGTATCCATCAAAAAAGATGCTCATGGCAACTTTGCTTCAAAACTGTTATTTGAAGTGGTTTATTTTTACCTATTTCCCTGTTTAGGATATAAAACCACTACAGCATTTTTAACGCAAAATAAGCAGATGTCTTCATTTTATCTCAAACTTAAAGAAATTCCCTTGTACTGTTCTCAGAAGATAACGTTTGCCCAAAAAGGCAAGAAAATGGTGCCACAACATACATGTACATCTCTGAAAACCCTGTGCACAATTTTTCCATATACGCATGTAACGGTGGACAGACAAAATTGTGACAGAACAGTACAAGGGAATTTCTTTAAGTTTGAGATAAAATGAAGACATCTAAAAGGAATTATTGACGTTTTTTAAAAATAGGCCCATTAGCGTGGAAAGACCCAAATGCATTTCAAATTTGTCATTAATCTGATTTGGTAGAGGGAAAAGGTAGATTTCAATTTTCCCTATTACGTACCTCTGCTTGTTAGGAGCCTCAACGACAGGACTAGGAGGTTTCTGTCCATTAACAGCTTCATACAGGTCTTCCAGGAGCTCCTCTTCCCAGTAAAGATCAAAGAACTTCTCTGAGATGGCATTGATAAAAGTCTGCCAAGTCAGTTTGCTCAGGGATGTGATGTACTCGGCTGATGAAGTGACCAGAAAAACGAATCATAATTGATGGTTGTGAGAATGACCTACAAAGTGCAATTAACCCTTCAACAAAAAATACGTCAAATTTGTAACTGTTTTCTAGAAAATTCAAGTTTGATATTGAGATAACATTTATGTACCTACATGAATCCATGTTCTTCAATGATTTGATTTGTTCTGGTTTTCCCAGAATAGTCTTTGTCACAATTAACCACGGAGACAAAAGCAATGTTCCAAGAAATAACCCGGAACAATGAGATTGCTGATTCTAGTTAGAGATTTGCTTTGAGAAAAAACAAATTATTAACAATAAAGTGTCAACAACTCTTCTGCCACAGCACGCCGCTAACAGTGGCTTGAGAATCATCTACTTTCTGGCTGGAAAGCCAATGCCAGCAACTCACTGAAAACCTAAATTAATGTGGCCCTTTTAAATTACGCTACAGATCTTTAAACGTTCTGTAGTAAAAGAGTTAACATACAAAACAAAGAACTGTTGATAAAATTTATCTGGGATGATTATCATAGCACGAGGTCAGTAGCTCAAATCAATTAGTTGAAGAATCTTATCACAAAATGCATTATAGACAAAATGCAAAAGTGCCATTATAGACAAAATCAAGCCTGATCTCTTGATGGAAAATGTCATCCATGAAGTCAACTGCTCAGTCATTATTAGGATACAACATTCATGAGGTAAAAACAGATGTTACAAGATAAGGCAGGAAGTTTTTCTAATATGGCATTTATTTCATTCTTTGATGAAAGTCTTTTTTCACTTGTCTTAACCATGCAAAGTATTACCTGTTCTTTGCAAAAATGAAAATCTCTCACTTACCCATTGCCAGGTCTTCAACTCCATTTTCTAGATATCCATCGTAGGCAAAGGCCCGCCGGATGAGTTTGATTACCTTCTTAAGAGTAGCATTCCCTTGGAGAACATCTGCCAAGTGGACTTCTGATAGGGTGGTTAACTCGTCACCGCTTGATATGCTATAGCGGAGGTTAACTCCGCTGTCCCTCGAAAGCGAAGACATGGAAACGGGCGATATAGCATGGTTGATGGACAAATCCAGAGGTCGCGTGTCGTCGATGTCATCTGCGGTCAAGTTTAGTCTCCTTGAGTGGTGATCTTTTGGCTTGTGGCTTACGCGGCTTCTTGTGTTGTTTTGCAGTTTAGTTCCAGGTTTCTCTACAGTTTTACTAGAACTTTCAGAAGTATCACGTTCATTCTGCAGAGTGTAAGAGTTAGTTTTACTTTGCGTCTTGGAATTATAAAGCTTATCAGATCCACTGAGATTTTGGAACTTTCTGTGATCATGATTCTTCTCTCCAACTTGCTCAGGATTGTCATTGGATGCGGTGGTTTTGTTTCCTTTCCGGTGCAGAATCTTTGGAGAACTCTTGGCATTAAAGGTCTCGAAGTAGGAAGAATCGCTACTTTCAGATTCACTTCTTCTGTTTGTGGCCTCGTTTGCCAGGGACCTCTTAGAGGTGGAGAGTAGATGTTTTGTCTTGTCGTAACGTTTCTTCATCTGCTCTCGTTTTAGCCTTGCAGGGTCTTTTTGATGAGTCTTTGGGATAACATGGATGTATGTGCTGGCTTCATCACTGCTCGCACGAGGAGTTTTCTGTCTGCTATGGTAATGATTTGAGCCTCTCGAGTTTAATGCTGCAGAGGTCTTAGTTTGAGAATCAGTCTGATTAACAGCAGAAGGGCTTGAATTAACAGGCTGGAATCCTGCAGATGCAGCAACAGATGACTTGCTTGAAGTAGAAACAGTGGGTTCTTGAGGAACGTTTAGTTCTTGAGCAGATGATGAGGTTTCAAGAGATATAGCAGAGACACCTTGTGAAATGACAGAGGAACCTTGTGAAACGACGGAGGAACCTTGTGAAACTACGGAGGAACCTTGTGAAACGACGGAGGAACCTTGTGAAACGACGGAGGAACCTTGTGAAATGACAGAGGAACTTTGTGAAACGACAGAGGAACCTTGCAGAATAACAGGTGAAGAGTTAAGTTCTGCCGGAAGAACATAAAAGAGACCAGTTGAAGGATCCTGCTGCAGCTGGATTTTAAGTGGCAAGTTGGGGAGGATGGTTTTACTTGAACTACCCATGACATCCTGTACACGACCCACACCTGGTCCAACATTTGGATGCAAAGTCTGAGCATTCGGCAACCTTAAGCGTGACATGTGACCTAGCGTGGAGTTGTGATTTTGAGGAATTGGAGCAAATGCGGGAAGAGGCCGAGTTGTTGGCACATTCTCATTTGGGCTCGCTGAATTGGAAGTCTTATCTTGATCACCTGCAACATCCTTCTTTACTGTTTGAAATGCAGAAATGAGTGGCACAGATCTGAAGTTGGGTTTGGATGTTAATTTTTCGGATGCTTTTTGAGGTTTCTGGATGGGAGAGAAAGCACTGGCACGACTGATTGGCGACCCCTGTACGACTGTCACTTTGACTTTCTGTGCTCGGTTCTCGCTGCTGCTCGCGGTATCTTTAAAGTTCCTCTGATTGGTTTGGGAGCTACAGTTCACCAGATTGTGCTCCAACTCAGAAGAACCTTTCTGTGGATCAGATGGAACTGGAAGACCTCTTGCATCTAATAGTTTGTCACTTTCTCTGGTATGTTCCAGAGCTGGATTGTTACTTGATGTTTTGTTCGATACTTCATGAGCACCAACCTTCATTTCAGATGCTGGAAGGAACGTGTTGTCTTCAACAATACTGTTTGTACATGTAGCTTTGAGTGGGCTCCTAAAAGGCTGTTTAGTATCTGCTGCCGAGAGTCCTGTGCTTGCGAGAGCATCATTCTCAAGCGACTCTAACATATCTGAAGGAGGTAACTCTAGTTTCGGAGCTTTGAGATCCAACTTGATTGCCTCCATGGCAGCTTTGGCTTTAGCCTTTGCGTCTTGGACACCTGGCGAGTTTTTGGAGCAACTCATGTTCTCCCCACTCTCTGTTGTCTTACTCAAGACAACCACCGGGCTCAAGAACGTCACTGATGAGGCTACCTCACTATCTGATGCACGACGATTGTCAAAGAAGTCCTGAGGTTTGTTGAGGTGACTTGTGGAAGTGTGTGCCAAGTCGGTTCCCGAGACTCTTTCAGACTTTCGCCCAATCCCCCTGGCTGCTACATCTGATCTTAGAGAATATGGTGAATTTTTTCTCCTTTCTTCAGTGACGTCATTGAGGTAGGAGCAACTAGATTTTACACTGTGTTTTAATCTGCTAGAGGAATGCTGATTCATGTTAAAGGCTGATGAGGGCAGCTCAAGAGATTTTGAGTTTGAGTTTGAGTGAAACGTCTGTTTAAGTTCAAGATGGCCATCTGGTTCTGTGTCTTCGTCTTCCAACCAAGGATCATCCGGAATCATATTTCCTTCTAAAATTGAGAGGTCATCGGTACCAAGAGGAGACAGAGGCTCCAAACCACCTGCGAACTCATCTCCACCTTCACATCTGAAGTCAACTCCTGTCTCGGTTTTTATTTCTGTAGGATAAAGGCTTTGTTCAGAGTATTCAGTACACTCTCCCGAGTTCTCGTCTTTAAGTGTCCGATGTCTGCCCAAATTTTCCGAGCCATGCACTGTTTTGGAACTTAAAAAGTTGTCAATTTCTCCTCTGGGACATGATACTGTAATCGACGGGACTTCCCAATCCAGTGATTTGTGAACACACAAAGTGTTTTGCGGGGAAATTCCTGGATTATTGTTCTTATGGTGCTCCGGGGAGTTCCCAAAATAAGAAAATTCTTTACTGGCAATAGTGTTAGCTCTCCTCATTAAGGAAAATCGTTTTCTCTCTGCAATTTGAGGTTTGGTGCCGTTGGCGAGTCCTTCTGACCTAAGTTGCTTTTCTCTTGTGGTGTGATGACTCTTGTGTGATGGCCCAGACAGATTTTCCAGGTTTCTTGTTGTAGAGACCTCTCCAGGGGGTTCTCCTGTAACAGACTCGAGTGACCCTCTCTCGTCCGTCATTGTGACAAAACGTGAATTTGGACATGAGCTTTGAGACTGGCTAGGGGAAGCCGAGGGAGTTGTTGTATTGAATATATCGGCAGGGCTGAGGGATTCCAGACTCATACTACTGCAGAGGCTGTGTCTCCTCGGGAAGAGAACCTGACTACTGCTTGATGATCTTTTTCGGTCTCGATGTGAATCTTCATTCACTGTAAAAATTAAAAAAATTAAAAACGGTATTAAAACTGTAAGAAACAAATTGGACTTTTGGGGGTTGAACTTTTGTGGATGTGATGTAGAATGACAACATAATTATGTCCAATGGTGACACGTGGAGAACTAATTAATGTCCCCGTCAAGTTGCCACGACCATTATGTAAAAGTGAACGGCCAAGAGAGAATGCAGAAACATTCTGCTCAGACGTGGTAGTTTTACAGGGTTGTATTTAGTTCAATGAGAATAGTTTCGCCTTGATAAAGTAACACAATTTTGCAATTGTGCAAAATCCAAGACCTTAAACAACGTCGGCAGGACATATGCTTGAAATTTGCTAAATCCCTGATGAACTCCAAAGATTTTCGAAATTGGCTCCCTAAAACCAGAGGAGAGAGTAGTGGCACTGCTCTGCGGAACTCACATTACCTGACATCTCCAAAAGTGCATACCCAGAGACATGCTAATAGTGCTATTCCTTATATGGTCAAATTACTGAATGATTGCTCCTTTAATTGTTAAATGTTTTTCTGTGTAATTGTTGCATTAGTGAAGGTCATTCTTTGTTGTTATATTTGAATAATTTTTATTAATATTTTAAATGTAAACTCAATGCAATTTTGCCTTTGGCAACCAAGTTGAAGTTTAATAAACCATGAATAATAATAAACACGGCTCTGAAGTAAACAATAGGGTTGCACATGGAACGTTTATAACAGAGTTCCACACCCATAAGGGGTGTGGAAGGAAAAGTCCAATTATGTGAACTTATGGTAAGATTACGCAGAGGAATGTTACGGCAAATCATGGTAACCTCGAGTTCACGGTTTCCTTGAGGAAGCGGAATAAAAAGTCCAATGGGAACACAGCTTAAGATTGTAAAATTTTATATCTGAAAAAAGACAATTGGTTTTTTATAATAAATAGGGTTTGTTTTGCCCTTACCCGACGTAATTATTAACACTGTATACTCAGTGCTTTCCCAAGACACTATGAAAAACTTCATAGCGAGCTTGGGTGGGACTCGAACCCACTACCTCCTGCAAACAAGGCAGACCTCTTAACCACTCGACCACCGATCTAGCCGGTGTTGAATGGCCGGTTCGAATCATTTTGCAACGGGAATTGCAATTAATCAGTAATTTATTTTGTATACATGTCTCAACACTGTAATGGGTAGGGGGCAAAAAAATAGTAAGAATATTGACTCTCAACTACAAAATGATATGAATGTAAGTTACAAAACTTTTAGTGAAAGGCACAGGCTCGTCAGCAATGCGCACGCTCCAAATTCGTGCCACGAAAAACGCAGCTCCGTAGCAAAGGCATGGAGCTGCGTATTTCGTGGCACGAATTTGGCGCGCGCGCATTGCCGACGAGCCTGTGCCTTTAAGAGTCGTAAACTAAAAGCGTCAAACTTGGAAAATCATAGCACAAATTAATGAACAGACTAATAATGAAGATTTTCCCTCTACCTGTTGATGATAATCGTTGACAGAGTTCTCTAGAAGGCTCCCTCAAGTTTCTCTCACAGACCTCAACAACTTCAGTGATATCTTTGGGCCTCTGTATTGGATCTTCTGATGACAGCCAGTGGATGAACCCAAGCAGTGCTTTGCTGAAATTGGCATCATCATCGTCGTCGTCATCCAGGTGGCCGTACGTAGCGGCTTCGTAGAGGGTATGGGCTAGGGAGTACAGCTGACCCTGAAATGAAATTTGGAAGCCTTGGTTAATTAAATTAGTTTTTAATGAGGCACAATACTCAGCTTTTCCCACTAAACTGGCATACATGTACTTTCAGTTTTCACTAAACAAAAGGGGAAAATGTATTATAAAATGGGGAAAATTACAAATTTTTATAACTTGTGAAAATTATTTATCACGAGAATCCCTGCGATGCAAGTTGACTGTCATATTGTGAGGGCTGAGAGTCAAAAATAATTTGTAAATTTTTACCATGTGTCTTTTTGGCGGTGCTTTGGTACACAAACTTCAAAATAAAATGTAAATTTCTGAATTAGCAGAGATGCAGCAATAACTGAACCAGAGGCAGAAAATGTGCAAAATAACTCATTTGATCATACAGTATCTGCTGACTTATATAGAAATTCAGAGCCAGTAATTTAAAACCATATATAAACACATAGCATAAATGGCCTAGTTTCATTGAATGTGATATTTCATCCAAAGAGGGTCTTGCGTGCGTGGTGCACTTTTACGATGAATTCATATCATTCAAAGATTGCATCAATGCGGATTAAAGAATGCAGTCTTATTTCGTTGAAAAGGTCAGACTGTGCGACCTCCTTTAAAAAAGGGTAATTCAAATGAATCTTCTCTCGAGTCCTGACAAACATCACTTTGTATGGTGAAATGGATATGTCTGTTGAAGAACCAATGTGTCCAACGACACAAAATCAGTTGCTGACAACTGATATGAAGGGAAAGGGGGGTGCGGCCGGGACAGTGAATAGAATAAAGATGGATTGAGTTACCATACACCGTAGGTAGCTGGCCAAGATAGTGTTTTTATTTTTTTCAACCGTGCGCCATTTCACATTTGTTTCGCACAAGCCGAGCTTTGCTTATTTTTCACCGATGTAAGTTTGACCCAAAGATGAATATGAGTGATTCGCACTTGTGCAATGCCAATCTAGGGCGAGTATAGGCCTATAGACCCTTTGTACCGGCGGCCATGGCAGGGGACAGGTTTTCACATTTAAATGATGTGACAATAGATCCACAAAGTGCCTACTCGTGCATGATGCACGGTGACAATGTGACTGCCCACGTCACGGCCGCCCGTGCAAAGATCTATAAAACTAGGGAAAAAAATCCACAATGGTTAACCTGGGGTAAGTTTAACCCCGTTTCACACTGGCATTTTTTTACATTGAGTGAAACCAATCTAGATTTACCGGTATCTTAAGGTTGACATTTGCATGGTTTTGGGCACTCAATTACATACTTATGGTGGGGTACCGTGGTCGAGTGGATTGGGTCACTGACGTATACTCGCAATACTCAAGTGAAAACATAAGGTTGCAGGTTCGATACCCGGCTGGGGTACCTGTGCCCTTGAGCAAGGCACTTAAACACACTTGCTGCATCCTTCAGAAGGATGTAAAGCCGTTGGTCCAATGTGTTAGGTAACGCACTTTAAAGATCACAGAGCATTCTTTCGTGAAGAGCAAGGGGATCCCCCTCTGGCCGTTTCTAATTCATCGTCTTCTCCTCATGGGTTTCCTCACGCTTGCGAGCGACAGTGCAATGTGCACTTTTGAGGAATCCTAGGTTTCAGTACCAGGGGCGGATTGCAATATGCGGTCTAAGACCGGTCTATAGGCTTAGCCGGTTAACGCGGCGTCCACTAAGACCGGTCTATAATTATAGCCCGCTTGCAATATCGTTGTCTTAAAGTTAGACCAGTCTTAAAATTTAAGCCCGCGGCGAGCAGGCTATAAATTTTAGACACCGCGCTACATCTCCTAATCTTGCATGAACAAAAATAGACGAACAAAACGCACATTGTGCCCACTAAGAGCCTTTTTAGTGCTATTTGATTACTTTCGCAGTCTGCAAAAACTGCACTACACACGCGTCATCAAGTGGCTTCGTGAGGACGTTTGTTTGGCTTGAAATCACGCAAAGATAGCCGGCTGCGGCACTTTCCGTTAAGATGTGTGTGTTTACGGCTGGCCCAGCCGTACTTCAGTTAGACTGGTTTATTGCAATGGGCTAAACAAGTGTCTAAGCTGAGACCGGATAAGTCGGATAGTCGGCTATAAAACATCGGTCTTAGACCAGTGGCTAAGTCAATTTTATTGCAATCCGCCCCAAAAAGAAATAATAATGGTATTATAGCGGAAATTGTCACAGAAAACTAGAAAACTCAACATATGGTGAGGTGCTGTTTCTCTTCAAAAATGAGGTGTTGACTTGTTTGCCTGAAAATTTCACTCATTCCAAATGTGAAAGGGATCTAATAATATTTCACAGAAAACACTCGGAGCACTTGCACTATAGATTCTCCGACAGTAGATGTACGTGACCACTTCTTGGCAATCCAATATTCCTGTATTTTGGTTCTCTTTGGAAAGTAGAACATACATCCAGCCTCCGGGGAGGAATTTCAGACTATATTTTTTTGGATGAAAACCAGGGCAAATAAAGGAAAGGATGGCTGGCAGACTATCGATCGAATAGAGAGTATTCAATTTCAGCGGTTTTACACTGACTGAAGTACAATGTCCGCAATCTAGTCAGTATAAAATTTCTCAGATAATAGACATAACAACCAAATCTTTGACAGCAAAGAAATACAGATTTTTTTTTTCTGGAATATACGCATATACCTTAAGTGGTGTTCCCTGTTCTGGTGTGAATTCTGGTGGTCTTAAGCTGCTAACAACAACATCTGCAACACAAATTGAAGAAATGATGTAATTAACTTTAAAAATGTTCCAAATCTTGCCATGAATGTTACACTTGAAACGGCGGCCCGGATACAGACTTGGCATTTTTATTGCGATGACAAAACTAAATATTTGGCGCGTTTACACTACGCCTCGATTCGGCTTCAATTCGCATTTACCACTGTTTACAAACCACAAAAATCACCACTAAAATTCACCGCTAATTGATTCGAATCAAGTGTAAACTGGCCTTTACAGTGTTATCACAGACATGCCTGACAACATCACCCAAATTGCCTGGAAAAGGCAATAAACATGATAAAAAAGTGATTTATAAGACCAGTTTACAGTCCATGGCCACCCCTGTTTAGGATAGGGACCCATAAACCTGCAATTCTGCATAACTTCACATCCACAGATACCTTTTGTAATACAGTAAATGTCTAACCTTTAGTACAATATTGAACACAATGGTTCATTTAAAGTCACAAGACTTGTGAAATACGTGTCATAAATTTGTAAACCTGCTGCAGAACTATAAACAAATGTCTGCCATGAAGAGCCACCAAACTAGACTGGAAGAAGATTTTATTTTCACTTGACAAAATGGGGCAGAACTTTCACACCCAGTGGTGGGGTGGACTAAAATTTAGGAAAAAAAAAAAAAAAAGGATTAATTTTGTCATCACATGCCTTAAAAAAAATGCAACCCTTATTATGCTAATAAAAGTCCCTTTCAGTTTGTAAACTGCCCAATATAACTTTCATGGTCAATCTTGTATTCAGTTGTACTGATAGCACTGAGCCCTCTTTTATTACAGATAATCCTCACTCATCAGAACAGTCTAGAGCTACATGTATGTTCTGATTCATAAAGTAAAGCCCCTTAGAGTCCGTGCTCAATAAGAGCACTTTGGAAAATGTGTACAGGCCAGGGGAACTTTATAAGAGCACTATGTTAATTTACAAGATACCTGTACTGCTCATAACAAGGTAAATATTAGGTCCCAATAAAGTCTTGTTTCATTTTGCAAAATGACAATACAATTAGGCTCCTGTTTTGATAAAAAAAAAAGGTCGGGTGTTAACTTTCATTTCACAAAACCTTTAAAGGCTATTACAGCATTTGCAGTTATCATGGGATGTTAAATACTTCAATTTCTCCAAAATCAATGTGTAATGTATGTGAAATCACCTCCTTTTAGTAGTTTTTTAACGATTTTTCATGCACAAGGCTGTTAAAAACTTGCCCAAAGATTTGAGCATGGAAAACGAAATAATTTCTGACAACCCTCCACCTGAACCACGTCAAGTTTGGTATCATTCAAGAACGCATGAAAAAATACAGCCAACGACGCATGTCTCGTTAAAGTCTCATTCCTTCGCGAGAATCACGTCCTAAACTTGTGACGCAGACTCAAAATCAAAATGGCGTCCGAGTAAACATTCCGCATCGTAATTCACTCTAAAACACTACTTTTTAAAGTTGATTTTTCGCTGTGGGAAATGCTCATCAATGTAAAAAAAAAGTTTGATAGCATTGGTAACAAGGGTAACAAAAACACCACTTGATTTCTGTTCAAAATGTTACTTTCTCTAACAAATTAACAACTGAAGGTGGTTTTTAACAAATATGTGTTTTTACCATATATTTGCTTAACAAAAAATTATGCATGGTTTTTAAAGGTTTGTTGATGTATTGATGCATCTATGTTAAAATGAAATTTCTACAGGCTAGGTTACAAACATTATTGTTATAAATACCCCTATTACATGGAATCTATTAAAATAAAATGACCTTTAAACCTAAACGATGGGAAAACTACATTTAGCGAGTGTAGTGAAAATAGTTTTGTGATAAAGTTTATATGTTTACCAATGGGAAAAACTGCTTGCGTTTCCTAGCAACACAAGCAATACCAGGTCTATGTGATCAGCAAAGCGTGTATAGTTTATTGTAAGTGGGGAGAACTACTGTGCAATATTTTGTCCCCTGCGGTCAGACCACTATTTGTGCAATAGCGAAACAAATTGGGAAAAAGAGAGCAATGAAGTGGGAGGGACCGTGTCCGTACACAAGGGTTTATAAAAATGTGCCTAAAATAGGCCAATTATAAATTGGTTGCCAGGTTTCCATTCATCAAAGATAATATTTACAAAATACCGACAACTAATTAAAGTTGGCTTCATACATGTAACTCAATTGGTAGGATGTCTGCACGTTAAGCAGAAGGTCTACGGTTCGAATCCCGGTGGAGCAAAGTTTTTCACTGCATCCAGATTTCCCAAACTCATTGACTTTTGTCCACATTTGCATAGAATTATTCACCCCAGTGGTCCCTAACAAAAAAATCACAAAATCATTTAATGAATTTAAGAATGAAAAATGCTTGATTTTTAAGTCAAATAAAGTGTTCAGGGGCGGATCCAGGAATTTTTCCAGGGGGAGGTTTTGGCCCGTCAGATTTTGTTATATATAACTACTAATTCATGAATAGGAAGACCGATTTGGGGTAAAAAAGGAGTGTTGGGACGACCGGTCGCGTTAGGACGACCGATCGCCGGTCATCCTAACAACAATGGCTCCAAAAAGCATGTTAACCGGGTCAAAGAGCATTTTTATTAGGTTTGTAACCATTTTTATTAGGGCATGCACCATTTTCGTCTAGATTGCAAAAAATGTTTTTATAGAGATTTTGAGGAGAAAATTAGTGTCAATTTACGATCTTTTTACCGAGAATTTTGTGGTTTTAGTGGTCAGTAGCGGCATTTTAGCCAAAAGTGTCGTCCTATTCGGGGTTCGGCGGTTATATATATATATATATATATATATATATATATAACCGCCGAACCCCGAATAGGACGACACTTTTGGCTAGAATCCCGCCAGTGACCACTAAAACCACAAAATTCTCGGTAAAAAGATCGTAAATGGACACTAATTTTCTCCTGAAAATCTCTATAAAACCATTTTTTGCAATCTAGACGAAAATGGTTACAAACCTAATAGAAATGGTTACAAACCTAATAAAAATGGTTTTTGACCTAATTAAGATGCCTTTTGGAGCCATTGTCGTTAGGACGACCGGTGACCGGTCGTCCTAACGCGACCGGTCGTCCCAACACTATTGTTTAACCCCAAATCGGTCTTCCTATTCATGAATTAGTAGTAATATATATATATACATATATATAAAGTACATGGACATCTTTTTCTTGCATAAAAATGGACGTATAATATATACAAAAACATACTTTGACAAGATTTTCCATTTTTGTCAATTTATTTGTCAAAATATATTTATTAAAATATTTTTTTAAATTTTTTTTAAGAGCAGGGGGAGGGTTTGACCACCAAAACTACTCCCCCTGGATCCGCGCCTGGTGTTCTATGATTTTTAGCAGGCTTATAATTATGCTGGTTTCCTAATATTCCTTGCTTTATTGTAATTCTGGGGGAAATATTCCGAGACACAAGAAATAGTAATACAAGTTTACAATGTATGAGCTTGTTTTTGAAAGTAAGTTTTAAACTACAGATAATCTCTAGTCACATTATAGTCATATTTCTTGTTTTAAGGTTTCTAGTGAATTCTTTAGGCCCTATACAATCTTTGTTAATATTATTCAGTTACTAAGCTAAAGATTCTGAACGAATATATCACTCAACTATTTTGTCATACTTTTCCAGATGAACATTTTAGCTGACTTCACATTTTAGTTTTTTAATTCAAATAAAAATTTCAAATTCTCATTGGAAAGAAATCCAAAGGAGCTAGATGTTTAGATTTTTCCAAGAAATGGATTTCGTTTTAACCTAACAATCATACAAAATACCTCCCCAAAATACTATCCATGGGAAGAAAATAGGAAGTTTGCAATTTGGATATGGAAGCAAAAAGGTTGGAGTAATAACTGCACTGCTTTATGGAACCAGATAAATTAGTTTACAAAACATCAGTGTTTTTTTGACGAAATCCTTGAAAATATACGGATTGAGAACGCAAAATTTCAGAATGGTAACGAGAAAAATATAACAAATGGTATGTTATCAAAATGTTAGCACCCATGGGCAAAATGGGGGTGTCAAAAATGTGATCTGGACACGCTCTCCTTTAACATTCACCAATTAATCCATTTAACATCAATCATTTCATGTTGGAGAAAATGTCCAATTTATCTTTCCTGTAGAAAACTTAACAGCCAATTCAAATGTTGATGTTCAGTAGTAAATCCAGTATTCCACCATCCACCATCACAATTCGCAAGAAGTTCAATATGTACCTTTTCTCCCTTGCAGAATGAGTAAATCAGAATCAGTTCTCGGACTAAACAAAATAAGTTCTCAAACTTGAAAACTTCCTGTGCAGGCTGGCTGACACCAAATTCTCCTGGGAAACTGTTACATGTTTTCATAATTACAGCCAGAAAAGTTGTGAACACTTTTAGCCAAAAGCAAACTTGATATGCAGAATGGATTCCACATAATTTACTGTCATAAATCAAGTTTATCATCGCCTGCCAACAACTAGCAGGGAACTCACAAACACCCATCGACCTTGATGAAAATATCTCAACAAAAGATGGAAGTCCAATTCATAAGCAATGGTGCATGAAATATCACCCCTGCCAACACCAGCCAAACCGAGCCTGGCAATATATTATTTGGTCACTACACTCAAAATGTGTTCAATTCAAATCTGAAAATATTGTTACTGTTACAAGTGATTCTTAAAATAAATTGCCTTGACCAGTGACCACTGACCAGTGGCATAATTATGCTTCAGTGGATTTCAAAGTTGGATTTTATTGTACGACAGTTTTGGACAATGTCCACTGTAAATGTGTGTATAAACTATGGAAAACACTGAGCACTCATTTAATCTGTTTAAAGGAGTTAAATTATCAAATTTGTTATCACCCTGTCCGCCCCTCACCCCCACCCCCTCCCCCAACCCTCCCCCCCCCCTCATCCCCCATTTTTTCCATTGGTGTTGAGATTTTATATTATCTGATTTGTCATATTTTTCTCAAAACCATTCTGAAATTTCATGCTCTCAATCCGTATTTTCAAGGAAATTGTCAAAAAACTACAAAATGTAAACTAATTTATCCAGTTACATTATATAAAGCAATGCAGTGACTACACCAACCTTTTTGCTTCCACATCCAGATTGGAGATTGCAGATTTCTTCCCATGGATAGTATTTTGAGGAGGTATTTCATATGATTATTAGGTTAGAATGAAATCCATTTTCTGAAGAAAATAAAATCTGGACAAGTTCCTTTAATGGTTTACAGGTATTTTATAACAAACAAAACACAGTATACTTTACAAGTTGTAAAGTTCACTAGCTACTTTTTAGACAAACAACGCATTGTGATTCTATTACCTCTAAATAAACAACCTCTTCTTGTAACCTTGTATTAATGGTAAGTAATACTCGATTTTTGCAACACTTTAGGTTTCACTCTTTTTTCGTCAGGTGAAATTTTTTTTTAAATAATGCTCCATAAACTTAAGTTAGTGCACAAGTCCCAACTAGCAAACGT
This sequence comes from Henricia sp. BOLD:AAB3569, assembly GCA_037783545.1. Taxonomy (NCBI): domain Eukaryota; kingdom Metazoa; phylum Echinodermata; class Asteroidea; order Spinulosida; family Echinasteridae; genus Henricia; species Henricia sp. BOLD:AAB3569. Next base: position 1,945,092 of record JBBELK010000454.1, on the reverse strand, counting down.
GTGTGGTATTTTTCGAGAAACTAGACCCCTGAACAGGGCTTCGGAACCTCCGCCCTGTTGCCGTTTCACACCCAAAATCTGTAGCAAACTAACGAAAATGAAGTTTGTCCCTTGGGTTTGATATTTGCTCAATAGGTGAACTCACCTAAACGTTAAATCATTCCGAACCTTTGGTCATTTTTGCATGCTGCTCATTTGACCAGTAAAAAATTGCCGGTCTAAGAACCTGTCTTGTGTTTAAACAATGGTAGTCAAAAATCATGTCACTATTTCACTTTAGTCCTTGGATATTCGATCATTAAGTAATGCTTCGCTGAAACATGTGTGTTTTTTGTATTATCGAATGTGTTGTAACTAGCTAGCTGTCTTTCGTCCCAGTAAACTTATGCATATCTAATCAAGTTTTTACGATGTGAATGTGCACGTTGTTAAATAAACATAAACAATATATTTTGTCACTCGTCTCCACAATTTACAATTTCCAGCAATGATAAAACTGCATTGGACGAATAATGCAACACTATGGTCGATTTCCATAGTGGCCAAGCTGCACCTCATCCATCGGTCCTCCAGTTTGGGGCTTGGATGCAGAATGAAAGGCAATTACTTCGGCATGTGATTGTTAAAAAGTTTTGCCTGGCTCCTCCTCGGACGCAACTTTTATATTCAAATGAGCCTTATCAGGTCGAATACCCCCACTTTTACCCTAATTTAGTTTTCTGAATTCTTCCCATAAATTCTTTAGGAAAAAGTACCATACACCTTCGCCAGTTCAGACTGACTCCTCTATTCCTACCTCCATGGTACTACTAAGTCCATGGATTAGCATGATTAGTGGCTAAGGTGTATGGTATTTATACCATTCTTCCCACATTTCGGAAGTTGAATAATTGATCATCCGACGGGCGCACGCAGCATTCGCAAAATAGTTTAATAGGCCTACTAAAGTTTTACGAAGGCAAACGCAGCTTCGTGTCAAATTAATTTAAGCAACAACAAAGTTCATTAAGAACAACCAAAAGGTACTCAAACATCACTACTTACTTGTAAGAAGTCATTCTGTCATTTCCATTGTTTTAGTCGGTCCAAAATGATAATTTCGGGACAACCTTCAAAAGACGTCTGGAGCTTCAGATGCAAAATAAACAAGTGTACATGCGCCCTCTGTTGTTCAGAAACTCGTCAGGCAAAATGTCGATTTCGGACGCTTTGCGTCCGAATTTCGGCCAAATGGTCATAATTATGAAAATTATTTCAGGACTATTGATCGACGCTTTTTGTGCAGTGAATAACTTTTCATTAATTTCGAAGTAGTTATAGGAAATTTGAATCCATCAGTTGCTATAAAAACGGCTTTGAATTACGAATTACAATCTGCTTCCTTAGCTTTTGGTATCAGTCCGGGAGTTCACCGGGAATTAACTTGAAAACAGTTTGAAATGCGAGATTACATGTAGTAGAAAATATTATCTAAGAAGTCTTTAAAACTAGCTTTCTTAAATATACTTCAAATTAACGATTAAATCCCACTGGGCTCCCAGATATTATCAATTGTTGTACTTTACCAGAATTTGCAAGTATGACGTGATCAACGAAATCTGAAACTTCATCCATTCGATGCATTGCTGGTTGGTTGTCGTTTCATGGAGGAAGAAACAAACAAAGTTATCAAGAAGTTTGAATCCCGCTTGTAGCCAAGTACAGCAAAGACGATTTACACACATGTACAAGTAAATTACAGGCCTCACGCGTCATGCCACATACTTTTTACACAATTGCAGAACAATACGACAGTAAAACAATGCGTCGAAATTAATAATTGAAACTTCAGAAGTTCAGAACCATTTTTTTGCAGTGAAACGTTTGCATCGTAAACTTTCGACCGACGTCTGGTGCTAGCTGTGCCGACTTTGCAGATAAATGTACTCATGTTGTCTTCTGTCAAAGCACGAAATGTTCTCGTAAAGTACATGAACCTTATCACAAAATATCCCACTTGATTAACAAATTACAGCGGCTCAAACACAGAGAAAATCGTGATGGCATAAATACAAAAAATGGTGCACGTTTGGCTCGATGAAATCACACCAAACATACACAAAAGACGCATTATTTCGCCCTGGCTGTTTCGCATAAAGATAACCTTATTGTATTATGTGTGACTGGATTTAAGTCACGTACCACTCGTCGCACACCAAGAAAAATTGATCCAAAACATCTACAAGCCGCGTTTCTTTCTCTCCAAAAACATACTGAACAAATGTTTAATTGATTGTACAATTTATGTCAACACTTTACTTCTACTCAACTCAACAGGCCGTCAAATGTTGTCCTTTTTTCATTTCAACAAAAACGAATCGACTGAAAAGCAAATAATTATTTTCCGGTTGCCACGACAAAAATAAATATTTGACCATTACTTAGGAAAACAGGGCAAGGTCATATAGTTTTTTAAGCAGAGTACCAACAAAAATATAAAATAAAAAACCAGAAACATATTGTGTATTTTCTGTGGTCTTTATTAGTGTCATATCTGGAGTAATAATGGCTTTTACAAAATTTAACTAAACCGTTTTATTTCCCCAAAGTCCGATCTATTTTAGACAGGAATAAAAACTAAAATAGATGACATAAATAGTCTGTTCACGTAAATCAACTTCAAGATAAAAACAACGAAATTAACTCTAACTCCCAAAGGTATATGTAAAATCATATTGATTTTGGAGGATTAGGCTCGTTTCTTCCTCCATGGTTAGGGTTAGTCGAAATTCGAAAAACAAACAACCCAACAAACAAAAACGTCAATTGGTACAATCTATAAACGCCTCTGAAACATAAGTATACTTTTAAGGAGTGCAATTTTTTACCTCGAGTTCGACTGTCTAACATTTTTCAATCCAACAGTAATTAAAACTTAATTAACACGAAAGTGCTTTCCGTGTGTTCACAAAATAAACTGGTATAGCCAAAATAATATACAAAGTAAACAGTTTGGGGAAAAAATGCATTTTTACATTCACTTTAAACAAAAAACAGACATTCAAAACAGACTTGACCTGCGGCTAATTTCATGGCGCTGCTAAGCACAAACATTTGCTAAGCATAGAAACTATGATTCGCCAAAATGGGTTGCCAGCCAAAGCCGTACGTGATGTGTATTGACTGCAGTGTCGGATCCAGCCTCATTAAAATACAGGAATACAATGGATTTCAGGGGCTGTATCCCCCGCATTTCTTTTGTATTCCTGTATTTTAAAGAGGCTGGATCCGCCACTTAACTGGTATCCTGCTACTCTTGCTAAGAACACAAGTTGACATACAATTTTGGTTCAAGTGCATTTTTACATAGCAAATGTCAATGTAAGGACGTAAAACTATTGTGGGGTACTTGTGCAAATAAAAAAAAGTCTTTGCCGAGAAATTCCACAAACACATTTTCGGCATAACATTCAATAGGCTCTTTTCGATGAGTGACAAGGTGCCGAACTCCAGGTTGAGTTTTCCCCGGGGCGAGTTTCAGGACAAGTGAATCGACGTGGGGTTGAACTCGGGGGGCGAGCCACCCCAAGGCGGCCCAGGGGCGAGTTCATCCCGGGGATGGCTGTTCTAGTGGGGAAAAGCCTAATATGTTATCACCGACGCACAAGATGATAAACATGGCGATTTCTGAAAACATTCCATCCAGAAATAAATAAAATCGAACCAGCCAAGCCCCATATGCCCTAAATTATATTTTATATGATAAGCATTACCAGATTAGCAAAAAACAAAAGATCAGCAAAATGTTTGCTTTCCATTAAGCAAAATGCTCAAAATAAGCCTCTGTACTTATTTCCTCACTTTGTGTCTATGTATGCTTTTCCATGAGAGCCTGATGGGAGCTGGACTCCATAGAAAAGCGTACATGTACAAAATGTGACGTCATAAGCACCTAAGCTTTATTAGCCATGGCAGTAAGCAACCTTTTCATGCGTGTAATGGCAGTGCACTATTTTTAACTATTCTTTGGACCAACAAAAGAATGCTTCACAATCAGAAAAGAAAATCCAAATTTTTCTTAATAACGACCTGTCAATTAAGGCTGAAAGATTTTGGTTTTTCTAAAATTCTACATTACTGAAGGCAGTTTGCTTTATATAAACTAAAAATTAGCGTAAATAAAATGCAGATTTTCTTTGCAGATTTTCTTTGCAAAAATAGAGCCAAGCGTTAATTACTCTTTCAATATGTTTCTGATCACACACACATCCCCTATACAGCAAAATGTTTTTTTTTTTCAAATGAAAATTTCTTTTAAGCAGAATTGAACAAGTAAACTAACATCTAATTTCTGCCCAGTAGCAATTCTCAATCCGATTTGGGTTTTAAATACGTTTTCAAGGTATATATGTGGATAATCTAAGTAAGTATATACAGTAAACTTAAGTTTCAACAGAATTGACTACCATTATATGTATATGTAGACTCCCTATAATTTAAATTATGAACTGTTTCAATTGGACAAATAACAATCTAACTTGTCATGTGTCTACTAGTATACAAACCTATTCACAATTTTACATTGACCAACAAGCTCCGCCCACATAGCAACACATCTAGCAACTTTAACATGTGCACAATCAAAGAGCCAAAATTATTGGTTCGTGAAATCTAGGGGGTAGGGCATAACCATCATCTGGATCCTACTATAGAGTAGACCCTCTACACCGGCAGCCATGACAGGGGGCAGGTTCCCCTTTTTTAAATGATGTGACAATAGATCCACAAAGAGCCTACTTATGCATGATGTACAGTGACAATGTGACTGCACCCTATCATGGCCGTCTGTGCAAAGGAACTATTAACTACATAAGAAACACAGTGTGGGGACTAGTAAATTAATGCCACATTTGTGAAATCAGTTCAAACATGTTTTCGGTTCCTGTCGCGAAAACATGTCCCTGGTTTTACATGTCCCTTTCTTATGTGGCCTGTGCATGGTCTATCTAAAATACCAAATGTTGTGCTTTAGCAGGAAAAATTGTCTGTAAAATGTAAGCAGTAAGTAAGTGCACTTTCATCAGGGTTTTGACACAGGAGAGTGCAAAATGTACTAAATTTTTCACTTAATCAAATACAATGTTAATATCAATACAAAGTCAAAGGTCAAAGTTCAAAATTTAGGGTGGGGATATCATATTAAAATGCACTTGTGTGAATTATTTGTATTTAGTATCACACACACTCGCACAAATGTATCCAAGATGAGATTAAAATTACGGTGAAATTTTGTAAAAATTACTCAAAGTGAATTTGATATTAGACGTTTACAGTTTGGGCTTTGACAAGAGATGAGAAGTTATTAACACTATAATTTTGAATCAACATTTTCTAGGCAAAGTGAAAAATTAAAATCTGGTCACCCCATAACCTTTGTGAATTTAGAAAATTGTGCTGCCAGCTTTCTGGCAAATTTTAAGTTTGTATGTATAGACACTTTGCAATGGTGTCCATGTTTGTGAACTGGTTTATTATTTAATAATCATGTGACATTTGACGTACAGAGTGCCTACTCGTGGTTGGCGCTCAGGAATAAAATTAGTCTGGATATATGGCTGACCGTGCAGAGGGCCTATATAAAACGCGATAGCCACAATACAATTGCATTTTATGGGGCATTTTTGCAATCTGTTTTAACCAATATGTAGGGACAGAATTAGTCACCAATGTCTCCTTTTTCTATTGTCAAACAAACCGTTTGCCAGAAATACCGCACTGCTTTCAAAATTGAACCAATAATTTTTCCCCTGACAACCATTTGAAATATGGCATCTTGTCATAAAACCACAACTCACAGGACACACATTCACTTATTTTATTTACAAAACTGCACACGATGCACACGAACCACTTTTCACAGAATGCGTTTAACATTTTTGCGTATTAACTCACTCAAACCAGCAGACACGAATATACATGCAACAAGCTGTACTTGTTTATACTTTGACTACATTAAAGGAGCGTGACCAGAGTTTCTGGAAAATAGTTTTCGATGTAACTTACCAATATTATCAAGTAACTCCCATACACACCTCCCATGTCCCAAAAACCCGGAAACATTCGCAATTTTCAGTAAAAAATTGAACAAAACTATCGAGTATGCTTTCAGCGGATAAACGTTGATACTGGAAAATTAGTTTACAAATAATCGGTGGATTTTCGACGATATCCTCGGAAATATGCGGCCTAGAAGCACGGGAGTTTCAGTTTCGTAATCAGAAAAATATAACGGATGTTATGATATAAAAATCTCATGACCCATAAGGTAAGTCCCGGGGAGTTATGGGTAAAAAAAAGTGATCTGGTCACACTCCTTTAACTGTTACAAAAAGGTTTTTCCCATGAGAAGGTTTGGTCAAAAGATTAGGTTTGGAGGGGAAGATTTTAACATTTGTGCCGTATTTTCTTGTTATCTTATGCTTCCACTTAATATGGTGCTTTCGTTTTTCCTATATTTTTACATCTTTTCCGGCCTTAAAAGTAAAGCAAAAAGAAAAAAAGAAAAAAAAGGGGTTAAAAGTACAAAAAGCCTGGATTCCGGCAATTGACAGAAAACTCTGCATATTGTCACATTATATTGTCAATTTTTGTACAAAATGAATGTATTTAAACAACAACTTCTCTCTAACAGGTTTTAAATATAGGACTGTGTATGTTTTAGTTGGAAGTAGCATTATAAAGTTTTAAGACGTAAAATGAGGGATTAAGATTTCCACAAGGGTAGGGTTCAGTTTCAAAATTAAGGTTGTCGCTCTCCTTTGCACATACAACTATTCCACACATGACCTTGGTTTAGCACCACCATAACACACATTTCTGTATATCTGTCCTGAAATTCTGCAACAGGGGTCCCAACTTCAGTAGCCACCGTTTGTCTACTATACTGTCTTTGTACCAGTCTGACAGACAAGTGCCTTGACGTATTCTGCAATATTACTTGCATGTTTTAAATGGGCACCAGACAAAACTAAGAATTATTGAGCAGCAAATATAAATGACTGGAGTTAAATCATTTTGTCCCAAATGCAGTCTAGTCAACTATGGTTAGGCGAGTGTATTTGGAACTATAAAAAGCCCATGACTTTCGATAATTTGTGTGCACATTTTTTGTTACCTCTCTTTAAGGCACCAGTCTATTGGCGTCTGGATCCCTACCTCCGTTATTGTTACTAGTGGTTTAGTGCAGTATCAGTCCGGCTCCCGTGTTACTTGATGCTGTTCCTAGCATCTCTCATCTGAGCACCAGTCTCTTGATTACTCGTGGTGGCACCTTTGGCATAGAAACGTTCTTGGTCCACTTGCGCGCGTTTGAATGTATCTTCCAAATCCTAAAATGACCACAACAAGTCAGATTCCCAAATAAGAATTACAATTCTGAGATATACTCTCCCCCAAATAAAGAAATGCAATTTTTTAACCTATCAAATCTTGATCTGAACAGAAGTTTGTTGAATACAGCGAACTTGTGGATAACAAGGCACTGATCGACCAATCACTTTGGAACCTCTGAAGCCTTTAGTCCCCAAAACCGCTCTGGACGCGCAGGTTCTCAGAGAGCACTTAAAGCACAGTGGCACACCCTGCCTCAGTGGCTCTTATGTAGGCTGGTATAGTCGGCCTTTCCACAAGAGGTGGTCATAACGTTAATGACCGATAAAATGTTACAATTAGCCTCCTCGATTGTTCGGTCAGAGTATAATTGGTCAGATTTATTTTTTGAACCGTATATTAAGAAGAAACAAGATTAGCAATGGAAATCAAAATTTGAAAATCAACGAATCAAGCCCCAAGGAGCCTGATTGGTCGTTTGAGGAGTGCCTACCTTCTTACGAGGCCTCAGGTTCTCCTTCCATTGTCTCACCTACTTCTGTTCCCCTTCCTTGGTCTTCAGCTTGAAGATTTCCCATTCTAGACCCCACCCCGTACCCCCCTCCCCCAAATCAACGACTCGAGCCCCAAGGAGCCTGATTGGTCATTGAGGAGTTCCTACCTTCTTACGAGGCCTGAGGTTCTCCTTCCATTGTCTCATTTCCTTCTGATGTCCCTCTTCCTTAGTCTTCAGCTTGGAGGTTTCCTGCTCCATAAGTTGCTTTCGTTTTTCATTCTGGACACCCAAAAATAAACAATAGACATTTTGAATTTATTCACAAAACAAAAATTTACTAGACTGTCTGTTTTGCAACATTACTAAATCAGTTAAAGGCGCATGCTCGTCAATGCGTGCGTGAGGCCAAATTTGTGCCACGAAATACGCAGCTCCATGCCTTTGCTATGGAGCTGCGTATTTCGTGGCACAAATTTGGCCTCACGCGCGCATTGACGTGCCCCTGCCTTTAAAAGAGGGCAATATTTTCGTGCTAACATTTGTTTTTACAATTTGGCATGTCGGTATAAAAGAAGCGTAAATTTAAACATATGTTTCATGCTTGACTAAAAAAGAAAATCTGCGAAGAAAAACTTACGTGGATGGTGAGGAGTTCTTGCATGGAGGCCTGGTGGCCCTGACGTACACTCTCCACTTGTCGACGCTGTTTGCGTTCTTGACGATCAACCTCGGACTTGTAGCGCTTACTCTCAGACTCTTGGAACTGTTAATAAGATAGACAATTCAGATTCTTCACTTAGTGTTCCTTGTTATACATGTTCAATGGTAAATATGTATAAAGTTTTTTTTTAGAAAGGTATGTTGTCGCACTGTTTTTTGCCGTTCTTGGGCTGAAGTTATCTCCTTAGAACAGCCTCAAGACTTTGTTTTTGTTTTTGAGAGAAGATGAAATCCATTGTACAGAGATATGACACTTGTCACAATTACAGCTGTGGTCAGAAGTTTACATACAACTGTGTTAAAACTGGTGTGCTTAAACTTGCGTTGTCACCATTTAACAGTCTTTACTAAAGTCGTGATTTTGTGGAATTCCTCACGTGCATGCAGTACTTAAAACATAGCTTGCACACCTTGCAATGGTTCGGGTAGTCCTGTTTACCATTTTGGGTGATGATGGTTGTGGTGTACATGTATGTAAACTTCTGACTTCAACTGTATATCTGAGTGAGCCTTTTCTGACCAAAAACTGGCCTGAATAATAGACCCTATAGACCTTTATCACGGTGCGGCCGTCGTCGATTTTCCCCCATTAAAATGAACGTAACTAAAGCGAGGCTTGTAGAAACAAATTTCATTGTGTGCATCACAATGACGTGTGCGCAGTGCGATTAAGAAAATGCACAGCGTGGACAGCGATTCTCTTAAATAAACAAAAGATTACATGCGCTATCGCGTAGTCGCTCACACGCATCAATAGTGCCCGACACGTACTATTAGGAACAAGACGGAGATGGACGCACATTTTTCGGTCGCATATTTAACCCTACCTCTTTCATCTTCTCTCGTTCTTCCTCTGCCGTGCAGTTTGGGTTGTTAATGGAGATGCTTTTGCGGAACATGATAGAGCGCGTTCTCATCTCACTGCGTAGATTACGTGGTGTACGTTTCTTCTCCACGATGTGTCTTTGTCTCATTTCTTCTTCTTCGTGCTCTTGCCCGGACTTCAGGATTTGTAACTCCTATCAAATTAACAAAACAGAAAACATTGACCATTTTCATCTTTTTATGCTTACAATTAAGTCACTATGATAATTTCAGACGATTTCGTTTTTTGGATAGAAAATGTTGACAATATCCATGAGTTTGGGAAATCTGGATGCAGTGGAAAAAAACTTGACTCCACCGGGATTCGAACTGCAGACCTTTTGTTTAACGTGCAGATGCCCTACCAATAGAGCTATGAAGTCAACTGGTGGTCTTGAATCCCGATATTGCAGTTGTTCCTCACTGAATTTGTTTTGTTGCTAATTTCTGCCTAGTATGCAAGAGGTCATGGGTTCAAGTCCCATCCGAGCACGCTATGAGTTTTGAGTGTGTTCTCAAGAAAAGCATTTAATATTAGTGCATATACCACATCATGTAAGGACACATTATATCCATTAACAATTTCTGAAATGTTGGAAAAACATGTGCGTAATTTCATCTCATTATAAGGGCTTCTAATTCTAGTAGTGGTCTAGTGGGTATCCAGCCGTGCTCGTGATCGAAGGATTATGGGTTCGAGCCCCACTTGTTTGTGTCCTTGGGCAAGACACTTAATCTCAATTGCCTCGTCAACCCAAGCGATATTTGGGGAGCTGTTAGGGGGAATGCCACAATCTAACTGCTGATAGGATTGTGCGCCTTGGCCAGGTAGCCACCTATTTGAAGCGAAATGGTTCTGGTGATTTCCTGATGGCAGCGATAATGTTAATGACAACAGCACCAGGAGTACCCTAGGGTAGGCATGTGCGCTATACAAATGTCCACCATTGCATGGGCATATTTTTTAAAAGAACTGTGAAAACTATAAACCATTAACGACTAGAATTAGAAGCCCTTATAATGAGATGACATTACGCACATGTTGAATACCTCCTACACCAATAGAGTGTTGTGACTAGTCAGTTTGTGTACATTTCGATATTTTATTTTTTATTTTTAAATTTTACTGCCGGCCTCGAAAGTTAGAGAGTGTGCCTTATAAACAAGTGAATTTCATTAGACTTGTTGCAGACCACTGCAGACATTGCAGATTGTCATTTTGGGAGTCAAAATTGAGGCATCTCTTGGTGTTTTGTTGTGCTTCCGCGTTTACTGCACTGTGACGTGGTTTCATTTGACTCCCAAAACAACACAGACAGTGCATGTCTGTGTGGTCTGCAAGAGCTGAATACCGAGGTTTTTTCTTCTTTTTTTTCTTCTTTTCAGTAACTGACCTTTTCTTGTCTGATGACTAGGTGGTGTCTTTGCAGGAAGAACATGTCTTTCATCTGCGTCTTGGTCGCTTGGTGCATCTCCTTAAGATGTCGCTCTTCAAGCTCCCAGATTGCAGATTCCCTCGCTGAGAATAAAACGGCAGGGAGAAAGAAATTGTCAAGAAATGGTTGAGAAAAATAATTGCAGGGATTTAGTAGCATATGCTGATGATGGAATGACTGGCCTAGAAATTATGCAAATAAGGGCCAGGTCACCTGATTTTGTCCAAATTTCAAAGGGCACTGAGGCCAACTGGAGGGGTACCATGGCCAACTTTGTTCCAAATGTGTACTTTTTAGCGTATACAAGCCTCATGAAATTTAAGAGGATAGGGCATGCTGGCCAAGCTGGCCTCAGAAAGTGTATATCTTGAAGGGACATCATCAGGGCTAACTCAGCAGGGCATGCGGCCATTGGCCTTGGTGGCCTTGGTTAATGTCAAGGCCTGGGATAGGGGATGCTGGCCAAGTTGGCCTCAGAAAGTGTACTGAAGGGGGCATCAGGGCCAACTCAGCAGGGCATGAGGCCATTGGCTTTGGTGGCCTTGGTTAATGTCAAGGCCTGGGATAGGGGATGCTGGCCAAGTTGGCCTCAGAAAGTGTATATCTTGAAGGGGGCATCATAGCCAACTCATCAGGGCATGAGGCCATTGGCTTTGGTGGCCTTGGTTAATGTCAAGGCCTGGGATAGGGCATGCAACTGTGTCATTAAAAAAAAAAGAGGAAAATGCAAGAAATGTCTAATTTTGTACAGTGTTTTTTCATTTTCAATAGGACAGACGAGGAAACAAAAAAGAGGAAATCAGGTGATCAGCTGTAAAGTTGCATGCCTGGTATCAGTTTCATTTGTTCTAGTATACTGAAACGCAAAAGAAACTTACCACCTTTTAAACCTTTAAATAGCAACAATAACACGGCGTGTAGTAATGTGTGAACTTATTTGTGGACAATAGTGTCCTCACTGTCAGACCAAACGGTGTCTGAAGGTCACTTGAACCTTCAATGGTCACTTCATGGCACAGCTGTTGAACAGATGTTTTGACTGTCAGTGATTAGCCAAGGGGTATGGGATGATTGTTATGAGCTGCACGTGATGTCTTGATGTTGGCTTTAAAAAGGCCAGTGCAAAATGGGCATTTCAAGCAACATGCCACGAATCCAGCAGCAATCCATCCAAAGACTGGTAGGCAGTATGCGCCGACGATGCACTGCCTGTATCCAAATCAATGTTGGCCACACACGCTATTGAAAGGGGACTGACATTGCACCCTCTTTCGTTCTTTACTGTAGAACAAACTGATGAGATGGTGTATCTTGGTCAAAAACTTGAGGTGTCATCAATAAAATGCCAATGTTTCAATTAGCAATTGTTGGTTTGTTTTATGTTGAACTGTTACAATTTCATTTCATTTTAAACAAGTGGTCAGTTTCTTTTGCGTTTCAGTATATAAATCCAAATCTGTGAAACAGAAACTAAAATCTGTCAAACCTCTTAATTTCTGGTGTTTATCGTTGAGGAACTTTCTCTCCAACAAGGCGACTTTATTGCGATGTTGCTCGGCTAGCTCCGTGGTTTGGCTCTCAATATGAACTGCTTGCTCCGACATGAACTGATGTTCCTCCTGCTGTTGCCGAACCTACAAACAGAAAACACACAACGAAAAACACTAAAGTTAAAATACAGGATTGAAGAAGTATTACAAATGTTATCTCCATGTGTGATTGAGGATGTGTATGATAAAAACCAACCTGTGTGCAAGTCAGCTCGGTACCTCATCTATGTCCCAAGAAAACAATTTAAATTTTTTTTTAAAGATCCCAGAGCATTCTTTCGTGAAGAGCAAGGGGAGGGATTCCCCGGTGTCTCTGGCAGTTTCTAATTCAACTTAGAAGTTGATAGTTATTCGAATATCTATGTTAATTGATCCCATTCCTGGAATTGGCGGTCCTTCCGCTGTTGGATGTGGTGAATAAATAAATAAATAAAAATAAATAAAAATAAATAAATAACAAGGTTCAACTGTAATATCATGGAAATCAGAAAGTTGATGTGTGTCAGAAAGGAATTTTATTAAAAGTGATATTTTTTTCTTTCTCACATCAAATTCTTCCTTTTTGCGCTTGAGGTCCTCCTTGGAGTTGCCTCTGAGTGACCTCATGTCCCTGGAATCTCGTTTCTGTTTCTCGCGGAAGGCACGCAGGTCCTTCTCTTGTTTCATCTTGAGCATTCGGACGAAAGTTTTGGCCTCGTTGGCCTGCGCGAGCTCTAGTTTCTCAACCTCGTGTTTCTGCTGACGATTTAGCATTTCCACTTCGTTGTCGTATTTCTTGGTCATTGCCTTTCAAAAGAGATGAAAGAAGTTAAGTGTCTTTCAAAAAGTCACAAATGAAATATTGGTAGTGTCTTATCACCACTGAAATGAAACAACCAAACGACATGAGAGAAAAATCATATGGTCTTCATCGGGATTTGATCCCGAGACCTCCGATACGCCGGGCAGATGCTCTACCAGCTGAGCTGTGAGGCACAGTGGTATACTCCCTCGAGAAGTCGTAACATGAGATCTTAAATTATATTTCTTAGGAAGGCTATGAAATGGGGTAGAGAATTAGCTGGGTCCGTTCTACCAAGGCAGAGTTAGTCTTAAGCGGGCCTCCCACTGTGCGATTTTCGCCACGAAATTCCTACGAATTGGTACAATTATCGGAGACTGCCTATACACAATCGTGCCCAATCGTAGGAAATTTGTGACAAAAATCGCACAGTGGGAGGCCCGCTTTAGTTACCTTATATTTTTGATATCAATTTTTGAACGAACTGAAATTAAGGATTCCTAAGAAGCGCCTGTGGCACTGTGGCTTAGAAGCTTAAGAAAACCTGTGAAGGGAACACTAAGAAATGCTTAATTTTAGAGGTGGGAGGGAAAACCCATACACATGTATTGGGGTGAAATCCACGGAATCAAGCAGGGACTAAAAACTCATCCACATAGTGATCTAGACTGGATTCGAACAGGGCCACATCTCTGTTAATTGTTTATGGTGGATTCACACATTTTCACACGTACATTTTGACAGGCGTCATCTGTGAATTAGGTGTAAACATATGGAGTAAAAACTTACAAATATGCTTAATGTTCAAGTTGGTTATGCGGTTTTTCAGTTCACTCCAGATTGCTTCTGATCCACGTTTTTCTGATCCACGTAAACATTTAACTTACTGTCAACTCTGTCTTGTGTTTGTTCTTGAGTATCTCCGATTGCTGAAGGATTCTACTGGCCAAGTTGTTGCTCTCTTTCGTTTCGCCTTTGTGGAGTAACTTCAGCTGTCTCATTTCAACTTTCCTGCTCGAAGAAAATGAAATACATCATGTAAAGAACGAAAACTGATATTTATACTTGAAAATGGCAAACTACAACTGGAAACATGGAAATACACATCACTGAATTCAACCGATCACTGAATTCAACTGATCACTGAATTCAACCGATCACTGAATTCAACTGATCACTGAATTCAACTGATCACTGAATTCAACCGATCACTGAATTCAACTGATCACTGAATTCAACTGATCACTGAATTCAACTGATCACTGAATTCAACTGATCACTGAATTGCTTAAAACACAGACCTGTTCTCATGCAGTTGTTTGGAAGTGTCCTCTGAACCTTCCCGAACCACCCTGGATGTCGTCAATGTCACCACTTTACCGTCTAAGACAAATTTGCGCGTCTTCTTCAGTGTCTTATAGTTGGGTTTCTCCTGAAGATTGACAAAAAGTATTAAATTTTAATATCTGAAACAATGTAATAATGTATAAAGTAGCCTCTGTGATGATATTAGTTGTACTCCTAGTGACTTATGACGGTGCAGCCATCTTGTAGGGCAGTTCTTTGTTCCGTGAGGACATGCATGGTTGCACATTTTGTGCTTACATTGTTGACCAATTTAAATGTCAACAGTTGCCCTACAAGATGGCAGCTATTTGATTTGGCCTATTAAAATCGGCCAATGTAACCAAATCGAGGCTTGCAGGAAATGTTTGGCCTTATGGTGAAATTGTCAAGAGTATGCATCAAATTGGCACACAGGGCTATCATGCAAACACACAGCACAGACAGTGATTCTTTGACTCATAAGATGACTGCAGCATGATAAAGGTCTAATACAATTCTTCACCAAAAACATTTTACAGAAATTGGCCACTCACAATGTAACCAGACAAATACATGTACGGGTCTTTCCATTAAAAACAGGAGCCAAATTGTGACATTTTTATGCATTTGTAAAAATTGCCTTTTCAAGTTAACAAAATTGTTTAAAGAAATTTATCTGTAGTACGGTAATTATAAAAAATTAACTCCAGAAATGTCACGACGTAAGGGGGACACCGTGTCCCGTTTTCATGGAATGACCCACATGCAAGAAAATCTCTTGACAAAAATAATGCTCAGAGGACTACTGTAAAAGCCAATATTTTCGCGTACAGATATTTTCGCGCATTTCAACATCACTGACATTTTCGTGAGTTGTTATTTTCGCGGATGGAAATTATGTTTTGTTTCAGGGATCGCCACAATTGTTGCAAACAATATTTTCGCGGGTTGTTATTTTCGCGGGCTCTGTCTGGTGCGCGAAATGCGCGAAAATAAAACCACCGCGAATATTTCAGCTTTTACACTAACTAGTACACATCAAGACAAGCAAATAAGCGTGACAAATTGCCTTGCTCAAGAACATCGCTAAATAAATTTGAACAACTGTTCAAAAGGTTATGGAAAATGGTGTGCTGTAATTAACTAAACATAGATATATGAAAAACAAAATGCAGTACATGGTATTGTGTGAACCATTCTCAACATTGGGCAAATGATCCAAATGATATGAACACAAAAGTGACAAAGCGTGCAAATGAAAAGCTGACATAATAAAACTTTTCTTTTTTTTATGCAAAAATAAATAAAGTAAAATACACTAACTTGGTTTATCGAGGGAAAATATACTACACAAAATCAGTGAGGAACAACTGCAATACTGTGATTCAGGACTACCAGTTGGCTTCATAGCTCAATTGGTAGGGCATCTGCACGTTAAGCAGAAGGTCCACGGTTCGAATCCCGGTGGAGCCAAGTTTATTTTTACTACATCCAGATTTCCCAAAATTTACTAAGGATCAGTAATTAATTTTGAAGGAATACTGGAAATTATGCGAGTTATGTTTTGTATTTCTGTTTTCTTACATTATGGTTCATTCTATAAATTTGGGGTCCAATTTTTCTGTCCCCCGTTATTAATTTATTCCTAAATTTGCGTTTCTTTGTTTACTCTGTTTTATAGTGTATATTTTTAACAGGGCCCTTATTGATAGCAGTTTTTACGTAAACTGAAGAGGCCACCCTGTATAAATAAAACAGCTAATAATAATAATAATAATAACATCTTGTAAAATGTTGTAGTTTGTAAATTCAGGACATATTTTTTAAATGCCTTCTATCTCAAAGAGTGATTACATAAAGTACAAGGCATTTTTAATGATACTTGTATGGCAAATAGCAGTATTTCAGGTGTAACAGGGACAGGAAAATGTCACACGTTGGACCCCAAATTTATAGAATGACCCATATACAGTTGAACCTCCATAATAAGGGCACTGTTAATACAGCATTCTACTTATAACAAGGTCAATTGAGGTCACAATCCTTTGTTCTTCATTGTTTTCATTCCATTAAAAACAGCTAACACAATTAGTAATTAGCATATCAGGAAACCTTATCGCAGTATTGGTTTGTACAGGGAAGTGACCATGTGTGCTGGAGATACCTTGGTTTTATCAGATGGTTGATTCATGAATCCAAATTAATGGACATGGGAATTAAAGATATTAGGCTGGTTTTGCCTTGAAAAATAACTTTGAATAAAAAACGGACAGTTTTCCAAGCTTGCCTTAATTATTAATTTCAAATGAGAAATTGCTAACATGGTGTCATTGTAAAATTTACGGGGGTGTGTGAAAAATTGTATTAATTTTTGAGTATTCGTGAGAGTAAATTTTGCAGTAAGCACAAAATTATATACCTTTATTGGTACTCAGGAAATATTCACCAGAAGATATTCACAACTATATACATGACATACTTAAAATGGAATGCGTGCTAAAATGATTGTAGTGCAGTGTGCTTACTATGGGCTACTGGTGCAATGTGATTGCACTTGTGTTGAAACTAAAGCAAATACGAGATCAAGGGGCAATCTTGGGTAGAGGTGTAAAGTCAATTTGGTATCGTGATAACATGCCGTTTGTGGCCGCAATAAAACATAAAATGCTCCTTTTTTTGGTTTTTATGTGTTCGCTGTTAATTGTGTGCATGATAATACATGTAGCTGTATGTTTTTGTGAAATACGGTATGCGACCCTCTGGCACAAAACCAGTCACATGGGTACATTTTTGGGAAAAAATGAACTTTGGGTTATCCTGAAAGGGAATTCTGAGCTAAAATGTTGATACCAGCAACGATGGAGACCAATTGTTTTGACACTTTTTATGTTCCTGAGAGATTTTTTCATGGAATATCAGGGGTCGAAATTAACCTGAATTTCATGCTGGTCAGAAGGACCAGTAGATTGGTGGTCCACTGGTGCGTTTCAAAATGGCACCGAGATATATACTGAAACACTTTCTGGTTTTAAGGTCATTGAGTGTTGAATGGATGGGATTGATCCAACACTGGGACATGTCTGGAGAGATCGAAAAAAAAAATGTAGTTATCTGAAAATGTCTAAAGCGATCAGGAATTGTTTGTGGTAACCAGGGATTATTTGCATTGCGTAAGAAATGTTTACTGTGGATTAGGCATCAGAGAATGTTTCCATGAGTCAGTTAATGTTTTCACTGGTCCATCGGACCAGCGTCTTTGACAGATCTAGTGGTCCTTCTGATTTTTTTACTGGTCTCGGACCACGGGACCAGTGTTAATATTATTTCGACCCCTGGAATATGCTACACCCTCATTAAAAGCAAGTTTCACAGTATTTACGGTAGATTTTTTCAAAACACTGTCAGATTAAGAATGAAATATATAAATTTTTCTACCTTATAACGCTTTTAAATCTCGATGTCTATAATTTTGACCAATACAATTCTTTAGTGGCTGTATCTAAAAATTGCCATGCACCTTGTATTATTGATTTTGTGCTGAAGGGTCACACATGTTAAAATGTAAAATAAAAAGGTGAAAGGGGGGTGGGGATGAATAAATAAAAATTTAAAAAAGCAAAAAATTACAAATAAAAATAAAAATACATTGCCAGTGCAATCCATGATAAAAAAAATTCAGCGAATTTTGCTTCCTCCTTGTACTGCAAAACATTTTCATTCACAGCTCATTGTGAACAGGAAATTTAGCCACAAATGCTGTGACTTCTTCAACAAAGGAACAATAGGTGACAATAGCGTGACCCAGGAAGGGATTGCGAATACTGTGGGTGAATTTTACAATGCAAATACATGAACCATAGGAATGCATTTATTGTGTTGGAGTATTTTTAGTAACGCATGATGCATGCTGTTAAAGGCCCAATATATGTGACTGACTCTGGCAAAACCCGACGCTTCTCGGCATTTCCCATTACGTGATATGGGCCCACAACCTTAAAAAATTGCCTCTGGGACCAACTTGAAAATTTGGCAGAATCAACATCGGGATACATTCAAGATTTGTTTTGTTGTTTGAACTGTCTCAAAATTCCTCATATTATTGACAAAAAATTAAATAATCAACTAGTTTGTCAAACTTTAAAGACCAATAGCTCCATTTCACTTTTTCTGATCTGTCATACTTTAATGTCCTCAAACATGTTTTAAAAGATACTTTTTGTATGCACACTAAGCTGATACCAAAACTTAAATTTTGAATTCTCATCACAAGTGTTGGGTTTTGCTGGAGCCGGTCACATATTGTTTGCCAGATAAACTTTTCGTGGATTCATTGAGTGAGGGCAAAACATATCTAAAGAAGAATGTTGCTATACTAGTCTGCAGAAATTTCAGCTACATAGATGCATCAATGCTTAAAAACTTTTAAAATCCATGTATAGTGAATGGTAAAAAAATGTATGTGCGCACACATTTTATTTAAAAACCACTTCAGTCCTTAATTTCTTACAAAAAGTATCATCTTGGACAGAAATATTCGTGTGGTGATTGTTACCGTTGTTATCAACACTTTGAGTAAGATTTTTCATGTCAACTCGTGAAGTAACATTTTGGGTAATTGCAAATGATGTATTGGGGCTTTAAAATCTTGATCAGTCAAGCTTTGCGTGAATGGCTCAAATGTTGTGCCAGCATTCAGCAATAATTGTATGAGTTAGTTCACTAACATCAAGTATTTAATACACCTAATACTTACATGAACAAGTTAGGCCCAAAAAATTAGTTGTGTCTCTCATTTCAATCTACCTAGCATTTTCCACTGACTCATGCCTAATTTCAAGCCTCAGTTATTAAATTGGAACACTAAAAAAAAATCCCAACACGACTTGTTTAAAAGTGTTGACATATAAAAGATGCTGCCGAACTTAAACTCGGAGTACGAAGCGATGGGAATGCAAAATGTGAGATTTACAAATAAGTCTTCATGAAAACGGATGTAGAGGGTGAAAAAGAAAATGTATCTTAATCGTGCAAATGGGAAATTCCATAGACAGTTGTCATACATGTGGATAAGGATCTCCACGACAATTCCACTGTTGAACAGAATTTCTCAAATTCATGCAGGTGACATTATGAAAGAGATTTGCTTAGGGCCAAAATAAAATTCAGCAAGGCAAAAGAAAAAGTGTGACGCAAAGTTGAAACAAAATAAAGCTCTGTACGAATCAATTCTCAAATCAAATTTCAACAGAAAAAGACATCAAGATACAAGAGACGACACGAGGTGGCATACTATGTGATGAAAGAGTGAATGAACATTCATGAGTGAAGATCGTGCGATGAATGGAACACGTGCAGGTGGAGTGGTCCAATGCAGTGCCGTGAACAGTGATGCAAACTACAGACATAAAATTAGGGTTGGGTCTAACCTCTTTGGTTGAAGTAGTAGAAATGCTTCTATTTAGGTCCACTGTGGTTTCGCTGCCGGCATCCGACGACCCTCGACTTGCGATGCTACCCTTGTTGTTAAGAAGATCAACCGGCGTCTTGGGCGACGCCTCACCGCTGGGGAACAAGCCTCCGTTTGTCAGGCTGTCCAGTTCGGCTTTCAAACCTTCCAGCTTTGGTTTGTTTAAAACTCTCTGGACGGGTCGATCCGCGTCATCATGCGCAGTGACAATTTCTTCGTTTTTATGAACAACCGCATTTTCCTGATTGTCCAGCGTATTGGTCTTTGACACCGAAACCACGTCGTCCAGTTCTGCGTCTACGGTTTCTGTTTCCGGAATTGCATCTGTGATGATTTCAGGCGTTGGTGGCGTGTCTACGTCTTTTGTAGTTTCCTCTCCGTCGGTAACTTGAACAGCCACTTCAGAATCTCCTTTCTCATCTTTCTCGGGCACTTCTGGCAAAACATCCCCCTCCCCTTCGACTGTTTCAGCCAAGCCCCCATCATTTACCCCCAATTCCCCGCTGTCAACCTCCAAAGACGTTTCAACAACACCGTTACCAAACTGAGTTGGTTCATTAGTTTTATCGGTCTCAGTCTCAACTTGACTATCTGTATCTAAGACTTCAACATCTTTTGAAAAATCAGTCACTTCATTAGTATCTACGTTAATATCCAGATTGTTCCTGGCCGGTTCCCCACCACCTTCTGCATGTACCCTATCCTCTTTGCCCGGTTCCCCGCATTCAATGTCTGGTTCCCTATCTCCCTGATCAGGATCTATGGACTCACGTACCACGTGATGCTCGGGGTCCAATCCATCGTCAGAATGCGCGCTCATTGTGCTTATCTTGCGGTCCATAGTGGCTCCATTTGGCTGAAAAAATAAAAACAATCAAACTTTAAAGAATTGTGACTTTTTCCACGCCAGTTACCGATTTTGTGAAACCTTATAAAGATTGCAAAACAGTTTATTGTAAAAACTGGGTGATGATCTTGTGATAAGTTGCAACTCTCAAAGTTGCACAAGCTGCAAGCTTTTTCGTAAAATGGGCAGATTTTTAGGAAACACTTTGAATCTTCAAACCTGTGAAGTGCACATGCACATAATGTTAACGAAAGAGGTTTTGGCCTTTATAATTTGTCATGCCTTCCTGAGCCTTGTGTGCC
Organism: Henricia sp. BOLD:AAB3569; assembly: GCA_037783545.1. NCBI lineage: Eukaryota > Metazoa > Echinodermata > Asteroidea > Spinulosida > Echinasteridae > Henricia > Henricia sp. BOLD:AAB3569. The sequence continues at coordinate 1,923,935 of JBBELK010000454.1, read as the reverse complement.
ATTTGACACCACATCTAATTATGGCATTTCTGAGCACCGTGTTTGAGAAAATGCTGGAGGTACAGAAACATTTTGGTCACTATACAAATCTGAGATGGGCCACGAGAGACATGATGGATGGTCACTAGTCGCATTTACCACTGGGCCTTATTGATTGCTTTCCGTGACGTAGAACATCCGGGAATGTTTGGGTGTCATGCGCGTGTGTACGCGCGTGCCAATAGACGCACATAAACATGCGTAGAAAAAGGGACTCCTTCCCTGTATGTTTGCCACAGCTGGGACGTGGTCAGCGCCTGAACTACATGCGTTATACGATGATGCTGAGCCTTTATATTATGTGTTCACTTCGAACAATTTGCGTGTTTATTGTTAGCATGTGTGTGCAAAGAGCGCATTACACGCGTCATGAGTGCATGCTATTTGATTTAACACCACCACAAAATGCACAGTCTGCACCACAAAATGCACAGGTGGATGATTCCATGGAATGGTTTATAGCTCAACTGGTAGATCATTTGCCCGGTTAGTCAAAGTCATCGGGTTCGAATTCTGATAAGGCCCTTACGATTTTTCTCTCATCCCAAGTTTGGTTGTTTCGTTTCAATGATGATTAAGCACCATACCAAATATTGGTAATTAATAATATTTGTTTTTACTGAAAATAAATTCAGCTTTGACCAACCTGTTCGATCAACGGCGCGCTGAACGAGTGTTTGTTTGGCGTTGGCGTTGAGGGTCCGTTCTTGATGGGTGTGGTAGGTTCACTGTTGTTGCTTGACAGCAGACTAATGTTGGAGCTTGATGGTAGGGTGTGAGTGCCCAGAGATCCAAGGAGTTCCTGGCTGTCGGTGCTGTCGGCGCCTATGGAAGAACGACGTTCCCTCTTTGGGTAGAAGATAAAAAAAGTTGCATAAAACAGGTTTGTTATTACACGAACGTGCGCTGAATTCAATTTGTTTGCAAGTTCCAATCAATTTCAAAAAATTTAAAGGTTGTTTTGAGCTGTAGACCGTATTAAAAAGCCACCATTTCGTGGGGCAGTGTCCTTGAGGACATGCATGGTTGCACATATTGTACTTCCATTGTTGAACGGTTTAAGTAACAAAAGGTGCCCCACAAAATGGCGGCTATTCGATACGGTCTATACTTAAAGGTTTTCTATTTTTTGTGTTAATGAGAATTTCTATATTCATGAAGTCAGTTTATCAAAAACAAAAAAATTCTCTATAGACATGTGTACAATAGTTGGTGTCATTTTCAGCGGCCTTTTGTACTGATGAACTGTACGAGTTTACTAAGTTTGTTCAGCACGTCATTTGCAACAATTTGTTTTTTTAACTGTGGGTTTTTTCTATGACTAGCTATAAACAGTGCCCACGGACACCTGCCAAGACAATTTTGAAGGGCAAAAAAAGGTAATTTATTTGTGAAATAAAAGCAAATTTTGAGTTTGCCCTTTTCACTGCAGTATTATCTTCTCCTAATTTGTGTATAAAATTAGTTTGGTGTAAATTTTCATTTCACAAAACCTTTAAATGAACTTGAAACATACCGGTACTTGGTCGTCAGGCAGTTCAAAAATCTCTTCGAACACCTCAGCCTTGGCTTCACAGAGAAGGTCCCTTATTGGCTTGTTGTTGTGAACTGTAGTCAGCCAGGCATGCTTTGAAACCAATCACAATGCTTGTTAGATGTGTATACATAATAAGGTCCCTGATTGGCTTCTTGTTGTGAACTGTAGCCAGCCAGGGATGCTTTGGAACCAATCACAATGCTTGTTAGATGTGTATACATAATAGGGTCCCTGATTGGCTTCTTGTTGTGAACTGTAGCCAGCCAGGGATACTTTGGAACCAATCACAATGCTTGTTAGATACGTGTGTACACAACAAAGTTCCCCAAAAGCCTTAATACCTTTTTTTACTAGAACAAAATTTGCAATAATGGTCCACTGAAATCTATTCATTGATTCTTAGCAATACCTTTGATAACTCCAAAGGATTCGGCCTTGATTCTGGGTTTTTGTCCAGACAAATCTTGATGAAATCGCTGAACTCCCTGGACCTGGCAAAATAATAGAACACAATGGTTATTTATTTACAATAGCTTCATTAATGACACCAATTATAAAACTTCTTATTAAAACTTCATGCACAACTCTCACGTAATTTAGCCAAATAACTATGAATAATGCTGATAGCAGAGCATCTTGTGATAATAATAATGGTGGATTCTTGAATAGCGCACATGTCTACCCTACAGGGTACTCCTGGCGCTGTTGCCATTATTACTGCTGCCATCAGCACAACCTTATCAGCATGTACCGTAGATTGTGACATTAGGGAGGTTTCGCATCGTCACAGATACCGATACGTCATGACTCTATGCGCTTCTTGTGACATGTAACCGTCGTACACATTTTTTCGGCCTTCATACGCGTAGCATAAAAACAGATACTGGTTATGCACATTTTTCGCTTTTTTCGTAATGGATTAATAAGATGTATGCATTTTGTTTCGTTGTGATGTATCTTCCATGAATATAGATCGAATTTAATGAGTCATGCCCACGAGAAAGTGAGAAAAATCAGCTGAAAACAAAGGCAAGCTCAGAGCAGATTTAGCAGATTGTATTCCCACAGTGCGAAACCCAGTTCAGTGTGCGTATCAACTAGAACGGTTACCGTTATCATATCTGTATTCGTAACCGTATTTGTCACCTTGCGAAACCTCCCTAGTACTCCCAACAGCTCCCCAAATATCATTTCGGTAGACGAGGCAATTGAAATTAAGTGTCTTGCCCATTGACACAAACACGTTGGCACAAGTGAGGCTCCAACTCATAACCCCTCGATCAGGAGCACGGCTGTGTACCCCACAAGGCCACACGTGCTCTTGCGTGGTACATGTAGATGTGCACTATATAAAACATCGTTATTATGAATGCTGTGTAAATCGGCACAATAAATTTTTTCCACTTACCATCTAGAGGGCGCTAGTAGAGTCGGTGGTTCGGCTTTAGGGATCTTGATGAGAACCCTCATGGGATGCAATTCGTGGTATGGTGGCTCCTGTTGGGCTAGCTCAATCAGGGTTATCCCCAGGGACCAGATATCAGCCTTGTAGTCGTACGGATTGTCTTTTAAAGTCTCGCAAATAACAACTTCGGGCGCCATCCTGGGAAAATAATATGGAGATTTCGTGACATGATCATAAATTCAAAATTCTATAAATTCCGACAATTCTATATTACAAGAAATTTACCTGGCTGTTAAAAACTAAGGCTTAGATAATTATTAAGCCCACCGCACACCTTTGCGATTTACTGGCCATACGGAAAAGGTGTGCACTGAAACAATTCAGGCCAGTCTGACCGCACACCGCAAGACCGGGGCAAATCAAACTTTGATTTTTCCACATCCTATGGTCCGGTGTGCAGTTTGGCGGTAAATTGCAAAGGTGTGTGGCGGGCTTAAGACGTCTCTTTCATTTTTTCTGATTACTTTTCTTTCACCCAATTTCCATTCAGACAATACACATGAAAATATTGCTACACAATGTTGAGAATATCTGCGGCCAGCGGCGGATTCAGCCTCATTAAAATACAGGAATACAATGGATTTCAGGGGGTCCGACCCCCTGAATTCCATTGTATTCCTGAACATAATTTTATTTTTTATGCGTATATGTTGAATGGCTTGAACAATTTCTTGAACATGTAAATTTTACTTACTAAACAATTTGTGAACTTACCAATATGGTGTTCCTATAAAGGAATCTCTCCTCTGCTTTGTCTTGGTGTTTCTGGCCGAAACTCCAAAATCGGCTGCCGTGACAAAGAAAGTTATCATTACAAAATTAGATATACATGTACCACAATATATCAACATTGTTACTCATACTGTTCTTTTTTGTACTCATACTCACGAAAAACTATTTCCTTGTACTCAGACTTGTACTCATGAAAATATACACGTACTCATACTCCAGCCACATTTTGCCCAGTTCCACTTCAGGGGACACTTCAGGCAGAGTGGCGCACCCTGCCTCGGTGGCTCTTACGAAGGCTAGTGCAGTTAGCCTTGCTACAAGGTGTTCATACACATTACTGACATTACTGACTGATAAAATAATTTTTCAGCATCCTTGATCTTTCGGTCATAGTATAATTTTCATTTTTTGTAACCATAAATCACATGAGTTTCTTACCTAATCGGATGTCTCCAGTCATTGTCAGTAGTATATTTCCCGCCTTGAGATCACGATGTATCACCTTCTTACTGTGCAGGTAGTCTAGCGCTTCCAATATCTGCTTACAGACAATCTTAATCTGGGCCTCTGTCAGACCTTTCTCCAGATCAAGCATGATGTCATCCAGCGCACCTCCTTCGCAAAACTCAAGGAGCATCTAAAACATGGAATGTAATACACTGTAATTACAACATTCTGCTTATAACCAGAAAATCATCAATGCACGCATGAGGCCAAATTCGTGTCACGAAATACAAAATATGGAGCTGCGTATTTCGTTGCACGAATTTGGCCTCACATGCGCATTGACGAGCCTGTGCCTTTAACTACAAATTCTTAGTTCTTCATTGTTTTAATTCCTGATAATATAAAGTTTCTGCTTCAATAAGGTAATATGCAAAGTCCCGTAGACCTCTTCCTGACATGAGGTTTGAATTTACACCCATGAGGGAGGTACATGTATGGTCACCCACATGTTAAAAACCATGGAGGTTTCTTCCAGTAAACTGTTGAAAATTGATCCCCAGTAAACTTTAGTATCCAAGTTTAAAGCTATAGTATTGGAGCTTCTGATTCATTTGGTACAAAGGTCAGAACATGAAAGCCCACATGTGGCCATTCTAGATTTGCCTGAAACAATTCATCCAGTGCTTTACAGCCCGTTTACACTCGATTCGCCTTTGCCGAATCAAACTCTGCAATTTCCAAAAAAGGGGAGTTGAAGCCGGGTAGGCACTAAGTGTAAACGCAAAAGGTGAATTTAAAAAGGCGGATCAGACCCGGGTCTGATTCGCCCTTTTTAAGTCACCTTTTGGGTAGGGTTGAACCCCGCAATTGCGGGGTTGAACCCTGCAATCATCAAGGTCGCTTGTAGTGTAAACGCTACCCGAATACAGATTCGGCAATTTGAGTGTCCTTGGGGCGGTGCCCGCAGTGTAGTAGATTTAATTGACTAATCTGGCACTAGTGCAGCAACACCTAACAGCTCACACATGCGCTGCAGTTACATTTAGTGGTGACTTTTGCGGTTTCTGAAGGCGAGTTGAAGCGATTTGGGGTGTAGTGTAAACGCGGCAAATTTTCAGTTTTGTGGTCGCAATAAAAATGCTGGATCTGTATCCAGGTTTGCCGATTCGAGTGTAAACACGGTACAAAAGGGGCAGTTTACCTAAGCTATAAATAAAGCCATTTACAAGTGACATTAAACAGTCACTGACAGTTGACTATTTTCAAATGAAAGCCATATTTCATGAACCGGTACTTTCCTCGCCTTCCACCTCGGTGGCCCTGGTTCAAATCCCATCCGGGTCAGTATGTGGATTCAGTTCTCAGTCCCTGCTTGATTCCGTAGGTTTATCCTTATACAGAACTGTATAGGGGTTTTCCCTCCCACCTCTAAAACTGAGCATTTCTTCATCGTCTTCTCTTCACAGGTTTCTTCAGGCTTACAAGCTACAGTGCTTCGAGCACTTTTGAGGAAGCCTTGGTTTCAGTACCAGAAAGAATGGCATTTTGTCCGTATATACATTGAACAAAGATTTAAAGGAAATTACCTCCTAGAATCAACAGATCATCCAATTCTAAGATATACCGTACTTTCCACTTACACTTGTCAAAAATGTTGCATTTCCGAGATAAATAATGATAAGACTACTGCAGAGAGTTCGGTAAATGCACAAATAGCATGAACGGTGCGAGTGCTCCGTTCGACAAGGCACTGTGTGCGCGTGTGAATGGTTATCTTGTGCACTAGCTGAAGGCAATTTTTGAAGGAGAAAATGTGATTTTTCTTTAGAAAAGCAACATTTGCGACAAAAGTGCAAGTGAGAAGTATATCTCAGAATTAAATTGTTTGTTGATTCTAGAACTAGGCAATTTCCTTCAAATCTTTGTTCAATGTCTACAAAAAAATACCGAAAGAATTAATGATGACTTACCCATAGCTTATTTGCAAACAAGTAGGTCTCGTAGAGTCCCACGATGTAGCGATGCTTACACTCTGCTAAGATGTGAATCTCGACCAGGAAATCATCCAATTCTTCCTGATCTTTGATCTCAATTACTTTGGCTGCTGCAAAAACACCTGTGTGCTTGTTTTTAGCCTGTTTAAAATAAACAAAAACAAGACGATTAAACTCAATGGCTTTGTAATATGCATCTAAAGAAGAAACATTTTTAAAATATTGATTCTTGATAAGAACAGAGGTCTTTTGAATACTAGGCTTACGAGTGCTTGTCTTATGGCAGATTTAATTGACGAATCAATTGCCAGTTCCGCACCACAAAACAGCCCATACATGCACTGCGTGTAGTTTGCGATTAGAAAGGTGGATTGAACCCAAATTGAGATGCAGCAAATTTTCAGATTTGTTTCAAATTTGCAGTCACAATAAAATATCCAGGTCTGTATCACCTTTGCCATTTCGAGTGTAAACAAAAAGTTCAGCAGTGGGAAACTTTATTGTAATAGACCTTATGCACGGCGGCCATGACAGAGGGTAGTCACATTGTCACAGTGCGTCATGCACGAGTAGGCACATTGTGGATCTATTGTCACATCATTTAAATATGAAAACCTGTCCTCTGTCATGGCTGCCGTGCAAAAGGTCTATTAAGTCACGTATGTAGAAAAATAAAAAACATTCAACATGTTGATTACTTTTGCAACTCCGTCTTTGTTAATCTAAGACCTCATTACCTTTTTTTTCCTTCTAAAATCTTTGCACATATCATGGCAATCCAGGCTAGTAATGAAAAATCAAGTTTAAACAGTTTAATGAAACACATTATTTTTCTTTTACAAAACAAAATAAAGACATTGTTAGCCTACCTTGTACACTTTCCCAAAAGCACCATCACCAATATCGCAGATAATTTCCCATTCTGACTCTGGGTCTTTATCTCGTATAATGTGCTCAAATTTGTCGTCTTTCTTTTTGTCTGTTGCCGAGATGCGGAAAAATCTCTTCAGTGCCGAAATCGACATTTTGTGTCGTCTTTCGTTGAGAGTCGTTAAAGTTCAAAGGAAGCTGTCATCAAATTATCGGCAACTGGCGAATATCCTTAGTCATTTCTGGTCGATCAGATGTTATTAGAAATGACACATTTCAGTTTGACCGAAATAATGTAAGTTAATTGATTCTTTTCCTTGTTTGTCAGTTTGTTTTAATTTCTTCGTTTTTAATTTTTTTGCGAACGCTTTTTTGCCTTTTTAGATCAATAACAAAGTTCACAAACTTGAAACTGACACCACAATCGCACAAAAACAAAACAAAATTATGACAATTTATCCATTGAAATTATGTAGGCGTTGACCAATTTCAATTCTGGTCGGCAAATCAACGCAGACTGTTGTCTCCGAGCGCTCGAGCGTGCGTGGTGTAGCTAGCCGCGGGAATGGCACGGCCCACACACGGCAACACAGTGGGGTAGATGTCCGCAGCGTGCAACGATCCGTCGCATTGATCGCCGTCACACGTCACATCTACAGGTTGCACATTTATCATTCCTCCATATTTCCACTGCTGGTTTTCAGAGAACGTACACACTGTCAATCACTTCCGGGGCTTGTCATAGCCTGCATAACATTATCAGGGCAAAGTTCCTTCAATTTTCAATGTTTTCATGTCATCTTCTTTTGCGTGAAGTGAAAAAGTGAACCCAAACACTTCGCTGGTACTCGCGACGCCGATAACGTTGTGCACAAAATGCGGGTACGATGTTGGTCTTATTCCCAGTCCGATTTCAACAAATTCCCGTAGAGTACAAGTCCACTGAAGCATAGGCGCCAGACTCACCTAGCACGACGTCATGTGAGTGGGACCAGTGATCAAAGTTCATTCGGGTTCATCGCCACGCCTGTTGACGTCACTTAAAAAACCTGTTACCCTAGTTAATATCGTTTTGATTTATTATTTTACGCAAAGATAACATTTTTAAGGAACTACAACTGTACATAACAAAATACGCTTCCTATATGCGACGTCTTTGTATTTTGTTAACCGGCAAACCACAACTTTAACACAAATATGACACATTTTCCAAACGCAGTGGTCAGCCTGTGATTTTCGAGGAAGTGGAAAGTTCAACTTCCAATTAGGTCACCTAGTAAAGTGCAAACTATTGTTCTGCGTAGCTTGCGGCACATTCAGTTTCGGGATACTTTTTGTATCGCAGGAAATACCAACGCAATGAGTTAATCTATTCCCATAGTAGTCATTTTTTGAACTCTTGAAAAATACGGAGGTTCAACCCTTCTTTAATGGGTTTTTCAACATCCAGTATAATAAAAATAAAAATAAATAAAATGGCTGAAATAAACCTAATTCACTCCTCCTACACAGCGAGTCCGTTTACCTTTCCAGCATAATGCTGGTACCCATTTATACACTGGGTGGGGAGAGGCAATTGAGGCAAAGTGCCTTGCCCAAGGGCACAAGGCATTGGTTACAATGGGATTTGCACTAAATATTAAATTTCCCCCGACCCCAAAACATAAATTGGTTTAACAAAAAAAAAAAAAGATTCAGAGGGGTAGAAATGGGACTTCTGTAATAAATGACCAAAGTAGTAGACTACTCTCAACATTTATGTTCAAGTTTATTCAGAAAACAAGAGCCACCTCACAGACGACTGTCCACATACCAAAAACATAAGACCACTTGCTTGTTGGCTGTGTAAAACTGAAATGACACAATCTGGCAGGCTTCATTGGACTTTTTCATGTAATCAGAAATAAAGTAACCAGGAAAATGATTTTCCTGAAAATGATTTTTTAAAATATATGGAAACAAACATTTGGAACCTGTTGCCAGAAACTGCACAAAGCAGCAAATGTTACCTTTTATACTCTTTAGTAAGCTTGCTGGTACACTGGTTAACCTACTCCAAGATTTAATTACAAGTATTGAAATAGACCGTATCAAATAGCCGCCATCTTGTGGGGCAGTTTCTCTGTTCCTTTAGGACATGCATGGTTGCACATATTGTGATCATATTGTTGAACAGCTTAAGTAACAAAAGGTGCCCCACAAAATGGCAGCTATTCGATACGGTCTATTAGCTTTTAAATTACAGTTACACATTGGCTTTAAATACTCTACATGCAAGTGTCAAGATGCCAACAGAAAGTAATGTAGCAATACACACCTTGCAGTAATTAAAAGTACCTTTTAACAATTAATGGCATAATTCATATTGGTGTTTTTATGTTGCTCGCTAGACATTTATATTCATAATACATGTACTTAATAATTGAATATGAAGCATGTTAGAGGATGGAGTTAAATATTGTTAACTCGGATTTCAAAATAATGAATTAAAAGTTTGAGGTAAACATGGTAAATTCTGTTGAGGATAGGGATGGGAATTTACGGTTAATTCAGAAACCGGTTTGCAATTCTTTCAAGTGACCGTTAGACCAACACTAAAGATGCATGTGCAATGTACACAATACCCCTAGGCCCCCAAAATAATCATTTAACCCTTATCTGGTCAACATTTTACTACGACCCCAAGTGAATTTATTTCAGTTTAATGAAGTCATTACAAATAATCCTCTGAAAACCGTTGTAAATTCTTCAAAATTGTGTTTCATTTAAACATTCGACAAAACCGGTTTTTCAATGTTTTTTACGGTTAACCGGTTAAACGTTTCATCTCTAGTTGGGGAATTGATTTTTGGTTCAAGTTAACAGGATTTTCGAATTGTCCAAGTATAACTTTTACCGATATTTCTTTTACAGATTACAGCAATGTGAGTAAGATGTACAACAGAAAAACAATTGTCCAAAAAAGTTAACGATTCAGACAATGTCAGCGAGTTAAACATGGAATAATGTCCCAGTGACATATCTGGGATCTTTGTCGTTTGTAACAGAAAAAGATTAAGTTTGCAAGTCATGTTTTTTATAATTGTCATTTTCGATTTCCATGCTTTCTGTTATAAAAACAATCTCCATTTGTGGTTACGCATGGAATTTAAACTGACGACTTACTGTTTCGAAACGTGGTTTGTTGACTAGAGATTAAGTCTACAGGAAAAATTAAAACTAAAACACTGGAACATTATCTCTTAGTTTTTACTTTCATTTTGAATCACTGTTATATAATGTAATTTCTTGACCACGACAACTCAACGGAACTGCATTGGGCTAACCCTGAGGCCGAGGCAGTCTTTGCCGATCTCTGTGACCTGGGTGATGTGGCAGATTTGACCTTTGAACTCCGGCAGGTAGCACGTTCCGCTCAGTGGACACTTCTCAACTGGTTTCCCCCTGACATTAAGAGTAGAAACAATTTGTTTTTAGGTTTGTTTCTGAATGACATCACAAGATTCTTTATGAATACGGATTGGGACTCGAAGGCGATTTGACTTGACTTGGGACTCGAAGGCGATTTGACTTGACTTGGGACTCGAAGGCGATTTGACTTGACTTGGGACTCGAAGGCGATTTGACTTGACTTGGGACTCGAAGGCGATTTGACTTGACTTGGGACTCGAAGGCGATTTGACTTGACTTGGGACTCGAAGGCAGTTTGACTTGACTTGGGACTCGAAGGCAGTTTGACTTGACTTGGGACTCGAAGGCAGTTTGACTTGACTTGGGACTCGAAGGCAGTTTGACTTGACTTGGGACTCGAAGGCAGTTTGACTTGACTTGGGACTCGAAGGCAGTTTGACTTGACTTGGGACTCGAAGGCAGTTTGACTTGACTTGGGACTCGAAGGCAGTTTGACTTGACTTGGGACTCGAAGGCAGTTTGACTTGACTTGGGACTCGAAGGCAGTTTGACTTGACTTGGGACGCAAAGGCAGTTTGACTTGACTTGGCAAAAATCAAACCCAAACAAATGGTGCAGCATTGCTAGAGATTCATAAAAACACACAAACGTACCTGTAAATTGGTTTATATGTGGCACCGCAGATGTCAAACGGATTGTGCTCATCGTAGTTCAACTTGTGTGCATCTGTCAGAGTCTTCTCACATGCAATAAGAATCTTTCTTGTCTGAAATTTCAAACAAAGGACGATAAATATCCCCGATTTACACAGCATTTGCACAACACTGGGTTATGAAAAAGAGATTACACAATTTGAAATGACGTTATCACCATGTGTGATTGAGGATGTGTATGATAAAAACCAACCTGTGTATAAGTCAGCTCAGTACCTCATCTATATTTCAAGAAAACAATGAAAAACTGTGTTCGTGCTTTCAAGAAATTGTGCGAAGCCACCATCATATTTAGGCTGGTTTCCAGACTATAATTCATGCAAAACAAAGCCTTCATACCATGGTAGTCAGGGACCTAGTTTCATTCATACGAGGAAGCCCCTTAAACAAAACGTATGTGCACACGCATTTATATAAATTCATCTTCAATTATAGTTTTCTAATAAAATGATATCTCGGGCAGAATCATTGCATTGGAATGTTGTAACCACAAATTTTTAATTTTCATCAAAAATAAGAATTTACAAATAAAAAGACGCGTGACGTAATACAATGGCTCAGCATCTGAAACGAGGCTGCCAGTGATAATTTGAAATGTATCAACAGTTGATTAAAATTTTGGGACGCTGCAAATCCCGTATGCAGGCTTTAGATTGGAAGAGACTTTTTTTCAAACTGAATTTTGCACGGAACTGAATTGAACTGACCTGTGCAGCTACATCCGGTTTGGGCCCAAGCTCAAGGAGTCTACGTGCAAACGATGCGGCCGTCTTGAAATTCTTGAGCTTGAAGAAGAGGTTGAGGGCCGTACGTAGGGTCAGGACTTGATGTACAGGCTGGAGGTTGCAGTGGGTGAAGTACGCAGCCAACTGTGGAGTAAAACAACATTGGAAAAATGGCTATATGGACGGATCTATGGCCCGTATTGGGGGAAGGGAGGGGAAGGGAGGGGCAGGACAAGGTGGGTGGGGCATGGCGGGCAGAGCAGCAATCAAGTTTCTTACCTCACAGTTCCTTTTCTGTTCTTCCAACGTCCCTTTAGGTTGTTCCTTGCGGTAAACCTCCATGGATAAACCCAAGATGTATTCACGGCAGATGGTGAGGAGCTGCTGGGCCTGTCAAAAATATCACAGAGAAAAATTTAATGCGAGGACAAAACTTTATATACATATTCATAAACATACATATGCATACCAGTTTATTTCAGATGGTCAGTCGATATTAGCTCCCCTCAGTATTAAAATTTGACAAACTAGTTCCCTAGGCATTCGCCCTGGGAACTAGTTTGTCAACTTCCAAATCCTCAGGCAGCTAATAACGACTATTCACCCTCAAACCACATTATATTTGTATACTAAAAACCAACAAGCAATAGTTTTGTCAATTAAAAACAGCAATTCTTAGCAAGTTTGTAAGGTTAAAAAACTCAAATATTGACAGTGATTGGATTCGAACCCAAGACAACAGTTTGCAAGCCAAGTGGTTCTACCATTAAACAGACACCTACCTCTGCAATCTCCTGTTTGTTGTCCACAACCAGTAAAGGAACACTGAGAAGAATGGTTCGGAATCGCTCCACAGCAGGGGCAAACTTGCCCTGCATGGTCAGCTGGTACGCCGCCTGTAGTCGCTGGACGAGGTCACCGAGTTTCAGGCCGACTGCTGCCTGGCCACCACGGGCACCTGCGTCTTTCCTGTTATGGTCAGATTTTATGCCAAACAAAATAGGTAAACAGTGTCTCAAGGTCAATAGACCCTGTCATTGCGAGCGGCAATGACAGGGGGTAGGTTTTCATATTAAAATGTAACAATAGATCCACAAAGTGCCTACTCGTTCATAAAGCACAGGGACAATATGACTGCCCCCCGTCATGGCCGCTCCTGCAGAATCTATTAGTTAATGTACATGTACACCCAAAAAAACAAAAGACATTATCCTAAACAAGACAAATCATACATGTTTGATTTACAAAATATTATGTTAAGTGATAGAAAATTTGCCCATTCACGGCCTGGTGTTGACGTACCAGTTGCGATGAGGGTAGCCCATGAGTGGTGGGAGGGCCGGCAGGCCACGGTAGGCTGTCCTGGCTCTGGCGTAGGTCTGCATGAAGAGAGGCTTGTAAGGGGTGAAGTCGACCACGCCGACTTGCTCGTGCAGAAGCTGAGAAGATGAAAAGAAATGCAAACCAAATCAGAATGATGATTATGAAAACATTCATTTTGCTGCCAGTATTTATGCACCCCTACCCCCGCGCTGCCTCACCCCTTAGGTGGGGTTTGGTCATAGTTTGGTCACTTTTGTCATGCCCTAGGGTGGGGATTTTGACCCATTGAAATAAAATGTCTGTGCATGAATGCAAGACGCCACGTTTTGCACCCGTGGGTGGGTTTTTTTGTTACCTAAATCTTTCCCCAGGGGTGGGGACTTTGTCATGCAAAAAGCGTAGCGGCAGGGGTGGGGACTTTGTCATGCAAAAAGCGTAGCGGGAAGGAGAGGGGGGAGGGGACAATTGAGGTGCATTATTTTAGCACAATTTTGTTTTGAAACGTGTGGTGGCAGCAAACAAACCGGTCTTTTTCCATTGTTCATGTTGAGCTAAAGAACGCATGCTCAATATGACTTGGAGGGGCAGGATAGAGCTAACTTACCCTAGTAGCGGTCTCGAAGGACCCTGCCAGTACATGATCCACGGGTAGTGAGGAATTGTTGCACCAAACCTGGGCTTGGTGGGTCCCTTTGACTGGGGGTGAAAAGTAACCGTCCTCTCCCGCGCCGGCCATTGGGCCGCCAGCGACCTCCTGGGGGAAGCAAGGAAAAATAATTAGGACATTGTCTGCAATGGGACACCCAGTACTATATAAATCCCAAAATGTACTTGACCCCAGCTCAGATGAGAGGTCACATGAAAGGTCAAAGTTCAACTCACAAGGTCAGCAGGTAACTCGAGGTCATCATCCCCTACATCCCAGCCTCCATCTTCGTCATCCCCGCCTCCGATTCCAACATCTTCACCAAACTCATCACCACCTACAAGAATTAAAGCCCCATTATTTACAGTTAACCAAAATTTTACTCTACAAGTTGACAAGAAAAACCTGACTAAAAGTGTTGATAGCAGTGGCAACAAACACTAGATGATTTTCCCCCATGTAAACTGGTAACTTTGGTGGAAAATTTCCAACTGAAGGTGCTTTTATTTTTTAATTGTCTGCAGACAATTTTTGATTGAGGTACAAATATGTACGATTTGTTGGTATGCATGCTGACATTTTCCTGTTGGTAACCAGCAATATCCCATTTTTATTGCATGACTGGGCATATAGCCAAGTACACTACACACGCAAATGTATGGTCTAAAAGGGTTAAGTAACTGAGTATTTTCAAGAGGTTACCCACCGTCCAAGACAAGTTCAGCGTCCTCGCCCCATCCTCCATCCTCCTCCATTTCAACCTCGGCCGCCATGGCAACCCCGCCCTTCCCCTTAGGCATAGCTCCTTCAAAGAATCCCTTAGACATGGTCAATAGGGGCCAGTTGTCTTCAGACTGCATGATTGGGGGTGGGGGCTGGAGTAGGACTGCGCTGGGGTTTACTTCAGGTAACTGATACAGCGAACAAAATGGGAAGCACCCTCAAAATTGGTCTTGAACTAGGTTGGACTAGTAAATTTGACTGTGAAACGTGTCTACCATGACCACCCTCAGGACCGAAAAAACATTTGTCACTATGGACCTTTTCCATTACCATGGAAACCTTCCCTGTATGTCCACCATAGCTGGGACGCGGTCAGTGCATGAACTATATGAGTTAAGTGTTTTCATAATTCAGTGATTTTCAGTGCATCGTTTCACTCAGAATTCTTTCCACACCGCTTTTTCTCAAAGCGACGCGCGTGGCAATCACGTGCAAAGAGGGCTCAGTGTGAATTTGTGTGTGCGAAGAGCACGTTGTGCGCGTCATGGATGCGCGCTGTTCGATTGAACAACAACGCAAAAAGCTGCGTCCCAGTAATGGCGGATGTGTACATGAAAGGCGTCCTGGGAAAGGTCTATAAATAGGTTGCATTAGCATTATACTTTTTTGACAACGGTTCACGCTACTTGCATGGCAACGCGTTTCTCTATTCGTTTTGCACAGAAGCCACAAAGGGAACATTTTCTGTTGAGTTTTTCTGTTATAAACATCACAAAAGTAGAGGGTATGGTAGCGTATCGCTATGAGAGTAGGTATGAGCAAACCATTGCAAGTCATTATGGTCCTTATTTTTCAATATTTTCTTCTAAAAGAATAATAGTAAAACACACTGTGCGCAAACACAATGGATGTAAAATGTGAGCGTGAACCAGTAACCACAGTTACAGTCCAACACCCGCAACGTAACGTCACGACTCTGCCAGCAAATATTAGTCTTTAGTTGGCTTTGTCCTAGCCTTCACTATAATACAGATGGTGATATAATCACACTCCCCCTTGACATACCTTCTCCTCCTCTTCAAATCCTTCCTTTAATTCCTCTGCCTCGTCCGTCAGTCCGTGGGTGGCAGCCGTCAAGTAAGCAAGGGCTTCTGTTCATACACAAATACCAGGGAAAAGAAAGAAAATAAAATGTCATGACTCGAGGGAACATATCCGGGAAAATGCTTGTTGTAAAAGCAGTGATGTCTTGTAGGGTATGTCTTGTATGGGTACTGTTATTTTGTCCAAAAACTGGGTGAATAATAAAGTTTTTACGTGCAAATTCTTAATGCTTCCCTAAAGGTAGACGTGACCCTTAACGGAATTATACTTACTCTGCCCACAAGACTTCAAAATCTTGACTCTTTCCTGGACGTCTCCCAGGTACATGGCACACTGGTATTGCCCACTGGTGTCCTTGCGTATTTCAGCTGTAAAATGAAAAGTTTGAACAACAGGAAAATATTACATATAGTTTTCATATCGTCTATTCCATGTTTGTCGACATCTCAATGTGCTTTGCATCTATCAGGAATTTCATGAACATTGAGATACATAGGCTGGTGGTGCTTTCAGTAGCCAAGCCAGAAACACTTGGGGAAAGCCCCTTTTCTTTGGCAAACAAAAATGCTGTGCGATCTTTTAGGATTACCTTTAGAAAATAATTGCCTATTTTACTTTTAGTACTTTTTTCTGCCAACAAGTGTCTTTAGTACAAGCGCTTTCAAGTTTAAAAATGAAGAGTTTCATCGCAAAATGCAATAAATGCCATACCAAAAAAATTAAGATAATGGTGTCAGTACATGCCATTGACTGTAGTGCTTAGTTGTAACACAAAATGGAAGTTTTCTCAAAATGCCAAAAATTGATATATAGCATTTTGTGATGAAACTCTTCATATGTAAAGACACCAAAAGTATGAAGCATAATAACAATCCAGATAGGTAAAGTACAGTACAAAGAAGAAACAGCAACATGAATACCATGAAAAAAATATATATAAAATTTGAACACAGAAAAGTGGCAACGGGCGTTTCCACGAGAAAAATGAGAATTAACGGACCAATTTTCATCATCTTGCGAAGTTTCTCCAGATTCCCTGTGATCAGATACAGGAAGGAGAGTTTGTCAAAGTTCTTAGTGCGCTGGTATGCCATTTCAACAACTTGATGGTTGCCCTGTAGGAGGGCCGCTTCGCCGAGTTTCTCCCAGCAGCTCTTGTCGTCTAGGGCGCGCGCGGCTTCTAGCGCCACCTCGATGTTGCCACATTCCAAGGCTAATGCGAAGCGAGTCTTCTCGTCTTTTACGAAATGCAGTGCCACCTGAATTGTCATGAAAATAAGTCCTTGTATTGGTTGACAATTACATGATGAAAAACCAATAGCTTGCAACAATGAATAGGCTTTTCCATAAAAACAGAAGCCAAACTGTCAAATCTGTTGCATTTGTTAAAATGGCATTTTCCAGTTAGCAACATTTTAAAAAGAAATTCCAATGCAATGTGTGAATACTGTACAAAATGTAAAATATTTTCCAAATAGTTGAACATTGTATAATAGTTTATTTTGTCCTGTATAGAAAGAACTGTGTGCCGAGTGCTTCTTCAAGACACTGAGGAAAAAGCCATAGCATGCTCGGATGAGACTCAAACTCATGACCTTCAAACAAGGCAGATGTCTTGTCACGACACAAGGGGGACACGGTGTCCCGTTTTCATGGAAATTACCCAAACTTGACTTGTACATCTGGGCTCCCATGTAATACATACGGCAGCCCCAGGGGTGACGACTGCCTCACGTATTACATGGGGCAGCCCCAGGGGTGGGGCAAACAATTAAAACCACCCTTCCTACCTCTGGGTATCCCTTCTTCTGCAGATAAGCTATGATGGATTGTCCCACGAGTTTGGCCGTTCGCACCATGTGTAGTACTTCATCATACTTGCGATGGATCAACGCCAGTTTGAACTTGAACTCGGTCGGGTCGATGTTTAGGATGCGCGGACGGCATTCGCGGTCTAGACAATACACGTTCCGACCTTTGACACGCGTGATGTAGATGGGCACGTCCAAGGTGCGGATGATACCGTGGTCTCTGTGCGTTTATTAAAAAACAGACAAAAGGCTATTTCAGAATTTTGTTTTTTGAAGAATATTACCCAGAAAAACACCCAAGTCTGTTTTCGCTAGTAAGCATTAGTTTTTTTTTAAAGGAGCATTATCATTCAATCTTCAGATCTACTCTACTGGGCTAACTTTCTTCAACCATAATAGAAACAAATCTACAACGTACCCATTGCTGATGACGTATTTGATGTGATTACTCGTCGTGTAGATGAAGACGCCGCTCTCATCCCAAGCTCCGCTCTTAACACGGATGTTCTCGTGGATGGTACACAGACTGTCAAGCTTTCGATTGCAGATACCAAGAGCTGAAATGGTGAACCCAAAAGAAAACTCTCATTCTGTGGACCATGTCTGAATTACATGGACAAGTTACATGCATAATTTCAAGATAACTTGGACATGGCCACGTCGCAAGTCATGTTTTTTCTAAGTCATATATATGAAACGTATAACCCGGACAGAATACTCACTGTGTTTTCCAAGGAGTGCAACATGCGACATATCAGCTGACCACACGGCGTATCGCACTTTGGATATGCGCACCGAGCCCAGGGAGCGTTTCTGCTGCACATCAAACAGGGTAACCGTGTCGTTGTCGCGCAGCAGTAGCATCCCGGTGCCAGCGTACATGATCTCATCGCACGTCGGTGTTTGTACTTTCTTTGTGACCTCGTTCTTCAGGTTTTTTACTATGATCTGTGGGATTTGAGTAAGAAAGATTATTAGAATATTTCAAAAATCTACACTTAATATTTTACCCTCAATCTCATCTACAGACTCACAAATATTTTGTTTATTCTTTCCAATATACGCTCGTAACCGGGACGGCCTATAATGTAACACAAGTGTCCATCCCGGTTCCGAGCGTATATTGAACACAGGATTTTTAGAAAGGCATGTTGTCCCACTATTTATAACCTATTTTGGGCCTAAGTTATATCTTCAGAACAACAAACTTATTTTTTTTTTTTTAGACCAGACAAAAGTATTTACTCGAAAATATGGTCTGTGTTGCCAAAACGCCCCCTTTACTGTGGAAAGACCCATTTGTCAATAACTTCAAACAAGTGTTGTCCATTTCTTTAATGGAGATTCTTACGGCATGAGTCCTGTCCATAACAGCAAATCGGTTCCTGGCAACCCACACTGCAGTCAGCCCTGATGATCGCTTGCCTTCTGGAGCTGTCAGTAAAATGATAAAACATCGTTACAACAAATAATGTAGTAATCAACGGATAACGTATCACGAACCTATACTTTAAAAAACAAAGGGAGCTATAATGTAATACTTGTAGAATGTTACGACACTATCAGTCTATGTAACATTATTGGTTCAAACAATAATGTACAGTAATAATAGGCAGTTTTTTATATAGCGCATTTCAGATCTGACGGATCTATCAATGCACTTTCTGCGTTATTACCCCTGGTCATTGGGCTCAGTAATAGCATTCCTTAATCCTTCTCAGCTCCCTTCGCATGCAGCCCCGGCTACTTTAGGCGCTCAACGGCTAACCAAACACATCAACTTTCGCTACCCTCTCAGGTACCCTTTTTGCTCCTGGGTGGAGAGAAGCAATGCGTGACAAAGTACCTTGCTCAAGGGTACACGCACAATGGAAGGGCCGGGCTGGGATTCGAACCCACTATCTTTGGAACTAACCCAGGTTTTGAGTACGATCCACTAGACCGCTCCGCCACAGTACTTTCCACATACTTAGTCTTACAAATCAAATATGAAGTAAAATCTTTATAATCAGTTTAACTTCTAGAGTTTTCACCACAGTTTCAAGATACAGCCCAAGGTATGCAAATATGTATGGTGGAATTTAAAAAATTTGGGGGGGTGGATTGGGGGGAGGGGGAGGGGGAGGGGTGCGTAAAATTGGAATAGCAAAAAATCTTTCCTTTCTTCATCAGGGGCCAATTTCATAAAGCAGTTAAGCAAAAAAATTGCTTAATCAACAATTCTTTTGCTTTATAAAATTCTTAGCAAGAATAGCAGATATTCTTGTGAAAAACGCAAGTTGACATGCAATTTCGACTATTGACTCATTTTTATAAAGCAAACAAATTTTTGATTAAGCAAATGTTTTTGCTTAATTGCTTTATGAAATTAGCCCCAGTTATTTTAGTGCAGTTTAGACAGTTAAACTAGAAAATATGAATCGGCCAATACCATCTGGGTTTTGCTTGTCACTGTCCTTTGGGACTTGATACAGGTCGTAGGTACTGTTGTCAACATTGGTTGTACGCTGAAAACAAGAAAACAAATATTTTGGACTATTTTTCAACATCTTTTCAAGGCAACAACAATGTGGTTTATTCAATTTTGTTCCCCATGGATTAGGCCAAACAAAATAAATGGTGTGTTTACGGTAACCCGACCTACCTGGAATTTTTGAGGCCAAATTGCCGACCTCAAACCTTTTTATTGCGATAATTTCCAACGAACATAACATTTTCTACACTTGTACATGAACATGGTTAATAGTGTTAATAGTGAGTTTCAAACATTGCAAAACAACACGCAAATGCATGAACTGAAATATAAAAATAAAATGATAAAATAAAATAATTTTCCTACCTACCTACCTGGATTTTTTTTAGGCCGTTAGCGTAAATGCACCATTTATTTTGTTTGGCCTTATTGAAAGGTCACTAGTTCAGACATTAGCTGGAAGCGTGACAAGCCGTCAGTGCTAACCAAAGCACCATGATCGATACTTGCAGTCGACATGCGTGATTGATATGCGTGATCTATCTCTGAGTTTGACAATGGCCACATGTATTTTCAAGTCCTGGGTATTTTCAAGGCTGTTTTTGTGACCAACACAAGAACCATGTTTTTGTTTAGTCACCCAAAACAGACACTAAGTCTGTTCTAGTGATTTTCTGATGGCAGTGGTAATAAGGGCAACAGCGCTAGGAGTATCCTGCCCCCATACAAGAATCCACCATTATTATTATTATTGTATAGACTAAAAGCCAAAACATGAAACCTGTTTTCTGTTTCAGGCAAAAAATGTAATAATTTTAAGCAGAATAAGCATGAGACATTTATCCAGCGTTTGAGCTTGTGAATAAACTTTGAGAAGTGCGACACATGTTGTAGTCATGCGACTTGGTAGATCTGCATGGCAACAGTGCTTTGGACCCCTTACCGTGCATATGACTACAGCATTCTCAGCAGGATTATAAGACATGCTGTATACAGGATTCTTGGTCCCGCCGCGGAGCTGCATGATTGCTACGTCCTTGGATGTAGTGAAGTCCAGCTTGCGCAAATAGCGTTCTTTGACGTAGTACAAGATGTTGCCGTTGGTAGCGTACGCGGGACGTTCACGTTCCAACTTGAAGACTATCATGCCGCTGTCGTGACCTGGTTAAATGTAGTGTTTGGCAGTTGAAAATATTTAAGGATAATTTGGAAATTTAACCTTTTGCATCCAAAACCTTTTCATCAAGTGCAAAAGGTCCTGCTTTGGGCCCATTAGACAGCCGAAGTGTGATGTGTGTTGCCGTGGCAATTGGCTATAAACTAACATGGCCTTCAGAAAAGTACCATTGCAAAAGCACAGGGACACGGTTGAGTGGTTTTTAGTGTAGAGCCAATTGCCTAGGCAAGCAACAAAAGATGACGTTTTCACTTCGGCAGTCTATAGGGACACTTAGGGTGTAAATAGTTACAGACGGGATTGGACAACCGTTACAGACAGCATTATCTTCATGTGCGATTGATTTGAGGATGTGTTTAATAACAACCACACTGCAACTACATTCAAAGAAAACAATGAACAACTGTGTCCATTCTTTCAAGAAATTGTGCAAAACTGCTATCCTATTTAGACTAGTTCTCTGGCTATACCATACAGAAAACAAAATAATACAATGGTTGTCATGAGGGAGCCCTTGTAACAAATGAGTGTGCACATGCATTGATATAAATTCATCATCAATTATCGATTTCTCATAAATAAATTTTCATTTTTTTAATAAGAAAAAATACCTACCAGCAGCGAAGAGGTTCAGACTGGGATGAGGCGTGATGATCCAGAAACGATCGTGGTCTCGACGGAATGTCTGAATGCAGGTCCTGCAAAAATGAAAATGATCATGTTTTGGACGTAAATCATAGAATGAAAATTACATGATGAACAATTTAAGGACGGCACAATTTAACGGTTTAGTTCATGCACTGGAAGCCCCATCTAATGGCAGAAGTACAGGGAAGGGATGTCTAGTTCATAGGTTTTCTATCATCATTGGGAATAAAAACACAAAGAAAAACAAACTTTGGATCTGAAAGTAATCTTTTTTAGGTTTTGTCCATAAGATATTTTTGTTGGTCTCAAACCTTTTGGACATATCCCAAACGCGGATGCTCTTGTCCTCTGAATTACTCAGGATCAGTTCTTGTCGAGGGTGAAAGGTCACGCAGGACACGTTGTTGTAATGTCCGCGGCAGGTGTCGACCTCCCATGCTTTGGCATCTAAAACATAAACAGAAGTACACAAAATTTCATTAATTTCAGATGATGACCTGAAATAAAACAGTGTCTGGTTAAAAGATTTCTTCTAAACTTAAATGCAAATTGTTGAATGTTATAAAGAATTTTCACAAAAATGACTGCGAGAGAAAGGACAAATTTGACCCTAATCACCATTTTAAGATTATCTGAACTAATTAGCCCTTTGGGTGTTCCACATAAAAAGCGTCTGGTGTTCTGACGTACTTCCTTTCACATGCACACTTAGTATACACTTGCCCAGACTAAATTGTTTTAGCTACGAGGTGTACAGAATCAATACCGTGTTCACCAAAGGACAAAATGGCATAACGAAAGTAGACCATTGGGTGCTAGGCATTGGCACTGAGTGCCACTGACCACCTATCAACAACAGCCTAGTATGTGACTTTCTAAACTTCACCTTGAAAGTAAAGAATTCAGGGCACCAGCCATTATGCAAATGTTACACGCGAAAGGATAATTTGCATATATTAAAAATATAAAGAAACAGGGTGTCCGCGGGTTTCAGCAAGTCAAATTTAAGACTTTTCAAGACCTTTTTAATGCCTTTTTAAGACCAATTAAACCCCCAAAACAGGAAAGAATTCCATACTCGGCCACCACAGGCCTAAAATCTAGCTAACAATTTAATACTTTTTAATGCTTTCTAATACCTTAAATTTAGAAAATGAATTTAAGACCCGCGGACACTCTGAGAAATAACTGAAAACCAACCATTCATTCTCCACAGCTTAACATAGCGGTCGTCGGCAGCTGACACAATCAGAGGCATTGTGGGATGGAAACAGGCCCAGTTGACGCCTCGGTCATGGCCCTAAAACCAAACAGAGTACAAAACAAAGTGAGGAATGACATTTGCAGAAATAATATAGCCCCTGTATCAGATATAACATGGGAGCTTTACATTATTAACCCTGGTCATTGGTCATTTTAGCCTGCTTAAAGGAGCGTGTCCAGATCACATTTTTGAACGCTCAGTTTTCCCATGGGTGTTGCAATTTTGATACCATATTATGTCATAATTCGTTGCAAAGCTGACATAGTGACGAATATGCAGTGTTAAAGCCATTGCATATTCGTCACTATGTCAGCTTTGCTACGATATTTTCCCTCATTACCATTCTGAAATTTCGCATTCTCAATCCGTATATTTTCAAGGATATCGTAAAAACCACTAATGTTTTGTAAACTAATTTATCTGGTTCCACAAAGCAGTGCTGTGATTACACCACCAATTCTGCTTACACATCCAAATTGGAGATTGCAAATTTCCCGTTTTCTTCTAAAGGATAGTATTTTGGGGAGGTATTTCATTCGATTCTTAGTTTAAAACAAAATCCAATTTGCGAAATATGAACACGCCCTTAAACTCCCCATATTACCTCCAGTACATGTTTGACTACAGCGTCCGCAGTGCCAAAAAGGTCAGGGGTCATAGTGGACTTGACATGATCCTCCACCCCTCCTGGTCCAGGAGCAACATTTTTCTTTTTGAGACCTGAACAAGGAAAAGATTCTGTATTAGGCTTGGACGATTTTAACTTTTTCTAATCAAATCTGATTCTACTTAGGAATTTTGATTTCATTTGGATTTGATTCCATGTTTCAAACAAAATTTGGCAACTAAAATTAGAAAAAGATTCATAAACCTGACAAAACACTGTCAAATTTCTGGAACTTTGTACTTTCTGTATTTATTAACATTCATTCATAAATACATTAAACAGTTTACGCATCCCTATTGGATGAGAGCACATCCCGTGGCCAGTCTTAAACGGACGATAAAGACCGGCCAGTCTTAAACACTTTCTTGCTGGCTTGCGGCTGCGCCCACACCCTAGTCATTGCGTATGGAACACGCACATGCACACGCACACAGAAAGTGCACGTGCCTGAAAGCATAATGTGCAAAATGTGCGAAGTACCCCGTAGAATGGGTCATATTTTGAAAGGGAGTCAACTGACCTGCAAAATCCCAGACCCGGACAGTTTGATCCAAGGAAGCGGACACGATGAGGTCTTCGGTAGGGTGGAAGTTGGCACACATGACGTAGTGGTTGTGGCCAGTCAGTTGTCTGCATACATAGGGACCAAAATTAAAAGTAATAAATTTATGCAAATGCGAATTTGCTATCATAAATTTAATTTACGGGAGCGTGATGACCAGATGACATTTTTGAGGCCCCCAATTTTCCCATGGATGTTGACATTTTGACACCATTTCATTAGGTCATATTTTTCTCATTACCGTCCTGAAATTTTTCAGGGATATCGTCACACTAATTTATCTGGTTCCATAAAGCAGTGCAGTGATTATACCAAACCTTTTTGCTTCCACATCCAAATTGGGGATTGCGCATTTTCTGTTTTCTTCCATTGGATAGTATTTTGGGGGAATGTATTTTATATGACTGTTAGGCGAGAACGAAATCCAATTTTTTGGAAAAATCTAACAATTAATTTTGCAAATTTAATTTGAATATAAATTCAACATTTTTTCTGTTTGCCGGAGATAGTGGCACGTTAAACTTGGATTTGAATTCAAGCTCAGGCAAATTTTCTTTGCTTACTTTGAAATAGGAAATTTTTGTAATGTGTCCAAATTCAACAATGTTTCTTGTGACATTGCCAATTGATGAGCTATTTCATTCACTTGTTACCTTAAATTTGATTTCTATGGTTGGAATTCATTTTGCATACATTAGTTGTTGCGAGGTAGGACAGGCCCTGAACAAGCTTTGTGCGCGAGAATTTGCGTACATTGCAAAAATCCCCTACTAATTAAAAAGAATCGACATTCATGTAAGAAGGTATATTTTAAACATAATAAGGTAAAAGACAAACAAAACAAAACATGTCATTGACGTACCCTATGCAGTTCCTAGACTGCCAGTTCCAGATACGAATAGTCTGATCATCAGATGCACTCAAAATCCATGGATATTCCTGGGAAAAAATGTATTTCATAAAAAATGTACAATTTAAGACCGGTCACCTACATCTTGAGAGTGTTCAAGTTTCTTGTCCATGACGGCATACATAGACTGTTAATCCTTACCTTTGGAGCTTAGCCTCAGAAAACCGACTTTTAAGCACTTTGACACTTGAACGATGCATATTATTCAGAAATAAACAATTAAAATTGCTGAGTTTTTATCACATTCTGATGATTCTAATTATGCCAAAATTAAACAAAAATCTTCAACTTCAGTATAACTGTTGAACAGTTTTTACTCCAGTGCAAATCCAGGGTTCTCTATATATAGACAATGTGCCCTCTGGCGTCACAACAGACCAAAACATGCCTAGCGTTATGTGCACGCAGTATGTTTTGCATAAATTTGGTTTAGGAATGAGGTCGCATGGCGAATCGTCTTTGAATTGTGTGACCTTTGGCATCATTACCAAACCAAATTTATGCAAAACAGGATGCGTGCGCCTAACGACGACCAATTTTCAACAGAGGGTGCTTTAGATATAAACAAAAAGCACATCGTCTATATCTTGTGCAAAACTGCAATGTTCTTGAAATGTACTAAATTCCAAAACTGGTTCAGAATTTTGGAAAATTTAGAATACATCGCACCAAAAAATGGTATTGGGGTCAGGGATATCAGTGCACTTACATGATGGAAGGTGGTTGTACGGATGTAATCCAAATGTCCTAGGAGCGTGAACAGACATCGCTTCAGCTTGTAGTTCCAGAGTTTAACCTTGTAGTCGTCTCCGCCGGACACAAAGAGGGGCTGCTGTTGGTGGAACCCAATCCCACGAACTGGACCTGTGCATAAAATATACATCGTCATTATTAACAAAACTAGAAATGTACACCTTAGTGCTTGCTTGGGGGAAAACAAATTAATGTACAAACACCACAAAATTATTTCCCTCAAATGGTATTTCATGCTGGAAATTGACAACCGAAGGTGGTCAAACAATTATTTGATGTTTCGGTGCTAACGTACTCGGAAAAAGTCTTGTAGAATTAGAGGATAAAACATTTGGTTTTCAAGATTGCGGATATTCGGTTTTCGAGACTTTTGGTTTCTCCCAAATCCTAATCTTACCATCGTGTTCGTCAAACTTTTCAAGCATGGTACACATGCGATAGTCCCACAGTTGAATAGTGCCATTATGCAAGCTGGAGAGAATCCAGGGCCGATTTGGGTGGAAGCACAGGCCTAAAAAGAGAGAATGAATGAATTTAAAAAGGTAAAATGCCACGACTGTTAGTAAACACACAGATACGATTTTGCCTGGCAACCCATTTTTGTAATACAAGGCAAGTATTTAGACCTTATGCACAGCAGCCATGACAGAGGACAGGTTTTCATATTTAAATGATGTGACAATAGATCCACAATGTGCCTACTCGTGCATGACGCACTGTGACAATGTGACTGCCCTCTGTCAGTGTCATGGCCGCCGTGCATCTATTCTATGCTAAGCAAATTCTCGTGGAAAAGTCTTTGTCACAAACCACTGAGACAAAGACTTTTCCACGGAAATGCATAACAAGTTTCATCCCTGTGACTAACCTTTCACCCTGGCCGACTTTGTCTCAAACTTGGTCAACATGATTTGAGGTTTTCTTCAGAATTAAGTCCAACCTTTACACAATCTAGAATAATGACAGATGGCAAGAAAAATAATACATTAATGAAGCCTCTTTGAAAACCAAAAAGAGTTAAAGAATCAACCTCTCAACACTTTTTCTTTGATACATATCAAACATACCGACAAACATGTCCCGAAACATAAATGTAGCAAATGTAAGTAATCATCGGGGATTCCCTTTGTGGCAGGGAAGTCCGTGTAACGGACTCGCAGTGCAAAACACTCAATCCATCAGCGCTGTGCCAATACGGCGCGTGTTGCATTGCACATGCCGAGCTGCGAGCGCGGTACTCGGACTATCCCACTATGATTGAAGGGAATCCCCGATGATTTCTCCCATTTATTTGCAAAATTTCTGTTTCGGGACATGTTTGTCAGTATGTTTGATAAAGTAGGCCTATCAAAGAAAAAGTGGTGAGGTCGATTCTTGAAATACTTTTGGTTTTCGTGAAAATGAGTAAAAAAGTTGCCAAGTTGCCGATCCCCACCTAGCACCTCCCCTGCACACGCCCCACCTCGCTGCTGAGAGGCTAGGCAGGCTGACACTTACTTCCAAATACTGAAAGCCGTCCAGATCAAACTGTACGGCTTTCAAGAGCAGCATTTTTCCCCCCATCAAAACCGTTGGCAAAATGGAATCTTTAGTTTACTCATTTTACAGGAAATTGCTATTTTTGGTAAAATATGAATCTCCACACGTTCTACATACCTCCCTGGCTGAAATTGTCTGAATAGTGGCGTACATTCGTCCGTAAAACCCGAATCTTTCAGGAGCAATCATACCGCATGACTTGTAGAATTTTTCCCCTTTTCAAAATGGCGGATGTAGACTCGGCGCAGTCGTTCTTTCGGCCACCAGCACGTACTAGCACGGTACAGACAAGGGGGGCGCTGTTCACATTTATTCGCTCTTGCCTGTGGGCATGTACCGTTCCGCCGGCCGGCGCTCCGCTGGCGAATCCACAGTCACTGACGCGAGTACACGTTAAAAATGTGATATATTTCCTCATGGCTTGCATCTCTGAATTGTTTATATATTTTTGTAAATTGATAGTTAGTTAGAAAACCTACAAGCTGTTTAATTATCGACCAATTACTCTCAAAATGATTGTCCATGTATGACAATTGCGTTGTTTACACGTTGCCAATGTCTCTCAACTACGAATGAAGTATGATTTTTTCTTCAGCAATTCCGTTAGATGACGAAAAATATTGCCACCCAACTCCCCTTCCCTCCCTCCCAATTAAACAAATTGTAAAACAAAAATCAGAAAGGACTCGATAAGAACCACAGAACCTCTCGAAACTATACAATTCCAGGCGCCTATAGCTTTTGAGTAAGGATGCCGCCAACTTTTTTAAGCACATGCAGCCGATTTCACGAATCATAACGCACTGCGTAAACCCACTTGCGCAACATTTTATTGCGTAAGTTGCGCAACATTCTTCCGAAGATAACACGCAGGCTATGAAGCTTGCGCCATTTGTCAAAAGTTGCGCAAGCTGCGCAATGCTTCGTGAAATCGGCTGCATGTGCTTAAAAAAGTTGGCGGCATCCTTACTCAAAAGCTATAGGCGCCTGGAATTGTATAGTTTCGAGAGGTTCTGTGGTTCTTATCGAGTCCTTTCTGATTTTTGTTTTACAATTTGTTTAATTGGGAGGGAGGGAAGGGGAGTTGGGTGGCAATATTTTTCGTCATCTAACGGAATTGCTGAAGAAAAAATCATACTTCATTCGTAGTTGAGAGACATTGGCAACGTGTAAACAACGCAATTGTCATACATGGACAATCATTTTGAGAGTAATTGGTCGATAATTAAACAGCTTGTAGGTTTTCTAACTAACTATCAATTTACAAAAATATATAAACAATTCAGAGATGCAAGCCATGAGGAAATATATCACATTTTTAACGTGTACTCGCGTCAGTGACTGTGGATTCGCCAGCGGAGCGCCGGCCGGCGGAACGGTACATGCCCACAGGCAAGAGCGAATAAATGTGAACAGCGCCCCCCTTGTCTGTACCGTGCTAGTACGTGCTGGTGGCCGAAAGAACGACTGCGCCGAGTCTACATCCGCCATTTTGAAAAGGGGAAAAATTCTACAAGTCATGCGGTATGATTGCTCCTGAAAGATTCGGGTTTTACGGACGAATGTACGCCACTATTCAGACAATTTCAGCCAGGGAGGTATGTAGAACGTGTGGATATTCATATTTTACCAAAAATAGCAATTTCCTGTAAAATGAGTAAACTAAAGATTCCATTTTGCCAACGGTTTTGATGGGGGGAAAAATGCTGCTCTTGAAAGCCGTACAGTTTGATCTGGACGGCTTTCAGTATTTGGAAGTAGCTGACACTGTGACAGGCTGAGCGACTCCGCGAAGGCCCGCGGCAGCAGTCGGCAAAATTTGGTCACACCCCCCAATCAAAATGGTCTAGCTACGCCCCCGCCTAGACATTATGAAAACGCGATAAATTCCCGAAATGTGGTTAGAATTAGAACATAAACGAACAATTTCGCTACTTTTTAAACTCACTCAATTCCGTCCATGCATCAAATTGCACGGCCACGTCACTTTCGCACACGCAAACGGGACGCTGGTAACTTAGTAAAATCCCACTCCTTATCACTTTTGCGCCGGGTACCATCTACGAAAGAGCATGTCTGATGCCTAAACTTCCATTAGCTTTTTACAGTAAGCCAGTTTTCGACTTTCAGCGCCAGGCTTTTTAATATTGCCTTTGACGTTTACGTAAACAGTTTCAGCTTTGGTTTGGTTATTTTGGTACATTAAATAATTTTATTACAGCACTTCAAAAGCTCTTGTGATAAAAATATGTAGGATTTCTGAATGCAGAGAAGCATGTTACTACAATGCATGCAATTTCAAAACAGCGAAATTTTAATTTAATCAAACAGGCCTCGTGTGACTACTGCTTGAAATTTAATAAGGGTCAATGATAGCCGGCTAATCAACTCGTACCGTAGCCATTAACTTGGCTGAACACTGCCCTCTGTTGCCATTCACTTGGCTAGGTACTGCCCTCTGTTGTCAAGTACGAGCGAAATAAGATGTGCATTTCATATCTTTTTTATCAACAAATTGATTGCAAGTGTCCATAGAATTTACTGTTTTTGTTTTATTCTGAGCAATATTTGTTCTTTTTGCTTCGTTATGATTCCCAGAGGTTTGTTTTCGCGACCACAACTCAAAACATTTTTTATGACGTAATTATCGGTTCAACCAATTAACGTCTCCGGTTATCGACGACCAAAGCCGACTATTAGTTGAATTCGCAATTACGTCACAAACATATCTTTCATTCGTTTAAATCTGTCTTAACCATTGATATTATTCTATAAACAGCCCACACCTAATACTGCAAACGTGTCCCTGTACATGTAGTTTATTGGCTTCCCTAGTTTGGCTTATTACATAACACCAGCTTTGTTGGCGTTTTTATATTATCAGTGAGTTGGGAACCACATGCTTCAGAAAATGCACTGGTATTCTAAAAGTGCATGTAGGTTTATTGCCAGACGATAGAATTATGCTGGTTGTTTTATTTCATAATAGATATTGGCGCCACTTGCTTAATTTGCATCTCGGTACAGTTGACATTATTATATATATTTTTTTATTTTTGTATGTATTAGGACATGAAGGTACAATGAAGTTTTGACTTCGTGTTATGTGTAGTGCGAGCAAAATGTACTTTGTTTTTACATTATGGTAATGAGGCGAATTTTTTTTGACAAGAATTGCGTGCAAAGTGCTTTCGGCAGACCGAATCGGTGCTCATTTACGTTGGCCACAAATTTATAACGAAGGCCTTTGCGCTGTTGTATGCCTACCACTTGAAAAAGCAGCGAGCTTTTTTCCCTGGAAAAAAAGTACGGTTTATGCTTATCAACCTTGCAGCAAGCACGTAATAATGAAAACTCTGTGTAAACGCCAATGTCATTCTTTTTTCCTTGCATTTGAAGGTCAGTGAATTGGTTATTGGCATACAACACACGTACTCGCAAAAAAATGACAATTTAGCGAGCTTGACAGAAACGTGTGTGGCTCAGAACGATTGCATCTTGCGGTAATGTTTTATTTGACCTGCTGAAAGCAGACGACACCGATGCGCATGAAGAGGAAAAGGCGCGCAAATGAGCTTCGTGCTGAAATACTCAACTACACGCACTCGAAGAGAGCAGACGTCGTTTTTGAACTCGTACAAGTGTCGCCGCCACACGATGCACCATTTATATTTTACATCTCGTATAATTACTGTTACATGGTCTCGGAATAGCATTCTTGCTTCTTTATAAGGTGGGCTTGTCGGTTTAGTTTCAAATCGTTGTTGACGTCAAGCAACAGAACTGGAAACGACTTAAATAGTGACATCCTGCTAATTTTACGCAGAGGGCTTGGGCAATTTAGCTGTATACTCAACGTTGCCAGGCATCAGTGCCAAACACTATTGACTTGTCCAGGGCATTGCATAAATTGCTACGTCGGTGAATGGACACAAACACATGCTAAATACAACATAGCGTGTTGTATCTATTTTAATTGCTACAATGGGTATTTCGGCATCTTCGCCTAGGCGGTGCGCCACAATAAAAACAACATCTCCGTGTACGACTGCGGTCAACATGACACCGACCAGGGAGCAACTGGACTATCGCCGTATGGACAGCCGATCGTACCGGTACTTTCGCCGCATCCAACCCGTGCTCTTCTACCTGGCCGTCGTGGTAGTTTTTCTTGGTTATGCTTTCTTCGGAGCGGCCGTTTTTGTGTATCTTGAGGCAGAAACTGAAAAGACACGCTTCGAGGATCTCATGACGAAGAGAGACAATTTTCTGGACTTGGTGAGGACCAGTATCGAAACCGCTGGAAATTTGGTCCCAGAATCCACTTCCGATTCCACCCTCTCCCCTACAACTCTTAACTCCAACGAAACAGCTTTCAACGACACAAGACCCAAAATGGACATAAATATACGCCTAACTGAAATTGACAGAGAGCTTCGCAAGTACGAACATTTAGTGAAGAAGTACAGGAATATTGACCTGGACGGCGAACCAATGTGGAACTTTTTTGGCGCGCTTTTTCTCTCGGCAACCGTCATCAGTACAATTGGTGAGTCACATTTTCTATTTTAACTACATTTACAAATCTTCAAAACGGTAGAAATTCAGAGATGTATTCGTTGACAGAAAAACAACTACGACGTTTACGGGAAATTTGTAATTTTTTTTCAGAAATATCGATTTGACAAACGCGAGACACCACTAGATATTTTGATATAAAAAGTTCTATTTAGGCCACATAATTCGTGATTGTATTGAATATTTCTCCTCCTGTTCGTTATAATCGAGAAATGTAAATTCGTAGAGAATATCTGACCCTAAAGCGTGATGCATAAAAGAACGGTTCGTCGGTTTCTCCCCGAGGCGCAAATCGACGTGCAAATTGATTCCCTTCAGTTAAATTTACTCTGTCTTGGCTTTACTGTTCTATGTATCATTTGGTACATTCGATTAGAGTCCACGGGTCGATACGAGATTATCTCGTTTCAAAATGTCATGGCTGATCATATTAATGTGCACGATCATCTCCAGGTCAGGACCCACCGAAAGAAGCTTATCGAACACACCCACATTTTGATATAGGCCTAATAAATCCAGTAAAAATCGGTTCTTTCGGCTATACCGTGTTCACTGCAGGCTCTATCAGCACGGAGGACTAGCGGGGATCGGGAGCTAGGGCGCTAAAAACGTTGCCCTTATGTTTCTCCAGTGACATTTTCCGCATGTTGAGCCCTCGGTGAGATTTTTATGATCCGGTCGTTAATTGTAAGCCCCTCGTCCGCCGAACAGGTGTTTCGGTGGTGGCTCAAGTCATTAATTATGAAACTCCCGTAATGAAGCTTATATCAGGTTCCACAACAGTCAGCTTTAATCACCCGAACATTTCACCAAATTTAAACGGGGGCCATTTTAAAATAAAATGATGTTTGCTGTTATCTTTGCAAAATAAATCCCCAGAAATTTAAAAGTGTTCTCAGTACAATCAAAGGCACCGTAATTATATAGAATAGATTGACCATATTTTGTTTTTATGCGTTATGTAGCCTACAAGTTAAGCCACTGCGCTAGGTTTAGTTGTTTTCATTTGTTGATGCTGCAAGTTATCTATTCAAAAATGTGGCAAAACTGTTAATTGGTGATGATATATGTAGGACCATGTGTAATCATAACTAATTAAATCAGAGCAGACTGGCGTTAATTTTAAATTAAGCTTTGTGCAAATGCTTGATGTTGCTAACAGATTTTGCCAATCAGTTCAAAATGGCCGACTCATGAAAATAGTCCATCGATAAAGCGAAGTATGGACGAGATAGAACTCCGGACGCGGGTGCAAATGATCGATTTGGCGGGAAATCAAGAGGAAATTCTGCAGTGCAGGTGCAACGGCTGAGACCGAGTGATTATCATGCTGAACTGAAACTTTGAAATTCACGCTTGGACGAACCGATGCGCGCAACGCGTCAGTCCCTGGGTTTTAGCCGATACACCATTCGGTCTGTCGCCCCGTTGGCTCGCGGAGGTGTCGTACACTGATCGATTATTGCGATAACACTGCGCATAATGCACAGGACATGAACAGAAACTGTGAATGGCCACTCGTGGGAATCGCAGCGCATATGGACCGTTTGCACCAGCAGCGGCCATGTGGGCAAGTTTTAGTATGTGGAAATTGAAATAATACGAGGTCAAACGGTTGTCCCCAAGACAGCCTCAAAAGGTCTATGGTCTAGGCCACCCTTGCCTCGTTTCCGTCCCTGCTGTAACGAGGCTGTATGCCGATGGTGTTTTGGATATACCACTGACCTCCAATACAATGGACGGCTATACAACATCAGATAGCTATATGCGGGAATTGAAGTAACGCGTCCGTCGGCCATCTTAAAGCAAGCAATGTTTTGCCTAGACTGCTCCCAGATCCATACGATTTGCATGTACTCTATTGAAATAAACAAGCATGGCATTGCCTTGGCGGACGGTTGCTTTCTTCAGGGAGTCGCTTATATTAAAGTTCATTGTAACACTCCGCACGACATGTAATTTAGAAATAAACCATAACGCAAGGCTATTAAACCATACCAGCACCATTTTACTTACTTTATGATCCACTGACCATGGTCAGTTATATTATATATACCAACCATAATTTTATGTCTCTGGGTAATAAAATTTAGCACAACACAATTCAGCATATACCGGAATATGTTGATTTTTGTATTCTTGTTCATATACATGGCGTCGCCATAAGTCCAAGCTTCTGACATGGCGCCAAAATTGTTGGCAAGAAATCTCGCGCCAAAATGAACCAATAAGACGTCGGTTTGTGGAGTGGGCCAATAAGCCATATAATGCAACGTTAAAACCCTGAACATCCGTTGGCCTAACTACTCGATCGACGTCTGCCGCCGGAGCGACTTAAAACGTCGAAAAATTCAAATCCTTGAACTGATTTTATGGTGCATTCAACGGGTTTTGTATATCGAACAATACAACAAGCACTCCGTTTGGTTTTTGCAGACCAATTTGGGACATTTAGGTTAATAATGTCCATAGTTTGAAACATACTGTTGTTCAGATGAACATACATGTTATTCTGAAATGCACTAAATTAATTAAATTAATTCCCATGCATTAATCATTTTTCTTTTACTTGTTAACTGCGGCCAACAAGCCTATCGTCATTCGCATCACAGTTTAAATTCACAGCATAATTATGTATACAGCTGTACGTAACCGTGACGACAAAATGCGAAACATCCAAACATTTTAAAGGGCACAATTCTGCCAAACCTTATTACATTCAAAAGGCAAGTCTGAAAAAAGTGGTATGTTTTCATGTATTAAACACCTTCAAGCAATTTTCCATTAACGTTATCTCTCACAAACGAAATCGAGCCAGTTTTTCTTGTAAAATCACCCGAGTCTTCACGCACAAAAATCCTAGACTGTTCCTTTTCATCAAAAGAGTATACCAGTAAGCCATTCCATTAGATAAGAAAAAGCCAGACTATGATAGAAACCTGGAGGGATTGTGAAATGTTATCGTGCGCGTAAATTACTTGCAATTCCCTCCCCCAAGAAAATTCACCTGTCCCGTATCCGGCTATACATACATAGATTGCACGCCTTTTATGTTTTTTGTAAAGGTAAAACAAAAATGGCGGGTATACCTTTCCTTCACAACACTGGAAGTGAATCAGTTTGCCCCGGGGTTATGATCACTATCTGTTTTACCAAGGTGCCTTGCTCAACTCCGTGTAAGCTCATGCAGCACCAAGCTATAGAATGGCGTCGACGGTTCGAGGAAATTGAACGAAGGAGAATTGGCGAGATTAGCAAGTGAAATTACCGAGATACCGGACTAGCTAGTGCCTAGAGGACCAATAATGGGAAATTACAGCTGGAAATATAAGCTCTAGTTGCAGTCGTGACAAACGCATTGAGCATAGGTGATTGGCTAATATTGAATAAATCTTGAGACTTGCCAAAGGAGTCTCCACAAATATTTTACAGATCACATGCTACCTGCAAGCTTTCGAAGTTGCTCGTTTATTTTTTTATAGCCTTATAGGCCTATACTTTATAGCTTGAGGTTGCCTCTTTATTGACACAGTCATTTTGCCCGTGCACTAGTTCCGAATAGGAATACCGAGAAATGAGCCGATTCTCGGTTTTATGGGTTCCTTTTAAAGGAGTGGGATAAAGGAGCGAGTCCAAATCACATCTTTTAACTCCCCCAATTTTCCCATGGATGTTGCTATTTTGATACTATATTTTTCTGTTAAGTAAGGTTGTTTTTGCCCCTACCCGACGTAATTATTAACATTGTATACTCGGTGCTTTCCCGAGATATGAACAACTTCATAGCGTGCTTATATTTTTCTAAATACCATTCTGACATTTCGCGCTCTCAATCCGTATTTTCAAGGATATCGACAAAAACCACCGATGTTTTGTAAACTAATCCGATTCCATAAAGTAGCGCAGTGATCACACCAACCTTTTTGCTTCCAAATCCAAATTGGAGATTGCATATTTCCTGTCTTCTTCCAGTGAATTCTTTGGGAGGTATTTAGTTGTTATATATAGGTTAGAACAAAATCAATTTCGTGGAAAAATATGAAAAAAACTCCTTTAATATGGGAGAGGGACAACTAGTTTAATTTTGGATGCTCATCCAAAATCTTGTGAACGCAAAAATGTAATAATTTGTTCCTTGCCTTGTAAACATTCTATAAGGCCCAATTTAAACGTCGCGTTTATGCCGTGTCAAATTAAACTTAACTTGGCACGACGTTGGCACGAAGTTAGCACGGCAGTGGCTTCAAACGTCGAACTTAATTGGAAACTCCCAGTCGAGCTTAAATACATCCGGGGCTGCTTTCGAGCGCTCGTCCCTGGTGCTCCCAGGTGGTGGAAACGTTACGTCACACACATGCTTACACACCCTTTCGGGCGAGCACCATGGAGCACCATGGAGCACCTGGTGCCGCGCTCGAAAGCAGCCCAACATGGCAGATGGGTATTGTGCACGTCATGGACGTTGTACACGTGCGTTTTCCATTCTGTCCATTGTACGTCGCCATTTTATTATTTTGTTGCACTTGTTTGTTGGTTATTTCTTTACTCACATACGCGCTGCGAGCATGCGCATTCCTATTTTGTGAACAAAATTGCTGACCAACTTCGAACTGGAATTAAAATTCGACACGGCAGAAGCACGACGTATGAAGCCAAGCCGTGCTTGTGCCGCACTAAATAGAGTTAGCACGGCAGACCCTGTCGAGCTAAAATCTTCTGCCGTGTCGAACTCATTTTGCCGAGCCAAATGGCTTCAAACGTCGTGCTTGTGCCATGTCGAATTAAATTAAGCCTGATTTTTAAAATTAGACACGGCACAAGCACGACGTTTGAAGCCATTTGGCTCGGCAAAATGAGTTCGACACGGCAGAAGATTTTAGCTCGACAGGGTCCGTCGTGCTAACTCAATTTAGTGCGGCACAAGCACGGCTTGGCTTGGCTTCGAACGTCGTGCTTCTGCCGTGTCGAATTTTATTCCAGTTCGAAGTTGGTCCGCAATTTTGTTCACAACTAGGAATGCGCATGCTCGCAGCGCGTATGTGAGTAAAGAAATAACCAACAAACAAGTGCATCAAAATTATAAAATGGCGACGTATAATGGACAGAATGAAAAACGCACGTGTACAACGTCCAGCATGACGTGCCAATACTCATCCGCCATGTTGGATGTATTTAAGCTCGACTGGGAGTTTGCAATAAGTTCGACGTCTGAAGCCACTGCCGTGCTAACGTCGTGCATGCTAACGTCGTGCCAAGTTGAATTTAATTCGACACGGCATAAGCGCGACGTTTGAAGCGGGCATAAGCGCGACGTTTGAAGCGGGCCTAAGCTTTTAAAATATACAACCGCCGGCATTGTTTTCACAACTGGTCCGTGCCTCGTATAGTGTTAAACGACCCCCTTCCCGCCAATATTAGATCTTTTGCCCCGGAGCCGGATATATAGCCAGAAGGGAGATTTTCACTTCCACTGTAGCTTCTAGGGGCTCCTTCCGGCTGGAGAGACCCTTAACGCGACTCAAGAGATCAGTTTTACTGGTTGCCATGCGGGGTTTGAGCGTTCTGCGTGGGGTTTTATGGCGCCCATTCCATGTTTTATAAGCCTCAAAGGTGACGTTAAGCATTTGATGTAGCTGCTATTTTGTAACAATTGTCATAAATTAGCAGACGTTCTGTTGTCTTTTCTATTATCTGGATGGTTGCTCCATCTCCATTATGCGGGGCGTCAAAAGAAAATGTGCTGAAAATGAAGGACAACAATAATGTCTTCAACCGAAAAAAACACGGCGGATTCCATATAGGCCTACCGAAAATAAAAAAAAAAAATTTGGTTTAAGTTCCAACATAGGTTGTTTATGTTTGACCGACAATTGTTTTAAAAATTTCGATAATTGTTTTTAAAAAGTCCTTTCAGACGTTCTGTATGATAATAGCAAAAAATGTAAACAGAAGCACGACTTTTTGCCTGTATCAAAAAAGGCGCCAAACCATATCATTTTGTATAGGCATGCATGGGACTATTTTCAATTGCGCAGTATTTAAACAAAAAAGTATTGCAAACAAAATCGGTGACCGTCTGCAAAAAAAGAAATTGTAAAAATTGTGTGTAGCGCACATGCATAATGATCAAACATATATAATGGAGACATTTCGTTGCAAACATAATCCATTTCGTCTTCTTTATATACCACCCATAGACAGCTCCATGTGTATTTCTATTCTCAAAAGACGCCCTTCAAGTTATTATCTTGTAAGTTACCACGGCAACGACGTATGCTGCAATAATCAAATCAAACTCCAGTATAGGCCTATACGTGTTTGTATTTCTCAATGTATCGCTAGAGTGTATAGGCCTATACATGCATTTTACCGATTAATTTTGTCTTATTTGAGGCTTTTTGTTTGGGAATAACGACGCGTCTACAGTTACTGCAAACATTTAAAAAAGGTTCCCCTAAAAATAAATATTCATTTAAACAAATCCGAATCCGCCAAATTGCACATCTAACGAACACACATCTACAAGCAGCGCTTTTGAAAAATCGTTCGTCGTAATTTTGACGGACAAGTCTAAATAAACATATACATTGCATCTGCAAACATTGTGTGCGTTATACTAATATTTATTACCCGTAATTATAATATTGTAAATCACAATACACGAGACTATTTACACAAATCTATTGTCTGCCAAGCCATATAAACTATCGATTTTTACATTATTCAGTTATTTGTATTATTCGGCGTAATTATGCAGGGAACATGTGTTTTATTATATTCTACGTGACTGTCTGTCCACAAAGCACATTAGGCCTTGTGTAACACATGTACGTGTATTCGTAATTATAAGACTATATGCATTGTTTCCATTCTAAGGACGCCATATTGTCGTTTTTGATTATTGTGAATTTCGAGTGCATTACACACGTGACGTTGCCGGCTGATATTTTGTTGCGGCGATCTTTTGATTAACTCTTGTTGAAAAGAAAAACAATTGATGTGGCGACAGACCCTTCAAATCATTTCAAACCACCAAACGAAGTACTAGTATATGAAGCTTAAAATTATATGAATATCTGGGGATCGGAAACGTCGATGATGGCGCCTCAAGGTTGGCGTTCACTTTAGACGGAAAATCGGATCAAGTTAGGCGGTAAATTTCAGCAAGGCTGACTGATATGACATATAGACAGCGAATGCCCAAGGCCTGTTCGGGAAAAACTAAAAAAATCCCGGCAGAGTCACGATTTCCGCCGGATTGGGATGAAAAGAAGTAGATCAAAGATTTAAAGATTCTCTGATGGTCCTATATCTTTGAATTAAATCGAAAAGCAAGAGGTGCACATGACATGACAAGACATACTCCCAAACCATTTGGCTATACATTTTCACACTGTGTATCGTAGCAATATTTTTTGTGAGAATTAAGATGGCCGCGAAATTTCGACGAGAACATTTTGGCGGGAAAGTCCAAAGTACACTCGAAGGCGTTGCTCTATATGAGCCTTATTTTCAAAATGTTTTATGTGCTGTGTAATAGAAGAGGGCAACATTTGACATTAAAAGATAAATTACACGACTGGGAAAAAACGGCGTTATCTCCACAAACCAACATGTAGTACCTCAACTATACATTCCGAGAAAATAACGAAAACTGGGTTCATTCCATCAAGAAATTTGTCAACAATAGAAACACGACATTCATATACCCACAATGCTTGCATATCTCCCTGCTTTTTTTGTATTTACGAAAAATCTAAATTAAAAAATATGCACGAAGGAAGCCCATATCTGAGCATCGTTTTACATTTCAAATTTCGTCATGATGCCTTCTTATGGTGATGATCAGATCTGCCCTTTTCAGCAAATGTCCGGGTAATCCATCTTTCTCCAGGGAACAATTTTGATTAGGGTTACCGTAGGTAGGTGAACGTTGGACCTATACCTGATCACGCTTACTTGACAGATCAAGCAAGCATGGGCAAACAGGCTGAAAGTAAGTATGATAGGGATTAGGAATAATGACCCATGGGACCGCCGGGGTGAATGCGTAGTTCCGACAAGTCAATCAAGCTGAACCCGCCGACCAATCACAACAGAGCTAGCAGACAGCGCCCACATAAGATAAAGTGCATTGCCTCACAAACAATCACGTGATTTTCTGCCCGTATACAGTTTGTACATGTTGTATGCAGTGATCCGGGTGAATTTTGGTTTCAATGTCGGGTGATTCGTTGTTCAAAGGTAGGAAAGCGCATTTTTATGAATATATCAGGCATCGATCCTGCATTACTATAGCCCTTCGCTCAGTGTGTGCTACGGTAACTGTCGACCCTAAAACATACAAATACCTTTGAGTTTTTTCCAATAAATCTGTGCTTTCCAGTCCCATTGCTTTGTACGTTGTGTGTCGCCATTTTTTGCGATGGCTTGAGAGCACATAGCAACAGTATCTAAGGGGGGAGGGGGGGGGGGGGGGGGGTTAACCGGGCAATCTCGGAACTATGCATTAATTCGATACAAATGTGGGCAAATGTCCATGAGTTTGGAAAATCTGGATGCAGTGAAAAACACAGGATTCGAACCGCGCATCTTCTGCTTAACGTGCGCACCTGCTGCTTAACGTATATGCCTATGCTGAAACAAGGCATAATTATAGGTTTAATGTTATGCATGTTTTGTATAGCCAGTCACATGGTTAAGCAAACCATGTGACAATTTATTGTTTTAAGACCATTATATATACTTACAGTCTCAACAGTTTGTACAATACATAATTAACATTTAACATCAAAATGCTTCAAATCTTTAAGAATCGATTAAAAAAATAAGCCAACATCGATAAGCAAAAAATGACAGTGCATTCACAATAATTTGTTCATGCGGTGTGATCATTCTTGGTGGCTTAATTCAAGGTAATTGTCTAAAGCGCCCTGAGCATCTTTTTGATGGATACCGGCGCATTACAAATATTCATTATTATTATTATTATGATTAAAGCAGTATACGATTCGCGTTGCCCAATCGAGGTGCACATATACCCTCCAGGCTCCGCCATTCGCATCCACCCAAATGACCAATCACGATAACGGTGACTATAGAGTCCCTCGAACGACGAGTAATTTCCGTTGTTCAAGGGACTCTCCAGTCGAACTATCGTTAACTGTGGTATACGGTCGTCACTTGAACTTGAAATGAATTGCATCCATTTATTATAACACTGTTGTTCGTCACGTATGGAATCCCCGTATATTAACGGTCAAAAATAAATAGCCGTGTGTCGTGATCTTTGAACAAGCTTACAGACGCCAAGGTTTCGCGGTAATTAATAAACGAAAATGAAATTTCTCGGTCCGTAAAGAGACCAGGCAATTTAGCTTTGGTTTGTCGTCAACATGCGTGATGAATGCCAACGCCACTCAAGCATGTGTTAACAGCATAGATGTACACGGCGATATAACAGACCATAAGCTCTCATGTTACAATATAATTTTATGCTCAGTTATTATGCAGGCTCCGTTTTTGCGAATGAGAAACAAGCTTGTGACGTTTAATTAATTAAAGACAAATTACATGATGGAAAAACTTAAAAAAACAAAACATGATCAACGACCTCATAACTAACGAGTAATGGTGATAAACTGCCTTGTGAAAATTCCAGGCACGTAGATGCAGTAGAAGACCATGCATGCATGATTTCTGTGTTGAATGAATGGTTAAAAAAGTCTGCAGACACTTATAACAAAGCACATTGGGTTGCATGGCAATGGTCGGCATTGTTATCGAATACACTCATTATAATTAGAGAAATTACTCAGAAACATGTTTTCGGATATCGCCAACACAAGAAAATTCCTTGAATATTTCAGACATAGTGACTCATTGTGCTTCAAATAAATGTGTTAGCTTTATCCAAAGTATAGTCACCTCCTTTTCATGGAAGCCATAATGGCAACAACACAATTCAGAGAATCTCATATACAGGACCCGCGCACTAGACTATCTGAATTTAATAATTAACTTCAGGATAGCACAGTGCAAGTGAGTCAGTTAATTAGTTACTCGGCTCGTTTGTCAGTTTAATGGTTGGTTTAATTGGTTAGGTGGTAGATCACTATGTTGAATGGACAGAACCGTGCATTACAGACGTGCACGCATGGTGTAACTACATACACTGTTTAGTATACAACCAATAGAGCTTCTGCACCGGCGGCCATGACAGGGGGCAGGTTTTCTTATTTAAATGATGTAACAATAGAACCACAAAGCACCTACTCATGCATGACTCATGGTAACAATGTGACTGCCCCCTGTCATGGCCGCCGTGCAAAGGCTCTATAGACTGCCGAAGTGAATACGTCATCCTTTGTTGGTTGCCTATAGGCAATGGCTCTATACTAAAAACCACTAAACCGCGTCCCTGTGCTTTTGAAATCATAATTTTCCCGACGGCTATGATGTTTAGAGCCAATAACCATGGCAACACGTCACACTTCGGCTGTCTATAGACCCTTTGCACGCAACGGTATCGTATAGCGTACAAGGGACATCGCAAATCGAAAATATCTTTGCAAATATTTGCGATGTCGCACA
Organism: Henricia sp. BOLD:AAB3569; assembly: GCA_037783545.1. NCBI lineage: Eukaryota > Metazoa > Echinodermata > Asteroidea > Spinulosida > Echinasteridae > Henricia > Henricia sp. BOLD:AAB3569. The sequence continues at coordinate 1,881,231 of JBBELK010000454.1, read as the reverse complement.
TTTTCTTTGCAAATATCTTTGCAAATATTTGCAAAGATATATTAGCGATTTGCGATGTCCCTTGTACGCCACGATACAACGGTCATGTTATTGATAGGTGCAGGTTTTCGTATGATGTTACAAAAGATCCACAACGTTTTTTGTAAAGCACGGTGACAATGAGTGAGATTGTCCCCTAAGATTTCCGCTATGCAATGGTGATCATAGATTGGTTCCCGATCCCTATGCGAAAATATAGGGATCGGTAAAGGGCAGCCATGACGGGCAGAATTCTGCCCGTCACGTGGTTATTATTATTTTTATTTTGTTAGTAAGTGCGCAGATTTTGCATTGATATTTTTATCTTGGCCGTGCGTGTCGAACATATCCAATTATGTAAATAAAGTACATTGCCTAAAGCAAAGGGCTTGGCCAATTTTTAAATATAAAAAAACACAATGCGCACGCGCAAAGACGACCAATTACAGATCAAGATGAAGCGCCCTTTACCTGTCCTTATATTCTCCTGTGTGGAATATGTGGACGGGAACCAGTCTATGGTGATCATTGCGATACAGCACCCTATTAGGAAAATATATATTATATAAACATTTGCTGGATGGTACATGTAATTTGAAACGTCCATTGTATAAAAGCAGTTTTAGTTTAGACCCATTACTTATAGCAACACACAAAGGGTGACGCTTTTACTTTAGCACTATATTGACGGCTTGTGTCTTATACTTGCGATGCTTTTGGCACCATGTCACATTTCATTATCAAAACGGTCAATATTTCAAGCCCTAAAGGAAATGAAAAATAATTTGTCTTCGCAGACGAACACTTAACGCTAATAAACGACGCGCCCTTGTCAACATTGGCTTGCGCGCCAAAACCTCTGCAGCAATCGTGTTAAGTATCCATTCGGTTCTGGATAAGTGATCTTGTAAAACTGACAATATTAGGCGCAGTGTAGCAACCGAGGGATTTCTAAAGCCAACAAAAGGGTATGCATTAGTAAAATTATAGTTTGTCGCGACTGACATACTCCCGAAGATATATTTTACACAACCCGTCTGGCGCGAAGAAGCAATTTACAGACGCAAGGCTTCGTGTTCAGCGACGCACAAATTTTATAAAATGTTATCAATAAAGTTGTGGAAATCCCAAATATCCTTGTTACGCAAGACATTAAATACGTTTCTGCTATTTTCTGCAAATAAACAATTCTGCAAATCCGTTGGGAAATTAACAATTACATTGCGAGCAGTGCACCTGAAAATGTAATTTCAATCGGAAACGGTCTTGTTTGTATATTGCCGGATTTGTTAAATAACTACTTTTCCCGTAGGCCTATTAGGACGACCGTTTTGGGAAGAGTGCTCTGGGGAACCACTAAAACGGCAAATTTGTCGGCAAGAAACTCTGCCGTTGACACCCATTTTTTCGACTTAAAGTTCTCATAAAAATGTTTTTCAACCTAGACGAAAATGGTGAGAAACCTAATAAAAATGGTGAGAAACCTAATAAAAATGGTTTTTGACCTAATAAAGATGGTTTTTGAAGCACTTGGCGTTAGGACGACCGGCTATCGGTCGCCCTAATGCGGTCGGTCGTCCTAATACGCCTTTTTTTACCCATAACCGGTCGCCCTAATACGGGAAAGGTATAGGTTGTTGTAAATCGAAGGCTATATATATATATATATATATATATATATTTATTCGTGGATTTGGGTGCATGACAGTATGGATTAACAAAGAAACCTTAAACATTGTTTATAAGGTGCTAACGTTTTCGGCAAGGTCCAACTCCCGGAGAAAATGCCTTTGCCACGCCCCTTGTTAAGGCACCACATTATTCTTCGTGTGATGCGCGCATGCGCATGCATGAAGTTGTTTTCAAATCGGCCGTTTAGAAAATTGCAGACAATGAAAGAATGCACCACCACAAAACTGACCGCCTGCAATACCATATGTTGCATCCCCGGACAATTTATAACCTAATGACATTTACAATAGTTATATTATAGTCGACAGATGGTTGACAACAATTACAATTTAATTAAATTTCGACTTCAAAGAAACGATGCTAAATCAAAGATGGCAAAATTGCCCAGTTACACACAAAACAAAACAAAACATGGAAGGCGTTAACTTGTCTGTGCATTAGACAACAAAATATGTGGCCTTTTTTGACACGAAGGAATTAATACTGTGGGTCTTTCGAACAACATAAAATCATTTGTTTTATTTTGAGACAAGTTACAATTTATTTTAAGTCTGCGAACAAAATGTAAAGGTCTTTGATATGCAAATGATTGTAAGAATTTTGAGAGGGCATGCACAGTGTTCTGATTGGACGATTTCATGATCGTGTTCCGCCCACTATTAATTGCGCGCTAATCCGAGGTTCACTTCTAAATATTCGTGCGAAGCGAAGTATAGCGAAAGCTGTTGAAAGCTTTTGTTGGATTTGTTACGTAGGTCTGACAATATGCTACGTCTGTTAATGGCCTTCTAAATAACATAATGAAAGTTGTTAATCATATCACTGTAAGACGTTGCAATGACGAATGCGCAAGACAACGACATATGAGTGAAATTTGAACCATATTTTCGGGATTACGCGTAAACTATTAGACCCTTTGCACTTGCGGACATGACAAGGGGAAGGTTTTCATATTTACACATCCTCATTCACAGTCACATTAGCCTTTTAGAAGTATGGCGGAACAAAAGGAGAGGGCGCAATTTCATTTGGGTATGATTTTTTTTATAAATTGTATTTCTTTCCAAAAACTTGATTTACATGTTGTAATTATAATACATAGACAGAATTATAAATAAAATTAATAAGTGTAAAGTGAAAAACTGAGTTATTTTGCATTTTAGTCGATTTTATACCCACTGCAAAGTGCGCCCTCCTATTGTGTCCGTCATACTTCAAAAAGGCTAATGGAGATACGCCGTTTGTAACAATTTTTCAACTCATATCGTCTTCCAAATTTATCTCTATTTGCAGGTTAAAATAGGCCTCATAAATATAAATATTAAATTACAATATGTTCCTAAATACAGATATTAAATTACAAAATTTGATAAATTTAACCCCAACATGCACGCACCTGGACACACGAGCATACGATTACAATTTTCGTTATACTCTTATCCCACATCAAATTACCCACCAGGAAAAATGTAAAAACCCTTTTTAAAAATGTTAATACATTTTTAATTATCTGACATTTTATTGTCGTTTGCGCCGCAGTTGTATAATTCAAAAGTCGCACTATGTGTTCATCTGTATTTGCGCCCTTTCAGGCTCTATTTTTAGCGGGAAAATTTAATAATGTGCACAAAGACCCGGGGCTTGAAAACAGCCTGAACACACAAAATTCCCTCGTTTTCTAAACATATACAGTCGTCGTTTAGGCCTATTGGTCTTTTTACATTTCCGAACAACAGAAGCACAGAATGTGCACAAATGTACATCCTGGCTAAACAAAGGCAATTTTGCCTAGTGAGGTGGCATTGTATAATTTCTAGATGTGAAATTAATATTGTTGGTGGCCATTTTTAACTGTGTACATCGAAAAGTGCAACGACTCCAGCCCTATTGTGCTTTTTAAAAATTTATCAAAGAACATACTCATAATTATTCAACCAACCAGGCGTAACGTGGGTTACACATCAACCCAATGCTTTAACGGCAGTGTTTGCAATTATTTTGTCATGCAGTAATTAGCCTACAAGGTCGTGTTTGTTATTAAGGTTTCGCCATGTTGAACAGATCGGCACCTTGTTTGTACAAAAGGAACGAGAGTGTAATTTTAAGCATTTGATAAAATATTGGCTAAACAAATTACTCTTGTCAACGCTTGTGGCGATGTGCAATTAACAAAATTGCCAAATCATGCGACCTCGACTCGTAAATTTACTCAAACTCGACTCTAAAAAGAAATTTGTGCAATTTAAAATGGCGCGTTAAATTTGATATTTTTCTTGAAAGTGATTTTTGTCTTCGAATGTTCTTTACACATTGAGCATAATCTATATTAGCTTACTCTAATCCCGTTGAAATATCTGGTAACTTCTTGAACATAACGTGTAACAAAATGGCGTCCCGGGTTCCCGGCCCCATGATAATTTTAACTTTATAGGCCTGCATGGAGCGGTGACCACGTCCTCTATAAAAATGATGTCTTGCTTTGTTGGCGAATTTAATTTGGAGCGATACCTCATAATTATTAAGTTTATCTTAATTTCGCCACAGCAGACAAAGGAAAGTGACATTTCTTAAATTAAACAATTTTTCAATGTGGAATTGGATCCGACACCTTTAAAATACACCTTTAAAAGACTCCACCGCAGAATAGAACCGCAGTATAAACGTCTAGTTTCTTGTATGGACTGCCTATTTCACGGTTTTATGAACAATATTTCCGAATTAATTACACCATACTTTCAATACCTGAATTGCCCATATTGCCATCTTTATGATACCCAGTGCGCACGTATTGAGCGTGGTCTCCACGGTAATAATTGTTGGAAATATTGGACACACAATGGCCTTTTTATGAGCAATTACACAACGTTGTTATGGCGACTGTCACGTTGTCATGGCCGCGATATATTTTCTTTTCTGCCATATAGATTTACAGGTTCGTTTTGCAGAAAATTATCGCTCAATAAAGTAGGAGTGTGCAGAATGGAGACGTATTTAAGATATACATGATGATGTAGTCAAGTTTGGACTTGGCAGCACAGCCTACAAAAGTTAAAGCGCGCCCTCTAAATGTAATTTTACTTGTGTACGTGGTTTACATAGAGTACTAAAGTTAAAACGTATACTTCACGGATTCCCACAATTTCATAGCCCTTGGACAAGGCTATGTCAGATTCAGGTCATCCAGTAATTTCACCTTTTGCAAATCACCATGTAAACAAATATCTTTACTTTCTGTTGTGTTACATGGGTTTTTTGTTTCGTTTTTAGATCACCACCAGGGACCAATTTCATGGCGCTGCTAAGCAAAAACATTTGCTTAGCACAGGATTTATTTGCCTTATAAAATGGATTACAAGCCAAAAATATTCGCCAACTTGTGTTCTTTGCAAGAGTAGGAGAATACCTTTCAATACACATCACTTAGGATTTTGGCTGCCAATCCATTTTTGGAAAATAAAGCAAACAAATCCTGTGCTAAGCAAATTTTTGTGCTTAGCAGCGCCATGAAATTGGCCCCTGGTCACAGTTTATTTCGATTAATTATTAAATGCTAAGCAGGTCTATTTTCAACATAGAGGGCAGGCTTGCTTCCAAGCAGAGTACTTGCAAATACTAGTTGGGTTGTTATTAGAAATAGTCTTCACCAGGTGGAATGCCACAGTGAGCCATCAAATAACGTCTTGTACCAAGACTAGGATTACAAGCCAAAAATATTCAACAACTTGTGTTCTTCGCAAGAGTAGGAGAATACCTTTCAATACACATCACTTACGATTTTGGCAGGCATATCCATTTTTGCAAAATAAAGCAAACAAATCCTGTGCTAAGCAAATTGTTGTGCTTAGCAGCGCCATGAAATTGTCCCCCTGGTCACAGTCTATTTCGATTAATTATTAAATTCCAAGCAGGTATATTTTCAACAGTCGTTTTCTAACGGAATATAGAGGGCAGGCTTGCTTCCAAGCAGAGTACTTGCAAAGGGTTGTTATTATAAATAGTCTTCACTCGGTGGAATGCCACAGTGAGCCATCAAATAACGTCTTGTACCAAGACTAGGTACAAGACTTTCTGCATTATTTGTCCAAACTTTTCATCACCCGACCACAGCTTGAAATATTTGCCGTGATCACGCTGGCCGCTCCTTGGACTGGATTCCAGACACAATTTACTTGAAGAATTGGGCCAGTCTGTCCAGAACATTCCCCACTAGGCACGGAGCATGACGTGTCTGATCCTATAGACCCCCAAATAGTGCAGTGTAGTGAAGTGAACTATGGTCGTGTTTTAGTGACCATGAGCAGAAACATGTTTCTGATGTGATCGCATGTTCAGGCATGGATGATATACGTTAAAGCTATCGGACATGTTTGTAAGAGACTACCAACTATACCAATTTATATGATCATTTAATTTTTTTATTACTCAAGATTGTTTAAAATAGATTGGAGCTATAGAGCGACATTCATAACAAAACATTTGTAAAATATTAATGTACGCATTCAACTTTCAAGGGTGTTGAATCCGAACTCAACGTTTCGTAAACGGCCTGTGCTTCGTAATCATCCGTAAAGGCGAAAACGAGTCGCAATATCCGACTATTAGCTCAATAATAAAAACCTGAAAAGATCTCGAATTTCCCGAAGCGGAATTTTAATTGCCACAATGGCATGAGCGATAGTGGACATTCGAACCGACCGTGTGCCGTTTCCAGTCCGGCCGTGCGCGCACCGGGTATGGATCCGGCGATTCACGGTGGGAGTTTACACATTCCGTGGGAAGTGTCACACGTTTACCAAAATAGATCCTTTCTCAAATTGTGACCAACACTCCGTGCCGCGGGAAATTTAGCCGAGAGGATGAAAAATTTCGTGAATTCCGACCTCTGGTGCTTTTTCTGGACGGGAATTAGGTCACTGTTTATTAAGCCAGACACAGGTCGACATGAGAATCTCTTGCGCCTGACGAAACACTCGTTAATATCGTGCTACAAAAGTAAACATTCAGACAAGAAAAAACTCAAATTCAATAAAGAAAAAACCCCTTCAAATTAACACTGGCAGCCTCGTTTTGGTTGTCATTATATTACGTCACACGTCTTTTTATTTGCAAATGGAATCACAAAAGAAAGCACCCCGTTTTCGATGACAATTTAATTCCTAGATCTCGTGTGATCACATTTTGAAGAAAAGTGCATTTTTATATCGATTTTTATATCGTTTGTCGGCGGCCATATTGCATTACCTATACTCATTTATTTCAGCAAATTACAGTAGAAAGCAACATTTATTACCATTAAGTGCAGGCACCGCCATTTGCAGGCACTGTCAGTCTCGTGCAAGTAAGTGAAAACTAACTGTAACAACATGATGACCTTTTGCATCCAATTCGATTTATAGAACGAGAGTAGGACCATTACTATAATATTAGCTGTCTACTGTCGGTGTTACATATACAAGATGGTTTCTAGTATAGTTGACTTCGGCATTTAGCGAGTCACACACAGCATCAAGAATCTTCGAGGAAAGGTCAAGTATGTTAGGCTTGGATGCCAAGAGGCATACAAGGTTGCGAAGCTCGCAGGCAAACGACCGGTGTCTCGTGTCTCGTGTCTCCCCAGAAGAATTGCCTCATGCTTGGGGAGGCAAACGGCGAGGCCATAAAAATTGGAACGCGCCTGGCACGCGCCGCGGTGTACTGAAAAAGTGCGCCGAGTTACTTTTGTTTTTAAAAAGAAACAAATACATGTTAGCGTGTTGTCCGTCGATCTTGTTTTTGCAAATTGGCACAAGTTTAATGGTATCTGGGGTGCGACAGTTATTCTTGAAAACTAGATTAGAAATGGTTGAAAAATAACGCTGAAGAAAATTGCAGTACCTTTCTCTGTTGCGCTTTTTTAATGATGAGATACTGGGCGCCATGTCATGACATTTTATTTTAGTAATGTGCCATGTTGTCTTTCGTTGCCTATATGCCTATTTCGAAAGGTTGTCCAGTGGAAACATTTGCTCAACAATTTAACTATACTGGAAAGGCGCCAAGTTCCAGCTAATCACGTTTCGAAACACGCGACCTGTTTTGGCTGGTAACATAATCTGCTAAGCCCAAAATATGTGCCCAGCAAATTAGGGTGCTCAATCAGCTCTGAGCAATTGGTCCCCATGTTACTCGAGCGATCTGCAAAAGATATTTCACCAGTCCAAACAAGTTTATTCGGTGTATAATCCCCGCCCCTCCACGAGGCAGAATCTAGGCTCTGACATTAACACCCCAAGACACCAACTCGGTTGGTGGCGGCGGAATGCTAGGCATGGTTGTGCCTATTACAGCTGTATTCAGCAATGCAGTCACCAGAGCTCAGACCAACTGGTATACCGTTTGGCCCGATTGGCATGCATATGAATTCTCATCAATTCACGGTATAGAGACTCGACCAGGATGCAAACACGAAAATGCTTAAATCATTACTGCATCCCTCTGGAACGACATCAATGTGCGATTTGTAAACACTCTTTAGTTTTGGTAAGATGGAGATGTTTAGCTGATGTCACGTGTTTGGCATTCAACCTACACGCGCGTCTTCTTGGTGAAAGTTTGACGATAAATAATTGAAGGTTGTGTCAGAAACCGGACATAGTTGATGCAAGCAGTTTATTACAGCATGGCAAAGCACAACTGTTGGCTAATTGCATTCATGTTGTCGACGGGTTATCGTCTGATAAATTGCGAAGAATAATAATTACATGGGCTATATTTAAAACCTGCCAAATGTCACACTGAGCAAGCAGACGCCTGGATTTCGGCGGAGTAAAAACGGCTGCAGGGAGCCGTTTTGTACCGAGGCTGTGAACCATCAGAGCTGTCAGAATTGGCTTCGGGTTGGAAAGTTGCATTTCGTGGTTTGGATATGAACGGAAGAAGATTTAATTCGCTGAGAGAAAGGGAAATTGTAATTGACTGATGAGGCGAAGAAGAGCACCGCATCAAGACATTTCTCGAACTGGTTGAATAAGCCGAGGACCTGCAGTGTGGGCAACAGATGCAGTGAAAGGAGTCTGAGGAAAATGGAATCTAGATTTCTATCTATGTATATTATTGGACGTGCAGCTTAAGTTGATAAAATTGAATACAATTCTGAAGTAGAAGAGAACTCTTGGAATAAAAATGGCTGACGCTCAGCGGTGCACCTTCAAATTGAATATAACTTGAAAGTAAAAGAGAACTCTGGGAACAAAAATGGCTAACGCTCAGCGGCATTCGAACCAAGATGAACAAGACCCGGAATATGTCGTGGAAGAATACTACGACGAAGGTCCCGACTACTGGAAGCTCACCAAGCAATACACCCTGACCTACGTGGCTCTCTTCGTGGTCCTATTCTCCTACACTTGCATAGGTGCCGCCGTGTTTCGCGCCTTGGAAGGCTCCGAGGAGCTCAGGCGTCACAAGGCGGAGCGCGCCCGCTACCTAGACCGGTCGGAACAACTCGTGGAAAACCTTTGGAACCTCACCCTTGAGCACGGTGCTGATGAGGAACGGTGGTCGCAACTTGCAAAGATCAAGCTCTACAAATATGACATGGAGACGGGGGTCTACACCGTTCCCACATTTCGGAAAGATTTCCAATGGTCATTCACGGGGGCTCTGTTCTTTTCGTGTACCGTGATGAGCACCATAGGTATGTGGCAACGTGACCCTCCCCCGTATTCAGTCATGTGATACAATATTTTCCTTTTTAAATTTCATTAAGCCCGCCGCACACGCGAGGTATTTTGCTGAGCAAACGGTCTTTCGTGGCCGTTTGCTCAGCACTTGGCTCACCGTGTGCGGTGAAATTGAGACAAAAATCTACCATGGTTTCTAACATCGAGTGTTTTTCACAACTAGCTTGAGTTGTGCCGAGTTTGCAGAAAGTCGTAGGTTCAAGTCCCACCCGAGAACACTGTGCGTCTTTTGGCGTGAGTCTCGGGTTCCGGACAAAGCACTCATGCACCGCATATTGCATGCCGCGTCGCGTAATGTTGAATAAAATTCTCTGAAAACAACGTGACACTTTTGACGGAAGACGGGGAAGGTAAAATTTAGTTTTGGCGGGAGTGTTATGCTCATCGCACGTGCAAATACGATTTATGCTTCAGGCAGAACAAACAATCCATCTCGCCAAAGGTTGAGATTTATCAGCAAAACGGACAAGCCTGAAAGATTGCGCCGAATGAATACATGGAGCGCGTGTCAAATGGCGGGACTTTGAAAGATTGAACAGGGAGGGAAAATGTCACGCGTTATCGTCTGTCAAGCGGCGACGCGTATGCAACCGGATTTATGGGTGGTCTGTTTGTCTTAAAAATAAAGAAAAGAGGCGCACAAACAAGGTTTAATGTTTCTCGTTTCTACGTGCTTCGTATCATTTCGATGATAGATGTTCGAAATTTCCGGATCCTTGCGACTTCTGGCGTGTTTTCTCGTCAACGACCGTGATTTGTGTGCTCGGATTCAGTTTTTGGTTCCGTTGCAGTTGGTTCTGTTTTACAAACCTGTATTAGCGAAACAAACTTTTTTGTTTCATCAGACATCATGGCTTCGGCAATTCCAGCAGTTTTTGGAAGCGATTTCGATCCCAATTAACAATTAGGATTTTTTGGATCATAATTTTGTCCAACTAGTTGTAGGACTTCGTCCAGTCTCTAAACAGATCTGTATGTAATATGTCATGGACTGTGCCAAAATGTATATTTTTGTCATTCTTCCGAGAAAACTGAAAGTCCAGGAAAACTGAAAGTTTCTAAAAGTAAAAAAACGAACACTGCTTCCTTTTGATTTTTAAACCAAAATTAGCACTGGCAATGTCTTGCTGGAAAAAACAATCGTACATATATTGCAAAGGCTGGTCCTGGATTTGCTAACAATTCCATGGACCATTTAATTTAACAGAGGTTGTGCAACAAATCAAGTTGTGTTCTGCAATTGACTTTGGCAGTGCACATTATACGAAAATAGCTTGGACGCAGTTTGAAGAAAGCAGAAAAACCCGCGAAGTCATTAGTGCACGACCCTCCCTCCGGCCCTTAACCAGCAGTGCAAATTGTTATACTATTTTGGGAAAGATAATTGGGCAATTTGTTCAAATTGCACGGGGACTTCTCTCCACAAATTACGGAAGCTGCTTCTTGTCGCACAAAGCAATTTCTTGCATGAGCGGAGACGCGTGCAGGGTTCCAAGAAAGCATGCACGAAGTAGCGCTGTTTCTTGTCCGTTGGCATACAGGTAATTGGGTAATTTCTGTATTGTAGAGATGTGTAAGAGTGTTTCCTTTGAGACTAACTCACAAAAGACTTGAGGAATTTCTTTCGGTGAATACAAAATCATGATGAGTAGAGTGCTATAAAATAGATGAAAACACGGCTTGTTTTATCACGTAAAAGGTGCAGTAAAAACCCACATAAAATGAAACGACGTGCACTTCTGTTTGTAGAAATTTTGTTTTTTAAGTGTTAATGCACGAAATGTGACTAATTGTACAGATAATTTTGCCAGTTATTGAGGTACGAATTCCAGATGACCGCCATTTCTATGTGGCTTGAAAACCACAACGAGATATAAATTTTATGAAAAACAAACGTAGAAAATTACAAATTTTGTAATGTACCTGGACTTTTTTTAAATTTTATCATATACACAAAGTCTTATACATGCATGTCGGTAATGTACGTGCATATTTTTGGGGATTAAATTTAGAATCAGACACGACATGATAAATTGCGTGTAGTCCGAGCAGCCAGACTCGTTTTTATGTTAAACACGAAAGATGCCAGCGGTATTTGACCGGGTCGTTTGCTGTGTAAATATCAATCTTCACCAGAACATTGGAGTCATTCGTCATGTGGTAATGCCATTGTAAATTATGGGCCGAATACCACGCGGTGTTAAAGGCACAGGCTCGTCAGCAATGCGCGCGCGCCAAATTCGTGCCACGAAATACGCAGCTCCATGTCTTTGCAGCATACATGCCTGTGCATATACACGTGCGTTTTCCATCAACCTGAGATTTGTTTTCGCGACCACAACCAGAAACATGTTTGTGTCGTAACTACTGGTTCGACCAATGAACGGCTCATATTGCAGACGACCAAAGATGGCCATTGGTTGAATCGGCATTACGTCAGAAATATGTTTCTGCTGATGGCAGCGAAAATACTTGAGCGATTAACAGATCATGAGGAAACCATGATAAAACTTGAATGGCCTGGAAATGTTTATAAAAAGTGCCGTTAGAAAATTGAAATGGAATTTTGAGTTTGCTCGAATGTTTCTGCCAAGTTAATTTGCATGGTGTCTGCTTTAGCTATCGTAATCAGAAACATGTTTTGACTTAATTACTGATTCAGCCAATGGGCGCCTTTGGTTACTAGCAACCAAAGATATGCACATTGGTTGAACTACGCCAGAAATGCGTGAATTTTTTTTGTCACGATCATACAGCTATCATTCCCCACCCCTCCTCCTCGGGCTACCCCATCTAAGAGTTGGGTGGGAGGGTCACTTTTCGCGGGCAAAATTTAGGCGACAAAAATCTCCACCCATGGGTGCAAAACATGCGCGTCTTGCTATAAGATTCACATACCATTTTCGTTTATTTCAATGGGTCAAAATCCCCACCCTGGAGCAAGAATAACGTGACCCCACCCCCCCCCCCCCCCCTCCTTTAAGGGGTGGAATGCAGCGCGGGGAGGGGGACAATTTATAGGTGCGTTATTTATTTATGAATTGATTATTTTGTATCAAACCTGTGCACAGCATGTAATTCACGCGCAGAACCTCGCTGTAAACCGCAACTACAAGATGGATCATACCTTCATTCTTGTCTTGACCTCAATTTCTTCAACCGCTGATCCTGCTAGCTTCCAAAAACATCTGCATTGATACCGACATCCTAGGAAAGACAAAAATAAAATTGATGGGAACGTACTTCGGAGTCATCCTGAAAATATGTGATGAGCTAAACACGAGGCGGTAGCCCAGACATGTATCCCAAAATAACTTTGTCAAAATGTTAAATTCAAGATGGCGCTGGTATAAACAAAGCTACTATATATACAGTATTTACATAGCCTGTTAAATCATCATTTTGAAGACAATTTTATTATACTGATTACAGTGCATGTGCTGTAATTTTATAAACATAACTTTCTCACATATCTGAAACTGATAGTCTTACAATATGTTCACCTTGTAACGAATTTAGCACATCCAAGACTTTGTGGGTCATTTTTGGATGACGTAATGAAAAGTCACGACATTCGCTAATCGCTCATTGCACAGTTGCACGAGTGAATAGACCGTATCGAATAGCCGCCATTTCATGGGGCAGTTTCTTTGTTCCTTGAGGACATGCATGGTTGCACATAGTGCTTCCATTGTTGAACGGTTTAAGTAACAAAAGGTGCCCCACGAAATGGCGGCTATTCGATACGGTCTATAGCAGTAAATGTTTTATACTTTTCTTGATTTGTTTTTATTTTATTGTCACTGCAGGGTACGGCAACATTGCTCCAGTGACTACTGGTGGACGCGTGTTTCTAATGTTCTACGCAGTTTTCGGCATTGCAATGTTACTTCTCGTATTGGCGAGCATCGGATCACTCTTTGCCCGGGGCGCCACTCTGACGTACCGCCTCCTCCACATGAATATTCAAATGGCCAAAGGAGGCCCGCCCCCTGCCGCCAAAAAGAAGAAAAGACTGCGCGCGGTACGCGTGCCGAGCCCGACGGAAGAGGGGGTTCCGCTGAAAGACCGTAATATCAACGGATCGACGGCGGAACAGCGACCGAGTATAGACGAAGTCATCCGGGACGTTTGGAGCAATAATGAGCCCGAGATTGACCAGTCTGACATACCGCCAATGCGAGTCGTCACGCTAAAGGAACACCCTGGGGACGAGGCAAGACCTACGCGTGCGCAGAGACCGGGAGATGCTAGCACAGCAGACGAATACGAAGACGACGATGAGGACGAAAATCAAGTGGACATTCCACTAACGATCGTTCTGCTATTCGCTCTAATGTACGTCTGCATGCTGGCTGGCATGCTCTCCATCTGGGAGAACCAATGGAGCTATTTTGAGGCTTTCTACTTCTCTTTTATTACCTTAACAACTATCGGGTTTGGTGACATAGTGCCCCAACACCAGAAGAACTTATTAGCATGCACGTTTTTCATTCTGCTCGGCATGGCTATCATGTCAATGTGCATTGCGCTTGCGCAGGAGATCATTATGAAAAAGGTGGCGTGGATCAGTGAGAGAGTGGGCGTGGCTCTTATAAAAGCCAAGCCAACATAATACTTTAATCTCCGTCTGATTCGTCTATCCGGTTCGTAAGTGTGAGGTCACAACTTTGGCCACGCCCACTGTACATTTAAGGCAATGAGGCCATTTGAAACTGGAAGTAAAAATAAACTGGCAAATTAGCTAATGAGCGCTGATAAACAATGGCGCGCGCGTCTGTGACGCAGTCACGTGTACTTATGAACTGGATAGGCCCAAGACACAATAACGTCACTGTTCGTCACACATTCATTTGGCCCTACAGACTGTCTGGTTTTATAATGCCCCCTTTGAAATTCGCCCACGTAAGAAGACGTGACGTCATCGTGCCTTAGGTCAATTGCATTTAGACTTCTCGAGAATGCAGTTAAAGATTTTTGAAATAAAACGTGCACAAAATGTACCAAAAAGAAGTTAGGGAAAAAATACCGTACAAGTTTGCCAGTGAAAACGCCATGCAATAAGGTGCATGACAGAAATCCCATGTGTTTTCAAAGAAAACCTGAACTTTTCTCAGTGCTAAAATCATGTTTCCACATCAACATTTTATTTTCTGGGGCATTTAGGAAGAATTAGTGGCGAACGTGCATGGTATTATTTTTGTTAAAATACATTATGAACTTAACACAAAATCGATTGAAGTAAAACAGTATTCAGATGGTGTACGATATTAAAGGCACAGCTCGTCATCAATGCGCGCGCGACAAATTCGTGCCACGAAATACGCAACTCCATGCCTTTGCAACACGGAGCTGCGTATTTCGTGGCACGAATTTGGCGTGTGCATTTCTGACGAGCCTGTGCCTTTAAGCGGGCCTCCCACTGTGCGATTTTTGCTACGAATTCCCCACGATTCGGTACGATTAGCTACGATTTGGTACGATTGTGTGTAGAGTCTATAGGCAGTCTCCGATAATCGTACCAATTCGTAGGAAATTCGTGGCGAAAATCGCACAGTGGGAGGCCCGCTTTAAGCAGGCCTCCCACTGTGCGATTTTGGCCACGAATTAGGCACGATTAGGTCCGATTGGGTACGATTGTGTGTAGAGTCTATAGGCAGTCTCCGATAATCGTACCAATTCGTAGGGGAATCGTGGCAAAAATCGCACAGTGGGAGGCCTGCTTTAGGCAATTCATTCGTATAGGATTTTTTGCGATTAAAGCGGGCCTCCCACTGTGTGATTTTTGCCACGAATTTCCTACGAATTGGTACGATTATCGGAGACTGCCTATAGACTCTACACACAATCGTACCCAATCGTACCCAATCGTAGGACATTCGTGGCAAAAATCGCACAGTGGGAGGCCCGCTTAAGAGAATGTGTGTGTTGTAGTTTACGCTGCACGTTTAAAACCCGATTGAGGACGTGAATAATTTCGAGGTCTTTTCTATAAAAACATTGCTTTGACAAGGCGAAAAAAAGATCGTCTTGCTTGTTTTGAAATTACACATGCAGTTCAGGAGAGGTTCCGTGCATAAAAACACCGGCCTTCCCAAACTTTTTACATTTTGCAAAATCCTATCGTGACATGTTGTAATCACGGCACATTGTATTTGATTGCAAGATATTCGTGAGACACATGCACCGTAACAATGTTATTGCTTGTAAAGAGATTTGAATATTCGGTCGGGTGTAACTTATAATCGGATTGTTTACAAAGTGAAACTTAATGCCGATGCTTTTTAAAATTGTTTAAATAGGCCTATTAATTTTTTAAGCCATGACATTTGAGTGGTATATTTTGTGTGAATGTTATTGTTAATAATCAAGTTGCACGATAAAAAAATTGCAATGTTGCTTTTTATCTTTCAGAAGTTGGTTAGGCCTATTTATAAAATTTATTTCACGAATCAACAGCATCATCCACGCTAATTACGAGTTAGTATTCGAGAGAATGGCCAATGGCAGTACACGTGTACCATCAACGACGGTTAAATATTGGGCATCACCTGACAAGAAATGAGCGGCCAATAGACCCTTTGCACGAACGGACATGACAGCAGTCACCGTGGGCACTTTGTGTATCTCTTGTCGCATGCCCCTATAATGGCCGCCGGTGTAAAGAGTCTATTAATGATCAATGTGAAGAGACTAAAGGAGCCCATGTTGTGGTCAGTGTTCCGAGACAGATGCTCACCTGCAAAAGAGATGAAAATAACAGAACCGTTTTATCGACTAATCATAGTACAGGCATGCAACTCTGTCATTACAAAAGAAGAGGAAAATCGAAAAAATCTCCAACTTTGTAGTTTTTAAAACATTTTTCAATAGGACAGATCAGGAAACAAGAGGAAATCAGCTGATCAGCTGAAAAGTTGCATGCCTGATGATACAGAAAATTAGTTTTCTCACCAGGACTCTGCAGTAGACCACGGAGAGGATGTTGCACTACAGACTTAAAGAACCTACCAGCATTCATCTCAGTAGAATGGCGCCCTCTGCTGAAATAATAAAAGAAAAGAAACCTGGCCCAATCTCATGGAGCCGTTTAGCCGAAGTGATTGTCACTTTGGTCAGTTGTCAAGTCGATCCCTCTACAGAGAAATTAGTCAATCGTTGGCATCGGGCAACCAGGGCCTTTTTCCAAATCTCGACTTGGGCTCCGGCTCCATGTGGTTTACATGGAGCCAGAGCCTGAACCCAAGTCGAGATTTGGAAAAGGCCCTGATTGCACAAACCACTGTCTGCTGCCTAGATTGGTTCCCGATCCCTATAGATGGTTCGCTTATTGCGAAAATATAGGGATCGGTAAAGGGCAGCCATGACGGGCAGAATCCTGCCCGTCACGTGGTTATTATTATTTATTTATTTTAGTAAGTGCGCAGATTTTGCATTGACATTTGTAACTTGGCCGTGTGTGTCGAACATATCCAATTATGTAAATAAAGTACATTGCCTAAAGCAACGGGCTTGGCAAATTTTTAAATATAAAAAACACAATGCGCACGCGCAAAGACGACCAATTACAGATCAAGATGAAGCGCCCTTTACCTGTCCTTATATTCTCCTGTATGGAATATGTGGACGGGAACCAGTCTATCTGCTGCCACGATGCCCAGGGGGGGATCCAGGGGGCGGGGCGTTAAGCACACGCTCCCCAAATATTCGTTTTTTAAAATTACATGTATTTTTAACTTTCGCAACCGTTGGGTTATCTGCCTCATATGACATCACACTTTCACTTTACAAAGTGGTTAAAGAGGAAGAATACCCCTTGACGAAAATACAGCATTTAAGCTTTTTTCGATAGTCCGACTCTTGCCGACGTGGATTTTTATTATTTTTTAATTGTCGGTTTTAAGTGGATAAATTGCAAGCAAAAGTGCGCTTTTCGAAAATGAGATTTTCGCGATTTCTGACACGCTCATTAGGTATTCATGATATGCGCGTGACCCCGTGACGCAATCCTGAAAAAGAGAAGTCAAAACGATTGTTAGCTCCATACGTTTACACGCAAAAAACTTGGAAAACCGTCTATGTTAGATGGTGTGTTTTTTAGAATTTTGTTGGTCCAAAAAGCCAGAGATATGCCCAGTAGCTGCGTGGTTGTATGTTTTACCAGACACTATGGAAAAAAAGAGCAGACAGATTTTTTTTTCTATTACCAAGAGAGAGAAAAATGAGTCGCTCATTCTAACTTGTACCGGCCGATGTTCAAACACGTGGGAACTACGCCCGCAGGGAACCGTTCCATGCTGTACACAGACCGCTGTGAATGCCGTTCGTTCCGTAACAAAACCACCCGTCGCAATGCACCAGTATTTACTTCAAAAGAGCTTCATTGTGAGCCACAATTTCACCGTTGTAGACACATACACCTCCATGATAAACATAAAAACTTAAAAATGTGGACGGGGGGCGGAGGGATTCTAGCTGTTTAAATATTGCCCGAGATCGCACCACAAAGTATATATCCAAACTTTTACGGGCTTCGTTCTACGCGCTCGCCATTTGATTGTTTTCACCATTGCATCTCCGCCCACCCTTCCCCACCCCCCGTTTGGAAAATTCTCGGTCCGCCCCTGATGCCATCTTAGTTCTCCCAATACAATGCCTTGCTTAGACTGGTCACAAGTCTACATGTGTTCAGTGGAATGCAAGTGATCATATGGACCAGAAAGCAGTCTAAGCAAAGCATTGTCTTGGGAGTACTTAGATGGCTAACGCATGGCTGTAATTCTTACATAGCCATTATCCTGCCTGTAGCAAGATGGCGGACGGTTGCTTCATTCATGTGGTTGCTTATCCAGTCTATTACACATACATGTAGGTCAGTGACTTGACTTTTTTTTAAAAAATCTCCCCTAAAATTTGCTCATGCATCATCGGTATTTCTCTCACAGAATACAGGGAAAGAATTGGGAAGTTGATCATGGGTTCAGATCTTGTGTGCAAAACACATGAGACAGGCTGAACAATTTCTAAGTGTTTCCTCACAAAATCTTAAATTTTTTCCCACTCGAAATTTTGGTTTTTCCCCATCAAACCTGCACATTCTAATGCTCAATGAGTCATTTTAAAGAAAACAATTCTGATCAACTTCCCAGCTCTTACCTTAAAAAAGGGGGGAGGGGTTTTGGGGCGTATCTTGAGTGATCTCTGGGAGGGGTGGTTATCTCTCTGTAGGCCTTGATAAGCTCACGTAATTGCCAATCCCAATCAGTGAGGAATGACTGCAATACTGTGATTCGAGACCACCAGTTGGCTTCATAGCTCAATTGGTAGGGCATCTGCATGTTAAGGAGAAGGTCTGCGGTTCGGATTCCGGTGGAGCCAAGTTTCTTTTTTACTGCATCCAGATTTCCCAAACTCATGGACATTGGTCCACATTTGTGTCAGGTTCATTCACCCCGACAGTCCATGGGTCATGATCCCTACAAAAATAATCACTTACAAAAAAAAAAACACAAACAAACAAACAGAATAAAACCCCTGTCACACAAAAACACAAACTAATCAACACATACGGAAACAAAACCATAAACAAAACCAAAACATGCAACAAGAACAAACATACAGAACCATTTTCACACCAAGTTACTTGTCACAACATGCAGACAAGACAGGACAGGACAGGACAGGACATTACAACGATTAACAGGCATTTGTAAGAATCATTCTCTCTTTTGATTTTGTGTGGCCCTGAAGAGGGCCGAGGTGGGGAGGGAGTGAAGACGATAGAAGATTCCGGGCGATTCTGGTGAAGCCCGGAGGAGGAGACGACAAACATTGAAGGAGTGAACTCTGCTGACTTGAATCTTGTGCTGCTGATGCTTCTTAGAAGTCCATATTTCGTTGCCATGCCAACGTGATGCTCAACATCACTTTGTAGGGATGATTACCCAAGTGTCCGATATCACTTGATTGTGGTAATGCTCACAGTTCTTTGCAAAATAGCAGGTGTCTTGTAAAGACTGGATCAAAAGGCTTCACTCTGCGACACATTGGCGGTAGATCTCGTCCGAGATAACTTTGGAGGTCGCGGAGTTTCTTAAGTACAGTATGACAAACTACGACATTCTTACATAAACTTACGACTACGTGTAAACTTCCTACGGAAACTTATTTCATTACTGTGCTGAATGCTTCAGCTTAGAAACATTTATAAAACGGTATAAATGGCATGAAGGTTTGAAACAAAAAAACATCAATCTTTGGTATGTTCTTCAAAGATGGATGTCCTTTAGTTTAATACAAATTGGAATGTTATACGTATAATAAATTGCTATATTTACGCAATCCTTAGAAAAAGCTTGTGCAATTTGTTTCAACTCAACTGTAAGTAAACATTTTTAGTGCAAATTTGTAAAAACCCTTTCAAAAAAAAAAGAAAAACAAAACAGTATGTAAAAAAAAAAAAAATGGTTCGAAATTAGTGAAGTTGTTGAGTTTCAAACAAAGTGGGTAATTTGCAGAACAAGCGCATCTAAATATATAATTTATGTCGGAATTTAAGGCTCAGAATTTAGAACATTTTAAAATTTGCTTCCCATATATCAAAGAAAATAAATATTTTAAAAAAAAGTAAATAAACATAAATAAATGAGGTCACGTTCCTGTTCCAATAATAGACAAATTAGCTAGGAAGCACTTCATTCACTTTGATTTGATTTGACCAAATGATAATACAAAAATCAAGGGTCACAATTTCTTACCCTTAGTTGTAGGTCCAATTTTATAATATTTTCAATTATTTTGGCAGAAATATTCTTTATGTATCGGAACAGGAACGCTATACTTTTTTGGTACAATAATCTGAAAGATCTGATCATTATAATACTGTTAGATTAAAGTACAACATACAATTTTAAATTATCTTTGGCATGTTTTGCAACAATTCAGCAAAGTTGGCAAGATATGTTGGAACTTGGTCAGCAGAGTTGTGGGGTGTTTAGAAAGGCAAAGATAAATGAACCGGTTTAGAAAAAGTAGTGGAATGGGGGGGGGGGGGGATTGGGAGAAAAACACATAAAAATTTGACAAC
Organism: Henricia sp. BOLD:AAB3569; assembly: GCA_037783545.1. Lineage (NCBI taxonomy): Eukaryota > Metazoa > Echinodermata > Asteroidea > Spinulosida > Echinasteridae > Henricia > Henricia sp. BOLD:AAB3569. The sequence goes on along the minus strand of JBBELK010000454.1, from coordinate 1,860,714 downwards.
AAAATCCGACAGTTCACACTACTATGACCAACCATTAAAAAGTAGCATTAAGTTTCCTGAAAATTAAATTAGTATCAGCTAAGATGATTATATTTTTAAGCCAGATATGAAATCGCTCAATTTGTTTCCTTTTTTAGTAAATTCGACTTCATTTATCTGGGAGTTTTTAGGTCAAATTGGTCCACAAATTGTGCACTCTTATTTTGCTCTCTTGTTATTGGTTGGCCATAATGAAACTCATTAACTAACATTTAAAGATGTGAACATTTTAACGAGTGAAAAGCAAAAATTACCTCCAAGATGAGAATATTGATTCTTTTGATGTGAAACACATGAAAAATATGTTTGTTTTTTAAACCAAGGTTATGGTATACCCGTATGCCACATTGAACATCTAAACTGGATGAGATTTCAAAAATATACGGTAATTAATGCTTTTCACCGTTAAATTTCTTACTATTAATTTCTACTGGAGACAAATTTGAACTCATACCGATTAACAGTCAATTTGAAGCTTTGTGTATATTGCAACCAACGCTTGACAGACGCTTAACAAAGCCACTCAAAGTGTATGATTTCATACCGCAAATCTCATAAAGATGCTATCAATTTCAAACCCTCTGTGGTCTTATTTTGTCTTTTAAAAATTATAACTGTGGCAAGAGAACTTGGGATAACCATCAGAAATTCTCCACGTGTAACTTTCAGCTAACCACATGGAGAACTGCATGTACTACAGTACATTACGTCGTCAAAATCGTTAAAACCCAAGTTCTTGCAACATATTATGGGTCTTTGAAAAATGAAAATATAGCATCTTTTCTGATCAGGCAGGATCGTTGTCATTCACACAAACAGACGTGAGGTAACACCATACGTTAATGTGCACATTGCACCGATATTAAAGTACTGCTCTGTCAATATTTACAGATAGTCAGGCGACTCTTACTGGAATCAATGTACATCATACAAAAATATTTTGTCCTTTTGGGGAATATATCGGCTTATCAGCCGATCTTATTCACCAAAGGTATAAATACTCGTTTACAAAGCTTCAAATCGTGTTTTAAAAAAGAATGGGTGGTTTATGCAATTTTATAAAGTAGTATGGCTGGACCAAAAAATAAGTAGTTTTTTTCCTCAGTTGGTCACAACTTCATTTTAAGGAATGTAACTGTTGCAGTTGACAGCTTACCGGTACATAATTTGAAGACTTTTCCCACATTTCCCTCGCTAAAGTTGCATTTTGTTTTAAAATACGGTTGTAGTAATGTGAACCTTACTGTACATGCAGCGCTACTGTGAAATGCCAATATGAACAATGTCAATTCACACAGTTCCAAGTAAAGTTGTGACCAACTCAGAAAAAATACCAAATAAAATAATTTGTGTACATTTTTGTGCAGATGGGAACTGATTCTTGTAGTTTGGTTTGCAAATTATAATAGAAACTACATAATTGGTAGTAGATTTCTTTCTTGAAGTCACAACTCCAAGTAGTTTTCACTTTCCAAAGTTGCTTTGTGGAATTTTGGATTAACAAGAAATCCAGCCATACTACTTTATTCTGCCTTAAAGAACTTATCCACCCATCAAAATTGGTAGATTTACAAATGTCTTCTTTGTACAATTATATACAACAATCAATCTTTTAGAAAAAATGTACAAACATTGTACACATTTATCCTTAAACTGAAATCATGATTTCATTCATTCTAATTAGGGTAGAATGATTAGTTTTAAATGTCGATCATCACCAAGCAGATTTCATTGCAATCAGACATTTCGATGCTGAAAGTTCAGTCTCAATTTGTTCAAAGCAAACAGTTTGATTTGGGGTTTAAATTTTAAATTTGATTTTTAAAATGATTTTAGGGTTTAAAGTGAATTTTATGATTATTCCCGACTTGAAGTTTTCCATGTTATCATACTAAGTCTGTAAAACCACATCAAATCGGCAACTCAAGAAGTTTTGTATCGGGAAAAATTTATTCGATCCTAAAAAAAAAAAAAAAAAAAAGTTATGGGGCCAGACTAGACCCAGTAACTGAGTCGTTGGCCCAGTTTTGGACGATTTTGGGGCTAACAACTCCAGAGATCATTCTAGTGCCTTCCTCGGGTACTTACGATTACTGCTTGAGACTGTGTGAATGTAAAAAGTTGGAGAAAACTCACGGCTCACGTTCTGACGCCATTTTGACTGAAAAAAATCGGGGCATTCGGCTTTGCATACGTCACACGGAACACAGCCGAATCAAAGCCGAGCGACGCACAAGCACTGTCACGGGCTCATCGACGACTTAAACGATAAAGAGAGCGGGTCGGCATGATCAGTTCTTTGTCTTCCGGTTATCGCTACATTATTGACATATAAGCCTACTGAAATATTTTCAGATTGTTTCTTTTTGTCGGAGCATTTATTCCGATCAGTGTTGTCGCTTGGTTTTTAATTTGTTTTTTATGGTTGGTGTTTTTTCCCCCGACAGTTTTAATACACTGACGTACATTTTCTATTAATCCATTTTAAAAACCAAGCGAAAAAACTGATCTGAATAAAAGAAAACAATCTGAAAGTATTTCAGTAGCCAGTAGGCCTATATCATGCCAATAATGTAGCGATAACTGGATGACAAAGAACTGATCATGCCGACTCGCTCTCTTTATCGTTTATTTTGTGACAGAAAACAGTCGTCGATCCGCTCGTGACAGTGCTTGTGCATCGCTCGGATTTCATTCGGCTGTGTTCCGTGTGACGTATGCAAAGCCTAATGCGCACATTTTTTAAAGGCAAAATGGCGTCAGAACGCAAGCCGTGAGAGTTGTTTTCTCCAACTTTTTACATTCACACCATCTCAAGCAGTGATCGTAGTAGCAGAGGAAGGCACAAGAATGATCTCTGGGAAGTCTAGAATGCAGGAAGTGCATTTTCGGCCAGGTTGGAAGTCCGTTTTGTTGTTTTTTGGGGCAGTTTTTAAACGCATCGTTTGGCAAAAACCGGCAAAAAGTGCAGGAAATTGAAAGTTCTGCATACGCGTTTATGTATTGCCCGAGTCGTTAGCCAAAAAAAACCCCGAAATTGTCAAAAACGACAGTTACTGGGTCTAGAGCCAGGCCTAGGTTGTGAAACAAAAGAATAGATTTGTAAACATTCTGCTAAGACTGAACTTGAACTTTCAGCATTACTTTCAAACATCGAGTCATATTTTGACTGATTGCACTACTACTTTCTGCTTTTGTGGTGTGACCATTCATCAACCAGTGTGCCGGCGGTGGCGGGAGACAATTTGGGGCCGGAGCCTCGTTAAATTTGGACCCGGCAAAAGTCGGACTTTCCCCGTTGGTTGTGCTGACGTCCCGTTGTTGAGGGATTGTCGTGGGGAGACTTGGGTGTCGTGCCGGCGGTGTGCTGGCTTTTGGCGGTGTGATGGCTTTTGGCCGCTGCTGATAAAAAAGCGACTTGGGAGAAGATCCGTTTTGCCTGTGGTAACTTCGGTGCTTCCCGGCTTTGTCTTGCTTGCCGTGGCGCGGCGAACCGCCCGATGAATGGCGATTGCTTGGCCGGGTTTGGGCCGCAAAATCGCCTCGTTCTCTACAGAAGATTGTTGTTTTCTCTTGCGACATTGTGATGGGATTTGGCGGCATTTCAACTTTAAAGTTATTGATTTCTGACGACGCTTCTTTCCTACAACAAGTACAAGCTATGCTGACTGAGAACAACAGTCACAGCGTAGGCCGCCTACGTACGTTCGCGTACACGTAGACAAAATGGCGACTCCTTTGTTGCCACTTCACAAAATTCTGTTTCAGCTGAAGTTGAAATCGTCCTTTTAAGAACGAACCCGCGGAAAAATTACACTTGGAAACCGACCGAAGTGCGATTGAAGTAACCTGTATGATGACAGTTACGTTTGGTTTGGGAATTCAGCCTAAATGGGTTAAATTTCTGGATGAAAAGATGGAAGAATACCAAACCGTATTTCCAGAGCTGCGAAATAATCGGGCATAATGCATATTACACATACAATGCATCCGGCTGACCAATAAACGAACGCGCCCGAGGTCATTATATTTATAAGTGACCAATCACAAGCCGCGCTGATCAGCCGACCCGTCTTGTTTATTTATTTAACTCTTTACGTCACTTGCCAAAAATAGCTCAACGATTACTTCCGGTGCTTGGTTGTTGCAACGGTTTGTCGGGTTTTTCCCGAAAAAATTGCAATACGTGCATTTTTTGTTTGCATCAATAATTTACCTGATTTTGCCAAAAGAAAATAAACATGATTTGAAAAAGTCCAAAATTGCCAAACCATTTTCTTGCGAAATCTGACGCAATGGGGGAAAAATACGGGAAACAGGCTGTAAACTTTGCAGTTTTTAAAATAGCATGACCACATTTTTCCAAAGGTGGTTTTTAGATGAATTTTGAAACACGAGAAAATTGCAATGCCCAGACTGGGGACTTGCAAATTCAAAATTCATTTCTAATTGTCAATCCTATCATATACCCTCGTACAAAAATGAATTTCGTTCTAACCTAAAAATAAAATACCTCTCCAAAATACTATCCATGGGAAGAAAACAGGAAATTTGCAATCTCCATTTTTTGGATGTGAAAGCAAAAGAGGTTGGTGTAATCACTGCTTTGCTTTATGTAATCGGATAAATTATTTTACAAATTATCGGTGTTTTTTTAACGATATCCTTGAAAAATACGGATTCAGAACGCCAAATTTCAGAATGGTAAAGAGAAAAATATGACCTGATATTGTATCAAAATCTCAACACCCATGAAATGAATGTGGGTGTCAAAAATGTGATCTGGTCACGGTCCTTTAAATTGTGACGCAAGAATTCATTATGAATACAATAAATATATGCGAACTCCACTCATAAGGGTCCATGCAGTGGTTTACTTTAAAATCTCGGACCCGAGTCCCGATGATTTTCACTGCTTGACTTGAGACTCGAAGGTAGTACGTTTCACTGGACTTGGGACTCGAGCAGAGGGAGCTCGGAAACTCGTTTGTTTTTGTCATTTTGTCAGAGGACCGAATTGTATATTTCAGCACTGCAGAAACAGACTAAGCTTTATTTAAACATGAAACATTGGCATGGCCAGAGCAACACGTACAAATAACCGACACAAACCGAAGTTTCAGCGAGATCAGTGGCTAGTTGACGCTTTTGGACCATGGAGGAAGGAATTTGTACAACTCGCGAAACCTGTTGACCTGGTTTTAGTGGTTAGTGGACACTTTTGGACTAACTCGCGAAACCCGTTTGACCAGGTCTCAGTGGTAAGTTGACACTTTTGGACTAACTCGCGAAACCTGTTTGACCTGAAGGAGATTTCACAAAAAAACACGAAGCTTGCGCAACTTTAGAACATCCGAAGAAATGTTGCGCAATTGCACAAGCGGGCTTTCGCAGTGGATCATGGAGTGCGTAAGGTTTCGTGAAATTTGCCTTTCGACTATTCGTGAAACCCGTCTGACCAGGTCACAATGGTTAGTTGACACCTTCGGATTAACTCGCGAAACCCGTTTGGCCAGGTCTCGGTTATAGTCGACACTTTTGGACTAACTCGCGAAACCCGTTTGGCCAGGTATCGGTGCATGGTTAGTTGACACTTTTGTACTAACTCACAAAACCCGTTTGGCCAGGTCTCGGTGGTTAGTCGACACTTTTGGACTAACTCGCGAAACCCGTTTGGCCAGGTATCGGTGCATGGTTAGTTGACACTTTTGTACTAACTCACAAAACCCGTTTGGCCAGGTCTCGGTGTTCAGTTGACACTTTTGGACTAACTCGCGAAACCCGTTTGGCCATGGTATCGGTGGTTAGTCGACACTTTTGTAGTAACTCACAAAACCCGTTTGGCCAGGTCTCGGTGGTTAGTTGACACTTTTGGACTAACTCGCGAAACCCGTTTGGCCAGGTATCGGTGGTTAGTCGACACTTTTGTAGTAACTCACAAAACCCGTTTGGCCAGGTCTCGGTGGTTAGTTGACACTTTTGGACTAACTCGCGAAACCCGTTTGACCACGGGCCAATTTCATAAAGCTGTTTAGCCAAAACAAAATCCCAAAAATTTGTTTGCTTTATAAAAATAGATTATTAGTCAAAATTGTTTGTGAACTTGTGTTTTTAGCAAGAATAAACAGTACACCAGTAAATTGAAATACACACCACAGAAGATTTTGACTGCTAACCCATTCTTATAAAGCAAAGAAATTTTGGCAAATATTTTTGCTAAACAGCTTTATGAAATTGGCCCCTGGTCTCGGTAGCTAGTTGACACTGGGCCAATTACTTGCGAAACCAACAGGTAACATTCCCACATGGGGCCCATATTGGCCCCATATGTGCCCGACTTGACCTGGTATTGGTGTCAAATGACTCGACTTGAGACTCGAGCAGAGGGAGACTCGTAACAACTCTGGGTCCATAACTTAACACAAGCACACCCGCTACTCTTTTGGTATGACTGGTCAAACTGAGAAAATGTGATTTATTAATTTAGTTCTCTATTTTTGCCGAAGTTCTCAGTACAACAAAGTTTAAAACTTAGAACCTGCAGCAAATCTACAACTATCTTAAAAGTTCCTGATCTCAACAAAACAAAACTTAAATGAATTTAAAAAGTAGGGACCGCAAAAACGTGGTAGAGTAGCGATAATTATAGTGAACAAATAAATATTTGTACACTATTTTAATAGCTGGGAGCCATGGGTGATGATCAGTACATACTGTACACTATAGCAGAGTGTTCGTTATGGTGGGGTTTCTCACGGTGAAGTTCTATTAACTAAAATTCCAAAGGCCCAGAAATGTAACAATGGGCTTCACTTTTTCAGAACAACTTCCAAAAGAAACACTACAGATAAAAATTACTTGTTTCAGATTTCTACACAGATATCCTTGTCTAAATTCAACGTTATTAATTGTCTAATACAAGGAGAAACTGACCGCGCATAATTTATACTTAATTTTAAATTGAGCAAAAACTATTTTGGCAAATTGGGATTCGAACCCGATCACACGAACATAGGGCTGGGCAGCTCAACTGGTACGGCAAACCAGAGTCTTACATTCGAATCCCCATTCATAATATTTGTGGGGGTCCAATCTCAATTTTATTTGCAAGCGTGCAGCACCAAGAAACTCATCTTGATATTAATTGTTTAAAGTGCAAATACTATACACTAAGTTGTCATATGACGATGTCTATTCTGCAGTTTAAAAAATTAAAAGCCAACAAGCTATGTACATATTTACAAGGTGTGACCAAATCTGAATGGACATGAAGTTCTCTATAAAATACTGAAGTGGAGTAACTACGTAGCAAATATTCAAGTACAAAAGCGAATTTATATACTCACCCAAATTTCCTAAAACAATGTTGGTGTTTCTGTTTTTGTTTGTCTTTTGCCCGAAATACTTACAACACTATTTGGCGAACAAAAATAAGGAAAACCAACAGTTTGAAGAACTGCATAAATCGGCCTAATCAAATGTTGGCACTGGCAGTCGTTGAAAATGTAAGAAATGTGATTGGTGTTTTCTTATAGCTACAAATCCCAATTCCAAGTTATTTCTTCATCAATTCATTTTCTAGTTGGAAGACAGAGGTCACAAGTTTGTTCAGAGAATACATCAACAAGTAAAACGTTGAGATTTAATGTTTTTAAGCGAGCTTTTGGAGGTTTGAAGATGTTATTAAATCAAGCTGTTGCACATTCTATCGGTGTGTAAGGAATCCCTCGTCCCAAAATTTTATCAGAATGGGGGCAAAGGGATTTCCAGTTATCTGGTGCAAAAGTGCTAAGCATCGAATAAGCGCTGCATTTATGTGCATACAATGATTGTTTGCTTCTAGAACTTTGGTAACACTTAAAAAAGGGAAAAGTCGTTAAGAAATAAATAGAAATTTGATAGTACACAGAACGGTTTTAAGATGGGACATGCAACCCTTTGTGATGTATGCAATAGTCTGTGATTAGATACGACAGTAATCAGTTAGCCATGCAGTGAATATCGAGCGATTCCTTTGAAGTGCGCCACCATATGTCGAAGTCATTCAGTTTTTACAATGCATTATAGGAAATGTTGACACTTTATGCCCAAGACAAAGAAAAAAGGAAGAATTTATTCAGCCAACAAATTGAATGGGAATGAGTTGTTAAAAACTAACCATTTAGGAATGTGACAAAAGCAAAAAATTATGACGATAATGACAAATGTGTTTTTTGAAACATTTCTTAAGAATGTCCACGGAAATTACTAGAAATGCGAATCAATGTGCGAAGCTGCTGTCCAGCCACTAGATGGCGCACTACGCCAGAAATTGATTTTTAACGTGTCACATGTTTTTTGTGATTTGAGCTAGGGAGTGTTCAGATGCGGGCGAGGTTTGCACGGCTGGAGGTCAGGTCAGTCGGGCTCGAGGAAGAGGCACTTTGGTAGTTGTTCTTCCGTTTGGTGTCAAATTCCTTCTGAATATCGAAGTGGAAAAAGGAAAGGAACAAAAAAATAAAAATTAGGTCCTAATCGCTGATCTTTCTAAAATAGAAAATTCAACTCCAGTAACTTGGGGTGTCTCTGATACCTCATTGGCTGCGCGTTAGAAAGGTCAGTGCACCGCAGTCAAAGTTCAACAAATTTGAACTTTGACTCGGCTCAAAACATTTTGTGCGTCGCGACAGGCCACGCACAAGCGGCAAACCAGTTTCTGTACAAACCAATGGCACAGGCGCTAGGCACGCGCAAAGCCATTTTTGTTCGCGATAGTGTGAACCCCCCTTAAATCTTCTAGCTTTGGGACGAAAAAGGTGCCCCTTTTTTCTCCAAAATGGGGCGTATATGGTGACAGGGGCGGGAGGGGTCACTGGACTTACAGCAAAGTCAGAATAGGATGAAGCAGATGCGAGTGACATATTACTAGCCATGCCGTGAGTACCTCCGCTGATTGAACTGGTACTGAACGCATGACTCAAGTTGGTATTTTTTTCGGCCAAGGCTTTGCGATTGGTTGCACGGGCTGACGTGGGTCGTAGTACTCGACTGGCCATCTGTGGGAAAAAATAAATAAATAAATAAGTAACTTCGTAGTTAGCTAACGGGTGTTAGAAACTTGACACAGAAATTTTACCTGTGAAACATAAATTTTTGACTGTCTTTATGAGGCTTGTGTCTATTACTATTATTATTTCTTTCTGGTATTTATACCAAGGATTCCTCTAAAGTGCCCAATGCACCGTCACTCGCAAGCGAGAGGAAACCCATGAAGAATTAGAAATGGCCAGAGACACCGGGGAATCCCCTTGCTCTTCACGAAATAATGCTCTGGGATTTTTAAAGTGCGTTACCGTTACCCAACACACTGGACCAACGGCTTTACATCCCTTCCGAAGGATGGTGATCCTCTCTCTATATGGGCGTGTTTGTTTCACGACAGATCCGAATCCAGATCCCGAGTTAAATACCGCGCAGAAACAAATGAAACTGCTCTCAACTAGGAATTCAAGTCACGTGAATTGGATCTGCGCAGATCTGAATCTGGATCCGTCCCAAACAAACTTGCCCTATATGTATAGTGATCATGTTATAGTATTTGAGCCATACTGTACTGTCTGTATCTTTCGATTAATAAACACAACAAATCCATAAAATCTATGTTAATATTCCTTTTTGGAAGAAAACACCTTGAAGTTTTATATAACCAACAATGGCGAGTCCAAGTTAAGTCATTTGAAGTTTGAGACTCGCGTCAAGTCAGTAAAAATTATGACTCGCGTCTAGAGTCTCACATCCAAGTCATTACAACACTGTACATAACACTTGGGCAATATTTTGAAAACGTTGGATTGTGCAATGTTAAAACATGCATGGGTTATTTGCAAAAATGATGGAAAATGCATAAGCATAGATTAGTCAGATAATGGTGTTGAATTAGTGTTGGTGTACAAGAGTTAAAGCCCGCTGCATGCACACCTTTGCGATTTACCGACCAATCAGACACCGGACCTGGTAAAATCAAACAAGTTTGATTTGCTCCGGTCAATGGTGTACGGTCAGACCGGCCCCAAATTGTTTCAGCGCACACCTTTCCAGTATGTGGTCCGATGATCCAGTAAATCGCAAAGGTGTGCCGCGGGATTAACAGTGGGAAAACAACTTTCAGAGTGAACATATCAGGGGCGGTATTCAATTCAATACTTAAATTTTGTAAAAACTTTACTTAGTATTTGGCTTGGCTAAGAAAATGACCTATCTCGTATTCAAAGCCTTCTAAGAATTTTACTTTAGTAAGTCAAATACTTAGATAAATTGTGACGTTACAAATGAACGCAGAGCGCAGAACTCCCTAAACAGCCAATCGAATACAGCGTGGGACGCGCTATGAACCGCGCTTTCTCATAAGCGTTTTTCTCACGCAAAACGCACAATACGCGCTCCAAAACAAAACCGGTCTAAACCGGTTGCAGTATGCGTGTGATGTATTAAACAATTGGGGCGTGTTTGTTTCGGACGGATCCGCCGTTCCAGATCTGCGCAGATGGTTCAGCGCTATGCATAGTTGGATCTAGCTGAACCATCTGCGCAGGTATCGGGATTGGCGGATTCGTCCGAAACAAACACGCCCTTTCTTAAGTGTGCTTTCCTGCCTTCTCAAATTTAAGTAAAATACTTTCCCAAAAAGAACCATTTGAATACCAACTGTTCTAAGTATTTTTCTAAAGTAAAAAACTTAGCCACTTGCGAATTGAATACCGATTTTGGCTAAGTATTTTACTTTAGCCAAAAACTAAGTAAATTCTTAAATATTTGGCTTAAGTACTGAATTGAATACCGCCCCAGGGGTTCAACTTCATAAAGCCACTTAGCAGAAAATGGTGCTTATGAAATTTTAATGTCAACTGGAATTTGGTGAACTTCTTTGGCTATAGTCCAGTCATATTAAAAATCCTTGTTTACCAGTAAAATGCGAGGGAAAGCTAAGCATGTTCTGCTAAAAACAGCTCCCTGAAATTGATCCAGGTGTCATACCTTTTTGTGACGGAGGGGTTTATGGGGAGGGCGGTGGATGGAGCCAGGGGAAGGGAAGGGTACATGAGGGATGTAAGTACTGGTGGAAGCAGATGGAGTATCAATGGGTGTTGTCTTCTAGACGGGTTAGGAAGCAGTGGGAGGGAAGAGGGTGAGAAAGGATTAAAAGCTGTGATAAAGAATGGGAGACTTTTAAGACGCTTAGTGCCAGCAAACACACCGGTCCTTTACTATTAGCTACGTCATATTGAGCATGCTCAAACGTGACGTAAACAGTTTGTTTGCTGTCAACACACGTTTCAAAAGTCTCCCATTGTCAGGCTGTGTTTTACGAAAGGGGCCCGTTGTGCGCTGTTCGATTTAACAACACAGAACGCCCAGATCATTAGCCTTTTAGAAGTATGGCGGAACAAAAGGAGAGGGCGCAATTTCATTTGGGTATGAATTGTTTTATCAATTGTATTTCCTTCCAAAAACTTGATTTACATGTTGTAATTATAATACATAGACAGAATTATCAATAAAATAAATAAGTGTAAAGTGAAAAACTTAGTTATTTTGCATTTTAGTCGATTTTATACCCACTGCAAAGTGCGCCCTCCTATTGTGTCCGCCATACTTCAAAAAGGCTAATGGGAGTGGATGGCCCCCAGTTATGGCGGACGAACAGGGAAAGAGTCCTTAGCAACAGGATTCGTCTATACATGTACTCATTCTATGGATGTCATAGTTTTGCCATTCTAACACTTGGTAGTATTGAGCTCGTGCCAATGACGTCATTTTGGGAGACAAATAATGCCGCGTCGTTGTGGAAGCAATGTGCGTGCGCGTTGTGTGTGTCCATAGCGTGCGTAACGCGCAATGCTAAGGCTCCCATTGGTGCATTAAATCTTGTTACGCCCACCAGAGACACACACACACAGCAATGACTCGGCATTATTTGACTCCCAAAATGGCGTATTTGCACGTGTTCGAAGGGGGTCAATACCAGTGAAAATGCTTTTATGCAGCTTAAAAGTAGACTTGTCAAGACATGCTTTTAAGACGCAATATAAACGTTTTGCAAGAGCAAGCATGGTAAGGGAAGCAAACGAAAATTGAGCTTTGATTCCTCAAAAACCTACCTTTACGAAACCAACTAACCAATCACCTACCTTATTAGCACTAGTGGGCGTGGCCTTGCAGGCCCGAGGGGGGCGTCTAGACGTAGAAGGTGAGGCCATAATACTGCTGTGTGTTATACCCAGCCGTGGAGAGGGGGCATACGAGGTCCCATTCAACTGTGTAGTAGTCAGTACATGTGATTGGTGGTAAAAAACAAATATGGGGGGGGTGGGGGGGGGGGGGGGGTGGTTGGGGTGAAGTGGGGAGTATGTTTACATGCATAAGTGTAGTTCGGAAGTTTTTAGAATATTAAAGGAGTGTGTCCAGATTAACCCCACCCCCCCCACCCCCCCATGTGTCTTGAGATTTTGATACCGTATCATTTGTCACATTTTTCTTATAACAATTCTGAAATTTCAACCTCCCCCAATCCACATTCACTAATTTATCCGCGGTTCCATAAAGCAGTGCAGTGAATATACCAACCATTTTTGCTTCCACATCCAAAGTGGAGATTGCAAATTTCCTGTTTTCTTCCCATGGATAGTATTTTGGGGAGGGATTTTACATGATTGTTAGGTTAAAACGAAATCCATTTTCTGGAAAAATCTGGATAGACTCCTTTAAACCCTTGATTGTGGTTATGTTATTTAGTATAATTAAACACCCGAATAAAACCCCATCATCTGATTGGTGCATCGTTGGTCACATATCGTTAAAAAAGCCAAAATAACGAAAATAGTACACTCTTCATTCATCAATCAAAACTTAAGATTTCAACTACAACAAGGGTTACTCGTTCCGTGAATAAAATAATGTTTCAAATGCACACGAAAATTGACTTGGCTGGGATTTGAACTCGAGACTTTCGGATTGCCGCTCTAGTATTGTACTCTAGTATTGTAGAGCACTGCTGCGGTAGTCCTGTGGTCTTGAGTTCCAGTCCTAGGTCCCGTCGCATTCTCTTGGATTATGTTGGATTTATACTCAGATTGCAAACACAATTTTGATAACCTGCAATGCATGATAGTAACCCTTCAATTTGTTTTTTTACGACGGGACAAAAATTATTGAAATTTAAACTGATTATGTAAGAATATTTCTGCAGCAGGGAAACGGTTATAATCCGACAAAATAATATTAATAAAACAAAGAAATCTAAATACCGAGAACGAAATACCGGTGCAGTGCGGAAACCGAAAGGGTTGATTTTCATGTCTTACCCCTTTTAGTCGTTTAGTGGCAGGTGCTTTTGAGGGCGTGTTCCCGTTCAATCGCCTCTTGGCCGGTGTAGTTGGCTTGCTGCCAAAAGTCATCTCGTTTTCCGTTTGTACGTGCTTTGCCTTCAACTACGGAAATCAGAAACGCAAGTGGTAATTTTTTTTACATAATTCAGCACAGTATAGCCCTTTTCAGGTTTTCGAAACACCTGACGCATCAACTCTAAATTTCAGGCAGTAGAGGAATGTTTGGTGCCCAGTTACATATCCAACACTTCTAAAGTGTTCACAAAGTTAATTAGTTACAGGAATTCTGGGGATATTTGTTTTTACAACTAAAAGTTAAACTTTTAATCTCAAATTTTTAATCAGTCAAAAATCAGTCAAACATTTCAGAAATTACTTATATAATGAATCTCGGTTTATTCAATTTTTTTTATTTATTCAATATCATTTTAAAAACTATTACAACAAAAATATAGTGATTGAAAGTCTATTGGATTTGTTTCATTTGGGTGAATTTAGAACAAGGTAATTGCTTTAAATTGACAAAAATGGGTAATCGAGATCTCAGTAATTAATTTCCATCCAAATAAACCCTAGATACCCTTTTTTTCTCATACTGCCATCACCAAGAATGGTCCCAACCTTAACCCATCGCGCCCCTTACCCGTTCTTCCTTCTTGAGTTTCTTGTCCTGTTCATCCATGAAACGGCAGCTGTCCACCAAGAATGCTTCTCCTAACCCTAACCCATCGCGCCCCTTACCCGTTCTTCTTTCTTGAGTTTCTTGTCCTGTTCATGGGCAGCCCACTGCATCTCAACGTAATCCATCAAACGGCAGCCTTCCAAACCAAGAACGCTTCTCCTAACCCTAACCTATTGTGCCCCTTACCCGTTCTTCCTTTCTGAGTTTCTTGTCCTGTTCATGAGCAGCCCACTGCATCTCAACGTAATCCATGAAACGGCAGCCGTCCACCAAGAATGCTTCTCCCGTCTCCTTCTCAAACTCGCTGATGCGGTCTGCTAGGTTCTTCTCAAGCTGTCATACAATCGGAAAATAATATGTGTATATTTTATATTCTGTTATTGAGGTATTTAGCAATAACTCAGTTATTTCACCCGTTTTTATGAAATGTCTTGATGGGCATTGCCAAGTTTCAATATGGAAATGTCATTTTGGAAATATGTGTACATGTGTGACCCATACGTAATGCTTTTTGTGTCAACCGGAGAATGTCCCATGCATAACATCAATTTTGCCACTTTGATGTCCATTATCTGAAAAAAATTAATGATCGCGATGAAAAATACTTCTCAGAAGGTACGGTGTACACTGGTTTAAAATCTGTAGAAATATGGTTATTTTATAATTTAAAGTGACTTAAAATGTCAGACAGATATTTCATGCTATTTTGACACACCCCACTTTCGAACAACCAACGGACCAACCGACCAACCAACCAACTGGTCAATGATTCAATACCTTAGGCAGATCTCTGTTGATCTTTTTCCTCTCTTTCTCTTCCTGAAGCAAGTTGCCTCCTCTGTTGTTGTAGCGGTTTGGATCATTGGCTTTGGCCTACAATAATAAACAAAAGCTTAACAAATTCAACTTTTCAATACTACAGATGAAAAACCAAAGGAGGAAAACGGACTCCCATTTAAAAAAAAATAAATAAATTGCATTGTTAGATTTCGTTTTTAAAATTAGATTTTTCATGTTTTGTCAAGATTTGTTGATATATTTTTCTGAAAATGACGATAATCTAAATACAAAAGCATCTGTGCAACTGAAAGAATGTATTGCAACTGTATTTACTGTGATGCAGAAATTTCAGGACTCTTGGAAATCAGGTGCCCAGCTGAAATGTTGCATGGCTGCACACAATATTTGGCTTTTGACATCAAGGCATACAGAACACAGACGTATTACATGATTCCTTGTGGCATAATGGGTCTTTCTATAAATTAGGGGTCCAGTGTTGGTGTCCCCCGTTACCATTTTACATCTTGTTTTTGTAAATTCAGGACACATTCTTTAAATACTTTCCATCTCAAAGAGTGAGTACATAAAGTACAATTCATACAAAATGGTTTAAAAGCCATTTTAATGATTTTTGTACGAAAAATAACATCAGGTGTAACAAGGGACACCAAATGTCACACTTTTGGACCCCTAATTTATAGAAAGACCCTAATAGTCTCTTGAATGTTTTCCAGGGTATGAATTCAGTTCACTGGTCGCCATTGGGGTGCCGTGTGTTAAGTCTATGGAACAGGGCAGAAAAAGTTAGAGTATTTTCAAGGAAATTGTTGAATGTTTTTCACTCCTAAAATCACTTCCCCTTAAAATGTTAACACGGTGGTTATTAAGTCATTATAAGGAAAATAAGTGGCGACCAGTAAACGGAATTCTTTCCGTTTTTCAGCATTTACCTCAAATTCAATCATCTTCTTCCACATTTCCTCTCTCTTCTTGACACACTCCAAGATTTCTTCGTTGGTTTCGTAGTAGGCCTTCATTCTGGCCAGCTCTTCGTCGTGTTGCTGTAAGACTTCTTCAGTACACTCATCTGCAATTTGGAAGGGGATGGGAGACAGTACAGTGAAAATTGCTACACATACTGTGGAAATTATGCAAAAGTTATGAGTTTTTATTGGTATTTTAACAAATTTTTAATTATGAACCTTTTCCAGATCTTAATGCTATAAAAATAAAGGGCACTCCAGCCTTGATTTTGTCAAAATATCAAAGAGCATCGAGGCCAACTAAAGTGGCACAATGACCAACTTTGTAATGAATGTGTACTGGTTATTAGTGTATAGACTAATCCAACGAACGAAAACTGCGGTGTATCTTAAATACGTTTACGTGACGTCACAATAGACATACACCGCAGTAACAATGGAATAACCACAACAGGGCGGGCTCACTAAATGTTATTCGGATTACACTACACAAGCCTCATGAAATTTAACTGGATAGGGCATGCTGGCCAAATTGGCATCAGAAAGTGTGTATCTTGAAGGGACGTCAGGGCCAACTTAGCAGGGCATAAAGCCTAGCGTACATCGACATTGCAACTAGAAGCAACTCAACTGATCAGTTGCTGTCGATGTGTGCGTAGCGCGCACATCGACAGAAACTGATTAGTTCCGCAACTAGTGGCAACTGGGAGCATCCAGCTATATCTACATAACGCTTTTACATTCAAACTCCTTCCCACATTCCTATGGCAATACATGAACAAGTTCGTATTCGCTTTTTCAATAATGTACAAGTTGCACTTGTTCATGTCTTTTTTCTTTGGTATACACACTGAGCAACAATCAAACTCCCAAAACAAGCATTAAATTTTCTCAAACCAAGATTCAAGTCGTTTTCCACCCACCATCGTAGAAGGCATCGAAGCTGTTTTTCTGTTGCCTACTGAAGTAGCATCTCTCCCACCAAACAGCGATTTCTTCCCGAATGGCCAGCGTGACTCGCTTCAAATTCTGTAGTTTCAATTCTTCCAGTCTTGCAAGCTCGTCTTTCAACTGAGGAAGAATGAAAATTTGTTCTTCATACAAATTGTTTAGGGGCCGTCCAAAGTAGGAGGGGGGGGGGGGGGGGGGGGGGGGGCAGCGTAGAACTTTACATGCGCTGTAAAATTGAAATGCCTTATATAACTAGCTATTATCAGCTGGTACTTTAATTTTATAACTTGAATTTTGAATCTCGTACCTCACTGATGTCCGAGGGCTTGTGGTCTTGGTGACTGGCAAGATACTCGTCCCTCTCATCGGCTGGAAAGAGTAGTCTGTTCCACAAGCCTGTGATCTGTTCTCGAAGGTGGTCTGCAATGCCCTCGTTTTCACTCTCTTTGAACTCCAGCTGGGGGATAATGAATAATCATATTGCAGGCTTGATTCAAGGCTAATGATTGATTTTGTGGATAATTTTTCTAAATTCTACAGAACTTGACAGCTTCAATTTCGTTTAGGGTCGTCCAAAGTTGTCAATATTTTCACGGGTCTACAAAGTGTAGGAAGGAGTGAGGGGGAGTCGAGGGCCGCGTACAAATTTATGCATGCACTGTAAAATGTTGACACTTTAACGTAGTATTAAAATTCTTTTCATAAGTAGCATTTTGGGGAGTCTTTGAAAAATACTTCGCTCTGGAAAACACTTAAATGTTGACAATTTTGGACAGCCCCTTATGCACCTATCAATTGTTCCCCCCAACCCTGGGCTACCAGGGGATTGTCACTTTTTTTGTGACAAAATCCCCACCCCTGGGGCAAAACACGCACGTCTTGTATACAAATACACAGAAAATTATATTTCAAAGGGTCAAATGCCCCACCCTGGGGCATGAAAAACGTGACCAAACCCCCACTTAGGGGGTGGGATGGGGGAAGGGGAAACAATTTATAGGTACATTACCTTTAAGTAAAATTCCTATAGTAATTCCTTCTTTTACCTAATTTGTTTCACATTATATACACCTTCAAGTAATAAGAACAATCCTGTCAAAGCAAAGATTTGTACTTGCGGAAAGCTAACAGAATGGGTCAAATACTGAATCCACGCCAAATACCAAATACCTCAATTTCCTTGAGTTTCGACAAAACGTGATGCTGTCTCATAAAAAGTACTGTACAATTTTGTTCTCTTCTCTTCTCTTCTTCCCCCTCCCCTCCCCCAGCAACATAATGCCCCCCCCCCAAAAAAAAAAGAACTATGTTTAGCGTTAGCGCGCGCGTCACTTTCAACCCAGCTCATCAAAGCTTTTTGGGGGGTTTTTTTGGGAGTGTTTCGATTAAAAACATGCTTGACTTATGTCAATTTGACTTCATTGTTTTAACTACATTTTAAAATATAAAAAACGCCGCGCCACCACACCATTTTGCGAGACTCCAATTTACGCTAACAATTTTTTGAACAGAAAATATTTGCTTGTCAGGACCTTAGGAGAGGGGAGAAAGAGATGGGGGAGGCAGAAAATAGGAGGGGAAGGGGTGGACAGTTTCCATACCTCTTGATGCAAGACTTTGAGTGCATCCATGTTCTCCTTGGACAGAAGGAAACTCTCTTCCTCTTCGCAGACGATGTCCCGTTCGAAGGATGTGTTAGGACCCTGTTCCAGGCTCTCGAGAAGGGAGACGATTTTCTTCTTGGTGCTGCTTAAGATTTTCTGTCTTGTGTCCTGGGATTTAGAAGATTTCCACAAAGGTTTTGTTAGACACGTTCGATGAGATATCAGAAGTTGGCCTTACCTGACCATAGTTGTTGAGGCTTGCACACTATGTAAACAAGTCAAGCATGGGACAAAAGTTGGCAATGTATCAAAGGTTGAAAGCGTACAAAATGTGACCTTTTTGTGACCATAATATGAAAGATTCACAGTTAAAAAGATTAAATAATAACAACAACATCAATGTTCATGTGTAAGTACTGGTTCATTTTGTAAAAATCAGTAATTTTAAAACCATCATTTTGTACAGAGAAATGATAGAGTATGTACTTACCCTGGGAATAATCACCGAGTGCAGTTTCAACCATGTTGAACAATTATACAGTGTGCACTGACCCTGGGAATGGTCACTTGAACGGTTATGAACAGCAGAAATAAAGCAAATATGTAACAATTGTTCACACGGTCCGCATCGCCAGTACATTTGTTTGATTGCACAGTTGCTTTAGAATTTAACCGTTGTTTTAATGGAATTTTACCCAAAAAAAATGCATCAAAAAGCAGAAATTCGGAAGCTGAATCTAGCATACAACAAAAATGGAAAATTGGGGAGCCTGATGGATGATGTAGCCAAGTGTCTGGCACAGAGAAAAGGGTAGAACCTCTTTTGATCATTTTATGCAAACATTGTCACGTTTTGTTATTTTTTTTTAATGCAGTAAAAATATTCAATCACCCATGATGTACCATTTTAAACAAAAATGCCCTTAAATACCACATTTTGTAATTTTTATGAAACGCTGTTTAGATCACAGCTTCTACGACATCAATTAAATAACATTATTAAAACCATATTAAAGTCCAGACCTGTGATTGTGGCCATATGTTACAAACCATATTTAATATATAACATTTTGAACATTTTAAGAACAATGACAATGTGCCATTATGTACTTGGGGCAGCCAGGTTGATTTACTTCAAAATGACAGTTTTTCCACATAATAATAATTTATTTATTTTTATTAACTATAATGCGAGGTACATAGATTTGGGATCTTCTGTCTTAGATTTCAGTTACATGAACCAGTATTTTCACATGAACATTAATTTGTTTAAACAAGGGCATTAACTGCTACATTTTGGTGAACAGTTCATGCCTTCACCCCTTTGCAGTGTTCTCCACGGGTTTTTCATTTGCTAGGACGGCACCCCCCGCCGCCTGGAATTAGTTTTATCCTTATATTATTTTATTGAACGCGGGATGCACATCAAGAAGGGATAATAAAGGACGTGTTTCTGTCGTCACAGATCCGAATTTAGATCACAAACTGTCACTATTCATTTTTTCCTCAACGTTTTTTATTTTTATTTTTTATTTTCCCACCACTTACACGTTCACTTCCACCTCCAAAAATTCCTTTTTAAATTCATGATGTCTCTTCCGGTGCGACGAGCATTATGATTCAACTTCTTTTATGTCTTTTTGCTTTGATTGGTCTGTACCGAGTGGCGCACCTGTAATCCCTACGCGAAAAGCCGTACTAACTGCGCGTAAACAAAGTACCCGACTACATGTATGTTAGACGGATTTAGTCAACAGAGGGCGACATCAGTTAAATTTTCCTTGGGAGCGGCCCGTGTGCAGTGGTACATGTACATACATGATGTAAATACATAAAAGGTAGATCGTGAACATTTTTGCTAGGGCGGTCGTGATTTTGCGCGGGCGGCACAAAAATTAGGTAGGGCAGCACGCCCTAGCAAAACCCGTCGTGGAGAACCCTGCTTTGACAGGAGCATTCTCCCATATCTAGAGCACTTTTTCACCTTCGGCCCACGGCCTAGTGGTTTTCAGCAAATTATTATTATTATTTTTTCCCCGAATGAATTTTTAAAGCATTTCCTTTAAAGAAAAAACACTTTGAATTTTAGACATTGGTAACCCTGCGAAAAAGTTTAACAGTACACCATTTTTATACGGCCGTTTGTGCGCCTTGCCGCACGTTCAATTATTGGCGGACCGTCAATAATTCGAAATATTGACAGTAATTATTGTTCGATAACTAAGCTGTCAATTTATTTCATTTTTTGAAAGCTAATAACTTGTTTCTTGAAAAATATAAATTTAAATGTTTTTTTTAATAATCTTTTTGAGGTGCCACACCCAAAACGCGGAGACGTGGTGGTCTAGTGGATAGCGTGTCGGCCTTTCGATCCAGAGGTCCATGGTTCGAAACCTGGCCATTGCACCGCGTTGTGTCCTTGGACAAGACACTTCACGTTGTCTCTCCCCACCAAGGTGTATAAATGGGTACCAGCAGATATGGTTGGGGGAAACCCAACTAATTGCTGGTGATAGACCTGCGATGGACTGGCATCTGATCCGGGAGGATCAGTACATGTAGCATTGCTCCTATTCACTTCATGCCACGGAAACCGGGGATGAGCACCGGCCGTATGAGCCAATATTGGCTCAGAAACGACTTACCTACCTACATGTATCTAACTACACTCAAAACAAACGGACAATACATATTTAAAGCGTATTTTTGACAACTATGCCCAAACGTAACATATTGAAGGAATGCTTGTGTTAGTCCTATTTTAATACTTTTAGACCACGTTTACACCACACGTTTTTGCTTAATCTCAAGCAGAACATATTTGGAAAAGCAAAATTTCACCTTTTCAACAGTCAATGTTTTGATGTGGTCTTGTAGTGTGTCCAATTGCTCGGCCGTGGGCACTGTGCCAGTGGGGATGTAGTATGGTGTCGTACACAGAAAATCACACAGGTGTTGCTCACGGTCCTGTAGCAGTTTCAACTGTGCCATTCGCTCGCTC
The DNA here is from genome assembly GCA_037783545.1 of Henricia sp. BOLD:AAB3569. NCBI lineage: Eukaryota > Metazoa > Echinodermata > Asteroidea > Spinulosida > Echinasteridae > Henricia > Henricia sp. BOLD:AAB3569. The sequence continues at coordinate 1,839,310 of JBBELK010000454.1, read as the reverse complement.
CTCTCTTTGGACAAACTTTCCACTTTCTGTCGGAGAACTTTCTCCAATTGTAGAATTGATAAGGCCTCCTCTGGCTGAGAAAACAATTTCAAAACAAAACTGATCAATTTTCAGCTGGAAAAGAAATTGATGACAAAGTTTATGAAATGTAGTTTACGAAAACAGAACGGATCCAAAACAAAATAGAAACAGTCTGTATACCGGTAAACGATTCGAGTTAATCCCTCTTCAAATCGTTTCTCTGTTGACAGAAAACCGTGTGCCGGTTTGAAGGGAACCGTTTCCAACTTGCTAGGTTGGTCGATGATTGACAGGTTTACTACTAGTTGCCTGCACGAAGGGAACAGAAGGCTGCCACTGGCCGACGACTTGCAAAATTAGACAATTGAATAATTGGTTTTTGAGAATCAGATATTCAGATTTCAGGATCTTGAGGCCCATCTAAATTAGCCATGGATGCGTTCGTCCACACGACCCAACATGATCCAAAATATCTTGACTGCAGTTGGCCGCTGGCTTCCCGCAACAGCAATTCTACTCTAATAAGGGTCAGTTTGGGTCTGTTTCATCCAACAAACTCCAACAAAGTTGAGTGACAGCTACCGGTAGATGGCCCAAATTGTCGGATGATGTTGGACTTTGTTTCCATACCACTCAACTTTTGGTTGGCCAAATGTTGGACCTTAGGTTCCTTCTAATGCCATTTTAAGTCACGGACAAATGTATTTTTCACAAAATAGGATAGTGTCCTGAATTGTTGGTTTAACATGGCATTATCCTGTTCAAAGACCATCTTACCTGGAAGGGTTTAAGCCCAAGTTCCTGACTGATAGTCACCACCTCTTGTCCGCAGTTTTCCACGCTGGCAATGAGCCTCCGTCGCAGGTCATTCTCTTCTGATACCATCTCGTTCAACAGGTTGCGCATGTGGTGCATCACTACGTTCTGTCTTTCCACACGCTGTTCCTCGCAGATTCCGATTTCGTCCCAGATGTCGCGTAGCTGCTCCAGAGAGTGTTCCAGACACTCGGCAACTTCAAGCTTCATGCTCTCCCGGTATCTGTCATGTCAAAGGGGGAAAAACTTGGCTGAAAATTAGCCTTTTTTGCCACACTTGGCTTAAAACTTTTTCGCCATGAACACCATTCACTGGTCGCCACTGAGATGCCGTGTTTAAGTCTATGGAAAAGTATTTTGTACTGCATATTTTGTATCATACAATGAGATGACCACAAGCGGGCGGGCTATCTTTGAAATAATTGGTTCACCATTAATCTGGCTGTTGAAATCCAACATCGTTGCAATGGACCTCCGGGTGGGACTGGGCGAGAAAAAAAGTTCAACTTTTTATAACCTTTTGGCGAAATGTTATCAACCGGCAGACAAACAGATATATTGTTGCTATATTCACAGAGTATCGTTTCCCTTGTTTGCAGATCTCTTCTAGCTCTAACTATGGAAGAAGGAAATTCCTTCCTCCATGCTCTAACATAAATTTTACATCAACCCCCGGCAAAAACAAAATCTACCTACCAAAAACTAAATTACCCAACCCCAACGCCGACGCCGATCAAGTTGGTGAGCATGAATTGGAATTCTTACACGTACTACTTTTAGAAGGCTAAAAGTGGTTTTTTTAACGTTTATATTGGGTCATTGGGACGTTATCATTTTCTAGTAACACTTTTAGCCCCTTACCAATTTCACCCCATTCGCTATCTTACATTTTGCTGCACGATGGCCGCCGTACCCCAAACTATAGTTCACCAATACAGTCAAAATTAAATATTGAAAAAATTATCATGGAAGTACCTGGAATCTTCAGAATGTTGTACCGTGGTCCGTTTTACCCGATGATTCTTCTAAACAGAAAAAAACTAGTCCAACGTAATTTTTCTTGACATTTTCGAGCACACTTGGGACAACAGCGACATTTACAGACTACCAAATCATGGTCCAGATCATTGTACTGCTAGTGACGTCATACAATGAGATGACCACAAGAGGGCGGGCTATCTGGGCCCCGACTGATCATCTCTACACACTTGGTAAATGTCGCTCTTCTCCCGAGTGTGCTCGAAAATGTCAAGAAAAATTACGTTGGACTAGTTTTTTTTTTTTAGAAGAATCATCGGGTAAAACGGACCACGGTACAACATTCTGAAGATTCCAGGTAATTCCATGATAAGTTTTTCAATGTTTAATTTTGACTGTATTGGTGAACTATAGTTTGGTGTACGGCGGCCATCTTGCCGCGTGCAGCAAAATGTAAGATAGCGAATGGGGTTAAATTGGTAAGGGGCTAAAAGTGTTACTAGAAAATGATAACGTCCCAATATAAACGAGAAAAAAAACACTTTTCTAAAAATATACAAGTACCTACAATGTTTAATATGACTTTTATGTGAACGAAAAAAATACCCTCTAATTCGTTACTCGTACATTGGTTATGTTATTCTTTTAGTTTATGCCACAACTCGAATTTAAGGAAAATAATTATTGGAATCGATAGCTTGGACAATTTTAGAATAGGAAAACTTACATGCATTTGCCATTTCTGTCGAAAAGGCTTAGTTTTAGAGAAAAATCAAGGAAAAATATTGCATCACGCAATGTGCAAAGCGGCCAGCCAGAAACCAAACAGATCATCACGCGCACGCCTTCTTTCTTTGCGCGCTTCACACACTGCTCGGCCGGCGCAGTTTCACACACTTTTGTATGGAGGCGCGCGGGCGTGACAAAAACACAATTTTCATATAAACGCAACATTTGCGACGGAAATGCCAATGGAAAAGGTATTCTAAAATCGTCCAAGCTATCGATTCCAATAATAATTTTGGTATTTTTTTCGTATACATTGAACAAAGATTTCAAGGAAATTACCTCCTGGAATCAACACATAATGTAATTTAAAGACATACTTCCCACTTGCACTTTTGTCGCAAATGTTGCTTTTCTGTAGAAAAATCACGTTTTCTTCCTCAAAAATTGCCTTTAGTTTATAGTGCACAAGATAACCATTCACGCGCGCGTGCAGCGCCCTCTGTTGTCGCGCTTACGCACAGACCGCTCGCCACGTCATTTTGTGCATTACTTTATGCAGTAATTTTATAATTTATTTATCTCAGAAATGCAACATTTGCGACGGAAGTGTCAGTGGGAAGTATATCTTAAAATTGAATAAGCTATCGATTCCAACATATAAATTTACCCAAATCCGTGTTCAATGTATATGAAAAAAATACCATAATTTTCCCTAAATTCGAGTTGGCCTAAAAAATACCCAAAATACTACCATCATTACTATTATGTGACGATGGGGCGAAGTGGATATGGTTATATATTGGCATGGGGGCGAAAGGGCAGGGCCTAAGGGGCGAAGTGGTAAATAGTGGTAGGTCTATGGGAAAGGGGGCGAAGTGACTATCGACCCGCACCGCGCCGTCGGATTTTAACACGTAAATTACACAGGTAAATTAGACAATGTAAGGCGATCAAGGAGCAGCGTTTATCATTCGTACCTTTTCGATGACATCTTTACTCGAGTCCTGAAATGGAAAAAAAATCAAACAGACTTCCTAGCACCACCTCCAGCGATGTTTTTCAGCCCAAATCATTCACTGCAGACGCAGAACTCACGCATCTAATTTGAAAACTGTGCGTTTAAAGATTGTGCTGATTGGCGCGCTCATAGCGCGTAGCCGATTGGTGTCCGCGGTATTGAACGTTCTGATGGCGCGGGTACCAGCGAAACGTAACACGTTTTCGAAATTATGGATTTGGCTTTAGGTGCGGATATTACGAATTTTTTTCTTATTTATCTGTGTATCGTTTATTTGCTTGAATTCCTCTTGGTGGCCCAACAGAGGTGAACATTTAAAGGAGCGTGACCAGAGTTTCTGGAAAATAGTTTTCGATGTAACTTACCAATATTATCAAGTAACTCCCATACACACCTCCCATGTCCCAAAAACCCGAAAACATTTGCAATTTCCAGTAAAAAATTGAACAAAACTATCGAGTATGCTTTCAGCGGATAAACGTTGATACTGGAAAATTAGTTTACAAATAATCGGTGGATTTTCGACGATATCCTCGGAAATATGCGGCCTAGAAGCGCGGGAGTTTCAGTTTCGTAATCAGAAAAATATAACGGATGTTATGATATAAAAATATCATGACCCATAAGGTAAGTCCCGGGGAGTTATGGGTAAAAAAAAGTGATCTGGTCACACTCCTTTAAGTTGGTGCTAAAGTTCAATGTTTATTTAGCCACGTTTTTAAGAGCCACCACGGCCACGCCTAGAGCCTGAGCAAGTTGTTTTGAAAACAAGTTGTGCATGCTTCGCACCAAAAGCGTGGCACGTACATGGGTATAGTACATGTACATGTCACATATAATACGTTCAATAGGGTAAGTGGTGATGTACAATGTGTTGTATGTATTCAACAGCATGCATATTTACTTGTGTACATGTACTTTCATGACATCTTGAGCAAAAAATACCCCGAGGTGGAAATTTGTGTACACATGCACATTGCGTGACCTGAAGGAACCATCGATCAACCGCTGGGCGTGTTCTTTTTGTCTTGTTGTTGTTGGTGTATATTTTATGGCATCTTCGGCAACTAAGGCCCTTTATGCCACTTTTTGTCTTCAGAAGTGACGTAATAAGCAGTTGAAAGGCAATGACACCTGTCCTTGGTCGATGGTCTTGAGCCAAAAACTGGGTCGTGTTGGCGCGATCATAACCAAATATTGTGGCTCTGAAATTAATTGACCAATCGAATCAGCGTTTAATCGTCTACGTACAACGGCGACCGTGACTGAAGATGATTATTCAATAATATTGGTTGTTATGCTTTTGACGATTATCAGTGCGGGGGCGGGTAAAAGCACATGCCTTCGGTGATTGTGATGATCGCAAAAGGCGGATGCCGGGTACTTGTATTCTTGTGCGCATGCATGTATGATGTTGCGAAGTGAAAAAGGTACAATGGCTACACTTGACTTTTATGGCATTCTGCGAGGACCACCCATCAATGACAGTCGCATGGGCCGCGTTTCTCCGTAAACCGTGACGAGGGCGGTCTGTATGTTCTTGACGGCTACGGGTTGACACAGGTTATCGTTCTTCAAGTTCAGTGCGCCCGAACGACGGAGGCTCGGAACAGGATATCATACGGACACCTGTAGGCCTGTCCATCTAGCCCGAATGCCTCTGGTCGTCTGGAAGACTATCCTTCGGGCATGTCGGGAATGTTACCGCTCCCGAACTTGACCCTCTAATTAAATGGTCGGCGATATGACGAGGTAGGGTAAAACATTTTATTTTTAATTGCTCAATTTAATTGCTCAGTCGATTGTCGCCACATTTAATTGCGTTAGCGTGAAGCTTGTTTTGGATTCCTGTTAATTACTTTTAATCAAGAAAAAAAAAAAAATCGTCAAAACAAGCAGAGAAGATTTGTTTTTGTTTATTTGTCAGCTGTTTTTGTTTTTTGTTCATACAGTGTATGTTTTAATTGTTGTGGCTTTGGTCTCGTTATTTTTTTAGCATGTTTGTAATATGCGGTATAGGTATAGGTACCGGTAGCCTATGTTTGTTCAATACCTTTTTTTTTGGTGCGCTGTAATGTAGGAGTCTACGTGTTGTGCTGTCGATAGTTTTTTTCTACTTTTTTGATACGCCGTAAAATCTCCCGTTGGCGCGCCTTGTAATGAATATATCATGGTTTCCAGACCTTTTGTTTTTACATTTTCATCTAAAGTATCGTATAAAGTGGTTACAAACCAAACATTTCTATTTACAAGCTTTACAATTCTAAGATGCAAAGTTTTGCAAACTGGGCCTAATTTCATGGACAACCCGTTAGCACAAAAATTTGTTTGGCACAGAATTTCTTTGCTCTGTAAAATGGGTTTTGCTCTGTAAAATATCAGATTGTATTTTTTGGAACAGGAGCAAAATATATGCACATCACATGCGACTTGGCTGGCAACCCAGTTTTGCAAAATAAAGCAAAGAAATTCTGTGCTAAACAAAGTTTTGTGCTAACGGGTTCCATGAAATTGGGCCCTCATGATAGGCCTACTTGTACCTTGGCTCTAAAGCCTTGATAACCGTAAATTATTTATTTCTAGCCGCGGTTTTTCCCCGGCGGACGTCGTAATCCGTGTGTTTCGCAAGTAAAATAGTCCCGGACGCGGACCGCACGTCATCCATAATTATACCGCGCCATGCATGACGCCACTATACTGTATTGATTGCTGAGTTGCGTGGCGTTTCTTTTTCGATGACCCGAATTTCAGGCATAAAAGACTGCGTGTTGCGTTGGCGGATCGCATTTTGATAATTGACGATTTGCCTGTTTGGTAAGCTTAGAGAAAGAGGGTGCAGTTTGTTGGGATTTCGCAACAGCCCGTCCTTCTGGAAAACCGTAAAGACTGACAAAATTATGACGAACATCATGAACAACGCGGCCCCGGTACGGCTGTACAATGTTGCACAAACCCATGCACAAACACACGGACCTGCAGATGGAGTCTTTTGCGATGCGTACAACACTCGCAGCAGCAGCCCCACCTCAACTACCGTCATTCGTCGTCAACAGCAACATGAGTCGGCGGTTCTTCAGAAGGAGGGGCTGCGAGGTGGTGGAATCGGGACTGGAAAATGGACAGGGAGGGAGGGTTTGTCCAGGGATTCACCCGGGTGCGAGATCGAGCCTAGACAAGGGGCCACAAAATTTGGGGGGACTGGCCTGGGGACTGGCCCGGGGACTGGCCCGGGGACTGGCCCGGGGAATGGCGAGGTAGCTTCAAATTTTGGCAATTCTGATAACGTGGCAACACAACAGGCCCTACTCCTAGCCACGGCCAGTGCGCGTGCACAGAGCGGTAGCAGTGGGCTTGTAAAAGAAGGGCTATTAAAACCGGTTGTTCAGCTGCAAAGGCATATTTCTGAAGGCTCAAATGATAGTGGTTGTAGTAACTGCTCTAATTGTTCTTGTGCAAGTTCAGAAAATTTAAAGGATTTACGGCTCGAAAATGGCGGTCTTCGCCTCCGAGTAGAAGCTGTTGAACTCATCGTTGATACCCACAGAAAAACTAGAACTGAACTGGATGATGCAGATAAAAAGATATCAAAGCTAGAAATTGCGATTGGTAATTTACAGTCTCGACTGCATCGAGCGGGCTACGACACTTCAGTAGACTTAAAGGAGCATGAAATTTTCATTCCGGGACATGATCGTGTTTTTGTGAACAGTTTGATCAGTGAGAATGGAAGAATACAGAAGGAACTAAGAGAATTAAAACAAATTAGAAACGGCAAGGAAAGTAACGCTAATCTAGAAAAGGTATGTTAATGATTTTTCTTCGGTAACTTTTACATAACCTTTACTTTTTGGAATTCCATTTGAAATGCAGCTTTGAAGTAAAAAAGCACTAGTATCCAACATTTTAAGGCGAAATTTGAGAACCTTACTACAATCAAACATTAATAAGAGGTTGAATATTAATACCTTGTTATAACAGGAACCCCTGTATTAATTATGAGGAATGAACTGTCTTTATTGACCATGTTTGCAGGGGTGGATCAGTGGGGAGGTAAAAACCCCCTCTGCTTTGATACCAACATTTTAGAAAAAATAAGTATTGCATTATATGTGTCCACTTATCTGTGCAACAATCTGACATAAATAATCTGATGGGCCTAACTCTCCCTGGAATAATTTCTGGATCTGCCACTGCTTTGTCATTGTCATATGCCGTTTGTAAAATGCTTTTGAGGAACCGGTATTGTATTGGTTTCCAGTGTTCCACGATATTGTGATTTGAGTTTAAAATCCGGGAATTAAGTGGGCAAATTCGGCACCCGACAACTTTATTCTCTATATTGCAAAACTCTGTCGCACCAGGATCTGATAATTATAGCTAAATATTAATTTGTAATATGATTCATTTACTGGTATTTGCTTGAGCCACAACCTGTCTTTGCATTACCTTTTAACCAGCTCCACTGGTGTGGTTGTTTTGTGGTTTTAACTCCTATTCAGGCATCATTCAGGTTTTATTTACATTCAAATTGGCCAATTGCAGCTCAGAGGAGGGACAAACTATTCAGGCGTCCAATATTATTTACATTCAAACTAGCCAATCACAGCTTGAAGGCGGGACTAAAAAAAAAAAATTTAAAAAAATTCCCCAGCGAAGTTGCACAACCCGGAAAACTGGCACTGAGCCAAACATTCATTGTTCTATTGAAAATCAAACCAAGAAATAAGGAACAAGTTGATAAAATTTAAAGGTGTCAAGAGTAATTGATGTTGCCATGGTATTAATGTTACTAAGCAACTAAGTGTGACTGTATCTGGAACTACTTGTCTGAAAAGAATGTTATATTACATGTATACCTCTCTGCTCCTCAATGCATCTGTTGAAACTAGTCTGGGACCTTTGCCCTTCCAACTGTAATTGGCACCATTCCAACTTTAGTCGCGCAGTTCGACAAGCTGTTAACTGTGCTACATCAGGGCTTAAAATTCCTAACTGAAAGGGCACTGCCATTTCTATTTTTGGAGTCTTTTTAAGTTTAAAAGGGGCACTTCCATTGGAAAATGGAAAGTCTATGGGAGGATTGCAAAAGGGCACCAAGGCCAAGAGCAGGGGCAACAGAGGCAGTGGCCTCCGTTAATTTCAAGCCCTGCTACATGTATAAAGCTCACTCTGAAGTGGGTTAATTAAATAATGAGATGAGAGTAAAGTTAAAATTGAAAATTGAGGTGGAACATTTTGAGCAAAATTTTATTCGTGCTCGTTTTTGTTTTGTTTTTTGTTTGTGTTCAGAAAACTAAAGACTTACAAGACTACATTAGTCAGCTGGAGAATCAACTTGAGATTAAGGAAAGCCAAAACCAAAAAGCAGAAAAGCTTTTAGGAGCCTCAGACGATGATAAAACGACCCATATTCAGCAATTAGAAGATGCCGTGTCCCGTGCACACAAAGAGCTTAAAGATGCCGAGACTACATGTAATGTGCTTACCGGCGAGACAAAGAAACTTCAGAAAGACTTGGAAGCTTCCCAACTGCAGCTCAAGAAGATATCGCAGGAGTTGGGGGCCTCGAAGGAAAAAGCGCAGCGCTTTGAAAAGAACTATCTCGCGCTACAAAAGGTGATTAACTTTCCTCGAATCTTTGTCATAGTTTGTAAGTCTTGACTGCTGCTATCGAAAAAAGGTGGGAAAATGCTCCTTAAATGATTTGGTTTTTGTTTTGTTTTTGTTGTTGTGTTTTGTTTTTGGAGACTACATTATACCTGAGAAATGTACAAGGTTTTAAAGGAAAACTAAAATTCTCCCAAATTTTAAATTAAGTTCATTTTCCCACTTTTTTCACATTAGTGTGCACATTTTGGGTGTACACTAAGTTATTTCTGTTAAAAAAGACGTCTTGTGCTTTTTGTGTTTGTACCAATCCGCTTGGCTACCAAAGTCTTCCACTACTACTGTGCATCTTGTGAAAGTACGTTGACGATTGTTGATGGTCCAACACTTGACGCACACAACGTCACGTGAGTTTGTTTTATTTCCCATGTATGTTTGTTCTGTTTCAGGTCCTTTAAAGCCCAAGATGTGTTAAGCTTTTGTTTTGTCATTTATTTTCCCTTGTTTGTTTCCAGAATCTGTTTTCTTGCTCTATGTTTATCTAACGCATTGTTGGCATGACACAGATCATTCGACTTCAGTCTATTGTACTAAAAATTACAAATAAAAACAGTAATTAATGTTAGTTTCCAGCGAAACAAAATGTATGTTTGTTCTGTTTCAGGTCCTTTAAAGCCCAAGATGTGTTAAGCTTTTGTTTTGTCATTTATTTTCCCTTGTTTGTTTCCAGAATCTGTTTTCTTGCTCTATGTTTATCTAACGCATTGTTGGCATGACACAGATCATTCGACTTCAGTCTATTGTACTAAAAATTACAAATAAAAACAGTAATTAATGTTAGTTTCCAGCGAAACAAAATGTTCTTATTCTAATCTAATGTAACATATTTCGCAATATGACTACCTAAATATTTCGCAATGTATTTTTAAGGGTGGTGTGATGTGATGTTGCAAGAGCCTTGATTTCGCAATCAGATGGGGAAAGTCCCATCCATATCCACTGGCACAGCGTAGTGATATTATGACATGTATGTGAGAAGGCACAATCAGCCACTCTTTTTGTGTGTGCAATGCTAATATTGTGTATACATGCACACTGAATCATATGTGGACAATAGGGTCAAGGTTCATGGTTTTATAATGCATTTAATATGTGGCTCTAGTGTGGGTGAAGCACAAAGAGAACAACTGTTCTAGAAATTTGAACATCCTGGAAAATGTGTAATGTCATCATGATGTGGCATTTAGCATTTATCAGTGTTTAAAATACTAATCATGTCATTTTTGTAAATTAGGATTCGGTGCATAACGGTCAATTATTGAAAAACTAACGGCACATAACGAACATTGAAGGTCCATTTCGACTAAATTTGAGATTTTCATGAAAGAAAAGTGAATATTCCTTTTCTGGATATTTAATTATGCACAAAACTCTACTCAGCTTGCATTTAATTAAGAACGCTCCAAATGGCCAGCTTATACCGTACATGTATTTCCTGGTATGGGGCCTTCCATAAAGTACGTACGCATGGAGGGAGGGAGGTTGGGATGGTGGGGTTGGGGGTAGAGCCAATGCATACACCCAACTTTAAAGTATATGGGTGATTGGGGGTCTAAAAAGTCGGCATTTCGTGCGTACGTACTTCATGGACGGTCCCTACATGTACGTGGCGCATTGGGGATTTGGAGACGCTTTCAAAACAGTCAAACTTTATTAGTACTGCAGCCGATTTCACAAGAGTGCGCAGCTTGCGCAACTTTTGAAAAATGGCGCAAGCCCCATAGCTTGCGTGTTATCACCGCTAAATTGTTGCGCGACTTACGCAATAAAATGTTGCGCAAGTGGGCTTACGCAACTGCGTAAGTTTCGTGAAATCGGCTGCAGGGACAACTGCAGATTACCTGGTTATAACAGGAACCTTGTGTTATCATGAATGAAATCCATAAAAAAACAAAGGATTGGAACCTAAAATGTTCCTGAAGCAGATTGTTGTTTTAACAGTGCACTTATTAAGGTTGAACTTCTTTCCTGAAGGAATCTGGTCAGTCGCTGAAGATTCAGCAACCTAAAAGTCATTGCCCTAGCTAGCTGTTGCACCTACAGTGTAGGAGGTTCTTCAGCACGGCCACAAAGTTTGAGAGAACGGGAAGAAATTTATGCTCACTAGAATTGGGAGGAAAACCCCACAGAAAAGTGTGGAGGAAACCCACAAAATCGAGCAGGGGCTGAGAACCCAATCTACATATTGACCTAGACGGGATTCGAACCAGGACCAATGTGGTGGAAGGCAAGGAAAGAACTGTTATGCCAACCTGAGTCCTTGACTACAGAGGTTTTTCTGCAGCTACTGTACTTATACAGGTGTAAAAATAGTTAGTTTATCTTGTAAAGCTCCTTTCTAAAGTCCTGACTGTACTCTATTCATTTCAGATGCATTGGTCCCTTGGGGTGTGTTTGTTTCATGACAGATCCAAATCCAGATCCCGAGTTGTTTTACCGTGCAGAAACAAACGAAACGGCTCTCAACTAGGATTTCAAGTCACATGAATTGCAATTTATTTACCAAATTTGGTTTGCATAGAATTTCTTTATGTTTTGCTAACACCAAAACATTTCCCCTTTTTTTGTTCGTTTATGACTACAGTTGGACCCTCCAAGTGACAATAACCTGAGTTTAAGGGACCGAATGAAGATCGCCGAGGGTCAAGTAGAACAGCTGGACAAGGAGAACACGCGACTGACTGAGCAACTCCGCGAGGTAATCGGGATGAACACGCGTTGGCAACGTTACAACGATCAGCGAGAGACCTACGTCTTGAAACTGACGAAGACCAGCAAACAACAACAGTCTAAGGTGACCGTCCTGGAAAAGCAGTGCCGCGAGCTTGAGCAGACGATCAACGGGCTCAACGGCATGCTGCAGAACATGCGAGACCAGCAACGCAAGAACACCGACGCTGCGGTGTTGTCGCTAGAGCAACAGCTTGCGCAACGTGAAGACCGCATCTCGGAGTTGGCCGAGGAGCTAGCCGAGCTTAAGGTATACATCAAGGGAAGCGAGAAGGAGAGAGGAATCAAACAGCGGAAGGAAGACTTGGACATGATTAAGATGCTTCAACAACAGGTATAATCAAGCTTGTACAGATTTTCCCAGAAAATGGGCTTTGTTTCTAACTCAACATGTAATATGGATTGCACATCGCAATTTTGCATAAGTGTATGTTAAGTTCTTCATTTTATCCTATTGTAAAAGCTATAAAAAAGCTCAGTGTTCTCCACTGCTAAACGTTTTGTCCGGGTGCGCCCTCATGCGGGGAACACTGATCAACCCCCTGTTCGCCGCGTGAGAGTGCTGTTCAAAACGGATGCATGCAATTGTCATGGCCGTTATGGATTGGGTCGCTGATGCGATAAATATGCGTGGTTAGTAAACAATAATGAAATCAGCGGGCCGGCGAAAACATGTTTGGTGACTTTACACCTAATTTTGGAATGACTCGTCCGTACTTCTGAAGTGGTTTGGAGGAAAAAATTGATTTTGTTTGTCCGGGCGGCAAATTTTTGTTTGGGCGCTAATGGTACCCTTCTTTGATTTTGTCCGGGCGGCGCGCCCGGACAAAACAGGTAGTTGAGAACACTGAAGTAGTATCGGTGTTGCATGTCTACATGAAAACAAAACTCAAACTCTATATGGGATTTTTATGTGATCAATTACAAAACTCATACATATAGCTCAACTTTTAGAGTGACATCATGTATATGTACAATGTTCCTATTTGCAACTCATAGGTACAAGTTTACAAGGATGATTTTGAGCAAGAACGAAAAGATCGGGAGCGCATCCAAGGAAACAGTGAGATCCTGAAGGACAGACTACATACCACAACAAGAAAGGTATGTACTTGTTGACTTGTGTACAATTCTTTAAATGTAGAAATTAAATAAAATGATGTTTTACAATTTTGTTAGAAAAGAATTATATGAAAAAAAAACGATTTGTGCCTTTCAGAAAATAGCCTGCACAATGCAGCGCTGAGGCATTCAATTAGTAGAAGTGACTTGGTTGGTTTTACCAATTTAATACATTTTGCTTGATATTTTCTGTAATGTACAGCAACAAAAATCATGAGGTACATAAAAACTTTTAAATGGCGCTTAGTATTTGATTTTGCATACGAACTTTTCCTATAATGTGCAGTTGTGAATGCAGACGAGGCTAAAAAGTCTTTGAAAGATTTTGAAATAAAAGTTACTAAAATCCATCTTTGAGCGAGTTCGATTGAGCAGAGCGACCGTGCCCTGTGGGCTGGTACCAGGCACGACTAACCATCGTTGACTGCGTTCGGTTGGATATAGTCAAACTACATGTATAGTTAACTATACATGTCGAGTTGGTAAAAATGGCGTTAGAAGTTTAGCTCTTGCATGTAAAATGCATGCTGGCACGTTTGAGAATTGTTGGCGTGTTCATATTTTATTGCGTGTTGCCATTGTGTATTGGAATTATTTACAGTTGAATGCCGTGGAAGCTAGATACACTGGCGCATTGCCAAATTACACAGTTAAGACCGCGGTAGCTGCATCTGCTTATGAACAACCAAGGGTAAGATTTTCTTTCCTTTATTCAAGAAATAGTTGGTTTCCACTTTCAGTACAAAATATGCATTTCTGAAGGAATAGCCTAATGCCCTTTTAATTAGTTTACTTTGGTCGGATGTGATGTACGTTATAGTTCAACTTTGTTAATATCGCCCTCGTCCTCTTCTATACTACATGTACACAATATTTGCTAAAAATCACTGATACTTTCATATATAATTTTAATAAAAGTATTAGTAATAATTAAGAATCTTTAAGTGTACTAGTCCCTTATGTAAGAAAAAGGATTACGAAACAGAAAGAGGGCACTGCTTAGCACATGTCACTTCAGGAACACACAAGGGAAACGTAAAGGAAAAAAATAATTCAAATTAGAATTGTGGCAAACTGCACGGCAGTTTTCTTCACCTGTATTTTCATGGCTTTGAACAAGTAAAACAAAACAAAATAGCCAAAAAACAAACGTTTCAGCAAGTTGAAGAAAACGGTTGAATCATTTGTGCACGGTTGAGTGTGATTTTCCTGTGTTTGCCTAATGTGACGTCACAACATTGCTCATTAATATGTGCATTTGTATTAGCATAAAAACCAAAAACTTTGGTTTTACCGTCCAAAACATCTTACAAATATGGTTTTTATAAGTGTAACCGAATGTAGTAGTTGCACAGCATAGATTTCATTAATGAAGAAAATACCATTTGAGCGGCCCCTTTAAAGTTATCACTCATTGATAAACTTGAATTGTCTATACTAGCCCAAATACATCTTTGTACATCCGCATTTGTATGTTTTGGTTTAATATGTTGTTCAATTTGTCAAAGAAATTGCCAACTGCAGTCGGGGCTGGTTAGCTCAGTTGGTAGAGCACTGGAAGGCAAATCCAGAGGCCGCAGGTTCGAACCCTGCATCAGTCAATTATTTTCTTTGAACAGTTGAATCAATATATTATGGTAATATGAGCGATGTACCGATATGTACACTGAAATACATGTAGGTGTGGTTAAAGGTGCATTGTATCATTTGCAATTACCAAAAACTGTATTTAGTGATCCGACAAAAAAAACTTGCTCAAAGTGTGGATAACAATGGTAACAATCACTACATGTACATGCATTTATTTCTGTCCGATATTAACTCTATTCAAATTTAGGTGACATTTATTTCGCACTCTCGATGAAAAACAAATTAGAGATGGGTCTTTCCACAGAAATAGAGTACATTTCTGTCCAAATTCACTTCAAATGTCTTAATTTTATTTTTAAATTATCCACCTAAACCGAGGAAAAACATTTACCCCAAGGAGTAAGAAGAATAGTCCTACAACATACATTTCTGAAAACCATGTGTACAAATTTCCCTTATACGTATGTAACAGAGACAGAAAAAAAATGTCACAACTGGTCTTTCCACATTACAGACGTAAAGAGGAAATTTGTACACAAGCTTTTCAAAAATGTATGTTTTGGCAGCAATTTCTTATCTTTTTGGGAAAAAGTTATCTACTCAGAACAGTACAAGAAAATTTCTTAAATTTTTAGATAAACTAAAGACATCTAAAAGGAATTATTGACTTATTTTTCAAATATACGCCATTACCGTGGAAAGACACAGTTACAAACTACTAGTAAGCTGATAAAATTGAGCTGAATTAGTATTACGACAAAAGGAGAGTATGTGGCTGTTCACACAAGCAGAGGCTTGTAATTTAAAAACTGAAGGTGGTTAAAAAGTGTGTGCGCAGACACATTTACCATTCACTAAACACAACCATGCATGGATTTTAAAGGATTTCTGAAGCATTGATGAATCTATGTAGCTAAAATTTATACAGGCTAGTTTACCAACATTCTTCTTTAGATATGTTATGCCCTTATTCCAGAAATCTGTAAAACGTTTCATCTTGCAAATGATGTTATTGGGCCTTTAAAACGATGGTAATTGTGTGTTACAAAAAATAATGTGAAGGTTTTCTTTTTTTAAACTTGCAGAGGCTAGTTGCTCGCACTGTCCAACAACCAGCGTATTATTTAGATGATGGCATTTACGAGGAAGTTGAGATCGACGGACATGATGAAACTGACGGCTTGGATTCTAACACGGAACCACTCCAGTGCCCGCGATGTGCTCAAGAATTCAGTGTATCCAACCATAGTGGGTTTATGAGGCATGTTGGAGTGTGCCTCGACCAGTGAATTGGAGATTCGGGTCCCACCCGTGCGCATTATAATTAACCTCTAATGTTTATCAGCAGTGCATTAAGCATATCGCACTCGTAAATTGGGTTGAAAAAGGCAAACGAAAAAATTGGATGCACTGTGTTAAAGTTCTATACATGGACTTCAGAAAACCAGAATAATCCATGCATTTTTTTTGCATAACTGATTGGTAACAATTTTCTGCAGACAAAGGTACCATTTAAAAAAACAAAAATAACAACAATCCATGATTGTTACCATTGCTATCGGCACTTGGAGTCGGGTTTCCAATCGGCTCGTAAAGTAAAAATTTGGGTCACTACAAATGATGTATGGGGCTTTAAAAAATATTTTCCATGAGATTTGTTGTTAGTTCAAGTGAAACAATGGGCCTTTAATGTGAAATGTCGCAAGTTGATTGACAGATATGTGTTAATATTTAGCGAATAGGTGAAAGCACACTCATTCCAATTAGTTTACAAAGGAAAAAGACAACAAATTTTTCTTAAATATTGTTTTTGTTCTTTAAAAGTTTACTCGAAGGGTTTTTGTGTTAGGGGCCATACATAAAGTACGTACGCACGGAGGGGGAGGTGGTGGGTTGGAGCTAATGCGTACACCCAATGTTAAAGCATATGCGTAGGGGGGAGGGGGGAGGTGGGAGGTGTGTCTAAAAAGTCGGCATTTCGTGCGTATGTACTTTATGGATGGCCCTTGGGAATGTTCAACTAAAAGTTAATATTTTGCATTTGATTCTTTTCGTTTCACGTCTATTAGAGTTTCAAAATATCTTTCCGACGAATTGTTCAGTATGTTACAAGAATTAATTTTATTTTCTGATATCTTGAACACTCCTGAATCCTTCAAAATCAATGCGATTGTTCAAAAAACCTTTGGAGATAGGGTTAAGTGATGACAAAGACTTGCGTTGTTGTTACTTAATTCTATTTTTCCAATTTTGTAGTACATAATCCCAAACATCTATTCGGAAAGAAATGTAAAATAAATATCAGCAAAAGGAAAGCATAAAAGTTAAGCATTTCATGTAAACTAAACTTGTTCACGATAACGCAAGCCTTAACCACATCTACACTGCATAAACTGTAATAAAGCTTTTAAGTAAAAACCATAAGCAGGCTAATTAGTGTTGCAATAAGTCCTTGTAAAACGCCGTACACTAATTAATAGCAGTGAAATGGCATGCAAGGTTTTACCTTAAAGTCTCCTCCTGTGGAATATTGTGCAATGTTTAAATGAAGGCGCGATAAAGAAAATTTATTTTTCTATACGTTTATAATTAACTTATGTATACAAGAAGCCAGAACTAAGGAGAGTAATTATCACTCATGGTGGCTTATCTTGTGGTCTCCAAACACATGGAGATCAAATGTAATACTTTATAAGTTGTAACCAAGTGGGTATGAACGGATATTCGACCATTATTGAGCATACGAATACTCAAAAATAAATATTTCAATCTGCACACCCTATAATACTTTTGTCAGCTTTGTGCTACATGTATGTATGTACACAATGTACTTCTGTATCTGTCTGGTACTGCACAAATCGCCTAGTGGCCGGCCGGCTATAATCGTGCAGGTCATCATCGCATGCATACTTGAAATTTATGCCACAATCAAATAGATTGTAGATGTACAAACATTTTGTGTACAGTGTTAAGTTTATTATAGTTCAGTGCGTGGGTTTATTTTTCAAAGATACTGAATATAAACGTTTTCCTTGCGATGCAGTGTACATTTGTAATTTTGTTCTTGTAAAAATACGTTACTTTGTAAATTCACTAATTTTACTAGTTCTACAAGTAGTGTTAACAAGTTATTATATGTACTGGTACAAAAGTGTTAAAAAAAATTGCTGCACAGTTTTTAACAAGTAATAGTTGTTGAGAAAGCAAGTTGTGTAGTTTATTTTCATCAATTACATGCATTTTGCACGCACTCCTCTAGACTCGCACCCCGATTGATTGTAACGGCGCTTAGCAGAGTGGAAATAACCCGAGATCTCGGGATGGCATTTTGAAGTGTCTTCTAATAAGGTTATTATGCCGATCTTAATTTACTGATACCCAGCTTTTTGTGGCTGCAACTTATTCAGCGAGTTCCTTAATGCGAAAAGGAGGCCATGGCCATCTAAATATAAAAAATTGTGGTTTTTTAAACTCGGTATATATTTATGCATAGGATTTTTAAAACAAATCTACTAAGAGTACGTTACATTTGGTTTATCCCAGAAATATACTAAACATTTGCTGAAAATCACACTCGCCTATAAATGTAGATTTTGTATTTTTGTTCTTAATGTTAGAAACTACCAGGGGCCAATTTCATAAAGCTGTTTTGCTTAATCAAAAATGGGTCTGCTTTATAAAAATGGGTAAATAATCAAAATTGTATGTCAACTTGTGTTCTTAGCAAGAATAGCAGATATTCTTTTGAAAAACATAAGTTGACATGCAATTTCGACCATTGACCCATTTGTATAAAGCAGACCCATTTTTGATTAAGCAAATTTTTCTGCTAAACAGCTTTATGAAATTGGCCGCAGATTGTTTCATAACCCGTTTTCTTACATAAGGGATTGAAGATTCTTAGTTATTACTTTTATGAAAATATCAGCAAATTGAGTATTATATTTGCCGGCAGTACAATTTACCAAACAAAACGTTTAGTTTCTGCGTTGTGGATTTATGATACATGTATTTGGTTCTTTGTATAATGTATACAGACTTGTGTTGAGAAATTCCACGATTTTTTATGGCACTGGAAGCATTTTTGGAAACGGGTGTGCGCGTTCGCGCATCTCCGCCATCAGTTTCCTAAGATAACTTGCATGGCGCGTAAGGAATCAAACCTTGTTTGATTCGTTTTTCCCCCTGAAAATTCGTGTTTTTTTTCTCTCTGAATTTGCTCCTTCAGTAACAAATTAACGTGTGATCTGGCTGGATGTTAAATTATGGCTTGACTGGCATATACTGACTGGTGTGACAGAGGACGGGACAAGTGTGGCAATCTACAAAGTAAACATTGCGCAAGATTTCCGGAGTATCAGAAGTCTACATTTGTATTGTAACAACCGGAGGAGAGAACCTGACGAACAACAGAAGGAACACCGACGTGGCCAAGATAATTTGTGTCCGTTTGTACAAAGCAGGGTTCAAAGTCCATTGTCGTGGAAGAGGGAACAAAATGCAGTTGCCCATACGACTGAATTCCGACAAATTATGAACTTTTGACGTTTTCATAATGTGTCATCATCACATGCAACACTTGGTACAATTTCAGTATTTTTTCGTGGAATTTTGTATCATAAATATCAAAACACGTTTCAGATTGTTGCGAAATTCAATGTACACGTACACACTACCTGCAAAAAAAGTTCTTATACACATTTTTACTGTCGTGTATTATACCAGCAATTTTCTCTCCTATATAATATATTTTTTTAATAATCTGGTCTGCGCCAAGCAGTTGCCCTTTTCCCAAAAACTAATGGAAAAAAGTTTGCCTTCAAGTAATGTGAAGAACCTTTCAGAATACAATTTCGCAAAAGTTACATCAACTAAAAGGTGGTTTAGAGTCGGTCTTAAATCCCGGCACTAAAGAAACGGGCAACTGAAGACGCACTGATGACGGTTCAGTACCAGAAACCAGATGGCGCTGACCACCAGAGGGCGCTATGCACACTTCACGGGCGGTTCGGAGCGGCCTAGGCCTGGCGAATCAAACTTCAGACTTGGTTAACAGGTCGTAAGTTCGAATCCAAGTCTGCCCGCGTCCATTATCCGTGTGCCCTTAGGCAAGACACTTTGTCACAAATTGCTTCTTTTGATCTTTCTCCCCATGAGAAAATGGGTACCTTCGATGGCAGTGAAATGTGATTTTGATTTGTCCTACGTGAACGAGACGTCTCCAGGATTAAAAGAAGGGATATATAACACTAAGGGATATATATTACCGATGTATTGCCTGGTGCATAAACCTTCATGAGAATTAGATAATCTTGTTGTCAACATCGGTAACCCAATTAATTTTGATGATAAACTCTGCAACTATGTGCTGCGCCATATTTGAAATTTTGAAAGGGATAATGATGTCAACCATGCAACGATTGCATGGATGACGTCGAGATTGATGCCTTGTTTCCCGACTCCCACACGCCGTGAAGTATGTAAAAATCTGTTGTGTTCCGATATGTTTAGTTCCAATTAGGGGTGGGAATTAACGGTTAATTAAGAAACCGGTTTGCAATTCGGTTTGCAATTAAGTGTCGGTTAACCATGCAGTTAACCGTTCGGCTGACACAGTGACACTATATTGTTGCTGGTGTTTATAGATGCACGTGCAACGTACACAATATCTCTGGACCCCCAAAATAATCGTTGATTGAACCTTTATGGTCAACAATTTACTACGACCCCATATAAATTTATTTCAATTTCATGAAGTCCTTACAAATAACCACCAGAAAACTATTGTAAGTTCATTAAAATTGAGTTTCGTTTAAACGTTTGGAAAAACCGGTTTTTCGTCATTTTCGGTTAAACGGTTAACCAGTTAAATGTCCCATCTTTAGTTCCAATTTCCCTATTGTAGTGGAAATTGTTATTAGGCTAACAATTATTATTATTATTTCTTTCTGGTATTCATACCAAGGATTCCTCAATAGTGCTCATTGCACTGTCACTCGCAAGCGTGAGGAAACCCATGAAGAATTAGAATTAGAAATGCATGGCCAGAGACACCGGGGATGATCCCCCTTGCTCTTCACGAAAGAATGCTCTGGGATCTTTAGAGTGCGTTTCCATTACCTAACACACTGGACCAACGGCTTTACATCCCTTCCGAAGGATGGAGCAAGTGTGGTTGAGTGCCTTGCCCAAGGGCACAGGTACCGTAGCCGTGGGGAGGTTCGAACCTGCAACCCCAAGTTTTCACCTATGACTGCGAGTCAACGACCTAAACCGCTCGGCCACGGTACCCCAATGGTGTGTGCCATGCACTTTTGTCGCAAACGTTGCTTTTCTAGGAATCGTGTGGGAAAATAAATGAGAGCAGTCCGCGGTGCAGGCCTGCGGTGGGAGGTGGGTTCACTGTCCTGTGTGAACGTGTTTCGTCTTAAAGCCCGCCGCACACCTTTGCGATTTACCGGATAATCGGATCATCGGACCACTTACCGGAAAGGTGTGCGCTGAAACAATTCGGGCCGGTCTGACCGTACACCATACTTGTTTGATTTTTCCGGATCCGATGGTCCGGTGTCCGATGTGCCGGTAAATCGCAAAGGTGTGCGGCGGAATGAAATACATTTACCGCTATACGTGCTGGAAACCTACACTGCCCACAACTGGTTTGTGACCGTTTTCGAGGAAACGAGACAAAACAAGTGCGCACCATAATACTGACCATAATGACATGTATAGGACTACGGGATTATCTCCGGGGAACATTTAAAGGAAGTTGTCTAGATATTTCCAGAAAACGGATTTCGTTGTAACATATCAATCATATAAAAATGGGGAGAAAACCGAATTTTGTTTGCAATCTCCAATTTGAATGTGGAAGCAAAAAGGTTTGTGTAATCACTGCACTGCATATGGAACCGGATGTAGGGCCTATTACATAATTATGTATAGTTTATAAAACACTGGTGTTTTTTTAATGATATCCTTGAACATAGGCCTTATACTGATTGAGAGCGCGAAATTTTTGAATGGTAATGTGGCATCAAAATATCATCACCCACGGAGAAAATGTCGGGGGGGGGGGATTGGGGGGGGGGGGGGATTGGGGGGGAGGGGGGAGATTGGGGGGGGGGGGATTGGGAGGGGGGGGGATAAAAAATGTGACATATAGACACGCTTCTTTAAATCACGGAATTAAGTTTTTGGACGACATATCGGCTATCCGGATGATATAATCATCAACCTGTCATCACAATGACAAGGACAGTGGATGCATGACAGTGAATTTTCTGGCTCTCTATCCTGATTCATGCCGTTTTGTTTCAAAATATCGGGCTTTGTTAATTTTGCTGAACGGCTCTTACTCAGCGTAATAAATAATCATAGAAAGTCACAATGCGCCAGCGTCCCAGGATAGGCTGAGTGAAATGATTGTTTATTGTGTAGTATACATGTATAGTGATTTTTTGCTCATTTTATAGAAACACCCCGTCCAACAAAAGGTCTCTGGATGGTTTCGAAAATTACACCCCTTTTTGAGACCAAAAAAGTGTAAAGTGGTAAAAACGGTGGGAAACTTTCAAAATGGATAACAAGGATACCGTCGTTTATCAACTGTCAGTTTGTAATAATGACAAAAAACTTAAAGATGTTTGAGATTTTTATGCGTTTTTAAAAGCAAATGGTGATCCCCCGCAACATGAATCTGTTTTGGGGGCGGGGGGGGGGGGGGGAGCCTTGGTTAAATGGAACCGCGACCATTACGACATAAATTACACAACTAAAGGCAATTATCGAGTGTTCAGTTGATAAGCATCTTTCTGATGTAACATGGCAAAATAATGTCCCCTCGGTCAATACCATAATATCAATGGTATTCTTTTTCCAAACAAGACGGTGTAATGATTCATTTTTTGGGGGGAAAAATGCATGGCCTATCTACAAATAATTTAGCCAACTTACCGCGCGCAATCTTTAGAACGATGCAACGACCATGGTGCTCGTTAAATAATAAAGTGACCCCAAAATCGTTAATGGTCTTATTATTCACAATGCACATAGCTCCAATTTACTAAATCACCAAAATTATGAATGAGATGGAAAACACGCAGGAGTACGTGTTGTTTTCAACATACGCTAAACAATTAATGTACAGAATCTTACTAAATTGTTATAAATAATTAAGACTTTTATATTAAACTATTTTGTTTAACTACATGTATTAGCCGATTATAAACAAAAGAAAAAAAGAAACATTTAATTAGTTTTTAAAAAATACTGATGACGTATCTTGAATCACATTGGGTATAGTACCAGTAAGTACCAGAAAGATCTGCTTTATAGGATGTGGGGGAATACTGAATAGTGCGCTCAAACTTTGATTTCTTATCATTGAGAGATAAACATTATAATGTATTTTGAATAAAAGATTTTGCAATAAAGACTAATTATAAGTAATGCTGACGTACGTATCTTGAATCACATGGGGTACCAGTATAAGTTCCAGAAGGAGTGCTGAACAGTAGGATATGTAGGGCATAGTACATGCATTCTGTGCACCACAATCACGCCACTGTTTGGCTTTGAGCCCACTGAACTTTATGCCTTTATATTGGAATGTGTGTATACATGTAAAGGTCGCTTTGTGCGTCATTGTAATCGTATAAGTTCAAACACAATAGGGACTCCCTTCGAGGTTTATATGCACGTAAAAGGCAGGCTTTGACTGTTGATTACCAGGGCTGACCATTAGTTGAATAAGTTTCTACGTCACAAATATGTTGTGTGGCCACAAAACAAGCCCCTGCTTCAGTGCCAAGGCCCTCTTTTTGCGGGTTTTTTTTGGCAGTTGCGCGTGCGTTTGCGTCTATGTAAAAACGCAACGCCCGGTTTCCATAGACGTAACAAACGCAGAGAGTACCGCAAACTACTAACGCAAACAGTAACGCAGACAGTCGACAAAGTTGAACCAAGTTCAACTTTGCCGACTGTTTCCGTAAGTGTTTGCGTTGCGGTTGTTTGCGTCTAGTCTGCGTGCGCGCGTTACGATTATATGGAAACCAGGCTTAGGCTGGATCCGAAATAGTGGCTTTGGCTGTGGCTGCGGCTGTTGCTATGCTGTTTCTAAGGACTTTCATTGTCCGCCCATAGCAACAGCATAGCAACAGCCATAGCCACAGCCAAAGCCACTAATTCGGATCCAGCCTTAACGCCCATGAACGACACGTTTGTGCAACGGACAGAAAAAACGCACTCGCGAAACCGTAGTTGCTTTAACTGTCACACTGCGACGTCAAAAAACCGTTCCCGCCGAACGTTCATTCACGATCTTCGTGTACATTGTATACAGATGTGCTCAAAATTATTCATACCCTTTGAAAAATCTAACAATTTTCAAATTTCCTCACTCCCAAAAACTACTGTGAAGGAACTTTCACTGTAGCCTAGGACAGTTAGTTGCCTTGCACATGACCGTTTTTGGAAATATGTTAATAAAATACCCCTAAAATAATATATTATGTAACAGAAAATGTCACATGTTGTTATTCTTTCAGTTGTTTGTCACATAGTAAGTTATCATAAGTAAGCCAGACAAAACTCACTCATTTATTAACATGATTCAAAATACTCTAAAAATCACAAGAGTATATGAATAATTTTGAGTACAACTGTACGTGCCAAATCTCACTCCTGCGTGAACCACAGTTCAGGCGTGTGAACTTCCCATTTTCCTGAGGATATACAAGGAAAGTTTGTGGTTTTCCCATTTTGTGGAAAGAATCTAAATACATGCAACCCCAAACATTTTTAAAATGTACCAAAATCAACAAGAACCAAAAAGTAGCAAATCGGCAAATATTACTAAAATCTAAACAGACAGTCCACTCCATAAATCGAGTGAAAAACGTACAACAAATAGTGGACTGCGATTAGCCGCGCTATACTATTTTATAAAGCTATAGACGAAAACATAAATATACACATAAAAATGGACGACCCGATAATGTAAAACCGAGTCCGTGTATGCAAGACGGAATTTAGACGTCCAGAGATAGGTGCCAAGAAAACAATCTTGCGACACTGGCTTGAAACACCACCCACCCGGCCGTGCCCACCACCATTGCATAGGCCTAAGCACACATGTATAGAGCGTGCGCCCCCTTTGCCTTCTGACTGGTTATTTCCTGAACATTCCCGAATGTCTATATATAGCGTATGACGCAGGCAACGAATTGGCTCTACATTATAAAATGCTATGGTTGTAGTAAAATTTCTAAACGTGCATGACCGTGAATGATCGCAAACGTGGAGAATAAGCCTCGACCTAATATATTTAGTTAATAATATGTGCCCAACTTCAAGTGATCACACCGTAAGTACTGTGATGTTTATTTACATTATTTTGATAATCTACTAATCAACTGCTGTTTTAGTGTTTTTAAGCAAAACATTTTGAGAAACTTGAGAATACACATTGTAACCTACCTAAGGAGACACTGAGTCTGTGTTGGGTTTTTCTAGCGACGCGTTATAGTGCAGTCATTTAGATTTTATTCACTTTTTTGAATAGGTACGAAACAGAATGTCGGTCAAAATAGGGGACGACACGGTTCCTATCGAGCATTATCGGTTAAGCCAGAGGCAGACGGCCCAACTAGAGTTGGAAAACACCCGGCTGACGGCTCAGCTTAGAGACGTGATCGGAATGAACACACGGTGGCAGAAATACGACCAACAACGCGAAACGTACGTACTAAAACTACACTCCACTATCAAAGACCTAAACGCAAGACTCTCGGCAAAGGCGAAGGAGTTGGAGCAGCTGATGGAACAGCAATCTCGCGAGAAACTGCGAGAGGAGCGGCCCGATATCTCGAGTGTGACGTCAGGTTTAAAAGGCGCGAAACTCAGCGAGCAGACGACCCCGATGTGCGCGTTGGACGCCAAGTTTGCGAGAAAGGAAAAAGAACTTTCGACTTTGCAAGACGAAGTCGAGCGTCTTGAAGAACAAGTCAGGTCCTTACAGAGAAATGAGACGAAAATACGAGAGGAGGGAGAGGAGAAGGTTTCCATCTTCAAGGCTCAGGTAAGCGGCCATTTTGGGTACCATCTTGTTTATAGACCCTACTTTGTATTTCAGGAACAAACTTGGTAATCTATTCCGTATTTTTGGGTAAAACTATACTTGTTAACTTGGGTGGACCTTTTTATTTGACCCGAGCATATTTTTGAGTAGAACATTCGTGCTTAATAATAATTTACAATTATGTAGGTATTTAGCGCACATATGAAATACACTGTATAGCATACACTATTACCCCTGGTCATTGGGCTCCTAATATCATTCCTCAATTGATACATCAGCTTCGTGGGGAGTATGTAGCCCCGGCTGCCTGCTCGGCCCTAATCAAACACATAACACAGTATACCTGTTTGGTCCTGGGGTGTCTTGCCCAAGGACACACGCACCACAGACGTCAGCAGCCTGGATTCGAACCCACGACCTGCAGACTTTATACCAAGGTCTTGACTCTTGCGTGTACTTTAAAGTATGACTTTTCTCATATGAAACCATTTCATTTTACAGCTCGAGGTGTGCATGGAAGATTTCCGTCTAGAGCGAAGCGATCGACAGAGAATGCACGAGGAGAGGCTACGACTGAGGAAGCAACTGGACGAGGCTGAGATGACCATTGCTAGATTGCACGAAGAGGTCAGTCAACTCTAACACCGGTACTATTGTAGTCTCTTTTCTAGTCGTATTTTGTCCAACCATGATATTGCAGAATAAAGTTGCATTGTACTTTATTGATCGTTATCACGTGACGTGAAACATAACGAAACAAAAACTGAAAAACAAATACCTTACAATCATAAAAAAACATTGACTGTATCTTTATAGTACTATTTTTTTGTTATAGTAGGCCTATGACAAACCTATTTGTGGAAACTATGACAAGTTTGTATTTTGCACGACCATGGTCATTTGTCCAACCATAAACGGTGACGTTTTGTAATACGTTTTGGTCGTCGGTGACCGGAGCCGCTTATTGGTCAGATTTATTGCAGCGTCACAAACATGTTTGTAGCTATACGGTCGCCAAAAGTTGGCGTGCATTACGGGGCTATAAATACTTCACAAATCTCACCATACGAGTTGTATATTGTTTGCCCGTTGTTTGTTTGTATGAAATATTTCCTTAATTTTGGTGGTTTTTTGTTGATTTTCCAGATAAGTGATTTAGTAGAGGAAACACGTTGGTTGCGGGACAGACCTTCAAGGCTTACGCACCACTACGGTAAACCGACAGCGCTGCCTCCGACGCCACGATACCGGTACTACTACACCAGGGCCAACACAAACCTCCCACAGCTGGGAAGAGGGGGCGCGGTTAGAGGGAAAGGGGCGGATTATCCCGACTACGACTCCATTAACGGTTTACCGAGCGATTTGACAATCGACGGGGTCCCGGATTCCCCGGAACCCCCGAGCCCATCCCGGCCGAAATGCGCCTCGGCACCGGCATCTCTGAACCAAAAGCGGGAGAACTTTTCCCGGACTTTTTCGTTCGGTTCTGGTGAGGAAGTGAGCGCGCTGGACGAAGAAGATGGGGCGATAGCGCTAAGGTGCCCGCAGTGTTTGGACAAATTTACGGTGAAGGAGCACGACACATTTCTAAAACATACTGAAATATGCTGCGGGCCACCTACACGAAGCGACTCGTGTTGAAAACCTTAAAGTTGAAAAATTCAAGTCGCATCATCAGATCAATTTAAAGGAGCGTGTCCAGATCACATTTTTTAGCCTCAATTTTTTTCCATGGTTGTTGAGATTTTGATACCATATCATTTGTCATATTTTTCTCATTATCATTTTGAAATTTCGCGTTCTCAATCTTTATATTTTCAAGGATATCATCAAAAAAACACCCATAGGTTTAGTAAACTAATTTATCTGATGGTATATAAAGCAGTGCAGTTATTACACCAACCTTTTTGCTCCCACGTCCAAATTGGGTATTGCAATTTTCCTGTTTTCTTGTCATGATTTTGGGGAGGTATTTTACATGATTGTCATGTTGGGAATTTTTGGAAAACAAAATCTGATATGCTCCTTGAATGTAGAACTTATGAGGCTCAAAGTTCCTGCTTTGCTATGAGTTTTATTCCACATCTGTACTAAAGTAAAAACGTCAACCTTTATGTTGCAAAGGTTACCGCGGGTCTATACACTAAAACTGCAGGGAACTGTTTCCCTGCGCTTTAGCAAGAGATGTTTCAGATATACCAGCGAATGTTTAAACCCAGTTACCTTGCTGGACGTCACACTTTGTATATTTTTCGTGAAATATGGCATCACAGCTTTTTAAATTAAAAAAAAGGATCGGTATTCAAATAAAAAATGAGTTTTCCTTTCGCAAACTTCTATGTTTGTATAACAAATGTTTACAATTATTTATATAAACAAATATTTATTTATATAATATATTTAGTACTTGATACTATTATACTATTTATCGAGAGAAATAATTATTTATGATGTTGCTATATTTTAACAATTTTATAGATATGTATTATTTATATTATTTATTTATTTTAATACCATGTTTATACGCATGCAGGTAAGCCATCAATTTGAAAACGTACTGTGCTGCCCTTTTTTACAAATACGTATATCTTATTTATACAGTCTCATATTTTTTATATGTGAAAATTTATATGTGAATAATATTATTTATATTTTTACCACACTTGGATTGTGCAATCTGAAACACTATGCATAAAGAATCTAAAAGATATTAACAACTTTTTGGGACCGGTATAGGTTATATGCCAGATTAAACTGCTATACTTCAAAACGGACGTCGAGCCTGAGAAAAACGTTGTTATATATTCAAATCAAAATGTCGATAGCAACGGTAACAAACATGATAGGACTTTCTGTCCAATTAAGATGGTACTTTTTTGTAGGAAATTAACAACTGAAGGTGGTTTTCAAAAAGTGGGTTCTTTTTTATACCACACAGAAACCATGCATGGATTTTAAAGATTTTCTGAAGCATTGATGCATCTATGTAGCTGAAATTTATGCAGGCTAGTTTACGCCCAACATTCTTCTTAAGACATGTCATGCCCTTCTAGGAATCAATAAAATTATTTATTCTGCAAATGATATATTGAGCCTTTAACATTTACTTGTCACAAGTTCATTGAGCCTTCCAAGTTTACCGGAATGAGTATACAAAACGAAGAAATAGAAAGTCTTTGAAATATAAACATAATCTGTTGATATTACACATCAGCTTCACGTAATTATCCGTAAGTCTTTTTGTGTTTTGGTGAGCAAAAGTTACATCGCACCCACATGTTACGGGGGTAGTTATGGAAGACACATTTCAGGGAATACAATGGTATACCCCATAATTTTGTTTAATCATCTACTTTGGTGCCCACATGCAGGCACATTTTACTTCCACGAAGTCTGAAGGAATGAAAGAGCTATACCCCATTTTTAAAAAAATACATTTTTTACACCCATATTTCACAAAAGATGCTCCCAGTGACAAATAATTTGTGTATTTCAATACACAAACGGACACCCATGCACCCAAATTCCGCGAGTGGGAAACTGCACCCACTCCCACTGCACCCACAATTTTACAAAAGGCGCACCTAATGCACTGTAAAAACACTTAGTCAAATTTGACTATAGAAATCAGTCAAACATTGCACCCAGCGGACCCTGAAAACTTTTACGGAAAAATGACTAGAAATCACAGAGTTGTATAAGCCGTAATACAAATGCTATAGAAATATAGTTACAACAGTGAATCTGACTCCGCCTGGTAGTTGTTTTAACTAGATATCTGTTTGACGTTACAAAGATTTTAGTCATCCTGATTAGAAAATCTAGTCAAACTGACTGATTTTCAGTTGCACCCAGCTGACCCTTATTGTCTAGTTATTTTTGACTAAGTTGTTTTTGAGCCCATGTGTGACGCGTTGCCAGGTAGTTTTTCGTTGGCTGTAAATATTGAGCCCATAGCCCAGGGACAAGGGTCAGTGATTTGCGTCATTGCATGCATGGGAAACTATATTTAACAAAAGGTGACGTACATGATTGTATTCACTTTGGCAGTCTAACCATTTTTGGTGTAAACAATGTACAATGCCCCTATAAGCACACGTTTTGTCCCTGCAGTACAACTTAAAATGAAATACAGATTATTGTGTATGTCATTAATAAATAAAAAACTCTTCGTTGCTATAGAATCTATTCACAATGTATAACTGATAATAATTACCAGCAAAAACCATAACAATATATTTATTACCTTTTGCTATTAAGTTAATAATGTTACATGTATATGTTAACTATAATGGTGTCACGATGGCGTCATGCAATTTCGTATTCTAATTAAATTTCTAACATTTTATAAATTCAAAATTTATTTTGTAAATTTATATATCAAACAAAACTTAACAGTTGTAATAAACATTTGTACTAGAAAAAGAAATTTGAATGTTTCTAAATTTCACATTTTGCAAGTTTCAAAGAACTTTCGACAAACGCACATGTGCTACACACAGAACTGCTTGTGAAAAAAAAATTGTTCAGCATGTCTGGCACGGATGATTAGAGCTCTGTTACCAGGAAAATATGACTGGGCGCCTTCCGTTTACAGTGCGTGGGTATAGGGTGTCACTCCCAAAACCTTGGGAGTTGCCTATAATATCCTTTCTATACCCACGCAGCATTGGCAATGGAGCGTCCTCCAAGATCACGATTATCGAAATTTCTCGATATATAATTCAAAGCGATATTTTCTCATTGCCGTGCTGTGAAATTTTGCATGTTGTGTCTGTTTTCTTGCAAGTCAATGCAATCGTTTACTTTGAGACTTTTTTGATAAACTAAGAGAGATTTAAAGAAAAAAGCCAAGTTAGGCCTACAATTTAACCAGGTCATATTCAGTTTGATAAATCTATAGGACTGTCTTAATTCAATTCTGTATAGCCTAGTTATTAACAATACCTTGTAATGTTATTTGTGCAACATCCATGGTTATAATTGTTAAATTCTCAGAAAATATTATCATGCACGGACACCCTCTGACACCTTATGCACTAAACCTATTGAACAACTCTCAAAAAATATGTTTTTCTTATAATTAAATTCATGACACTTTTCCCTCCTGTTTTTATCATCAAACTAACAATTTTATATGGTTTATAATTATGTCATACCAATAACAAATCATTGGTGTCCGTGGGTGGTAATGAGCCCAATTCTCGGGTGTGTCTGCCAGTCCCGGTTAGTTGATATTTATTCATGACATTTTGTATTTTTCTATTTGTAACATTTATATTTAAATTTGTCGATTCTGTTTGTATTAAAAATAACTAATGCGTTTTAGAAAAGGCAGAATTTTCCATTTTATGAACAATTGAATTGAATGCGATGATCCTGCCTTTTACATTTATATTTAGTAATCACACGTTGTTAATTTGTTGGCAAAGTGGAAAAAAATGGTGGAGTAAAAAATTCTAGTTTTTGATAAACACACAGGAAAAATAACACGGAATCAGGTAAAGACGCGTACAATCGAATTCTGCCCATGTTGCGAGAAAACCTGGTTGGCTTTCTACTTTGATTTTATTTCCTATTTGTCGGACTTTATTTCGTATTGTTGTGAGCTGAATGTCGTATCTCACAATGCTGTACTTGTCCACAATCGACTAAATGTCAGTATTTTGTCATTTTTGCATTTTTACTGATCGTGTAGAATATTTTGTAACTTGGCAGCAAAATTCAGCCTTTGTTTGCATAAGTGTTGAAATAAACCTTTAATAACTATCGAAACCTTCGTATATATTGCCTCAGTGCTGTTGCCGGTTTCATTCGTTTATTGAGTTGTTGCTAATATTATAATGCCCCTATTTGGTGGTGTGAAGTAGCTGGCCGTGGCTGCAGGGTAAAGTCCCTTATATTATACACGCAAGAGCTATTTATCGTTTTGAACGTACACGGATATATGTTGCGCAATCGGGAGAAGTAGGCGGAGCAAGACATGCGTCGGCGGGGGCGGGGGGAGGGGGTGTTGTGGAGAAGGGGTTATGTGCACGGGCAAATCGTTTCCCCCAAACGTTGATGCGTGGCGGCGGGAGCAGAGACGGGGTCAGGGCGGGCCAGGTCCCTTCATGGGTCCGTATATCACTCTATAAAAACAACTTAGTCAAAAATAACTGATTTTCAGTTGCACCCAGCGAACCCTTATAGCCAATTTCACGAAAAAGTGCACGAAATTATCTCAAGACTGTTATGCAGCTCACGGAATATTTTGCGTATAAGCCGTATGCATGCATAATTAGGAAATTGCGTAAGGTTTAGACAGCTATCCAGGGGCCCCAAGGGCGGTGTGAAAGTGATGCTTTCCCGGCAGTTCATGGCAACTGCAATACAGCTATGACTTCATTCTTCTTTTATTAAATATGAAAGTGAAAGTCAGTCGAAACAGAAAATAAAGATGCACGGACACGGCTCATATTGTGCACTTCTATAATCCTTTGCATATATGGGTGTTTCTATAAATTAGGGGTCCAAAAGTGTGACATTTGGTGTCCCCCGTTACACCTAATATGTGTTATTTTTCGTACAAAAACCATTAAAATGGCTTTTAAACCATTTTGTATGAATTGTACTTTATGTACTCTTTGAGATGGAAAGTATTTAAAGAATGTGTCCTGAATTTACAGAAACAAGATGTAAAATGTAACGGGGGACACCAACACTGGACCCCTAATTTATAGAAAGATCCATATACTTACGATTTAGTTTCATGCAACGCAAAAGCACCATCTGGTTTTTAGTGAGAGAATTTCCGTTTTGCCATTTCGGAATTTATAACAGACCGTATTCAATAGCCGCCATTCCGTGGGGCACCTTTTGTTATTTAAACAGTTAAACAATGGAAGCACAATATGTGCAACCATGTATGTCCTCAAGGAACAAAGAAACTGCCCCACGAAATGGCGGCTATTCGATACGGTCTATATGGGTATGCACGTGATTGTTTACAATTTATTATATACCCTTTTCGAAAAGAGTTAACAGAAATAAGCTCACTAGATTACTCGCGGATTCGTGGACGCATGAGTATGGCGGAAATATTACACTAAAATGACAGAGTGTATTATCTTAACAAAATATATTGTTTTCCTGTATCTAAAAATAGGCGTATTGACCACGCGAATAGTTTGAGGAAGTATTCCTTACATACATCAGACCACCCCACCATGGGTTCGAAACTTGTCATATGAGTAGGAAACACTCAATGCAATCTGCATAGCATAGTTGAGTAATAGCGCCGGCAAGGGGTTTTTCTTCAAGGAAAGAGAACTAGATCGGATGACGGAATGAAATTTCCACAGAGGTATAGAAATTGTTAATGTACGGTTCAAAAAAGAAACGTAATTTTCTTAAAATATCAATTCTTGATCAGGATAGACGTTTGTTGAATACAGTGAGTTTGTGGGAAAACAACTTAATAAGACACTGATTGACCAATCACTTTGGAATCGATCGCTTTCAAGGCTGTTTCGCTTTGGTGATTTCCTCCAGGTCCAAGAGGACCTGCTTGAACAAAGTGATTCCCACAGTATTGAAATGCGACTGATTCTGGGAGAAAAAAATGCAGTTAAGGGCTCTCGGAAAACTAAGTTTGTTTGGTTATCAATCTGATATGAACCTGTGTTGGATGAGCTGAACATTGCATCCGCACATCTCTCAAACAACCCTAGAAGTGCAGGTTCTCAGGGAGGCACTTCAGTCAGAGTGGTACACCCTACCTCAGCGGCTCTTACTGGTATAGACCTTGCTACAAGGTCTATACGTGTTTAACTGACCGATAAAATATGTTACAACGATCTTTAGTCAGAATTTTGCCTTTTTTGCTTTCCAAGCCATATTGAACCGGCGTATCTTTGAGGGGCGTGCTAAGAAAAGAAGAGGGAGGGGAAACTTATCTGTGACAGAGCATGAAGCGCCCCTTTTTCGTTGTGTCATCGGCATGTTTCGTAGCAATAACCCCGATTTTGCAATCTCATGCTTCAACCTTTCGCCAACCAACGCATGCTTGCAATATCAGTGACGACAGTGTCTAGCAATTTGTAACATAACACAACTCAGTTACTAATAACACAACTCGAGAGCAAGGGAGTGTTGTCAGTCTTTGCTCATTACTAGAAAAAGCCACAGCAGACATGAATAAACCTTATCGACGTTCTCAAGGCATCATGGGATTGGATGACAAACTTGGCTGGCAAGTTTCACACAAACCTATGGGGCTCTGGGAACATGACAACGTTCATCGATTATGTTTCTCGTTTCTGTGAAGCGATTGACATGTGATCTTCCCACACGTTTTTCACAAAGGAAAGACGCATTTTTTGACAAATATCATTTTTATTCTAACTGTACATAGTTAACTTAAATAAAATGAGAAAATTCTAAATAATGCACAGCACCAGTTTATATTGTACAAATAAGTGCACCTGATTGGCTCTTACGTGGTATATCAACCAATCGTAACAGCCCTTCCATAATTTTATAAAAACTTTAAAGAAAATTGAGTTTTCATAGTTTATTTCATCTACGCTCAATTTAAAAACATTATTTGTCAAAAATTGCGTCTTTCCTTTATGAAAAACGTGTGGGAAGATCACATGTCAATCGCTTCACAGAAATGAGAACATAATATATGAATGTTGTCATGTCCCCAGAGTCCCATAGGTTTGTGTGAAACTTGCCAGCCAAGTTTGTCATCCTATCCCATGATGCCTTAATTGAGAACGTCGACTTATTAGGTTTATTCGCAGTTTATGTATTGACTAATTAGTCCTATGCATTACCACGAAAATAACAAGCAACCTTAAGGGTAGAACACATGATTGGTAAACTGTTAAAAGGGGCGTTATGTCCACTCGTGATTAGAAGCCCATGTTGGTAAAACTGCCCTGTAGAAATTTCAGCCACATAGGTGCATTAATACTTATGAAAACTTGAAAAATCCATGCATGGTTTTTGTGTTGAGTTGAATGGTAAAAAGTCTTTCGCAAAAGACCTTTTTAAAGAAAACCACCTTCAATTGTTAATTTCTTACACAACATACCTATTTTGGGCTGATATAAAATCATGTGGTGTTTGGTACCATTGTTATTATCACTTTTAGTGAGGTTTTTCTTGTCAACTCGTGAAAAAAATTCTCGGTCACTGCAAATGATACCTTTAATAATACATGTAACTCCATGAGGGCGCTATATAGAGAATATAAATATACAATTTTCCAATGCTTGTGGAATAAAATTACAGACAAGGATACTCTACAGTCACACACAATCGATAGAGGGCGCCCGTTGCTTTTAAGGGCGGACACGACTACGGCATCTCTTTCTGCAGACCGTTGACTATCATTGCAAAGCTGCAGCGCCACCTTGTGAATATACAGAGTATTCATACAAATAATAATGTATTGTTCTGTGTCTAAAACTTGATTTCAATTAAAATATCAATTTGTACCGACGTTTTATTGACCCAAACGAAACGAGAAACCTACTGATGTGTAGCGTATTCTTTTAGCTGTATGTTTTAGAAGTAGGCCTATTAAAGTGGGCGCCTTCAGACCAACACGAATTCTTTTCCAAATATCCAAATTGAAATATATCGTGAAAATATGCATCAATAGTATTAAACTTACTATAATAGACACGGCAGAAACACAAATACTGGGGGATAAATCTAAACTTCCGTTTCATAGGACATCAAGGACAAAATAGATGGATGTCCTTCTCAAAAAAAGCATTCCGAATATCATTGACTTGGAAGAACTAGCGGCACGTTTTCCTTTAAGACCGATGGCTTATGAAGAACGTGCCACTCGGCCCGGCACACGATACTTAAATTGCCTAGTGCACTAGCGGGGGAGAAATGTAGCAGCGCGCCCATGCTAATTCCTCTGTCGTGTTCGCTAGGAAGGCTCCGTGCTCTTGCATGCAATTGCCGCAATGTTTGTCTGTTCGCAAAGATAAGAGCTAATTTAAAGATTTGAGAGATACAGAGAGAACGCCTATTTCTGCTATTATTGGATTTTGTGGCTTTTTATTTGTGCGTGTATATCACAATAAGTTTGTGAAAAACAAGATTTTTATGAGGACAAAACAAGTATGGTGGTCTATAAGTGCCACGGGAGTTATTCATTATTATAGACTGCAATGACACATGAGAAAGAAGGAAAAGAAAAGCTTGTTCCTCAAAATTCCTTATCCTACTCAAGATGAACTCAAATGAAGAATTTCCAGACATTGTAGAAAAGTTAGGTGTTTGCAGCGATGGCCGCCCAACTATTTCTATAGACTATTTGCACCGGCAGCCATGACAGGGGGCAGGTTTCATATTTAAATGATGTGACAATATAGCCAGGGTTCTCTCCTAGGGGGGCGACTGGGGGAGCTGGACGTTACTGTGGGGGGGGGGGAGGGGGGGGGGGGTGAGGGGGAAGGGGGAGGGGTGGTGGGGGCGAGGGGGTGAGGGGGGTTGGGTGTTGGTGGGTGGGAGGGGGGAGGGGGGTTGGGGGGGGGGATGCGCCAGGGCTCATCACTTCCCCAGATTCTTCTTTTCAATTTGGCATATTACAATCACACCAGAAAAAAAGCGCTTACAGGTTTCTTGAATTTTATTTAAATAAAATAAAATAAAATCAAATAAATAAAAATTCGGTGGGGAAAGACGTGACACCATCTTTTTCTCCTTTTCATGGGGGAGCGCACGCTCCCCTCCCGCCCCCACCCCACCGCCCCCCCCAAACAAAACAAAACCCGGTAGCTACGCCGCTAGATCGCGCTGCGGGTCTGAATGGGTGTGCAAAGTCCACGTTCCACCTGGTTTCATACGCCGGTTGCCCGGATATCTACGCGTCGGCTGAAACTACAAAATAAAACAGTCCTACCGAGTTAATTATATTTTATTTATTTGGGATTGAAGTGTCCCACTGACGCATGCAATGCACGGTTTATAGGCTCCACGGCCAGTGGGGCCGGTTTTTGACGAGCGAGCGGTCCTCCTTTAAAGTCTATAGTTGGATAATTTGGAAATGGCTTTTTTTATACATATTCTGGAAAAAAACACCATTAAGATCCGATGACGAATGTTTGTAATGCAGTCGTGATTCTGAGTTTTGAAATATAATTTATCAGTTTTTAACGCCGAGTTCTCATTTGGTTAATTTACATTGCCAACTATAACTAATTTCGATCACACGAGGGCGGTCTTAGGGAATTTTGTAAACTTTATGATTGTGTGCATCCTGAGATCTCAGGGAATTTCTACTCTGCAAAGCGACGTGACAATACTCTGAGGAAATACACGCAAATCTGTGGAGCGAGCCGGCTGTTGTCTTGAGTCAACTCACGCCCGAGTCATTTTGATGTAATTTAATCAATTCGGTCATGTTATGCCGAAAAGAAACAATTTCTATACTTTCCAGAAATTGTATTGGGTTCCGTTCCTTATGACTGTCCCATTCCTACCAAACTTTCAAACGACGAACCTTATTTACTCCGCAGTTTTTCAAATTAATAACAGGGATGCATGCTGACGAATGTAATAGAACGGATTCCCCAATATACTTTAAATAGCAGCCAATCGCCGACGCGGACAACGGCCAGCATTACCGAGTACATGTATCACATGCATGCACGGTGTTTACAATCTGCGCGCGTTACATTTGAATGCCTGCAATCGTGCTGCACAATGCACTGCAAGCGTCCTGATTGGTCCAGCAGAGGCGACAAGATTTCTGTCGCTAGTCCCACCGCCAAATGGGGCCTTTTTCAACAGGGCCACTGTACGCAGGAGTTAGGGAGTGCGTTAAAGGGGTACTGTTGCAAGAGGATGGATTGTGTAGACACGGCACTTTAAAAAACTACATTTAGTTACCTTTTTCTTCTGAAAATATACAATCCAGTCGAAGTAAATTTAGTGTATTTGGTACTATTTGTACTATTATTTAAAGATTTTCTTCGACAACTCTTCCCAGCTAAATTATACGTCACTAGAATGAAACAACCAAACTTGCGATGAAAGAAAAATCGTAAGGGCCACATCGGGATTCGAACCCGAGACGTCGGACTCACCGGGCAGAGGTCTTGTGTTCGAATCCCGATAAGGCCCTTACAATTTTTCTCTCGTGCCAACTTTGGTTGTTTCATTTCAATGGTGATTAGGCACCATACCAGATAGAGCGTTCGTTAGAATGATGTAGTGAAGATTTACGTCACAACAACCTTTACCAACGTAATACTCGCTACGGCAATTTCCCGAGTCCTGTCCGATCATCAACATGAATAATAATTAACTAACATCC
Source organism: Henricia sp. BOLD:AAB3569 (assembly GCA_037783545.1). Lineage (NCBI taxonomy): Eukaryota > Metazoa > Echinodermata > Asteroidea > Spinulosida > Echinasteridae > Henricia > Henricia sp. BOLD:AAB3569. The sequence goes on along the minus strand of JBBELK010000454.1, from coordinate 1,801,225 downwards.
CTAATCGTGTTACTATGAAATTAATGTATTGTTAATTACAGTATTGACGTATGGAATTATGTTTTTCCCTATTTTCTTCCATCTGCCCTTCTAGCCAACCATTCCATCGAGTAAAAGAAAACTGCAAAATTTGAAAACTAGAGATAAAATTTTGCCATTTTCTTATAGAATGACGTCAATAAAGGTCAAAGCTAGTGCACAGACGGCAATAATGGTCGTAATAATGCGTGTCTGCAACACGAGTTATCGATTTCAACTTTACATTTTCACATTTCAGAAAATGTAAATAAACATATAAAAAGGTATGCAGCACTGCAAGCTATAATGTGAAGTGCGTTTTATTTATTACGTGTATCTATAGTCTGCACGCTGTTGGCCCTAAACAGAGTCGTTTTGACTAAGATTTCCACTGTATTTCTGAGTGGTGTGGCAGATACTGAGAAAGGGCGCCTAAAAGTTACAAGTAAAATCGCAAGTATAACAACTGCTTTAGAAAAGCCACACCCACTAAACTATCTATAGGGAAGACTCAAGACACACCTCAGGTTCAGAATTAAAAACAGAATGCGAGATGAAAGAGCAAAGACTGATAATCCAATAACTATAAAATAAAATAACGTCAACAGATAACTGTTTTGCAAGACAGCCATCTTAGGCAATAAGCGGTTTTTTTTGTCCTTGGACCGATTTTCTGTTAACCAAGCATCTGCTATTTCACAGGCATCGGTAACGTGCCTTAACTACATGGCCAAACTTTGCTTAAGACAGTGACGCAACAATGGCATTATATGATGCATAGAGGCAAGGCGATGGTGTATCAGCTGGTCTTACACTCTTATCCAATCACATCAGACTATGGTCACTGTATCATAGACCCCCCTTGTTGGAAAGTTGGCTAGCATAAAACAACCTTCCTGAAAGATATCATAAATCAGGAAAATTCAAAGAACACGACCAGAGAGAGAGAGAGAGAGAGAGAGAGAGAGAGATAAGTTAAGAGCCAGGGGACTGTATATATGTTTTGGTCCTACGGGGGCGCGGGTTGTGCACAAGTCTATGGAGAATTTCCAGAATTTGGTCCTTGTGGGGGTTGGTCCTTGGGGGGTTCGGGTCCTTGGGGGGTTCTCGACAGTCCTTGGTTTTCGCACCAAAAACACTAAATTATTTAAGGAAAATTCAAGATTTTCTGTTAATAAATCAAAATTGGGGGTCTCTAGTAACCGCCAAACGTGAGGGTTTAAACAAAATAGGTAAATAAAGTCGAAAAACCATCGTTTTTAGTGTCCAAAAGTCGTCAATTCCAAAACCCCCCACGGACCAGTTTTTTTTCGGGAGGAATTACATTGATTTATTAGCGCATTATAGTAGAGTAATTACTGCAATATTATGTTCACCCCTAAAATACAAAAAATCACATCAGCTCACGACACCCGAACAGTGTCCGGAAGTAATCCACGACTCAATAAACCATATATATCACCGTAACGACTATAAACCTGTTTGTGAACATTGCTCCATGGCAAAAAAGCACGGTCTAAAATGACAGATCTCTTTGAGAGCAAATACAAAGCGATGTCTTGACTATCCGAGACGAACACGGAGTCAATTTATCACATGCAGATTTCACGATACTGAGTACTTCGGTTGCCACACAGACACGATATGAAGCGGCGACTCAAAACGGCTGCACTGAGTCTAATACTTGATATTTTCTGGTTCCGTTTTATGACGTGCATGATTCAATACTGCGGTATATAGTAATAACGATGCAGGATGAGCCAGTTCTCTTGGTCTGGTCTATACGTGAACACGTTCGTCAAACATGCTTGGGCATAACCAAGCGACGCCGACGGAACCACATTAAAACAGTCCGTTTGGGCCGGAGACGCGCCACGGAGGAAGAGACAAATAACGGGGACAAAAAATTTGGAAGATGTAGCGTTTTATCTGGGTTCTGAATCTGGTTTGCTTCCCGGACCGTTATAGACGAGGATGTAACGGTGTGGACTCTTTGAAGGCAAAGCACCGGATTGTGGTTAAAAAGACGACCGTTTTCCGGCGAAATTGTCCCGCCGAGCAACTTCGGGCCCCATCCGTTTGCGAAAGCTGACGAGAACATCCAACAAACTTCTCCAAGTAAAAAGAATTAATCTCGCCTTTTCATTCATCTCGCCTTTTCCTTCTGTAAAAGTCTGGACAGTATTTCGCCTACAATGACATTGTATACAAAGCGGCATGGTAAGTATCGCGGCGTTTACTTTTTGATATCCAAGTGTTTATCTCGATGATAAATGTAAACACGAGAAAAATATATGCCATCTCGGGACAAAAAGCATGATTAATCGACGTGACCCGAGTTTGCTGTTAAGTGGTATGCCTATTGCTCTTTATAATTCTTTATACAATTGCAACATTTCAATATTCAGCGAGCCTTTATGCACCTATCAATTGTTCCCCCCCCCCCCCCCCCCCCCCCCCCCCGCGCACCCCCACCCCCTAGGTGGGGGTTTGGTCACATTTTTCATGCACCAGGGTGGGGCATTTGGCCCATTATCTGTGCATTTTTTTGCATTTTTGCGCATGTTTTGCACCCGAGGGTGGGGATTTTTGTCACCTAAATGTTGCCCCAGGGGTGGGGATTTTGTCACGCAAAAAGTGACAATCCCCACCTCTTAGGTGGGGTAGCCCGGGGAGCGGGGGAGGGGTGGGGGAAACAATTGATAGGCGCATTAGTTTACTGAAAAGCATTACTTTGTGCGGCGTTTACATTATTCTGGCAAACTGAATAAACAGCCCAACATCTGCGACAACAGACTGAACATTTTAAGCAAACTGATCGAACAATGAACACGCGACATTGACCACGATGTAGGGAAAATAGGCCTATACACAATGAAAAAGCCACTGCTTATAAAATGGTTAGATTTTAAAGGCACAGGCTCGTCAGCAATGCGCGCACGCCAAATTCGTGCAACGAAAAAAATATATACACAGCTCCATGCCTTTGCTATGGAGCTGCGCAATTCGTGGCACGAATTTGGCGCGCGCGCATTGCTGACGAGCCTGTGCCTTTAAGACAAAATTCTGTCGTTGTAATGAAAATATTTGTTTTTATTATGTAGAGGCGTTTTATCAAAATTATAGAATTTATTCCTCTGAAGATACAATATAGTATGACCATTTTAATTTTCTAAATTACAGATAGATATTTGAGAAAAGATGAGGATTTTTGTTGTGGTGGGAAAGAAAACCCCACACACTGCGACTGATAACCCAATTGACCTGAACAGGATTCGAACCCGCGCCACAGTGCCAACCTGATCCCCATGCTTGAGCATTTAAATAATTTCTGACGGATGCCAAATTTTCTTTAGTTTGTTTTACCTTGAAATAGTTTATTAATAATTAGAAACTAATTTGAGATGGGAAATTTGGATGAATCTGCATTCGAACCGTCTTTTCTCGAGTGGTATTTCAAACCGGACTATTGAAACATTTTCAAATTAGCACTCACAGCCTCGTTTCAGATGCTGAGCCATTGTATTACGTCACGCGTCTTTTCATTTGTAAAAAAGTATCACAAATGAAAGCATCGATACCCTCGTTTCCGATTCGAAATTCCTCCATTGAGCAACATACAACATTGCGCGAATGTGGCGTCATATTTTAAACATTTCAAATTTACTTAGAAGAGACAGAAAGTATTTTTCTCACACACCCAACACTTTAACATTGAAACCTTCTTCATATCGTATACCACAGATGTCAAAATATTTCTCAACCTTAAAAAAAATGTAATGTCAATAAAACACGACACATGTACCGACATGCAGAACCTGAAGCGGGCAGCTCTTTAAAACGGACCCAGGCATGTCGCCAGCCGTTGAACGGTTTGCGGGACAGCCCTGTGTTTCATTTTCTCGTGCTATGATTATGTATTTTTTCACTGACTAATTTTTATCGTCGGTTATCAATTCGTCAGCTGTTTATTTCTACATCACATGACTCACAGTAATACTATAGCAAACGAATAAAATAATGAATACAATACTTATTAATGAGTAAAAGAGCCGGAATTATCATACTATACAAGTTGATATTTTTGTGAATTTATATTAAATTTTAAACACGAAGTCTTAATTTGTCGGGATAAAAACGGGGACCTCGGAAAAGTTTCAATTTGTTAACTTACATGCTGACATGAAAATATGTTGGTTTTAAGAAAAACAAAGACAGCATTCAAAGTCAAAACAACGAATGAATAACACGAACCGACTTGCCCCATACACGATCGCATGCATGTGTTTGATTATTGATAAGTTTATCGAATGTACAGGCCTGTATTTGATTTGCAAAAGTAATCTATTGCAAACTAAAACAGATCATAAAATGTCAATTGAGTATAATTATCACTGTCCTGATACGAGTGTTGATATTAAAAAAAGTGCTGCATTTCGAAAACTTATACGAGGAATTAGAAATCTTTTCACAAAAGTTACAACAAGACACAGAAAAACACAACATAAACTCCATTACTTTTTTACAACAATGCGAGGGGGAAATAGAAAGGTATATGATAAAGGTAGAAGTATACAGTCAAACTTGTCTATAGTTGCCACTCTCAGGACAGTACAACAAACTGACCACTGCAAACAGGTGGTCACTTTGGTTGCATTATTAATACACATGGCATTGGGGACCAAAGATGGGTGGCCACTATAAGCAGCAGTATAGTCGAGTCTATCACAAGTCCAGAGCCGATAAAATCACAAGTCCGTGGCAAGTAACAAGAAGCAAAGGATGAACACGCACAAAATAATGCTTTTGTTTGAGTTCATCTGAATAGCTTGTGACTTGAATTAAGACCCAGGGATTGTGAAGGCTTGTGATGGACTATAGACTACAACATTGATAAGCAGGTGGCATCTTTATCCAGTGGCCACCACGGACACGGTTTGACTGTATAGAAACAAGGCCAGGGTATTGGTTTACACATTTTGATTTCTGTTTTCGACAGTACAACCATGAGATGAGCTGAGAACGAGAAAAGGCAAAGTTCGGACGTAACTCCTTGGCCAGACCCGACGGTAATTTGTTGCTCAAGAGAGATGACCACGTCTATTGCAAACAGTACCGGTCCCCCAATAACCACGGAAACAGGTAAGGTCAGGTGGTTTGTGACGTCATGGCGTTGACTAATGACCACAGATATCTATTAATAGATATCTGTGCTAATGACCAACTTTGGTCTTTGACAATTGGTTGAGTGTACTCAAGCGTGATCGGCATCACCAACATTGACTATCCATTTTACGGTGTCAGAAGTTGATGTAGAGTATATACCGGGGCCGAGTGGTTTAGGTCTCTGACTCACAAACTGCAGGTAGAAGCACCCTAAGGTTGTGAGTTCGAAACCACTCAAGGTATTTTCGCAAGGTACTTAAGCAAGGCGTTTACCCTAAATGCTTCATCCTTCGGATGGGCTGTAAAGCCGTATGTCCAGTGTGGTGTGTATATAATGCTCTTAATACCAGAACGTTCCTTCGCAAAATGAGGGCTCTCCAGTGTTTCTGGCCTGGCTGCCAAAAGCGCCGCCCGCCTATCTCGATGCTTGAACGGTTAAAGCGCATTGGGATGTCGGAAGACATGAAATACGCTATATATGAACTAAGACTGGACTAGAAGCCAAGACATATATGAACCAATTTTTGGAGTGCATAAAATCTGGGAATGCAGGCTATAATCTTTCACATATCCAAACGGGACGTGATGTTTTGTATCCAAGTGGTGCCGCTTTCAAGCAGGCAAATCGTTATCTGTTCAAAGTGGCTTGCTCCTTCGTGGGGCCAGGAGTCAATCTATAATAATTATAAACAGTTTCTTGTTTTATAATTTGCAGACGATGATCGGAATTGCAGCAGTGGTTTTGATACCACCGTATCGCCATCATGTGGCCTCCCTAAACTGCCAGAATGGTACAACGCCACGTCGTGTGATTGCCAGACCCTCCCCGTGATGGGGTTGGGGCTAAACCACCCGGCCGGCGTAGTGTTTCTCACGGTGGCCATTCTAAGCGCCTTGGTGGACATAGTAGTGATCATCGTCTTCGTCCAGTTTCGCCACACGCCCATCGTCAAAGCCGCCAACAGGGAATTGAGTTTTCTCTTGCTTTTTGTCCTGATCTTGTGCTTCTGGTTTCCTCTGATCAGGATGGGTACGATAAGCGTCTGGCGGTGCGTCGTTATTATCTTCGAGGGCCCAGTCACGGCTAGCGTTTATGCGATCTTTCTGGTCAAGACGCATCGTGTCTTGAGCATCTTTGAAGCCCGGCTTCCCAAGGTGGTGCACCGCCAGTGGATCTTCGGTCGCAGCCTGCAACTCGTCGGCGTTTTCGTGCTGACGATGGTTCAAGTCGTGATGTCAGTCGTTTTTGTCATCGTCTTCAAACCAGCTCTGAGTTACACTGTGAATCCCGTCTCCCTGGTCGCGAGTGCGGACTGCGAGACTTCCAGTCTGAATGGTCTCTTCAACAGCGCCTACCCGATGCTGCTTACGATTCTTTCGCTATGTTTTGCGTTCAGAGCCAGGCGCCTACCGGAGAACTATGGCGAGTCCAAGCACATCCTGGCTACGATGGCCGCTTGCTTCACCGTCTTCGCAGTTTGTTACAGCGTCTCTTTCGTTTTCGACGGAATCGATCGCATCATCGTCCAAAACATTTACGTGAGCTTCACGCCTCTAGCGCAACTTGGGTTGTTGTTTTTCCCTAAAGTCTATATTATCTTAGTTTGCCCCGAAAGGAACACGGTGCAAGAGCTGCGGAGAATGACGCTGGCTCACATGCAGAGGCAGTCCGAGTTCTCTCCCACGGAGGGAGCGGGAAGGGAAGGGGAGGGGAGACGGCCGACCCTGGCGGGAGAAGGCCGGTTGCGCTCTCTGCGAAGCTTGACGTGCAAGATCACAAACTTCTCGACCAGACGCGATACGACTCAAGCACCTGGTCAAACACAATCGCTAGATAAATCCGTGAGCACTAAAAGATTGAATTCTTCACAAATCGAGAACGCAGTATGTCAGAAAGACACTAACCACGAACCTAACAGATCACCACGCCCTGATAAGCGCAGCGGAGCCAACATCCAAAACAAGGCAGCTTCCAGTTGCACAAGACTACATCATAAAAACCAGCCGCGATACAACATGAGGAGAAAGTCCAGCGGCCTCTTCGTAATTCAATTTACTGAAGAGACGAAGGAACGACCGGACGACGGAGAAGGCGGTACTGCCGAAGCCCTCGGTCACGAACTCGCCAACATTGACATTCACGAAACGGACAGTGAAGGGGAGGTTGAAGGCGACATGTTTGTGGTGTCCATGCTGGGTCGAACGCTGACACTGAAAGTGGAGGATCGTAAACAGGGGGTACCTGAGATACTCGGAGGGGTTTATGTGGGGAGTACAGTAGTACAACCCTCAAAAGACGCAAATAACAAGCAAACCGACCAACAGGGGTGCAAACAGGGTTCAGACGAGGGAGCAAAAGAGGACAAAGATATAAGTTCAGGTAACTGTGTTAGTAGCAGTCCAAAACGTAAGTTTGGAAGCAACATTGAATTGAACCAACAGCTAACGTGCAAAACTGGTACCCAGACCGCATCGGGTACCAGTGATGGGTCTTGTGAAGTGAAAACGGTTGTGGATGATACAAAAAGGGCAGAGTGTAACGACATAAATGTGAGTATAGAAGCCGTCTTTGAAGACACAAAGAAAGACAACCACATACCAAAACACAAATCACCCACAACATCCCACGCTGACACAGGGAATTCTTCAAAAACACACAACATTGGCGGCGTGACTCCGACGCCTCACACGAACGAAAATTGCACTTGCAGCCACAATGTCGAAAACTCTGTCGACGAAGCGAGTATCGACACTTGCGTCGACAGGACGTCGATCGACAATTCTTTTGATAAAACGAGCGTTAACAATTCCGCTAATGAAATGAGTGCCGGCAATTGTGTCGACAGAACGAATCCCGACAATTGTGTCGGCCAAACTAGTGTCGACAATGCGTTCGACAAATGCACAAACGAGGTAAACTCGGCTCAACGGGCAAGGCTCGATACAGAACCAACGAAATGTCGACAAGTTTCCTTGGAAAATGAAGATGCCGTTTCGGAATGCAGCTCTTCGTTGAATTTGACTTTCTGCGAAACAGCAGCAGACGATAAACTACGCCTTTTGCGCGGGAATTCACGCAACCAAACTGAGGTTTTGACAAATGATAAGCAGTCAGACGAAATGAACCACATAGACGGAGCGGATGCCGGTCTTTAAATGGGCTGGGGGCGGGGGGGCGGGAAGGAGAGGAACATTCTATGTGAGTTAACATTTCATGTGGAAACATCAGTATGGTTAAACTGTTTGAACGTTTCTCTTCATTTTCAAAGTGTATGATTCCAAAACTCAACATTAAAGTATACAAGTGTTGAGTCTAATTTATTAAAAGTTGAACTTTAACTATATGAAAACGGGAATCCAAATTTTCCTGAAATCCATGGTTTAAAACAACAATTGCCAGGATCGCAAAACGAAGGCCATTATGATGTTGAAGCATTAATTATACGCAACGGGAGACGGTTATTTCCCATTTTATACATGTACATTATTTTGTTCTATTTCTGAAAACTATATTTATTAAATAAATTAACATATATGTATATGTGTATAGTTGGAATTAACACCGTGATAAATATATATATAGGCCCTATACACCAATCCGGTAGTAAGGTCTTCTTCCCTGTACATCCGCCATAGCTGGGGGGCGTCCACTGAATGAACTGTATGTTTTTGTTGTTGCTGAAGCTGCATTTGTTTACTTTGTACGCAAAGGCGGGCGCGTCGCGTATACGCGAAGGAGGCTCGTTCGTGCATGTAATGGATGAGCGCTTTTCATTCTATAACAGCAACACAAAACGCACAGCCCATGCACTGGACGCGCCCCCAGCTATGGCGGATATGCGGGGAGGAGATCTTAGTTACCGGATTGGTGTATAGGCCCTATAGTATTATAGAAGAATGTGCAAAAATAAAAACAAAATTGACAACGGGTATGTTGTCATGGAGAAGAAACGTGTGTAATTATGTTATAGTGTTTGCATAATATGCGTTGTTTTGTTTGCCTTATTCCGACAACACAAGTCATGTACCAACAGTTCGCTGGCAGAGTGTGACGTCACGACTTTGCCACCAAATATGGCGAATCGTGCAACGTGTATAGGCCTATTTCCACCGACTGCTACACGTGTATAAATGGCAAAAGCTGGCAAATACATTAATCCCACCTAGTCATTGCTAAACAATAATGAACATATGACGATGTTTGTCGCCTGCGCGCAATGTGTCGTGACGCACAACCAAAGAAAAAATAATGTACCGCATAACTTTTACCAGTAGGCCGAGGCTTTCCAAATCACGCTACATACAGGGACGGATGCAAATGTTTGTTTTTAAATTACGTTCAGGAATTTCCAAGCAAACACCAAATCACGGCTCCAACGATATGCACTTACCGGCGTACGCATAAAACACACCTTCACTTTAAATATTCAGGGCAAACACAGAGTTAATGATTAATTTTTTTTGCACGTTTTGCACTATCCAATCAATGCCGCGCGCTTCGCGAGACACGGAGAGTCGATAGATTTTACATTTTATGATCCAAATGGGGATCGATAGAATTCTTTCTCGAGAAGGCCATCTTTATGAAGGAGATTTGACAGGCAACGGATGACGCTATCTTGTTCTTTTTATAGACACTATGACGTTTAAGGCGACTGATAGTATACACACAAATCCTGCCTATAATTAATATCCAGAATTAAGCTTAAGAATAATTAGCGATAAGGGTAAACTAAACTGAAGCATATGGTCCCGGTCGCCGACGCCGAAACAAAATGAATGTACTTTTATTTTACCCAAACCGTTATTTGTTTATCAAAATTGGAAGTTACTGGAGACTTTTGAATGACGACAATGCATGACCTGTTCACCTTAAACTATACTGGAGACAGGGGGTGACAGTTCGATCCATTCATATTATGATATGTTCCGTTAAATTTTGTAATTTAGATAATTGACAAGACCAATTATTTACTTGCTTTGTACGCTCGAGATCCGAATCCAAGTTATGGACGTTATATGAATTTTGAAATACTTATCAATAGACTATTTACATTGGCGTCCATGACAGAGGTCAGTTTTTCATATTTAAATGATGTGACAATAGGCCCACAAAGTGCCTACTCGTGCATGATGCACGGTGACAATGTGACTGCCCCCTGTCATGCAAGGTGTCTATAGGTTCGTCGTTAAGTCACATGGAAGGCGAAACATTCGTTTATCACATACACTTATGATAATAATTTGACGCGGAAGTTTTAGTACTATTTTTTCATCAGCACGAAAAAGCCCCGTGCGAGAACACTTCGACAATAACAGATCTAAGAGCGAAAAATATTGATGCGTGTTCAAGAAATGTTCTTTTGACCGATAGCGCCTCCGACTTTTCCATCACGGTCATCAATAACGTCTACTTGTTCAACTTGAAAATAAATCACACAGGATGAATCGGGAAGGACAAAGTCCCGTCCATTGTCAACTCAGCTGCCGTGACTACGCAAAGAAATTGACTGTATGAAATTTGGATTGCAATTTTTTTTCCTGAGAGTATTCAATGTAATGTATTCAAATGATTCAAATCTTTGAATTCTGGCTTCGTGGCCTAATCATGTCACTAATCTTTTCATTTCATTTCCAGTCTTTCGCTTATATTCCTTATTTTTTTCAAATACCGAGTACATAAATAGAGCTAAGGTATATTGACATCACTCTGTTTGCACGTGCGTTTTTCTACTGAGCCTCAGATGGTTGTACCGCGCCATAGGCGTGTCAACGATGAGGGACGTCATGAGTGACGTGTATGTTGAAGTGTATGGGTGCAGTTATGGTCATACCGATAAAGCTCTAATATTGCTTATAAGCCAGTTCTCGGTGTTAACAAAATGTAAGAGTGCCAACTAAATCAATATAATAAAGAGAGAAAAAAACATCTAAAACTCAAACGAAACTAACCAATTGTACCTTGTGGATTGTCTAGTTTTAAAAACAAATTGTATTGCATTGCTCCCTTTGTATTTTGTCTCAATATAGAACAAAATCGAAAGAAATGAAAAGAAACAAACAAAAACGGACAAAGAAAAAAAAAGTGTCTTTTTTTTGAAAACATTGCACATTTTATTGGGTACTACCCCCTGTCCATGTAATTCGTATTGATCAACGCTATTACATGGTGTAAACTGTGTGGGAAAAAGTAAAGAAATGAAAAGAAAATATAAAAGGATGTGTTTATTGTCGAAGACTTTACACATTTTATTGAGTAAAAACTTCATTAACTCATTAACGCCCGTCCATCTGCTACCAGTCTAACACGAAAAATAACACATGTACAACGAACAAAGTCCATTAAAACTGAGAAGAAAATACCTACTGGACCACCGGACCGACTTAAGCGTTGGTCTAGTGTTTTTTTATGCTGCAGCTTATTTAAACAGCAAAAGTATAATTTCTTTGGCTGCAACCTCGTGAAAGTATTCTTGGACTTGTAAAATACTTGAGTCACTAGACTATAGACTATGTGGACTAGTAGATTTTTAGCAAAAATTTGAGCCTTGAATTGATGTTGGAGTTTGATTGAGATTGGAAAGTAAATGCACATTGACGTTTGACTTGAAACCATATATCAGCTATAAAGGACTTTTTTAAAGAAACTGTAAAGAATACTAAAAGTTTAAAAACGACGCAACATCGTACAATTAAAAGAATGAAATTTCTGTTTGATTTTAAAATTAGAATTCGCAAGGGTAAAAGTTCTTCATTTAGAAATATAAATCCAAAACAAAAAAGTGTAAATCAAGTAAACAAAAGTACAAATAAATAAAACAAAAACACAAATGAAAACCAAACAGATTCAAATAATTACAACTGATTGAAACTGATTAAACATAATCAAAATAAAAGAAAAACATCAATTTGTCTTTGAGAAATTCGGTTAAACACATCCCTACCGCCACACCCAATAAAAAGAGGACCCCTCCAGTGAAAATGCAACTGCCGCTAACAAACTTTTAAAAAAAATGAAGGGCCAGCCATTAAAAAACCCTGGGATTATTTTTTACGACTGAGAAAATCACCAGATGATTCTACTTTCTAATCCATTTCCTGAGTAAATTCTTTTATTTTTTATCACCCCCCATTATAAATGGAGGCATGGACAAAGGATGAATTTTAAAAGCTTGTTAGAAACACCTTTTACGACATCGCTAAAATGTTGCAAACACTCGACGAAGGTTGTACTGATGTAACAGACTTGTAAACAACTCTAAAAGGCCCTCATGGACCCTTCAAGTTCGAGGCTCAGAATTTTCCGAGAGGGAAACTTTGCATAGATCGAAATGTTTTGTAAAGGAATTTCAATCGATTTGAAATGCGAGGAGTACTCCGCATTTATGAATATTTTTCCAGATTGGAAAATGTGACAAGGATTTATATAGTGTTTAAGTAAAGAGGTTTTCTGGACCTTTTACACAAAATTACACTACATGTACACAGTACATGTACATGCATTAAAAAAACATACAAAACACTCTCAAAGTGTCTGAATATAAAATCCTATGAATTGTAGGATAGGGCGACAAATCGTGTTTAAAAAAGCTATATTAGGGCGACCTGCTCAATAGGGCGACATTTTGGTGTCGCCCTAATATTTTTGAGTTTAAAATTAATTTTTTTAGGTCAAAAACCATTTTTTTAAAATCGAGAACCATTTTTATTAGGTCTGGAACTGTCTCTCTTAGGTCTGCGACCATCTCCGGAAGCTTTGGGTAAAAAAATAAGGTGTCATTTTGAGTGATTCTTGCCGAAATTTCGGTGGTCTCCGGCGAGAGTCTTGCCGAAGTGTCGCCCCATTGCGGCATTCAGCGTTCTTTAAATATGTACATGTATTACATTAAAATAAAATACTGAGAACGGTTTTAAAATATATCATCTAAAAATGACAAATCTGGCACATCTTTTGATTTTCTTAATTCATCGTTTGGATTCTGAGAAGACTTACCCAAAGTGACAATGGTAGACTCCTTGGTGCCTATGGATGCTGCACTGTAGCCAGCAGTCTCCGGAACACAGGACAATGTTTCGGGGGCGAAACACTCCACCAGAGCGGAGGGGCGTCCAGGTGATTTGTGGCTTTGTGGAGGGACCCTGAATAAGATCAGAAAAAAAGAACTAAATTTTGGTAAACAAAATCTAAAAGATTGGATAAAATGAGAGTAGGGAAGGGGTTTCACATATTTTAAATTCTAAACTTATCCCTGTAAATATGGTCTCAACAGACAAGTTATTTGTTTAAAACCCTAACCTCATACAGGCTTGTTATCCAGATTCTGTCCCCAGTTAATTTGTCTGAAGCCAGCACAGATTATTTCTTTGTACATTGTTATTTCAAAGAACAGTGATGGGCAATTTGGCTTCAGTGTCCTGTATCCTTTATCTGCCTAAATCATGAAAAGTTACTCATAAAGGCTTAGGATCCACGTTCTGTACCCAGTTAATTAGCTGAAGGCTATTTTTTTGTACATGTATTGTTTTATCGACAAATTGCCAGAGGAAAAAAACACCATTGAAGTCTAAATATGGGCAATTTGGCCTCATTCTATGTCCTCCCAAATCCAATAACACATAGAAAGATTTGAGAAGATTTAAATAAATTCCAGTTAATGGTTTCTCCGACACCTCATGTGACAGCTAGATTTATCAAATCTATGATATTTCCTCCAATTTCTTGAGGCTGAACATTTAATATGGACATAAACAGCAAAGAAAACTGTAGAGTGACTAGCTTTGACACTGCAAAATGAAGAAGATTATGTAAAGAAATTATGTAAAGATGTCTGTTCATATGTTATCAGACTGAATATTTGAAGCATAATAGGCATGTTCAGACGGACACTACCTTCGAAAGTAAAGTTAACAACGACAGTCCCACAGTCCCAACGACGCGTGTCCACACTGTGATTTAACAACGACGCGCAGGCATGCACACGGCCCATATACCAATGGTGCGCGCTCGTAAGTAGTGCGCTACTCATAAGATTTCTCATTAAATCGTCGTTGTTAACTTGTAAGTAAGTGCGTCCACACGGTCACTATTTACGAGCTTACTCACGAGTGCCCACTAACAACGACTTAACTTTAAGTTAACAACCATTGTCTTAACGCACCTAATGCCACGTAAAAAGCTCAGTAAAGGCTATTTCCTAGGGCAAGCTACCCAAGAGTGGCAAGTCATGATTCTGTCAAATTATGGGATGGGACAAATTATATGGTCATCTTCTGGATTTGAACCCGAGACCTCCAACACACTTGGCAGATGCTACCAGTTGAGCAAAGACATGTACTCCCTCAGATTTTCCCTAAAAATATCAATTAATGAACGCAATATTTGATATGGTGTCTATGGAAATAAAATAACTAAATATGAAATGAGATAAAACTCATATTGTCCTTATCTGGATTTGAACTCGAGACCTCCGACTCTCTGGACAGATGCTCATAAGTTGAGCCATGAAACAGTGGTATACTCCCTCAGGTTTTACCTACAAACCCAACTTTGTTCTCGGTTTTGCATGGATGCTCAACTGAGCAACGTAACCAATGCAATATTTGGACTGGTGCCTAATTACCATGAAATTCACATCGAAAAGCAGGGTTCTTTTTAATTTTGCCACAAAATATGGCTTGGCTACTTCTATTCAAATTTGCACAGAGAATCTTTACACTGCCAACGTCGATAATAAACCAAAATTGTCAAACTCAATTTTCAAACTGAAAACGTCAATTTATTGACATCCATTGTGTACATTTGCGTTCTGACGTGTCTTATTTTCTGGGCTTTTGCAAACACAGAAAGCAACTGAATATATACAGCTTATGATGTGCTACGAACAGCAGGCACGAAACAAAAATATTAATCGTAAATATTTGGCGAGTTCACTATCTAAGGGAATCTGGCCTAATAAAAGTAGAGGTTTGTGTGAAGAGAGTCCGGTGTTTAAACATAACGGCATTTGAATCGATGTAATTACATTTTGCTGAAGCCAACTGTTTTTGAACATCAAAATTGACTTTCGCAGACCTTTTTGCAATTTTACAGTAGTGGATTGAAAATAATAAAAAAGTTATAACCATGCAAATATCGTAAAAACTTCAAATCAGCTCAATGACACTTTCAGTCACTTACATTCGGACAGATTACCATACAATGCCTATGGGACCTCATGCACACAACCTATGGGACAAGTTACAAAAATTCCATGTTTTCCCCCCCAAGTAAAATCTTGACAATTGTCCCTCTTAATTTTGTATCATCAAACTGGCATTTTTACATTGGTAAATACATTAATCCCACCTAGTCATTGCTAAACAAAATAATGAACATATGACGATTTTTGTCGCCTGCGCGCAATGTGTCGTGACGCACAACCAAAGAAAAAAATAATGTACTGCATAATTTTTACCAATGCCCAGTCTGTGTATGGTAATCTTGTCGCAATGCAGGTTGGGATGCGACTAGCAACATGGCTTACGACAGCTTGCGGCATGGCTTGCAATGGGAGAATTTGAGACGTTTGGTGTAGACAAACATAACGGTCCCACATGACCAGTCCGCTATTGTTAACGTCAATCTTGAGATAAAGTGCACATGCTCAAAATTGTCTTGTGATGTGACTTGTAATGTGACTATTATCTTCTTATGGACTGACTACTTCTAGTTCTATACTTACTTGGCTGCTTTTCTGGGAGGTGGCTTGAATGCTTGTGGTTTAATCAAGAAGATATCGTCCACTAGTTGAGCCCCAGATGCTTCTGGGCTTTCAGCGATCTCCGAGGTTGGTGACGAATCTTTTGCTTCCTCCAAATCAGAAGTTATTGCCGTTTTGAAGACGGATGCTTTTGTTTCTTGTGAGGATGATGCGACATTCTGGTTTGATTCAATGGATTCGTCCAAGTGTTTGTTCTCCTAGTGAAGAAAAAAAATGCTGTGAATCGGAGGTATCTTGCATGAAGTTGTCTGAAATTGCGGAGTGCTAAAGTAACTCAGTTTACAGTGAGCCTTTGATTTTAGCAACATAAGCCATGCCCAATTGGACTTTCTTTTTTTTTTAAATCAAAGAGACGTTTATCAAGTTGACAATTAAATCCAAGGCAGGCAGTCAGTAAACTCTTTATAAAATTTGTTTTGGTATTTATTTCGTATACATTGAACTAAAATTTTAATGAAATTACCTCCTGCAATCAACAGATCATCAAATTCTAAGATATACTTCCCACTTGCACTTCTGTCGCAAATGTTGCATTTCTGAGATAAATAAATGATAAATTACTGTATAAAGTAATGCACAAAATGACGCGGCGAGCGGTCTGTGCGTAAGCGCGACAACAGAGGGCGCTGCGCGCGCGCGTGAATGGTTATCTTGTGCACTATAACTGAAGGCTATTTTTGAAGGAGAAAATGTGATTTTTCTACAGAAAAGCAACATTTGCGACAAAAGTGCAAGTGGGAAGTATATCTTAAAATTACATTATCTGTTGATTCCAGGAGGTAATTTCTTTAAAATCTTTGTTCAATGTATACGAAAAAAATACCTTTTATTTTTTTAATTAAAACAATAAAATCAATAAAAAAGTGTTGATTACTGATTGTCAGTGTTGATCTATTAACCAAGTTTGACAGAGCAAACTTATTCCTACCGGTAGAAAACTAAAACTAGAAAACACTGCAACGTCACTTTTTAATTATATCATTATATGGCTACCTCTCGAAATATTGTTTTGTTCGGGCGTGCCATCCTGAACAAAATCAGTCGTGCCTTTGGTGCCTCGACAAAAATTTACCGCCCGGACAAAAACTTGGCCACCCGGACAAAAATATTTTCCCCTCTAAAAACACTTCAGAAGTGATGAAAATCAGATGAAAAGTCCTCAAACATGATTCACTGGCCATTGGTTTTATTATCGTTAACTAACCACGCATATTGAATCGGTGATTCAATCCGCGGCCACTGACGGTCATGACATTGAGAGCCGCATACATCTGTTTTGAACAGCGCCCTCACAGAGCAAACATGGATTCAATGGGTTGGTCAGTGTTCACTGCACGAGGGCGCTGCTCAATGCACCTGGCGACGCCGACAACCAGTGGAGAACACTAGTTCTGAACTCTTTTGTTACGGTGTGATGCTCACAGTGACTTTAAAAAGGTCTACTTCTGGCCGGTAGGCTACTGCTAGCGGCTTGCTGTAAACATCAACAAATCTGGCCTACGTTTAATTCTGTCGGAGACCTTAAACAAATAATTTGTAGTGAAAAGTTAATTTACCTCTTGTAAGACAAGCAGTGCTGTCTCATACAGTTCAACCGGGCTCATGCAGTAAATAGTACTCGACAGGGGTGACGGAGCATCGGATTTCTTCTTTCTACAAAGACATCACAAGAGATAGCAGCAAATAGCCGAGTTTTAGTCAATCAAGTCACATCTCAGGAGAAAGTCACACTGCTACAAAATCTCCCAGAAATAAATCCGTCTTGAAGGTATGGCACAAGTTACAATAGATTAATGGAGGTGTCTTGCACAGCTCATCAACAAGTTGACTTTAATGCAGTTGTCCTTCAAGAATATGGCAAGTATGCACGATATGTGACAGAGGGACTCCACCCTACTACTATACCTCAACACACTTTCCTGTTTTGTCCAATGGACCAAATCCCTGTCCCACTCCCTTCAAAAACCTGAAAAGAATTCCTTTAGAATTCTTTGGATGTTTGAGACACAGTGCTTGGGGAAACAATGAAAGTGGGACCACCCTCTGCCACATATCGTGCACCAAAGTGCAAAACAATTTATGGAATGTTCAATGTAGCAGGCGAATGTATTGTACTTGATTCGTTCTCATATGCAACACGATATGTGGCAGAGAGACTCCCCCCGACCATTGTTCCCCCATTGTGTCTCAAACAGCCAAGAAATTTCCAATGAATTCCTTTTAGTTTTTAGGGGGCGTTGGTGCGTTAACAAAAGGGAAGAGTGTGTTGAGGTATAGGGGCGTTAGTGGGAGTCCCTCTGCCACATATCGTGCTGGGTATATTCGTTCTTTGATGACAAGTAAAGTAAACTTTGCTTATTTACTCCACTAGCTCCCACCTGGGTCTTTCTATAAATTAGGGGTCCAGCTTTGGTGTCCCCCGTTACATTTTACATCTTGTTTTTGTAAATTCAGGACACATTCTTTAAATACTTTCCATCTCAAAGAGCGAGTACATAAAGTACAATTCATACAAAATGGTTTAAAAGCCATTTTAATTATTTTTTTACGAAAAATAACACATATTAGGTGTAACGGGGGACACCAAATGTCACACTTTTGGACCCCTAATTTATAGAAAGACCCACCTCTGAATGTATACCCAGCACGATATGTGGCAAAGGGACTAACCCCTAACGCCCCTATACCTCAACACACTCTTCCCTTTTGTTAACGCACCAACTCCCCCTAAAAACTGAAAGGAATTCCTTGGAAATTCCTTGGATGTTTGAGACACAATGGGGGAACAATGGTAGGGGGCATACCCTCTGCCACATATCTTGCTGCATATGTCTGAATGAATAAAGTACAATACACTCGCCTGCTACATTGAACATTCCATAAATTTCTGCAGGTACAAGAGGAATTCCTTTCTAACTTTTTAATACCTTGATATACTCATCCAGAAAGAATTTTGACACAGGTGAAAATATATGTAAGATACCAACATTCTGGACTGTTCTTTAGTGAGCTTACTTAAAGGGGAATTATACCCAAGACATTGTGCTCAACAAGTACAACTCATCAATTATTTTAGTGCAAAGAACAAGCAATTTGGTGTACAAGTCCTCCGTGTATCGCTATAGAAATACAGGAAAAAGATGTACCCGGTATTCGGACAAACTGGCAGCACCCATAGTGCGACGCATCGCTAAAATTGTCATTCTTTGTGAGTAATATTGCTTGTTTTTTGCACTAAAAGAATTTGAGTTGTACTTGTTGAGCACAAGGTCTTTTGTTTCTTGGGTATAATTCCCCTTTAATATGTTCCTTTCATTGTTTTTCCATTGTGTCTCAAATATCCATGGAATTTTTAGGGAATTCCTTTCAGGTTTTAGGGGACTGTTTGTGGGTTAACAAAAGGGAGTGTGTTTAAGGATAGGGGCAACAGGGGTGGGGCTGGGTTTTGTGCAAGGAGTGAATAGCGATGTTCTGTTGTATAATCACCTTACTGGTTCCTCCAAGCCACTATGGTCCAGTGATTGGTCGCCAACTGACCAATGAGCTTTCTTCTTTGTCCCTGTGCCCTGCATCATAAGCCATGAAGGGAGCCCTCGCTTGGTCTGCTTGGTGTCACTTTTCTTGGTTTCTGACTGGATGTTCTTGTGAGTCACACTGAAACGAAAATCCCTTTTTTGTTTTTATTGTCAAGGACTTGGCAAAGATTGAAATTCTAGGGCCAAGTTCTTTTACACAGTGGCTGGACATGACTCCCTGTAAAATTGAACTGCACAGATATTGAGCAAATGACCATGAAAAGTCATTATTTGTGGTACTTGTCTTAATTTTTAAGTTTGATTTTGAAAAATCTTCTTAGCCAAAAATAATCTTGCATTTTGGACAATACCGATAAGCTCAAAGGAGCGTATCCGGGTCACATTTTTTAGCACTCCCCCCACACCTCCCATTTTGATATTTTGAGATTTTGATATTTTTCTCAAATTCTGAAATTTTGTGCTCTCAATCCATATATTTTAAACTAATTTATCTGGTTACAAGAAGCAGTACAGTGATTACACCAAACGTTTTGTATAGAGATTGCAATTTTTTCGTTTTCTTCCCATGGGGAGTATTTTGGGGAGGTATTTTACAAGATTGTTGAGTTAAAACAAAATCCATTTTCTGGAGAAAACAAAATCTGGACAAGCTCTTTTAATGACACTGAAAGAAAGTTGTGGGTTCGAATCCCACGCCAGGGTCTTAAAAGACAGTATACAAAGCTACTACATTTATTTTGAAAAAGGCTGAAGCAATTCTCATTAAAATTTAGTACCTGTCTGAGGACGATCCTGGTTCATTGGAGGAGTTGTCTGGAATGCTGGTCGCCATTTTGGTTCCAGGATCCGTGACGTGAGTGGCTGATTCAGCATATAGATCTTGATACCTGAATAAAAAAAGGTATAAACAATTATAAAATGAAAAACATTTAAGAGTTTCTTTTTTGTCATTTTGCAAACTCTTCTTTACTGGATGTTGCAACCTATGTTCGAGAGTTCAAATTACAGCAAGGATTTTTACAATTTTAGCCAAATTTGTTTAAACAAGTTTCTGCAACAAAAGTAGTAATCTTTATGCACCTATCAATTCTTTCCCCCTCCCCCGGGGATTGTCACTTTTTGCGTGACAAAATCCCCACCCCTGGGGCAACATTCGGGTGTAAAACATGCGCAAAAAATGCACAGAAAATGAGTCATGAAAAACGTGACCAAACCCGGCAGCGGGGGGAAGGGGGTGGGAAGGGGGTGAAGGGGGGGGGAAGGGGGCGAAGGGGGGGAGCGGGGGGGGAAGCGGGGGGGGGGGGGGGGGGGGGGGGGAAGCGGGGGGAAGCGGGGGGGGGGGAAACAATTGATAGGTGCATTAGCAGTAAGCTCTTTTCATTAATGATAATTTAACACACAAATCTTACAATTACAAAAGGCCGGTCATTTACCTGGGAAAAATACCATACACGTTTGCCAGTTGAGACTATGCACTAAGTCTATGGAGCATGACACAAAAATCCCAAATGTTTTCAAAGAACTTTTTTTCACTGCTAAATTTCCTCCCCAAATTTTTACTTTATTGGGCAATATCATGTCACATTAGGAAGAATTAGTGGCGAATGTGTAGGGTATTTTTTACCATTTACCTTTCTAAGGCGTTCTTATCTTTGAAGCAAATTCCCACTGTACGACCGCAAGGCAACTCCTGAACGAACCATCCACATTCTTCTGAGTTGATAGCTTTCAAGTACAAAGGAATTGTGGAAGTTGACCTCTGTCGGTCTGTCCCAAACGGGGCAGCGAGTTTTATGTCTCTTAAAACCGGATTTGGGATATTGTCTATGGAGGTACACTGATTGAGATAAACTAAGTGAGGGCTTTTTAAACAGGACGCAACTTTGAGGACTTTTATTCTAACTGAGCGCGCACAGTCTGCGTGGTCTTCGGAGTGCATGAGGTACAGCGTGCCGCAGTGCCAGAGATTGAGGTTGTGGAACCGTTGTAGAAACGCAAGGAGACCCGGTTGAGGGGGCTTGGTGAAGGGGGAATGTTTCGAGTCTTGGAAGTGGTAGAAATATATGGGGCTTGACACAGACTGGGCAAGTTCGGAGAGAATTGCCTTAAGGTGGCTGACTGACAAATGAGATGAATTTGAGATGACGATAAGACGACCCCACGGATTGGAAGATATCCAAGTTTTTAGAACGTCTTTTGTAGCCTCGACGCAACGATAGGTCCCATCATTGTCCATCTGAACAATACCCTCTGACTGGATGAACAGTGCTGGTACATCGAACTGTGAATTAAAACGGAAAAATGTTTATGATGGGTAAAATTGTAATTTGACATTTTTCTGATTGAAAATACTGTACATCACTCTAACACCCAGCTCATTCAAATCTTCCCAGTAATTCCTAAACTTTGAACCCGGATTACATTGAAGCTTACTTCACCAAGTTAAAACATTAACCAGTTGATGCCAGAAATATGTTTGGCAAAAGATTTTTTTTAAAAGGCAAATGTGATTGGTTAAGACCAGCAGCCGATTTCACGAATCCTTACGCACTACATAAGCCCGCTTGCACAACTTTTTATTGTGTAAGCTGTGCAACATTCCTGTGATAATTACACGCAAGCCTATGGGGCTTATGCCATTTTTAAAAAGTTTCGCAAGCTACAAAGTTTTTTCGTGAAATCGGCTGCAGGTCAAGATTATACTTTGCAACACTTTGGGGCAGCCGCCACGGAGCGAGACTTGCTACACTGATAGGCCATCCACAGCGGTCAAGTTCAAGTTCAAAACATGGTGTGTTTACTAGTCAACCGTGAAGAAAAGCGGCAAAGCTGTCATTTTAACTCGTCAACCGCCCCTGTGACTATACACTTCTAGAACATGTTTACACGTCATCCGGCATCAAGTGGTTAAGACACATCTCTATGGCAACCAGTGTCACATGATCGTCTCTGCAGCCAATACGCACCTTATATTCAACCTCAGCAGTTAATTTCACATCGACATCTTGTAAACTGAATCCCTCATGTGCATCGAGTAATTCCGGCCCCCTGCTAGATGCGTGGCTTTGAAACCATCGCACTATCCTGGCCTCACGTTGAGACAGCTCATCCAAAGGTGGATTATCTCCATTGAGGGCGCCCTTCGCTAGGTACCATTCTCCGAACCAGCGAAGGACCAAAGGCCCATTGGGTTTGAAGCACAGGCATCGAAAATTGCAGTTTGGCACCTTTAAAAATGAGTTGAAAGTTTGAAATAATCACTTTTTACTTTTTTTCTGAATTACGTGGGACTGACTTGACATAGGACGAGTTAACTTGGGCAAAATTTTAAAATAACTTTGGAATGAGTGGACTTGAAGTGACAGCCATCACTTTTTCCCCTTAAAATGACTAATCGTTTATTAGTAAGTGCAGATCTAGTGGAAAAACTCAAATTACACATGAAGATTAGGTGATGGCCAACGTGTAGTTTGCCCAATTCAGCCGATACACCCCAAAATATGTCGCGACAGATGTACTATTAGTACATCTGTCGCAACATATTTTGGGGATGTTCCACGGTTGGGACAGATACCCAACTTGGGGCATAACATACCTTAGCCGATATCAACTTGATGTAGGAGAGTCTAGTGCTCCGAGACCAATTCTCATCATCGATAACCGCGCTGGTTCCATTTTTCAGTAGTGACACTATTTTCAGGATAACTTGTCGTAAGCTCAGAGACGGATCTTCCTTGAATAACTCCACAGCTGATATTCTGGAATGAGAGCTCTTCAATTTGTGCTGGTAATACAAAGTTTTCCCCTGCAGAAAACGGTCAGAAAAAATGCAGACAATTCAGTTGAATATACAGAGTATTTATACTTTGTAGGAACAGTAAGTTTCATCAATGTTGTAGAACTTTGCAAGTTCGAATAATTTATTCTTTGAATATTTCTATCACACATTTGATTGAATATCAAATATTTCACACTGTCACGGGTCACTAAACATATCTCCTGTGTTTGCATGTCCTCCAGAAGGGAAAAGAACAATAGACCTTATGGAATTATGCATAGCGGTCATGATAGAGGGCAGTCACATTGTCACAGTGCGTCATGCGTCTTTGCCTCAGCAGCTTCATCCTTGTGGAACAAGTTACCGGAACACATCAAGCTATCGCCATCACTTGCAACTTTTAAAACATCACTTAAAACACATTTAATGAAATCTCATTAACTGACTGAACTCCATGATTGTGATATTAGATTTTTAATGTGTCTCGCTGCGCCATGAGCATCTTTTTTGATGGATACCGGCGCATTATAAATTTTCATTATTATTATTATTATTATTATTATTGTGGATCTATTGTCACATCATTTAAATATGAAAACCTGTCCTCTATCATGGCCGCTACGCATAAGGTCTATAGAGCATGGTGCTGTTCTGACCACAGAACGAATGGGGCGAATACTATCTGGCTAGTAGGCCTATCATGACATGGCCGGCTATGCAACTAGCTGGCGAGTTAGCTAAGATAATCTCAGCTCTTTTTTTATCATTTTTCATTGGGATGTGGTCTTTTCACGTGTAGAGCTGAGAGAAGTTATGAACATGAACCCGCCATCGCAAAAACAGGACAAAACAAATGTGTCATTTTCTCACCGTGACACACTAATTCCCCCTAAAACTCACCCAAACCTTGCCAGGCATAACCACTACGCAGGTCCTTGAGGGAAATAACCAGCCACGATGATTATTTTGCCAACAATTCCAGCAAAACAAACCGGTATGCTCACAGCCTAGCCGTTTTTGTCTTGTTCAAAAACAACCAAGTGTCTAGTCTGTGTACAAAGGAATACCAATGCGCATTGGTTACCAGACTTGACCTTTACGTCCAGACATTAAGGTCAAGTCTGGTAACCAATGCGCATTGGTATTCCTTTGTACACAGACTAGGCAGATAGACTTTTTAAACACAACATGACAACGGTTAGGCTGTGAGCATACCGGTTTGTTTTGCTGGAATTGTTGGCAAAATAATCATCGTGGCTGGTTATTTCCCTCAAGGACCTGCGTAGTGGTTATGCCTGGCAAGGTTTGGGTGAGTTTTAGGGGGAATTAGTGTGTCACGGTGAGAAAATGACACATTTGTTTTGTCCTGTTTTTGCGATGGCGGGTTCATGTTCATAACTTCTCTCAGCTCTACACGTGAAAAGACCACATCCCAATGAAAAATGATAAAAAAAGAGCTGAGATTATCTTAGCTACTGGCGAGTCATTATTTTTTCTTTCAAAAATACTTGACAAAGCTGTTAAACATACAGCAAAAGGCGGCCCAAAAAGAACCACAACCTCCACTTCTCTTCCCATTCCAGTTCACATAGATACATTTCTCATTTCAACCAGTTTTAAGTCGTTA
Source organism: Henricia sp. BOLD:AAB3569 (assembly GCA_037783545.1). NCBI lineage: Eukaryota > Metazoa > Echinodermata > Asteroidea > Spinulosida > Echinasteridae > Henricia > Henricia sp. BOLD:AAB3569. The sequence goes on along the minus strand of JBBELK010000454.1, from coordinate 1,776,340 downwards.
AATTTCTCCAGTTGCAAAGCCAAGGTTTCAAACACGTGCTACTTCTGTTTATGTTTATCCAGAGACAACCTGCCAAACAAATAAAATAAACAAGCCTTTGCCTGATTCCCGCCGACAACCAAGTGTATTGTAAAGCGTGGCTTTCTGTGGTTCCACGACCAGACTATTATCAAAACGTGCATAATGACCACAGGCGTTTGGTTGTACAAAATATATTGACTCCCGATTTATGGTTCCAACTATTAGAGCGCCCTCTCTTGACCAATGTTAGTCTCGGACCAGTCTCTAGGAGACTAATATATGCCAAATTATTATTACATGTATTATTATTTCTGGTACTGAAACTAAGGATTCCTCAAAAGCGCCCATTGCACTGTCGCTCGCAAGCGTGAGGAAACCCATGATGAATTATAAACGGCCAGAGACACAGGGGAATCTCTCCCCTAGCTAGCACTTCACGAAAGAATGCTCTGGGATCTTTAAAGTGCGTTACCTAACACAATGGACATCCGCTTTACATCCCTTCCGAAGGTTGGAGCAAGTGTGATTAAGTGCCTTGCTCAAAGCTAAGGCACAGGTATACCCCACCCGCAACCCCAAGTTTTCACCTGTGATTGCGAGTCAGTGACCCAAACCACTTGGCCAGAGTACCTCTGATCATCCTCATGAAAACAGGTAGACATTTTTTTCATCACTAAATTCATGTTCCTTTGCAGAAAAACATTTCTCAATGGTTATCAATCATATTCAGGAAAATTGATTTAAATCAGTATTAGGAATTTTTCTAAACAATTTTATAGGCGTTTTGCTGCAACACGGGCGGTACGTTGCGAGTTGCGACCAATATTACTTGCAACACCCGTTTTTGGCGGTCAATTTTCGCGTCTGTTCAGTTTAGCGTCCATTTGCTTTGTTCTGCTTCAGCGAAAGGGTGTCGTTTGGTCTTTAAAAAAAGGGTGAGCTATTTTGCTTCATTTAGACGATTTTTGAAATTTAAAAAAATACCATCGTCAAATTGAGAGCCTTAGGCGTAGAAAGAACATTTTTACGTTTTTTTCTGAGCTTTCTAAATGGTAAATTCTGCTTGATGTTTTCGACGCCGATTTCAGAAAATTAAATTCCCATTTTTCTTTTACTGTTGGGCAACTCCCGCATAACTTGGTGTGGCATGCGGTACGTGTGTAATTTATTTCAGGCCACTGCATGCTTGGCACAATATTTTTAATATACTCAAATGTGAATTTATACTTTATTTATTGGGTGCCTCCATTATTTTGATGAAATTTGTATTTTTGGCGAGTCATTTTAAAGAAAATAATTCTGATCAACTTCTCAAGTTAAAATCTGGGACTGGGTCTGAAAACATGCTTTTCAAAGGGAAGGAGGCGAGGTAATGGGAGAAAAAAATAAATTGTGTTAAATCACTTGTACCTCATTTTCCAACCTCCAGATCGCTTTTTGTTTTTGCATCTGAATTTGCACCAGCCAGCATTATGGTAAAACGCAAAGCAGAAACGCCGGCTGCAGCCGCTGCAGAAACCGACAGCAACAGTGCCTCGGCACCCTCCTCAGGTGGCGATGCAGCACCCCCGGTCAAGAGAGGTAGAGGTCGGCCGAAGGGCACAGGAAAAAAATCCAAAAAGGTTGTTGCCCCCGTTGACCCTAATGCCCCCAAACGGGGTCGTGGTAGGCCTCGCACCAACCCACCAGCAGATCCAGAAGTTGCGGTTGCGCCACGTGGAAGGCCGCCAGCTAGTCCGGTTAAAGCAAAGAAGGTTACGTCTCGAAGCGGTACAGGAAAGCGTGGACGACCGAAGGGGGCCACTAAAGGCAAGAAGTCGCCCCAAAAGGCAGCCCCTGAGGAGGAGGAAGAGGAAGAAGAGGAAGAAGATGCTGAGGAATCAGATGAATAGAGTTGGAGGTTTCAATCGTTGCTTGTCTCGGGGAATGCATGTTCCTAGTTTGACTTCAGTCCGGCCATTTGTTAAAGTGTTGGTTGAGAACATGATGCCCTCTGATGTGACAAAAGGAAAGCTTCCACTGCCTCCCTGAAGCAAGAATCAAGCTAGCAAGAATTTTTCAAGAACTTTTGTTAACCGAACATTGTTGAAGTTTAAACTGAATGCATTTGCCCATCGTGTACTCTGTATGGGAGACTTTTGAGATGCTTGGTCATTGGTGGCAGCAAACAAACCGGTCCTTATGAAGCATGCGCACTTTAGCTCAAACGGGATATAAACAATGGAAAAGAACTGGTTTGTTTGCTGCCTCCACGCTAGGGATGGGAATTTACGGTTAATTCAGAAACCGGTTTGCAATTCTTTCAAGGGTCGGTTAACCGTTTGGCCGACTTAAAAAAATTGTTGCTGGTGTTTATAGATGCGTGTGCAATGTACACAATACCCCTAGGCCCCCAAAATAATCATTTAACCTTTACCTGGTCAAATTTTACGACGACGCCATATACATTTATTTCACTTTCATGAAGTCATTACAAATAACCATCAGAAAAATATTGTAAATTCTTTAAAATTGGGTTTCGTTTATATGTTCAGCAAAACCGGTTGTTCAATTTGTTTTCTCGGTTAACCGGTTAAATGTCCCATCCCTACTCCATGTGTTTCAAAAGTCTTCCATTGACAGAGAATAATGTTCCATATTTAGAAACTTGTTTTTAGAGATCATCAGCATTTTTATGACTTGTTGTCCAACTACATATAGGAAAATTGCTACAACAATTGAACTACATGTACATGTATTTCTGTAGCATTACAAAAATTGTGACCTTTGTAAATGCTGAAAACAACTAAAATTTTGTAAATTGATATTCCCTACTTAAGTAATGAGTCGATGATTATCAAAGCTCGTTTCATTTGTTTGAGGTGCTTAAATGCATACAGAAAAACCGTTTTGCATTAAAATTACCAGGTTTTAGCTCAAAATAGAATTTGCAAAAAATGTGACTTTGGCTCTTTTTCACTGAAAAAAATAATTACCATGAATTACCTTCTTGTGGGTTTTATTTACACCTAATGATTTCACTTTGTATTCCCACCAACTGTATATTTTACTCTGGCCAAACAACAGCTCAGTTGTTTTTTTTTTTTTTAAAGTAATTGTTTTCATAAGGTTAGTCATTAAATTTTGAAGTAAATCTCGTGTTAACATTAAAATAAAAATAAATCCTGCCATCTAAAAGTTATCTTTTTAAACAGGCACATCTCTTTTTGAAATCATATCAGAATTTTAAGGCGATTCTTAAAGGCACAGGCTCGCTATTGTGCGCGCGCGAGGCCAAATTCGTGCCACGAAATACACAGCTCCATGCCTTTGCTATACAGCTGCGTATTTCGTAGCACGAATTTGGCCTCTTGCGGGCATTGACGAGCCCTCTGCCTTTAATGAATTCAGATCATCAAAATATCACATTTTGTAAAGTTTTAAAAGGAAACCTCTAAAAAGTAATAATCTGCTGTGGCATTTGAAAACAATAATTTTACTTGCACTGCCGATTTAAAGACAGTATACATGTATTGCAGTAACAAAAAAGTATCCAAGTTATCAAAATAGACCGCCTTAGATAAAAGTACGAAAAATTAGCAGTTCACTGAAATTCGAGCACTAGGTTTTCAGTAGTTTTTAAAAATAAGGTGTCTGTCTCATTTTAGATTGTGGTTCGAAAAGACCATATTAATTGTAGGAACCTGGCTTTGGTCTGCTCATCATTATACGAGTCAAGGAGCCAGACTATACAATATCGGCACATGTTTTCTAGTTTTTCCCATGATTCATGAACACATGCATGAAAAGGTCTGTGTTTTGATGTACCAGTAATAAAATTACCTGCACGACTCGGATGCATCAGTTACTGAAACCAATCATGTATACTGTCTTTAATTAAAGATTCAATAAAAGTTTTAGGTACAAGTAGACATTTTTGTATCATTGCTGTAGGTTTGAATGTGTATGTATCTAGCATAGTGGTGTTGATTATAGAGTTGTGTTGTAAATGTGCTTAAAATCGCTTGTACATGTCGGTTTAGTTGTGCTTAACGAATTAATTACATAAGCAAAAGTTTTCTGTTTATCTTAATTGTGAAAACAGCTGAAATCAACATAATTGCCCCATTGTTATGCAACTTATCGGCTGATTTCCTCTTTTTTGTTTCCTCATCTGTCCGATTAAAAATGAAAAAATTAAACTGTACAAAGTTGGAATTTCTTTGCATTTTCCTGTATTACCCAGTAGTTGCATGCCTTGCACCTACTGGGTAATATCCATACAAGTTAAACATTTTGCAATAAATGAGAAAATTTAGGTTCACTAAAATGTCTTCACTTTTGTGGCTTCAATGAAATAAACAGTTTTGAAAGAGTGTACATATTTATTTTGACGAGCATTGCTACTTGTTTCCTCAGATGCATTGTATGTAGATTCTCTTTTTAAAAATATCCAAAGTGTTGATGACAGTGGTAACAAACATCACATGTTTTATGTCCAAAATAGTACACTGACGGGCCACCCTAATAATATGGTTGGGTTTAATACACCTACTAAATTTGATAAAACTAGTGAATATCTTTGTTGGCCTTGGCACACCGTATTGTAAGCCACCCAGATCAGTGATAGTGTAGACCCTTTGCACGGGCGGCCATGACAGGGGGCAGTCACATTAACACAGCCTTATGCCCAAGTAAGCACTTTGTGGATCTTTTGCCATATCATTAAAATATGAAAACCTGCCCCCTGTCATGGCTGCTGGTGCAAAGGGTCTATAGACCATATCGAAATAGCCACCATTTCGTGGGGCAGTTTTTGTTCCTCAAGGACATGCATGGTTGCACATATTGTGCTTCCATTGTTGAATGGTTTAAGTAACAAAAGGTGCCCCACGAAATGGCGGATATTCGATACGGTCTATTACAGCTTTTTCACAGGATGAATATCTTTTTTTTTTAAACCATGTGAGAGTCTCGGGCCAGGGGAATCAAAAAAATTCTTAGTTCCTCATTATGTTTTTCAAGACTGTATTTTTATGCATTCGAAACTTTGTACATGTATCATATCTTAAACCTGTGAAGGATTTTGAATGTCCGGTTTTGTTGCTTGAAAATAATGCAATTTTTGTCATAACTTTTATATGTAGTTCAAGTTGTAGTCATTCAGGTTTTTGCGAAGACTGTAGATAGATTTCTTATAGAAATAAACAGAGTTATCATACAATTTTCTTTTCTGCTTATTTGCTGTTGGTGGTCATGAATGTCGTAATTAAAAAACAAACATGTAATTTCGCTTGCAGTCGCCTGTAATCTTTTGGGAGATAGGCCTACAAAGAAAATTCCCAAAGGAGTTTCTTTTTTGTCAAATATTCAAGGGGAATTGAATCAATTTGAGATTCCCCAGGACGAACTGTTGTTAGGCTACATCAAGACCGGGCGTTTTATTAAACGGAGTCAAATCCATGGCGCTGTTCAGCACAAAAAATGCTTAGCGCAGAATTTAATTGCTTAAAAAAATTTTTAAAACGTGGTGCCAGTCAAAGTCGTACATGTCACAACTGCTGTTTCTTAAAACAATTTGGCATGCAAAGTTGGCTGGTAACCCATTTTACAAAGCAAATTCTGTGCTAAACAGCACCATGAAATTGGCCACCGGTGAACAAAGAATGATTGAGGCTCATGGCCTAAAAATGATATTCATAAAAATTGAAGAACTTCAAGCCTTTTAACTTCAGACGTGCAAAAATCACAAGATATATATCTGTTAACAACCCAGCACAACTGAAGCATGGAGCTAGCTACATGGCTGAAGGAAGTTCGTACGCGTAGAGCGTGGAAGTGTAACGGCGCAAAAGGTGTTACGTAAACATGATAAAACGGTCCTTGTATTTTGCAACAAAACAAAGCGAGCATAACATAACAAGGCAAACCTAATTTAAATGTGAATACGTAGAGGCCTACCTGTACTGTAAGCTTCCAAAATGTAGCAGATATTGCGGCCCATCTCATCTCGGTAGTGTCACAAAAAAATCCTCTGTAAAGGCGTTGCGTTGACCATCAAACATGTCGCCCCTCGCCATCACTAGCCGTGAAAATTTGACATGCTGCCGGCAGACGACAGCCCGCACACGTGCAAACGACGTGCAACTTTGGAAAACCGCCAAAACATGTCATTGGTGGAGCGATACGCGTGCGCATTATGTGCCACGCGCAACGCGCTTTGTGTGATTGGTTCACAGATATCTATTAACATATCTGTGGATTGGTTATAACTCAAAATGGAAACTAATATAATGAAGATTGATAAAAAGATATAAAAACTCCTTGAAAATGCTATTATTTGGAAAAGTATGCCGGTTATATTAAAATGTTCGCCATTTCTTGGCCTTAAAGGTAGAACACATGATTGGTAAACTGTTAAAAGAGGCGTTATTTCCACTCGTGATTAGAAACCCATGTTGATAAAACTGCCCTGTAGAAATTTCGGCCACATAAGGCAGTGCATAAGGTGGAGTAATTCTTCTGAAAACTTGGAAAGTCCATGCAAAGACTTTTTTAGAAAACCACCTTCATTTGTTAATTTCTCTCCCAAAATACCATTTTGGACTGAAATAAAACCACGTGGTGTTTGGTATCCATTGTTACTAACACTAACACTTTTAGCAAGGTTTTTCTTGTCAACTCGTGAAAAAAACTTGGAGACCGGGTCATTGCAAATGATGTGTAAGTTCTACCTTAAACTATGCACATTTTAATTTGTAAAAACAAACGAAAACGTCGTTTTTTCCCCCCGGATGATACAAAATACCAGTATAATACTGATAATTAAACCATTCTGTGTTTTGTGTTTATTCATACAATATTCCTCCAAGCAAGTGACACATAAACAAACTGAATGTGTCCATGATAAATAGTACAAAATATTTACAGCCGTTTTCTCACCGTGAAAAATTGTGTTTCTTTAATTAAAAATAAATAAAAGAACTGCTTTATTTGTTTGTGGTGTTTTTGAAACGACCAGATCGGCTTTAGGCTTGAGTTTTTCGTGTTTGAAACTCCTGTATTTTACATATAATAAAACGAAGCCGAGTCAAGCGTTTCTCTATGGCGAAGGCAAGGACCAAGCCAGTCGTTTCACAAACGCTACCTATGAAGAAAATATCACAAACCTCTCCACAAAAATTTCATTTTAATGAAGTGATAAAAGGGGCATTACAAGCTTTTTTGATAAACAAGGTTCTTTTTTTGCAACAAAAACTATCTCCAAATTTTGCTTCAAACACGAGTATACAACATAAAACAAATTATGAATACAACTAAAGCCCGCCGCACACCTTTGCGATTTACCGGCCCATCGGACACCGGACCAGGAAAAATCAAACAAGTTTGATTTGCACCGGTCTATGGTGTACGGTCAGACCGGCCTGAATTATTTCAGCGCACACCTTTCCGGTAAGTGGTCCGATGATCCGATTATCCGGTAAATCGCAAAGGTGTGCGGCGGGCTTAAAATTGAAAATAAATCAATAATTAATGTAAATTCAAAAGCCGCAAACAAAGATCACTCCTTCGAATCAGAATATGCACTTTAATTGTAAACAGAAATTTTAAAATAAACAAAAATAAGAAAATAGCCTACTTAATGACCCCCACGGCCAATATGTGATAAAACACGGCTTAAAACGTGTAAGTAACATTTACCAGTTTAACATTTCCCATTGTGCAAATTTTTGATAAATTCAATTAATGCAATTTGTTTATACATTTATACACAATTTGTTTTATACACAATAATAAAAAATATATGTACTGTACACAACATAATTTGAATATATGTATCTATTCATCCTGGCCAAAACGTGATCAATTTTGAATTTAGTTGGGGAACTCATTACAAAGAAAATAATTTTTTTTCCAACTTAATATTAAAAACAAAGGTATAATCTATCATTTGCAATGACACAAAATCTTTCTTAACAAATTCTTACAGAAAACCATGACAGGGGGCAGGTTTCTTACGTAAATGTGTAACAATAGAACCACAAAGCACCAACTCATGCATGATGCACGGTGACAATGTGACTGCCCCCTGTCATGGCCGCCGTGCAAAGGCTATATTGTAACAAATACCCTATGAAGAAGAAAACAGCAATTGAGGATATAGACCGTATCAAATAGCTGCCATCTTGTAGGGCAGTATTTTTGTTCCGTGAGGACATGCATGGTTGCACATTTTGTGCTTACATTGTTGACCAATTAAAATTACAAACACTGCCCTACAAGATGGCAGCATTTTGATACAGTCTATAATTATGTTGTACTTTGACAATAGGCTACATGGGTGCATTGCAAACACATTATCAAGAGAACGAAAAGTCAGACATTGTAATCAACATGGGGTTTTTACAAAATAAAAAACAATTAGCTTTAAAGGCCCATTGTATCATTTGCAATGACCCAATTTTGTTTTTCATGAGTTGACAAGAAAAACCTTACTCAAAGTGTTGACAGCAATGGTAACAAACACTATGTGAATTTATATCCGTCAAAAATGGTATTTCATGTTGGAAATTGACAACTGAAGGTGTGTTTCTAAAAAAAGTCCCAGATAGGTTTTCAAAAGCACTGATGCATCTATGTAGCTACAATTTCTTCAGGCTAGTTTACCAATATTCTTCCTTAGATATGTTACACTCTTATTCTATTAATCTGTAAAAATGTTCATCTTGCAAATGATACATAGGGCCTTTAATCACAATGTTAAACAAAACCATACCATTGCTGATATTTAAACACATGCAAATAATCCCCAGTATTTTCTTTAATGTTTGTCCTTTATTCGTCTGCCAAAATCCAATCTTGGTCTAAACTAGTCAACGATTTTAAACACCACACTTCCAAAAAGCCAGCCTCCAAAAAGCAAATTTCAACATTTGTTCTTTTACTCGTGGCAAACTTCACATTCCCTATTAGGAATGGTAAATAATTTCGAAGCATACATGTACGTATGACTTGTAAAAAAGAAATCTAGTTCACAATCCTTCATCTTAAAATTTAGCACCTTTGTTACGAACACAATCGATCAAGAAATTTATTTTGTGCCATTTTCGATGTCCAATTGTAATATAATTTGTTGAATAATACCATGGCTATGCATGCGACTTTAACCGAACACCATAGAAAGGGACTTATATTTTTATTACAGACGATTAAAAATAATTGCAAAACTAATGATTTGAGTGTGACTCTAATCTTATATCATTTGCTCTGTGAGAAAGTAATGGTGTTGTTTTGTATCGACCTTAACTTTTGTGAAAAGGTGCAAATTGTATTTGGAAACAAAAGGTAATTGTTTTAAATGAAGCATTCCTCCAACAAGGACATAATTTATTTTTTAGCCAGATTGTATAATGTAATGGAAACAATAGGATATTCTGAAAGGGGCGTGGCATGGGCGTGGCATGAGACCGTACATAAGTTATAGATATGGCTAATTCCAGGCAAAACCCTGTTCGTTTTATGTTCACTTTATCAATATTTACATACTGCATATAAAGTCTGACGTAAAAACAGTTGAGCGATTGATTATCTTTTGTACAAGTTATTGATGAATTACTAATTGTAGCGTTACGGCTCTGTATGTATTGCATTGAGTAAAGTCTAATTCGAAACCAAAAGGTAGAAAGACTGTGTTAAATGGAAAGTCTACGGGAAATTTTCCAAGAATTTGTGTTGTATATAATGGCAATCTTTCTTATATATGCTGTCTTATGTACACAAGTATAGGTTGATAGCAGCATAGTGGACAGATAGAATATTGAATGTTACATAGGCACGTTGTCATATATTAGCCAAAAACTGTGCATTATTGGTCGAGTTCGTGCGGTCTGTTCTTGACGCGGTTTGTTCTTGACGTGGTTAACTTGTTCTCGATGGATAGTTGGTGTGTGGTCCTGTTCTGAGTGCAGTTTCTGTCGTTCAGGAGCGAGTTAACCCGTGGCAAAAACAGACCGCCCGAACTCGGCCGTTGATAAAAATGAAGTTTGTATATATATGGCTTAAAATGTAGTAAATTACTTGAAAAAGGGTCAAAATATGCAATTACCATGTGGTTACTATGTGATTTTGTTACAAAAAGCCCTAAGTGCAGATCAATCCTTGTTTTTTTTCCCCTTTAGGCTCCGCCAAACCCATTGGCACTAGTGAGGCTCGAACCCGTAACCTCTCGATCATGCGCACAGCTGTATACCCACTAGACAACACATGTTCCCATATATAATGCTAGTGGTTTCAGAAGTATGGAGTATTGAATATGTTGCCCAACTTTGTGTCCACTTTGAAGAATCAAAAAAGATAATAGAGCCTGAATTATACATGTAAGGGGCCACCCAAAGTTGTCAACATTTTCACAGTTCTGGATACAGAGCGTAGTGTTTTTCAAGACCACCTCCCTCCCCCGAAATACTACTTATCAACATTTTTTGTCACTACCATGAAATGTCAACATTTTAAAGTGCATGTAAAGTCGTACACGCCCCTCGACACTGCTTCCCCTCTTCCTACGCTTTGTAATTCCGTAAAAATGTTGACAACTTTGGATGGCCACTAATTAGAAAAAGGCCGATGCACAATATTCAGTCCAATTATCGGCATCTTTTTTTCAAGCTATTTTAAATGCTATGATGCGAATTCAGCCTATATATGGTCAGTAAATATCATTTATTGACAAAGGCACGTTAAGTTGATTGCACAATCTGCTTACTTCTATTGTTGCTCTTAATTAACTTTTTTTTGGTGTGAAAATTTTGAATTTTTCTTTAAATCGTTAATCCTCGAGAATATGTAGCATATATACATACATCTGCATTAGCCAAATCAGTTTTTACTCATTACCCCAACCAAAACGTATTTAATAATTAAATGCCACGATACTTGAAAACCTTTCCCCAGTTTTAGTGTATTGCTTTTGTTCCTATGTACGCAAATTTGCTATTTTTGAGCTTTTTCAATTTCCTAGTTTCTTTGCACTACACATATATAGACCCTTTGCACGAGAGGCCATGACAGGGGCAGTCACATTGTCACTGTGCGTCATGGACGAGTAGGCACTTTGTGGATCTATTGTCACATCATTTAAATATGAAAACCTGCCCCCTGTCATGGCTGCGCTGGTGCAAAGGGTCTATATGTCCAATTATTGACAATAACCAAGGCCACCGAGGCCAATGGCCTCATGCCCTGCTGAGTTGGCCTGGATGCCCCTTCAAGATACACACTTTCTGAGGCCAGCTTGGCCAGCATGCCCTCTCCCTCTTAAATTTCATGAGTCTTGTATACACTAATAACCAGAGCACATTTAGAACAAAGTTGGCCGTGGTGCCCCTCCAGTTTGCCTCAGCGCCCTTTGAAAGTCGGAGAGAATCAAGATCGGAGTGATCAGCCCCTTATTTTCATAACGTTGCTAACTTCAGAAATTTGACATGTAAGATTTTTCAGTGAAAGGTTGAAGCGACTGTATAAAGATACAGGTACGTGTACTCCATCGGAAAATCCACTGAAGCATTCTTTGTTTGTGTTCTTTCGTCTACGAACACGCTTGAGAAGATTGCCTTCTGAAACTCCTAATTGGGGGCGGAGTCAGAAATGGCAGGAGGGGGCGGAGGCTCTTCCTGAGCATTATCTTCACACAAGGCACTGACGTCAAACACAGTGATTTATCCAGGTGCATTTCTGGTACGAGTAAGTGCCTCAAAGTGACGAACTTGTGGTGATTGTGATCTACGTTGTGTATCGGCTGCCCCCGGAAGTGAAATGCAACTACGCGACTCTGGTTAACGACAGCAAAGCAGATGTGACGAACAAAAATTCAGATCCGGATGAAATGTCGTTGGACATCGGGCCAACACGAAGCATCTACGCCAAGATCTACGAACTTTGTTGCTACGGAAAGAGACGTAAACAACTGTCTGCTCTCCAATATGGAAAAACAGCAATCAAAAAAGCAACAGCGGATGGCATCGACATAGCACGTACATAGTTATTCCCTGCAGTTATAAAGTGTGTCCAGTGTCACGCAGTTTTTGTTTTTCATTTGATATAAAAATTGTGACGAGTCCTTTTTTGTCTCAGTTTCATAATATTGTATCAAAGACCTGCATGGACTTGGTGATTGTGTCATCCTGAAAAGAAAAGAAAAAGAGGTTGATTAGACAAGGAATGAAACTAGAAGACTATCATTGCCAGCGGCGTCGTTAAGGGGGAGTTTGGGGGTGCACGTGGACCCAAAAAGTGTCATGCGCCCCCTTGTGCTCCCCCAAATGAGACTTGAGGTGTGCACAACTATATGTGTAAGCTGCTTTGTGTGCCCACTTCCAATGTGCTGTGCTACCTCTTGGCCACCCCTTCTCCCCGCCCCCCTTTTTAAAAAGTCTGGCAACGCTGCTGATCTTTGCAAACTTGGAGGAAAAGCAGTGGAAAGTAGGAAAAGCTAGAAGAAAGGGTAGGCATGGTGGACCTAAACAGAATACCATGGGCTGGGGCAGGGCAGGGTAGGGCGGGGTAGGGTGGGGTGGGGTAGGGTGGGGTGGGGTAGGGTGGGGTGGGGTGGGGTAGGGTGGGGTGGGGTGGGGCAAGGTGGGGCAAGGTGGGTTGGGGCAAGGTGGGGCAAGGTGGGGCGGGGTGGGGCAAGGCAGAGTGTATGTACTGAAGTAATGGTTAGCGAAGGTAAACATTTTTTTGACAATAATAGTGTGGAATACTAAAGATACCGTCCATAAAGTACGTAGGCACGAAAAGCCGACTTTTTGGACCCCCTCCCCCCGTATGCAAAATCTGTGACGTCACCCATATACTTTCACACTGGGTGTACACATTGGCTCTAACCAATGTACATTTGTTTATCATTTTTTTAAGCAAAATATGGGCCTGGGATTTGATTAAGAATGCTTGCCATTCTCAAACTACATTAACCTGAGTAATGCTACGTTTACACCATGTCCCCAGCAGTCCCGGCGCCCCGGTAGAGGAGCACCGTGGAGGCACCGGGATGGACGTCAGGGAGCGTAGAGGACCGGGGTGGCGAAACGTGAATGACCGTAGCATACCCTTGCCACCGGCCGGTGACCGCCCAGTGAGCAGCTCTGTCAAAAATCTTGGCCCGGCAGTCCCAGCACTAATGAGAATCGTCCTGGGCCGCAGTGGGACGGGGCTTCCGTCACAGGGCGTGACGGACCGCAGTGTGCCTTGACTCACCGGGGTGTGGCACCGCGGGGTGCCGGGGACCTCTGAATATGAAGATGACAACGATGATGACGATGATGACGATGAGGATGATGTTACTGCGGCAGCGCTCCAGGACGAAGTGAAAATGAAGGTGTGGAGCGCACTATTTATACCCACCGGGGCTCACCGGGAGGTGCACCACCGGGTGACCGACGGGGCACGAAACCTGCCACGTTCAGTCGCAGGGCACCACAGCAGACCCTCGCACACCGTCGGGAACGTATTGGGCCGGGACAACAAACGTGACACGAACGGGACGGACGTGAGGCACCGCATCAGAACTTAGCAGGCCGGCCTGGGACGTGGACCCATCTGTAGTGAAACGGCGCTTGAAACGTAGAGCTCCGTCCCGGTTCCGGGGCGCGCCGTCCGCCTCGCGGCCCGGAACCGGCACGCCACGCTTTCCGTACCGGGAAGTAACGCACCGTGGTAGAACGCAACACACCGGCCCAACTAGGGCCGAGTCGAGCCAAAGTAAAAAAAAGACAATAAAAGTTCCACGGCACGCCACGTTTTGGCCAAACCGGGGCGCCGGGACTGCCAGGGACATGGTGTAAACGTAGCATAACTACTAACTAGTACATGTATCTTTCAACAATACCCACCTGCCTACACGATTCTAGAAACTCTTCAACTGTGACAAAGCCATCTTTGTTAAGGTCCATTTTCTGTGAGGAAAAATTTAAAACATGTTTAAAAAGCTGTAGCATGATGCACGACTGTGCACCACAGCGCCTAACAGCTCAGCTGGTAGAGCATCTGCCTGGTGTGCCAGAGGTCTTGGCGAAAATACCACTGCGCCTCATAGCTCAGCTGGTAGAGCATCTGCCTGGTGTGCCAGAGGTCTTGGCGAAAATACCACTGTGCCTCATAGCTCAGCTGGTAGAGCATCTGCCTGGTGTGCCAGAGGTCTTTGCGAAAATACCACTGCGCCTCATAGCTCAGCTGGTAGAGCATCTGCCTGGTGTGCCAGAGGTCTTGGCGAAAATACCACTGCGCCTCATAGCTCAGCTGGTAGAGCATCTGCCTGGTGTGCCAGAGGTCTTGGCGAAAATACCACTGCGCCTCATAGCTCAGCTGGTAGAGCATCTGCCTGGTGTGCCAGAGGTCTTGGCGAAAATACCACTGCGCCTCATAGCTCAGCTGGTAGAGCATCTGCCTGGTGTGCCAGAGTTCTTGGCGAAAATACCACTGCGCCTCATAGCTCAGCTGGTAGAGCATCTGCCTGGTGTGCCAGAGTTCTTGGCGAAAATACCACTGCGCCTCATAGCTCAGCTGGTAGAGCATCTGCCTGGTGTGCCAGAGGTCTTGGCGAAAATACCACTGTGCCTCATAGCTCAGCTGGTAGAGCATCTGCCTGGTGTGCCAGAGGTCTTGGCGAAAATACCACTGCGCCTCATAGCTCAGCTGGTAGAGCATCTGCCTGGTGTGCCAGAGGTCTTGGCGAAAATACCACTGCGCCTCATAGCTCAGCTGGTAGAGCATCTGCCTGGTGTGCCAGAGGTCTTGGCGAAAATACCACTGTGCCTCATAGCTCAGCTGGTAGAGCATCTGCCTGGTGTGCCAGAGGTCTTGGCGAAAATACCACTGTGCCTCATAGCTCAGCTGGTAGAGCATCTGCCTGGTGTGCCAGAGGTCTTGGCGAAAATACTACTGTGCCTCATAGCTCAGCTGGTAGAGCATCTGCCTGGTGTGCCAGAGGTCTTGGCGAAAATACCAATGTGCCTCATAGCTCAGCTGGTAGAGCATCTGCCTGGTGTGCCAGAGGTCTTGGCGAAAATACCAATGTGCCTCATAGCTCAGCTGGTAGAGCATCTGCCTGGTGTGTCAGAGGTCTTGGCGAAAATACCACTGTGCCTCATAGCTCAGCTGGTAGAGCATCTGCCTGGTGTGTCAGAGGTCTTGGCGAAAATACCACTGTGCCTCATAGCTCAGCTGGTAGAGCATCTGCCTGGTGTGCCAGAGGTCTTGGGGGAAACCTGAGGGATTATACCACTGTGCCTCATAGCTCAGCTGGTAGAGCATTTGCCTGGCATGCCAGGGTTCTAATCCCAATGAGGTTCATGATTTTTCTCTAATTCCATATATTATTATCTAGGGAAGATATGTTGTTTTCTTCGATAACGACACATGGAATAACACCACTGTGCCTCATAGCTCAGCTGGTAGACCATGTGGCCAGTGTGTGACACATCTTGGGTTCGAATCCAGATAAGGACCATAAGGCATTTGACTATTTATGTATGTGTACCTGGAAGACTCTTTCAGCATGTTCTCCGGGCGTGATATCGTCTGATGTGGGTTCGGAGTGCTTGCCCATCATGTCGTAGACAGATTGTATTATACTCATCATTTCCTGCAAAGACACAAAATACACACTTTAATGAATGGTCAAGGTGTAAAATAAGTATACCCAGCACGATATGTGGCAAAAGAATTCACCACTGTTATTTGCAGCACTGCTACATGCTACACACACTTTCGTGTATAACGAATAATTGCAATTCTGTTTCCAAACCAAAGTTTTTAAAAGCAATGTACTTCAGCATGCCGGTGTCAAGGAACTAGACCTAAAAATTTACTGAACGTACTTTTATTTGTTCAGAAAAGGAAATGGTCCTGGCATGCAACAAAAAAGTGCTGCACCATAGACTTGTGCACAAACTGACTGCTACACACATTTACAGGCACAAAAGGAAGGGGTCCTGGCATGTAGCAAAAAAAGTGCTGCACCATAGACTTGCGCACAAACTGACTGGTACACGGTGCTGCACGGCTGTACAGGGACAAAAGGAAGGGGTCTTGGCATGGAGCAAAAAAAGTGCTGCACCATAGACTTGTTGGTAATCACTGCGCATGCTCAATTCTGTGTAGCATGTAGCGTGCTGCACAAAGCAACAGGCAACTCATCTGCCACATATCGTGTAGCATTTGAAAATAAGCACATTAGGACTGCAGGCACACACTTTGTACCAAACCAACAAGATGCTCCACTGGTTTAGTATTGCTTTAATTTCAATCACAAAGATGTTCTAAACACCCAATGTACAAGATGTGTCAAGATGTTTTTGGTGAGTACGATGAATCATATCGCAAGCAAGGAGAAAATTCAAAATGTGCTCATCAGAATTTGAACCTGAGACATGTGCCATACTGGGCAGATGCTCTTTCAGCCGCGCTATACATGTATATATGGCACCGTGACACACTCATGTTTTCCCTTATTAAGTTGGGCTTAGGGAAACCCTTTTGGAGTATACCACAGTGCCTCATAGTTCGGCTGGTATAGCATCTGCCCAGTGTGTCAGAGGTCCTGGGGAAACCTGAGGGAGTACACCACTGTGCCTCATAGTTCAGCCGGTAGAGCATCTGCCCAGTGTGTCAGAGGTCCTGGGGAAACATGAGGGAGTATACCACTGTGCCTCATAGTTCAGCTGGTAGAGCATCTGCCCAGTGTGTCAGAGGTCCTGGGGAAACCTGAGAGAGTATACCACTGTGCCTCATAATTCAGTTGGTATAGCATCTCCCCAGTGTGTCAGAGGTCCTGGGGAAACCTAAGAGAGTATACCACAGTGCCTCATAGTTCCGCTGGTATAGCATCTGCCCAGTGTGTCAGAGGTCCTGGGGAAACCTGAGAGAGTATACCACTGTGCCTCATAGTTCAGCTGGTAGAGCATCTGCCCGGTGTGTCAGAGGTCTCAGGTTCAAATCTCTATGTGATTTCTACTGCGAACGACAATCGGTATTACACTGCATGATCCACCTTGAGAGGTGGTTAACAGTTCACGGTAGCGTACCCAGCATTAAACGGAAAATCTGTTCTGTTTCTACTGGGCCTGTGAACTGGTCCTACCTGTCAATCAACCGAACCCGCCGACCAATCACGACAGAGCTAGCAGATGTCACCCACATAGGTCAAAGTGCACTGTCTCACAACAACATGATCACGCGATATGTTCTGCCGGCCCCATACAATTTGTACAGTGTTGTATGCAATGATACGGGTGAATTTCTTGTTTCAAGGCCGGTCGTTTCGTTGTTCAAAGGTACGAAAGCATGTATTTCATGATGATACGACATCCCTGTATTACTGGCCCTTTACTCAGTGTGTTCTCAGGTAACTGTCGACCCTGAAACATGAATACCTTTGAGTTTTCTCTAATGAATCTGTGCTTTCCGTTGAAAGTCCCATTGCTTTGTGCGTTGCGTGTCACCATTTTGACGATAGCGTGTGAGCCATAGCAACAATATCCAAGGGGGCGGAGTTAACTGGGCAAAATCGGAACTATGCATTTGAACTACCCGGCATTAACTGGTTAACGCTCCTCAGTAGAAACACGCAGCTTGTGATCCTATGAGAACTTTGTGATTTTTGTGGTGATTGCTTCTGGAAGATAAGAACACTTACGTCTCTCGTGATGTAGCCATCACCGTTGATATCGTACAAGTTGAAAGCCCAGTTGAGTTTGTCATTTAACGAACCTCTTGAAAGGACCGACAGGCCTGTGACAAACTCCTGAAGGAAAGAGAGAAACAAAGATAGAACAGAAATTATGAAGATTGGGTTTAAGTAGGGGATGGGGCTAAAGTGTGTATTGTGAGGACATGTGGTCTAGTGGGTACACAGCCATGCTCATGACCGAGGGGTTGTGGGTTCGAACCTCACTAGTGCCAATGTGTTTGTGTCGAGGGGCAAGAGACTTAATCTCAATTGCCTCGTCACCCCCAGCGACAATTGGGGAGCTGTTAGGGGAAATGCCACAGTCTAAGTGCTGATAGAGTTGTGCGCCCTGGCCAGGCAGCCACCTAGTTGAAGCGAAATGGTTCTGGTGATTTCCTGATGGCAGCGATAATAATGGCAACAGCGCCAGGAGTATCCTGCAGGGTGGACATGTGCGCTATACAAGAATCAACAATTTTTTAAAATCAATATTATAGGAAGACTTCACAAAATGCAATGAACTCCATAAAAAAATTTCAAAAGTAGAGCAATTTCTTTTATCGAAAAAATCGTGAGGAAAATTGATTCCCGGTGGGGATATGGTCCCAGTAAATGCAACACAAGAACAGAACAAAATGAAATTTTAAAAATACATTTTCTTGGACTTTTGCCAGACAAGAACATGGACACTGATCCTGTCTTCAATTTCCAGATCTCATCTTTTTGAAACCAATTTGCCGTAGGCTACATGTCATCTTACT
The DNA here is from genome assembly GCA_037783545.1 of Henricia sp. BOLD:AAB3569. Taxonomy (NCBI): domain Eukaryota; kingdom Metazoa; phylum Echinodermata; class Asteroidea; order Spinulosida; family Echinasteridae; genus Henricia; species Henricia sp. BOLD:AAB3569. The sequence continues at coordinate 1,757,857 of JBBELK010000454.1, read as the reverse complement.
TTGGACGACAGAAAACTGATCCGTACGAGCCCTTGGGTATTCCGGAGCCAATAAATGTGAGATTGGCGGCAAACTCATCGACAAAGGAAAAGTGATATTTTGAAGTGTTTTCCCAAGTGGAGAAAAAGGTTTCTATTGGGAAAATTGATTTGTGGCAAGATGAAAATAAAGCCAGAAATCATGGATGCTTTCGGGCAAAGTTACACCCACGACTTTTGTGAAGAAGTCCTTCTTTTTATTTATGTACGGCACGACAGTCAGACATATGTAACCGACTCTACGAGAAAAAAACAGACGGATCTCACACAGCAATAAAACATTTTTATTTACCTCAAACGTAATGGAGCCATTGTGATCCGTGTCAAATGAATTAAAGACAAAATGGGCATAATGGCTGGAATCTGTGGAAAAAGAATTGGAGGAAAAAAAAGAAGACTGAATTAGTATCTTTTAAATGTCTTTTATTTTGAGACCAAACATAGGTATTTCCTCGAAAATATGGTCTGTGTTGCCAAAATGCCCCCTTTACCGTGGAAAGACCCATGTACATGTACAACATTCGTCCATTACCAGAAAGTCAACTTGAATACCCAAGTTTGTAATGCATGAATTATAAATAATGATCATTCATAGAGACATTTATTTTAGAAAAGAGATAATACGAGGTTGGCACAAGGGTGTGCTGTTCTATGTGGAGTTAGCCTAAAGTTTTTAAATCTTCTGGAAGTAAATGCTTCTCCCTCCCCCATCCATATCCCCCCAAAAACTATTGCACAATACCCATGACCAATAGTAAAGTACACCCAACTGCAGTTTTGTATAACCTCCTCCGTACATCTTATTCTTATTCTATCATAAAAGGACTTGCATTTCTGAGTTGCTTCATAAATTCTTCCTAGGTTCTCTGAACTCCTTCAAAAAGCCGAGGCTCTAAATAAATTTTATTTAATTTCTTCTGAATGCAATTACATTAAGTATAATCTTCTTAACCATATGAATATTTGCACTCCACTCCAAGGAGTGAATAAGTCTGTATTATTGCTGTTGCATGACGGACTCTGTTTTGTCACGTAGGTTAATGTGAAGACATGAGAATCTATAAGGAGTTCAAATCGATAGGGTTGGTAAAGACGTCTGCACTCATAAAAAAAAAAAGCTCCGTGGATCCAAATCTTATTTTATAAGAACAAACACAAAGACAGATGTGATGTAATAGAGCTAATTGAGTCATTTTTTTCAGCCCATATGAAATTTGTGATTCTTAGAGCTTTAAAAATGTTCGCATACAAGTTTTGATGTGGGAAGTTACAGCAATGACATTACAAATTGTTGCTGGATAACGTTAATTGTTTACGATATCCAGACTGAGTTTAACACCCCGTTTACACTCGATTCGGCAAAGGCGAATCGAACTCCGCAATTTCCAAAAAGGGGAGTTGAAGCCGGGTAAGCACCAAGTGTAAACGCAAAAGGCGGATTGAAAAAGGCGGATCAGACCCGGGTCTGATTCGCCTTTTTCAAGTCACCTTTGGGGTAGGGTTGAACCCCGCAATTGCGGGGTTCAACCCCGCAATCGTCAAGGTCGCTTGTAGTGTAAACGCTACCCGAATACAGATTCGGCAATTTCCTTTGGCGACATCCGGGAGGCCATCGTTTGGCGCGCTTTATTTTGTGGGCGTGCGTGATAGAATGTATACGCCACTTACTGTGCTGGTGTGCTACTGCTAGTACATCGCTCACGGCACGTTTTGTTGGGCAAAAACTACCCTAGTCCTACTGGAAATTCGTCCTACTGACAAGCACTTCTTCTCTGCATAAATCTACGCCGTAAATAGCCAAAAGTGGCAACATCATGGCTACAAAAACAAAGGAATTCTCCATATTATTGAACTATTGAAATTCACTCCAGAATTTTCGTCAACAGGAACAGTTTTGCATGCAGCAGCGCAGTAATAACGCGATGATTTTCACGACACCCACCACGTGGGACGTGCATGCAGCGCTTGCATGCACACGATCATTACACAACAACATCGGGCGCGCGCTTTTATGACCTCTAATTTTGACCTTTCACACCCCAAGGTCAATCACATCAAAATTTGTTGTCAAAAATTTGAATCACCAAATTACCTCCTTGTGGGAAAAACTGCGAGTAGATCTGTTTAAACGTGTCTTCATTCACAAGACCGGACGGACACTCCTGCGTGATAAAATAACGAAAAAACAACTGTTAAAGTTTTTGGGGTCAATAAACAGAATGTCTTCAGTATGTCTGTGGTTCAATTTTTGTTGTTGTGTAGATTGATCAGAAAATTGGAATTTGCATAACCAAGAAACACGTACATGTATACGCTCATGAGATGGTTTGTGTCCAAAGCAGATTTGGATAATTTTAGAAAATCCCAAAATTCACTAAAATACCAATATTAAGCACATCTTCAACAAATGACAACAACACGAATTCTCCGACATCGAGCGATGTTTTATTGATTGACCTTTTTTTTGCCTCCCAGCTGAAAGTAAAATTCTACCGACATCAAAACACTCGTGCCGCAGTGCTGAGTTATAATCATTGACCAAGCTCCGGGCCACCTCTCCATGGCTCTATTCTCAGTACATGGGAGACGAGACGGGATACCAGACCCATGCATACCCTAAGGCCGTAACACTCAGCTCTTGCATAAAGATTGCGCAAACAGAACATGATGAGGGTGCGATATTTTAGATATACAAATCATTCTTGAACATCACAACATGCTTTTTAAGTGCTGCTTATATTTGTGTAAAATGGACATTTAATTTATAAAATTGTGGAAAGTTAATTTCAAAGTCTCCGAATAAAATGTGTTTATTTGGGGTGTTTCAAAACATAATGAAATTTTAGGTTCATGCCTGTAACAGGCTGAACAGCAATAACTATCAGTTATTTCACATGTTTCATGTTTCTCGTGTGTTGGGCATTACCAATAGCAAGCTGATGTGCACCCACAAATTTCATTCTGGAATGGTTGTTTTTATTTATTTATTTATTTATTTATATACCACATCCAACAGCGGAGAGACCGCCAATTACAGGAATGGGAGCAAGTGTGGTTGAGTGTGGTTTAAATTTCTCTTTTGAAAGAGGTCTGATTCAGACACAAATGGGAAAAGAGCTGGGCCCAATTTCATGGCGCTGTTTTGCACAAAAATTTACTTATAGCACAGAATTTATATGCCTTGTATTGCAAAAATGGGTTACCAGCCAAAATCGTATGTGATGTGTATTTACTAATATTTTGCTACTGTTTCTGAAAACACAATTTGACGTACAATTTTGGCTTGTAACACATTTTACAAAGCAAAGAAATATTACGATATGCAAATTGTTGTGCTACACAGTGCCATGAAATTGACTCAGGTAAAAGCATGTTGGTTTCTTTCCATGTCTGCCGACTTTGCTATTTTTGTTGTCCTATTGACACCATGCAGTATTCTTTTTCGTTCACAGTTGATAAAATATGCACCATCATGTCAATATGATGCCCACGGCATGTAATGACACTGTGAAAGCCATGAATTAATAAGAGGCCACGTCCAAAGAAGAAACTTAGCTCCTGTAAGTTTTGGTGATATGCACCCCGTCCGAGCTCCACATTTGGTCCCATGTGAATTTCTTCACAAATTGCCTTAAAGGTGCATTATCGTCATGATAATTCTTTGGCTTGGTTCAATGGGAAAATAATTCACAAAGTGGGGACTATAGGTCTTTCGGCATTGCAGTCAATGATACCTGATCAGGCCCGTAACCAGCGGGTTTTGCAGGGGTGATCGAATATGCCGTCAGGCACTAGTTTTGAAACAGTAAAATGCCGGCTATACATAACATTGCATACATAACGAAGAATGCATGGATAAGTAGATTTATTCTCAATATCCAACTGGTTATATTTTGCGACGAAAAATTGAATTATTCGAATTATTGAATTTTTATTTTGTAGAGCGGAACTCCCTGTTCCGCGGGGGGGATCGTACGGTTCACCAGATCCCCCCCTGGTTACGGGCCTGCTGATGTTACAAAACATTTACAAGGCTCTGCAAGTCCCCACAGCTCTAGTATCTATGGGTCTTAAATTGTTCACAATGTAGGTTATTAAATGAACTGGTTAGACTTGTGGTAGACTCAGTACAACACAAATATACTTCATACATTTAGTAAGTTAAATAACTATTTTTCCCGTATTAGGACGACCGTTTTGGGTAGAGTGCTTACAGAGACCACTAAACCACAAAATTGTCGGAAAGAAACTCATGAATTGACACCCATTTTCTCGACCTAACTCTCTGAAAAAAATTTGTTTGCGACCAAGACGAAAATGGTTTGTGACCTAATAAAAATGGTTAAGAACCTAATAAAGATGGTTTTTGACCTAATAAAGATGGTTTTTAAAGCACTTGGCGTTAGGACGACCGGCTATCGGTCGCCCTAATGCGGTCGGTCGTCCTAATACGCCTTTTTTACCCATAACCGGTCGACCTAAGCGCGAAAAAGCAGGTTGTTGCACTCTCATGCAACACTGAGAGAAAAAGTGGGTTCGAAGGGAAAACCTGAGGCAGTATGCCACAGCTCAAAGCATCTGCCTGTCGAGTAAGAGGTCTAGTTTTGGAATCCCGATAAGGCCCATATGATTTTTTCATCCCAAATTTAGTAAAAAGGTAAAGGTATTTATTTATTTATTTATCACATCCAACAGCGGCAGACCGCCAATTACAGGAATGGGAGCAAGTGTGGTTGAGTGCCTTGCTCAAGGGCACAGGTGCCACAACCCGTCGCGGCCCGGAATCGAACCTACATTCTAGTACTAGCACAGGAACTTAAGTTCGACGCACTAGACCGCTCGGCCATAACACCCCACAAAGTTGCTTCACAAGGTTTTTGGCTCATTCGGACCAGTATTCATCCCAGTTTCTGTGACATGGAGTCAAAAACAGTGGTTGTTTCATTTATTTCTAAACATATTGAATTTCTGGTTTAAAACCAGTTTATGATATTGCCAAGTTAACCAAACTAGTTCCATCCCTGGGAAGTATGCATTCTCGGCTGACCGACAAAGCACCCACAAGCAACTTACGGCAAAGTGTCTTGCCCAAGGGCACAACACATCATAGACGCAGCCGGATACAAACCCACAACTATTCCCAATTCCTCCAGGATGGTGACACAACAAAGAAAATGTTGTACTTGAAAAAAGTTGCAAGGTTTCGACCTCAACATGCTCCTTTAAACCGCATCCTTGCATTATCTTTAATGACTCTCGGGTGACGTCTTGGAAATTGCATGGCGTGGGGGCATTCTGGAGTCTGTTACAGTATACGCCAAACTTGTGAATATTTCATGGGGTTGAAGAGGCCTAGTATAGGGGAATTCATCGATATTTTGACATAAACCATTTAAAACACAAAGAACAATTCTCATTTTGCCATCGTTTTTAATGGTATTGTCCTCTTATTCTGACTGAAAAAAGAACACTTTATGCATTGAAACAACTATTTTTATTTTGCCTTATATAAGTTGGTTTATGCCTTACATAAGTTGGCCGTGTGCTCAGGGGTAATCTCGCCCGAAAAATAAATAATGCATGGCTAATCTTCTTTCTTTATTAGACTTTGAATATGATATTAAGAAAAATCCATAAAGATGAAATTTTGAAACCAAACATTTATATGTATGAAATGTCTGGATGTAATTCCCCAAGTGAATTTTTTGTTATTCCTCGAAATGTTAATACATGTATGAAATGCAGTCGACTGAGAAAATTATACATTCTTAAAAATTTTAATTTAAATCTTTCAAGATGAAATCGATTTTGAGGCGGACAATTTAAACCAAACCAAAGTATTATGTTTTTGTTCGGTGTGGAGTAGATTTGCCTCAAATAAATAAAAATGCAGATCGTACTTCATGCATCCAAGACAAAAATCGATGTCTTGAGCAGACAGAATTTTCCTTACAAACGATGAATAAATGCAAAAGATCGGGGAAAAAAAGTCAGAAAGTATTCCATTACTCCATTAACTGACACCGATAAATATCGTCACACTAGTACTTGATCACCCGAGGGAGACTTAAATTTACATACTTTCGTAATTCTGTGTCCGTATAACACATGCATGTAACAAAGGTACTGCCTCATGTAGCGATTTGAAACTAGATTGGCAAAGGTTTTTAATTTCTCCGTGTGTTCTCGGCACGGAATATTTGTAGCTGAATGTGAATCAATAACACGTGGGTGTGATTTCTGGAAGATGACGTGATATAACGACATCCTAGTCAATAAGTTGGCCTAGAAAATCTTTCCGATAATGGCGCGTGTGATTTATTAGACCGGATGGGAAATTCAGAATGACTTATGCAGTCAGACTGTGCCTAATACACTTGTAAATTTCTCCAAAACTAGATTATCATAGATCATTTTTCTTAGCAAATCGTTATATTGGACATAACTTGCACTTGGAGCATTATTAGTACTAAAGTGAAAATGTAGCCTTGTGTTGCTAAGGTTACTGGGTATACACTAAAACCAGTGAACTGTTTCCCAGTGCTTTAGCAATGAACGTTTCAGATTACCAGCGAATGTTTAGACCCATGCAGTTACCTATTTTTCTATGGCTTCGAACATGACGGACGTGTGTGACACTGGCTCTCCAATTGTTTTGCGAAAAGTGTGCATGGATTCTTTTAGGAAATGACGCTGGTTCTTAGATATAAATGTAGCCTTGAGCATGCGCATTATGTATAGTGCTGTGGGCCTTGCTAAGAATTGAGAGAACCGTTCGTACTACCAAGCACATTTGGAATGGTCAATATAGCTAGGGCCGAGATTGTCAAAGTGGACCATTTTGTAAAACTAGCTTTTAAATCTAATTTTATTGATCCTCAATTGCGTCATTCAAAGCAGGTTGACAGAGCACACATTTTAATCAAGTGTACTGCTTCACTCCGAGGAAGTAGGAGGAAGAAATTTTGAACTTGGTAGAATTCCAGTTCTGTGGTTGTACATTACCTGTTTGAAGCCTCTGTACATCAGCTGCAGCTCCTTCTTGGTGAACTTGGTTGTTCTGCAGAGCTTGTCGATGCCTTCCGGCTTGTATCGAACCGTCTGCATGTCAATATCTTCCAGGTCATGATCTAATACGAGACAAAGAAAAGAAAAAAAAGACAATATAGCTGTTAAAAATGAAATGTTTATCACCAACAAAAAGAGCCGCAGTGAGAGAGCATGACTGGTTGCAGCAGGGGGAGACACAATCTTGGAGAAAATAACTGCAACACTTTTCAGAGTCCATTTTGCAACTTGCAAGAAGCCTTCATTAAGCAAACATGTCCAGTCTACATGTACCTGTACTATAGTTTTTACCAGTTTACTAGGGTACCGTGGCCGAGCGGTTTAGGTCATTGACTCGCAATCATAGGTGAAAACTTGGGGTTGCAGGTTCGAACCTCCCCACGGCTACGGTACCTGTGCCCTTGGGCAAGGCACTCAACCACACTTGCTCCATCCTTCGGAAGGGATGTAAAGCCGTGGGTCCAGTGTAATGGAAACGCACTCTAAAGATCCCAGAGCATTCTTTCGTGAAGAGCAAGGGGGATCATCCCCGGTGTCTCTGGCCATTTCTAATTCTAATTCTTCATGGGTTTCCTCACGCTTGCCAGTGACAGTGCAATGAGCACTATTGATGAATCCTTGGTATGAATACCAGAAAGAAATAATAATAATAATAATAATAATAATAATAAGTCACTACAAGTCCCCACAAGCCTTTAAAAGCTCAAGTCCTCACAAACCGACACAAGTCCACCACAAGTCCCAAAACAGTCACAAATCCACCATAAACCCTCACAAATCTTTACAAGACCACCACAAGCTCTTACAAGCTTTTTCAAGTCCACTAGTACAAGTCCTTATCAAAACCGTCACAAGCGCACACCACAAGTCCTCACGAACATTTAAAGACCACCATAAGTCCTCACAAGCCGTTACAAGTCCAAAAGTCCTCACAAGCCTATTTACTAGTACAAGTTCACCATAAGTTCTCAAGATATTCACAGGCTCACCACAAGTCCTCACATGCCTTCACAAGTCAATCACAAGTCCTCACAAACTTGTTAAGACCACCACAAGTCCTCACAAACCTTCACAAACCTTCACAAGACCACCACAAGTCCTCACAAACCTATTAAGTCCTCACAAACCTTTTAAGTCCTCACATGCCTTCACAAGTCCCCACATGCCTTCACAAGTCCTCACATGCCTTCACAAGTCCTCACATGCCTTCACAAGTCCATCACAAACTTGTTAAGACCACCACAAGTCCTCACAAACCTTTCAAGGCTTCACAAGACCACCACAAGTCCTTACAAACCTTCACAAGCCCTAAAAGGCCTCCGCAAGGCCTCCGCAAGTCCACCACAAGTCCCTAGGTCTTAATTCAATTCACAAGCCATTCAGATGAACTGCAACAAAGGCATTCTCTTGCGTAAACTCATCCAAAGTACGTTGCTTACAACTGGACCTTTCAATCACCACTGGACTTGGGATGGACTCAACTACAGTTCCGGTGTATACTCACGTTGCTTTGTATAAAGCGAACCCATGATGCTACGTTATTTAAACAGACATAGAGGCACATCCCAATGTTTTCCAGTCACATGAGTTTATGAAATTTGTCTTACTGTGACAGAGAGCATGGCTGAATGACAGATGCCCAAGAGGTCAACGTGCAATGACATTGCATCCTACATATACACCAATGCCTTATTGGATGAACATGTGTTGGATGACACACAACTGCCAAGTTCTGGAAACTATTAGCTCAATTTGACAGTCGACCACAACAAAAATCTGAATCTCTTTACAAGCTACATATATCCCAGGAATTTAGACGTGCCTAGCGAGACAAATTCAGGCATCTATTTTGTATTTAAGAATTGTTGAATTTCCTGTAATATGGGCTCAAAGTTAATATAGCCATGCAACATTTGCCAAGCATGACCGTTTGTCCAATAAAATGTTGACCATAACCAACAAAGCGTTTTCTGTCATGAAGTTTTGCAGCTTTACTATGTATAGCTAATGGTAAGGATGGGAATTTACGGTTAATTCAGAAACCAGTTTGCAATTCTTTCAGTCAAGTGTCGGTTAACCGGTTAACCATTTCTCCGACACTAACGATTGTTGCTGGTGTTTATAGATGCATGTGCAATATACACAATACCCCTAGGCCACCAACATAATCGTTGAACCTTTATCTGGTAAAAATTTTACTACGACCCCATATAAATTTATTTCACTTTCATGAAGTCATTACAAATAACCCTCTGAAAACTATTGTAGATTCTTTAAAATTGGGTTTCATTTAAACGTTCGGCAAAACCGGTTTTTAATTTTTTTTTCTTAAATAGTAAACCGGTTAAACGTTCCATCCTTAGCCGATGGTATGCGCTTTATTGTGCCATATTTACTAACATTGTTATTGATGCAAAAACATACGTTGAACAAAACTTTGTGCTGTACATAACTGCACATATGCCATTACTAATATTTGGAGGTCAAGCGAAGGCATCCTATTGGTCCAATTGCACATGTCAACAATCCAGTGAATCAATCAAAAGCAGAAAATTTTCGCTGCCAAAAACACAATACATGCAATGTTGTATTTCTGATAATTCATTTCAACTGCTAAATTTTCACTATGTACCGCACATCAGAAACTAGAGAATGAACTTGAAAGTACATTTTCTGCAGCACAATATAGATATTGATTAAAAATTGTAAATGTTTTAACATTTGCAGGGATGTTTGTTTTAATTCCAGTTGACAAGTAAAATCAATCGCGGATCAATCATGGGCAGATCCATTTTTTGGGGGTGGGGTGGGGGAGGGGGAGGGAAGGGGGTGAGAGAAGGGGGGGGGGGGGGTGGAGAGGGGAAAGCAATGGAGCCGACTCATTAACAAATTTTGCAGGATATCCCTGGAACTTTTGCACCTTAATTTCTTTATTTTTTAGCATATCAGCATAAATTTTTCCAAAATGTTAAACCAAGAAAGAAGATGTATAACTTCATGGCGGCCGTATACGAAATTTGAGCACAAATACAATTGATTGCTTTCCGTGACGTAAACCATCCGGGAATGTTTGGTGGTCAACGATTACGCGTGTACACGAGCGCGCCACTAGACGCACATGGACACGCGTAAAATATACTCGTATATTTCATTCGAAAATGCCGCACGCGCGCGTTGCGATACGTTCAAATTATTGAGCATGCACTCAGCTTGTAAAAACGAAAGTACTTTTACTTGATCACAATTTTTAGCCTGAAGAAAGAACATTTTATCTTTATCGATACAACAGCCCTGGCGCAACAACATAAAGCAAGGTTAAGCAACAGAGGAAGTGCAACCAATGCGATTTTCTTGCTTTTTTGGCCGGTAATCACTCGAGCCACGTGGCCATGCGGTCATGAAAAATGACAACCAAAATGGTGGATGGAAGGCGTGATGTCACCGGAAATCAATCAATAGACTAGAAATCACCTTTGCGCCCAATTTGTTTTAGGTATGCGCTGCACTGAAGGTATCCAAGCTGCCAGTACAGCTCACTACATATTGTACACTTATGTAAACAAGCTACAATATGCAAGACATACAGTATGCTGATGTTGTGTTAGACGAATGTCGCTGCTACATGTAAAAGATTAGCCACAAGTTTTCGGTATGAAAATTTGTTCCCTGAAACACCAAAGCGTACCTATGTCAGAAATGTACAGCCAAATAAACGTCATTTTACAAAATAACAACACATTTGTTTGTAGGTGCAGAAAAAAAGGACTGGTTGTTTATAAATGGACAGCGTTTTTGGGCTACAAATATTAAAGTCTAATTCATTCAAAAATAAAGCCAAACTTGGGGAATCTATACACAAGGGTTAATATTTTACATTGGCTAAGTGTACAAACAGCACGCACCTGTCTGCTAATTAGACAGGCATGTGTTAATTACAGCTAGAGAACTAAATAAATGAGCGGCAATTTAGCCCCTAGTTTGGGAGATGGAAATAACAGCCTGTTTACACTTGACCCCCAGCTCGGGGTCAAACACCGAGCTTGGGGTCAGCTCCGGATCACAAAATGAGTGTAGAAACGCTCTTGGGACCAAATTGGCTGGATCAGATCCCAAGATTTTGGTCTTGCGTTGGCGAAGAGTTCGATCCCGAGCTCGGTGTCAGTTAGCGGTAGATAACTAATTATCTTTACCGCATCCACAGATGTGGATATTGCTAATTACTATCAAAAATCATTTATTTTTTGTTGGCAACTTGTGAAGTTAAAATTTGGGTCTTTACAAATGATGTGTGTCATGCGTTGCCTCTCTCCACCCAGGAGCAAATGGGTACCTGTGAGGGCAGTGAAAAAAAGATGTGTTTGATTAGCTCATGAGCGCCTAACAGGTTGCCGGGGCTGCATACTCCCGAGGGAGTTGAGAAGGCTTCACTATGGAATGTTATTAAGAGCCCAGTGACCAGGGGTAATAATAATGTAAGAGCGCCTTGAGCATGCATGGATACATGGATACGTGCGCCATATAAATTGGAATTATTATTATTACAATGGGCTTTTAAAACCAAATGTTTGTTTATTCGGTTGTATTTTACCATCTGGTATTTGAAAATAAATTTTGCTTTGCTTTCCACTAGAACTAAAGATAGCATAAAAATTGTAGATACTGGGTACCGCGCATGCAGTGCGAGCACACGAGGGTAAACATCAAAAAAGGTTTACTGACCTCTGCATAGTTTGTAAGAATCGAACGATATTAAATTTTGAATCTTCCATCTTACAAATAATTTATGCTCAATTTCCTTTTCCCAAGTGATTAATGTTGCTAATAATCTGTGCCCGTATATTGCAAAAAATCACAATCTATCATGTCCGCGGCAATTTTGCAAAACTTGAAATTAAACCATTTTGACATGTGCACGTATAGCTGATTAATAACTTCGTTTACGCGACTTGGTTTGCAATTTGCATCCAGGCTGAATAATCACTGGCGTTTTTATGAGTTTAAGGAACATTCTGAGAATGGACGGTGCGTCATAATCAGGCCGGTTGGTCGCCCCAGCTGGCCTGACCTAAATTAGCCCCGAGCTACCCAGCGAAGGATGGTGTGAGCCGACAAGCAAATGAAATGGATTCAGCTAGCGTGTACTAGTGGAATACGGATTCAGCGTATAACTACGTGTACGACCAATGGCTTCGAGCCAAGCCTTAATGCTGGAGAATGAATTCACCAACAGAATGCACGTTTTCATACACATGACCTATTTTTATTAAAATTAATTTTTTAATTAATTTGGTAAAACTTGTCACCCTACATAAGGTAATGATGGCAAACGGCCATGGAAAATTAAGATAACGTGTATAAATGAAATAATATGAGGAAAAGAAAGGAACAAACCTCACAAAAATGTTGTAAATTTAGTCCCAAAATATACCCTACATGTTATTCATGCTTAATTCAATCGAGCTTTATGAATCAGTTCTATAGAGTCCTAACTGCTTATGCCTTATGTGCAAGAGCTATAATTAGAACACACATAACCGGCACCATTAACCGTTTGTTACAAAAATCATACACATACTCTGGAAAATGAGAGAAAAACGAAAACAAAACTATAAGACTCTAAAACACATCATCATCATCGGACTGTCAATTGAGGGTACCTGCTCGCTCATCAACAAAATTTTATGGTGATAGATCATTTGTTTTTTCAGCGGCACACCTCTGGAATGGTCTTCCTAACAGCATGCGTCAAATTCATTCCATCGGTAATTTCAAGTCCCAGCTTAAAACACATCTTTTTATTCAGTATTACCAGACTTGATGCTCTTGATGATGCTCTTTGGTTTTAACGTTTAATATTTTTTTTTTCTTTCTATGTACATGTATGTTATTGCTTTGGTTTATACTGTAAAGCGCCTAGAGGCCCTGACATTTGGCGCTTTATAAGATTGCTATTTTTATCATTATTATTATTATAAAAAGCCTCAAAGTAAAAACAAAAACTCAAAATTACAAATTTTTAACTCAAATTTACAAATGTGGCAACTAGAACAAAAAATACATCTCAGTTAATTATTATACTATAGCTTTTGAGTGGCCTTCTGCTGACGTAGATTACTGCATAATTTATCTGATGATGGGCTTACATTTCGGCCAAGTCTGCGCTCATCCATATTTTGATCCTACATCCAGCATACTCTGCGCAGTGCGAGATGAACGTAAACAGGAAATCAATCCACGTTGGACCAACGCTGAATTTAGAAGGCACTTTGAGGAGGCACTTGAGTCTCGACGTTTCTTAGGAAAGTTTGGGATGCGAAAAATATACTTGGGACTCAAATGATTAGGTCGCAGGTAGGAGAGTAGCAAATGCAGTTTATTTGGAGGTGTTTGGCAGGCAAATTTGTTGACTCAGATTTTGGGTGTTGTTGCAAATTATGAAAAGAACAGAGAAAAGGGAAAAGTCATCTGGGCCTGTATTTGCCGAACAGAATCTTATTTTGCCCAATGCATGCCCAGTAAAAAAACATTGGTTTTTCTACGGTTCAGACTCTGGAGACAATTCTGGCAATCGGGTGAATATTTTCCTACAAGTTAAAGTTACTTGTTATATTCTCAAAAAAGATCTTGATTACAAAAATGGGCTCTACCATGGAGAAAATACTGGGGTGTCAACACTCTCCCCCCACCCACCTAAATTTGCTATGGACTTGAACAAATATTGATCTATAAATAAGCAAGGGTTATGCCTAAAAAATAAGGGATTTTCACAGAACAAGACAATAAATTATGGGCGAAAGTTAACATGGGTGAAGGCTGGGAATTAGAAGGGCACGCTTCATGTAAATGTGCAGTTCTATACAACCTTACATACTTTAAGCACTATACGTTTACAGACCTAGCTGTAAGCTACCGTTTTAACGTTTTAGGCAACACAGCTTCATAAAATTTGCACGATATGAAAAAGCATGACTCCGAGTACATTTAAAATTAATGTGATCGAGCCAGTTTATTGCAAACATGACGGTGATGGATAGTGCTTCCGTATAAAAAATTAATCATCAATTCTGATTTTAGCTTTATGGACCCGATAAAATATTGAGCAGCTTGTTTCAGCTTGGTCTGCTCAACGATAAATAGTCTCCCCTCGACAACGTCAATTGGATTACTTCCCCATAATATGATCCTTAATTGCCTTATAAAATGGTTATCACCACGACCAGATGTGGGTTGACGAGGAGACGTATACAATGTGGGTAGACACAGACGAGTTGTGTGTGGTGAGATAGCCTTGCGTAGTGAAATGATGTTACTTGGAGCAAGGCATGTTGGGATTGAAGAGGGTAATCTTATTTCAATATGTTTTACGAAACTGGTTTATGTGAAGTTGTTGTAGCCAATTTCGTAGCATCTTCAAACTTCATGAGTCAAACGCTGCTTATGCAATGATCGGCCCAAAATGTCACTTTATGAGCGGACAAGAAAACCCTCAGTTTAATAATTTATTGATAGCAACGTACGTAGCCCAGGTTGGACTCCGTACCGTATACTACAGTCATAGTGCAATGAAGACGACATCCAACCTGGGTAATAGCAACGGTATGAATTTATCAATTGATTTCTGTCCAAGATGGTACATCTTGTAGGTAATTTACAACTGAAGGTTGTTTTTAAAAATGTGTGTGCACGCACATTTTTAAAAACCATTTTTGTTATCGTCATGTCAATATGTTGAGCATGAATTGAGTCATCTCTCTGTCTTGTCCACTGTCGGAATTGAGAAAATGACGATTATCCTTTAGACATTCTCTCTGAAACACCAACATAACGTCATCACGTTGTCACTATTTCGTTGTTACCATGTAGGACTAATCGATTTAGAAAGAGCCCGATACCATACTACATTGACATATTGAATTCATGATTGAATTAAGGCTTTTGCAATGTGCATAATTTTGTGGCAATTTGTTTCTTTTAATATTTGTCCTTGTGTGTAATATCGTAATATTCTTGTTTTAGTGGCTGGACCATATTTTACATGTATTTTATTATGTCTTGGTCTATTGTATTTTTTGCCGTTTTTAATATTGTAACATTCTTGTAATTTGGCCTATTGGCCACGATAAGAATGAAATCAATCAATATCAATATCAATCAATCACGTCACAGTCCACATAGTTGATGTGACAATGAAATGGTGCTTAATTAACCAGTTAACGCCGGAATTATTTCAAACATTGCTGTCCGTAGGTGCAGGTTTATTTTTTAGTTGAAGCATGGAGGAAGGAAAACAACTGAACTCATTAACCATGCGCGGTAAAGTATTGTTGTTATATCGATGCACCGTCATTGTACACCCCAATATGTCACTTTGTTTTAAATTGTTTTGGCCATTTCCCTTATAAAATACTGCGAGTGTAGACGTCAAACGCAGTAACAAGTCTTCCGCTACAATGATGCAGAAATCTTGGCGTGTTTACACGTCCTCCGGAGTCAGGTGGTTAAGCTAGCAAAACATTTACCGCCTTTTCCAACAATATGGTAGATTTCTTCAAATCCCAAAAATAAACACACAGCGTTTTGCTTTTTGCACGTAAATTTTCACATGTAACGTGAAACAGCATGGACACAGTGTTTTTGTCCACCATTACGTCCGGCTTGTCATAATTTGCAACACAAACAGACCAGGCCTTTTGGTCAGTAAGATCACGGAGTTCACGCTCCATTACGTATGTCGCGCCACGCCGCAAGAAATATGGACTTACTCACTAGGGGTCCCGCAAGGTTAATTAAAAACGTGGGCGGTCATCACTTTACATTGACAGTGGGGTGCTTGGGAGTGCCATTAGCTGTGTATGCTGAATGAGATGTGAGGGGGAAGATTTAGGATTTTTTCTTTTCTTTCAATAACCCTTCCGGTTAAGGAATTGCAATGATTCAATAATGAAGGTCGTTTATGGCCTAAAACTACTTTTTTTACACAAAAAATATCTGCCTTTTATGATTCTTAGAAATTTGAAAGTACGAATTGGTGGTTTTTTATATAGAGATAACGACCCAAAAACCGCCGGGGTGAATAAGTTCGATACAAATGTGGACAAATGTCTATAAGTTTGGGAAATCTGGATGTGGTAAAAAACAACTTGGCTCCACCGGGATTCGAACCGCAGACATTCTGCTTAATGTGCAGACGCTCTACCAATTAAGCTACATGTACATGTATGAAGCCAACTGGTGGTCTCAAATCACGGTGTTGCAGTGACCATGGAACTAGATGGAATAACATATCCAACATATACACTACATAGGTACAGCCCCAGTTAGTTTACAGTCCAAAGGCTAACGCATGTTTATCATAAAACCAAAACGCTACTTTTAATTCCTAATACCTACATTTCTTGTCATTTTCCCCAATGATACTCAAACTCATGAGCGACTTGGAGAACTCGTCCAACCCATTCCCCGGCGAGAGACTCGCTTTCAGCATTTTCTCAGCCATGTTATTCCAAATTTTGCAAAGACCAAAATCACTGACCAGTATCAGGTCTCGTCTCCAACAAATGTACCATCAACAATAATAGTTATGCAGGATCCCATGGTCAGTATATATATACTATGCACACACTGAAAACTAATTATAATTTTTATATTTTTAAAGGACTTTTCGAAGGACGTTTTGAAGGACTGCATGAGTAGATGTACAAACTACAACACATGTTCTTAATGCCTCATTAGTTATTTACAAAATCTGTATTTACATGCCATGGTTGGCCTACTGAGAATGAATATTTACACATATACACACATATAGGTACATATATAGGATTGTTTGTTTTGAATTGTAGTCAGGTGGCGAGGTTGGATGCCAATAATTTGTTCCAACTGACCATCCACACAGAGTGATCAAAAGTCTATAGATGATGTGCCGTCTGATATCACAACAAACTAAAATGTCTGGTGTTATGCATCTGCACCATGTTCTGCATACATTTTTGTTTAGGAATGAGGTTGCATGTCAAATCGTCTTTGAATTATGTGATCTTTGGCAGATCATTACTAAACCAAATTTATGCAAAACAGTATGTGTGCACATAACGACGGCCAGTTTTCAATAGAGGGCGCTTTAGATATAAACACATTGTCTAAAGACATCGTCTATGTACCCCTCAAAAAGTCAGACAATTTGTTTAGTTTTTACGTCACAGCAAACCAAAATATGTCTTGAATTTTTGGGTGATTATTTCATGGCTAAATCTGCATCAACTAAAAATGCATGTCTTAACTTTAATACTCCAAAGTTTCATGTTTGTGTATTAATTATTCAGCTTTTATATGCTACTTGAAATTTGCTTAGAATCACTCACTAAAAGTAACGTACACAACTGTATGTTTATTGATCCATCATGAAAGAAAACAAAGAAAATAATTTTTAGCATTCACAAATAAATTATTTTAAAATTATCATATAAACACATTTACTACAGCTGTTATTTTTTCTTTGCATATTATACTGATAATAATAGAGGCCGGCCCCAGAAAGGCCTTGAATAATCAGCCGAATAATTAAGCCCAAATAATTAACTTTATATGGTTTTTTTTTATTTTCAAGTGTTTTTTTTCATGAAAGTGTCCACTTAACCCTCTCATGCGCAAATGACATAAACTAACCAATAAGGAACTACATTTGTTACTTTGTTTTTAAATGGGGACATTTCGCCTCAGATATAGTTACAAGTCAACAATTTTCTTGAAACATATTCAAATAAATAGTGGTTTCTGAAAAAAAATAGTATTTTTTTTTCTTTTTCAATCTCACAAAGAATTTACTCATTATTACACCAGCTAGATACCACTAAGGCATAAAAAAAAAATATGTTATGTTGGCGTAACGGGCCCCCAAAAATAGGGTAGGTAGGTCGGGATTGTTTTTTTTTTTTTTTTAAATTTTTTTTCCTCCCAGCAACGAAAATGACATGAAAAAGTGGAAACCAAAATCAGACAAAATGCTGGCCGTTTCATCTGATTCCACATCTTTGTATGGACCCGCTTCTTCCTTTGACGATTGTATTTTCAACACCGTGTACCCCACCTTGACATCATCGGCGCAGCTCTGGGCGATTTACCTTAGCTGTTGACTCAAATTTATCCGTTTTAAGCGATCGAAAATGACCGCAGATCCACATTTTCCCTTGATGGAAACATATAGATATTAATCATTAAATTTCTTCCCTTGAAAAAAATAAAAATATCCAGGGTCGGCCGTATTTTTAGGGTCGGTCGGGTTACGCCAACATAACATTTTTTTTTTTTATGCCTAATGTAAAAAAAAAAAGGCACTCTACATTTGCTTTTCACCGAAGTGACGGTTTTCACAAATTTCCCGAGAGCAAATGCAGACTTAATCAGGTTTTATTGATTTCTGTTGACGAAGCAAGCGCCTGGTGAACTAGATTATATCACGTCAGTGGTGTTTACCCGGCACACTCACACAAGACACGCGTACCAAGTGCGAGGGGCCTTGAATGGTAACAGTATAGGCCTGGCTCTCGTTCTTTTTATCAGATTTGTGGACGTATGCACGAGCGGAGTAGAGTGAGATATTTATTCAGAGGACTGGAAGAAAATGCTCCGAGCTACGAACATGCAGATGGGGTTGGGAAGATGGCGCAGAATATTTACGGCTTCGGCCAACTGATAAAACACACGGTGCCAGGTCTATGGAAGGATGGTGCGGGTCACTGTGTGTGGGATTTGAGAGGCCGGAAGGGAATTTGTTTTGATATGATCAGGGTGGGTTTTAGGGTTGTCATTAAGACCAAACCTACCTGCTGTTATCGTCGCGAAGACTGCTCCCATTCTACCACTCGTGGCAATACCAAAATACTCTTGTACCCTGGCTAGGGTGGACGAACACCCGCTTCTTAAGTCTCCCCGGAACATAGTTCATCTAGTTGGCCCACGCGGTGGCCAGTGTGTTTTATCGGCCACGACAGATTATGCACACAGCCTTCACTGGGGAAATGTGGAAAGAGGGGGGAGGGAGGATAAGAGATGCCACCGTGCTCGCAGGAAAGCTTTCTGGATCGACGCTAGCATCAGCCAGCCACGACCAAACGTCATCAGGTTTTTTCACACTCATGAGGGGCCCAGGCTCCCAAGGTTTTTTTACCCTCTGTGGACACTCAATCGGTACAGACTACCACAGGCTTGGGGGGGGGGGGGGGGGGGGGGGGGGGGAGGCAGGGAACAGGGGGTTTTAATATTAAGAAGATGGTAATTGGGTTGGGAAACGTTAAAGCTTGCGCTGTCGGACCGTGGCAATGAATAAACCTAATATAGGGACAATGAGCCCTTGCAATTTCCAGTCTTGGGACAAATGCTTTCAATTATTAATGGTTTTTTTCTTAGTATTCCGCCACAAGTTGGAAAGACTTTAATGGTGGCTTAAAGGAGCAGTCCTGGTTTTGTGGATATACATGTACATATGTATGTGCCAATTTAATAAAAAGGGATTTGGGGCATGCAGTCCATATGGTTTTTAGTTCAAGGCTATCTTGTTATTTTAATAGAACTCATTAAGATGGCAGTGTATTCAGACTAGTGCATCAAATTTGTGACATCACTGCATGGGTTGACTTGAGTGGTGTTCAGATTGGACTTATTTTTCTGGTTATTTTACTGAGGTTATGGTACTGTGTATAATTTTGTTGTCAGATTTTGCTGCTGTTAAAACAAACCTGAAATTTCACTTGAAGGTGTGGGGGGAAGGGGGTGTGTGGGGGGAAGGGGGTGTGTGGGGGGAAGGGGGTGTGTGGGGGGAAGGGGGTGTGTGGGGGGAAGGGGGTGTGTGGGGGGAAGGGGGTGTGTGGGGGGAAGGGGGATGTGGGGGAAGGGGGAGGGGAGGGGTGGGGGAAAGAGGGATGTGGGGGAAGGGGGATGTGGGGGAAGGGGGACGGAGTAAGATACTGTTACCTACAATGCAGTGCGTAATTTTAAAAATTTTGTAAAACAAGTCGGCCGTTTGCATTGTCCTGTTTTACAGGGCAATGGATATCAATGAACGACACAGAGCCACGATTATTAGTTGCCATTTTGGTCTCACCATGCTTTTTTCGTGCAAAACAAACAAGACGGACTTTTTTCAGCAATATCAACAACAAGCCTGTGTGCAATCAATGGTTGCTAACATAGCGCCCTCTATAGACAGCCATCCCAGGAGACTCTCATCCAACACAAAATACGGGTAATGTGGACACAAATAATTCAAACCCAATTGGCTAAAGTTACACATTGTTATTAT
This sequence comes from Henricia sp. BOLD:AAB3569, assembly GCA_037783545.1. NCBI lineage: Eukaryota > Metazoa > Echinodermata > Asteroidea > Spinulosida > Echinasteridae > Henricia > Henricia sp. BOLD:AAB3569. Next base: position 1,737,454 of record JBBELK010000454.1, on the reverse strand, counting down.
TATAGGCGCGTTCGCAATGTTTATTCATGTACAGTCAATTGACGTTTTTTTAATCACTAGAATGCCTGAGGCATAGTCATGACTTGAATTTTTTTTTCTCAAGTTTGTCACCATGTCGCAGCTCGGCGGCAAACAAACGTGTTGGCTTGTAGCTTTAAAGACAGATTACATGATTGGAAAACGTTCAAAAACAGGAACAGTATAACTAAGAATAATGTTTATATACTGCCTTGTAGAAATTTCAGCTACATAGATGCAGAACTTCAGAAAACCTGAAAAATTCATGCATGGTTTTTGTGCATGAATGAATGGTAAAAAAGTTGTCTGCAGACAATTAAAAAAAAAAATAATGAAAAAAAAAAGCACATTCACTTGGCAATTTCTCCCACAAAGGTGCCATTTTCACTGGGGAAAAAACAATCATGTGGTGTTTGTTACCATTGCTATCAACACATTTAGTCAGGTTTTTCTTGTCAACTCGTGAAGTAAAATTTTGGGTCACTGCAAATGATGTAATGGGGCTTTAAAGTCATATGAGAAGTTGATTGCATGAGGCCGACCAAGCGTAACTATTAAGCCATTAATATTTATTCAAACACGATTACCCAGTGGACTTTCTCATCAACCATGTCGGCGTAACTCAAAACAGGAGCATAAATATCATCTTCCTTGAGATGACCGACTTGTTAAAAATTACGCAGGGGTCATCAATTTTGCTTGTTTTTCAAAATTTGAAAATGATGGCAAAAGATCCCAAATGCTAGCTAATTTTTTTTTTAATTTTTTTTTAAATTACACCGAACTGCACAACAAACATGCACACATAAATCATAAAATGCTAAAAATTTCAAAAATATGTTACTCACAAACTCACTGACGAATTTGAAGAAAACCCACTGGTTAGTGGCTGATAAACATGCTTTTATCATGGCATTTTAACTGGTAGGTAGTACTTCAGACAGCTGGCTTGCTTTTCGTAAAGCATAATCCACTATAAGCACTAATAGCTAAAGTTCAGTAACACGATATACCATGATGACACCACAGGAATTTCATCGAGGGGCACAGGAATTCCTCAAAGGTGCCATCGGTGGAATAAAGTCAGCATGAGATTTAAACGCCTGACTTCGTATAAAGCAATTTACACAAAAATATTGCTTATTAAATTTGTAGTATGATTTGGTAGGGCACCAGCTAAACCTGTCACAACTGAGTATTTCGGCTGGTAACCATATATTCTCAGCTGGGCAAAGTTTCTGCTTAGCATCATTATGGAATTGACTGGCCCCTGGGGAGCCCCAGGGTGTACTAACAAGGTTGACATATACATGTGTTACTGGCTAGTGCTGTGTACAAGTGTGGGTTGAAACAGAAATCTGCAGCAGACTCAATATTTACTTCGCTAACAAGAAGAAAAATTGGGTTAAAAATGGGAAAAGAGAGAATATAACACTATGCCTCATAGCTCGGCTGGTAAAGCATCTATCTGGTGTGTCAGAGGTCTTGGGGAAAACCTGAGGGTGTATACCACTGTACCTCATAGCTCAGCTGGTACAGCATCTGCTCTGTGTGTCAGAGGTCTTGGGGACAACCTGAGGGAGTATACCACTGTACCTCATAGCTCAGCTGGTAGAACATCTGCCCTGTGTCTCAGAGGTCTTGGGGAAAACCTGAGGCAGTATACCACTGTGCCTTATAGCTCAGGTGGTAGAGCATCTGCCCTGTGTCTCAGAGGTCTTGGGGAAAACCTGAGGGAGTATACCACTGTGCCTCATATAGCTCAGCTGGTAGAACATCTGCCCTGTGTCTCAGAGGTCTTGGGGAAAACCTGAGGCAGTATACCACTGTGCCTCATAGCTCAGGTGGTAGAGCATCTGCCCTGTGTCTCAGAGGTCTTGGGGAAAACCTTAGGGAGTATACCACTGTACCTCATAGCTCAGCTGGTACAGCATCTGCTCTGTGTGTCAGAGGTCTTGGGGAAAACCTGAGGGAGTATACCACTGTGCCTCAAAGCTCAGCTAGTAGAGCATCTGCTCGAGTGTCAGAGGTCTTTGGGAAAACCCGAGGAATACACCACAGTGCCTTATAGCTCAGCTGGTAGAGCATCTGCTCGAGTGTCAGAGGTCCCAGGTATCTGATGAGGCCCATATGATTTTTCTCACATGCCAAGTTTAGGGCGATTAGCAGCATAAATGTACATAAAACGTACCTCCCACACCCTCCCCCCTCCCCTCCCCCTAAAAATTGTGAATTTGGTGGAAATATAAAAACAAATTAATGGTATACTAATAGTCCTTTTAGATTTGAGTAAAATAATTTTGAAAATAAATTTCTTCCTTGTGTAGTCACGTTCCAACATCGAAATTGCTCTCTAAGCCACGAGCGCAACCAACCCGACAAAAGCAATGAAAAATGCTAACAAAATTACCCTAAAATACGCACCCATTAGGCCAGCTCGGCATTGCAATTTTCTCAAAGGTTACGCGCCACCGAGGAACGTACAATTTCATTACTACACGCTTGAAATCAAATAAACAGATAGAAACAGGGCGCTGTGGCTTAGGACCAAAAGGTTCTTAGCTATTATGATTTGATTTGTTGTTTACGTGCCAAAACAAGCTTCCAGAAAACATGGCGTTAAAATGATAACTGGGTGAGGTTATTCCGATACAACTGAAAAGTGCAAATATATAAATATAAATAAATAGAACATTCTGAACTAGTTAGCGGTAGAAAATGGATAACGGTTGCAATTTGGAACATTACATGATGGGATTATTGTCAAACTGAAAAATAAATCTGAAAACTGCTGAAATGTCTGAAAAATGCATATCTTTTTATAGTGAGTAGTAGTAATAATATCTTCCTCTCAGATTCAAAACGTCTGAGATTTGAGACAAAAGTCTGAAAAAAAATTCAAGCTGAAATGTGTTACATGTATATTCCCCCAAAAAATTCCAATTAACAGAACTTGCCGGTAGTGTACACAGGGAAATAATTAGACGGTGAAAGACGATAGTTAAACACATTAACATCTGTGACTAGACTACGACTGAATATAATTCTCTGGGCATAAAGCTGAACACTGGTCTTACCCCCTCTGTTGTCCAAACAGAGAGAGGCACTGGGAGCGAGTGCTGTATTTTCATTTTCTATGACACTGATATTCCTACGAAAAGGGCTGGTTCATGATGCTCGTGGGTTGTCAGGGTCAAACACGAGGCAGAATGGTTTTATTATGTAGGACTGTTAATACCTATGCGACTCGATTAATGTATGAGGCACGTTTCAATTCCAAGATGGCGAATAAGCATGCATGTAGTCCAAACTGACAACCAAGAAAAACAAAATTGATCATTCAAGGTATTAAATTTACTCTGAATAAAATGTTAGATTTGTAAGATGTAAGATGTTAGAAATTTTAGCCACATAGATGCAGTAATACTCCAGAAAACCTCAAAAATCCAAGTACGGTTTTTGTGCATGAATTGATGGCAGTAATATAATTTTGTAATTTTTCTCGTGAATGGGGGCAATTCAGACGAAATAATTTTACAGGATGATTACTACCATTATACCATCTTGATAAGAAAGCTTAAAGATAATAATTCAGAAATTGTTTTGGAGGGTAATTACCAAACAAGTAGACTACCTTTAAACCGGGGAATTTGTTTGCCAAAAAAGTACAAAGTGGACCAATTTCTCCTTGGCAAGGACCAATAATGTCCTGACAAGAAACTGGGGTGTCATGGAAAGAAGTAATGACGTCATCAATTACATGTACCTTAAAAAATAAAAAATAGAATGGACCGCAGGCTCAGGAGGTTTGTTTAAATCCATATGACAACCCCGACCCCCCTCTCCCAAGCCTACATGTATGAGCATGCTGATTGGATGCTCTGATAAACAATCGTTCAATCAGCAGTAACTCCCAACCATACAGGGATATATTGAGCACTTCTCTGTTGTTCCCTTTGAACTCAAAGGCCAAGGAATTTTTAGCTCCTTCGAATGCACATCGCATTCAACAAAAGCCTGATCTTGTTTTCTCCAACGCTGGCCTAATTTCTTTTCAAGCAAGCAGTGACTGTCAAAGAAAAACCTTCATATATATCTGGAACGAATAAGCAATTGTGAAACCTGATGAGCTACTCTCAACGTCAGATTTCCCCCATACTCCTGAATAAACAGTGAAACAGGTAACTCAACACTAGCTAGGAGAAACTCACAAAAGCTATGCCTTTATTCAACGGAGTCCCAAAAAACAGATGACAGTACTTGAATAATATTTCTCGTCGAACAATTATTGACCGAATCGCGAAAGTACTTGGAAATTCAGACAATTGGATGTTGAGATGCAGTCCTGTTCTCTCTGTAATACGAACTGAGCTCAATTCTAGTCACGCTGTTTTTCCGTTGACCATGACTCTGTCTGGATTATGTTGCCCAGCATTTGATATCTAGGGTCCAATTTCAAGGTTCTACTTTTAGCGTCCGCTGAAAGGTTGTGCGAACTAAACCCCTTCCACACGTTGTTAGTCAAAATTATGTATCTAGTTAGTGCAATAAGTACTGCGCCTGCCTTGCATACAACTACTCAAATTATTATTGGAGTCTCTGAAATTAGCAATTACGAATTACAGTCACATTTTAAATCCTTTTCCCGAGTTGAGCACATCAGAATTGGCATACATGCAAACATTATGTTCAACCCTTATGAATCTTGCACGGGAAAAAAAACATCTCTGAAAATTTAGGTTAAAGCAAGGGGGAAGGGAGGGGAGCAAAGTAACATAACATGGTCAGCTGCACATTTGTATACCATGCACAATTTTAATTGATCATTTGGGAAAAATCTTAGTCAAATGGAAAAGAAGTGGCTTTAACTATCTAATACAATGATTAGGCCAAAAAAGAAAAATTAGCCGTGTTTCCTATTACCCGCCCAAACCTAGAAAATCATGCAGAACCTATATCTTTTTGCTCAAAAATCAATTTAAAAAACAAAAAAAAACTTATTGTGCCTACCAAAAACCTACATTTTGTGTACATCGCCTTTATTTTTTTACCCCTGAAAATGTGGCTCACTCTTTTTTTGCAATGTGCAAGTGGTAAACAAAATACTGACCGTCATCCCACCCTAATATTTTCGGCTGAAAAAATTTAGAGCAAAATAAAAAGATATTTCCCACCTACCCACCCTGAATATTTTTTTGATGTAATAGGAAACACAGGTATTTTTTTTCTTGGCCCTTATGTCTAATGCAATGTTGGGATGCACATTCAACTAAAAGTTGTGGGAAGGGGGGGGGAAGGGGGAAGGGGGAAGGGGGAAGGGGGAAGGGGGAAGGGGGGAAGGGTTAAGGGGGGAGGGGGGAAGGGTTAAGGGGGGAAGGGGGAAGGGGGGAGGGGGAAGGGGGAAGGGGGGAAGGGGGAAGGGGGGGGGGGGGGGAGTGGGGGAAGGGGGAAGGGGGAAGGGGGGGGGGAGGAAGGGGGAGGCAACTAAAATGTACACTACCCGTATGCTGCATTATGTATACACTGTGCATTGTATTGCAGACAACATAATACATAGTCTATGCAACACAAAATTACACCATTATCTCCTACGTTAAAGATAATAGATGTACAGTATATCTAGGATAATTGATTTGTAACAGAGATGCATGGGACACGCCCCAATCATGTATGCGCTCGGTCCACACAGGAAATTACTGTTACAAAAATAGCACGTGCCCGTATGTTTTTGTGGGGATATTTGTGTAGATCCGCTGCAAATATAAGATAGAGTCGTAAGGCCGACTGTGAAAACTTGATAAATCACCATTTTGCTATATCGCCATGGCGATATAGCTGAAAGGTGGCCAAATGGCAAATGGCTTACGTGCCAATTTCCGTGTCCCAAGCGTCTAAGTCCGCTCTGCTAAGGCCGGACAATTGGACGTCCCAGTCGTGCGTCAAAACGCAACAGATGTTTTCATGCCGATGGCAGATTAGGAATGAAAAATACATTTGAAACAAATCGGCTGTTGAAAAACACACATGCTCTGCTATGCTATAAACTCATTCGCATGAGAGGATTTGGCAGGGCCGGATCCAGGAATTGTTCCAGGAGGGAGTTTTGCCCGTCATATTTTGTTGTCAGCTTGTTTCGGACAGGCGGACACACACAAAATGCATTACATTATATTTGTTGGTGTCGGAGCAGGGAGGGGTTTTGACCCCCAAACAAGATTGTTCTCGTCCCATGTGTAGTTGTTTCATTTTGTAAGAGTTGGGAAGTTGATCATAATTTTTTTTCTTTAAAATGGAATGTGCAGATTTGATAGAAAAACCCAAAATTTCGAGTGGGAAAAATTTAAGATTTTGTGAGGAAACCATTAGAAATGTTTCAGCCTGTCTCATATGGTTTGCACACAAGGTCTGAAGCCATGATCAACTTCCCAATTCTTTCCTTTCATTTCCATGGTGATTAGGTAAGTCAGAGACTCCAGCCACCAATGTTAAAGGCTTTTTTCAATTTCCTTTAGTAAAACATGCACCCAAGATATTTGAAATCAATACATACACGTCGTCTTAATAGCTTTCTCTGTGAAAAATTACAAAATCTATCAGAATTGTTCCCCACGGAATCTTACAATATCTATCAGAATTAAATTACATGCAAGAACTTCTTAACAAAAAATTGCTCGAAAGGAAGAAAAAAAAAACCACAGCAGCTCAAATGTACCCACTGTTTCATTAATTTGTCTCCGAGGATTGTTAAGAAATACTCTTGTTTTGTTAAAATTTTCTTCTGAAATTAAAGCCCTTTGAGATTATAAGACATTAAACTACGGTCGAAAACTACCGTAATCAACAAAGTGCAGGCCAGACTTGTTTCAACACGACCAGGACAAACTTAAAGTCAATGACTTTTTACAATTAACAAGACGTCAATAAGACTTTTGTAAGAATCTATACAAGTTACTTCGACGACGGCGGAAATCAATGTGTTTCCTAACTGCTGACGCATTCTGCTATTGTGAACGCACAAAGGTGTATTTTTTTTATTTTCTAAAAAAACTCAGTCTGCAAAATTATTCTGAAGAAAAACCAACAAAAAAAACCCGGCAGCAGGAAAGCATACTATTGGAATAAAAGGACTGCTGCAAGGGCAAAGTCTAAAATTATCACTGAATTATATTGGTTTTATTCAAAAAATATTTATTTAGCTGTGAATGTGAAAGCTCAAAGAAAATCTATCTAACAAAAAGAAAAAATTCTATACTTCCCCTGAAGATGAACAGAGCACACTGTTTGAAACATCGAGTTCAGTCAATCACTGGATCTTTTCAGAATCACACATCTCAAAAAGAGATACGTGTAGTTCACATGATTGAAAGTTAGCTACACTTTCTTAAAAGGAATTGCCACGAAAAGTAAATTCTTTCTGTTTTAAATTACATGGGGACAAGGGGCGAAATGAGGTTTAAAGGCCTATATATCTACACGAGCCAACATTTGTTGCCCAACTATAGGACCAACATGAAGTTGTAACTTGTTGGGCATTGCATGGATGCGCTCGTTCACACGACCCAACATGATCCAAAATATCTCGGCTAGGGTTGGCTGCTGCCTTCACATGACAGGCGCTCTACTCTGCTATTGGTCCGTTTCATCCAACAAGCTCCAACAAAGTTGGGCGATAGCTGCATGGCCCAAATTGTCAGATGATGTTGGACGTTGTCTGGAGTGGTGTCCACACCATCCATCCAACTTTTGGTCAGTCGATTTTTTTGAATGTTGGCTCGTGTAGACAGGCCTCATATGGATCATTTTATCTGAGGTAACACAGACGATGTCATGGATAAAGCCACTACACCATTTTTGAATCTCAGTGGAACCCATTTTTATGCCAATCTGTCTGGAACAAACGGCTTAAAATTATAGATTTTTGATACTGTCCAAGTTATATTCTGGGGGCAATTTCATAAAACTGTTAAGCAGAAAAATTTGATTTATAAAAAATTTACTTTGCAAAATTGGCTTAGCAGTCAAAATCTTATGTAATATGTATTACTGGTATTCTGCTACTCTTGCTAAGAACAAAGTTGACATATGAATTGGACTGCTAATCCATTTTTGTCAAGCAAGTGAATTTGGTATTAAGCATTTTTTTGTGCTAAACACCTTTATGAAATGGGCCCCTGTTCATCATTTTAATGTTAATTTTGAAAGTTTTCCTGAGTACTTCCATTTTTGTTTATCCTGGCCAATGTTTGCTTTCCTTAATGTTTGATGACAATACATTAAATTCAGGCACTTTTTGAAAATATTTTAAGCCACATTTCAGATAAAAATAGCAGAAGTACAAAACAATCTCCCAGAGGAAAACTTAAAACCTGCCACATACATCACTGTTGTCATGCCAACCACTGATTTTGGTCATATATATCTCCCAGGCACTGAACAGGAGAGCTATAAATAAATGAATAAAATCGGAATGAAAAGGGGAATCGTTCTAAGCAATGTCATAAAGCCATTTAAGACTAAAATTTCTTTGAACGGCCGACACTGTACATTGTCTCATACAACTCTAAAGTCTTGTATTACATTATAGGGCATAAAATCAAAAATAATTTAATAAACAAATTAAAGAGAGATGAATCTATAAGACAAACTTATAAGGCAAAATTGGGCCCTACAATTTAGCAATATTCTATTTACAACATAAAATTTTCACCAAAAAGGGCTGCTGAAGTTTAAAATTTGATGAGTTTGGGAAATCTGGATGCAGTGAAAAGCAACTTGGCTCCACCGTGATTCGAACCGCGGACCTTCTGCTTAACGTGCAGATGCCCTACCGATTGAGCAATGAAGCCAATTGGTGATCTCGAAACATGGTATACTGCAGTTGTTCCTCACTGATTGGGATTGGCTATCACGTGAGCTTAGCAAGCCGTACAGAGGGATAAACCCTTCAATGAGATAACCACCCCTCCCAGAGAGCATTTAAGATACGCCCCCAAACCCCTGCCCGGCTTGCCCCAAGTTTAAAATTGAAGGCACTCAGTCTGTAGAACACTGGTACAGTATCTAGAAGTCAAAGGTTCGAATCCTGATTCAAATTTGCTTTTGTTTTCTGAGAGCCTTTCAACTGCAAGGTTTTTTACAGAAACAGAACATGTCAAATTTCATTACTGTGAGCCGAGAGACGCTCTGTTCCACAAGGTCGTCTAAGACCTGGAGGAAATCACTGAAGCGGAACAGTATTGAAAGTAATTTTAAACTGATTGGTTGATCAATGTTTTGTTATCCACAAGTCTACTGTATTCAACAGATTCGGTTCTGGTCAAGACTCGATACCCTTTTTTGAAAAATTGCATTTTTTTCCCCGGATGACATTTTATGTAAATCAGAAACAGTCCCGGTATTAAAGGGGAGTGAAATCCTTGGTCTAAATTTTCACTGGTTTTCAACTGTACAGACAATGGGTTACATAAACAAAAACCTGTTCAATTTTCCCCCTCTTCCTGACTAATCCACTTCATTCGAAGGTACCCTCTGTCGATCCGTTTATTTTCCACGAGCATCAATCCCCTTAAAATGACGTTTTTTAATCATACCGACATGGCTTATCAAAAAAAACAAGAGATGGCTAGAAAAACAAAGTACAACAGATTCGAGTATAAAGATTTGTCACTTTCAATACAGCTGATGTTTTTGCAGCATTAGGCTCGAGGGTCTTAATTGGAAAGCTTCAGCGGCATGTTGTGAAGACAACTAGACAAAAAATACACTTGCATTAACGCCAAAGACTTGTAGCAAGCTGTTCTGGTGTACGAGGCTTATACTAGTGCCAACGTGGATTTATTGGGTTTAATACAGAGACGCTGTCTTTGGGCTAGCTTTAGAATACCAATGCCCTCAGTCAGTTTAAAGCATTTTCTGGAGATGTCTTAAAGGATTTTGCTCATTTTCTTAAGAAATACAAATGTTGGAAACCATCCATCCTTAATTGAAATGGACAATTCAATTCTTTACGTCCGCTTACTAAATCGAGTGGCAATACTCGTGCTCGTTGATAGACTCACATTTCTCTCATTTTAAAAAGGAACTGTTTTTTGTTTCGTGAAACACCGTATTGTATCCATGGTAAATGTTACATTATTTTGTGCCCAGCTCAAATTTCAAACACACTGCGTTACAAAACCAGTGTCCTCAATTTTGAACATATATAGGGAGGATAAAACCAGGAGCTATCTTTCTCAGAAAGGAACTGTTCAAAAAGACTTGAAAAGGAATTGAGTCTTTCCACGGTAAAGGGGCCATTTTGGCAACACAGACCATATTTTCCAGAAAATACCTTTGTCTGGTCTCAAAATAAAAGAAATAAGTTTCAGTTGTTCTGAAGAGATAACTTAGGCCCAAAAAGAGTTACAAATAGTGTGACAACATGCCTTTCTAAAAACCCTGTGTACAAATTTCCAATATACGCTCATAACCGGGACGGCCTAAAATGTAACACAAGTGTAGTTGAAAAATGTCTCGGTGTTCCCCTTACATTTAGCAATTTTAGTTAATATTATTAAAACTATGATATCAAGACATGTCTATCACCCGTATCAAGACATGTCTATCAGGCGTACCAGAGTCGTGCCGAACTAACTGTATTAAAATTTGTTTTTAGACCGGCGTTCTTAATGCGTGCCGTATGCACACTAAAGATCGACGTCTGAAGTCGCTCTTCAGTCGTTCTGACCAACTGGAACATTCGATCATTCGACTTCTGGCGAACCAAGTCCCTCCAAATTGTTTCATACGTCGAACTTAATTCAAATTTCTGGGATAATTTAGTTCGGTGCGACTCTGGTGCGCCAGTATTAAACGGGTGTAACTGTAAATTATTTTAAGTATTCTACACTGTTTACAAATTGCTCAGGAATTTCTTTTAAAAAATTTGTAACTTTGCAAAGTCATTTTTACAACTGCATCAGAATGTCACACTTGAACTCCCATTTTTATGGATTAAGACCCGAATATCAATCTCCTCATAAAAATCTGTCTAGGGAGTGCGTGCAAAGACACAAAGTCAATTTATGCGAGCTGAACAGGGTTTTTCAAATGATGCTATAAAATGTCAGATCTAGTGGAGTGAAGCAAATTAATTGAAACTGGACGTCGTGGCAGTCAGAGGCCAAGATTAAGTTTTGTTTGCGGTGGGATTTCAGTTGGCACCATCTGGCGTGATCCATCACGGATTTTATGCGCAACATGAGAAACGTGAACATGTGTCTGTCGTCATCGCGCTGTTTTTATATCATGAAGTAACATTCGTGTCACGATTCAGTGCTGATCTTAATTTCTCATAAATTCTGTGGGGGAGTGGAATGGTTTTGAGACGGTTGAATTATTAAACAGCCAGGATACATCGTTACACTTTCAATAACTGGAAGAGTGTCTAATTAGAAATTGTTTGCACAGCAGTTTGCCAAGCATTAATGAAAGGGGGAGGGGAGGTGAGGAATTAATGGGGGTGGAGGGCGTGTGCCCAAAATAAAAATGGTAAAACAAAGGAATGCCTTGGGGCACAAAATAATTTGTTACATTGCAGAAAATGTAGAACTGGTTAAACTTGTAATAATTGGAAAGGACTTTAATTAGGAGTTGTTTGTAGAGCTTTGGCATAGCATTTGTGAAAAGGTGGGGAGGGGGAGACAAAACAATTTGTTAGTGCAGAAAACGAAAACGTACAACTTTGCCAATTTTATTGAGACGTTCAGCACCACATTGCCCCCTCCCCCCGCCAAATGATAATACAAAAAAAACATTTTAAAAACACCAAAATACATGTATTACCCAGTTAACGCCGGGATTATTTCAAACATTGCTGTATGTAGGCGCAGGTTTATTTTTAGATGCACTGTCATTGTACACCCCAATGTTGCTTTGTTATAAACTGTTTTGCCCATTTCCCTCGTCAATTTATACTGCGAGTGTAGACGTTAAAAGCCGTAACAAGTGAATTTCTCCTGAACGTGTTAACAAGTCCTCCGCTACACCGATGCGGAAGTCTTGGCGTGTTTAAACGTCCTCCGGCGTCAAGTGGTTAAAATAAATCAGAAATGCCCCCTTCAAACACCTCTCCCAGCACAAAAAGATAAAAAGAGGGTGCAAATCTTATCTTACGTGCGCAAGCGCCAAGTGCACAAACTTCGCTGACTCTAAATTACCACCCTCCTAGAAGTTCAGAACCACAATCATACTCCAATCACGAAAAGGTTTATTGTCTCTTTCACTCAAACACAAAGACGTTTGACAACTTTGTATATTGTGAGATGATAGCGCTGCTGCATTTTTGCGGTTAGAGCATGTCTTTTTTTCTGGATCAATTCTGCTTTCGTAGCTTCACACACTTTTAAAGTTTTCAGCAATAGACCGTATTCCTGAATGCATGAGGGCGCTGTCAAGTGGCCTGCGCCCATCGCGCATTATGTTCAAAAACACAAACGTGCTACGCGCACACGCATTCCAAACATTAACTTTTATTGGAAAAATGTGCTCGCACCAGGGGCCCGCGCTCCGCATACGCGACTTTCCCCCCAAATCACCCCCAGTTCGAGCGCCCTCACACCTTCAGGAATACAGTCTATTACGTTTCCAGTCAAAAATGGTCTATAAATATATTTATGTTTTGGTTTTGGACATTCAGTTACCAAATGTAAAACCAGGTAATAAAATGAAAACCTAACTTTCGAAGGCCTAGTCTTATGCCAAAAATAAGAAGTTCACCATATCATAACCTAAAGCTGCCCAACTTTATGTCATTACAGGCCGATGAACTGTGTTTTCATCCAACGTGATTAATGTGCATTCACCCATGCTCTGTAATTAACTCAATCGTCATTAATTATGGAGTCCCTCTCTTTAGTGCACTTGAACATGACGATAAGAAAAATGTAATAAATTTAAGACAGCATCTCGATTCCTTCTGAAATATACAAAGAAGGGAAAATATATCCAATCTGTCAACGCTTTTCAATTTGGAATCATAAAATACATCTTTTACTACTTCAGAATCGATCAATGAAATCAATTTGGATTTTGTTTAGACAAGTTGTGAGCCGACAGGTTCATTCTGTGCTGAAAAGTGCAGGTGGGTCATTTCACGATAAAGGGGAACATTTGGATACCTAGACCGTATTTTTATACAATTACAAATACGTTTTTCTTGTTTCAAAAGGATTTTAGAACGTCTCAAGCAGATTTACTTAAAGTAGCTTGTCAGAATCACTTTTTGACGATAAAGGGGAACATTTGGATACCTAGACCGTATTTTTATACAATTACAAATACGTTTTTCTTGTTTCAAAAGGATTTTAGAACGTCTCAAGCAGATTTACTTAAAGTAGCTTGTCAGAATCACTTTTTGACACCCCCCCCCAACCCCCCCCCCCCCCCCCCCCCCCACCCCCCACGGATGATGAGATTTTGATTCCATATCATGTCATATTTTTCTCATTACCATTCTGAAATTTCACGATCTCAATCTCAGTATATTTTCAGGGATATCGTAAAAAAACCACCGATATTTTGTAAACTAATTTACCCGGTTACATAAAGTACAATGTAACTGTTACTGCAATGGTTAACCAACCTTTTTGCTTCTACATCCAAATTGGAGATTGCAAATTTCCTGTTTTCTTTCCATGGATAGTGTTTTGGGGAGCTATTTTATATGATTGTTAAGTCCATTTTCTGGAAAAATCTGAACGAGCTGCTTTAAGCCTCAACAGGATAACTATTGTTCAGTGTAACAATAAAATGAGAACACCCTTATCTTAATAATACCATCAAAAGTTACCTCAGTGCATGACACACGGCTATCTTCTATTTACCAAAAAGCGCCAGTCTATTATCACATGTAACCCATACCAACTTCTTAATATAAAAAAACCTCTTATATGACAACTTTTTCTTTGATACTGCCAAGTACTAATTGAATGGCTTTATGACAGATAGTGGTTCTGCCTGGCAACAGTAATATTTCAATTTCCCAGGTTATCGTTTGCTCAACTACGACTACAGCATGAAACACGAGGCGCTATCTGTTGACAAAATCTAAAAGCAAACCAGCAGATATATTATCTCTTATCATTTCAGTTGACTTTGTAAGATATCTTTTTAACTTTTTTAATGAGAATTTGGCTGAAACGTGGCTAGAAGACGGGCTATTTGGATAAAGAGAGAGAGAGAGAAACTAAAATTAGAAGGAAAATCCAGCTAAGTTTGAGGTATCATATGGTGCACTAAGAGTGCACTGGGGAGTGTGTGTAGTTTGGGTATGAAGTTGGACTCACAATCCAGGGGTTGTGGGTTCAATTCTCACTTTGGAAATGTGTCCCTGTGCAAGGCACTTGATGGCCAACAAAAAAAAAAAAATGATATCACCAACCTAGAATATATCATGCAGAACCTAGAACCGTGCATCTCTTTTGAAGTCTCGACCGATGGTCACATTGTGAGACAGCAGATGAGTATTCCCACGAAGAATAACTTATTTAGTTTTATAAGAGAAATTCCACAAACTGCATGATTTTTCACAGTTGTAGGCGAGATTTTAGGTGCAAAATATACAAGTACATAATTTGTTTTCTATATGGCATTTTGCTTCTCCCACACTTTTGAATTCTCCAACATACGACACACAAGATACAGTTGGAGTTTTAGACATTTTGTTAAGTTTCTTGCATTATGCCAGCCAATTTTTGGAAGACAAAACACACTTTAAAGGTTGTCTACATGTTTGGTAATTACCCTCCAACAAAATTCTGAAAGCTTACTTGTAATGGTAGATGGTAATGGTAGTAATCATCCTGTGAAATTATTTCGTCTGAAGTGCCACCCCCAGCCCCTCCCCCCTCATTCATGAGAAAAATGACAAAACTATTTGAATCTCCAAAGATCGCCGAGCCATTCAGTCATGCACAAAAACCGTGCTTGGATTTTTCAGGTTTTCTGAAGTATTACTGCATAAGTTGCTAAAATTTCTACAAGTGGAAATCACGCCATTTTTAAAAATTTACTCATCATGTATACTACCTTTAAACAAATACAAAAAGGATCGGACTTTGAATCCAAGTTTCTAGCAATGCCAGAATGGATGCACAATCTTTAACTAAGAGCTGTTAAACCAATTAAAACATGGATCTGCTTATGTTCTAGTGGAGAAGTTACGTTTCCGGAGCCGTGTAATAGAGAGCCTCAAATCGATCAACACCGCGCGATTGACGAAGGAACACAATCCGATCTGTAGACTCGATGCAGGAGATTTCTATGTTTAATGCGTGGGCCGGGTGGCGGTGAAAATGGGAGGGGTAGATAAAGGGAATGACATGCGTTTTCCTAATAGCTTTTAATTAAAAAATGCTTAAATTAAGGATACTGTGGTGTCTAGTTTGGAGATCATGCATTTTGTGCCGCCAAAATCTATTTTTGATTAACATGCACAAGAAAATATTTGAATGGCGCAGAATATTTTTGGGTATTTAAAATATGGTGTTTATAGCCAATACCTTTGCATTTCCTTAATTAACCACCTTGCGACGGGGAACTGCATATGCAGTTCTAAGTGTGAGTGTCTCGGGGTGGTCACAATACAGAATTAGCCCAGTACGGGCCAGTACTACCAGGGCAGAGCTGGTCTCTTAGGGTCAAGTAAGTTTTTGGTTTTTGACCCATGACTTGACTCTGGGGAAGATGATTTGTGACTGGACTTGGGAAATACATGTAAGATTGATTTACGACTTAAAATAAAAACTAGTCATCAAGTCTCCAGCCCCAGAGACATACATGTATACTATATTAACGAAAACTGCAAGTGCAGTCACCCACTCCAAGGAAATAAATTTGAAAATGCCTAGCCATCACGAAGTGGTTAACCCCAACTCTCCTCAATCCTCCAAAATCAATATAATTTTACATACACCCTAGGGAGTTACATGTAATAGCGTACTAACTCTGTTTTTATAGGTGGCAGTACAATTTATGTTCAAACAGTCATGTTTTAAAGGACCAAGAACGAACTATAAAAATGTTCTCTCCTAGGGGTCGTTAAGACGGGGCTATCTCAGGAGCTATCTCAGGAGCTAGCTCCGGAGCTAGCTAGCTTCACCCCTAACTCCCGTCGTCTGAACGCTACTTAGCTCCACCTCTGGAGCTAGCTCCGGAGCTAACCCTCCCCAAACTTGAAGTTTGAAGTTTACATACATGTACACCACTACCATCATCACCCAAAATGGTAAACAGGACTACCCGAACCATTGCTTTTACCGACTCGCTGTATCCGAGAAGAGTTCCCTGGTCAATTTTCCTGGGCAGCAGTTGGCCAGGAAAAGTAACCGCTGGAATCGGGAAAAGATACTGAGAGGAAAACGTCCTGGGCTGTCCGCATTGGACTTAAAATGGGAAAAGTACCCATCGTCTCGGTAAGGTTTCCCCTAAAAAGTCCAATGGCCTTAAGTGTGCATCTGAAAAGAAGTACGTACATCAGCAGCCGATTTCACGAACAATTGCATAGCTTGTGCAACTTTTGAAAATGGCATAGGTCCGGCCCATAGGGTAAGTCGTTTTACGAGCCAATTGGCTCATTTACGGTACTCATCCCCGGTTTCCGTGGCATGGAGTGACTATAGGACCAATGCTACATGTACTGATCCTCCTGGATGGGATGCCAGTCCATCGCAGGTCTACCCCCAGCAACTAGTTGGGTTTCCCCAACCGTATTTGCTGGTACCCATTTATACACCTGAGTGGAGAGAGACAACGTGGAGTGAAGTGTCTTGTCCAAGGACACAACGCGGTGCAATGGCCAGGTTTCGAACCATAGACCTCTCGACCGAAAGTCCGACATGCTATCCACTAGACCACCACGTCTCCATAGGCCTGCGTGTAATTATCATCATGAATGTTGCGCAGCTTACGCAATAAAAGGTTGCGCATGCGGGCTTACGCAGTGTGTAAGATTTTGTGAAATCGGCTGCAGATGCTATTCGAGTGAAACATGCAAAAAGCTAATTGGGAGTGTCAAACTGTCTTACAGCCAAACAAATTAGAAGCCCTAGCCATAAACAAATTGTGAAACTTACCTTCACTTGTGAAATTACAGCACCATTTGAAGAGAAACATGCTGCTGGAGCATGAGCTCTCGGGCTCATCTGCGGTATACCACGCGTAGAAGGTGTTGCGGGAACGAGGCGACATGAATGTGTGTCTATTCATCCCTGCCCATCGCATGATAGACAACACTCCCTTGACAAAATGTGCCAATGAGGAGTGGAATATAACAGATCAGGGAAGGAAATTCTACTCCATCAAGTCCAAAAACACACTCCAAAAGTTTTAGAGAAATGTGGCAGATTAGACACTTTGATTTCACACAAGTCCACGGACGAAAAACAACAGTTGTGAGCTCGAGCACGACAGCAGACTAAAAATGCTGTCCTCTCTTTTGTCACGAGAAAGTAAACAGTTATTACTTAACGGTGAAAGTGATTTAGAAATGGTAAGAATGCAATTAGCTCCACTGATTGCCGTGCTAATGCCTAGATCAACATGTCACCTAGCTACTGGAGTTTTCAATCCATCTCGAGGTCACAACAAGATGGCAACATCCATGTCAAAGTCACAGCTGTAACGATCGGTCGAGTAAAGAGAGCACATGAACGACTGCTGATGGATGACAAATTTGTAGGTTGTTTAGAACAAGACGGTACATGTTACATGGCTAAAAACATTCCTTTCTGCCAGTGCCATTGTTTGTATGAGTAAACAACCTCGATGGCAGAACACACAGGCACTGTTTTCCGGTTAATCTGATATCCGCCCGACTTGCTCCAAACGAGATCAGAGGGGGAGTGTGCAGGCTAAATCTCGTTAGCCCTCCCCCCACGGTAGTGACTCGTAAGAGTCCGGCAATTACATTCCTTTCCTCCGGGCAATATAAACAGGTTGTTAGAGTCGAGACGTCCGCAATAAGGCGATCAGTCCTCCGTTTCCCTGCGCAGTCCCCCGAAATGTGGCAAAGCTTTACAGGTGGCACCAGAACACGATCGGTTCTGGGCGATTAGGTGCTAGAGATATTAACCTCCCATTTACAGATGACGTGTTTGACTTTTAGTAAGGACTGTGTGCAACTGAGCAGAGTCCCGTCTTCAATAGTCTCGAAGGTTGGTTATTAATCAGGAAACATCAGACACAACTCATTAACATATTAGACAAATGAATCTGTGATAATAAAATTTGTCTAGCTGATATCTCGGACAGACCGTCTGATTAGAACAGTACAACGCTAAACAACTCCAGATATGTAAAATGGTAATATCTTGAAATCTTGGTCAGTCAGTGAAAAATAAAAAAACTGCAAAATAATGGTAGTAATATATCTTGAATTCTTGGTCAGTTAGAAAAAACAAGAAAATTGTAAAATTGTAAAATTTTTCTGGCAATGCATGCAAGTGGTGCTCAAAAGAGAATTTTTGCCAAAAAACCTCCACGAAATAAAAGACTAAAATGTTCAACTATGGCACGACCCGTGACACAAACTGAAAGTCTTTCACGATCTCAATTCCCAGAAATGAAGAAAGAAGAGATGTCCGCAGGCGACACGGTTATTCCGTCCGGAATCAAAAAAGATGTGCCACACGTTTGACTCCGGCTGCAGCCTTAATGCACTAAACCTCCGTGGAGTATATATCGCCAATCCTCGCCAAATGAAGTTGGAGATAACACGAATGGCTCATTACCGAACTAGACGTCACTGCCCATCACTACTGATTTTGTGAGTTGGGAAAAAAAAAAGAAGATAGATAACGACCGATTACGGACAATCTAAAAAAGAAACAAAAGAAAAAAGACTGGAGATGTAACGAAGCTTGGCGTAGCTTCTCGCTCTGTGACCCAAACAGCTCAAAAATGATCTGGAAACAGGATGGAGGAAGACACTTAAGCACTGATGAACAAAAAGGCTGAAAAAGATGTGAACGTCGGCCAATGAGGTGTCTGCTAAATGCCGGCCGGCTGGACAGACGGTGACAGCAGGCTGAACACGTGTGTGCATGCTCACGTGAACGTGTGTACATACATAGATTATGAAGCAAGAGGGTTGTCTGTCTGTCTGTCTGTCTGTGACACTAAGCTTCTATTAATTGATAGTCTCCCTGCAACAATGGGTTACACAAATGACTTGCCTCTGCTTTTAACGATGAAGGAGTAGCTGTAATTACAATGCAGCATAAACACTTTACCAGGCAAACTTTGTTTTCATCCAAGAATATAATTAATTTTTTTGGCATAAAGGTTGCATAAACTGTCCCTATATCAATTTGTACTTTTTGCTGTATACATGTAGTTCACGCACAAAAAATAATGCTTTTCTGAAGAAAAAAAGCAGCATATGTTGCAAAAAGAAAGTATCAACATTATTAATTACAATATTATGAATTATTATTTAATAAATTATTTTTTTGTTACAAATTTTCGATTTTCTGCATGAGTGGGAGTTTTTAGGTCCCAATAATTTGTTCTTCATTTATTTAATTCCTGATAATACAAGGTTCCTGTTATAACAACGTAATCCCAACGATCTCTTATTAACAAGGTTTTCTTCTCTTCAATCCGAGGAAGTGGGCTGCAGAACTCTTCTTTGCATTTTCTTTTTCCCAACAACATAACAATCACTCCATGACCAACGTGAACATTTGACAAGGCACAGCTAGTGCTCGACTGTGGGTGGAATATCGCATTTTACATAGGCCTATTGACTATTTCATCTGAAACTCACTAAAAAAAACTAAAAAAAACTAGGGGCCTATACATTTTCCAATTTGCCTCCAAAAGCTCTGATTATTGAGATAACTGGGGACGAGCATTAACCAGACTCAAGGGATATAACGATCTTAATGTTGTTGGGAAGAACATGTTTATTCAAAAACACAATCAGCCCACAAGAGATTCGTGGGTTTTCCCAGGGATGTTTAAAAGAATGACTACTACAACCCTGGGCCTCAACACATCTAGGGGCGGGGGTGGGGCTTGGGGTGAGTGGGGGGAGGGGTGAGGGGGAGGTGGGGGTGGAGGGGAGGTGGGGGTGGAGGGGAGGGGATGGGAGGAGGGGGAGGGGGGCGGGGGTGGAGTGCTACTGGTCTTGGAGCTGGCAGTTTTTAGTTAAGACCATTTTAGCAACACGGTCTTTAAAACACTCACAGTCCATCTTAAAACATTTAGCATGGGCAAAGTGTAAATGATCTTTGGCGCAAGTATCCATCGAAAAATTGCTTTAATTAATAATAAATATCTCCCAGTTAGAAAACTTTGCGACTGGCAAATTTAATATGCACATTTCAAAAATTTGTGAAATGTTGAATTAGGAAAGCGCATTTTTAGTTGCATTTTAACCACTTCAGGACAATTTAAAAAAAAATTGTATACAAGCCTGGGAAAGAGATTTGTGGACTGTCAAAAAATACAACAAACAAACAATAATAATAATAATAATCAAAATGGTGAATTTGTCCGTATTGGGAATAGTCGCTCTTTAAAAACCTAAGTTCAGCAAACACTTAACAACCGGCACACACTGAAACGTCCGTTTGTTTATCCAAAAGCTGACACGACGGGGGAATTTTAAAAAGTCTTCCATGAACCGGGGGAAATCGACGTTGCCAAGAGCATGCCGTGTTTTCGTCTCCCGTTGCACATTTTCCTTTGTTAGCATGCAGTTACTGCGAGTTGCCGAGTGAACTAATGGCTGAAAAACGTGAGGGGAATACTAAATCAGGCAAACGTGATCCCCAGCATGTGGTTTAGAAGTAGGTTACATTTTTTAGAGCAAGTGCTCAACAACCTGTTACGCTCGCTCGCCAATTATTATGTATGAACTATTCTTCCGCAAAGATTTAGAGTCTAGGATTTTAAGCCTATATTTTTTGGGTTAACTTAGCATATAATATGTGCATTATCATGCATTACGGGAGTTGTATAAATACAATGCATGAAGAACTCATATTGAGAACTCATATTTCAGTGTAATGCAGAAAATATGACTTTTAGAAATCTGAAAAACATCCATGGTAAATATGTCATCTTGCAAGTGATCTCACAGCATAGCCATTCTAGAACAGTTATTGATTCTAGTATTATTCTGCATGACTTCGCATGAGCCAGGATTTAAATCAATTTTAGAGCGCATCGGCTAAAAGCAACATGTCAGATTAGATGTCAGAAATACATCAATTAAGAATACTTACGGTAAAGGCGAGTGTAAGATTTGCAGATGATTTTTTTTAAAATCAATTCTCGAAACGACTGCCTTGTGTATTGTCAAGAAGCACAGTGAAGTAATCCAAACAAATTTCAGCTCCACATTTGCAGTACATTTAAACATTTTTGCAATGCACCCATGTCCTGCCAAAGTACATGAAAACATTTTTTTAAAACGAGTTTGCATACTCATTGTTCAAATCACCTTTAATGACCGTGTTCTTCAAAATAATTCTACTTCAGGTGAAATATCTTGATGAGATATTTGTTACCAATGTTCCAATCACTTTGAGTAATGCTTGAGTCACATATTCACCGAGTCCCGTACGAATGTTTCTGCCTACGACAGAATTCTAAGATTTCGGGAAATCGGGAGTTATCGCAGGTGTCAGCGACTCCAATCGCGAGGTGCCCGTGTGTAAGCCGCAAGGGTACCGCTGGATAATTCGCAGACGCCGCACGGTTGAAGATCAATCACACGGCACCCTGCGGCATCCGTACAAATACTGCGGGGCCTGCGCGATGCTGTCTATGACTTGTCTACAAGCTTAAGACCAGTAAAACTTCTACGACATATCGGGAACTTTTAACTCCGCGCTAAAAGCTCCTGCTGCGCCCTACGGTGAGGAAAGAATGCCAAGGCACCCGCAGGATAGCCACGGTACCCTTGCCGCCGCCGTGAGATTTTGAAAATTTTCCCTGAAATTTTGGCCATATATGTGACCTAAGCATAAGGTAAGTGTATAACAACTTGTTTAGTAAGGGTGGATTCACGCGTAAATTTTATGCGTATCGCTTTGAGATGTAGAATTTGTGGTGCAGAAGGAATTTTAAGTGAAACAACGCACTAAAAATCACAGAATCACAAAAACACTTCTGCCCAAGTTTATTCTTTGGTTTTCTGTGTCGTGTCACTCCAAATTCTACAGCATTTCGAGTTACCCAACTACAATCCCCCATTACGTCTGTGTGTGCCACATCTGTACCGGATCTGAAACTAGAATCACGCCACTTAAATGTCTCGGTAACCAACCCCGAACAGCTTGACCCGAAAACATCTTCCCATCATTTGAGTTTCCTGAGGGACGTAAACAGATTCACATCCTCTGAGCCCCTTTGGGAAAAAGAAGTAAAAGAGCACTTGTTTTCACTCCAAATGCATCCATTTGACGATACTTCGCCGACGCCAAATTAGTTGCATGGTCACGTAGAGGAGATTGTATCTCTCATGGATGCTTTAAAGTGATAAGATGGCCGTCAATTTGGGATTCGACGGAAGTGGATTCTTACAAATGTTTCCCAGAAATTTGGCCTTCGTATGCTATCTCGGACATCAGTAACTATGGACCCCTGTTGCACATCTTTTGATGCGCAATTAAATTTACTTAATTGTGGTTTTAGAAATGTCAAGGTAGACAACAGACAATGATGATTATGTATCACCTAAATATCCCCTCGATGTGATTGGAGGATAAAGGTCACATGATAATCAACAGGGGGTTTTATAAGGGAGGTCAATAGTTTACTTCTATGAATATATTCTTTCAGAATTTGTCCTCTGTAGAAAAATAATACACTCTTGCTACGCTCAAAGGTTGGTACTAAATGCATGGCCAATCTGACCTTTCAGTCGCCCGGGACGTTTGTAACGTTTGCAAATTACCATAATATTTTAGTTTAAGAGTGGACGAGAAAGACCTTACTCAAAGTGTGAATATAAATAACAAAAAAACAAACAGCCCGACGCCCTACATGTACATGTATTTCTGTCTAATATGGTATCTTTCTGTAGGAATTAACTGAAGGTGTACACTAAATGAACTCACATTATTTTTTTAAAATAAAGCATTCACTTTTACACAAAACTATACATTACGTAGATTTTAAAGGTTTTTCTTAGATCGAATTGCTGAATTCCAATTCTAATTGAATGTAGCGTTGTAGTCGGCATTAGTCCGTTTCAGGAAAGCATCAGTGTGCATAGTCTGGTGCCTCTGAAGTTGTGAACTTTAATAAACTGTTGCTGTCCTACATGTATGCCAAGGTGCTATTTCCTATCTCCATATTAAAAATGAGGGGGTATATATGCAGATGAGGTATATACGCAGATGGTGTACATAATATGCACATATTGATAGACCATACATAGAATGGTGTCAAAAAAACCACTTATGTGAATAATAAATTCTATTTGTCTACACATGGGGCATCAGATGATGCATGTTAGACAAAGATGTATGTTTTCAGTGTTTATACCTGCAGGAAATCCAGCATATACACGTCAAATCAGTCTAACACATGCAAGACGTTTGCATTTTAAGACAACAAGTGCCTTTGATAAACATGAGATAAAAAGGATGATTTTTTCCTAAAACGTTTGTGAACATGCATTACGCATGACTGTTTGTTCAGCCTTCTGGTAGGCTGTAAGCTGACGAAAATTATTCATGTCGATTACATATAAATGGAGACAAAGTGTAAAAAATACAGCAGGTGAGGAAATTAACAAGTCTTTTGGGAACTGTGGAATCCGTTGTAATGGTTTAAATGAGGTATGGCAAGCACAAACCGCAGTATACATTAAAAGGGGCCATTAAAGACCTGTCCATTAATGTTTTCTTTTCGCGCTACCTCACTGAATCTTACGGGGATCTAAAGTAATACACGGAATCCCTTGAAGCAGAATACCAGTCAATCACACTACATATTGCATAGAATTTTAGCCGGTAACCCATTTTTGCAAAGCAAATAAATGTTATGCTTAGCAAAATTCTGTGCTTGACAGCTCAATGAAATTGGTCCGTTATGACAAGCAAAAAATTGGCTACCCTAGGACATATGCATTTTCTGAGAAACGAGTTGCAAACCTATAAATATAACTCGTTTCTAATGTATATAAGCCTTCAAAATACGGCCTTTTTTGCCATTTAAAGTGTCACCTACAATAAAGGCTGAGTTTGACATGGAAGATAAGAGATGGCAGGAAATCGCAAACTGTTTAATTGGATGCTGTCCCTCGCAGGCGCACGCATATCACAGTATGTTTCAGATCGAAACATGGAATAATTAGGACGGGGCGTTTTGATAAAATAGACATGCAGAGAAAGAGAGATGCGAGAATATAATTTATTGCTCATCTCCTATAAGAAAAAACTAGTCCAATGTACAAATTGAGTCTAAATTTCCACGGTAAAGGGGGCATTTTGGCAACACAGACAATATTTTCCAAAAAATACCTTTGTCCGGTCTCAAAATAAAACAAATAAGTTTCAGTTGTTAAATTAGGCCCAAAAAGAGTTACAAATAGTGTGACGACATGTCTTTCTAAAAACCCTGTGTACAAATTACCAATATACGCTCATAACCGGGACGGCCTAAAATGTAACACAAGTGTCCGTCCCTGTTACGAGCGTATATTGGATGGGCAGTGTGTGAGTTTAGACAGGCACTTTGCGAAATGGACAATAAAACATGACGGGTAGAATTTTGTCAAATGGGCATTAAAAATGACAGGTGGATTTTTGGTTTAAAATGTATACATACTTGAGCGACTAAATTGCATTTTTGTTTAGAATGAAAACACAAAAGTACCTTGTAATCTACGTGACCACATGACCACATCACATGTATATGTATCACGATTTCTAACTTACCTCGTGTAGGTAACCGCTTTATGCATTTGTGCGCCTTTCAATTTTTGCCAGTCTCAGGACGGGTACTTTTTAACGGGTACTTTTTAACCCTATTCAAGACACAAGCTATTCAAAGGAACTTCAACAAAGACATTTTCGAAGACTTTCTTTCACGCATGTTCTTTCTTTGTTGCTTATAAATGGACTTAATACACGTATAACTTGGATTTCACTAAAGCTCTGATAATGTTGAGTTTTTACACATAACCCATCACCACCTCCTAAACTGTTCGTACACTTCACTATTTTAATTTTGTCGAATACACTCCATGCACTATTTTAATTTTGTCGAAAGCATAATGATTATGTGTCACATACTCTCAATGCAGGCTCCATGCACTTCAAAGAAAGCGCCGAGCCTGTGATTTCCGTAAACAAAAGATTAATCACGGGAAAACAGGACTCTTTCCAAGATATTAATCCTTCTGCAACTTGAGCATGTGTGTATATCTAATGGTGGCGCCACAGATGGGTTTGGGACAAAACAAGTCGATAAATCAAATGGTTAGGAACAAAGTTCCACGGTTTGAGCAAAGGCTAATGCTTGTTTACAATCTTTTAATAGTAGTGCGCTAAAAAGGGAACTTGGAGATAATGTAGGTGCCTTGATCGGGATTTCCCCAGTGTGCGGTATACACCAATCCGGTAACTAAGGTCTCCTTCCCTGTACATCCGCCATAGCTGGGGGGCTTCCACTGAATGAACTGTATGTTTTTGCTGTTGTTGAAGCTGCATTTGTTTACTTCGAACAAGTTGCGCGTTTTTGTAGGGTTGTGTGTACGCGAAGGCGGGCGCGTCGCGTGTACGCGAAGGAGGCGCGTCGCGTGCATGGGCGGAGGGGGCGCGTTCGTGCATGTAATGGATGAGCGCTTTTCGTTCTAACAGCAACACAAAACGCACAACCCATGCATTGGACACCCCCCAGCTATAGCGGATATACAGGGAAGTAGACTTTCGTTACCGGATTGGTCTATAAATCCATATCATTATCATCACATTAATTTGTTCTTGGAGAGCCAAATGACTACATGTATACTGCAAGGAAAATAGAGCCATTATACCATAGTCAGGGGCCTTGTTTCGGTCACAAGAGGGCGCCCTTGTAAAAAAAAGTGTGCACGCGCATTTAAATAAATTCATCTTTAATTATCATTTTCTTATAAAAAGATATCCTCTCGGCAGAATCATTACATTGGACAATTTGAACCAATTCTATCTTTCATCCTGTTTGGAACCGGAAGTATACAAACACGAATCAATGGTGCACGTGTCGCATGTAATGTTGGGTTATAGCATTACGTACATTATGTAGACTGGCGAACAAAGGATGTCCACAGTTTGCAGGAAGAGATGACGCTATGTGGACTTGCACAGGTCCACAGTCGGGTTGTCCAAGCTTTAAAAACAAGGTTAGGGGTCAGGGTGGGGGTTCAAAGTTTAGGGTTAGGGTTCAGGGCACAGTTTAGGTGAAAACTGTTTGAATTATTGGAGCAGTTTTTCTAACTACAGGAGAACAAAGGAATGTCCACATAGTGTATGGGTGGGAAGACGTGTTGCACTCGAGTCTTTCCACGGTAAAGGGGGCATTTTGACCATAATTTCTAGAAAATACCTTTGTCTGGTCTCAAAATAAAAGATAAAAGTTTCAGTTGTTCTGAAGAGATAGTACGTGTTTTAGCCTTTCTATTTAAAAACCCTGTGTATAAATTTCCAATGTACTTTACACTTGTAACCGGGACGGATCCACTACTGATTTCGGGTCATGGTCTAAAAATCTTTACTATGACTGTGCAATATCCAACTCACAATCGGAAGGTTGTGGGTTCAAGCCCCACTATGGCCAACGTGTTTGTGTCCTGGGCAAGGCACTCAATCCCAGTAATTGCCTCGTCAACCCAAGCGATATTTGGGGAGCTGTTAGGGGGAATGCCACAATCTAAGTGCTGCAGGGTTGAACGCCTGGCCGACAGCCACCTAGTTGATATAAGCAAAACGGTTCTGGTGATTTCCTGATGGCAGTGGTAATAATGACAACAGTGCCAGGAGCACCCCGCAGGTTTTTATCATACAATTTCATAAAGTGAGAAATATATTCTGATTCTTCTTTTCAATTAGTATCTAGGGTACCTGCACATTAAGCAGAAGGTCCATGGTTCAAATCCCAGTGGAGCCAAGTTGTTTTTTTCACTGCATCCAGATTTCCCAAACTCATGGATATTTGTCTACATTTGTATTGAATTAATTAACCCCGGTGGTCCTTGGGTCCCTGCGATCCCTAAAAAAACAATCACCAATTCTTCTTCTCAGTCTCCCAAAGGTCTTCTATTACAACACCATATAAAGCCCTTATGCACTTCCTCCTTATTCCTACAATCCCTCCCTCTATCCCCAAGTAATTGAACAGAAAATTACATGCTCAGCTAAAACACTGTCGAGGCCTCCTACAAATCCTATTGCAAATTCATTACTTATTCATTATGTTTTGTAATGGAAACTTCACACTTTCCGTTATTCAATCTATCACACGGCAAACACGAATAAAGTCATCGTGATGCCATATTTTATGCCATCTTCACTTCAAGGTATATGGACATCCAAGGAACTTCTGTACCTTAAATGAATTGGCTATAGACACACTGCATTTTTTATGCACACTATAGACCATTTCCAGGACGCCTTCACCGTACATGTCCGCCATAGCTGGGACGTTTTGGGTTGTTGTTAAATCGAACAGGGCGCATCCATGACGTGCGTCGCAATTATGCGCATGCTAAAAGGCTCAGTGTGAATTCACCATTACAACAAACGTGCAAATTGTTCGAAGTGACGACACAATGAGCATCAACACATAACGCATGTAATTCATGCACTGGCCGCATCCCAGCTATGGCGGACATACAGGAAAGGTTTGCATGGTTAATGGGAATGGTCTATACCGAGTGCTTTTCCTGAGAACATTCTAAAACATGTGCTTGGGTTGGACTCGAACAAACGACCTTCTGCATATGAAGAAGACAACTTAATCACTTCACCACTGAGCTTGCCGATGCCAAAAGTCGGGTTCAAATATCTCACAGTGGGAGATTGCAAATATCTCACAGTGGGAGATTGCAAATCTCCCACTTGTTATTAAAATCAGTACAAATTTAACTAGAAATGTTACAAACGAGAAATAGGAAAATATAAATTTACGGCACCAATATATATACAGATTGCGATGCAAATAATGTACATACAATGCATGTAGGGGCTTTGTTAACAGAACATCATTTGTTAAAACCGTCATGAAACTCGAGCCCAAATAAGACACTCTTCCCGGATGTGCTTACGACGACATTGAGCATGTATTACAGAAAGATAATACCTAAAATATCTCCCTTTACAGAAGGGAAGAAAACTTTATAATTACTCTCGAGACATAAACATGATTCGCGACGGAAAAATGAGACTGCATATGTGTCCTTAATTAGCTTGCACAGCGTGAGGTGCAGAACTGCTTGTACACACTACATTGTACATGTACATGTACATGTAGCACGTACGGCACGCGTGTGTAACACGTGTCCACGACCTGGGGGCAGGGGAGGCGGGGGAGGAGGGGAGGCTGGGGGAGGGGGGGGGGGGGGGGGGGGGGGGCTGGGGGAGGGGGGCCTGGGGGAGGGGGCTGGGGAGGGGGAGGGGGAGGGGGAAACAAGGGATTATGGGAACGAGGAAGGGATTATGGAAAAGTTGAAGAAAAGGAAAAGTCATTCTGTGGAGGTTATGGGTTCGAACCTCACTGTGTTCAATGTGTCTGTGTCCCTAAGCAAGACACAGAATCTGAATTGCCTCATTGACCCATTTAGGGAGCTGTTGGGGGAATGCCACAATTTAAATGCTGATAGGTTGTTGATCTTGGCCGAGCAGCCACCTACTTGTACATGTACATGTAGTTAAAGTGTAATGATTCTGATGATTCCCTGATGGCGTCATATATTTTGTCAAGTCACAAGCCAATTATTCCAAGCCAAGTCAAAAGTTTACAAGTTCCTGCAAACCTTTAATCCTAAAAGCAGATCAAAGATATTTTCACATAATTAGTGCCCCTATCACAGTTCACAGTGTTGTAGCAACCATGGGGCCTTTGCACACGTATAGACCGTATCGAATAGCTGCCATCTTGTAGGGCAGTTTCTTTGTTGCTCGAGGACATGCATGGTTGCACATTTTGTACTTACATTGCTGACCAATTTAAATGACAATAGTTCCCCTACAAGATGGCAGCTATTCGATACGGTCTATTTCTGGTTGTCCATCGTAAACGTAATTAGTGACGCACTCTGCGAAAATGATGATTATTTATTTATTCATTTATTCACCACATCCAACAGCGGAGGGACCGCCAATTACAGGAATGGGAGCAAGTGTGGTTGAGTGCCTTGCTCAAGGGCACAGGTGCCACAACCAGTCGCAGCCCGGAATCGAACCTACATTCTAGTACTAGCACAGGAACTTAAGTTCGACGCACTAGACCGCTCGGCCATAACACCCCTACATTTCTATAGCGCACATTCCATATGAGCATGTTCACAGAGTTTACAGAAGCTTACAAGTATCTTCCACCTACACAAGGAGATACATACAGTAGGTGGGTGGCGCCATTGGCAGCCGACAGCCAGAGACACCGGGGAATCCCCTTTTACTCTTTACAAAACAAAAGAGTGCCTCTGGGATCGTTTAAGTGTGTTACTCAACTCACTGGACCAACAGCTTTACATCCCTTCCGAAGGATAGAGCAATTGTGGTTAGATGCCTTGCTCTACATGTAGGGCACAGGTATCGAACCTGCAACCCTAAGTTTTCACCTGAGTATTGCGAGTCAACGACCCAAACCACTCGGCCATGGTACCCCACAAATGAGTTGCTTCTCGCACAGCTTGGGCCGAACTACAACTAGAAATCAGTGGTGAATCCAGGCTCATTAAAATACAAGAATAAAGTGAAAATTCTGCATGGTATATCCAAGTACTGCCAGGAATTGCCATTTTCAAGACCGATTTCTAGTTGCAGTTGCAAAACTGAATTTTAGGTGTGTGAGTGTATGCATACCCTAAATCATAAAGAATATTTAGAGAATTAAGCATCACTAAGATAAACATTCAATCACGATCATTACCCGTCTAGACACTGCGATGCAATAAAAGAATAAAAGATTTCACAAAGAAGATTTGACTTACCTGTTATCATTCCGGTATCAGAGGTTGAAATGAAGAAGTCCAAAGAATGTCGGATTGCGATGCGAGGATCGAGGGGGAACAAAGACGGTCAAAGCAGAACATGGAAAAAGAAAGAGTTATCGAGATTTGATAATCCTTAACACTTTACAAGATACCTCGTCGGTGTGTCACGTAATACGCTCTGGCATTAAAAATGCTTTTAGTCCGCCGAGACTTATCACGTCATTTGACGTGACGCTCAAATAGGAATCGACATGTGAACTTTTTAGCCTCTTGTTAGTCTATTGGTAATGTATATAGCATCTGACACTACCTTTTATCGCTGAAAGACTGGCAAAGTGGGCAAAAGAAGTTGTCAAGACAACAGACTCAAAGTGAAAGATGCAATTCTTAGAACCTTTATTTTTAAACTTCAAGTATATGCTCTTCTGGATAAATGGATATTCTTCCCTTTCAGAACTTCATTTTAAGAATGATTTGGTTTTTCTAGTTTTCCATATGAACACTCTTGGACCACGTGGGAAGATGAAAAAGCATGACTTTTTCCCTGATTTTAGGCACTTTTATCAAATTTCCTGACCTGAAAAATGGAAATCATTTTGGAAATTAGTTTTCCCTAATTTCCAGAATGGCTGGGAACCCAGAACTTTGGGGGAAATTTGTGACACAAAATGGCAAAATCTAAAGTTAACAAACAAAACTGTTTTTAAAGCAATGTACATGTACTCTTATTTCAGATTAATTAACAAATTAATCCATTGTTTTTCTGTTGTGTGCTTTAAATGACGTCTCAATTTAGTGTTTTTAAGTTTTTGTTTTAGATATTATTATTAATTTTCATTTCTGTATTTTCACTTCTTACATTGGCCAATTCACTTTCCCTTCCTCTTGAAACATAAACCTTGTTTTGGACAAGTTGCCCCTTGCTATTGGAGAAACTAAGTACTCATGTATGTCCCACAAGACAAGAGTATCGCGATACTAGGACATATGTACAGCCACGCTGGTCGTCCCAAAAGGCACCAGACACATATTGAGTTCTTTATAATGAAGGCGGCAGTCTAGATTTTGTATGAGATGAACTGCCCTCTGTTTTTCCTCCTTTTCTCACAAAAAAAGCCTGAGGCAAACTTTTAACGAGGTAAAAGGTCGGCTGAAGATGCTTTTTTTTCTTATGGACATGATTCAAATTTCGTGTGACAAACAATTTCTAAATAAATTTCTACACGAGTTTTTTTGCAGATTTATTTTTTGAGCTATCTCCATTTTTGTGACGAGCCATAAACACTTCTGACAAGGCATAAAACTTATGCATAGAGCAGGGGTGCATTCAAGAGCTTTTTCGCTTTCCCGAGACCTTTGAAGTAAATTATAATAATTTGCAATGACAAAGAAATCAAGTTAGAATTTTAAAGTGAAAAACAAAATTCATCAGTACTACATGTAGGCTGTGGTTAAATTATTCTTCAAGACCAATTTTCTTGAGGAAAAGGTCTTGAAACCTTTAGCGATACCTTTCCAGGGCCTGACATAAAATTGTCTTGTATTTTAATATATAAAATATGGATGTGCTTAAACTATGAAACTATAAATGCATGTATCAGTATTACGGGAACAATGTGAATAATTATTCAAAAGCCTTTTTTAGACACTCTGTTTACGAGAGTCTCTCCACATTTTTAGCAAAGTGCTCTCTCTGTTGTCATATGTATGA
Organism: Henricia sp. BOLD:AAB3569; assembly: GCA_037783545.1. Classification (NCBI taxonomy): domain Eukaryota; kingdom Metazoa; phylum Echinodermata; class Asteroidea; order Spinulosida; family Echinasteridae; genus Henricia; species Henricia sp. BOLD:AAB3569. The sequence continues at coordinate 1,705,532 of JBBELK010000454.1, read as the reverse complement.
TTTATGATGTGGAAATGTAAGGTACATTTCTGGCAGAAGAAGACATTTGCAAAATAAATGTCAAGCAGTAGGTCTATACATGTAGCTCGGAATATGTAATGAATATACATTAAATGAATATATTTGTCATGTAAATAATGTAATGAATACTAGTCAACATTTGCTCAGGATTACGAACTAATTTTATTGGTAATTTTTTTCTTCTGAATGTCAGAAATTATACAAGATGTTTTGTTATCTGTTTTCTTACACAAGGGTTATATACGAAAATATTAGCGATTTTTAGCAAAATATGAGTAGTACATTTTGTATATTATGAAATGGATAAAGCAGATGTGACATGCTCAGTAAGAAATTTAAAAAAAGTCTTTTGTAATACTGTTTTGCAATATTTTTCAAAACAAAAATTACTACACTGCATGTACATGTAAGTACATGTAGCTTTTGTTACGAATACTCTCGCAAAAACACCGTACTATAAGTAGCTTTTAAAGTGCCGTCTTCTATTTGCGTACAATGAACAGCTTTTAAAACCATAACAAAAAAATCACTGTCTGCCTGTATCTACGCAAAGCGCCGATCCGCTAACAGTCGCCGTTTCTATTGACCGTTGCGAACAAATTACGCAAAACAAGTTGGCACAAAAGACCGGTTTCTGACAGCTTATTATGAATTTGATTCATGGACCTCGGCTAATGGCCCATCGCGATGCGTTGATGTACTAGCTCATGAATGGGCTATAGCATATAAAGCAGTTAGGCTATTCTTAAACTAGACACAATGATACGCAACGGCATCCATACACGGCATGCATAATTATTTGACTTTAGTTAGTGCATGTGTGACTTTTCTGTGTATGACGTCGTTCACAGTGGCAGTTTACGGTCATCCGTAATTTGTTTCTCTTTATTTTTCCCTAGGGTGCACAAAACATTAAGTAATGACAATCAAATTAAAATTAAATTAAAATTAAAATTAAAAATTACAGAAACTGTAAACAATAAAGAAGCTTATCCAGATTTTTCCAGGAAATGGATTTCGTTCTAACCTAACAATCATATAAAATACCTCCCCAAAATACTATCCATGGGATCTCCAATTCGGATGTGGAAACGATAAGGTTGTATGGTATAATCACTGCACTGCTTTATGGAACTGGAAAAATTAGTTCACAAAACATCGGTGGTTTTGTGACGATAATCTTGAAAATATAGGGATTGAGAGCGCGAAATTTCAGAATGGTAATGAGACAAATATGACAAATGATATGGTATCAAAATCTCAACACCCATGTTAAAAAGGGGGGAGCTCAAAAATGTGATCTGTACATGCTCCTTTAAGGACAAGTGAAAACGGCTAGTAACCTTTAAGTTCTTTGGGCGCCTGTCTTGAAATTACACACGAGCCTACGGACAGCGATCAAGCCATAGCGTCTACCATTGACTAGCGGTGTGTAATTTCAAGAAATAGTCAATAAAGCGGTATCGCCAAACTTTTTAAAATGGGGGGTTGGGGGGTGGGGGGAGCGGGAGGTTAGAGGGGCGGAACAACACTTTGAGGGGGAACAAGGGGGAGGGGCATGACACTTTTTCTGGGGGAGGGGCATGACACTTTCTGGGGAGGGGAAATTTAAACTGTTTGGTTGAAAATAAAACATGATAGTTTAATTTGCTGCAGTCACAATTAAACAAATCTGTCAAATTAAAGATCGAAATTTGTATGCCATAACACATGCGACACGAAATCAATGACAAAAGACTATGAAACAGCATTTGTCACCAACACTCCTTCAATTTTTAATTTGCGCGCAAGATGCAAAAAGACGCTTTCTCAATAAATAAACAGCCTTGTAATTAATCTCAAAAAAGTGGGAGGAGAGAATTTCAAGATTGCCATGGATATTAGACTCGGTAGTCATTCGTCTTGTGAGATAATGGTAATGCGGCGCCAGCAAACAATTAAGTAGGCATTGGCGTATCGCTAATCCAACATCGTTGCCTCTTGTCGGTGCCTTATCTCCGGCATACTCTGGCCCCAGATTGTATAATGATCTTTATCATGCCTCGCGATCGGAGTGATGGGTAATATCGAGTTCGGTTTCAGAATGAAGATTTCTGACTGTTTGACTTTGTAAGTTTGATTATCAGTGTGGTGCCTTAAGGGTTGGAAGTCCTCATGTATCTTGGGGGAGGGGAGTCATGGGGTGTTAAAAACAAAAAAATGGCAATCGAGTTGGCATATAACTACACTATTTTCAGACAAAATATCCTGATTTCCACTGATATTGATATGCATTAGGAGCCTGTCCAAAGTTGTCAACAGTTCCCACTGTAGCTCGAAAGGTTTTACACTTGTAAAATTTTACGATTTAAAATTTAGTAGCAATCGACTCGAGCAGAAAGGTAGGGATAAGCTTACATACAGACAATTTATTTGTACCTTTATAGCACCAAAGACTTATTAATATGGACCAGATAGATGGTCTTAACAGACAAATTCAATCCCCAACGGTCAGCCTTGTCTGTTTTTTGACGGATGGGCCTCCGACGGGGTTATTTGTCACCAGCTGATGAAATTGACTCCCGCCTGAATCAATTTCGCATTTCGTCCGTCCTCGGATGCGTAATTTTGTCACGTGCATTCTCTGGAATCACACGCACATAAAAAAAGATGACAGATGGGGGGAAAAAAACAGATTAAATTTGGGTTATGCGCTGATTTTGATGTCCTTAAAGTAGGGTGGGTAACAAGGGAAACGACTTCGATGTGCATATGTGAGATGTGGCATGACAGCGGGCTAAATTAATTAATTCTGCTTTTATTGAAATATCTGTGCAAGGTCTTTTTTCAACTGTGTTAAGTCGCGGATGGTGGACACAAAGTGAGCAGATTTTACATGCAGCAATCAGACACCCGCTGGGGTGTAGCCTCAAAAGACAGTCAATTTGCTATCCCATTTATTATTTTTGTTAAAGTCATTGGTTTTCATAGCATGGAGTAGGGAGCATTGCTACTCCCCTAGCTGGGATGCCAATCCATCACAGGTTTACCCCCAGCAGTTAGTTGGGTTTCCCAGACAGGTTGTTAGTTACCATCGCATGGAGTGACTGGGAGCATTGCTACTTCCCCTTGATGGGATGCCAATCCATCACAGGTTTACCCCCATCAGTTAGTTGGGTTCCACATAGGGGAAGCTTAGTCACAAATTTCCCCTACTACTACCATCAAATACTAATTACAATGCTCCTGACAATATATTCTACATGTATGTCTTTGGGGAGGGGATTTTGCTAACTCTCCGACGGTGCCTGCAAGCTTGAAAAAATACCTCGAGGTTCGCAGGATTTTGTACATAATCCAAGATTCAACTGAGCACCCAATGGGCAGTTAAATTTTACATCCAGCCTCACTTGGCACAAAATCCCTCTTAATTCCTCTTTGTGACAGCTGAATAGGCGACAGCGCTTCAATCATGGATGCCTGATTGAAAAAAAAACTCAACATCAAAGTTGTTGGGTAGAAATTCACCATAAATGGAAAATGCAAGAGTTGCCGACGATGACTCTAAATTTATGGGGGCACCGATGAATTTTGAAGAACTTCAAGAGGCATTATGGGTCTTTCTATAAATTAGGGGTCCAAAAGTGTGACATTTAGTGTCCCCCGTTACACCTGAGATGTGTTATTTTTCGTACAAAAATCATTAAAATGGCTTTTAAACCATTTTGTATGAATTGTACTTTATGTACTCACTCTTTGAGATGGAAAGTATTTAAAGAACGTGTCCTGAATTTACAAAAACGAGATGTAAAATGTAACGGGGGACACCAACATTGGACCCCTAATTTATAGAAAGACCCTTATAGAATGACAGACTTTCCAAAAGGGGAACGAGGCAAAGTGTAATTCGGAGAATGAAGTGATTTTGTATCTTGGTTTGAATCTTTTAGTAAAAAGTTGGATTCATGCCGAGTCTTTTCCAAGTGTTACGCACGTAAATTTGATGTGCATCGCCTCCAGAAATTACAGCGTGAAGATAATTTGGTGTAAACCGACTCACCGAAAATCACATAATCACAAAAACCTTTGCTGCCCGAGTTGATTTTTTGGTTTTCAGTGCATCGTTTCATTACAATTTCTCTCTGTGCTGAGTTTGCCTGAAGCGTGGAAAATTTTGTGCATGTGATGTGAATCCACCCTCAGGCAATAAGTAAAACATACACCAAGCACGAATATCAGATTTTGACCCAGAATGCCACTCCTCTCGTAGTGTAGTACTAGAAAACAACCAAATGATGACGTTGTGCAAAGCCTAGCGATTCATGACAATTTCCGTTGCTAAGTCTTTTAGCAACCATCCCAGGCCAATGACACTAAAGTCAGCGAACCCTTCAGCTGTGTTTGATTTGTTACGGTTATATACCCCCGTGGCAATGCAGATAAGGATAGATTAATCTTTAAGACAAGAGAAAGATTGAATCGTTATCTAGCCCTTGTGCGTTGGAGGAGTTTACCACGGGACACTGACTTTTTCCAACTGTTCCCAATTTCAACTTCTAAGTACGATTGAGTTGACATAGTCAATTGGTGGCGCTTAGGAGATGAATTCATTTTCATGCGCGAGACGTCGTGTATGTTGTTGCCAATGCCTCTGGGACGTTACTTGAAGATACAATCCTTTGAAGAGGCTTCAACCTTTTATGAAGTCTTAGCCCGAGGCGTGCTGCTCAAACTTTCGAAGTCATCCCGGAGGTAAGGCTGATTTGATCATTGGTTTTAAAAACATGAGTGAAGAGGATGGATGATATTTGAGACAAAAGAACAGGATGCACGGACAGCTAGTACTGTCTCAATAACATGGATCTTATATGTAGCATTTGCATATCATTTGTGACATTTGCATATCATTTGTGACATTTGCATATCATTTGTGACATTTGCATATCATTTGTGACATTTGCATATCATTTGCATGTCATTTACCTAATTTGTAATTGGCTTTCCTTGCATCAAATTAAGGTTCAGCCTTTAGCTCTCTTCAGAACATCAGTCTCAAATTCCACATTTAACTCTAACTGTCAGTACAAACATGACTGATGACTCAGCCATGTTTTTCATCTTAGATCCTGTTCACACAGGGGAAATCACTTTGTTTGATAAAGATTTGATGGAGAGATTTACTGATGTGAAAGCACAGTTCTTGACCAAGTTCTCAACGAAGATTACAATCGCTTTGATCAATGAAGCAAGATCGATTTCTTTCTACGACAAGATCATTTAATTTGACAAAGAAAATCTGCAATGAAAGGGTTGATAAAAACGACTTAAGGATGCTCCAGAGTGAGTTATTTTCACAACGATATCAAGCATGTGACTAAGAGAGAAGTCTCAAAACCACAATCCTCCCCCTGGCTCCACCTACAGATGGACAGACAATCCCTGGGACCTCTGAATCATTTACACAGCCATGTCTCTATTTGACTTCCAGGCATCAGATGCGTCTTCCCTTGGAATCAATAAGAAGAGAACTCGCCTTGGAGGTTCTTGAAGATTTCCAGAGAGACGGAGATTGGAGAACAAAGATGACATTTGAAAAGGGCTTCAGATAGTGAGGGGAAGAGTAGGGGGGTGCATAGTAAATAGAAATGAGGGGCCATTTCATAAAATCAGTCACATTTGATCAAGGTTTGTTCCATGAAATATTTGCAACTTGCTCGCCCACGGGAAAAGGTGATGTAAGTTGCATACTGAAGCAGTATTGCATAACGGATGCTTCTGTGTCCATATTGGAAGAAGAAAATTTAATTTTCTTAAATTAATACTTAATATTTAATACATTTAATAATGAATGTAATATTTGGTGTGGTGTATAGTCACCACAGAAATGAATCAAAAATGGTGCAAGATTTGGTTTGGAATGAAACAACTAAAGATGGGATGAGAAAACAAAATCATGTCGGCTTCATAGGGATTTGAACCCGAGACATATGACTCTCTGGGCAGATGCTCTACCAGCGGAGCTCTGAGGCACATTGGTATACTTCCTCGGGTTTTCCCTACAAACCATTTTTTTCTCTTGGTGTAATTTTTCTCTCATAACGTGTTTGGTTACCCAATCAAACAGTAAAACAAGCAAAATTGGGGATGAAGCAATTTTTTATGCCTTGTAGATCAGCTGGAAGAACATCTGCCATATTTCAAAGATATTTCCTTTCTGCATTTCCTTTTTACTAACTAATCAGCAAAATTGCTGATCATTTTCCTTTTACTTCCATGGGCAGGCTCATTACTATTGCTTCTTCTTTGTAAATAAAGGGGAAAAAGAAGGGTAAAAGCCCAGTAAATCCCCATTTCATCTTGAAAGATTCAACAGTGCCAGAGAAAAACCTTCGCCCCGATAAAAGATAAATCAATGCGGACACCTGATGGAAAAAGAATTTCACCGTCAACAGCCCGAATTGCGGCGAGAATAGCGAGTGGACGGAATGACTCGGGGAAAATGGGCCTAGAGATTATATCGCAGCTGAGACGCTATCGATATCGGCGTGGGGCAATTTTCACTCTGCACCTGCATGTGGCGAAGAAGAATTGGTTGTGTATGCACCGTTGCATCACTCCAATGTAGGAGTTGTCCTTCGACAGGTATCCCGACGAAAGGAAAAGAAAACACAACAAGAAACTAAATTTGGCACTTGAATGTTACACAGTGGTTGACTCTGAATCGTTATCCATCAGATATTTCTTTGCTCGATTTTAAATCCACCCAATAAAGATTTCATCATTAATTTTCACTTAATTGAGTAGCCTACTTTCTTCACTTTGCAACCTGGTTTGAATTCCACCTCTAGGTTATGTGGATTTTTTCACCACAAGTTTATTTATTTTCTTCCCACTTTTAAAACCAAGCATTGTCTCTCACTTAATGACACAAGCTCGTCAATGCGCGAGGAACAAATTTTTTCCACAAATTTCAACGCGCTCAATACTACATGTAGTTGGGCAGTCAGCAGTTACAATCCTGGATGGTGCAGGCTCATTGGTTTACATATGTACATACAAACACACGTATGCACACGCGTGATTCGACTTAATACTGTTAGCTGTCGAGCGCACATGCACTCTCCAAGATCGTAAGAGATCGGGCAAGGTATGGAGCGTGGTGAATTTCGTGGCACGAATTAGCTAGTCGTGCATTGACGAGCCTCCGTCTTTAATAACCAGTTGGTCGGACAGGATTTACATTTTGGGTAAAAATTTACATTAGACCACATAAACAGTGGCTCACAAGTTTTACTGGATCCAAATCTTTTCAGTACCAGAGTCAGAAAATAAAACTTGTTGTCCGACTCTAAATTGACAAAACAAAAAAAAACAAAAAAATAATTTACACGTCTCAGTCTAGTTATGATCATTTGACAACTCTGTTGGTTTTGCTGTAAATGAAACATAAATGAAATAAATAAGACCAGTAAATATCAGAAGTCATATCCCATATTTTCTAAGGTTTGTAGCCTAATACAAACCCACGTCGGAAATTTCACAAATATTAAAATCTTATTCAGATGAGCTTTATACCTAAACTCAATGCAGCTTTATATTTCATTTTCCCTCAAACGCAGGAAACATTCAACCTCCGCAAGAGAAACATTTATCTTTGAAATGTCACCACGCCAAGCCAGACAAATCAAATGTCCTCTGAATAGTTATTCATATTCCCAACGGTACGTTTCCACTATTTTATTGCCGTGGGATAGTTCTAATTGCCCGAAGCATTAATGTTCTCTGCGGACTGAAACATCTGCCGAGTAATAAAGGCAATTTCAAACGACAATTTTGAAATACTATATGTGTATATGGGCCATGTCTACAGGGTGTCCGACGATTAAATGACGACTGCCAAGGAAATCAAATTGATTTTGTTATGTTCCCCGAAGGTACTGTACTTAAAGATCTGCCGCCAGAAACTGCATTTATTTCAGACAATTACAATTTATATGAGTATTAATTGGCATTATCTTCATGTGATATTGAGGATACGGTAAAAAAACAACTGTGTATAAGTTAGCTCAGTACCTCATCTACATTGAGAAGAAAAAAAATGAAAAACTAAGTCCATGATTTTAAGAAATTGTACAAAGCCACCGTCCTATTCAGGCTGGTTCCTAGCTATAAGAAAAACATACAGGGCTATGATAAAGCTGTGGTCAGGGACCTAGTTTTGTTCACATGAGGGAGCACTTGAAAAAATGTGTGTGCACATGGATTTATATAAATTCATGTCCAGACACCCGAGGTAGAATTATTGCAATTTTAATATTCTCCCAGTTATTTGGACATCAAACTATGTGTACTAGTCCTTAGACCTCATTTTCTTTTTCAGAGTCAATGCATAGTTCCGACCTGTCAATCAACCGAACCCGCCGACCAATCATAACAGAGCTAGCAGATGTCGCCAACATAGGTCAAAGTGCACTACGCTCACAACAACATGATCACGCGATATGTTCTGCCGGCCCCATACAATTTGTACAGTGTTGTATGCGACGATCCGGGTGAATTTTTGGTTTCAAGGCCGGTCGTTTCGTTGTTCAAAGGTACGAAAGCACGTATTTCATGATATGACATCCCTGTATTACTGGCCCTTTACTCAGTGTGTTCTAAGATAACTGTCGACCCTGAAACATGAATACCTTTGAGTTTTCTCCAATGAATCTGTGCTTTCCGTTGAAAGTCCCATTGCTTTGTGCGTTGTGTGTCGCCATTTTTGACGATAGCGTGTGAGCCATAGCAAAAATGTCCAAGGGGGAGGGGTTAACTGGGCAAAATCGGAGCTATGCATTAACTTGTTCACTCACAAACAAATAAAATTTTAAATTTGGAGCAACAAGAAGCCCCAAATTTTGTCACAAAGGGACATTGCCAACTGTACATTCTTAGGGGCACTTCTGATGTTTGCAAAAGACACTAAGATAATTAGAAAATAAAGAACTCCATGAAAAAACTCCAAAAGGGCACCATGTCCTCCGTAAAATGTAAGGCTTGAAATAGTGCTCGTGAACAATCCATGTAAGTTTTCCGAAGTTTTTATTTTATTCATTCAAGGAAATGCTTCAAGTGAAGTCCTTGGGGATTCAATATGCTTGTTTAGTGATCACTGTAGACACACACACAAGCTCAAGCAAAACATCTCATTTTGACAGATGAAAATAACTTTTTAAAAATTAAAATGCACAGATCCAAGTCCAAACTTTTCAATCAAAGAAGAGCAGAAAAAGTGCAGAAAAAGTGCAGAAAAAGTGCAGAAAAAGTGCAGAAAAAGTGCAGAGTGTTGTGGTTCTTCTCTAAATCCAATCAGACGAGAGTGCTTTTGACCCACGTTTGCGGCACTGCCGTTAGCAGAGAGGGGACCAACTAAAATCACTGAACTAAAATCAAATCACTGATTTCCCTGGGGAGGAAAGACGACAGCGAAATGTCTGCTTTGGACTTTTAGTGCGAGCACTCTCTGATTTCTCAGATTTTCGCTGGTTATTAAGTTCGTTAGTGGGATGTCGATGCCTCTGGGTTTAGAGGGCAAGGTAAACACTTGAGTTGTAGTGGGTATATAGTTGAGGATGCAATTGCTTGGGATAAAGCTTAACACTTTGATCATCCTTAAATCCTATGAAATCGACCCACATTACTCCAGTTCTCTGCAGTTTTCACTGATCTCTGAGTGCATCAAATGAAAAAAACTCCTCAAAAAAAGGTCGGAAAGTCAAGTTTGACTGACGATTTCTCTCTTGTTGCAAAATAATTTTCCTTGAATTTTATATCATTGGAGAGCCCCGTTATTCCTCTTTATGATGATGTGTCATTTGTTATGATTAAGCAATTGGGGGATGTGCAGCACAGCTGAATACGGGGCGGGTGTAAAGTGAAATGTCACAAAATGCATTGCTATTGTCAAAAAGTGCATTGACACATTCCCATCCTCCAAGCAAAAGGGGAATGCACTGCATGACAATAGCAGTGAATTTTGTGACATTTCACTGTCCACCCACCCCTGTATTCCGCTATACTGCACATCCCTCAATTGATTAATCATAACAAATGACACATCACTGTAAAGAGGAATAACAGGGCTTTCCAATGATACCAAATTCAAGGGAAATGATTTAGTAACAAGAGAGAAATCATCAGTCAAACTTGACTTTCCGAACTTTTTTTGAGGAGTTTAGTTTTTAAAATTGTCAACCATCAGAGAGCTACATGTATAATGTACATGTAGTTCAGACACACAATCCTCCGTGCACTCTTCGATCTGCCAACAAATGGCAGTTGATACCGGTCAAATGATTTACTGAAAGTCATATTTTGCCATTTTACTGCCAATAGATTGAAGATAAGATTAACTGGTACACACACTGCTACTATAGCCCTAAACTGCTCAAGTGCAATATGACTGTATTATGAGTACCAAACAAATGTAAAAGATGGTTATTGGCATGTCACATTTTTGACATGACAAAAATATCCATATTCTTAGAGATATACATGTATAAGAATTTTGCATACAGGCAGCACATTGGACACAGAACATCATGTGACCATTTTAGACTAATTGCATCAAGATGGGATGTAACAATTAGGCCTACTTTCATCAGCCACTTAAAACAAAAACAAAATCAACTTTTATATTCTGTACCAATACAAAAATGTGCACTTTGTTTGGGATGTGTAATTCACATTTTGAACTGATAATATTAACAGGACCTTTCCAATAACAAATCAATGTTCTCGCTTCGTTACATTTGGCAACACACAATTCCCGAAATATAAACAACTGTTGAAGATTAGTGTAGCTGAAATTCATACATCATTTCTCAGAAACATGACTTGTCTAAAAACAAAGTAGCAAGCAGGTATGCAAGATGCCTGTTGCTTGGAAACCAGAATAATTTATGTGGCCAATAACAATTCATGCCCAAAACAGTCGTACGTATCTGCGTGCATTTTGCTTGTGACCATTGACCGAATCCAATTCCCAGGGAAATGTATATTAGATGCCGGCACCTTTCCATTCACGACCTTGTGAGGGCGCTCTTCACAAATACCTATCAGGGATTGGCATCCTGGCTAATCAAGGGCAAACAAATAAAATTTGACACTCAAAGTAATAGTAATATGGACTAATAAAAAGCGGAACATCAATTGCAAAACAATTAAGATGTCTGTGAAAATGATGACAAATTAGTCATGTTGAGAATGGACAATAACAATAAAGAGACCCTAAATTTGTTAACATTTAGTTCAGCTGTTGGCAGTCAAATTAGGTGATTATTATTGCTACATATGTAATTTCTAGGTTATGCCTTGCCCCATTTTTTTTCAAGCACCACTGAAATAATATCGTGATGACATCTCACATAAGACAGGATTTAATGTGTTAAAAAAAGATACGACCATTTTAATACTCTTCAGTGAATTAACTGTTTTTGAACAACAGAGGGCAGCAGACTGCTTCACAAGTTCTTCACACACAAGAGTTTTGAAGTAAAGTACCCATGAAACTGGCAGTCCAAATGTATCATTGGATGATTTGCACAAGTACATGTACCGTAGTACATATGTATTTCTTCAAAATGTCTGGTTTGGTTTTACATGTAAATGCCCAACACTTTGGAGTTTTTTTTTTGGGGGGGAGGGGATGGGGTGGAGGGTGTTGTGGGGACACAAATGCACAATTCGATACAGTACTTAAGTGCAATGGAAATGAAATAACCAAAAATGTGAGAAAAAATCCTCATCAGGATTCTAACCAGACATCTGACATACCAGGCTGCATGATGCTCTACCAGCTGAGCTATGAGGCACAGTGGTATACTCCCTCAGGTTTTCCCAAGACAGCTGACACACCGGGCAGATATGCTCTACCAGCTGAGCTATGAGGCATAGTGGTATACTACATATATTCCCTCAGGTTTCCCCCATGACACACCAGGCAGATGCTCTACCGGCTGAGCTATGATGCACAGTGGTGTATACTCCCTAAGGTTTCCCCCACGACCTCGGACACACCACGCATATGCTCTACCAGCTGAGCTATGAGGCACAGTGGTATACTCCCTCAATTTTTTCCAAAACAACCCAATGTCTGTGTGTATACTATATGTTGTGTCACTGTACATTTGTACAAACTGTGGTCAGCATATATAGCACCCTCTGTTGACTCCAGTGTTGTATCAACATGCAATGCAAATCACGACTTACAACTTACACGAGCAATGTTCAATACAATCAGGATGCACGGGATAATAAAAATTACAAAGTCTAATTTGTGTGCAACAGGGATGTAATCTAGACATTTAGGGGACCTTTTCGATCAGAATATTACAGCGATAATGAATAATTTATTTGTAATTAGTGAATACAATCTTTGTGTGTGCATGTTCCATATGCACTGACTAAGGCCCGGGCACAAACAAGAAAGTGTTTTTAAGACTGGCCAGCCGGTTTTTATCGACCGTTTAAGACTGGCCACGTGACGTGCTCTCGGCCAATAGGGATGCGTAAACTGTCTAAGGTATTTATGAATGGTAATATAAACACCTTAACAGGCGTGTTTAAAGTTCTACGTGGCCTTAAAGATGGAGATTTAAACATAACATTTTGCCAAACCTGAAATGGTGTCTGAAACACTAGGTAGTTCTAAATTTACAACAGGCCCTGGGATGTGACCCACTGACCCATTTCTTTTCAAAGATGCAAGTGCATTTTAGGAGGCCAGAAGGCATTTGCTCCTGTTGCCACAGATGTCCTCCCCCACAGTCCTACACTTTTTTGATTTTCTAGTGGAAGTGCCCTAGGAATACATAATTACTGGTGCCCTTTCAGTGACGAAATTTGCGGCTCGAATTGTTGATGGATTTTTCAAACAAAACGGTTTGGGAAAAACATTCTAAATTTTTACAAAACGATTTGGGGTTTAGTTAATGTTCATGTAGCTCTATGACTAACGTTGTCGGTAGAATACAACATTTTTGCAAGTAAAAATGGGGGAAAAAACACCAGTGCTGACTTAAACTGAACAAAATTCTAGTTTCAAGATGACTAGAGTTGCAGTTCCGATAATTGAACAAGTTCCCTAGGGGCTGCAATGGTTTCCCCAGGTGGAAACGCTAGTGAATCGATCTTGTTTCCATAAATAGACTTACCTCATTTGGGAACTTGTACGTACACAACAGCCCAAGAAATTAAGGGAACGCACTTTGGATGGATTATTTTGAGAAAGGGATATGTAGGGTATTACATCTTAAAGGCATTATGAAACACTGAGTTTTGTTGTAATTTTTGAAAATTTACGGTTTAGGGACTAACAAATTATTAAAACAGGCACTTGTTTTAATGACCTGTTTAAATTTTTGCGTAGCTGTCAGAAAAAAAAGCCAGGATTTTTTCCCGTTTTGTTACAAAACAGCCACCATTGTAGTCTCATGACATTTTAGGACGAGGATGTTAAAAGTGATTAAATTTAGCGAATCCGACATTGCGCACAGTATAGTCGAGTTTAGCGAAACTGATTATTTAAATTATTGGGCATAAGGTCTACTAAGGGATAACTTCGTAAGTTATGCAGGGGGTAGGTCCTGTCGCTTTAGGACTTATTTCAAGTCTGACTTCATGTATAATGTACCAGTTATGCATAGGGACCTTCCCATAATTGGTGAAGAATACGCAATCTCAGACTTGAGATAAGTCTAAAAACGACAGGACCTACCCCCTGTAGTAAATGTCTGCACATTTTCTTAATGGTACCGCCTGAGTTATGCAACATTTTTTTGAACTGATTGGCAGTCATTACGACCAGTTAAAAATAGGCTTTAGTGAAAGACAACAACACTATACGGTAATTAACAGGGCCCAATTTCATAACACTGTTTAGCAGAAAATTATGCTTAGCACAGATAAAAAGTTGTTCTAAAAAAAAAATAATAATAAAATAATAAATCAGAATACCACCTCAATATCATTTGTATAACTTTTTACTGGTGTCAATTCTAGCTAAAGTACAAACATTTGAAGCAATGAAAGCAGCATTTTTTGGCTATAAACATAATACCATGAAATTGGGCCAACATTTTAATTATTTCGCCTCCAGAGCAATAATTCTAATTTAACATGCCACTTGGTTTCTGCATGACCTATTTATGGATTAATTTTCATTTCGTAATATGACGACTAGTATCAACAGTTGCATATCATGAGACGTATGCAATTTTGATGCATGCATGTACGGCTCACGCTCAGGGGCCAATTTCATAGAGCCGCCTAACAGCCTATTCTTAACCGAGAGTCAGGCTATATCATCGACATCGTTAACGGTAAGCAACTGAAAACATGCCTTAACAGCACAGCTAAACTTAGTGATGCAACAATAGCCGTTTCCACGTGCAGGCATGGTTAACCACACCGTGACCATAGCACATCTGCTACAGTAAGCACCCTGTTACTGCTTGCACGGCGAAATTGGCTTAGTTCTGTACAACCATAACTATTTTTATTACAAGCATGAGTAACATTATATAGCTTTTGTAACTCGTCTCTCCCCTTTCATGCGTGACTTCATTTCTGGCTGTTTTTATTGTGATAGTGTACGGGTGTACTGGTACATACATGTACATGTAGATATTGATCAATTTCAAAGATGTACGTAGAAGTTAACAATTTTGTGGCACAGTTTCTTACTACAGAAAGTAAACCCTATGCCAAAATTAGCGATCATCTTTGTAAAAGGTAATATACCATGAATTTAAGGTACAACAGTTAATTTAATGTACAAAACATTCCAGTCTTTTATTAAAGAACTACCTTCGAGGATAAATTCCCAACTATTCAAAATATTTTAACAATCCAACTTACCTTTTTGAAACATAGAAAACATTATCACAGAATGGCGTGTCCAATGCGAGAGCTATGCCCATAGGACAGTCGTCTTCAAGCTCAGATGGTTAAATAAGCCTCCTACAAACCCGACTTCCTTCTCATTGTAAAAACCAGCTTATTTGCAAGTCAAACTGCAACACGATCAGCCATAACTTCTTAATAGCATCATAAAGTCCCTGTACCTAATGAGGCATGTAGGGCATATAGATTGTTTCTTTAGGTTTAATTCATCATTTGACGATTTGAATGTGTTAAAGTCGCCATTTCATGCGCCGGTCATAAATTTTGGCTCTCATCAATGTTAATGTGAAATGCTTGGATGACTTGGAGTGGATTCACACAGAGCCTTTTTGAGTGTAAATTTGATGCGCGTCGTTTTAAGAAAAAAAATCACAAAAGAATTTCTTCCGCCCAGTCGATACTGTTTTTACTCAAAATTCTCTCCATGCCCTTTTTCCTCAAATCTACGTGCATCAAATTCACCCCGAGTACAAACCTAGAAAGGTCCATTTTCTTTCATTTTTTGGCTCCCCTTTGAGGTCTTTAAAATCTCTTTTGATCAAACTTAAAATTTTCATTAACATTTTTAAAAAGATCTGCTCCAATTCAGAAACATGAAATACAAACAGAATTGGAAAATAGAGAGTAACGACAAAGGCGCCAGAAAGAATTTGTACACACGCTTCATGTTAGATTAACTGCGCATGCACTGTACTATGTGGCGTGCTCCCTGCTGCTGACCAATTAGCGCTCAGCATTCTGAACACGTCATTCCCGACATTAGCCTTATACTTTTATCGCCATTCTTGCGTTTTGCTCTGATGAGTGCAAGTTGAAAAGTGCTTTAGCATGTCTTTGTCGTTACTTAATTCTATTTTCCGATTTTCCAGTACCAAACGCCTATTCACACACAGAATTATACCTCTTTACCTTGACTTAACCCAACTCACGGTGGCTCAGCCGAAAACATCTTACGCTTTAGCAATTTATTTGACACTTACTGTCTATTTAATTGGGCCAGGTCATCAAGACATTTGGAATGCATTCTTACATTCCGATATCGAGTAATTTCCTCTGACTGCAATGTTCCTTGCCACATCATGCATGTACATGTAGCTGTCTGTATAATGATGACCACCAAGGTTGAAGATTAAGATGGAGAGAGATATTGATCTGTAAATCTCCTTCCAATGTAATTTGAAATTGGAAAACAGGCAGGCTTAGAGGCAGTGTGAATTGAGTGGGAAACCAGGGGTGTGTGAATTAAATATTGTCTGTGACAAATTTGCAAGGTAGCTAGTTCATTCTCACTTTTTAAATCTTACTGCAAACTTATGATAAATTTAGCCCCAATCAGAGTTATTATCAAGCGGAAGCCAATCACACAAGTTCGCTCAAGTTTTCTGGGCAAGTGACGTGGTTATAATAGACCGATCCAGTAAGCTCCGCCCATTTAGAAATTGCCCAGCAACATGCCACACATGTGAAACACGTGTGCAGTAGAGTCGCGTGGCCGCGCCGTGCGTCAGCGTCCGCGCCCTGGTCAGCGCGTATTGAAACACGCACATGCACACAGAAACTGCACGCTCGAAAGCAAAATGTGCACTTAAGTATCCGGTCGTATGCGTGCACGTACAACACGCCTGCATTACGCGTAACGCGAGCGATCGAACAAAAACATCTCGACACACATCTAGAACGCAGTGAATGCACAACATAGCAAAACGACAAGCTAATTTTGGTGAGTTTTTCCCGTTTACACAAAAACACATTTATGAAGGGATTAAAAGTAGGTTAGGATAGTCTTATACAATCCGTTGTAAGCAGGGTCCTCTGTGCTGATAAAAATGATGTTTATGGTGTTTTTGCGTCACTCGTGCTGCATTTGCCGTAGCTCTGTGCACAACATTTTGGGGACTCGGGTAACCAAACATTTTGGTTACCTGAACCTGAGGCTGTGATTGGTCAATTCCAAAATGGGCGGAGCTTACGGTCTATTGATTATTATTCGGGCGTTTCACAATAAAAGTGAAACTAAGAGTTTGACGTGGAAAGGCTACATTCGACATGCGCGTGTGCGTCATGCTTGGGGGAAAAAGGTCGACACGAGTATTGCTAAACGTGTGATAAAGAATGCCTTTGTTGGAGTTCTATTCTCGAGAAAAGAGCACTAAATGAGTTACCTGGTCAACTTTCCTGTGCAACAGTTGCCCAGGAAAAGTAACCGCTGGACTCGGGAAAAGTTACTGCAAGGAAAACGTCCTAGGCCTTCCGCATTGGACTTGGAAAAAATACCCCCAAAAAGGCCAATGCGGACAGGGCTTTAGACATTTTTTCTTTCTTGTTTGTGAAGTAACATTTTTAATTTTATAACTGCAAATGAAGTACAGTAAACTCTCATTATAGCGCTCTTCAAGGATCCAAAATAATTTGAGCTTTATATCCAGAGAGCGCTATAACCAATGCATACACAATGCAGAGAATAATGGCTGGGACTTGGATAAAAGGAGCTTTATATCGAGAAGAGCTTTATATCAGGGGGTGTTATGACGAGAGTTTACTGTAGTGCACTTTAAGTTACTTGGGTTAATTGCAGCCTGACCTGAACTTGCATTAGACTGTTTACAAAAATAGTAAATAAATACTCACCGATTATAACTTTTTTGTGGAAGTACTGAGTAAATCCCCTGACGAAGCCACGTACCGAAGCGCTGCGCTTTCTACCATAAGATGACATCATGACAGCACCTTGCATGGTGGATTTTGTTGACGGGGGTGCAGGCGTGTAAACTCGAGAATGGAAATAGCAAGCCAAAACCAAGTTGCAAATGAGCTTTTACTTTTGACAGGAGTCAAGTCGCTAAAACACTTGTTGTGTTGTTGTCCTGTTAGTTTTTGGTTGTTATCGGAGTTGGCTTATTGATTTGATATGAGTTCCTCAAACACTTCCCGCGCCGAGGTATACTATAAATGAAGGTGTGTTTCACAGCTCTGCCAAAAACTTTCCAGGAAATTTTACTTCTGATCTAAGTCTGATCCAAGTTTCATTCACTGAGAATTTAGTCTGATATTGATGTTGGGATACAGGAAAAAAATCCTGGACGAAAAACCATGCTGCAAAGTCAAATTTTAGATGTAAGTGTCCTCACTGCTGGCACATCCATACAAAGAGTCAACCAAGGCACTGCTGTCCAGTTGTATATACTCACTTCCACTTCCAACACAAATTTGCTCCAAGTTTGACGGTGCTTGAATTACAAACCGAATTTCCTCACAGCTAGTCCAACTTGGCCTTTAGAAATCCAACCCAAACTTCGCATGCACAACACTGTCAACTATAGGGCTGAAAACTGCAGCATACAACTTTGACAATACTCACTACTGTACTACCAGTACACGTAGACTTTTTATGAGGCAAAACCTTTTCAAAGATTTGCACAGTGGAATGCTGTATTTATTTACGGTAACTGGTGTATAGGCCTATGCAGTGAACCATGTCCAGAAAACAGACCGGTCCAGTGGCTCATGTACATGTAGATGGTCTGTTGATCAGCATGAAGAGAGTTGTTGGGTGTATATCCTAGGCAAGCCAAATAGGGCTTTGGCAAATCGTGGCAACAAATAAAAGGTCTTTGTCATAAATATTTGATTCAATTTTGTATGCGAGGCCTCATGCCTTCCTAATGAAAATCGGGACACTTTAGGCCGTCCCAGTTATGAGCGTATATTTGAAATTTTTACACAGGGTTTTTAGAAAGGCATGTTGTCACACTATTTGTGACCCTTGGGCCTAAGTTATCTCTTCAGAACAACTTAAACTTATTTATTTTATTTTGAGACCAGACAAAGAATATGGTCTGTGTATGTTGTCAAAATGCCCCCTTTACCGTGGAAAGACTCGTTTACAAATTGAATGAATATGGCTTGAGACGCACACCAGCTGCACAAGAATCCACACATTGAAGCGAAATACATCCAGTGAAAGCCACTCATTTCACAAACACACCGTTAACTTGTTTTACCAGTGCGTGTATAAGCTGCCTGGTGCACATTTCATCAATTGTGACAAATTTGGGAGACATTTTAAAGGAAAAAGTCACGCTCTAAACACCAGCAAGGTGTTTATATCCAAACAGTCCAGACCCACTTTATATTGATCTGAATACTGGTTTGGAGGTGTGAGAATTAAAGGTTAGCTAACAAAGGAGGGCTTCGTTCAGCGAGAATATGCAATCTAGTAGCTCCAATTAACCTAGATACGAGACACTATCGCCGGCAAGACCTTTCTTATGACCTTTGCAAGACGTCAATAAATCTGAATGATTCTGGTGAGATTGAGAACGAACTCATGAAGAAGTCTTTCCGATTTGAAAATTAGAAAGTTTGGTTATATTAGAACTAGAGCCAAGTTCAGTCTGTTTGAGTGCATCGTGAGTGTGTCTGTTGCAAGTCTGCTGCGAGTCTGTTGAAAATCTGTTACGAATCTGTCGAAAGTCTTTTGTGAGTCCGTCGTGAGTCTGTCGCAAGACAGTCGCAAATCTATCGCGAGTCTGTTGCAAGTTTGTCATGAGTCCGTCACAAGCCCGTTGCGAGTCTATCACGAGTCCAATGCGAGTCTGTCGCGAGTCTGCAGCGAGTCCTCTACAAGTGTGTCTCATTTTGAGTATGTCATGAGTCCGTCACAAATTAAGTCCAGTGAATACAAAAACAGTAGTCCCGGCTCTACACGTGTCATATCTAACATATATTGCTATAGCAAACGGCATGTAAACCCTGTCATACCCCCTCCCCCTTCGCCCTCCTCAGCAGTAACAACATGAGAGAGTCTTTCTTATTGTGTACTAGGTCTCGCTGTTTAGCAAATATTGTGGCTCCATGCAAAAATCAAAATACATGTACAAAATGTCCCTCAGTACTTTCGCGTACTTTCAAATAACAGCAATTTAGTTTTAGAGTCGGGAGAAATTTCAACATCACGAATCTGACTATCTAATTACAAAGACTCAGAAGCGGCAATATTGGTCCCCAATATAATGTAACCATGACAACCGGTGGCATATATCCATTGTACGCGCTGTTGTTTGGGTGTGTATATACAGTAAAATTGAGCAATTTAGCATTGAAAAAACCCAAGGCTACCACGGCAGGTACGTGTTCTATTCAGAATACGATAGAATAATCAATGATTTTTCTGACTCTGAGAAAAAAATTTCGATGATGGAGACAAATCTTTATGTGGCTGTCTTAATTCTCTTCAAAGTCAGTATATAGACTCCTTTGCACCAGCGGCCATGACAGGGGGAAGGTTTCAAATTTAAATGATGTGACAATAGATCCAAAAAGTGCATACTCGTGCATGACGCACGGTGACAATGTGCATGCCCTCTGTCATGGCCGCCTGTGCAAGGAGTTTATACAGGAATTGCACAAATCCACCAAATTATGAAATACCTTTTGGCGTATTTCATGAAATACTCATTAAAATACAAAAACACAATGGAAATTCCTGGCGGTGCCCAGATACTGCCTGGAATGTCCGTGTTTCGCCTAGAATTTCCTTTGAATTTTTGTATTTTAATGAGCGTGGATCTGCCACAGATTTCTTCTTATGGTCGCAAAAACTCAACTTATAGCCTGCGCGACTTATACTACGGGTCACCATTATATTCTTAATTTTGTCTTGAAAAGTTTTAAAGTTTTTGTTCCACATGATCTGAGGCATTGGCAATCACGAATAGACTGTGATAGACATAACCCACTCTACATCCAGGGGGCAAAAAAAGAGTGTATCCTAATTAATTGGTTAGTGGCCCAGTTCACGCAGTACGGCCAATTAATCTAAAAGTTGGTGTCGTTCTTCATATCGCAGACTCAATGATCGTCATATTGCGGACTCAATATGGTTATGAAATGACTCGTCAAAGCCTTTCACAATTTTGGTGTTGACAGCTCATATTGGGTCTATATGTAGGTTCCTAGGCAACAGATATTTATGCAACCAGAAGTAAGAACAGGGCCAATGTTATAAAAACGTTCAGGTGCCGAAACCTGGGTAGTTGTGGGTGGCAGTATGGGGTGGTTTCAGAAATAGAAAACGAAATTGTGCACAGCTACATGTACATGTATATCAGCAATTGTGAATTTGGATTGTCACATGTCCCTGACATGTCACTCTAAAAAATCGCATTAGGATCAGTCAAGCCTAAATATTTACAGATCGATGCCCGATTACAAGAGTCGGCTGTTGATGGTACAAAGTAGAAAAGAATCTTATCAAGTATTATATTAAGAGAGCTTTTTGACATGCAGGCCTTGACAAGCTTGGAATAAAATGTGGTATTTGTTTGTCATGGGAAGGTGCAAATTAGTTTTAACAAGTATAGTGGTGTTAGCAAACATACATGCTTATAAAATAAAATATATAATGTAGCATCAGATCATGTACGTTACGCGTTTTAAAACTTACCTATTTACATTAAAATCACACTTTTGACAACAAAATATTCATTTTTACAACCAACAGTTTCCCTTATTTCAGAAAATAATTTCAGAGGGGAAAATGGGAAATTGTTGTTGCTTGTTGTGTCCGTTAATTTCTTTACTGTTGGGTTTGTTTGAATCTACTCATTGACCAATCAGGGGCAAGGAAATTCACCTGCAACTTTGTTTAGCCAGTCACAAAACGGCGGTGTTTGTGAGTCTCTCTCTTTACTTTAGTGAGTCTCAGCACGTTTTACATCATGACAACGAAAACTTGACAGGGTGTTATTTCTTCGCGTGTACCCCTTGGACTACAGGTTAGCCAAGCACATGGCAGGATCTCGCAATCTCTCTTAAAATTTTGGGGGAAATGGTTTTGTGAGGAGTGAAGAAAATGTTAAAATAACAAGGCAATGTTCCTTGCTTGCGGATGGAAAGATTATGTTTGGACAGTTACATCCTGACACACCCACGTCACGGGATTTGTGTGCAAACATCAAGCACGTATTTTACGAAGACCTTCGTATTTATACAACTCGAAAATGGACGGTGAGTTCGCAATTCAGAAGTCCTTGTTTCCAGCTTTTGATTTGGGCCCACCATATCGATCAATTTACTTGCCCAGCGGGATCCCACGCAGTATGCGGCTAATATTTGACCGAGTCGGTCCTGAGGGCAGGTGTCTAGGAAGGAAACGAACTGAGACCTTTGCAGTAATCACACAGTTCTCCTACGCTTTCCGCCGAATTAGTCTACCATTATAGTTACCTGTTATTATAAGGCCAATGAAGATAGACCTGTGGAGAGCATTCGGGCCAGATAGCTACAAGGTGCAAAATTAAAGAAGCGCGTTCAGATTTTTCCAGAAAATGGATTTCGTTCTAAGCTAAGAATCATATAAAATACCTCCCCAAAATACTTACCAGGGGAAGATCGAAAACAGAAAATTTGCAATCTCCAATTTGGATGTGGAAGAAAAAATGCTGGTGTGACACTGCACTGCTTTATGGAACGGATGAATTAATTTACAAAACATTGGTGGTTTTTTTGACGATGTCCTTAAAAGTACACAGATTGAATGGTAATGGTAAAAGTACACATTTCAGAATGGTATTGAGAAAACCATGACAAAAGATCTTGTATCAAAATCTCAACACCCATGGGAAAAATGTGGAGCTCAAAAATGTGATCTTGACACTCGCCTTTAAGGCGAAATAAAATCTCCCGACCAAAAAAACGGCATCAGGTTGGACACTTTTGTTGCGCGAGAGTCTAGTGACTGTTAAGTGCACACTGAAATTTCATATCACGTTGAAACTGAATCTACGGTGTAGGTGTGTATGTGTTGTTTCGGTCACCTGGAACTAGTCTCGCCTCAAGGCTTTGTATGCTAATCTCGCTGATTGCGATTGACATACATGTCTGCTAGGCAATTTGGGCAAATCTTCCGAATGCTTCTAAATTGATCAAGCCAGCTGCAACGGATAATGAAGAGTTGGTAACATACAGTCACGAG
This sequence comes from Henricia sp. BOLD:AAB3569, assembly GCA_037783545.1. Classification (NCBI taxonomy): domain Eukaryota; kingdom Metazoa; phylum Echinodermata; class Asteroidea; order Spinulosida; family Echinasteridae; genus Henricia; species Henricia sp. BOLD:AAB3569. The sequence continues at coordinate 1,682,611 of JBBELK010000454.1, read as the reverse complement.
TGTCGACAACAAGTCTTGTTGAGATGCATGTCTTACTGAACACTACATAAACAAGTCAGACATGGGACAAAGATTGGCACTCGGCAGCATTTTCTAATGTGACAAGCTATGACTTAGTAGGCTGTTGGACAGTTCAAACCACTTCTTCCTTTTGGCTAAATCGTTTATTAAAATTTTAGGACTTGCAGATTCTGTATGTACGGCTAATTTAAAGGGCCCCTTATTTGGGATTTTTATCAATGAAATCTATGCTATAAAACCAATATACTCAGTTACATTCATAAAAATCCTATTTGGAACTTGTTTTAGGGGTTAAAACAAAGGTTTTTAGTTTTTATGCTAATGAAATGTGCATATTCATAACCAAGGTCATGATGTCACAAGAGGCAAATACAGGAAAATCACATTCAACTGTGCACAAAATATTCCACTTTTTTTCTCAAACGTCCTGGAACTTTTGTAATCCATAACTGTTTGAGTTTGTTCTACATGTTTCCTGTTGTAAGCCATGACGAAACTGGGGGAGAAAACTGCAGCAATTTGCCACAAATCCAACTTGAAGTATTATGTTTTTTCTTAACTTTTCCCTTCTGTCTTCCTTACGTGATGCACTCCAAACAGCGCCCTCTGTCTGTGGTTTATTGCAATGAAATCTTCAAAGTTGAAAAAGGCTACCTTTTATTGATTTTACATCCAAACGAACAATAACATGTCTTGCTGAACAAGTAATCCATCATATGAAGCAAAGATTAGGCAAAAAGTTGTTTAGCATGTCATGGGCCCTTTAAATATATACCATGGCTAGTATAGGCCTACTAATCCCGTCCTCACAATGATGTGAATGACCAATTTTTTCTCACTAATTGTATTCAATAACCCCGTCTAGGGTCATTATGTTTTAATCCCCCAGGCACAGAGCTGTTAGAATTATCGATCTAATAAGAGCAAACGAGCCGATCAATTAAAAACGGCCGTCTGAGGACGATGCGGCGATCGGACGGTAATCCAGATGTTTGCCACCCCGGGAGGAAAAAGACAATTATCGAACCGTTGGGTGCCACTTACTGAAAACGCTTGTTAACGGTCACCTTAAAACCGGCTAGAAATGATTGGTGGAGAGGGTAAATAGATGGTTGTTATGGATACTGAGGAAAAGTTGCACAGGTGGAGGGCAAGGACAAACGCAAAATCCAAATTGCTGACACCAACAAATTAAATTGAATTGACAATACTCAAATTTTTGCGAATTTCAAGTGGGAAACGAGGCTTATTTTCACCCCAGCGTCAGTGGGAAAAGGCCTAAAGTGTACATAATAATAATAATAATAACAACATTTATATAGCGCGCATTTCATATAAATATGTTCATGTGCGCTGCACATGATTTTAAAACAAAACTAATTACATCATCGTTACTTAATTAAGATTAAAAATCATAAATCAAAGGCAAGTTTAAAAAGGTACGTTTTAACTTCGGTTTTTAACTTCTCAAGACTCCTAAGATTTCTGATGTGACCTGGAAGTTTGGACCATAGTTTAGGGGCAGCGGTCTGAAAAGCACAATCGCCTAATGAAACTTTTAACATTTAACATTCCCCGGAGTCAGTAACACACTATTCATTGAACGAAGACTATATCTGTTTTGACATTGAAGGGGCACTGGGGCCAACTTAGCAGGGCATGAGGCCATTGGCTTTGGTGGCCTCGGTTAATAATCGCCTGGTAAAAGTACATACATAGACATTACTTACCTGTTTTATTCATTGATAGATAAATGAGAATCCAAGATGAATGTACGGCAACATCGGTAGACACAAACATGAAAAATAAAAAGAGAAACAAAACGTTAAGGATGATGATAACATTCTTTCTAAAATGTACAAACAAATTAAGTTTCAGACAGGCACAATAAATTTTTTAAATTTTTTAAATGATACATGTAGGTTTTGCATGAATTCTAAGCTGGGACGGGTAACCAGAGACACATATTTGTTGTATTACCCTCCCCCCCTCTCCCCTTGGCCCGTGGGAATACTGATGAACCCAGACAGTATCTAGGACACATTTGACATTATTGCCAGATGAAGCATCACTATGGATGAACACATTTTCAGCACATGGTACATTGATTTGGCAGTTAGGACAATGCTTGTACGCACTACTACAAATTTCTGGCAGTTTTTCTTTTCTTTGCTTTTTTCTGAACTTGAGGTTTCTGAACCATCGTGTGAAAATCATGACAAATGCATGGTGTGTTATCATTTTGTTATGTGGCATTCCGCATTTATGAATCAATGGAAACAAATATTAATTGCCTCTAGCTATAAAGCTTCTGCACCAGCACCGGCGGCCATGACAGGGGGAAGGTTTTCATATTTAAATGATGTAACATGGTAACAATGTGATTGCCCCCTGTCATGGCCGCCGTGCAAAGGCTCTATTCCAAATTCAATAAGGGGCCGTAAAAAGTTGTCCATATTTTTACAGTTTTACAGAGCATAGTTTCTTCAAGACCCCCTTCCTCCCCCGAAATACTACTTAACATTTGTTACAGTGCATGTAAAGTCGTTTGCGCGGCCCTCGACCACCCTCCCCCCTTTCACAAAACGGCGGTGTTTGTGAGTCTCTCTCTTTACTTTAGTGAGTCTCAGCACGTTTTACATCATGACAACGAAAACTTGACAGGGTGTTATTTCTTCGCGTGTACCCCTTGGACTACAGGTTATAGCCAAGCACATGGCAGGATCTCGCAATCTCTCTTAAAATTTGGGGGAAATGGTTTTGTGAGGAGTAAAGACAATTTAAAAATAACAAGGCAATGTTCCTTGCTTGCGGATGGAAAGATTATGTTTGGACAGTTACATCCTGACACACCCACGTCACGGGATTTCTGTGCAAACATCAAGCACGTATTTTACGAAGACCTTCGTATTTATACAACTCGAAAATGGACGGTGAGTTCGCAATTCAGAAGTCCTTGTTTCCAGCTTTTGATTTGGGCCCACCATATCGATCAATTTACTTGCCCAGCGGGATCCCACGCAGTATGCGGCTAATATTTGACCGAGTCGGTCCTGAGGGCAGGTGTCTAGGAAGGAAACGAACTGAGACCTTTGCAGTAATCACACAGTTCTCCTACGCTTTCCGCCGAATTAGTCTACCATTATAGTTACCTGTTATTATAAGGCCAATGAAGATAGACCTGTGGAGAGCATTCGGGCCAGATAGCTACAAGGTGCAAAATTAAAGAAGCGCGTTCAGATTTTTCCAGAAAATGGATTTCGTTCTAAGCTAAGAATCATATAAAATACCTCCCCAAAATACTTACCAGGGGAAGATCGAAAACAGAAAATTTGCAATCTCCAATTTGGATGTGGAAGAAAAAATGCTGGTGTGACACTGCACTGCTTTATGGAACGGATGAATTAATTTACAAAACATTGGTGGTTTTTTTGACGATGTCCTTAAAAGTACACAGATTGAATGGTAATGGTAAAAGTACACATTTCAGAATGGTATTGAGAAAACCATGACAAAAGATCTTGTATCAAAATCTCAACACCCATGGGAAAAATGTGGAGCTCAAAAATGTGATCTTGACACTCGCCTTTAAGGCGAAATAAAATCTCCCGACCAAAAAAACGGCATCAGGTTGGACACTTTTGTTGCGCGAGAGTCTAGTGACTGTTAAGTGCACACTGAAATTTCATATCACGTTGAAACTGAATCTACGGTGTAGGTGTGTATGTGTTGTTTCGGTCACCTGGAACTAGTCTCGCCTCAAGGCTTTGTATGCTAATCTCGCTGATTGCGATTGACATACATGTCTGCTAGGCAATTTGGGCAAATCTTCCGAATGCTTCTAAATTGATCAAGCCAGCTGCAACGGATAATGAAGAGTTGGTAACATACAGTCACGAGTGTCGACAACAAGTCTTGTTGAGATGCATGTCTTACTGAACACTACATAAACAAGTCAGACATGGGACAAAGATTGGCACTCGGCAGCATTTTCTAATGTGACAAGCTATGACTTAGTAGGCTGTTGGACAGTTCAAACCACTTCTTCCTTTTGGCTAAATCGTTTATTAAAATTTTAGGACTTGCAGATTCTGTATGTACGGCTAATTTAAAGGGCCCCTTATTTGGGATTTTTATCAATGAAATCTATGCTATAAAACCAATATACTCAGTTACATTCATAAAAATCCTATTTGGAACTTGTTTTAGGGGTTAAAACAAAGGTTTTTAGTTTTTATGCTAATGAAATGTGCATATTCATAACCAAGGTCATGATGTCACAAGAGGCAAATACAGGAAAATCACATTCAACTGTGCACAAAATATTCCACTTTTTTTCTCAAACGTCCTGGAACTTTTGTAATCCATAACTGTTTGAGTTTGTTCTACATGTTTCCTGTTGTAAGCCATGACGAAACTGGGGGAGAAAACTGCAGCAATTTGCCACAAATCCAACTTGAAGTATTATGTTTTTTCTTAACTTTTCCCTTCTGTCTTCCTTACGTGATGCACTCCAAACAGCGCCCTCTGTCTGTGGTTTATTGCAATGAAATCTTCAAAGTTGAAAAAGGCTACCTTTTATTGATTTTACATCCAAACGAACAATAACATGTCTTGCTGAACAAGTAATCCATCATATGAAGCAAAGATTAGGCAAAAAGTTGTTTAGCATGTCATGGGCCCTTTAAATATATACCATGGCTAGTATAGGCCTACTAATCCCGTCCTCACAATGATGTGAATGACCAATTTTTTCTCACTAATTGTATTCAATAACCCCGTCTAGGGTCATTATGTTTTAATCCCCCAGGCACAGAGCTGTTAGAATTATCGATCTAATAAGAGCAAACGAGCCGATCAATTAAAAACGGCCGTCTGAGGACGATGCGGCGATCGGACGGTAATCCAGATGTTTGCCACCCCGGGAGGAAAAAGACAATTATCGAACCGTTGGGTGCCACTTACTGAAAACGCTTGTTAACGGTCACCTTAAAACCGGCTAGAAATGATTGGTGGAGAGGGTAAATAGATGGTTGTTATGGATACTGAGGAAAAGTTGCACAGGTGGAGGGCAAGGACAAACGCAAAATCCAAATTGCTGACACCAACAAATTAAATTGAATTGACAATACTCAAATTTTTGCGAATTTCAAGTGGGAAACGAGGCTTATTTTCACCCCAGCGTCAGTGGGAAAAGGCCTAAAGTGTACATAATAATAATAATAATAACAACATTTATATAGCGCGCATTTCATATAAATATGTTCATGTGCGCTGCACATGATTTTAAAACAAAACTAATTACATCATCGTTACTTAATTAAGATTAAAAATCATAAATCAAAGGCAAGTTTAAAAAGGTACGTTTTAACTTCGGTTTTTAACTTCTCAAGACTCCTAAGATTTCTGATGTGACCTGGAAGTTTGGACCATAGTTTAGGGGCAGCGGTCTGAAAAGCACAATCGCCTAATGAAACTTTTAACATTTAACATTCCCCGGAGTCAGTAACACACTATTCATTGAACGAAGACTATATCTGTTTTGACATTGAAGGGGCACTGGGGCCAACTTAGCAGGGCATGAGGCCATTGGCTTTGGTGGCCTCGGTTAATAATCGCCTGGTAAAAGTACATACATAGACATTACTTACCTGTTTTATTCATTGATAGATAAATGAGAATCCAAGATGAATGTACGGCAACATCGGTAGACACAAACATGAAAAATAAAAAGAGAAACAAAACGTTAAGGATGATGATAACATTCTTTCTAAAATGTACAAACAAATTAAGTTTCAGACAGGCACAATAAATTTTTTAAATTTTTTAAATGATACATGTAGGTTTTGCATGAATTCTAAGCTGGGACGGGTAACCAGAGACACATATTTGTTGTATTACCCTCCCCCCCTCTCCCCTTGGCCCGTGGGAATACTGATGAACCCAGACAGTATCTAGGACACATTTGACATTATTGCCAGATGAAGCATCACTATGGATGAACACATTTTCAGCACATGGTACATTGATTTGGCAGTTAGGACAATGCTTGTACGCACTACTACAAATTTCTGGCAGTTTTTCTTTTCTTTGCTTTTTTCTGAACTTGAGGTTTCTGAACCATCGTGTGAAAATCATGACAAATGCATGGTGTGTTATCATTTTGTTATGTGGCATTCCGCATTTATGAATCAATGGAAACAAATATTAATTGCCTCTAGCTATAAAGCTTCTGCACCAGCACCGGCGGCCATGACAGGGGGAAGGTTTTCATATTTAAATGATGTAACATGGTAACAATGTGATTGCCCCCTGTCATGGCCGCCGTGCAAAGGCTCTATTCCAAATTCAATAAGGGGCCGTAAAAAGTTGTCCATATTTTTACAGTTTTACAGAGCATAGTTTCTTCAAGACCCCCTTCCTCCCCCGAAATACTACTTAACATTTGTTACAGTGCATGTAAAGTCGTTTGCGCGGCCCTCGACCACCCTCCCCCCTTTCTACGCTTTGTATATAGAACCGTGACAATATTGACAACTGAGCCTTTTCGAAGTTACACTCGCACATGCCCCAGCATTTAATTCACTGTTGCCGCCCATTTCTTCCGACTTGGGGAGGGGGGAGGGGAGGCTGGGGAAGGGGGGTTGGGGGATGGGGAGGGGGGAAGTTTCACTTTTTTCAGGGTATCTTTCACAGGTTCAAGCCAGTTGGTGTTTGCTTTATGACCCAACAATCCTCAAATGTTTCTGGATTTATAGTTTCATCGGGAGACATATTTCTTATTTCAGCACTTTTAACAGAAAGTTTGAACATACATGTCAGAGTTTAACGGCCAATTTATTCAATTTCTGAAAATGTCAGCAAATATTACATATAAAGCATCAGTGTTTTGTGCTCAGACAGGGCATTGCAATCTCAGCAGATGTTCATGTGCATGGAAATGTTAACATGGAAATCAATCAATCGACAGCCCGTTTCAGGAAACAACATTCAACAACCTGAAAACATAAAACAATATGACGTTCCAAATGAAAGCTTTTCACAAATATGGATTCACAATTTAGCATTTATATCATTTTCTGATGAATATTAATATTTATTTACAGTTACTTGATGATTACAGGATTTAAACCAAGGCCAGCCAATCCATAAAGAGGTACCACTGTCTGTAATTATGACCTTTTAAAGGACAACAGATGATCATTAAACAAAAAGTGCAAGACCTACACCGTGTTAATTACACTGATCCATCCTGAGATCTCAGGGAATTTCCACTCTGCTAAGCGACGATACAATACCCTGAGGAAACACACGCAAATCTGTGGAGTAAGCCGGCTGTTGTGTTCGGACAACTCACGCCCGAGTCATTTTGATGTAATTTAATAAATTCGGTCATGTTATGTACAGAAACGATTTCTATACTTTCCAGAAATTGTATTGGGTTCTGTTCCTTATGACTGTCCCATTCCTACCAAAATTTCTAGCGACGATCTTAATTTACTTTGCAGTTTTTCAAATTAATAACAGGGATGCATGCTCACGAATCTAATGGAACGGATTCCCAAGTATGCTTTAAATAGCAACTAATCGCCGACGCGGACAACGGCCAGCCTTACCGAGTACATGTATCACATTCATGCACGGTGTTTACAATCTGCGCGCGTGACATTTGAATGCCTGCATTGCACTGCCAAGCGTCCTGATTGGTCCAGCAGAGGCGACAAGATTTCTGTCGCCTGTTCCCCCGCGAAATGGGGCCGGTTTCAACAGGGCCTCGGTAGGCAGGAGTTGGAAAGTGCGTTAAAGGGGCACTGTTGCAAGAGGATGACATTGGTCCCGAGCTCGGGATTAAGATTGATCCCCTGATAAGAAAGCGTCAGTATTAACCGCAATGATCCCGAGTGCCGCATTTACATTCTGTAGTTGATTTCGAGCGTGGTGCCAGAAGTTGCAGTCAAAGAGCATGACCTTTGACTGCATGTACTGATTAATGTGTGCATGGGTGGTGCATATACAGAGTACAAGACCACTTGAATTTCGCGGGTTTTTCCCCCGCTACGGCTGTGGAGCGGATGTGGCAGGATGCGGTAAAGATTCATTGCTTATCTAACCGTAAACTGATCCCAAGCTCGGGATCGAACCCTCCGCGCAACGCGAGACCAAAAATCTCGGGGTCTGATCCGGGGACAATTTGGTCCCGAGAGCGTTTACACTCAGTTTGTAATCCGGGGCTGATCCCGCGCTCGGTGTTCGACAGGGTGCAAGGATGCATAGGGGTCATTTGAGGACATCTTAATAGATTGTGTATTTAAAAGGTTCTCAGATTGTTAAGATATAGTCCGTGGTTCTCAACAAATTTTTTTTCTTCAGTAAATTAAAGCATTTACTTTGAAATCATACTTTGAACTTTAGACATCGGCAACCCCGTGCAAAATGCTGTTTTGCACGGCCATTTTTGCGCCTTGTCTATAGACTTGCCCACGTCCGACTTGGTATTTGGTCTGTGATCCGCGACAGCTGTAACGTGACTAACCGTAACGTTACTAACCATGATTTTTCAATAGTTCTTGAAACTGGTGTCCTGGCATTTACAAAAACACACGGCGACGCCAGTAAACAAGCAATGAAAAAAATATGAGGGTTTGTTTCAGTTGTGTCCCATTTAAGGAAACGTTTTGTTTCAAGACTTTTTTGTAACCAAGATTAAAATCTTTATTACAGTTCACAAAATGGGGCTAAATGATTTTAGTTATTACTGTCCAGTACATGTTGGTGAGATGCATTGATGGTACCAAAATGGAGAACTGACAGGCTTGCATGTTGATACAATTAACAGAGGATAGAACTCCAGTAAATTGCTAAAAAACTCTGTTTGATAGGATAGGGCGACAATTTGTGTGTAAAAAAGCTATATTAGGGCGACACGCTCAATAGGGCGACAATTTGGTGTCGCCCTAATATTTTTGAGATTAAAAACCATTTTTTAAGGTCAAAAACAATTTGTTTTAAATCGAGAACCATTTTTATTAGGTCTAGAACCGTCTCTCTTAGGTCTGTAACCATTTTTGGAAGCTTTGGGTAGAGAAATTTGGTGTCAATTTGAGTGATTCTTCCCGAAATTTCGGTGGTCCCGGGGGAAGGCTTTCCGAATTGTCGCCCTATTGCTGCATCCAGGGTTATTACAATATGTATCGTTATTAACCGTGGAATTGCCCACAGGGAAGTTTTAGAAAGGTATATTGTCAGACTATTTGTTACCATTTGGGGGTGTTGAACAAGTTACAGTTATTTCTTCTAATTTGAGAGAAGATAAAAGAATCAAATTATCTTGATTGTCAAAAGGGGGCTTCAATATGAGAAAAAAATAATCACCGATTGGCAGGGAAAAAGACAGAACCTTTCAGAGAATTCCTTTAAATGCATAAAAAAAACTTTGAGAAAATGATGGGCAGAAATGCTTTTTCATTAATTGAGCACATGAAAAACTGGACAAAATGTTAGAAATGTTGTCTGGACTCATTAACTGAGCATTGCAGAATGGCAGCCAAAAGATCAAAGGTGTATTTATGGAGGATTCAATTTCCCTACAAACAGCTGGGCGAGAGATCGAGGGACGAACAAACATGAACATACACCTGGTTGGTGCGAGCCGAGATGCTAGAATGTGACAACAGTTGGTCAGGCCGACACGAACAACATGAACAGCAGGGCCTGTGTGGCATGGCTGGCGCCAGCGGCACGGTAAAATATAATAGCTGTAAGCCCAGACGGCAAAGTTTTAACGTGTGTAAAAAAGAGTTGCAACGTCCAAAAATGTTAATCAACCATTTGACTGGAAAAACCTTACTCAAATGGAAGAGAAGTGGTTCCAACTGTTCAATGTATTGATTCCGCCCAAGATGATATATTTTTATTTAAAAAACGATAATTGAACATTAATTAATATAAATGCATATATTTTTTACAAAGGCTCCTTGTGTGAATGAAACTAGGCCCCTAGTTGCAGTGTAGTGTAAGCAACCAGCCTAAATAGGACGGTGGCTTTGCACAATTTCTCGAAAGCATATGAATCGACACAGTTAAAGTCCATTGCTTTGTCGGAACATAGATGAGGTGCTGTTCAAATATATTTATTTACACAGGTTTTTTTATTTATCACACACATCCTCAAACATCAATTCTGTAATATTTCTTTAAGATGTCACATTCATGTGTAATTTTTTTCCTCTGAACATTTCTTCCACAGGTTTCTTCAGACTTACTAGATGTAGCTCCAGCGAAATGCGATAATTGCATTTATAAAACACGATATCAGTTTGCATGCACTGCATTAAAGTGAAATTTGATACATGCAGCCAAGTACGAGGTATCCAAAGTATAAACATTGCAAAAAGAAATTCAAATGTAATACTCAAAATGAAATTAATGTCTTTGCCAGATGGTCGCTGCTCAGGGAAGATCACGCTACAAGATGGGGTGGGGGGGGGGGGGAGCAGGAACTTGACACAAGATGATCTCTCTTTCCTCACTTGCTTCTAAGAAAGTACATGTGGTCTATTTGTGTTCTTAATAAATTATTCACTATCATCGGTGTATCCACTAGCACCAAAGTGTCTGGAGAAGTGTATGGTCTAACGTCTTAGGGGGATTGGAGTAGATTTGGAGCTGCCCTTGTAGAGTTCATTTCAGCAAAAACTGGCATTTGTTTTTGGTTCAGCAAAATTGGAATTTCGAGGCGACATCAACATGTAGGGATGGATGGTTGGTTTACGAATGGCATGCACAATACCTCCATGCAATTGGGATTGTGCAGACCACCACACACGTGTGCATGTGAAAATTAATGGATCTCATTGTTGTTTTGATGTGCGTCCACGTTTAAAAAGCACAACACGCATTTACTGCATTGTGACGTGGTTTCCTTTGACTCCCAAAACAACACAAACAATGCACATGTGCGTGGTCCACAAGAGCTCATTAGAGTCTTTTCATTGCATAAAATCTTTTGTAAAATTCGCAGATCTCTAAAAATGTCTAGTTGGGGTTGCGGGTTCGAATCCGGCTGCGGTACCTGTGCCCTTGCTCTATCCTTCGGAAGGGATGTAAAGCCGTTGGTCCAGTGTGTTAGGTAACGGTAACACACTCTAAAGATCCCAGAGCATTATTTCGTGAAGAGCAAGGGGAATCCCCGGTGTCTCTGGCCATTTCTAATTCTAATTCTAAATGGGTATTTCCTCACACTTGCGAGTGACAGTGCAATGAGCACTATTGAGGAATCCTTGGTATGAATACCAGAAAGAAATAATAATAATAATAATATCACTTAATGCCGCAAAGGGACGACACGCCGGAAAGACTTTGCCAGACTACCACCGAAATTTCGGCTAAAAGACATCGATTGGACACCAAAATTCTGTTACCAAAAGGTTCCCAAAATGGTTCCAGACCTAAGAGAGATGGTTCTAGACCTAATAAAAATGGTTCTCGATTTGAAAAAGATGGATTTTGACCTTAAAAAAAATGATTTTTGGCCTCCAAAATATTGGGGTTACACCAAATTGTCGCCCTAACCGACCGCGTCACCCTTACATGACTCTCTACACAAAAAGTGTCGCCCCATTGAATAAAATAAAGAAATAGTAGTTAATACCCAGTAAATTCCTAACTCAACTGGCACAAAATGTACAAAATGCCAATTGCTAACTCATGTGTAATATGCAAGGACACTTGAACGCTGTTAGGGAGAATAAAATTTACATAATCCCACAGTGCAAGCATCCTCCTACATCATAGAATATGGGGAATTTAGAGGCACAAATCGTGATTACCATGCCCCGGGCAATCAGGAAGAAAAATATGAGACGTCCCTAGTCATTTCGATAGTGGAAGATATTTTGTTTGGTAATAAAGTACGGATGCGGTTTACAAATTTATAGCCTGGACAGATGTAGGGGATAAACAGAACGGGTTATTACACTTTTCACTACTTAAGGTATCAAGCTCTATGCCCCCAAAAAAGCATACACGAAGGTTGCAAACCAATGCTTTGGAATTTATGGCTAGGGTTGATTCTAAAGTTCCTGTCGGTTTACATCGTGGCCGTGGTAACTTGACAGGGAAGTTAGTTTTCCCTGTGTCCCGTATTAGTTTTCTAATTCTACCACACAACCACGGTAGTTTAAAAACAAAAAAGTCACTTTAGAATCAACCCTAGCCATAAATTCCAATAAAATTTAAAAAACAACCAAAATTGCCACCGAATTATTTCACTCGGCATCACTGAGGCTCAAAAAAATCCAATTAAACTGGGTACCGTATGTACTATTTCTATTGCCACTTAAGCCGTGTCCGTATTGGACTAATTTTGGTAAAACTTACGGAGAGCTCCGTAAATTCTACCAAATTTAGTCCAATGCGGACGGCCGGAAAACACCCGAAATTGTAATGTGTCGACTGTCGATTGTAATTGTTCCGCTACGTCGTTGTAATTCTTACGGGGCGAGCTGGGTCGCGGAAGAATTACATTGTAGATTTTATAGCACTGGAAAGTCCCGTGCGGACAGGCATTGTAATGTAAAACGATCTTTACGGTCATGAAACGTATCGAAAATAACATGTGATATGTGTGTGAGTGAATACGCGCGCTTTCTTCACACAGACATGACAGCAGAACATCCGGTGTCACGTTACGCGATCGTTTGTAGGACGCCCTCATTAGTTTTAGGGGCGACAGCATTGTAAAAGATTACGCGGCGGAAAGCCTGAAATAAATCCACGTACGGACGCACGGAAGAATTACCACGATGGAATGTTTACAGCGGCCCGCGGAAACCTTTTACAAAATTTAGTCCAATGCGGACGCGGCTTTATTGCGATTCTTGTACCCACTTCACAATACAGTAAAGTCACATGGAATGCACTATAGTTCTACCAGCAAATTTATCACAGGGCCTGTGACGTCCTAAACAACTTTGTGCCTAAGCTTTGCTTCATAATGACGGATTACTTGTTCTGCAAGACATACTATTGTTCGTTTGGATGTAAAATCAATAAAAGGTGGCATTTTTCAACTTTGAAGATTTCATTGCAATAAATCACAGACAGAGGGCGCTGTTTTGAGTGCATCACATAAGGAAGACAGAAGGGAAAAGTTAAGAAAAAACATAAGACTTCAAGTTGGACTTGTGGCAAATTGCTGCAGTTTCTACCCCCAGTTTTGTCATGACTTACAGCAGGCAACATGTAAAACAAACTCAAACAGCCATGGATTACAAAAGTTTCAGGAAAATTGAGAAAAAAGTGGAATCTTTTGTGCACAGGTCAATGTGATTTTCCTGTGTTTGCCTCTTGTGACGTCGTGACCTTGGTCATGAATATGCATATTCGCATTAGCATAAAAACTAAAAACCTTTGTTTTAACCCCCAAAGCAAGCTCCAAATAGGATTTTTATGACTTTAACTGAGTAAAGTGGTTTTAAAGCATAGATTTCATTGATAAAAATCCTAAATAAGGGGCCCTTTAAGTGGTGTTCCCATTGGACTTTTTGGGGGTAAATCTCCTGTGGTTGTATGGGAGATTAACAAAATTAAGTCCAATGGGTACGCATGGACAATTAGCGTCCCTGTAAAGTTACCGCGACCATGATGTAAAACTTACAGGGCGAGAGAGGCCGCGGAAACTTTCCGCTCAGCCGCGGGAGTTTTACAGGGCCCTCAAAGTCCAATGGGAACAGTTTTGCCCTGTAAAATGAACACGACCCTGCAGTAAACTATGGGCCTGCACGGCAAAAGTTTACTGCAAGGTCGCGGTAGCTTTCCGCATTGGCACTGAAAGCAACTGCAAATGGGAACGCATGGGAAGATTACACGAAGGAATGTTACCGAAGGTCGCGGTAACTTTCTTTGAGACAGCGGAAAAGAAAGTCTAATAGGAACATGCCTTATACTGGAAATCACATACTGGAAAACAGTAAACTTAAATTAGTCAGAGTTGCATAAAAATATGAGAATGACATGATTTATTTAAGTTAATCTGTTTGTAAATGACATGATTTGTTTCAATTCACTGGCTGCAATGCATGCATGCAATTCCAATTTTCTTCGGAGATGGATTTTATATGCTCCCAAAACTGACACCTCACATCTCACCTGATTTGAAAGTTAAATTTTGCTGTGTTTTATAGGACTCCCTCCTATACCATGATTGGTGGACTGAACCCAGGTACCTAGGGGTGTGTTCAATTGATCACGTTCAAATGACTTACCTACAAATTGCCACGTGCATCATGATTTTGAGTGTATTTTTTGTGACGCGCATCGGTTGCGCCGTATTTCGAAATTTTTTTGAGCATCAGGTGTGCGTGTTTGGAACATGTTCCAGCGTGTATTGTGCGTGCGCGTACTTTATGGCATTTAATATGCAGTAGCATTTTGTCCTGCGAAGATGGTGTCTGTGAACGTGATCAATAGCACGAGACCACAATGGTTCATCATTGGGCAAAATTATATCAGTACTTAAAGGCATACTGTATCATTTTCAATAACCCAAAATTTTACACAGAGTGTTGATAGCAATTGGGCAACAATCACCACATGAATTTCTTTGTGTCCAAGATGGTACGTTCTGAAAGAAGTTACGGTAGTTTTCTAAAAAAATTGTGTGCATACACATTTTTTACCATTCATGGATTTTAAAGGTTTTCTGAAGCATCTATGTAGTTCAAATTTCTGCAGGGTACATAGGGGTTTTAAATATCTTCTCCACCAATATGTGAGAACTGCACAGGCAAGATTTCAGCCAATTAGACTCTTTTCTAAGCATCTTATGGCAAAGTACCTTGCCCAGGGACACACGCACCATTCAAACCCACTGAGGTCCCAAGTTCTGTACACTACCTAGTCTACTCAGCAGTAACTCATGACGGGCCCCTCTTTTGAAGGGACCCCTCATCTGGGCCCATCTATCTAACAGCACGTCTATGCTAACGACCTTTTAGTCTCACATCACTGGTTTCCTGTCACCTTTTGCATAATGTTCATGCCATCTGCACTGGTTCCAGATGATTAACCAGACATGGTTGAACAGTTATACTGGTAGTTTGTGCAACTGAAGACATAATTTGACAAAAGTACTATCGTCAACTCTTGCATAAAATGACTGATTGATTCGCTGAGGTCAAGTACACTGAAGACGAGGCCTCAACAAAAATGTTCAATGCATACAGCTAGGTCCTAGGTCCTAGGTGTAAAGTGTTACATGTTACTGTTGATGTATGTTTACTATAAGTTCAATATAGTGGCTTTCGTCAGGGTAATTGTCAAGCTCATTCAAATTCAATGGATTTAGACAGATACTGCCCTCTGAATCCATTGTATTCCTGTAATTTAAAGTCCAATTATACGATTGACAATAACCCAAAATCTTAATGAACGAGTTGACAGGGTAACCTTACTCAAGCGGAAAATTTAAGTGGTAGGCCTAACAACTGTCCAATAAAATGATTGCTCCCAAGATGGTATCTTTGTATAAGGAAAGAATAAATGAAGATGAACTTATATAAATGAGTGTGCATACACGCTTATTTACAAGAGCGCCCTTATGCCAACGAAACTAGACCCTTGACTACCATGGTATCATGGGTCAGTTTTCCATGCAGTACGGACAAGGAATTAGCCGAAATAGGACGGTGGCTTTGCACAATTTCTTAAAAGCATGGACACAGTTTTTCATTGTTTCTTCAAACGTAGATAGTGATACTGAGCTGACTTATACACAAGTTGGTTTTTATCATACACATCCTCAATCACACATGGAGATAACGCCGTTTGTAACAGTTTTCTAATCCTGTAACCCATCTTTAATGAGCCTACATGTAGCTATGCCAATGTTCATTCAAGCAGAAACATTTGAGTGACACGAACCACCTCCGTGTATCTTCAAAGCGGGCTTGAGCAGTCAAACGATTTCACGTATCAGTAAGCGTGATGCGAAAGACCTTTATTTGTCAAATGTTTTTACTGTCCTTGCTTATCAACTGAAACAAATTTGAGTGCTCTTACTCAAGTACGACAGCCCCCCTTATCAGATTGTTCTGTTTGATGAGTCATGGCTTGAGGCGGAAAAACTGTCTTCCTGCCTCGCATTTGGGTCAAGGAGTAGGGTCCTTGTTATGTAAGATGAGAAATTTGTACAGGGAGGTTTTTAGACAGGGACAGCTGTCACAGTACATGCATGTATCCATTACCAATTTTGCATTTTGGGTTTAAATTAGTTACTTAAAACAATTTAAAGGCCAATGTAGGCCTATCATTTGCAAGATGGAACTAATACGGATTCCTGGAATTAACTAATAACGTATCTAAAGAAGAATGTTAATAAACTAGCCTGCACAAAATTCAAACAAAGATGCATCACTGTGGGGGGGGGGGGGGGGGGTGTCAGAGCCAATGTGTATGCCAATGTTAAAGTCAATGGAAGACGTCACAAATGTTGCCAAAAAATGCGTACAGGGGAGGGAGGAGGGGTCTAAAAAATCGGGGGGAGGGGGGGGGGGGGGGGGGGGGGGGTGGGGGTGTCAGAGCCAATGCGTATGCCAATGTTAAAGTCAATGGATGACGTCACAAATGTTGCCAAAAAATGCATACAGGGGAGGGAGGAGGGGTCTAAAAAATCAGCATTTCGTGCGGACATACTTAATGGACAGCCCCCCTAGGTGGCTACCTGGCCAAGGTGCACAACCCTATCAGCAGTTAGATTGTGGTATTCTCCCTAACAGCTCTCCAAATATCGCTTGAGTTTATGAGGTAATTGAGATAAGTGTCTTGCCCATGGGAACAAACATGTTGGCACAAGTGGGGCTCGAACCCATAACCCTTCAATCACGGGCACGGCTGTGTACCCACTAGACCACACTTTAATCTTTCAATTTAGAACCGCAAAGAAAATTGCCCATGGAAGCAGCTGGTTGTTGCTGCCATTAAATGTGCACATGACGACCTTGTACGCTTCGCCCTTCCCCCTTTGCACACAATTGTAGCCTCAACTGATCAATATTTCACTTCCATTTTGTTTGATTTAGGTTTGGCGCGATTGTTTAGGATCCTGTTTGAGCTCACGACTTGCAAACTCTACAAAAGGTGCCGTGTGTGGAGTAAAATTCAATTTCCCGGCTGCAAAGCACGATTGTAAACATCGTCCATCAGTGCTTCATTGTTTGGGGTAATTTGTGTTGAATGCATGCTCATCGTATACACAAAGCGAAAAGCTCATTTTGTGTGGGTGTTGTATGAAGATTCAGTCAATTAAACAATGCATTTCTTTTAAATGTGGAATAACAAGAGAAATTTGTACAACCAAAAACCTGCTAATGAAAAAAAAAAAAATAAATAAATAAAGCCAGAATTCAATTTGAAAATCTTCTCACTAAGGGATCAGTAGCTGAGTCAAATTTTGTTTATTATTTATTAAAACTTGGGTACCATAACTCCAAACAAAATTGTTTCACTTAAAGTCACAGGCTCGTCAGCAATGCGCGCGCGCCAAATTCGTGCCACGAAATACGCAGCTCCATAGCAAAGGCATGGAGCTGCGTATTTCGTGGCACGAATTTGGCGCGCGCGCATTGCTGACGAGCCTGTGCCTTTAAGTGAAATTTTTTTTTTTTAGTTATGGTACTCAAGTTTTAATAAATAATAAAAAAATTACTTCCCCTTATCCCAAGTTTAGTTGTTTAATTTCAATGGTGATCAGGCACCATACCAGATGTTGTGTTCGTTACTTTGCCCAGTTGCGCCACCTTGCAACACCGAGAGAAAAATTTTGTCCATAGGGAAAACCTGAGGGAGTATACCAACTGTGCCTTATAGCTCAGCTAGAGCATTTGCCTGGTGAGTCAGAGGTCTCGGGTTCGAATCCCGATAAGGCCCTTGGTTATTCCCCTCAAAACAGATTTTGCAATTTTAAGTGAAACCTCCGTTTAAACAACTTTTAACTTTTAATGAGTTCAAGTATAAAATAACTTATTAAAGTTATTACTATGCTAATGAGATTGACCTTAGTTTAGAAATAATTGCACTGAATTTAAAAATGTATTTTAATAATTTTATTGGAGTGGTAAAATAAAATTCTTTGCCTTTTGTTAATACAATTGGCTGCTTTCATATGAGTAACACTACTATTTTTACTCCTATTTTGCTAACCTGCACTACAATAACAATTTCATAGTCCGTAATTACACCCTAGACCAGGTTTAATTCAGTGAAGATCAATTAAATAAAGTTTTGTGACAAGAAATCAAACGTACGTAAACCTGTAAGAAAAACACCTCAGGGCTGAAAACTGCTTTTCCAATAAATGGTCAAATCAACAGGACGGTGTTTTCTGACACAACACTTAAAAACACATCAATTCCTGCACTACCGAGTCGTTCATGCACTCTAACATATACGTATTGCATCGTGTACACGCAATTTCACCAAGCACTGTACAGTTCCATTCATTACTTTGAACATATTATGAGAATATGGCTACTTGGTAACTATGGACACAAAGTTTATTACTCAGTGTATTATTATGTAAAGTGCATCTTGCGTGTGACAATGCCATTTCATCTTGTGTTCATCAGTTCAATGGCAAGAGATATTGCCACGATGTTGAGGCACACGTGTCAATTTTTTTTTTACAATAAAAAAATTTGATATTGCTATTAAAAAAGCACTTAGGGGCCGTCCATAAAGTACGTACACATGAAATGCAGACTTTTAGACACCCCCTCCCCCTCCCCCCGCACGCAAAATTTGTGACGTCACCCATATACTTTAACGTTGAGTGTACGCATTAGCTTTATAACCCCTCTCCCCCTCCATGCATACATACTTTATGGATGGCGCCTTTAACATAATTTTTGACAGCTGGAAAAATTTGCTGAATGGAAATTTTGTTGAACGAAATGCGCCAATGCTTTCACGAAATTATGAGAAGCCATTGTCCTATTTAGGCTGGTTCCTCGGCTATACCACATAGAAAATGGAGTCATAATACCAAAGTAGTCAGGGGTTTAGCTTTGTTCGCATGGGGGCGTCATTGTACAAAAAGCGTGTGCGCACACTCATTTATATAAATATATTATCAATTATCTCTGCCGGAATCATTGCATTGGATAGTTGGAACCAACTCCATCTTTCATTTGAGTAAGGTTTTCCAGTCAAATGAATTTTAGGATATCTTGTACACGGGCTTTAAAGCAACAGGCACTAGGGTTACATATATTGTCTGACAATTTGAGTGAACATACATTTATGGTAACTTTTAACAGCATCACAAGATTTTGAAGGTGTATCTTCTAAGCACAAGACGTAAAAACTGAAAAGAAAAAAAAATACAAATAGCACTGGTAATGGGGAGTAATTTCAACATATTTTGACGGCGATTTCCAAGAATACCTACGTTTTTTGCGTCCCATGCAAAGGATGATGCACTCGAATAGGCAGCACTTTTCCAGTACCTCCTTAATCCTTGGATAGTGCCTCAAGAGATCCATACTAGTAGCAACGTTCACGCCACTATGCCAGCAACAACATCTACAACAATGTTTGCTGCTGTAGAATCCGGCTCTCAACTGCATTTAGGACGTTATAGTTCAAGTCTTCTGAACTGCTCTTAACTAGAGCTCGTTGTAGACAAAGTTAAACATCGTCTGAGAAATGCTATTTGCTGAACTCGACACGGAATGCACAAAACTTGATGATGACACGCATCTGGACACAACAAGGGATGATGTGGTATCTTAAGTCTCCATCCAAAACTCCACCTCTTTTGAACTCGGCGATATAAATCTTGGTTGTTTCTTGAAAATTCTAAATCTTTCGGTCGAGGATGCTGGATGATAAGGGTTGATGACCAAACAAACTATATAAACAATCTTTTCAGAAGCTAGCCAGAGAGCCAGCTCTCAAGGGTTGGTATGCGGCTGAAATCATCTAGGAATTAGGCGGACTTCGGGTGGATAAATCATTCCTTAGCAACGGTTGACAAGGGGAAATCTCTTCCCAACAGCTGAAGCAAAATGGAAATAAACATCTGGCAGCAATTTGAAGTAAGTAAATATTTGCTGCACAAATCGCCGTTTCTTACTTGTTGTGTCAGAGCGTGTATCAATTATAACAATCTTACTAAGAAAATTTGCTTATCTTTTGTTTCAAAGGCGTCAAAACAATGGTTTTGATGTGTGCCAAAGGCGAACGCTATAGCAAAGTTTCTGTTTCCTGGGAACGCTATTTACTAATGTTTCTCAGCACCAATCTTGCTTCCAAATATGATATGGCACATTCTCGGTCATAAGCATAATTAGCGCAAATAGTCATAAGCTATAGTAGCTTAATCGCTTTCCTGATGGATGAGGTACAAGACTCGATGGCGTCGCAACAAAAACAAAAGAACTTGATCCCGCGTGAGGCGGACAGAATTTCACTGCAAACATCATTACCATACATCAGTGAACACTGTTATTGCTGATAAATGATGGGGCAAAATATATTGTGCAGGCTGCATCCGGACATGCACACAAATGACAGTTTGAATCAACAGCTAAAAACCACAACCGCAGGCCATCCAGGGGGAGAAGAATGAAAAATAACAACAAAATGTGCAGTCCGCTGCCTGGTGTCATTGCAATGGTAAGTGTCACAAACTGTGCTTTATCAGATAAGCGTTCACTCCATCCCTCAGTCACGCAAGAGAGGGGTCAACGTTGTACACATGCACACGAGGTCCTCATGAGGAGATAAACACACACTAGATGCAACAGTTCATCTCAACAATTACAGGAAACGGCAGTAGATTGTAATGCAGGTAACATTATGCCTACATATGTTTTGACGTCTGAGGCTGTTTCATGTTCTTGTGTTTGTTCATAAATGCAATGATTCTCTGCACGATCAGACCATGTATGAGTACAATCCCTAAGCATGCAGCATCACCTGTGAGTGACTATACTCTCAACATATGGAGCATGCATGTACGTGGATGTTGCAATCACAACGGCCCTATAGTGTGTGTATTGCCACAAGCAGACGTGGCTCCAATATTCAAGCAATTACACCACCCCTTTCACATGTAAATCAGGCCATTACGATAATCTATACACAGCTCATAATTATGGGATGGATTCATTCTCCTGTGGGGGTGATACACAATGGAGTTAGATTTATTACTCCGATGCAGAGATGAGATCGAAAAGCTGGCGAAGCAATCAAATATATGTCTGCATATGTTGGTGTTGGTCTTGGTACCAGGGGTGGAACCAGGGGCGGATCCAGGGGGAGAGGCGCACTCAACCCCCCTTTTCAAAAAAAAAAGTTGTTAAATATTGCCCAGATCGCACCACAGAGCATCTAGATTGCATCTAGAAGCCGTTAGGGCTTCGCGCTATTAGCTCGCTATTTCATTGTCATCAGCATTTCATTCTTAAAAATTTCACGCCCCCCCTTTTCAAAATCCGGCCCTTGGTACTGCAATGATACTTGAAGCTGTCGCGTGTGACATGTCAGCTATGCTAGGTCATGATCCTGGGACCACAGTCATGTTATCTCACAGCTCACCTTCCAACATTTTTCGCCGAGCCCCAGAATTTAAATATTAATTCATAATATCGGATACAATTGCTTGACATACACGTGTGTATACTCCTTCAGATTGTTATTAATTGGAACGCGTTAGACCGCACACGGAGATTGCATTACGTCAATCGTGTCCTACGCGAAGTGCTTTTATGAATTAATCGTCAAAATCAGGATGTATGAGAAGGATCAGGACAATATCTGACAAATGACTTCTGGGAATTTTAAGAGGTCTTGTTTTGATGTTGATATCTTGCAGAAGTGATTCTGTTGTGAAGTGATGAGGTCAAAGGCATTAAGGCTGATTGAAGCTGGAATTACAGTTGAAAACAGCGAGATTAGTATACGGTCGATGGCCTTCGTTACAGCTTTGATACGGAGTTGATGTGAAATACGTGTGCACTCGATGCAGCGCACTGGGAAAAGGCAAGGGCATCTTCTCTTCTCATAGGGCATGCAGCGTTGTACTTGTGCATGAGCAATTGAAAGCATTTGTAGTATTGTAGGTTATATACTTTCAGTAAAAAGATGCTTGGAATATTCAGTATCTTTATCAGAATAAAAATCAGAATAATTTGCTTTCTTAGTTTTCCAAGACTGGAAATTATCACCTAAAAAGTAAGTTTATAGGACTAACTTTCAGTTTTCACTTGGGATAGGCTAAACACCGCAAGAACAAAACCTTCCTGTTGTTACTTTCTCATTTTTGACAACAATTTTGCAAACTTGAACAACACACAAGAGGGCTGCGTCACAAAAAAGTCCCTACAAACGGCCTGTCTCCACTCTCACGGCTCTTGAATTTTGCCCCCAAACAGATTTTGAGCTGAAGTGTCCTTAACGCAGGAAAATTGCCAAGCATCATGATTAATTTATAGAGTTACAACAAAAAATATTACCGAAATATTTCTAATTTGATAAAAATTAAAATTATTAAAATTAAAATTAAACTAGCTATTTCAAAGTTCAGACCGGAACTCAAAGTAGTCTGGTAATATTTCAGCCATCAATTCAGATTTCATGCAGCTGATTCAGGAGACAAGATGGAAACTTACTTCTACATGAAAAACACTATTAATGAAGGCACGCACTAACGTTTAGCGCGACTGATTAAAAATCACTGACCTGAGGAAAATAACTATATCGCCATGGCAACATATCACTGCTAGGAAATTGTTTTTCCCCCTTGAATTTCAACGTCACGATTTGATTGCATTTTGTTGTACCGAAGCAAAATGGCATTAAAAATTCAAGAGAAAACCAAAAACTCATTAAGGCCCCCAAAAAGAACTATGTTTAGCGTTAACACGCGCGTCACTTTCAACCCAGTGCGTCACTTTCAACCCAGTGCGTCACTTTCAACCCAGCGCGTCACTTTCAACCCAGCGCGTCACTTTCAACCCTGCGCGTCACTTTCAACCCTGCGCGTCACTTTCAACACAGTGCGTCACTTTCAACCCTGCGCGTCACTTTCAACCCAGTACGTCACTTTCAACCCAGCGCGTCACTTTCAACCCAGCGCGTCACTTTCAACCACACGTGTCACTTTCAACCCAGCGCGTCACTTTCAACCCAGCGCGTCTCTTTCAACCCAGCGCGTCAAAGCCTTTTTTTGCACTTAGACACGCACCGTCTTGTCAAGCTGCTGTTGACAGCAGTCGGGCTCAAACTTCACGATGACATCAATATTGCCGTCTTTCCTCGCTACTTTTGGCCACAATGCCCCGGGATTTTCGGCAGTAAATACTGTTGGCTTCATATCAACCGGACTTTATTGCTTGCAATCTACTTACATAAGTAAACAAAAATTGGGGGGAAAAACCTGCTTCACCGCATCATTTTGGAAGACTTCAACTTTTTTTTTGGCCTAATGTCACACACATCTTTTTGCAAACACTGCTTGAGTGATTTTGGACAAAGGACAGAAGTGCATTTTATAGGAAGAGTGTTCTCCTTCCCACAATGCAGCACACTATTTCCAAAATAAGTCTCTGGCAAACTACCTTCTTTGAAGGGATGTGAAAATGCTAAAAATTCGTCCACACCAATTTGACATCGCATAATACTCTGTTGGAGCAGAAAATGTAATGGTCGTCTATTAGATCAGACTGTCTCACAGGCCCCAGTGGGACAAGCCCATGTATAATTTGCGAGACGCTCATCCAGCATGTCCAAATTTGATGAAGGATTACGATCATAAATCGTCGGAGAGTAAAGTATTCCGGGATGAATCACGGAGAGTAATCTCGAGAGGAAACATCGAGGGAAAATGGGCCCGGACGTAAAGATACAATAAGTCACGATTGGGGGCGAGAGAGTCATGTGTACTTGTGCAATATTGTTATGTCAGGATGTTATGAGCGTTATATACCGCTTTACTGCTGGGAATTACAGGCAACGACACACGAGACACCAACCTTAGAATATCAGATTAAATCGGTTTGTATTCGACATCCCACTAGTGATTTTAAAGTCTGCGTACATAAGACTTTCTCTTTGCAGTGAAATCCATCGGGGTGAATAATGTACTATTTATAATGTGGGTATTTATCTAGTGCACATAATATGTAAGGTATATCATGATACTTTACATGATTATTACCCCTGGCCATTGAGCTCTAAATCGAATTCCTTAATTTAATTTTCTCAGCTCCCTGGGAAACTACTAAACTACTAGTTGCCCATTAGGCACTAATGAGCTAATCAAATAATACCTTCACTACCCTCTCAGGTACGGAACCACGTCCTAGGTTAGAGGCAATTTACGGTAAAGTGTCATGCCTAAGGACACACACGGACTTCACATGAAAAATGTAGGTAAAATAGCCTCGAGACATTTCAGCTAAACAGATGAAGAATGTTGGTGAACTGAAATAACCTGTAGAAATTTCACCTCTACGTGCAAAAATGCAGTAATGTTTTCAAAAAAAACCTTTACGCATGGTTTTTGCACAACCTAACATCACAAAATTGGAAATCCCATGATACTCTAAATATAGGAAGCTGGAATGACAAGAATTTTGCCTGAAGCCGGCGAGGGAATTTAGGGGAAGAAAAATGCGAGGAAAGATTGTCAGCTCTTGAGAAATGACTAATAAGTAATGGCATTAATTTGAAGACTAAGGGGCATTTATTGCTTATTGCAGTTATGAATTATAGTTAATTGGAGCTCCTAAAAGCTTGACCAACCATTTTTAAAATGTCATAACCGGAGAGAATATACTTGACTTGGAAATTGACTAATTAAGAGAGAGGTTTTGCACATTTCATTGGACAGTTGGAACAACTATCTTCCATTTGATTAATGTTTTTCCAGTCTAATGGCTTGAGATTTTGGGACACTGCAAATCTTGTAGAGGAGTTTTTAACTCTGTCCAGAGTGCCAAATTGAAACCAAGTCAAAAAAGCTCTGATACTAAAAGAGATTAGAGATCATTAGGCACAAATCAACAGCCAGACAAAGCAATTTATTGCTTATTGGTTTCTAAATTAATGGGCAATTTCACAGTGAGTAAATATGGCTATTACCAGTCATACCATGTCAAGCTTAAAGGCCCAATAGATCATTTGCAAGATTTTTTTTTACAGATTCCTTGAGTAAGGGCATAATATATCTAAAGAAAAATGTTGGTAAGCTAGCTTGTAGAAATTTCAGCTACTGTAAAAGCTGAAATATTCGCGGTGGTTTTATTTTCGCGCACCAGACAAAGCCCGCGATTAACAACCCGCGAAATTATTGTTTGCAACAATTGTGGCGATCCCTGAAACAAAACATAATTTCCATCCGCGAAAATAACAACTCGTGAAAAAGTCAGTGATGTTGAAATGCGCGAAAATATCTGTACGCGAAAATATTGGCTTTTACAGTACACCTATGCTTAAAGGCCCATTTTATCATTTGCAATGACCCAATTTTGTTTTTCATGAGTTGACAAGAAAAACCTTACTCAAAGTGTTAATAGCAATGGTAAAAAACACCACATGAATTTATTTCCGTCCAAAATGGTATTTCATGTTTGTTGGAAATTGACAACCGTGCACGGGACACGGGACTTTTTTTACCATTCACTTGTACACAAAATCCATATATAGATTTTCAAGGTTTTCTGAAGCACTGATGCATCTATCAGCCCGTTTACACTCGATTCGCCTTTGCCGAATCGAACTCCGGAATTTCCAAAAAGGGGAGTTGAAGCCGGGTAGGCACTAAGTGTAAACGCAAAAGGTGACTTGAAAAAGGCGGATTAGACACGGGTCTGATTCGCCTTTTTCAAGTCACCTTTGGGGTAGGGTTGAACCCTGCAATCGTCAAGGTCGCTTGTAGTGTAAACGCTACCCGAATACAGATTCGGCAATTTGAGTGTCCTTGGGGCGGTGCCCGCAGTGTAGTAGATTTAATTGACCAATCTGGCACTAGTGCAGCAACACCTTACAGCTCACGCATGCGCTGCAGATACATTTAGTGGTGACTTTTGCGGTTTCTGAAGGCGAGTTGAAGTGATTTGGGGTATAGTGTAAACGCGGCAAATGTTAAGTTTTGTGGTCGCAATAAAAATGCTGGATCTGTATCCACCTTTGCCGATTCGAGTGTAAACACGGTGTATGTACATGTAGCTAAAATTCAGGCCAACATTCTTCCTTAGATATTTTATACTCTTATTCAACAAATTTGCAAAAAGTTGTATCTTGCTAAACCTTCAAAATCCATGCACATACATTTAAAAAAAACGCCTTCAGTTGTTAATTTCTTATAGAACGTACCATCTTGGACAGAAATGAGTTCATGTGATATTTGTTACCATTGATATCAACACTTTGAGTAGTTTTTTGTCAACTTATAAAGTAAAACGGGGTCTTTAAATTGGGGTCTTCAAATGCTTCAACCTTCTCTAAAGAACAAGACCCAAAACAATAAAGAATTAAAAAAAAAAAAAAAAACACTTTTAAAATTTTAACTTGTTTTTCCATTACTAAAAACCCTTCTGTCGTAGCCACAATAGGCTTAAAAAAGAAAAATAATAAATTTCAAAAATAATCTCATAAAAATATACTGAAAGGAGCAGTGACATTAATTTCTCTAATGTAGCTACCCTGGCTAAACCATTTCAATTGTGCCTAATGAGAAAGAGCAAATTTTAATAATTTCTAGGCTTGTTTGTCTTTTCAAAGACCACCTACATGTCATTTTACAGAGAAGAATACGAGCATTATGTACACCTAATGGCTTAGATGGCCCGGTGAATGAGAGTGCCTCATTATGGTCGCATGCCAATAATGACAGTTCGTGAAAGATGACGGTATTTTTGGATGCAATAATATTGCAGCTGCGAAAAAGGTCAAGATTGTCAGAATTTCCCCTATATATTAAATCCCCCGTTTTCTTACAGTTGGCCCTCCTTGCATAATCACTGAATATTCATTTCTGGATAACAATGCTGGAACTGGTATTGGTAAAGTTTTAAATGATTATTCATGTTATCTACACCTGTTCTGCAGCCTATTGAATATTCATTTATTTCTTGTAAGTTGTAGCAACCATGTCTGTTCTGAACACAATTGACTAATCCTCGAAAATATGGTCTGTGTTGCCAAAATGCCTCCTTTTCAAGGCCCAGGGAGAGGGGAGATGAGTGCTTTTTAGCTAGATTAAGATTCTATACAAAAAATATGTAGACATTTCATAAGACGCACACTTGTAGTGCCATAACCATAGCCTTTGAAAACCCAGGTATAATTGTCATTACTATAGCAACAGCATTTATTATTTTACCACGTTGAATACAAACATGCAGTAATACCCCCATCTTGTGGCCAAATCCAGCCAGGCTAAGACAGCAACCAACAACAGAGGGCGCTAAGTATGATTGGTGTTCCCAGTACAAGGAGTGAATG
This sequence comes from Henricia sp. BOLD:AAB3569, assembly GCA_037783545.1. Taxonomy (NCBI): domain Eukaryota; kingdom Metazoa; phylum Echinodermata; class Asteroidea; order Spinulosida; family Echinasteridae; genus Henricia; species Henricia sp. BOLD:AAB3569. The sequence continues at coordinate 1,655,083 of JBBELK010000454.1, read as the reverse complement.
TGTTAAATTTTCAAGAATCCGGGTCTTCAGATTTTGATTCAAGTCCCAAAGTAGTAGATTTCAGATTTCCGCTGATTAGATATTCACTCTTTTTTAAATACTAAATATAGACAAATCAGTCAAAATTAAGTCAAAAAATGTATACAGAATATTAATCCACTTGATTTTCACATAAAAAATTGCAAGAAAACTTAAAAGGTTGTCTTCCACCCTCCTGAATTTTAAACTTCAGAAATGTGATCTTGACAAAATGTTGAAGCTTTTTAAAACTTATTTTTCATCACGAATAGTTAGTTAAATTTGGAGATGTTATAAAAAATACAATTTTAGCAAAATATTCCTACTTTTAGTTTCAAGCTCATGTTTCAAAAAAAGTACCAATGATACAAAAAATGCAATATTCTGTCTGCGAGCCTGAATACCCACCTCTCCCCCCTAACCCACCCCCCCAAAAAATATTAATTTACAAACAATACAAACCTGATGACCTGTTGGATAAAACCCACAACAAAATGCATGTATACACGTGACAAATATTACGACAGGCAGTACGTGTAGGCTATTAAGAAACATTCTAGAAAGCAAGAAAGATAGAAAGTGTGCAGATTTCTAAAAAGTAACATGCATTCCCCTTAATAATATCCGACAAATTGGCCAAATGTTTATGTAGTTTTGGAGGTGGAGGAAAAAACCCTATTGATCACGTTCAAATTACGTCACTTCCTACAAATTGTCACGTCCATCAGGATTTTGAGTGTAATTTTTTTGTGACGCGCTTCGGTTGCACTGTATTTTGAACAAATTTTGAGCAACACGTGCGCGTGTTTGGAACATTTTCTAGGGTGTGCGTGCGTGTTTAATACGCAGTAGCATTTTCCTACGAAGATGGTGTCAGAGTGGTCAATACACAGAGGAGGTCCTGGGTTTGAGTCCCACCCGAACAAGCTATGATGTTTTTCTTAGTGTCTTAAGGCCTGTCCGCATTGGATTTTTGGGAAAACTTACCAAGACGCTGGGTGCTTTTCCCATTTTAAGTCCAATGCGGACAGCCTAGGACGTTTTTCTCTCAGTAACTTTTCCAGCGGTTACTTTTCCTGGCCAACTTCTGCCCAGAAAAATTTACCAGGGAACTTTTCCCGAGACGAAAAGTCCAAGGCGGACACAGCAAGTCGGTAAAAGCGCTCTGGAAGCGTACGTCCGGGCTGTGAAGGTCAAACTGCAAAGGGACACTGGTCATGCTCTCCCACGGTCTCGGTAAAAATTTACTGTGTCAAAAAGTCAAAATGTGCGGACAGCAGTAAAATTTAGCCATTTTTCATTTTACCATCGTCTCGGTAAAACCTTTCAAAAAACAAGTCCAATGCGGACACGGCTTTACTTTTAGGGAAGTTATGAATATACTGTTCTAGCTTCTAATAAAGTTACATCAAGAAAGAGTTACATCAAACGTGCACTATAAAGTCGGTAACTGACTTTGTAATTCAAATATTGATAAAAGTGCTAAAAGTACTCAAATTAAAAAAAGAAAGAAAAAGCAAATGGAGAAAAATTAAAATCACAATGTATCAGTCTAAATGAAATTAAAATTCGTCAGAGAAGAAAATAAAACTAACAGTAAAATAAAATTAAGAAAAGCTAAATAAAACAAGAAAAACAGATGACGATGGAATTCTACAAAATAAAATGGAAGATTCATTATCAGTTGAAGTTGCTATCTGCAATTAAACCAAAACGACTAGACACCATGCATCACAATAGACCTTTATCATGGTGCGGACATATCTTTCGTTTTTCTCTATTCAAGTGAAAGAAACCAAGGCGAGGCTTGCAGAAAAAATAGTTTGGTTCCGTGTTGAAAATGTTCATTGTGTGCATCACAATGACATGCGTGCAGCGCTATCAAGAAAACGCACAGCGCGGACAGTGATTCCTCTCAACAACAACTATCGCGGAGTCGTGCACGCGCACAGCTTGTGCCCAACACGTACTATGGGGAACAAGACAAAGACGGACGCACCGTGATAAAGGTCTATGACAAGTTAGAGATGGCAAAATGAGTGCAAAGCAGTTCCATCGTTCTCATTGGTCAATAGCCCATCATATGATGGGTGGTTTTTAAGTTTTGAAGAAATAATAAAACACGGGAAACAGTTGTTGAAAGCATTTCACCACTAAATGCTGACAGAGACATTTAATTTTGTTCCAGAAATGGGCCTTTCACACTGGTTGTTTGCCATCTTCTAACTTGACTTGGATCTCGTCAGAATGTGTGCATATGCGTGTGTGTGAACAGGGATTCTTTGATCAATTGATCAATGGTCAAAGAAACAGTAGGGAGCTGCAAATTGGTGCAGACTAGTAAAATTGATTAAAATAAATTAAAAAAACATTTTTTTTTACACTGTCAATGTATTTGATGATAACTAGTTATATTAAAATGTAATTTTTTGCATGCATGGGTGAAAAATGAATTTTTGGTAAATAAAATGAATTTTAGGAAAATAAAATGACTTTTTTAAAGGCCAAACCATTTTTGAAGGGGTGTGGAAAAATTGCTCTGAACTGAAAACCAAAAAAAACCAAGCTACTTGTGCTAACAGTTTCGATGATTGGAGTAGTGGTGCTTTTCTTACATTATTGGTCCAGGTTCGAACCCTGACTGAGACAGTATATGGATTGGGCCGGTTTATAAAGTGGATTTTTAGGCCACACCTGATTTCTGTGATTTTTTACGCCACTGGAGAACTTTGCCATCAAAATATTTCCTTATGTTTTTTTCCAGTATAACAAACATGTTTTTTGCAAGAGTCCTTTGTTTCAGTACGGGAAATGTTTAGTTTTTCCTTTTTTAAAAATCTAATATCATAGATACGTGTAGTTTTTATCATATGCATGTTTAAAAATTAAAAAAAAAAGGGGGAACAAAGTTGGTTTGTAGGGCAGTATCAACTTTATAAACTGTAGATTTGATACAATTTTTGTTTGTTTTTTATTCATGAAATTTGGTAAGCACACACGCATATCTACTACTGTAGTGGGTCATTTTCTGGAAATTTGTGGCCAATTTTTGTCCTACAATTTTCATTTACTATTTAACATTCACAACATAAAAAAAGAAGTAACTTTTCCTGAAAAATATTCCTGGATGTCAAATCCACGAAATTGTAAGGAAAAATAAAAACACAAATTTCTAGAAAATGACGCTACAACTATCTGCGAGCCCACTAGAGTGTGATGAATGCATATTATCAGACCTTGACTATCGGACGAGTGACTCTGTTGTCCTGACGTCCGGTTACCAGTCTCTGGAACTAGACGCTGATCTGAGAGAACGAAGGGGGAGTGGAAGGTTGGTAGAATATGTTAGAATGGGATGGAAGTTCTTCATGGAAGTCAGTCGTGGAAGCCAGTTGCTTAAAGTCAGTCAGGAAGTCAGTCAGGAAGTCAATCAGGAAGTCAATCGCAGAAGTCAACCGCAGAAGTCAATCGCGGAAGTCAATCGCGGAAGTCAAGCACGGAAGTCAAGCGCAGAAGTCAAGCGTGGAAGTTAACCACAAAATGCTAGTTGAAGAAAATCAGTCGCGAAAAGTCAGTCGCGAAAAGCCAGTCGCGGAAAGACAGTTGCGAAAAGCCAGATGAGATAAGTCAGTCGCGAAAATTTAGTCAAGAAAGGTCACTTGAGTTATAGTCGAGAAACGTTAGCCGCAAAACGTTAGTTGCAAAACGTTACTCGCAGAAAGTCAGTTATTACCCCTGCTCACTGGGCCCAATATTTGTCTACAGTCTTGAAGGTTTTTATAGAAATCCTATTGATTATAGAGCTAACAAAACATTATAGAGCAATGAAACACAAATGCTATTAAGCTAATTAGTAGCCTCACAAGATAATTATCCTAAAAGCAATGTTATGTTGGTTTCGCCCCACTGAGAAGCTTGTAGTAATCAGCCTAATGGACATTCCGATTTGATTGATGATTGCATTTAAGTGCAAACACAGGGGCAGACCCTGGGGAAAACCTGGGGAGAAGGGAGAAAACCACAGAGAAAAAAACCCACGAAGAACCCGAGGAATCCTTGGGGACACCTTGGGGAAACCCCTGGGGAACCCCTGGGGAACCTCCAGGGGGTGACCCCTGGGGGAACCCCTGGGGAACCCCTCGGGAACCCCTCGGGGACCCTGGGGAACCCGTGGGAGAACCTAGGAAACCCCTGGGGGAACCTAGGAAACCCCTGGGGAACCTAGGAAACCCCTGGGGGAACCTAGGAAACCCCTGGGGGAACCTAGGAAACCCCTGGGGGAACCTAGGAAACCCCTGGGGGAACCTAGGAAACCCCTGGGGGAACCTAGGAAACCCCTGGGGGAACCTAGGAAACCCCTGGGGGAACCTAGGAAACCCCTGGGGGAACCTAGGAAACCCCGGGTTTGGGGGATCCCTGGGGGAATCCCTGGGGAACCTCTGGGGGAAACCTCTGGGGGAAACCCCAGGTAGAGAACAAATGCAGAGAAAACCCTGGGGTAACCTACGAGACAAACATGGGGGAAACCAGTACAACAACTTAAAGGGGAAACCTGGAAGAAAAACACCTGGCAAAGACACAAATGCAATTTGGTAACTTTAATTCTACACACAATTTAGACAGAATTTAGACTCGATAAAGAATTTTCAAATTTTAGTCAGTTGTTTTTTTGGAGGTTTTTTCATCATGAACTTTTTGACACGGGAAAATTTTACCGAGACCGTACGAGAGCATGCGCAGTGTCTCTTCGCAGTTTGACAATCAACGCAGTTATGACAATCAACATTTTCATAATACCAGAAAAAGTACAATCTAGATGCTGCTAGACGGATACTCGGCTATATACTGCAGAGAATACACAACTGTTATCCTACCTTTGCTTTGCATTATGCCCAACTCGGAACCAGCTACACACGTCAGATTACAAACTCAAACTTATCCTCAGATAATCTGCCACCAGAATTCACAAATACGTCGCAGCGGCAACTGAGTGGTTTTGATAACTAACGACAGCAAATCCAGGGTTTGGCTGCTTACAAAAATCTCTATTTCCGAGACGACAAATTCCACAATGTACAAGCAAAGATATCAACGTCCAAATGAGGCAATTTTGCTGCGTCGGCGTACGGAAATAACTTGTTGTTAATGAAACCAAGGGATAGGAAAGAGGCTTTACGCACTGTTGGTTCCAATTTGGTCAAACTAATTCAAGGACGGACAAGCGAATAAAGTTAGTGCTATCGCTCACTTCGTAAATTACACGTTAAGCTGTTGGAGTTATTAGAGACTAATCGAGTACCAGCGTAATGTGTACGGTAAACAAGTGGGGGAGGCAACGATAATTACACTACTTGTGTACCTGAAGACTATAGACCTGCCTTTATATTTGTTCTACTGGCTTAAGATCCAGATTAATCCCTTGGTAAGTACTCGGTGACCTTTAGATCATTGTATCTGAATCTCGAGCAGTGGGCCAGAAGTTGCGGTGTCAATGATCATGCACACTGAAGCCTAGCTATGCGTGGTATACACATACGTACGTACAGTGAGATCTGCTAGGAACACGTGACCTGTGTTGTGACTCCTCGGTTTTCACGCTCTTTACCCACAAAATATTCCGAAGCTGACCAGGGATCTGATCTTTCTCCTATCAGGATTATGCCTTGAGATCTGATCTGGATTTGATCATTTGGAGCTGATCCCAAGCTCGAGATTGGTTTCTTCCCGGGATCAATTCAAGCATGTTTAAATTGTTTTAACCTTATTTTAAGACTTAAATGCACTTTAATTTCTTGAAAGAGTCTCCGCACGGATTTGACTGCTGTTGGCAAAAGACAGCTAAATTGTGCATGTGTGTTTAAAGAAAGCTACCGTACATCAGGGTTGTACAATGTAGTCGAGTCCATCACAAGTCCTCACAAGCCTTCACAAGTCCACCACAAGTCCCTGGGTCTTAATTCAAGTCGCAAGCTATTCAAATGAACTCCAACAAAAGCGTTCTTTAATTGTGCATCTTCATCCTTTTCCTCTTGTTACTGGACTTGTGATGGACTCGACTACAACTCTGCTATACGTGTAAAGACTATTGACATACTGTAGTACTACAACCACCTGCACAGGTGAACCTGTTTAAAGACGCCATTCTAATGTTTCTAGCCATGTTCCTGGCCATAAATACATGTACGTAGCACTGCCTGTACGGTAGTTACAAGCCCAGTGGCTCTGGTAGGGTAGGGGTGAATTCACACCGAGCCTTTCTGCATGTAAATCCTATGCACGTCGCTTTCAGAAAGTGGTGTGGAGGATTTGGAGTGAACCGATCGACGCATTGAAAATCACAGAATCACAAAAGCACATTCCGCCCAAGTTTATTCTGTGGTTTTCAGTACACATGGTATTTAGAAAGGCATGTTGTCACACTATTTGTAACCCTTTTGGGGCCTAAGTTATCTCTTCAGAACAACTTAAACTTATTATTTTTATTTTGAGACCAGACACAGTATTTTCTGGCAAAGGTATTTTCTGGAAAATATGGTCTGTGTTGCCAAAATACCCCCATTACCATGGCCATTTTACTCTGCTTACGTTTCACTCCACAATCCCCCCTGCCGTACACCTCTTTTTCTCAAAGCTACAATGTACACGTGAAAAGACACAGTGTGAATCCAACTATAATTGGAAATCAGCGTGCAGAAACAAATGCATCCTTTCATTAAATGAACTAAAGAGGGCAGCAGATAGAACACTAGTGATTTTCCTTCAATATGTGGCCAACTTTATCAGGACTGTATCCTAAATCTGGAATATCACACTGTCCTTCTAATGGACATTAGGTCCTTCCTATCTGCAGTACCCTCCAAATCTGCTTAATTTCAAGGTTCAAACTGACTCAATTTTCTTTACCGACTATAATTTTACATATCTTTACAGCCAAGGCTACCCTCTAATTTCAAACAAGACGTACCGTAGATGCACAGACAGAAATAATCCGATTTGCCACGAAATACTTTTTTTACTGTACGTTGTACGATGTACGATGTCTTTATATGTATAATGCCATTTTGCATCCTGGGGCGTAGAATTTTATGAAGCATGAAATCTTTTAAGAGCTGTTCAGATGCCATCTAAAGGTCTAACCTTATTTTTGGCCAATTGGTCTAGCACATATCGAACTAAAGACCTTAGGTAATTCTGTAGATAGTGGTTTGAATTAAGGCATGCCCACCTCCATTGCATGTGTCCTTGAGCAAGGCACTTTGCCATAGTTTAATTGCTTCTCTCCACCTAGGAGCAAGTGGGTTTACCCATGAGGGCAGTGAAGGTGTTGTGTTTGATTAGCTCATGAGAGCCTAACAGACTGCTGGGGCTGTATAAACCCCAGAAAGCTGAGAAGGTTCAGTTAAGGAATGTTATTAAGAGCCCAATGACCAGGGATAGACTACATTGGTGCTAAAAATAACTAGTACACATGTAGATTATTTAGGTATAAGTTAGATACATGTACATGAGACGTTTTTAGTTGAAAGAAAGTGGAGGTACATGTATGTATGTTCGCATTTGATTTTCTCTTCTGTTGCCTCAGAGAAAGTTACTGTGACCTCACACATACAATCCTCCATCTTACCATGGAGGAAGGCATGATCTTACAAAGCGTTCCCACTGGACTTTGTCCTCAGTGCCCAAGTGGAAAGTTACCGCGACCCGGCTGTAAACTTTCCCATTGCAAGCCCATTGTTTAAGGAATAAGGGTCTTTCTATAAATTAGAGGTCCAATTTTAGTGTCCCCGTTACATTTTAAATCTCTTTTTTGTTTATGATCAGGACACATTCTTTAAATACTTTCCATCTCAAACAGTGAGTACATAAAGTACAATTCATAAAATATTTTAATGATTTTTAATAACATATCAGGTGTAACGGGGGACACAAAATGTCACACTTTTGGATCCCTAATTTATAATCCACTGTAAAACTACTGCAGATGATCGAGCGGAAAGTTTCGTGGCCTCTCTCAGCCTGGAAATTTTACATCGTTGCCATGGCAATTTGACAGGGACGCCAGTTTTCTGTGCGTCCTCACTGGACTAAATTCTGTAATTCTACCACAAAACCACGGTAGTATAACGAAAAAGTCCAATGGGAACACTATATGTACTTAACGATGCCTGAACATGTACGTGTACAAATGACTTACAGGCATAAAAATTACAAGCTGTTTAAAGTGGTTTAAAATAAACACTTCATTTTACCATTGACACTCAAGTGTTCTATAAAGCTTGACACTGTCACACTGATTACCAAGTCACGATTATCACCCAGCCCTAGCGAGGTTAAGTACTTTCAGTCAATACCAGTGCATTTACAACTATTGATGAATGTGTTAATTGTGTGAGCAGTCGTGGGAGTGTCGCTGAATTTATTTACCGATCGGAAAGCTCAGTGAAAGCATAGCTAGGGAAAGAAATTCAACATGAGCTGTCCTGGTATTGCAAAATCATTATAATTAGAGTTCGGAGAAACCAGTGATCTTGAAATTCAAATACAGTTAAACCTCGTTAATAAGAGGTCCTTGGGACTTTCCAGATTACCTTGTTATAACAGGAACCTTGTATTATTAGGAATATAAACGAAAGATTATTAGTCTAGATGCTAACTAGAAATTGCAAGCCTTTTTTTGGCTTGAAATCAAACTGGTTTTAAACTAAATTTTGATAACCGTACATTTGTACCTAGCAAACTGGGGCGCGTTTAATAACATAATACGTACGCCAGTATTGATATTTTTCTGCCTTCACCATTGAAGGTATCGGTATGCATACGTATTGCGCTATTAAATGCGCCCCTGAATTTTTATAACTGTACATATTGTACCTTGCATGGGGGGGGGGGGGGGGGGGGGGGCAGGTCAAGGGGGAGGGGGCAAGGGGTGCTGCACCACCTCCCCCCCCCCCACTTTCAAAAGTGGGGTAGGGTGCAAAAATGTAAATTTTTCCCCCACTTTTTTGCCTCCCATATAATTCATATTTGGTCGGCAAAATCATGGTACTGTCGACCAAAATAAAAAAGTCAACGAAAGTAATATAACACCGCTAATGAAACGCCACGGCAATGGCAATGCTATTACATTATATTACATGTATGTCTATAATAGCTGTTGCGTGAGGGCGCTCACCCGTATCAGAATCAACGCGTTTAACATAAATCCATTATCACACAAATGCTCGCAATCCACTCCCACGGACAGAATCCCCCGCAATATCCATCCCTGTTGCTACCCAACAACGACCCCGCTTATCAAGGGCTCCCTCTGTCATTCATCAAAGTTGCGCATACGTAATCGGTTCCCGGCGCAACTAAAGCTTGACCTACATTGGCGAGACAGAATAGACAAAACGGTCCCGGTTTGGGCAGCAGAGCTCCCGTTCCATTGGCTTGATTGGTTTCGGAGGAAATAACCTCGTAATCCAGTGGGACGGCAACTGCTTGCTCTGATTCTAACCGCCGATGTCGTGATAATCTCGCTGTACAATGTAGATGCGGCAGACAGATTATCTATCAACCTTACGGATAGCGTGCATAATACATCACCCTTAGTTACCATACATGTTATATCAAAGGCAGGCTTTTAAGGTATTAAAATTAGTGAAGATTACTTATCGTTACCTCGGGGTGTTGCTTTCAGAAATGTCTTCATCCAATTTAATAATGTAATTGATTTCGGCTTTTAACACTGTCAGGCCTTACATGTAGCTTAAGATGCATCAAAATTAATTTGATTTCTTCAGCAAAAATGGAACGTTAGATTTAAGAAAATACAAAACCTTGAAAACATAGAAATTATCTAAGACCTGGTTATGCGACAGGTGGTGGGTTCGAGTCCGGGATTGTCAATGGTGCTTGTGCCCATAGGCAAGGCACTTTACCATAAACTGCCTCTCTCCATCCTACAGTAAACGGGAATCAAGGATGCATACATGTATTCCCGAGAGAGTTTAGAAAGCTTAAGGAATTACATGTAAAACTCAAATGGCAAATTATTCAATTTCATGTTGTCTTTGACAAACGCAATAGACAGCCAAAGTGTGACGTGAGTTGCCATGGTAATTGGCTCTAAACATCATGGCCGTCGGAAAAAGCACCATTGCAAAAGCACAGGGACATGGTTCAGTGATTTTTAGTGTAGAGCCATTGCCTAGGCAACTAACAAAAGATGATGTATTCATGTTGGCAGTCTATATTTGGTATGGTGCCACATCACATAGAAATGAAATTCAGTAAACACGGGATAAGAACAAATCATGAGGTCTTTAATAGGATTCGAACCCGAGAGCTCTGTAAACCCGAGGGAGCAGACTACTGTGCCTCATAGCTCAGGTGGTAGAGCATCTGCCCAGTGTCTCAAAAGTCTTAAGGAAAACCTGAGGGAGTAGGCCTATAGCACTGTGCCTCATAGCTCAGCTGGTAGAGCATCTGTCCGGGTTACCAGAGGTCTTGGGTTCGAATCCCGATGAGGACCATATAATTTGAAATGTCTTCCACTGTGAACAATTAAATTAGGCCTACAGAACTGCACCAAGAAATTTACAAAGACCAAGTTTGTTTTTGCTCTGTCACTTGTCCCAACATTACATGTACAATCGTTTCCCATAATGCATCAGGTCTCGGCACATTCAACATGCATGGACTCTTCAACCATAGCTAATAAATCCCATGAGAACTGGCTGTCGCTGCATTAGCAAGATAATAAATGGGGCTTCCTTGCACTACTGCACGCACAGAGCTGAGTATATTGACAGGGATCATTATAATTTACATATCTCGGGGGGCATTACATGTATGTTAAAAACTAGATTGGCCACTAATGGATTACATTTTTTAGTTCTAAGAAATAAAATTATATTATAACATTTTAGAGTCTGTAAAAATAAATGCCCGTAGAAAAAGTCCTAACAAATTGGCTTTGTGATATTTTAATAGTATTTTGCTTCTATTCATTTCAATTGTTTGTATTTTGTATAAAATGTAATTTTTTTTTCATTTATTTCATTTATTTATGCCAATATTAGGGGCCTATACACCAATCCGGTAATAAGGTCTTCTTCCCTGTACATCCGCCATAGCTGGGGGGCTTCCACTGAATGAACTGTATGTTTTTGTTGTTGCTGAAGCTGCATTTGTTTACTTCGAACAAGTTGCGCGTCTTTGTAGGGTTGTGTGCGCGCGAAGGCGGGTGCGTCGCGTGTACGCAAAGGCGGGCGCGTCGCTCTAACAGCAACACAAAACGCACAGCCCCTGCACTGGACGCCCCCCAGCTAAGGCGGATATGCAGGGAGGAGATCTTAGTTACCGGATTGGTGTATACTTAAAAATACATACGATTATTTTAATTATGATTAATTTAATATTTAATATATAGTTATGCTGAATTTAATATGTTTAATTTAAATAACCTAAGGCATTTTTTAATGAGACATCATTATTATTATGAATTTGGAAAGAGCACCAAGCGGGCCCATAAATACATGTACATGTACATGTACCAAATACGCACATGTACAGTTTTGCTACCGGTACATGTACCGGTATGTGACCTTATTAGGCATGGTCAACGTAAAAAAAAAAAGCAAGTTGTCAGCTCTTTTGGTCTTGCAATGTGGTATAATGATTAAGATGATTAAGAAGACGGTAATAATCTCTGTGAATGGTTACGCTCATTGCTCATCCAAGATGCTCAATGCAAGATATTCTTAATTTACAAGATGCAGAGGCAGACCTTGACATTAAGAAAATATGGGCCAGGTCACTCTGGTCTTGATTTTGTCCAAATTTTAAGGAGCACTAAGGCCAACTGGAGAGGCGTGCAGCAAACTTTGTTCCAAATGTGTGCTGGTACCCATACCTGGGTAGAGAGAGGCAAAGTGCCTTGCCCAAGGGCATAAGACAATGGTTGCAATGGGACTCGCACTCACAATTTTCATGAGTCAAGCACATTATCCGTTATACCACATTTCGTCGTGTGTAAGCGCTCGATGCCAAAATTTTGTTTTTCAAGAAGTTGCCTTAAAAATGGTTCAGTGTTCCATTTTTGCCCTTACGCCATGCACAATAAAGGATGCCCATAAAGGATGCCCCTCAATTGGTACTCCTGTACCCCTGTGTAGAGAGAGACAATTTATGGTAAAGTGCCCTGTCTAACAGCATACACATGTGCACCTTAATTAGGTCAGGACTCAAACCCACAATCTCTAAAAGGTCTTACATGTAGGTGTAACTTTGACACAGCATGTTTGTCAGTGTTACCTAAAAGTTACCCTAACCTACTGTTACCATGTTTACACTGGTCCTGAGCTCGGGATCAGGATTGATCCCCTGATAAGAATGCGTCAGTGTTAACCGCAATGATCTTGAGTGCCGCGTTTACATTCTGTAGTTGATCTCAAGCGCGGTACCATTAGTTGCAGTCAAAGGTTATGCTCTGAGTGTGTGTATGTACTGATCAATGTGTGCACATGTTGTGCATGTACAGTGTACAAGGCCACTTGAATTTCGCAGGCTTTTCCCCCGCTACGGCTGTGGAGTGGATGCGACAGGATGCATTAAAGATTAATTGCTTATCTAACCGCAAACTGATCCCGAGCTCGGGATAGAACCCTCCGCCAACGCGAGACCAAAATCTCGAGGTCTAGCTGATCCGGGGCCAATGTGGTCCCGAGAGCGTTTACACTCAGTTTGTGATCCCGAGCTCGGTGTTCGATCATGAGCTAGGGATCAAGTGTAAACAGGGTATTGTATGTTTTAATCACAACACTTAGTCAAATGGTCCAGAGGATCATTTCAAAACTATGACATTGGCCTTTTGTAGCGCCCCACAAAAATCTAAAATAAGATGATCAAAAATGGAGCGTCCTAGTTGAATGATCAAGTTTTAATTTCAGCCAAGATCTCATTAGGGTGGTTCGTGAATACTGTAGATTGCGACTGAATGCACATTGTGGTGTGCGTCCCATGGTGTAATGAATTTGGAAATGTCAGCCAAGGTAAATTATAATTGCAGTATGCAAATTGGAGGTCCTACATGTCCTAGGGCAAAGCATGTTGGAAAATCAAAAGATTGAATTCAGCTTTTTACTTCATTGTGAGGACTTTTCCCACTACGTCTACGATCCAACGTGGTTTACTTGGGGATGTTTAAAGGCATTAAGACATATTATTGGTTCCCCCCCCCCTCCCCCCAAAAGTTTCATTTAAGATGTATTAAGGTAACATCAAGACACATTCATCAAGCTGCATTTGTGGATCATGGGAAAAACTTGTAGGACCCAACAAATTGAACAATGAACATGGCTGATATTCAATATTTGAAGTTCGTCTGGAAATTCCTTAACCTCCAAAATGGTGAGCATAACAGACACAAGTAGCCCGCGAGGAGCGGCTGCTGGATAAAAAATTGAGCAGGTTGGCAGGAGAGTTTTTAGCTAAAGTGATAAATAATTTGGGCGCTTTGGATAGGAATTTTGACAAATTTGCACAAGTGTGGCATTTAGTTTTGTTTCAACAGGCAAAGTTTGATGTTTGTCGGGAAATTCCTTGCCTTCCAAAACCACAAGCATATAAGACGACACCTTCGCCAAATTTCCAGAAGAAAAGCTATGCAAATTAGGACCATATTTCCTTCAAATTTATTCAAACACGCAGTAACCGTATTCAAAACAAATACATTTGATCTGGTGGCTTAATAGGATACTGTATGAGAGCAAGCAGTGTACTACAGATGATTGAAAGATTACTGAATGATATCAGATATCAGGTAATCCTGGGCCTATAATAATATGCATAATTAATTTACCGTGAACTAACAGGCAAGATGTGTTCAGTCAGGCCTGTGGCCTAGGAAGCAAACTCCCATGAGGTATTTTATTAGCACTGCAGGGGTGAGAAAACTCACGGCAGTGTTACAAACACTGCATATGATTAATTTGAAATGAACTCCAAACTTTGTGTTCAACCTGTTTTATCATAACTTGTTTTGCCTGCCTTGTTACAGTGTCTTTAAGAAATATCCAAAGATGGGATTATCCTGAGAGAAAAAAAAAACATCATATGGTCCTCATTTGGATTCGAACCTGGGACCTCTGACACACCAGGCAGATGCTCTACCAGCTGAGCTATGAGGCACACTGGTATACTCCCTCAGGTTTCCCCAAGACCTCCGACACAACAGGCAGATGCTCTACCAGCTGAGCTATGAGGCACAGTGGTATACTCCCTCAGGTTTTCCTTAAGACCTCTGACACCGGGCAGATGCTCTACCAGCTGAGCTACCGGTATGAGGCACAGTGGTATACTCCCTCAGGTTTTCCTTAAGACCTCTGACACACTGGGCAAATGCTCTACCAGCTGAGCTATAAGGCACAGTGGTATACTCCCTCAGGTTTCCCTAAGACCTCCGACACAACAGGCAGATGCTCTACCAGCTGAGCTATGAGGCACAGTGGTATACTCCCTCAGGTTTTCCTTAAGACCTCTGACACCGGGCAGATGCTACCAGAATTTTCTCAAGAACCCATCTTTTCTCTCGGTGTTGCATACATGTAGGAGGGTCTTTCTATAAATTAGGGGTCCAAAAGTGTGACATTTAGTATCCCCCGTTACACCTGATATGTGTTATTTTTCGTACAAAAATCATTAAAATGGCTTTTAAACCATTTTGTATGAATTGTACTTTATGTACTCACTCTTTGAGACGGAAAGTATTCAAAGAATGTGTCCTGAATTTACAAAAACGAGATGTAACGGGGGGACACCAACATTGGACCCCTAATTTTAATATAGAAAGACCCAGGAGCACAACTTAGCAAAATAACATACATGTACTCAATATTTGATTATATGGTGTATAATCACCATGGAAATGAAATATAACTAAACATGGCCCCAAGTTGGAATCCCGATAAGGACCATGTGATTTTTCTCATACTGTACTGCATGTTTTGGTTATTTCATTTCTTCTACAAGTCACCTTTTAATTATAACATTCCTGAATCTTCCAAACATACTGAGTTTTCACAAAGCGTCAAAACGGCAAAGAGGTCACTTCAGGTACCAGTACCAAAGCCAAGAATGGATTAGTCTATAGCAGGACAGTCAATGGAACTGACTTTTTTTAAACCTGATACAAATCCTGCATAATGTGCAGACGCCCTACCAATTGAGCTATGTAGCCAACTAGTGGTCTGGAATCACAGTAGTGCAGTTGTTTCTCACTGATTGGGATTGGCCATCACGTGAGCTTAACAAGCCCTACAGAGAAATAACCACCCCTCCTAGAGATACCCAACTCTTTAAGATACCCAACTCTTATTTGAAACAGATGATCAGGTTATTTACCTTTTTTCGGAGTATGGCCTGCAATTTTAGCTTTGGCCCTGGACAGGATTGACGACATGAATGAATTCTCCCTCATCGATTTTGGCGATGGCGTCCTAGTCGTCTGCGACTGAGAGTTCACTCTCTTCAAGCGATACTCTCGCTGAATCGATTCCTCTCCATGATTTGAGGCTCTGTCGGTGATGTTAGACAGAGCCGGGCTTGGGGGAACACCACTGCTAATATCCAGACTCCAGGAATCAACGTTTAGACTCTGCATGCCGGGGGTTCTGTGAAGGGGAGAACAAGGGGTCGGCTGCTGGGGTTGGTTTGGAGTGACGGCGGCGCTTGATAAAGACTCCATGCCTGATGGGGTTGCCGTGGTGGTGGAATGCGCATTCTCGTCACAACCGTCAAACTCCCAGATATCTTCCCCCATCATGGTGCTCGTACCCTCATCCGGGCCGAAGATAGAAATATGGTAAGGGCCAAAGCCAACGGGGCGTACAATCTTGTGTTCCTCTTCGGAGAGTGGGGACGGATTACTCGAGGTAGAAGCGGATATAGAGCTAGATGCGTCTAGATGTTGCAAAGTTCGAGGTCGAACTCTTGGGGAAGGGGTTCGGGACAGAAACGGCCCTGTCGCCAAGTTTGAAGAACACATGTTCTGAGATGCACAGTTTGAACGATTTTCCCTGTAGGAGGAACGTTGGGGCTCGTGGTGGTCCAAATCACGAACTAAGACAGTAGAGACCCTATTTGGGGAATCGAGTGAATCAATTCTAACCATTGGTAGGATTGGTTTCGGAGCGTTGCACACCCCTTGCAAGAATGTTCTTCTCTCTCCATTTGCATGGACTCCATTTTCTTTCCCATTCATCATTCTTAAAGTTGTGCTTCCCTCGGTATCAGGGGAGTTGTTTTTCGAGGTACTGGGGCTAGAATCAACACCCTGAGTAATGCAGTAATAATTTGCCGAGAGGTGGTGGTCCTCATCTGGACTTTGTATGTCGCTCTGATTAGATGCAATTTCGTCGCCATTCTGCGACAGTTTTTGAAGTTCGTGTAGTTTCTCCTCTAGCCACTTCAGATGCTGTTGCACAGCTTGAATCTGCCCCTGAGTGCTTGCTGTCAGTGAACCAATGCCGGGGTTTACCCTGGGGTTAAAGTGTTTCATTACAGTTTCCGCTTTCCCTGCGCATGTCTGACCATTGGTTTTCTCAGTCAGTACCTGGATTTTATTTGCATCTGGTGTTCGGCACGACCTCTCGATGCACGGATCTGAGCGACTCAGTGTCCGAACGGGCCGCCCGGGGATTTTCCGGCATCGTGATAATTTTGGCAAAGCGGCCATCCGCGCAATGACCGGCACATCCATATCAAGCACATTTTGCTGTCTATGGGAGATTCCGGCCATCTGGACACAATTACAATCCACTTCACTCCTCGGGCATAATCGTCGAACTGCTTCACAAAAAATTATATCATCTTCCTCCGATGTGAAAATCAAATGCAGCACACTTAAAATTCAATAAGGATGTCATCATTACCAGAGGTGTTGAATCTTCAATCTTCAAGATCAACAGACTCTCAGAAATGCTGCTTGAAGCGCAAGATTGAGGTACAATTACTCCATCTGACAATCACTGCAAAATCATACGCATAAAATAGCAGTAGTGTCAATCATCGCAGTTATATTCCCAAGGATACACTGAGGACTACATGTAGATGACTGTTGTATGACAAAAATTCAAGTAACAATCTGATGTTTATCCTTTCTTAATCACAAGGTGAAGCATCCGTTAATATCAAACGGTGATTTGATAGTGATGAGCTAAGAATGACGACGACTTTACGTGCGATGATCATGACTCATTCTGATGATGAACATCTTCCTCAGGACAAACTACGTGTACATGTACTGTAGGGTCTTCATTTTCCTAATCGATGAAGAATTTGGTTACTAAGACATCAAAGCCGGGACACAGACAAAACATGGACGTGTACATTTAGGCAACCCGAGCATGCACGCATGCAACACACAATTACAAGACTGCGTGCAACAAATACACAGGATAGACGGCCACATGTGACCATGCATGCACACCCTTGTGATTACTTGGCCAAGGTGAATGTGTGAGAAGGCAGGTGTTACGTTGGGGGATTGGGGGGGTGAGGGGGTCACACTTCAAGACACAGTGGTCAGGAAAGACTACGAAGATACGCTAATGTGAATGCCAAATTCAATCGGAATTAAGAAGAATTAATACATATTGGACATTTTCACTAAATTGTCCGACACTTATTGTGTTATATAGTTAGTCAAAATTGCCAATTAGGTCTCCTAATTAAAGGCAGATTAGCTTAACAACAAATTTGTGATTAGATATTAGGTACATGTAGCAATCATGTTTTAATTAATTAATTTATTTTTTCTTCTTTTTTTTTCGCAGATCAGGACACAATTTCACAGAGCTTTTTGGCAGAAGAAAAATGCTTAGCAAATTTTCGTGCTTAGCAAAACTTGGCAGAGTATCTCTCAAAAGTATTGCAAATGAGCATTTAGCTGCTAACCTGTTTTAATATGCTAAGCACACTTTTTTCTACATTAAGCAATATTTTCTGTTAAATAACTACATGTATGAAATTGGGCCCTGATAATTTAAAAAAAAAAATATATATATATATATAATTTATCTTAAATGGCACTGGCTCGTCAGCAATGCGCGCGTGAGGCCAAATTCGTGCCACGAAATACGCAGCTCCATAGCAAAGGCATGGACCTGCGTATCTCGTGGCACGAATTTGGTGTTCGCGCATTGCTGACGAGCCTGTGCCTTTAACTTTATGAAGACAAAATCATAAAAATTCCTATTTTTATAATTTCTATTTAATTTTCAGAACACTTTTTTAAATGCTTGAGCATTATCATTTGCTGCCAACTATTTACTAAAAGAATGGACCCGAAATAAAATAAACATCACAGAGCGTGACACGATTCAGAAGAAAATGGCAAACTATAATGGAAAAAAAAACCAAAAAAAGGAGATTGCAAAGGTTACGTGTGATATTCTGGCGTCAAACGGTCTGCATAACTAACATGCACACGTAGTGAATCCATCAGGAAACAGAACTGCCATATCCTAAGGCAAGGAAGGGCCATTTTCTGACTTTGGGAAAGAATTAAAGGCTATCAATGCATGACGTCGTGGGACAAACAGAGATGCTTTCTTGGGATAAGAATTTTCAGTCGGATGTCTACTTGTTAAGATCCTTTGATTCTAAACAAAACGTAGCCCATTTCACGAATATTGAACTTTACCAGATTTTTGTAATGCTACAGAGTTTAAAGGCACAATGTACATGTACTTATAGGCTTTTTGCACAAGCGGCCATGACAGGTGCAGGTTTTCTTTTGAACATATGTATGTGACAAAGGGTCCACAAGTGCCTACATGTACCGGTAGTATTCTGCATGACAATGGAGTTAAATTTGCTGGACTGGGCGACTGCTATGTGTAAACAACAGCGCGCCAGAATGCATGCAGTTGCACGTACATGTATGAGGGTTACGCATACCGTACATGCGTGTGGTGACGCACTTTTGAAATTTTGAAATACATGGTGGCGTATAAGGGACATCGCGTATCACAGATATCTTTGTAAATATCTGCGATGCCGCAAATATTTTAGCAAATATTTTTGCAAATATTTGCAAACATATTCCTTTATATTAATTTTATTATAGGATGACTATGCTACAAATTAAAAAAAAAAATTAAAAATAAAAAATGTCCAGGGATAGCCAGGCATCAAAGGATAAAAAAAAAGGTCCATCTGTCATTTCAAAAAATGGGACACCCTCTCTTTAACCAGAAACCTCAAACCCGCTTGAACGTACCGGTATAATATCCATCAATCCATCTCATCACTTAACCTTAGCGACTGAGTCAGTTGGGTATTAAGGGGGTGCCCTGCAAACATGCATACAACAAATTTACCCTCCCCTTTTTCTAACGTTTTTTTTCTCACTTTGTCATTTCTCCTTTAGAAATAAGGGGTATTGATTTTGGTGTCCATTTTCATGAGGCACCTTGGCTATTAATGGATAGGCTACGGTAGGTCTCAACTCTGCGTAGGTTTGCCGTTACATGAAAGATAGTTCCGAGGTTCTTGCACTATGGAATGGGGGTCATCTTCCTTGTAAATTATTTGCCTTAACCCTTAGCTTGCTTTCGGCGACTCCAGTCGCCTAACGAATTATTTCTTTGCACGCCGTCGGCGACATGCACTGAGCAATGTTATGAATCAAAGAATATATTCAGCGGCACAAGAACAGTGTACAAACAAATATTTTAGCAGGCTGCGGTTAAAGACAGATTGCATGATTAGAAACTTTTTAAAACAGGAACAACAGCATTACATAACTGAAGAATAATGTTGATAAACTGCCTTGTAGAAATCTCAGCCGCATAAAATGCAGTAATACTTGTACTTCAGAAAACCTGAAAAATCCAAGCACAGTTTTTGTGCATGAATGAAAAATTGGCTCCAAAGATCGCATGCAGGAGATCGTTGGAGATTAAAATAATTTTGTTATTTTTCTCAAGAATGGGGGCAATTCAGACGAAATAATTTCACAGGATGATTACTACCATTACCATCCTGATAAAAAAGCTTAAAGATAATAATTCAAAAATTTCTTTGGAGGGTAATTACCAAACAAGTAGACTACACAATGTACCTTTAAGGCAGAAAATGTAAAGAGTTCAATTTGTTTGCTGTCAGAAAGGGAAAGACCAGAAACCGTAAATAGATTTCCTACTTGATAAATGATCAAAAGGCAAGCATTTACTTCTGTTTATAAACACCGTAATTTTTTTTCAATGGGAAATTTCATGCAAAAATGTCATTCGGTTACAGAAAAGTCAACCAAAAGCTGAAACATTTTAAGTATGAAATGCATGGGTTTTAATTGCAGTAATGATTATTCATAGCTACATGTATTTTAGAAAGAAATAATACAAGGATGCTGTTCTACGGTAATACTCTGTATTGAATCGCCGTAATGTGCTTTTGTGTTTGTAAATGTCACTAGCCATTATTATAAATTAATACGTCCAGTCACGGCCCCAAGTTCAACATCCGCAAAGTCTAAGACTAACAAGTACACTAGTACAGCACCCTGTCTCCCCCGCCACTCGCTGATCAATTTGAAGTTGACTGTACTCATAAATATTCATTATTTGTATACAGTCAAACCTACTATTAAGGCCACCTTGATAAAGAAGCCACCCGTTTATTGTGGCCACCCATCTTTGGTCCCAAATGCCATGTGTATAATGCTAATGCAACCTTTATAAAGGGGCCACCTGCTTATAGTGGCCACCTGCTTATAACGGTCCCGAGGGTGGCCACTGCTATGTAGGCCTACAAGTTTCTCTGTACTATAACACGACAATTAATGTGGCTCGTACTGGAAAACTACTGTCATTTATTTCACTGGTACCGGTATTATGTATGTTTAGTCTAATTTAAAATGCCTGAGAAAATGTAAGTGAAACATTCAGAGGACGGTTATTGTACACCCCCTGCCACTGCGTGACCAGGCATACACAGGTCAAGTGCTTGACTACCGGTAAATATGGAAGGAAACTCCGTACAACAAGTGAGGAAAACACATCACATGCCAAAATGCGCATACAATATGTGCGTATACATGTACATGTACAATGCACGTGCAATGTACTTTTATTTTTTTATTTATTTATTTACCACATCCAACAGCGGAGAGACCGCCAATTACAGGAATGGGAGCAAGTGTGGTTGAGTGCCTTGCTCAAGGGCACAGGTGCCACAACCCGTCGCGGCCCGGAATCGAACCTACATTCTAGTACTAGCACAGGAACTTAAGTTCGACGCACTAGACCGCTCGGCCATAACACCACACAGCATGCGCGTTCAAACAAAAACAACCCGACACGCAGCACTTTAAATGAATGCCATTTTTTAAAACTTATACTAATAGGAGGCTGTAGGAAAGACAAAATAGCGCAACAGATAAGTATACTGTCAACGAATTTTTGAGAGTTTTACTGATTTACACAAAAAGATATAAATTTACGAATGGGAAATAAGGTGTGATTTGCCCAGTCTCAAATAGTACGTTTAAGACCAGTGAGGAATCTGCATGGACGCTGATAATGGCCCTCGCCTTCGACTCGTGCCCCATTAACGTTTAGGTCCCTAGACAGTCTTAATAAACATACAGTTTAAGATCAGCCATACACACCTTCATTCCCTTAGTACTATTAATCTATTTAAAACTCAGTCCATACAACATCAATGTTGCTGTAGGGTATCCATCTACTCAAGTGTAATTCTTCAGTGTGTGATGCAGAGCTATCAATGTCCCATTAGAATCGTTAATGCTCACCCCCACTGCAACCCTCCCTCAAGTCATTCACTGAAGTCATGTGGCAGGCAGGACTACATGTAAATGAATGAGTATGGATCTTTAAAACTGAAAGGCATGTTACAACTGATAGGCCTAATGCGGTAACCAACGAACAACCGAAAATGTACGGTAACCGATGATTTAGTACAGTTACTACCACATGACAGGGGGCCATGACAGGGGGCAGGTTTTCTTATTTAAATGATGTAACAATAGAACCACAAAGCACCTACTCATGCATGACACATGGTAACAATGTGACCTTCCCCTGTCATGGCCGCCGTGCAAAGGCTCTATTAGTAGTATTACATTATTAATCCTAACCAAAAATTTCAAAAAACCTTAAGTCCGCATTGGACTTTTTTATCAGGAGGTTTTACCGAAATGTTGGAAAAAATGAAAAATTGCTAAAATTTACTGCTGTCCGCACTTGGACTTTTTGACACGGAAAATTTTTACTGAGACCGTGGGAGAGCATCAAAGCACAGTTTGACCTTCACGGTCCAGATGTATGCTTCCAGAGCGCTTTTACCGACTCGCTGTGTCCGCACTGGACTTATCGTCTCGGGAAAAGTTCCCTGGTCAATTTTCCTGGACAGCAGTTGGCCAGGAAAAGTAACCGCTGGACTCAGGAAAAGTTACTGAGAGGAAAATGTCCTAGGCTGTCCGCATTGGACTTAAAATGGGAAAGTACCCATCGTCTCAGTAATGTTTCTCAAAAAAATTCTAATGCGGACAGGCCTCTATTCTTTAAAAGGCCTAAAGTATCATTTGTATTAGATGGAATATTTTATGGAATCCTGGAATAAGGGCATAACATATCTTCAGAAAAGTGTTCATAAACTAGCCTGCAGAAATTGTAGGTACAGTATATACTGGTAGATGCAGTAATGCTTTAAAAATACTTTAAAATCCATGCATGGTTTTTGTGTAAAATGAATGGTAAAAATAAAAATGTGTGTGCGCACACATTATTTTACCAAAATCTTCAGTTGTTAATTTCTTACAATGTTTGTTACCATTGCTATCAAATCTTTTGAGTTTTTTGTTTCCTTGTCAACTCATGAAGTACCGTCAAACGTTTGGGTCATTGCAAATGATACATTGGGACCTTTAAAGCTAAGAAATGAAGCACGCTATTTGTTTACTCAAAAATGCAAAAAATACCAGGTCCACCGGAATCTTTAAATGCATTTTACCAGCAGAAAAACATTGTCGCTTATTAAGTGCACTTGTCCGAAACTGATACTGTTTACAACAATACAATACTGCTAGGGATGAATAACGGGTTTCATCTCAGCAGTAACAGTCTTTGCCTTGGGAAATGATGCATTAAGACTCTTGACTAATGACCTGGGAATCATTACGAGACGATATTACAATGGAGGGACCTTCTACTAATGTATATTCCTGAAGTAATGTACATTGTAAGCATTGCACATTCATATTAAAAGCTACCGTACGTGCACCTATACTGTACAATGTATAGTGTGCATTTATACAGAGCAGCACTGCATACAGAGTTTAAACTACATTCAGTATTCTCAAACCTATAGACGTAAAAAAAATTAATTTCTTTCTTTCTATTTAATTTTTCCTGTGATAGAGAGCCTTTGAAGGGAGAACAGTGGTTTATGTTTGAGTTGAATGTTACGTTCTTGAAAAATCATAATAAAAAGCAAAATTTATCAGGGCGGCACAAAATTTCAACAAGGCAGCTAAATTTGTTAACAGGGTGGGTTGTTTTGCTAAAAGTGGCTGTGGAGGACATTGGTTTAAAAAAAACCCAACTTTTTTTAAAATCAAACTTGAACGGTATGCACAGTTAACAAATGTGCCAGTGACAACTGCACAGTCTCAAAATTACCTGTTTGAGTCAAACAGGGCTGCTTTCGAGCGCGGCACCAGGGATCCCTGGTGCTCCATGGTGCTCGCCCGAAAGCGTGTGTACGCATGTGTGTGACATAATGTTCCCAACACCTACCGGTAGGAGCACCAGGGACGAGCGCTCGAAAGCAGTCAGGTCGTACGTGGTGTGACCTGGTCGTACAGGTGTATGAATTGCTTCCCTCCATACACATGATACAGGAGTTAATGGGTTCCTGCGAGGGATCGCTTAAACATCAGCCAAGGCAATATACTCCCCAGGAAGCTGAGAAGGCCTAAGGAATGATATAATTGAGCTCAATGACCAGGGATGACGATAAATGTAATCAGCGCCCTGAGCACCTTGTGTGGTGGATCTGCGTTATATAAGTCTTCATCATTATCACTATAAAACTCCGGGTGGCGTTTTGATTGTGAAATTCTAGAATTGGAAATACATGGTAAAAAAATAAACTGTTCCACAGTCGACACATTATTGTCCTGGTCACTGCATGCAATCCCATTAAAGCTATTGATTAGTATTCCGTGTGTGTTATGAGATGTGATAACCGCATCGTCAAGCTTCATTGGCGTTAAGGTGTCGTACCATTATACATGTACAATGTAATAGTGGTTAACAGCAGGTTATATCCTGCGTTTATATCAAGCTTGGGTAAATCAAGGCAAATGACAATATTAAAATAGGAGCTTCATTTAAATGTCCACAAGCCCACCTCAAAAAATTACGGGGTTGTCAAGTTGTCAACCCTGGACAAGCCAATTGTGAAAAATGTATGTACATCAATTTTTTTCATAGTGAACATGGTAAATTTTTCATAGTGCTCTCACCTTCTCTATAGTGCTCTTACCATAAAAAATGAATATCCACAAGTCCCGTGCAAAATTTCGGCTCTAATTAGTTGTATTAAATTATAATTTTACAAACGCACTTTTCTTTAGACGTTCATACATTGTAAGTTTTAATGCTTTTATATTTTTATGTAAGGTTCGTTGACAATACAAACCTTTGTTGCCCAAAATCGGAATCAGTAACGATGTTGGAATCGCTCAAGCCAACTTTGCTGACTTAAAAGAGCTAGTTCAGATTTTTCCAGAAAATGGATTTCGTTTTAACCTAAGAATCATATAAGATTCCTCCCCAAAATACTATCCATGGGAAGAAAACAGGAAATTTGCAATCTCTAATTTGGATGTGGAAGCAAAAAGGTTGGTGTGATCACTGCACTGCTTTGTGGAACCGGATTTAAATTAGTTTACAAAACATGGGTGGTTACTTGATGATATCCTTGAAATAATACGGAGTGAGAGCGCGAAATTTCAGAATGGTAATGAGAAACATATGACAAATGATAAGATGTCAAAATCTGAACACCCATGGGAAAAATGGGGGGTTAAAAATGTGATCTGGACACGCTCCTTTAACCTCTCTTCACATAATAACTCCCACTCTCCTTTGGGAAATTCCTGTCTAGTTCTTCATGGCCCATAGGAAATGTCTCCCATTCATACAACAGCTTTCCACAAATATATCCTGCCACAATGTACACATGTGTGCCATTTCGACTTGGCAATTATCGGATCAGGGGACATTATGTGTGCTAACTCTTGGGGCGTCTTGACCGATCAGCTCGCCGCAGAAAATGTCTCTTTGCACTAACATAATGACAAGCGAATAAAACAGACGGAATTTGTTCAGGAGATGCAAATCAAATTGTTACTCTGAATCCCCGGGTGCCAATTTATTTCCGACTGGACTAGGATTAGATTTGAGGACAAATTGTGGAGAAAAGGAAGTTTTGATTATTTCTGGATACATAAATCCACAAAGTACATGTAGCAATAAAGGGAAGTGCTTTATATTCAAGAATAAATAAATGTTATCCTTACTTTGTGTGATATTTGTTGAGTTGGCACGGCACACATACACTGGTTGAATGTTGTGGGATGAAATATATTTTTAAAGCAAGTGAAGATGCTGTAGAACACTACCATACATGTACATGCATGACCCATAATTTGATTCATATCGAACAACAGTCTTGTCAGACATTACAAATCGCTTTATTTCTTGCCAAGGTTTTTCATTTTTTTATTTCATTGGATGATGCGCTGTACAATATTCATTAGCCAATAGAAGATTTTGAAGAGATAATATATGAATCTCCTGCATTTAGACAGTCTAAGAATTGACCCGATGCAGCGCCACCTGGTGTTTTTAAGCATGCACTCCCCATTTCCTCAGCAGGACCGTGATTACACAAGAGTCGCATCCTTCAATCTTACAGCTACTGAGGAACGCTACGGGTGTCAAGTTTCATTTGGGCTCTGTCCTGAGACTCTTGTTGTCTTGGCCTTATTCAAGGGACGTCATTGA
This sequence comes from Henricia sp. BOLD:AAB3569, assembly GCA_037783545.1. Classification (NCBI taxonomy): domain Eukaryota; kingdom Metazoa; phylum Echinodermata; class Asteroidea; order Spinulosida; family Echinasteridae; genus Henricia; species Henricia sp. BOLD:AAB3569. The sequence goes on along the minus strand of JBBELK010000454.1, from coordinate 1,628,981 downwards.
AAAAATTCCTGAAAATTCGGGAATTCATAAGATGCCATTTTTTCTTTTTAGAGATACCGGTATGGGCCTTGCTGAAAGATCAGCAATTAAGCGTTAAAGAGCCTGTTTACAATTGATCCCGAGCTCGGGGTCGAACACCTAGCTCGGGATCAGCTCCGGATTACAAATTTAGTGTAAACGCTCTCGGAATTAAAGTCCCAAGGACCTTTCCCGAAGATTTGACTAATCCATGAAAATTAGAAACAGTGGCCCCCCTACGTCGTGACACCTCTGGAGTTAAATTATTTTCAAATAAATTCCAGGTCTGAGAGAACGATTACCCACCCTCATCATATACATGTAAACAGTATATTGCCTCGTGAATTAAACGACACCTTCACCTGTTGATATTACCCAAAATATGACAAGAACAAAACAATTCATTAAAAGTAGTGCTATCTTTGAAATGCAAGTGTGAAATTTTGAAGATTTATTGAAACTTTTCCAGAAAGGAACTTGTCAAAAGACTTGAAAATGGCTTGGTGTCCCCCTTACATCATTTAAAAACAGTTGTCTCAAATACCATCAAAATTATGATACCAAGACAAGTCTAACTGTCTGTACCTTAATCTGAAATATTCTACTTTTTCTCATTTTTGCAAGCAAATGAAGATTATTCAGACAGTATGGCAATTCACAGAATTTCACAACATTTCAAGGTCTTTTTCAGTGCATGCCCTATGGACAGCCTGAGCACTTGAGCTTGAAGTGCTGACTTCCTATGCTGGGGGTGTGACTCACATACTACATACATGTAGGCCTACAGGTCGTATTGAAAGATGATGCTTGCAGAATATTGGATCAAATTTTGCATCCTTGCAAATATGTGTTTGAGGGTAAAATAAAATGCTAAATAATCAAAGTCGATGCAACAGTGACGTATGCGATAGTACCAAATATTCAGTCTAAAGTTCTACATTTCTTGGTGCTTTCATGATTTTCATGTATTTACCGATACTATTACTTTATAATTTTTACGACTATTTTCAAAACACTTTGCTGCTAGGCCAATATCTCATATTTACTTTATTTTATATACTATATTTATGTATACATTTGCAATAAAATATGCTCTGCAAATTATTTTTTTAAAAATTAAAAACCCTTTAAAAACCCTGTATTATAGAGCTGGTTGTGACGTCAAAAATACACTTTACTTTTTACAAATATTTTTCTCCAGTGCATTAGACATCAAATTGGCAAAATGCCAAAATACATATGCATAGCTTCACATGCAACAAATTTACTCAAAATTTGCTACGGAGTACTGATATTTTCATAAAAGTAATAATTAGAAATCTTCAAAGCAAATACATGTACGTTTAAGCCTATTGATTCCTTAAAACGTAAGAACATAAATTACAAAGTGCTAACATCTTGCATTTATTTCCAGCATTCAGAAAAAAATATTATAATTAGTAGGTAACCCTTAGGAGATTGAGTAGTATACAATCAACAATCCACGTGGAAAAAAAAATTCAAAAGGCCACAATTTACATAGCATGCATTGGGAGACATGCACACATGCACACAATACATACATCATGCGACACACACAAAGGACAAACAAACCACATATACTGTACAACATACCCAATTATGAGCCGATTATGAGATGGTCGTACATGTATGCTAAACCAATATAATCCCGTAAGACACAGTTTCACTACGGCGGTATCAACGGTCATTACAACACGATATCAAGCACTCCTTGATCATCAAAGCAACGTGCACGCCTCGGTGGTCACAAAAAGATCAACACAGTCAATAGAGGGCTCACTTCCAAATCAAGGGGACTCCCCTGGAAAGTGCTACGTACAGGTTTATTAGGTAAATCATTGGATGAGTTTATTGAGATGCTCGTTTGTTGCCGTGACGACAAGGTGAAAGTCATCGTTGCCATGGTTCTTGAGGTTCGCAAATTGCATTCTCACACTTGAAAGACTGGCTATGTATACTGCACTACAAGTGCTGAAATTGCTCTTTTGTTGGTACAAAATTCAACCAAGGTTTGGTTACAGGACACATAATTTACAGTGTAAGCATGTTGTTTAAAGGGCCCCTGAAATGGTGTTTTTATCAATGAAATCTGTGCTATGGAACTAGTCCATTAATTTACAATCATAAAAACCGTACTTGGAGGTTGTTTGGGGGGTTAAAATCAACGTTTTGATTCTTATGCTAATGAAAATTTACATACATGTATGCATGAGCAAAGTGGTGATGTCACATTAGGAAAACATAGGAAAATCTCATTCAACTGTGCACAAAAGTTTGCACAATTTTCTCCAACTTGCTGAAACTTCTGTAACCCGGGACGGTTTACATGTACCGTAGGTTTGTTTTACATGTTGCCTATTGCAAACCATGAAAAAACTAAGGCTGGAAACTGCAGCATTTTTCCACAATTCCAGTTTGAAGTCTTATGTTTTTTCTTTGCTTTTCTGCTGTGTGTTCCTAAAGTGACATGCCCAAAACAGCGCCCTCTTTCTGTGAGTTTATGTGAAGAAATTTTCAAAGTTGAAGAATGCCACTTTTTATTCATGGGGCATCAAAAGGAACAGTAGTATTGTCTTTCTACACAAGTAATCCTTCATATGCAGCATAAACTGTGCATAAAATTATTGAGCTTTTCAGGGGCCCTTTAAGTCTACACATCTTGTTTACAGTATTCTGCTAAATTTCTAAAATAATTACAGTGTACTACAAAATTGAAAAATTAAATTAGGTATTAATGGCAAAAGCATCAATTGAATTTAAAAAGCAGGTCCTACAAATCAATTGATTGATTATGGATACACTCACTCAAGAGAGAGCCACTTTTTCAAGCTTTGAAGGGTAACCAAAAAAGGGTGATGTACACAAAAATAAGATTTTAGGTAGGCACAAAATATTTCTTTTTTATTGATATTTGTTTTCAATAAAAAGATTTTGCAAGATTTTGTTAGGTTGGGGTGGGGAACCAGAAACAATTATTTATTTTTTTCTTGGCCAAATCTCTAAATAATAATTGTTTTGTGGGAGCAAGGTAAATATTTATTTATTTAATACCATTTTTTGAAACACCCAAAGGAGTCAGAATCCACACAATGCTAATTTATACATCTCCTACAAATCAATTGATTGAAGCAGTTTTAAAATCTCATTTATAACCAAATCCACGGGTCTCAATATCTTACATACTATGTAGGAATATTTCATGATACAAGACAGTGTGAGACCTCGTCAACCTTACATAATGTGATAGGATAGCGGATGAAATCACCTGCATCTGACGATATACCTCAAGAAAGAGAAGGACACAAGCAAATTGATCTTGGGGCTACGACAACATCTTGGCAGTGAGATTTAATTTAAACTTGAATCGTCCGAGTGCCAGATTAAGCCTCGTCGTTGCTCTGTTTTTCTTACGTGAGTTCAGACATGCATAAATGCAAGACAAAATTGGTTTCATGTTGTGCGTACGATGTACCGGTATGCCTATCTGCGAAGCTGACAATTGAAAAAAAAAAAAATTGTAGTGAATTTTGAGATCCGAGTGCGAGGACAATTTATCACACAGGCATCCACAAACAAATTAGGTACCGGTATATACCGGTATAACACATTTTTCTTTATAAATTTTGTCCAGGACTATGTTAATTTACATAGTACAATATGTTCTTTCCTTGACTTCCAGCTCTAAGACCCTAAGCCCAATTTCATGCACCTGCTTAGCAGAAAATACTGGTAACAAAAAAAATTTGCTTGGCAAAACATGTTAGTAAAATCTCATGTGTTGTGTGATATTTTTGATTGGTACTCTGCCAAGTTTTGCTTAGCAATTAAATTGGACTCTGGTTCAACTCCCATCCAGGCCAATTACTTTCATAATTAAGAAGGTGGGGGGCGGCAAGGCTATTTAACCCTAACAGTACCAAAACGGTACACGATTTCCCATAGGACCAAGGGGTTAGGGTTTTAAACACATCAACATTCACTACCCTCTCAAGTACATGTACCCATTTACCTCCAGATGGAGAGAAGCAATGAGCAGCATTCTCCACTAAAGGTTTTGACAAAATCATTACAGGTACATGTACCATTAGCGCCCAGACAAAAGTTTGCTGCCAGGACAAAAAACTCGGCCTCCCGGACAAAAAAAAATTAAATAAATTTTCACCACTTTAAAACACTTCGAAAATATAGCCAAGTCATTCTAAAATTAGGTGTAAATATTAAGTTACCAGACCTGATTTCGCTAGCCACTGATGTCATTATCGTTCACTTACCACGCATATTTATCGCACCGGCGATCCAATCCGCGGTCGATAACGGCAATGGCAGTTGCATGCATTTGTTTCAAACAGCGCCCTCACGTGGCGAATCAGTGTTCACCGCGTGAGGGAGCTGCTCAGCGCACCCGGACAAAATATTTAGCAGTAGAGAACACCGAATGAGTGTCGCAAAGTGCCTTGCTCAAGGACACATGTACCACAGAATCACAAAACAGTTTCTGCCCAAGTTTATTCAGTGGTTTTTGGTGTGTCGTTTAACCCAACACTTCTCAGTGTGCATTAAAGGCAGAGGCTCGTCAGCAATGCGCACGCGCCAAATTCGTGCCACGAAATACGCAGATCCATAGCAAAGGCATGGAGCTGCGTATTTCGTGGCACGAATTTAGCGCGCGCGCGAATTGCCGACGAGCTTGTGCATTTAATGCACCTTAGTTGTATGCAAAGAACAATAAATATGACCTACTGAAAAACCGATACAAACTTTATAAAGAATGCCTTGTGGTATGAGCAGAGCTATAATGTCCCTCTGTTTTTTAGCAAAATGTCGCCCATGCACTATAAACCCACATCACCCCCTCGTGTGCCTCTCGCCCAAACGGAGAAGCTCTAGAGACATACACTGAATGCTTGCCAAACGAATGTGTAGTAGGTATTAAAATAATCATGACAGCTTGCGTTCTGCTCTGAATAAATCACAGAACGACTGTGAGCTTCTACGCTTGTACGTACCCAGCCTGCTTGGCAAAGTGGAAGACTTATGATAAAGACCCTAAAGATGATCTGCTTTTGATCGATACTGTGAACAAAACCACTATAAATCAAAAGAAGGACATGAAAGTTTTTTTAGCTCCGCCAAATGCACTACATGTACGTTTTCCAAAAACATGAAAAATCCAAGTGCGTTTTGCCATTCTTGATGAGGTGTTTCAAAATGACTTATTCTAAATTTGTCTCTTCGTTCTCTTCGCGTCAGACTGGTTGCGCGTGCGACCAGTCCAAGCACAGGGTAACCTGTAGTATACAAAAAATGTGTGCAAAGCCTGAATCATGCAGCCTGTACACAGCACCCATTTCGTAAATCGATTGCAAACGATCTTAATAATTTCATCTTCATGGATTATTTTTTGGAATAATTATATCATTTCGGGCGGAAACATTTTAAAAAGTGAAAGTGTGGTGATCTTGGCGGGGTTCGCGCGTGCGTGCTGTAATATATTTTTATATCACGTGAATAAAGGATGGTTTTTAATTGGCTCACCGTGTGCTCCCCCTGCACATGCTGAGATTTTGGCCACGTGAGGCAAAAGAAATCAAACATGTTAGATTTTTGTCTCACAGCTTCGTGAAAATTTTCACCGCACACAGTGAGCCAAGTGCTGAGCATACGGCCACGAATTACCGTTTGCTCAGCAAAATACCTCGCGTGTGCGCTCCGACTTCATTAAGTTGGATTCACTCTGAGCCTTTTCATGCATAAATTTGACACGCGTCGATTTAAGAAAAAGCAGAGTAGAGGGAATTTGGAGTGAAACGACACACTATATAAACCATAGAATCACAAACGATACTTTTCGCCCAAGTTTATCCTGATGTAATTTTTCAGTGCGTTGTTTCACACCAAATTTCTCCCACGCCGTTTTTTTTCTCCAGGCAACGTACGTCAAATTTACATAGGCTCAGTGTGAATCGACCTGAATACCCAACCTCAAAGCAATATAATATGAAGGTCAAAGGGCATTACTTTCACCACACAATTATAGCTGCACTATATAGAACTGCATCTGATATTCTTAACGACGTCTCCCAATCGATATAATCATACCCTGCCATTAACATGTAACGGATCCTATACAACCACTTTATTAGATTGCACAGTTATAACCAGATACAATTGCATTCCCGAGACGAGAAAAGAACTGCTCATCCACTTCAGTGCAGTAATAATGCAACGATGTACCGGTATAGAGTGGTGGTGATCATGTTACATGTATGAAAAATAGGGATATGAGTGGTAAACAATAAAATAAAAATAAAAAGAGAGAAAAATTGAATCCAGCTGCATTTAAAAAAACATATTTTATTTGCGACATTTACAGAAACAATGCGTATGCAAAACCAATGTGTCATTTGCAAGATGTAACCTTTTACGGATTTCTGGAATAAGGGCATAACATGTTGGGTATCGTGACCATGTGGCTTTAAGGTCACTGACTCACAATACTTGGGTGAAAACGTACAGTTGCGGGTACCTGTGCCCTTGAGCAAGGCACTTAAACACACTTGCTTCATCCTTCGGAAGGGATGTAAAGCAGTTGGTCCCATGCACTCAAAAGATACCAGAGCATTCTTTCGTGAAGAGCTAGGGGATTACCCGGTGTCTCTGGCAGTCTGCTGCCATTGACACCACCCACCTACGGTATGTATTGATGTTTAGGTAGACGACACTTGTAAGCTTCATGCATTTCAGCCTACGGGCTGCGAATGAGTAAGGTTTTACTCATCAAGTAACATTTTGGGTGATTGCAAATGATACAATGGGTCTTTAATCAGAAAAATGCTCCAAAATGGATATTATTGTCTTTTTTTGGCAGAGGATAAGTGAACCAGAAACATTTTAGTTTTCAGATATATGTATAAGGGCAATTCCGGAAATTCAAATTTACACTTCAGAGATTTTGAGGGCTTGTAATGCTTCACGTATTCAAGTTGTTTGCTTTTAAACACATGTTCTTCAAGCATCATTGATGGAAGTGTAATTCCTAAAAAAATGATTGCAATGCCATTCTCAGTAAGTGAGTAGGGTCCCCAAAACCCTCGGTTTTGGACGTACATGTACTCAATGAGTACGAGATATTTTTGGATGTACATTGTACCACGCATATTGAGAATGGCATACCGGTAAGCGCATTACAATCAGTTTTTCAGGAATTACACTTCCATCAATGATGCTTGAAGAACATGTGTTTAAAATCAAACAACTTGAATACGTGAAGCATATTAAGTGTAAATTTGAATTTCCGGAATTGCCCATAATATAAATCAAATGTTTCCTTTTGTACCAAGTTTGGAAAGAACATTCATGAATAATTCCACACGTCAACAAATATTTCAGAACTAACTCCTTAGTTGAAAACATGCCTTTCAACTTTACTACGCATGAGCTAGGTCACAGTTATAACAGCTTGCTTTCTCTAAATGTCGATATCACATGAAGAAATGCTTCAGTGACAACACCAAATGTTTGCATACATTTTGTATCTCAATGTTCTTATAATTGTTATTATGTTTAAACGTCAGCTTGACGGCCAGTCATGCAGTACAAGATATAATTACATAGTGTGATCTTATTGCTGGAAATATCGCATGAACTACATGTACTGTACGTGCTGGGCACAGCTGATAACATTTATCATGAAAACCACTGTGCATTAACAACATGAAACTAATATCGCAATAAGCGAGCAGGTTATGGCATACAGGAAAATAAATTACGGTTGGAACTGGCACGCTGAGAAACAAATGCATGTGGGAAAGATATGAGATAATAAAGTAACGTGTATACATATCGTATACACTTCTAAAAAAGAAACAGAATTTTCTTAAAACATTAATTCTTGATCAGAACAAATGCTTTTTTCAGAAAACCAATTTTCCTGGGCCTCAACCGGATTGAAGCTGCATGGGATGAGCTGAAGTGCAGCCCTAGAGAAGCAGGTTCTGAGGGAGCACTTCAGGCAGAGTGGCGCACCCTGCCTCAGTGGCTCTTACGAAGGCCGGTGCAGTCAGCCTTGCCACAAGGATTAACTGAGGCCACCAAGGCTAATAGCCTCATGCCCTGCTGAGTTGACCCCGGTGCCCCTTCAATATATACACTTTCTGAGGCCAACTTGGCCAGCATGCCCTATCCTCTTAAATTTAGTGAGACTTATAAATAGCGGTACACACTAATAACAAGTACACATTTGGAACAAAGTTATCCATGGTGCCCCTCCAGTTGGCCTCAGTTCCCATTGAAATTCAGACAAAATCAAGGCCAAAGTAATCTGCCCCTTATGTTTAGAATGTCAAGGCTCGCATATCACCCAGATGAGCAGGCAATATCCAAATACGATTTATGTTGCATTAAACACTGTACTTAATTCCAATGACCGTGTAATGTACACAGACTCATAGACTGATAGACAATTTATACATAATCAAGCCGCTTCACGAAAACATTGTAATTACTGACCGTGAACCCAGAAAGGCCAACAAAGATAAACATCTTCACAACATCCCACACAAATACCTCGCGGGCATTCTGTCGGCCCCCAAAAGTAATTGATTAAGGATCGAGGGCAGAGTTTTAATTTCGCTTGGATTTCATGTCTCCTCCAAATGTTACATTAGCTCGAGGGAGGACGACCAGTAAATCAATTGTGTCAATCTGTTTTTTCCTGAGAGACAAAGACTTTGTTGCACTTTGAATTTAGAGTGAGAATTTATTCTCGAATTGCTTCATTTTTCTACACTTTTAAAATGGAAATAAAAGATTAATTTGCAGTATTGCAGTATTGAGTAACCGTTTCCATAGAGTCAGAAAAGAGCTTATAAAATGAATGTTTTTATTTTTTTAGGGATTTATAAGACAGAAGTTTTCAACCTTTTTCAAGACAGGAATTGTACACATACGGCCAAAGCAGCCAAGGACCATAAAATCTCCTATAGAAATCCAACAAAATCTTAAAATCTTAAATTGTCATACGGTAATAGACCAATGTGACTTTTTCTCCAAGCCAAATGACTGATGTAATAATCATTCTTGGGCACATTACAAGACAGCGCGGGGCCATTAACGTGGCTCGGGGACCGGCGTTGTCTATAATGGCAGGGGGGAAATGGGCAATATCATAGCAGCACAGGTGTCCTTAGCATGTGAATTATAGCCATTAAAAGGTTATTATTGTGCCCAGTGGCATTTTTACATAATTGAGTTGATATGTTAGAATTTGTATTTGTGGAGAAAAAAAATGTTTCCTTGCTATATAAATGTGACTCGTCATTACAAACGAGCCATAAAAATGCAGCATGAGTATTCTATGATTTGAAAAGAATATACAATTTTTGTTTTATTTTCAAGGGCAAAGTTCAAGCCTGTTAAGTTTTGGAGCCAAAACTGCCATTTATATAAAATAAAATCCGAGTCATTGTGGAATTAACTCTAATATTTAATGCAGTACGTATTTCACGGCTTTTTGATCAATTTAATCCAACCATGGTTCGGTACAAATTAGTGTAACTCTAGAACCAGCTATGCTGGCCCACCCCTCAGGAGGGGATTTGGTTATGTTTTTTATGCCCAGGATGTAACCCTGGGTGGGGATTTTGTCACCCAAATTTTTCCCCAGGGGTTGGGATTTTGTCTCTGAAAAAGTAACAATCCTTACCTAGATCCAGTTACCATGGCAATTGACATCACACTTTATAGTAGTCTATAGTAAATAAGTGCCCTTGAGCAAGGCACTCAACTTGCTCCATCCTTCGGAAGGGATGTAAAGCCGTTGGTCCAGAGTGTTAGGTAACGGTAACGCACTTTAAAGATCCCCGAGCATTCTTTCGTGAGGAGGATTCCCCGGTGTCTCTAGCCATTTCTAATTTCTAATTCTTCATGGGTTTCCCTCACGCTTGCGAGTGACAGTGCAATGGGGACTACGGTATATTGAGGAATCCTTGGTATGAATACCAGAAATAAATTAATTAATTAAAATACACTAGGTGCTACTCCCTATGCCTCCAAGATTCTAAATTTATTTATCAGTTTGGCAAAACTGGACCACAAAATCACAGTCCAATACACAACCCTGATTAATAGCACAACAATAAACCCACGGCCCAGATTCCCCGATGGATATCAAGAGCTCCTCCAGACACAAGAGGTGTTACTGGAAGAAAACTCAATCATGTCTTCAACTGATGAAAACATTATGAGGATTTGATGAAAGGATTGATCCCAGGGAAACCAAAGAGGCTCTCCGGGGCATTCATGTATCCTCGGTATGTGCTATGTTTGTTTGACCTGTAAGTTGAGATCGTTGATTCATTATTTAGGTGATGGCTTTATCGCAACTGTGTCCAGATGAGTTTTTTTTTTTCAATTCGTATGTGGGAAGTTTTGGGAGCAATGAAAGCCATCTTCAGATTACAGTAATTCTTTTCTGGGAATTTTACTGCAGGCGATGTGTGATTAAATTGTACTACTGTTGACACTTTTAACTCGGGAAAATGTTACTGGTTAAAAAGATTAACTGCCGACTCACTCAGCAGAAAAATCAGCTGGGGAATCAAACAAAGAAAGCTTGTGAAAATATTTGATACCAGGGGCCGATTTCACTAACGCTTTGCGATGATCGCTAATGCCCAAATCAATCGCTAAACTCGAAATCCATCGCAGTTTAGCGATCAACTTCGAAGAGCGATTTCACAAAAACTTAGCGATGGCGTTGGCCATCGCTAGTTGTTATTTAGCGATGAATATTTAGCGATGACTAATTTGTCATCGTAAATGGAAACATTCATTGCTAAAATACAATTTCGCGCTATTTGTTTAGTATTTTGAAGGTTTGGTGATTTTCAGTGTGTCTCGAAATGGCGTTTCAGTTGTTGTACATAAACAACGCAATAGCATTACCGAGAGAGAGGGTTTTCAGGGACAGGACAAATCCTCTGGATTAATACAATGACAAAAAGATGCACAAATATTATCGGTTTACGCGGAATGGTGTCATGAGAATTATTGACATTTTAGAGCCACATCTCCGCCCTTCAACTCTTAGGAGCCACGCAATAGATGCAACCGTTCAAGTATTAAGCTCTCGGGATGCTTCTATTTCACAACATCCGAGCATCATGGCATATCTGTCGCTATAGTGTCTGCGCTGCAGAATCGTGCATCAAGTCACCGAATTTCTGGTTGTTTACGCGTTACTAAGCGATCGTCCTCGTCCAATAAATGTATTTATAATTAATACTCATCGCTATTGCGACGGCTTTAGTGAAATGCAAAATCCATCGCCATCGCAATAACGATGGATTTGAATTTAGCGATCATTCTAACGATGGTCGCAAAACAGCGTGTTAGTGAAATCGGCCCCAGTCCTCATTTTGTGTTTGTTGTTTGGGTGGGACGTTATAATAAATAATTTGTTTCATAAAAAAAAAAAAAATTATCCTCTCAAACAGAAATCAAGATTTTTGAAACAAAGGTTTCCTTTGTCTGAAACAGAAAATCACTGGCCCTATTAACCCCTTTTCAATGACGTCATTTTAGGAGTCAAATAATGCCGCGTCATTGTGGTAGCAATGTGCGTGCGCGTTATGTGTGTCCATAGCACGCGTATTGCACTATACTAAGGCTCCTATTGGTGAATTAAACCGCGTTACGCCCACCAGAGGCACACACAACGCACACGGCATCCACAATGACTCAGCATTATTGACTCCCAAAATGGCGTATTCGCACATGTTCAAAAGGGGTCAATACCAGCATGGAGACAAGTAGTTTTTCTACAGAAACCTTTATTTTAAAAGACATTATGGCAAAATTGTGGATTACAATGTAGTATGTATTTTCACTTTTTCAGTCCAGGCATGTGGAGTACACAGTACACACCTGATTAGATGTTACAGGCATCTGTACTGTGTCACCCGAAATTAAAGCATAGGACATACACAATTTTCCAAAGATGGCTGCTATATTCATAGTCTAATATGATACAATTGCCACACTTCTACATATTTACACATGGACTTGCCGCAATGTGTACATTTATAGCACAAAACCGTCACATTCTGTATTGATTTTTCCTTGCGTCGACCATCTGGGAACCGGCTATCAGCACAATGGATACCATGCGACTGTTCATTTCATTCATAACGGCAAGGATGTGTGAAACTCATCCATCATATGCAACTAAATAAACGGTTACATTTCAACGATTCTGCGGCCAAGTTGCATATAATTTGTAAACCAGTAACGAATGGCTTTTAAATACGGAGTCGTGAATGTCTAATTCAGTCTAGCGGCATGCACGCACGAACATTTATGTTCAGTAGTCCAGCAAGCATAATGCTCGTAGTTCATGTGTTAGCCGTGTACATGTGTACATATGTGTATCCTTGGGTGTATCAATTTTAAAATCAATTTTAATTTAGCATACTTTCCAAAATTGCCAAAACTGTGTACACACACATGGCAGTGAAACATTATAGCAAAGTGAAGTACATGTATGTATACAATTAGTCACTTGGTTGTGAAAAAGCAAATTTACATGTACATTAAAATTCTAATGTACATGTACATGTACCGTAGTTAATTGCATATTTTGTAAACAGTGGAATTAAAAAAATAAGGGCAGGCAACTCTAGCCTTGGCCTTTTTATTTTATTTAAAAGAGCACTAAGGCCAACTTGGGGGAAGGGGAGCACTGAGGCCAACTTTGGGGGGAGCACTGAGGCCAACTGGAGGGGCACCACAAGGCTCATGAAATTTAAGAGGATAGGGCATGCTGGCCAAGTTGGCCTCAGAAAGTTCAAATGTTGAAGGGGCATCAAGGCCAACTCAGCAAGGCATGAGGCTATTGGCCTTGGTGGCCTTGGTTAATGTCAACGCCTGTATTCCAAAGTTTCAGCCAGGATTTGACAAGTTAGCCGAGCTGCAATAACTTCTATCTTGATTAGGGTTCCAGCTAGCGTTAGCTCCAGCAAGCTTTCAAATATTAAGCATTTTATACAAATCTTAAGAAAGATTTGTATAAACTGCAAATTAAATATTTGGTTTACATGAGAATGATTTCTCAGGTCTTTCACTGTGATTGTCAAGTGCTGTATCTACCCTACTGTGCATGTACAAGTACAAGCAGCTCACTCAAACATGGTCCGGGGTAGCAGATTTGAGCTTTTCAGGAGATATTATACATAAATCATCGGTGTCAGCTTAATTAAAGGCACAGGCTCGTCAGCAATGCGCACGCGCCAAATTCGTGCTCCGAAATACGCAGCTCCATAGCAAAGGCACGGAGCTGTGTATTTCGTGGCACGAATTTGGCGCGCGCGCATTGCTGACGAGCCTGTGTCTTTAAATACTGGAAGAATTTAACTCATATATTTTATTACTGCACAACAAACCATTTTCCCAGACTGTTAAAAAGCTGTTCATGTATGGGCATAATGGGTGTATAATCACAATGCTGAACTCCATTTGAGCAAAACATCTGAATTGAGAAGTCAAACTACATGTATACTTCATGGGCACTTAGCAGAGAGGTTCATTTTGTCCACGCTTCACTGGCTTTTTTTATGATATTACACACAATGTACACACAAACGAAGCATGCACAAAAGAGGCCAATTTTAAAGATGTGGAATGTTGTGGAATTTGTCTCTAAAATACATACATGTACCATAATACCATATTAATCTGTGTCCCAGGGTTATTTGTGCCTCTTCTGAAGCCCTGGATTTGTAAAATACATGAACCAAGTCCAGTGCCGTAGCCTATAGTACAGGAAACATTCCTACAGGACAAATCTGTGTGGGAACTTTTACTAACCAACGATCGCCCAGGAAAAAATAAGCAGGTAAACTTAAAGGGCCCCTTATTTAGGATTTTGATCAATGAAATCTATGCTTTAAAACCACTTTACTCAGTTAAAGTCATAAAAATCCTATTTGGAGATTGCTTTGGGGGTTAAAACAAAGGTTTTTAGTTTTTATGCTAATGAGAATATGCATATTCATGACCAAGGTCACGATGTCACAAGAGGCAAACACGGGAAAATCACATTCAACTGTGCACAAAAGATTCCACTTTTTTCTCAATTTTCCTGAAACTTTTGTAATCCATGGCTGTTTGAGTTTGTTTTACATGTTGCCGGCTGTAAGCCATGACATAACTGGGGGTAGAAACTGCAGCAATTTGCCACAAGTCCAATTTGAAGTCTTATGTTTTTTGTTAACTTTTCCCTTCTGTCTTCCTTATGTGATGCACTCAAAACAGCGTCCTCTGTCTGTGATTTATTGCAATGAAATCTTCAAAGTTGAAAAAGGCCACCTTTTATTGATTTTACATCCAAACGAACAATAGTATGTCTTGCTGAACAAGTAATCCGTCATTATGAAACAAAGCTTAGGCACAAAGTTGTTTAGCATGTCACAGGCCCTCCAAGTCAGAAAGTCTGGTGCGAAAGGTTCACCGTGGTAAAACTGACGTGTGCAGGCAGTGCACGGTACATGATCGCTGAAATACGTCGGTCTGGCGCATTATTCTAGTACAGTATCATCTCAGTTAAATAATTAAATAGGATGTCATAAATATCACAAATCAGTAAATGCAATCAATGATAAAGTCAACCTAAATAAGTAGGCTTTAACAAATTGGACAAGGCATGGATATTTTCACAAAATTTGTGAATCATTCTTGACCAGATTATTTCTCCAGCAGACCGGGAAAGGTCAATATCTTATGAGAAGGCACAGAACACCTTGAACTTCGAGGATGCAGGGACAGTTGCCCTTGATCAAGGTAAAAACTCAAATGATCCTGGCCATTTATTGCAAGGCAACTTGTTCATTATGACACTGCAGTAGCACCATAACAGCCTGACGTTTTGGCATTTTTTTATTTGAAGGACGGTAGACAGCCAATGCCAAATTTAATATTCCCGTATTCTTCCCAACTGGCAGGCCTTTTTTATGCACGCAACGAGAATGTCAAGTCAATTAAATTTTATGTTAGCCAGGTAAGAAAAATTTGACATGATGCTGTGAGGCGCTTGGAATGGAAAGAACAGGAACTGTCAAGTATGTACATGTAGTATTGGATTTATACATCACACAAGGGTCATACAAAATACCAGCATGTTGGTGCATTTTGAATTCATGAATGTTAGTTAAAAATATACTACCGAGAATATGAATTTTCAACATCATGTTGATCATACATGATGTTGGGGGGAGGGGGGATATCTTTGGAGAGAAATCTTTGGACTGAATATTTAGCACATTCCGCCTCGCTGAAGTCCATCAGTTCAGTTGGAATTGAACAATTGTCGACTGAAATCAATATGACTTCCGACGAAATGACGTTGTGCTAGTCTCACAATGCACAGCACATTAAACATATTGAGCACATACGCCATACTTTAGCGTTTATCCACGCACTGGTCCAACATGGTCAATATTGTATGAGAAAGCAATGAGCCTTTTAAAAGGGGAAGCTAGATTTAAAAAGAAAAAAAATGCAGAATGGAATACTATAGACTGCTTACAAACCCTAAATCTGCCAGATCCATCAATGCAACTATAACATGTAGTAGGGTTAGGGTTATTGAGAAACTGTACAACATTTACTGCCCAAAATAATAATTACTGTGTATTTCTGTACTTAAACATAACAGTACAGTCTTGTAATGGACACCATGAGATGAACAAAAAGTATGGGCATACTTACAGTATAATATTAAACGACAATTTGTTTTAATGAACAAAACTAAATTTAAATTTATCTAAGGGAAATCTAGTATCAGTTGCAAGACTGCTGTTAAACAGTGATTGCAACATGTCCATGGTAAGAAGTTGACTTGATCATTACTATTTTTCCTTAAAATGACTTATTAAGCATCAATAAGTACAGATTTAATGGAAAACCCAAATTTAGGAGTGAAAAAAAATGAGATAGCAACAGAATACTTTCGTTTTGTAAACCATTCGTTTTGGGAACCATTGGTCAACTCCTCATTTTTTTCTTTGCCCCTATTGGCTCTGCAAATTCAGTATAATAACGTTAAAAGGCTAATCCAAAATATCCATCTAATTACACATACATGTTACTGTTGTATACAAAGCCACTGATCCCTGCAAGTCAAAAGTCAATGCTAATTTTAATGTTGATAACTGGTTTTCTCACTGTTTCAAGGATACTGACCACAGTGTACAACCAAACCAAGGGCAGGAGCACCTAGACAAGTGTGTTTCTACATGTATTGCAGCTATCAGCATTAAATCCTTTTTGGCAATGCAATTTGCGATGGATTTGACATTTGCGCGTATCGGCAAAAACCTTCTATTAACTGGTTTTAATTTGCTGTTGCGTGCCGTGGCATAACAGTTTAAAGGAGCGTTTCCAGATTTCGCGTTCTCAATCTGTAAACAATATACATTGTATTTTCAAGGATATCGTCAAAAAAACACATGTTTTGTAAACTAATTTATTCATTCCATAAAGCAGTGCAGTAGATACTTTACACCTTTTTGCTTACACATCCAGATTGAATTTCCTGTGCCCAATTTCATGGAACCCGTCAGCACAACAGAATTTCTTTGCTTTATTTTACAAAACTGGGTTGCCAGCCAAAATCGTATGTGATGTGTATTTACTGATATTTTGCTCCTGTTCCTAAAAATAAAATTTGACACACAATTTTGGCTGGTAACTCATTTTACAGAGCAAAGGAATTCTGTACTAAACTAATTTTTGTGCTAACAGGTTCCATGAAATTGGGCCACATGTTTTCTTCCCATGGATAGTATTTTGGGGAGGTATTTTATACGATTGTTACAGTAGGTTTCCATTCCTGATAATACAAGGTTCCTGTTATAACAAGGTAATCTCAAAAAGACTCAGGGAACTCTTATTAGGTTCCACTGTACATGTAATCCAACACCTGAATCCTCCGCACGACACGCCTCAGTATACACTTTAAGATGACATTAGCCATGATTTTCCAATCTTCATCAATGAATCCTACCGGTACGGTAGTATGGTGCTCCGCTGTGATGCGAGTGCTATTTAGAACAAAAGTCACTGTTAACTCCTATTTAGGAGTCAGGGAGCCAGTGTACACTTCTATCCAAATAATGTGAGGAATATTGAACCAAACGGATCAAAGTCCCTTTGTAATGACCATTAATCATCTTTTGTTTGGTTTCTTGTTTCAAGATTTGACAGGTTGCATCTATACTATGTGTACTGTACAAGTGTACCGGGGTATTCACTTTCAAGTCCAGTTAACATAGTTTTCTATGGTTGTGAAAAATACATAGAATTATACCTACATGTATCTAGGCCATATGGAAAAGAATGTTGGATTGTTCTACTAAAAATGTCCTTCCGTCTGCAAGAAACTGGAGTTACTTGTTGAAAGGAACACACTCATCGGGTCCGCACTTGGCCGCATTTAATAAACCTTTTCAATGCATTATGGGATTGCATGACAGCGAAGTGCGCGTAAACCTATGACACTATGAACATCTAACAATGGAAATTGGGCACACACCATTGTTACTAACAATGGGGTTACAATGAACATGTACATGTTTTTGCTCATAGTGTGAGGCGGGGGCCAACTTCTGCAACGTTTTCACTCATTTTCACAAAACCAAAAAGAGTTCAAGAATCAACCTTTCAATCACTTTTTCCTTGATACATATCAAACATTACTGACAAAAATGTAGCAAATTTGAGAAATCATCGGGGATTCCCTTCGTTGCGGGGGAGTCCGTGTACACGGACTCGCAGTGCAGCACACTCAATCCAACTGCACCGTGCCGATACGGCGCGTGTTGCATTTACCATGAGAATGGGAATCCCTGATGATTTCTCGCATTTGCAACATTTCTGGTCAGTATGTTTGATATCTCTCAAAGAAAAAATCTTGAAAGATTGATTCCTGAACTTTTTTTGGTTTTCGTGAAAAAGTTGCCAAGTTGGCCTCCGCCTCATAGGTCTACGTGCACTTCACTGGCAATTTTAGTCATCCAATCCCATGATGCATTGAGAACGTCGATAAGGTTTATTCATGTCACATCCGGTAGGGCTGGAGTGAAAACAACGGTGTGCCCATGGTGACAAGAGAAGAAACAAAGCCATTGTCTACGCAACACGTACACGTATTTAAGCATGAACGAATTTGTTTTCACTCCAGTCACGGTGCTATGTCCATAAACAAAGGCATATGACATCAGGTCAAAAAAGTACCAGGATATGCGACCGACAGAATAGGCCTATCATCTTTCATTCTCCAATTTATTGTTTACAAATAAACAAATGTAAGAACAGTGTTTTCTGTTTCGTTGTCTACTTCCGGCCAGAAAGCCGCTACTACTAGCGGCTTGCCTGTACACATAAACAAACGGTGGCCTTCAATTTATTACGTCACAAACCTTGAAAACATTCTGTAGTAAAGGAGTGAAATAAGTGAAATTTTGACTCACTGTTCGATCCTGAGCCGTCATCTTTCTTCTTCTTTCGGCTCCTGACACGTTTTAAAACTTGACCCACTGAAACAAAATGACACATAACAGGACTAAACTTTGCAATATTTATTCACTTGGCACAAAATTCATTATGATTTGAGGCAACCCTACTCACTCATTCTTAGATTATCCGTTATAAATTCCCGTATTTTTAAGCAGACGACAAGTCAATCTTCCATCGTAAACAGACGTGTGCGATCGCATGTGCGCTACTGTCAATAATGACGCGCCGTGTGTTTGTATATCACTATGGTGCCCGTCTATGTCATCTAAATGCACGTGGAAACCCACTGGATACCAGACCAACTGAGGACTAATTTAAAGGACGCCCTCTTGTGACCATCAAAACTTGTATGGTTATCCGATTTAATACCGATTCGATTAAAGGCAAGGCTCGTCAGCAATGCGCGCGCGCCAAATTCGTGCCACGAAATACGCAGCTCCATAGCAAAGGCATGGAGCTGCGTATTTCGTGGCACGAAATTGGCGCGCGCGCATTGCTGACGAGCCTTGCCTTTAATTAGTGAGGTTTCGGTGTGCACGGTTAGTGATTACGACTACGATTAGCCAAACCTCAAAATCGTTACCTTTCGCTGTCCGTTTTTCACTAAGGTGTAGAGGCGTTGCTATCAGTGTAAACAACAAAACAACACTTGGGATATTTGTGTAAACGCCACAAGTACGCACAAATCGATGACGTAAAATATGTACTAATAGTAGTCGTTGCCTATGCGACCGAAACCTCCCTAATGACTACTCGCGAGTAGTACATGTAATTGGTATTCGAACTCATATCGTTTTTTTACCTGATCAATTACTTGCGGTGACACGATTATACTTTGGAACAGTCTCCCGCAAGTAGCGACTGTTTTACAAGTTCCAGAATAAAAACACCTTTTTATTAAAACGCTTATATTTTTTGGCGACAATTCACTTTTGGGGTTGTTGGGTGTGTTTGTTTGTTTGTTAAATTTGATTCCTCTTGCAATTTTTTTTAAATTATTACTTTCTGTGTATTTATTTCTCTTTCTTATCTTTTATTTATATATTTTTGTTTTAATTAGATTTTTTTTTTTTTCTTCTAACATGCAGTTTCACTTTTTGATCGCCGTACTTATAGTCTGTCGCTGTAATTGATAGCATTTATGGGAGAGCCAGATAGTGATTAAGTTCGCTTTTTGGCAATCCTTCAGGGGTGTTATCATTCTCGTTTTCAAAATTACTTTTTTTGTTGTTGTATTTTTGCTTGTAGTGTCCTTTGTTACGTTTGTTGTTCTCCTGAGAAATAATAAATGAATGAATGAATGAAAGGACTAGGGTTCGAATCCCGGTATCTCCAGAAACTTAATGTTTTAACTTGTTGTACATAAATCGCCATAAAATGTATTGCTAATGGATATCAAAGCTAAAAACAGTAATTGTATTGGGGATATAGCTCAGTGGTAGAGCGCCCCGGGTTCGAATTCCGGTATCTCCAACTGTTTCTCTTTTAAGAGAAGGGGGTGGGGGGAGGGAGGTGGTATAGGACGAAAGCCATGCAACCCTGGACTCCAGATATACAACTCCCAAATCCTTACTCAATAAATATTTCGTATATTAAACAAATAAATTGGTCACGAATAGAGTTAAACAAACCTCACCCCGAACGAAAATGCTACAAGTCTGCTAATTTCATTTGTAAACAAGATGACACAACCGACGTAACCAGTGTTACAAAGATTCAGATGACATCCCAAAAGATTGTGTTAATTACTCACTGTATGGAGATGCTCGCATAGCAGCCACTGCCATTTCTAAATGATTGTTTTTCCAGTCCAACACCAACCAAAACTACCAGGTTTTGAAGTTACAAATTAGCCGATTTTCAAACCAAAAGAACAAACACGTCCGTTGAGGATCCTTCTCAACGATACACCACACGTATCATTCCAATTACGAGCTATATTAGTGCATGGCGAGTGCTTTGAAAAAATAATTAGCATTAAATACTGGTTATTGACGTTTACGAGGCAGTTTGCCCTTGGGAAAACCTCCAGGCCCGCGTTTTCCCTTTGTTAACGAAAAAACACCTGTGCTTTTCTAATTGAGCTTCGACAGTGCATCAACTCATGTATTGATAATCTATTCATTAATATAATTACTAGGTAATTTGTAAACAGAATAATTGGTGTCTCTTTATTGTACATTATTGTGTCATTTGTTTTAACGTTCCTATCCATATCCCCGTATGGTTAATAAACTTGTGTGTTTGGATAGAACAATTGTTTTAAATTTGGGTTAGGGCGGTCAGTTTGGCGTAGTGGTTCTTTCCCCTCTTTTCACCTCTAGCTAGGTTCGATTCCTGCACGTGTATATGTGGGTTGGGTTTACAGTCCCTACTTGACCGCGTGGGTTCCCCTACTTGACCCACTGAGGAGATCTCCGAGGGTTTTCCTCCCATAAAACTGTACCTTCTTTGGCGTCTCAGTTACTTGTTGTGTGCAAGACGCAGCGCAGCGAATTAATTCGGACACTGCTGAAGAAATGCTGGTTTATGATTGGCTAATTAATAAAAGCTGCACCCTGATTGGCTAAATGAGGGCAATCTTTTGGACCATTTCCCCCATAAATTGTATGATTTTCTTGGACAATTTTTCTCGCCCAAATATCTTGTAAAATGTACGTTTTATCGTTCAAGTCGGTCAAAGATGTAATATTATACAAATGAGGTTGTTGGAAGTTGACAAACTAGTTCCCGAGGTGAAGCCAATGGAACTATTCTGTGATTTTGAGGAATTTACATTCGCATTTTCTCCACATATATATGTATGTCCCCACATTCTGCCGCGATGTTCAGTTTGAATGGACACAAATCGGACCCATAATATTGTGGCAAAAGGCCAGGAATGTGTTCAAAAAGAGAAATAAAAATGTACAAGAATTCGCTTCGACCCAGAAGCAACATGCCAATGCAATGGACCTGAAATTAGCCTACAGATTCTGAAATTTTTCACGGTGAAGAAAGAGGAAGTAAGTTGTCAATAAAAGCGACACTCCTGCCACAAGAGAATCAATGAAATCTCGCCCTCTCCCAACGGGCGATCGAAACAGACAGCGTGATTCTGTCACCCACGGGCCGGGGCAATCGAGGCTGCGACCCCGTGAAGTGACAGGAGCAAAGTCCCGCTAGTTCGTTGGTCCGTAACTAACGAGAAGGGTATCTGTGTGTTGGATTGCAGGGGCGCGGCCCGCTTTCGTGACCATAAGCAGAAACATGTTTCTGGATGCATTATTCACTAATTTAACGAATGAGCGGCTTTGGTTTCTGGCGACCGAAGCTGATTGGTTAATTCAGTAATTATACGTCGAGACATATTTCTGCTCATGTTCGCCAAAACAGACTTGATGATGGGAAATGGAGTCTGCACGGTTGTCATTTTTCGCGTGACAAAATCCCCACCTCTGGGGCAACATTTAGGGCGACAAATATCCCCACCCATGGGTGCAAAACATGTGCGTCTTGCTATCAGATACACAGACATTTCAATGGGTCAAAATCCCCACCTAAGGAGTGGGGCAGTTCAGGGGGTTGGGGGAAACAATGCATGTACTACATAGGCCTATAACATTGTAATGTATATACATACTTAAATCCGAATAAATAAATAAAACAATTTATTCAGATTGATAACTTTAATGTTACATATATGTTACAGTTGTATACACTTAACTGCAGTGACACTGGCGCCTTTCAACATTTACAAGCCAAAGAAACACTTCAACTACACATTTAAAGTCATTGTCATATACATTTGTCGTTTCATGCATATATAATTCCTTTACAGGAAATACCATGGCAAATATGCATATTCATCTTGTAAATAATAAAAAATTATGGTACAGTGAAATAACTTTTCCCCTTTTTTCAAGGATTTCTATTTTTTCCTTTTCCAACCTGCAGTACTTTAGTAAATGTATAAGAGTAATGAAATAATTTGCACAATGATAATTCACTGAGTTAAAATTAGGAATACATATCTTGCGTGCTCAGAAAGGATTTCACTCCAAAAAATGTATGTCATTTATTTTAATTAAGGCATCTTATTGGAGTTTTGCTGTGCGTTTGCATTTGAAAAGACTTTCATTAGACTCCCAAAACAACACAGAAAATGTTGTTTTCCTTCAAATATTTGTTACAAACAAAAAGGTCAAGATAACACTGACTTCCACTTTTAAAATGTGTTTGTGAGGTTGACATTTGATAATGTCCCCTAGGTTAATTCAAAGAATGATTTTCATTCCCTCAACCCAATAAAATCCCCTAGATATCAGGAAATGTATCCTAAATATGTAGTGCACATGAATTTATCATTATGCACGACTCTAACATTTTGACAGCAAAACTGGGGCACCAGGTCCCTCAAGTAGAAAATTGATACGATTTAATAAATCCTCGATCCGTTATAAAATACAAACAGGAATTGCATTTTAAGAATGCAATTGCTACATTTTGACCGATTTCTCAGCTCTCGTGAAAAACATCTTAAGATGTTAAGATCTCAAGTGATTTAAAAGAAGTAATGTAATACTCTATAGGTGATGTCTCTAGCATATTAAACACTGTAGCTTAAAACTTGTTATGATTTGGATTAGGTTGTGTAAGTTATTACTGAGAAATTGAGAATCTATCACATGACTGTAACAACTGTACTTGGCGCCTACAGGCTTAGATAAATTTATTGTAGGGGAAGCCTAAAGGGGAGTTCACACTATCGCGGAAAAATCACACTGTTCCATTGGTTTGTACACAAACTGGTTTGCTGCTTGTGCGCGGCCTATCGCGACGCGCAAAACGTTTTGAGCTGGGTCAAAGTTCAAATCTGTTGAACTTTGACCGCGGTGCGCTGACCTTTCTAACGCGCAGCCAATGAGGTATCAGAGAAGCCCCAAGTTACCAGAGTGGAATTTTCTATTTTGGAATAATCGGCGATTGGGAGCTCATGCAATGCGGTGAGCGCAGCGCAAAAGTGTGATTTTTCCGCGATAGTGTGAATCCGCCTTAAGAAATAAAAGGGCAACTTCATGAAAATGTGGACATGACATTATAAAGTAGAGATGGCTTTAAATGATAGCATACACCCAAGTAATATAGAAAATATAACACTTCAGCCTCATTAAAATATAGGAATACAATGGATTTCAGGGGGCTGTAGCCCCCGCTTTTTCTTTGTATTCCTGCATTTTAATGAGGCTGGATCCGCCACTGTTCATTTCAGTTGTGTCCCTTTTAAGGAAACTTTGTACAAAGTGGCCTCATACACCAAACTCAAGCAGTTAGCTTAAATTTTGGTTCAAATCCTGGCCACAACAGGTTGTGACACTTGCGCTCTTGAGAAAGGCACGTTACCCTGCTTACTTATAAATGGGGCAAAGGCAACTTGGTTGTCTCAATGCGGACTAGTTACCCCTCCCAGCCCTACTCGTACTGTAAAAAACGTGGTTAATCCAGTCTTGTTTTGGTGCGCGGGGCTGGTTTCTCTGTACTTGACTTCATGGGTCTCACACTTTTCAGAACGCAGTACAGCACATGTTAGTATTTGCGCATTTTAAAGAGCGCCCTCTACAGTTTACCAGGAGGTCAAATGTTCTTGTATGGCCTGCCTTGGTAGGGGGTCTAGTCGCGTTATCACTGGATGGTAGAGAATTCTTGCAGCACGCTCTGCTGTTCCAAATTGCTGATTACGACGTTCTTTCGGAAATCGTGAATGATGGCCCTCACCTGGGAGTTAATAATAAATAAATAATAATGATGATAATGGCGGATTTTTGTATAGTGCTGCACATGTCTGTCCTGTGGGACACTCCTGGCACTGTTGCCATTATTACCGCTGCTATCAGGAAATCACCAGAACCATTTCACTTCAACTAGGTGGCTACCTGGCCAAGGCACACAACCCTATCAGCAGTTAGATTGTGGCATTCCCCCTACAGGGTACTCCTGGCGCTGTTGCCATTATTACCGCTGCTATCAGGAAATCACCAGAACCATTTCACTTCAACTAGGTGGCTACCTGGCCAAGGAGCACAACCCTATCAGCAGTTAGATTGTGGCATTCCCCCTACAGGGTACTCCTGGCACTGTTGCCATTATTACCGCTGCTATCAGGAAATCACCAGAGCCATTTCGCTTCAACTAGGTGGCTGCCCGGCCAAGGAGCACAACCCTATCAGCACTTACATTGTGGCATTCCCCCTACAGGATACTCCTGGCGCTGTTTCCATTATTACTGCTGCTATCAGGAAATCACCAGAGCCATTTCGCTTCAACTAGGTGGCTGCCCGGCCAAGGAGCACAACCCTATCAGCACTTACATTGTGGAATTCCCCCTACAGGATACTCCTGGCGCTGTTTCCATTATTACCGCTGCCATCCGGAAATCACCAGAACCATTTCACTTCAACTAGGTGGTTGCCTGGCCAAGTCGCACAACCCTATCAGTACTTAGATTGTGGCATTCCCCTAACAGCTCCCCAAATATCGCTCGGGTTGACGAGGCAATTGAGATTAAGTGTCTTGCCCACGGACACAAACACGTTGGCACAAAGCAGTTAGATTGTAGCATTCCCCCAACAGCTCCCCCAAAACAGCTCGGGTTGTTGAGACTTGAAGAAAAGACTTTTTGCTTCGCCTTGGGGGATCAATCTTCAGAAAGCACCACTTGTCTAGACTTTTAATACCCTGGCCACATTTATTACACCTCCGTTCCAAAAAAATCAAAGTCACGAAACACACTCGGCCAATTTAATAAGCATGACTGCCGAGATTATTGGCACTTTCCCGCCACTTATTTAGAACGACAAAGTTCAAGTGTTTGGCACTCCACGAACTTTTACTGAAATGCAACATGGGGCAACTTGAAATAAATCGCGCAGAAAAACAGGAAACAGAGTGGTAAATTGGCCCAATTCTTGACACAATTGAAATTTAAGATGCGTGGAAAGCGAGAGGTGGTTAGTTTGGAGTGCAGGTGGCTACTTGAGCATAACGGCAGCTAAGTTTATTAGATTCTGTGGGCTTAGTGGTCGTTTAAATGAAACTTGTTTACTGCCTCTGACTTTCTGCAGAACATTTGTTGGAAAAAGACTGCCACCTACGTCCAATTTCACGGCACTTCTCAGCAGAAAATAATGCTTAGCAAAAACAGGTAACTATCTAAAATCACATGTGATTTGTATTACTTTTGACTGGTACGCTGGACATTTTTGTTAAGCACACAAATTTGCATTTTTTTTTTCCTTCTTTTTTTTGTGCGAGGAAGAAATATTTATTTATTTATTTATTTATTTATTTATTTATATACCACATCCAACAGCAGAGGGACCGCCAATTACAGGAATGGGAGCAAGTGTGGTTGAGTGCCTTGCTCAAGGGCACAGGTGCCACAACCCGTCACGGCCAGGAATCGAACCTATATTCTAGTACTAGCACAGGAACTTAAGTTCGACGCACTAGACCGCTCGGCCATAACACCCCATATATTAAATTCATAGGTAAACGAGTGGACTTTTAAGCTTTTAAGCTGAGGGGGTTAGGGGGTCGAGATGAGGGGTCGAGGTAAGAGGGTGTAGAGGTCAGGAAGGGTTTCTAGAGACATAATCATTCTTACGAGCAAGGTAAAGAAGGCAGTCTCTTTTGGCTTCTCGGCGTATCTCTGGTATTGGTCCAAACTGTCTTGGAGTTTCAAGGTCAGTGTGTCGTAGTTTGTTCGCACAACTTCAAGAACCTGTTGAGATGGACAAAAAAAACGTGTGTTTTTAGCAAGAATAGCAGAACAACAGGCAATTGTAATACACATCATACAAGATTTTGACCGAAAACCCATTTTTATAAAGCAAACAAAAGATTTGATTAAATTTAAGCAAACAAAATGTTTGATCAAGCAAATTTTCTGCTAAACAGCTTTATGAAATTGGCCCCAGGTGCAAGCAGCAGGTGTGTAGCACAGAATCAATGCTGTATTCGAGGTAGGAGAGAATGGCATAAAGCAGCCAGACTGTTGGTTTAGAAGCAATGGCTTGCACCACATAGCAATGGCATGCACAGTATGTGACTTTCTAAACTGCACCTCCATTTGAAGGTGAAGACTTTGCGGTGCCAACCATAGAGCAAAATTTATGCAAAAGGTTAATTCAGACAGTAAATACACAAAATGAAAATAAACAAACATATAAATAAATTTAATGTTTTTTGTACCTGTTCTTCCGTTAGAGCCGTCAGCTTATTGGCTGCCGACCATGAGTCAATCTTGGGGGTAAAATGATTGATGATCGCTCTACGCAAAGAAAAACAAACAATTTGAAACACTCATTACACATTTTCCCTTGCAATTTTCATTCTCGAGGAAGGGAAATCCTGGGTAATTTTTCCGGTAAGTGAAACACGAACCATTGAGTGGAGAACAGTGGTTCATTGTTATATTCAACAGGACAATGTCTGTACAACATTCAAGATTACATTTTAAATTACCTGATGTTAACGAGAGAGCTTGTAAGTTTATTAGCCGTGTTCTTGTACTCCCCGTTGTTTGTAGAGTGACGTAAAGCTACAAGAAAAATAATGAGGTTATTAGTTTCCAAATGGCAATTTAATACCACAGCCCCAAAAGGCCTTGATTAATTCTGCAGATAGTGGGTTCGAATCCAGGCCAAGTCCATGAGGTGTGTGTCCTTGGGCAAGGCACTTTGTTATAAATTGCCTCTATCCACCCAGGAGTAACTGGGTACCCTGTGAGGGTTGTGAAGGTGTTGTGTGTTTGATTAGCTCATGAGCGCCTAACAGGCAGCCTAACAGGCAATTTGTAGCAAAGCATCTTGCCCAAGGGCACACGAACCATGGATATGGGCTGACCTGGAATGGACCCCATGACCTATATAGTTTGATGTATACTAACCCATGGAGTAGAGATTGTCAAAGGCTTGGTGCATCCGAATCAGCTCATAGTAGAGTTCGTCGTAACTGCCGGGCGTTGGAAGAAACGTGTCGCCGTACGTGATGAACAAGTTGAATAAATTGACCACCTGAACAATGGGAAACAAAACAAAAAAGAACAAACTTTGAAAACAATTGATTATGAACAAGCATTGTGTCAACATTTTGGGGTATCATGGCCAAGTGGTTTAGCGAAAGAAACTCAAGACCTTGGGTAATTCTGCAGGTCGTGGGTTCGAATCCAGGCACTGCCCACGTCCATGGTGCGTGTGCCCTTGGACAAGGCATTTTGCCATAAATTTCAAGTGTGACAAAATGTCTCGCTCAGGAATATACATATACTCAACCAAAAAAAAAGGAACGTATACCAACTGTCATCTGAAATTTTATCAGATATTTGTAAAAGTTACGCAAAGCATGTCTGGCAGATCGAACAAGGTCACAAGTCTACGCAATTGGGGCAGAGGAAATTTACAATGCTTCACATGAATGGTGTGAAATTTCGCTGCTCCGTGGTGGGTAATTTGCAAAATTACCCATAGTACGTGTTGGGCACGATCAGTGCGTCTGCGCTACTGCGAGATAGCGCGTGTATTCTACCGTTGAGAATCACTGTCCACGCTGCGCGCTCTCTTGATCGCGCAAAGCCTGTGCCATTGTAATGCACACAATGAACAATTTCAAAACGAGACCAAACTATTTTTTCTGCAAGCCTCACTTTGGTTACATTCATTTTAATAGAAGAAAAGGGAAGATGGCAGCACCGTGATAAAGGTGTATACTATAGCTACCAACCCACATTCCAGCTACTTGGCATATTTTGAGTATGGCGTTCTGTACTACTAGGCTATGAACCCTCCTCCCTCACTCACAAATAATAAAAAGTAACATTACCTGACATGCAATCTCAAATATATCGTAGTTTGGCACGAGAACCGATTCGTTTCCGAGAAGAAACTTCAGAAGGCTAATGAGAGCTGAAAACAAAGTCAGATAAATTGGCAGTCAGGTTGGCATAGTGGTTCTTTCCCCGTCATCCACTTCTGGCACCCCGGGTATGTGGATTGTATTTACAGTCTCTACTTGACCGTGTGGGTTCTCTCCCAGGAGATTTCTCTGGGGGTTTACCTCCCACTTCTAAAACTCCATTTCCTTCTTCGTCATCTCAAGTTAATAACAAAGAATAGCTAATATAAACTCCTCAAAAACAGGTCGGAAAGTCAAGTTTGACTGACGATTTCTCTCTTGTTGCAAAATAATTTTCCTTGAATTTTATATCATTGGAAAGCCCTGTTATTCCTCTTTAAGATGATGTGTCATTTTGGGGGATGTGCAGCACAGCTGAATACGGGGGCGGGTGTAAAGTGAAATGTCACAAAATGCATTGCTATTGTCAAAAAGTGCATTGACACATTCCCATCCTCCAAGCAAAAGGGAAATGCACTGCATGACAATAGCAGTGAATTTTTTGACATTTCACTTTCCACCCACCCCTGTATTCCGCTATACTGCACATCCCCAAATTGATTAATCATAACAAATGACACATCACTGTAAAGAGGAATAACAGGGCTTTCTAATTATACCAAATTCAAGAGAAATTATTTAGTAACAAGAGAGAAATCGTCAGTCAAACTTGACTTTCCGAACTTTTTTTGAGGAGTTTAGTTGATGGCATAAAGGGCCCTAGTTGCCGAAGATACCAGAATATGAACAAGTCAGTAAAAACTTGTGTTTTTCGGTGTACGCTAATGTGCGCCAGAGATCTTGGTTTCAATCCTCAATAAGTGTTATGTCAACCCGTATTTGTGAGACACTGACCCCTAATAGAGGAACACATCTTACCCCTAATAGAGGAACACATCTTACCCCTAATAGAGGAACACATCTTACCCCTAATAGAGGAACACATCTTACCCCTAATAGAGGAACACATCTTACCCCTAATAGAGGAACACATCTTACCTGTCCAGATTTCTTTCCATGGATACTGTAATCTGACGCGGCATTTCTTCTGATAACAGAGTATTCTATGGATCACTCCTAAACACCGCCTGGGACGTCCAAAAAGAAGGATTCCGAAGTTAAAGGGCCCCTTATTTAGGATTTTTATCAATGAAATCTATGCTTTAAAACCACTCTACTCAGTTAAAGTCATAAAAATCTTATTTGGAGCTTGCTTTGGGGTTTAAAACAAAGGTTTTTAGTTTTTATGCTAATGAAAATATGCATATTCATGACCAAGGTCACGATGTCACAAGAGGCAAACACAGGAAAATCACATTCAACTGTGCACAAAAGATTCCACTTTTTTCTCAATTTTCCTGAAACTTTTGTAATCCATGGCTGTTTGAGTTTGTTTTACATGTTGCCTGCTGTAAGCCATGACAAAACTGGGGGTAGAAACTGCAGCAATTTGCCACAAGTCCAACTTGAAGTCTTATGTTTTTTCTTAACTTTTCCCTTCTGTCTTCCTTATGTGATGCACTCAAAATGGCGCCCTCTGTCTGTGATTTTTTGCAGTGAAATCTTCAAAGTTGAAAAAGGCCACCTTTTATTGATTTTACATCCAAACGAACAATAGTATGTCTTGCTGAACAAGTAATCCGTCATTATGAAGCAAAGCTTAGGCATAAAGTTGTTTAGCAAGTCACAGCCCTTTAATACAATATATGATTTTTGTT
Source organism: Henricia sp. BOLD:AAB3569 (assembly GCA_037783545.1). NCBI lineage: Eukaryota > Metazoa > Echinodermata > Asteroidea > Spinulosida > Echinasteridae > Henricia > Henricia sp. BOLD:AAB3569. The sequence goes on along the minus strand of JBBELK010000454.1, from coordinate 1,598,724 downwards.
TGTAACAAAATCTTGATTTATTCAAACTCTGTTGAAGGTGTGTGTTCAGATTGACAATATCTTTGTACATTTGAAATGTAGAAACCTATTTTTATTAGGGAACATTGCAAGGCATAAAAACGGAAAGAAATATTCAACTTACAGATAGAGCTCAAGCGGCAGGCATTTCATCATGTGACTCATGATAAACTCTACCATCAAATCTGATTAATTAGGAGAAGAAACAAAGGATTAGAACCAGCTTAAGTTAAATATAACGCAAAGTATATTAATAATAAAACAATTAGATATAAATGACATTTTTATTTAAAAAAAATAAAATTATTATAAATTTAAAAATATTAAAAAATAAAATAGTAAAAATATTTCTGGGAAAAAAACATTAACCTGAGATTCGGATTTGGCAATCCACCCTGAACAAAGATCACATAGTCTTCATCGGGATTCGAACCCGAGACCTCTGACAAAAAAAATCCTCAAGTACAGTTCATAGTGGATATGTGCACGATATACATGTAAATTATCATTATCATAATCAAAGTCATAGTTTTCATACCTAACAGAGCACATGCAAGAGGTCTCGATGCCCAAACCATCTCTGTCATTAGCTTACGATGTCTCATCGGCTGAAAATACAAACAACAATTGTAAAAATGTGGAGAAATTAATTATTAGCATACATTTTCACAAATTTTCACGCAAACAGCATGATTCTTCTTCAAATTCCACCAAACAATTCTTAATAGACCGTATCAAATAGCCGCCATCTTGTAGGGCAACTTTTGACATTTAAATTGGTCAACATTTAAAAGCATAAATTCCTTGGCCCCGCAGTATATGGCAAGTCTATTTACACCTTACGTACAAACTCGAGAAACTCGTCAATCTGCCGAAAAAACACTGAAAATTCCCTTTGCACGAAAGGGGTCTTACGCCTCGAGTTTTGCTGTAACTGGCGCCGCAATTTGGAACAGCCTTATACCGGTAGTGCACACCTTAGAACTATGTCTTCTTTGAGCTCATTCAAATCGGCACTTCGCCAAACATACACATAATATTCACATGATCAACTTCAAGTGAGAAATGCTAATTGACGGAGTCGTATGACTTGGTTGCCATAAAATTTAACTTTAATTTTGGAGCCGGAGGGGAATTTTCCTCTTTGTTTTTATTTGTTCTCCTTAAAAAGTTTTTTGGCGGGTTTTTCGCCCTTCCTGTAATTAGCGTAAATGTTAGTGTCACGTGCATGTATAATAAATACTTGTGATTAGTTTTTGTATTATGTTGTAGTTGTTGTACAAAAAGTATCTTATTCCAGTTTGTTTGTGATTGTGAAGTAGTTCAATTTAGTATATTTGTTTTATGTGTGTTTGCAGGGCCCCAATGGAAACCAGTTTTTGTAAACTGTTTGGGCACACCCTGGGTAAATAAATGGAATAAATAAATAAATAAATAAACAATGTAAGTACAAAATGTGCATGTCTTCAAGGAACAAAGAAACTGCCCTACAAGATGGCAGCTATTCGATACGGTCTACACCCGCATCAAGCTACATGACAAGGATTTCAGATAAAAACTCACCGCCCTAAAAAGCGGAACCCGGAATGACAAGTTAGCATCATGAAGGAAGGAGTTGGCATACTGGTCCTGTTGGAATAAATTAAATATTAATTCAACTAATTTTGAAATCATTTCAAACCAAAATTTACTAGACAAAAATTTCATGCAAAAAATACTGATAAAACCTCAAAGGGGTGAGCTCATATTTGATAAGCAGATTTGTAGCTTAAGCATAATAGTTAATTTTGACTTATCATGATTTCATTGTGTTAAAAATATGCAATTTCAAATGCAGATATGTACAACTTTGTAAACTAAGTCTGTTTTGCAATGAAATTGTGCAGACTTGCCAGAAAGAATTGCAATATTTGGGAGAAACCTTGGTAATATAATACTTAAGATTTGCTTTTAACTTTTGTGGAAAGTTATAAACTATCTCACCTCCGCAATACACGTGAGGATTATCAGGCATAGTTTGGTGTTGTTTTGTCTCTGTTCATCTGAAAAGTGATTAAAGATAAAAGCAAAAATGTGCAATGAGCAATCAACAATTTGAGCAAGTTCAATCAACATTTGAAAATCTCTTTTTAATTATTAAAGTAGACATTAATATTAATCAAAATAGAGGTGTAATGTCTTTCAAACATTGTGCTTCGGTATGTGGTGCCATGATTGGCAGGCTTTCGAGTCAAAGTGTTTCATTATACTTTTGTCAGTCCTGGCCAACTTGGATAGGGTTGTTTTGTTGTTTAGTTTATTTTGGAATTGTATGTTGGTACTTTGTACCCTGTTGTTGAAGGCCGAATAAATAATAATAATAATAATGATGTGAATACATCAACTAAACACACACCACAACATTTTAAAGAGTTTTACACACGTCATGAAATCTTTCTGACTTTCCTACCTTTTAAGTCTTGCATGACCATGGAGCAGTAGGACAGGAACGTGACCAGGATATTGGTGGGCGTTTCGCTCACGATGGTCGGGGAAGAAGGTTCGGGGTGAAGACCTGAAAGTAAGAGTGTCATAAGGTTGGATTCAAACTCAGCTTTTTCATGCATTTATGCGCATAAATTTGTGTGAACCGACGCACTGAAAATCACAGAATCATTTGGTGGTTTTCAGTGCATCATTTTACTTCAAATTACCTCCACACTGTTTTTTTTACATGTCTGTGCGAAAAAGCTCAATGTCAAATTAACATGCGTCAAATTTACGCACATTAACACATCAAAAGGCTCAATGTGAATTCAGCTTTAAGCATGATTGTTAGAAACCTTGTCGGTTCACAACTGAAGTTCATTTGGAGTTGTTTGCATCGATGTTTCCCCAACAGATTTTATGGTCAGGATAAAACATTCCTGCAGCTTGTGCGCAGCTTGCGCAACTTTTGAACAAAATGGCGCAAGCCCCATAGCTTGCATGTTATCATCGCTAAATTGTTGCTCAACTTACGCAATAAAATGTTGCGCAAGTGAGCTTATACAACTGCGTAAGTTTCGTGAAATCGTATGCTGATATGCCACGCTTGTGGACCGCAAATTTATAGAATTACCCCTATACTCAGAAAGTAAATGGGATTCACACATTGATTGCCAGACGAGCTTTTGACGGTGGTCAACTCACCCTGAGCTGCACTTGGTACGGCTGGCGGCGAGGGCGGGTATGCACTGGAAGGAAGCGATTGCACTGGTTGGGTATGGTTCTGTCAATACAAGTAAAGGGCACCGGCAATAGAATATCAACAATACAAAGTGGACACCAAGGTTGCTGCTTATACAAAGTTTTTACCAAGTTAAATTGATGGGTAAAACAAATGCCTCTCCACTGACTTCTGCCTTGTGTGCAGGAGGTCGTGGGTTCGAGTCCCACCCGAGCACGCTATGAAGTTTTTCATAGTGTCTCGGGAAAGCACTGAGTATACAGTGTTAATAATTATGTCGGGTAAGGGCAAAAACAACCTTACTTAACATCCAATTTCCCCGACGCAAGTCTAAATTAATTTCTGACCACTGACTTTACACAAAAATGTATATAACTCGGAGTTTATAAAACTTGAGACTTGAATTGAGACTTGTTCTTAAAGACTGCAGACTTGAATCAAGACTCTGGACTAGAGACTTGAATTGAGACATTTCTCTTGAGGTCTTGAGATTTGATTTGACACTCGTTAGAGTGAACAACTGTGATTGATAGCTTCATGAATTCTTACTTGTGATAAGACTGTGAGAAAGTTTCTGTTGAGATGTACGGCTTCGTAGAGCGCAAGAAGAATACAGTTGTCTGGCTCGATGCTGCAAAGGAGAGAGGAAAAAAAAGGATAACATTCTCAGATGACATCTTCTGCCAATTTCACTTCAATTTCGTAAAAGTTATGTAAAACATGTCTGGCAAACCCAACAAGGTCACAGGCCTACATGTCGACAATTGGTGCTATGAATTTTACAATGCTTCACATAAATGGTGTGAAATTTTGCTGCTCTGTGGTGGCTAATTTGCAAAATGTTGGGAGTTGTAATGTGCGTTTTGTAACTTATTTGGTTAAATGGGTCTTTCTATAAATTAGGGGTCCAAAAGTGTGGCATTTAGTGTCCCCCGTTACACCTGATGTGTTTTATTTCGTACAAAAATCATTAAAATGGCCTTTTTTGTATGAATTGTACTTGATGTACTCACTCTTTGAGATGGAAAGTATTTAAAGAATGTGTCCTGAATTTACAAAAACAAGATGTAAAATGTAACGGGGGACACCAACATTGGACCCCTAATTTAAAGAAAGACCCAAATATGGTTTCAGCATGACAAAGGTTTTTGGCAGAATCAAACTAAGAACTTTCTGCATGATGGTCTGAGAAAAATTATGTAACTAATAACAAACCAAGTAGTTATTATTTGGATATGCTAACTCACCTTGTTTGGATCTGACCATTTGTCTCAGCTACAAACATGTTTCCAACCTGAAATTTAAGAAAAATATTATTTTTTATAAATTTTTAAAATTGTCTTCGTAAAAAAAAATGTAACTAAATAAAAAAAAACTAAGTAAATGTCTTCACAGGTACTGATGAAGCTACAATAAATTAAGACTAGCTGTGAAAAAAAAAAAAAACATTCAATGAACTTGACAATAGCCTTGCAAAGCTTCTATACTATATGACCTAAGGTCATATTCAAATTACCTCATTAATTATTCACAAAATCATTTGTCTCTCAAATCTCAGAACTTAAAACGTTTCCACCTAATTTCTTTTCAAAAACTGAAATATAAAAATTCAAAGAATAATGTGGATCATTTTGAACTTGTTCAGAAGCTAAAAACAGTGAAAATGCAAACTAATTTGCAAACTGGAAGAAACCATGGGTGTGAGGTGACCATGTTTCTATGACTCATTTTCCTGCTGGAATTTCTGCGATCCTTCCATGGTGGAATGGGAAATGATGATTGGTTGTTCATGTGATCTTCATGATATGTGTGACCACTTATTATCTTGTTACATTTACACGCGTTAGCCATCTGATCCCATTTTGAAAAGATCCAAACATCAAAAGACAGAATTGGAAACACCTTGAATTGGTCAAAATTGAACAAACAAGGTACCCTAAATGAGATGCAAAAATGATCTAAAAGGAGAAAAGATGAGTTTCAGAAGCCTGAAGCTTCTGAAATAATAGTGCACTCTTCCCTTTTTCACAATCTTCCCTTTTTCGTTAATGCACCAACTCCCCCTAAAAACTGAAAGGAATTTCCTTGGAAATTCCTTGGATGCTTGAGACACAATGGGGGAAGCAATATCACTGTTCCTCATAGCTCATAGCAATCTCATCCACAAGGAAAATCTTTGAAGCTTTAGGCCAGCAGGGCACCAAAATATTTGTCACTAACATGGTAGCAGCATTTCCAACATTTGTACCATTACATGCTCAACAATGCTAAAGGTATAGAAAGCCTGCAGTACACAGCATTTCTGGCCAGTTGTACATTAATGCATCTATCAATCGTTTCCCCTTCCCCTACACCCCCCTTCGCTCCACCTAAGAGGTATGTCACTTTTTACGTGACAAAATCCCCACCCCTGGGGCAACATTTAGGTGACCAAATTCCCCACCCTCGGGTGCAAAACATGCACGTCATGTATACAAATGCACAGAAAATTTTATTTAAAAGGTCAAATCATTGCCCCACCCTGGGGCATGAAAAATGGGGGAAACAATTGTGGGTGCATTATTAACAGAACAAAATGCGTGTCCTGCTGCTGGGAAATTATATGTCACTTGTTTTTTATTTAAAGTTTCTTGTAAATTTTTTAAAATTTTATCACTGAATTATTTTACAAATTCATGTAACCAATTTGGTGTTAGAGAAGAATGTTCCTTTAATAGAAACCCTATCTAAGTAAGAAACCACTAATATTAGTATAGACTGTATCGAATATCCGCCATTTCGTGGGGCACCTTTTGTTACTTAAACCTTCAACAATGGAACCACAATATGTGCAACCATGCATGTCCTCAATGAACAAAGAAACTGCCCCATGAAATGGCGGCTATTCGATACGGTCTACACATGTAGTTTACTCTTATTAAAGGAGCATTATACCCAAGCAACAAAAGACGTTGTGCTAAACAAGTGCAATTCATACATTATTTTAATGCAAATATCAAGAAGTATGACTGAAAAGCGAATATGTACTTCACAAAGAATGGTTTATGGGCGCCACCATTTTTTGTATGAAAACTGGGGGAAAATGAATTTTTTTGGGTACAATTTATAGGAATGCATGAATGAGCTGTATGCAAAAATGTCATTCTTTTCCCAGTTTCCAGAAAAAATGGCGGCATCCATACAACAATATATTGCTGCAATTGCCATTCTTTTTGAATTTTTCTATCTACTTTTTAGTGGCTTATATTCCTTGTACTTTGATAATAAACTCCTAAAAAAAAAAAAGTTCGGAAAGTCAAGTTTGACTGACGATTTCTCTCTTGTTGCAAAATATAATTTTCCTTGAATTTTATATCATTGGAAAGCCCCGTTATTCCTCTTTACGATGATGTGTCATTTGTTATGATTAAGCATTATGATGTGCAGCACAGCTGAATACGGAGGCGGGTGTAAAGTGAAATGTCACAAAATGCATTGCTATTGTCAAAAAGTGCATTGACACATTCCCATCCTCCAAGCATTAGGGGAATGCACTGCATGACAATAGCAGTGAATTTTGTGACATTTCACTTTCCACCCACCCCTGTATTCCGCTATACTGCACATCCCCCAATTGATTAATCATAACAAATGACACATCACTGTAAAGAGGAATAACAGGGCTTTCCAATGATACAAAATTCAAGGGAAATGATTTAGTAACAAGAGAGAAATCGTCAGTCAAACTTGACTTTCCGAACTTTTTTTTAGGAGGTTAGAAAAATATATTATAATGAGTAAATAATTAAAAATGCATATTTTGCTGTTCACCATGTTTGTGATTGCCGAAAACCACCCTGTGTATTCCGTTTCGGTCTGCTGTGACTTGAATTGACTGAAATAAATAAAAAACAGATGATAATTTCCTGTGTCCTCAAAATTTATATGAATGCTCTCTTTAAAAAGTGCAATGTTTTTAATTTGGCAAAATAATTAAAATATTTGACTCCTAAATTTCTGTTTGTTGCATCTTGTTCTGTGAAATTTAGCTCAACTCTTTCAGTGCCTATTGCTATTAACACTTAACCTTAAAGTGCCCAAGTTTTTTGCATTTTTCGTAATTTTTTTAAATTCAAGCCTTACATGCGTGACAATTGGCGTAAATGTACGATAACACTTTCAGAGTACATACGATAGAACGTACACGCACGACATTGGCACTGAAAGAGTTACATGTAAATATCGTAATATTGTTATCAAACTATACCTGTTGTATCTGGCCAGTGTTGAAGAGATGACGGCTCCCAGACCCTGAAAAAATGAAGTTGAAATATGTGAAGTTAAAATGTGAGTTTTGACAATGTGAATTTGACATTTTGAAATGAAACTGTATGTGCAGCAGGGTCATTCTATAAATTTAGGGTCCAACATGCGACATTTTTCTGTCCCTGTTACACCGGACATACTGCTATTTGCCTTACAAGTATCATTAAAAATGCCTTCAAAACATATTTTTATGAATTGTACTTTATGTAATCACTCTTTGAGATAGAAAGTATTTAAAGAATATGTCCTGAATTTACAAAATACAACAAGATGTCAGATGTAACGGGGGACAGAAAAATTGGACCCCAAATTTATAGAATAACCTAGCAGTCGATTTTACAAAATGTGTGTAGTTTGCATAACTTTTGTACTTGGTCTTTTGCGTGTAACCATTGGACTATGCCTGGCACCCCAAATGCTTCACCTTCAAATGGAGGTGCACTTTAGAAAGTTACATACTATGCTGTTGTTGCTACGTGGTGCACGCTATTGCGTAGCAATCAATAGTCTGGTTGCTTTATGCCATTTTATTATGGTGAACACGGTATTGATTCTGTACTTCACACCTGCCGTGTGCACCACATAACAAGAATTTAGTCTGGTCAAGTGTATACTAAGTAGATACACCACGCAAAAGGCTAATTGCATCAGGTGAAATCATTTTAAGAATTCTAACTTAGCTCCAAAAATTTTTTCTTTCTTAAAGTGTGACCCTCCACCCCAACGTCCATCTTAGAGTTTGTGATGAGGTTATCAAAAATCTCAAATTTGTAAGTTGCATAAAACTGTTGAAGTGCTTACCGTGAGTGCCAGCTCATCGTCCATAATAGATAACTTGACAATGTATGGGTTGGCAGCCTGCCAAAACAAACAAACAAAAAGTGAAAATGAAATGTGACATTTTCTGCAGTTAAAGGCACAGGCTCGTCAGCAATTTCGTGCCACGAAATACGCAGCTCCATGCTTTTGCTATGGAGCTGCGTATTTCGTGGCACGAATTTGGCGCGCACGCATTGCTGGCGAGCCTGTGCCAATGTGCCATTGCTGGCGAGTGCAGTGAGCTGACCATTGCATACGTACATGCATCTCCCAAACAGCCCTTGAAGTGCAGGAGCTCAGGGACGCATTTCAGGCAGAGTGGCACACCCTGCCTCGGTGGCTCTAATAAGGCAGCTGGTGTAGTCAGCCTTGCCACAAGAGGTGTTCATACACGTTACTGACTGGTAAAATGTTACATCTATCAGCCTCCTTGATCTTTCGCTCAGAGTATGATTTGTGTTAACCATATATAAATAAGGTCAAAATAACATATATATACCTCATATTTTCTGTAATTGACAAGTAACGTCAGAAGCAGAACGGATTCGTAGCCATGGTCTTGTCTCGATGTGGGATTGGCTAAAATCTGAGATTTGAAAAGAAAAGAAGTACTTGGTTGGTGCTGTACAAAAGTAACGTTTAAGGGAGGTCAAACGACCACTCCCAAATCATTTGTAAGAATTACAATTAAAGGAGAGGAACAAATAAACAACTTCCAACTCTAACCTGAAGAATGGATTCAAAGACGCTGTTAATCATCAGATATTCCAGAATGGTGTTCTGGCTGACGTTGTCCGTCACCTGAAATTTAAAAAATAAATCATTTTGAAAACAATGCCAAAAAAGACGGGGTATTTAATTTTTAAAAAGGAGGGAAAGAAGTCAAGCAACAAAAGTATATGTTGTACAAACCGTTGCTAGGATTAGAAGCAGCCGCAAGGCAAGGTTCTTCAGACTAACTGAGTTGACTCCAACAAGAATCGAGTTTAACCTCTCCACAAGATTCTGTAAAAAAAAGAAAAAATGAATTACTTGACATCTTGAAAAAATTGTTTAATCTACATGTATGAAATAGCCATCCATGTATCCCATGGCCGTCGTGTGAGGTCCATGTGATGATTATGTGACGGCCATGGGGGCGTTCGAGATGCTTACCTCGTGTAACACAGGGTTTACACCGGGGGAAGCCTCCAAAAGATGCAAACGAACGACACAGGGCTTCTTAGAACACATGTCAAAGGTTGTTGCAGGGTGGGTCTTTATAAACGCCGTTATCGTTTGACTCACGAAAAAAAATTAAGCTGGCGCCACGCAAATATATTTGCCCTAAAGTACCGAAATAAACTTTGTCAATGCCCACAGACATCTACTGATTCAGCAAAATGTATTTACAGCCCTATTCCCTTTTATTTTGTGTCATAAATCCGTGTTTTTCTTCGTACTCACAACGCGATTCCAAACTGTCCGCCATGTTTTACTACTCGCGGTTACTAGATGACGTCATTACACCTTGCTTTACACCATTGGTGGCTGTCACCGGGGCAGACTCGTGTATCACGTGATGGCTAAAAGAACGCTCCTGTGTAAGTTGGTGTTACCCGGTGTAAGCATCTCAAACGCCCCTAGTATGATGGTCATGTGATGGCCATGTGATGGCCATGTGATGGCCTTGTGATGGTCCTAGGGGCATTCGAGTTGCTTACACCGCCATTTTTAACTGCTCACGGTTACACCGAGTTTACACCACACCGAGTTTACACCACAGACCCGCTCGCGAGCTCGGGCAGTAGTGGCTGCCACCAGGGCAGACTCGTGTAACACGTGATGGCTAAAAGAACGCTCCGGTGTAGGTCGGTGTTACCCGGTGTGAGCATCTTGAGCGCCCCTCCTGTGAAGGTCCTGGGATGGCCATGTGAAAACCATGTGATTGCCATGTGATGGCCACATGATGGTCATGTGATTGCTGTGTAACGGCCATGTGATGGTCGTGTTATAGCCTGATACTGAAACTTACTGTCATAAGCATCTCGGCCGAGTCAAAGCCAATAAGAATATTGATGACTTCAAATCCATGATCAGTTAGCGGCTGTTTGTGAACTCCTCTTACGAGGGCACACAGAGTCTGCAAGAAAACAAGTAAAACCAGTTGAGAATACAGGTAAAGTTGCTTTAAAGGGCCTGTGACATGCTAAACAACTTTCAGGAAAATTGAGAAAAAAGTGGAATCTTTTGTGCACAGTTGAATGTGATTTTCCTGCGTTTGCCTCTTGTGACATCGTGACCTTGGTCATGAATATGCATATTTGCATTAGCATAAAAACTAAAAACCTTTGTTTTAACCCCCAAAGCAAGCTCCAAATAGGATTTTTATGACTTTAACTGAGTAGAGTGGTTTTAAAGCATATATTTCATTGATAAAAATCCTAAATAAGGGGCCCTTTAAGTGCCAAGGCTGGTGTCATGTGGTTTATATGGCCAGTACTCACTCTATAGCATATCATAAATAGCACTGCTATAACTCTATGCAGTTACTTAGGTTTAGCCCCCCATCAGTTAGGTTTCCAAGCATGTTCTTTGTTTTCACTGGGAGTAAAATTCCATGAACTTAGTATTTTGTGACAGGTTTGTAAGACATGTTTCCGAATTTTAGTGCCGACTTTTCTTTTGAAAGTGGAATTGAATCCAAAAATATTCGCAGTATAGAATCTTGTATCTATTACGGAAAATGACTCAATTATTGATTGCAGACAGTCGAGTTCTTCATCACCTGAAGTGCATTGACGACCCTGAATGGATGCTCCTGCCTCAACATGCAGACGCTGTGGTAAAACAAGGCATTGATGTTGTTCTGCAGGCGAAAACAAAGTCAAAAATAAAAGTCACCTCAAATGGGAGAGATTTAAGAATTTCACTCAGCATAAGAAAAAAACAATTTTTTTCAGAAACAAGTCGAGTCAGTTTGAACATTTCCTTTCTAATAGACTACTAAAGTGTGAAGTCAACTGCCAGGGTAACACTTGCCGGTTAGGCCAAACAAAACAAATGGTGTGTTTACGGTAACCCGACCTACCTGAAATTGTTGAGGCCAAATTACCGACCTCAAACTTTTTATTGCCGATTTTCAAGTTGATAATTTTAAATGAGCACTATTTGCAATAATTTCTAACGAACATAACATTTTCTATACATGTAGGCCTACTTGTACATGAACATGGTTAATAGGGTTAATAGTGAGTTTCAAACATTGCAAAACAACACACAAATGCATGAGCTGAAATGTAAAACAAATGACAAAATAAAATTATTTTCCTACCTACCTACCTGGATTTTTTTCAGGCCGTTACCGTAAACGCACCATTTATTTTGTTTGGCCTTATCTAAAATGTCCATTGCTAAAGCGTAGGAAATCAGTTGGTTTTCGTGTAGACCCAGTAACCTTGGCAACACACAAAGGGTGACATGTTCACTTTAGAACTCAAAATACATACAACAATGGAGAAGGCATGAACAGAGATTATGTGAAAAAGCAAATTTTAAACAAGACTAGGGAGAACGATTTGAATGCATTAGTTAGTGTGAAACTTACCTTTATTTTCAATAAGTTTTGGGGTTCTAGAGAACCAAGCTCACTCTCAACATATTTGACGTTGGCCTGAAGAGAAAAAAATCCAAAGGTTAGGGTTAACTTGTACGTAGAGCTCTAGTGGACTAGGGTCCATCCAAATCAAGCCAAACTAGGTGTTGGAGTTTGATGGAGTTAGGAAGGTTGGGGTTAAGCCTGTAGAGCTCTACTGGACCAAGTCCATCTAAATCAAGCCAAACCAGGTGTTGGAGTTTGGTGGAGCTGATTTTCTGACTCAGATAATCTTTGAAACAAAAATGCATCCGGATGGATATTTCAATTATTTGTTACCTTTAGGAGGAAAAATTCATCCCAGAAGTTGGGGTTGTTACTCGATGGGTCTCTCCCCTGTGTCAGACAAAAAAATGAAAATCATGAAAGACAGATAAATTTTAAATTCATCAATCAATTTTAAATCAATTCTAACCCGAAATGAAACTGATGAAAAGGGATAAGAAACTTTAAAAGCAGATTACGAAAGCAGAATTGAAATGCTTTTACAATTTAACATAATTCTCAGAATTTACCTTGAAAAATACATCATACATGTCCAGAATTTTCTCCTTGAGAGGTATTTTACGGTCAGAGCCCTGCCGAAGTAGCGTGGGTCCTTTCATTCGCGGCATGTCTGATGCAACAATCTCCTCGTTCAAATGATGACACAGAATATGGCCACCTTGTTTTCCCTTTTCACTTCGTCAAAGGGTATACACAGTTACACCTGATGGTAAAATTAAATATATTTATCAATAAAAGCAAATTTAATTTCAAGAAAAATAGCAGACCTGTATAACAGACCTCTTCGGGGTTTTCCGCACACAATGGAATTAGCATGATTGGTACAGCGGACTTTTGACATGTATAAACCGGTTCCTGATCCAATCGCTTATTGCGAAATGCCATCTAGCCAAAGTAGAGAATTGGGAACCAATCTATACATGTCAAAGGTCAGGTGTACCAATTCTGCTAATTCCATTGTGTGAGGAAAACCCCAACAAAAGGTCCATATTTTGTCAGTCGGACATCCTGGCCCTTTTGTGACCCAGACACCAGTGTCAGACGCCGCACCTTTGTATACGAACACACTAGGCCTACATGTAGTAGCAACATAACTGGAGTGAAAACAAATTTGTCCATGCTTTATCATACGTGCTTTATCATACGTGCTTTATCATACGTGCAACGTTACGCATCATGTGAGCAGGTGAGGGACAACAGTTTTGTTCGCATGTAGTCATGATCACATGTGTCGTTTTTACTCAGGCCTGCCGCATGCTAGCCTTTATTAAGGCCTTACAGCTGGGCGAGTCGCGCACCAGAACGAGAGCGCCACCATGCGACGAGGACGGGACGAGAAGCGCCAGCTGTGAGGCCTTTGCTGACCCAGAATTTTGCTACCTGAGAGGTAGCAAAATGCTAATGATCGTATGACACAGTGTGCGTGTTGCGTTGAATAGGTAACAATGCGAGCCAATCAGGTTCGCGCGCAGCAGTTTGTATTCACATGCGCGTGCTTTACATACAACGCGCGCGCGCCAAAACACAAACATACATTCGCAGCACAACAACGCATGGATGAATAATGTAACAGGGGCTGTAAACATTAATAAATAATTATTCCGGGACAGCAAAGGCCTCACAGCTGGCGCTGCTCGTCCCGTCCTCGTCGCATGGTGGCGCTCTCGTTCTGGCGCGCGACTCACCCAGCTGTGAGGCCTTAACAAAGGCTAGCCGCATGCCTGATGTGACATGGTACCGACTGAGAGAGTAAAACATAACAATAATGTGCAAATCATAACAATAATTTTGTTAAACATAAAACAGGTTTTCACAGTGGAATGTCAATGTTTCGCAACCAAACAAAAACCATGCATCATTAATGTCATTTATTTATCTGTACAATTACTAACAAAATCTGTTCTTTCAAAACGACATATAGCTCTGACAAAGCTTCTTAAATACATATATGCCTACCTTTAAAATATCAAAAGAAGGACTAGGCAACATAAACATGTGCAAAAATATGTTTGATCCAGTTTCACTTTCCCATTCGATCTATCTCTCTCGATGGTCGATGCCCAGCCTTAGTTTACTCGTCATCACACAACTACAGGTGGCGCTGTTGACTGACTGCACATTGCCGAATGAGGGCGCGCTTGTTCTTCACCGTTAGTTGTTGATGATCGGTTTGTTTACATTTTGAGACGGGACTCTTCGACTTCTGTTTTGTGAAAGAGATTTTGTTTCATTTTCTCTTTAGGAAGGGTTAGAAACTGTAGTGTTTTTTCCGTATACATTGAATAAAGATTTGAAGGGAATTACCTGCTGGAATCAACAGATAATCTAATTTTAAGATATAGGCCTACTTTCCACTTGCACTTTTGTCGCAAATGTTGCTTTTCTGTAAAAAAATCACATTTTCTCCTTCAAAAATTGCATTCAGTTAGCATATTAGTGCACAAGATAACCATTCTCGCGCATTGTTTTATGCAATAATTTTATCATTTATTTATCTAAGAAATGCATCTTTCCTTTATGAAAAACGTGTGGGAAGATCACATGTCATGTCAATCGCTTCGCAGAAATGAGAATAAAATCCATGAAGAACATTCATTGTCATGTCCACAGAGCCCCATGTTTGTGTGAAAATTCCCAGCTTCATTTGTCATCCAATCCCATGATGACTTGAGAACGCCGATAAGGTTTTTTGAGGACGAAAACAAAATCGGCCAAGCCAGTCTCCAAAAACTCTCAAACTGAAAATCCAAATATTTTTCTTTAAATTGACTTATCAAGCATTTTTTTTAGTAACTGCAGATTTGATTGAAAAACCCAAATCTAAGACCGGGCAAATTGAAGATTTTCTAGAAAATGTTTCAGCCAGTCTTGTATGTTTTGTACACAAAAAGCCCTGATCAAGTACTTAATTCTTTCGTTTTCCAACACAGGTACACCGATAGGATTCGCTCAACAGATGAAACGATAATCATGGTAACATCGGCAAATTTGGTAGCTTTGTTCTCCTGACGCTATGGCAAATTGTCACAGCAGCGTAAAAAACCCAGACACAGTGACCGGAATGGCCAGCCAACAGGAGCCCCGGCCATCCAAGCTCGGACTACGTCCTGTACAGTACAGTGTTAGCAACCTTGTAGACAGCGTCCGGAGGCTGGAGAATCTTTGCTGGCACTTGGGTGTCTTGTGGAAAATTATTGTTTTCGTTTTCAGGTAATGCGTGCCACCCCTACTGTACTTCTAAATTTACAAGCTGCAATACTGAAGGTGCACTTCAATATGTTCAAATTTGTGCCTCCAAATTTTGACCAGTTTCAAAATGTGCCATTTCTTTGGGAGACAAACACTTTTAAGGAATGTATGATGTAGTGCAGTTTGTCTCAAGTCAAGGGTTACTTCTTATGTATATTTTTAGAATCAACCAAATTGAAGGTTCTTAAAGTGGTCACAACATTTTTAAATAACAAAACGCGTCAAATAAGTGATCTCTGGGAGGGGCGGTTATCTCATTGAAGGGTTTATCCCTCTGTAGGGCTTGCTAAGCTCACGTGATAGCCAGTCCCAATCAGTGAGGAACAACTGCACTACCGTGATTCGAGACCACCATTTGGCTTCATAGCATCAGTTGGTAGGGTGTCTGCACGTTAAGCAGAAGGTCAGCGGTTCAAATCCCGGTGGAGCCAAGTTGCTTTTTCGCTGCATCCAAATTTCCAAACTCAAGATGTGTCCACATTCAAACCCTGGCGGTCCCTGGGTCATAATCCCTAAAAATAATCACTTATTCATATTTAAGAAAATCCACAATAATTTAGTACCAAGAACCTTCTGGCAATGAGAGATCCCTCATGTTAAAGAGTTTTTCAAGCCCTCAAACATGAAATAAAAATTAATGTGATTTTGTGGAATTTCCCCTGTTCTTTGCAGGTGGGAATCGCCTCTCGTCACCTTGTCCTTTTGGATAACGATGGTCCTCATGTGCATTTTCATGGAATCTAGTAAGTTTTTATATCTCTTAGACTGTTGGGTCCTCATGAGCACAATAACGACTCAATTACAAATACCCATTAAGTGTCTTGCCCAAGGGCATGTGAGTCTTTCCACGGTAAAGGGGGCATTTTGGCAACACAGACCATATTTTCCAGAAAATACCTTTGTCTGGTCTCAAAATAAAAGAAATAAGTTTCAGTTTTTCTGAAGAGATAACTTGGGCCCAAAAAGGGTTACAAATAGTGTGACAACATGCCTTTCTAAAATCCCTGTGTACAAATTTCCAAAATATGCTCGTAGCCGGGACGGCCTAAAATGTAACACAAGTGTCCGTCTCAGTTACGAGCGTATATTGGAAATTTGTAAACATGGATTTTAGAAAGGCATGTTGTCACACTATTTGTAACCCTTTTTGGGCCCAAGTTATCTCCTCGGAACAACTGAAACTTATCTCTTTTATTTTGTGACCAGACAAAGGTATTTCCTGGAAAATATGGTCTGTGTTTCCAAAATGCCCCCTTTACTGTGGACCCATGTACACCAATCCAAACCGTGCAGGAATGACCAAATTCCTGTGTTTGAAACTCTAGATCACTGTTACTCTGAAGTTGAATTTAAAACAGACTAAATCGGTTATAAACATCATTTAATTTTTTTGTCAAATTGTGATTCAGAAGACTTCAAAATTTTGTTTGGAGCTTTTGTATTTGAGTTTTAGCTCTGCTACTCAAATAATGCTGCTAACATTTGAATCTGCAGGCCAAGTGATGGCAAGTTGCCTCGCCCTACCACTCCTAGCCGGAGCGGCAGGGATGCTCAACCTTAAACTCCACTCTCGACAGCCCCCAACTCAGAGGGTGGAGCCAAGCTCTGTGACGGACACAGAACAACGGCAGAGAAAAGCGCGAGAGGCGTTGACGGAATACCGGCGATTGATGCTAGTCGCGCAGGATGCGTTGAATGCGGCTTGCGAGTCGGTCAAGCGGGTACACGCCGTGCTGGGGTGGGAAGATGCGACATGGTCTCCAGTGTAAGTTGTTTTGTTTTAGAGCGCGTTTTTATTAAGCACTATTACCATTTTGGGACTGCTTTAGTATTGTTATTCATCTAGTAGAAATGACCTTTAACGTTAAATTTGTCGATGCAAGCACCATTAAATTAATAATAATAATAATAATAATGGTTGATTTTTATATAGCGCACATGTCCACCCTGCGGGGTGCTCCTGGCGCTGTTGCCATTATTACCGCTGCCATCAGGGAATCACCAGAACCATTTCGCTATAACTAGCTGGCCAGGCGCTCAACCCTATCAGCAGTTAGATTGTGGCATTCCCCTTAACAGCTTCCCAAATATCGCTTGGGTTGACGAGGCAACTGGGATTAAGTGCCTTGCCCAGGGACACAGACACGTTGGTCGAAGTGGGGCTTGAACCCACAACGTCTGATTGGGAGTCCCGCTTCATACCCACTGGACCACACGCGCTCCCCAATTAAAACCTGCACAGAACTGCACAACAATATTTTTGCAGTATAAACAGTTAATAACGCTTTATTAGAGAAACATGTCATTTTATTTAATGAACTTCAATTCGCAGCCCATAGGCTGAATTACATAAGCTTACAAGTGTCTTCCACCTAAACATCGAGATACATCTTTTATAGGTGGTTGGCGCCATTGGCAGCTGCCAGGCAGAGACACCTGGGAATCCCCTTACTTTTTACGAAAGCACACACTGGGATTTTTTAAGTGCATTGCACAACACACTGGACCAACGGCTTTACATCCCTTCCAAATGATGGAGCAATTGTAGTAAAATGCCCTGCTCAAGGGCACAGGTATTACGATCGGGTATCAAACCAGCAACATCAGGTTTTGACTCGAGTGTTGCAAGTCAATGACTCGAACCACTCGGCTGAAGTATCACACCTGCAATGCAGAATTAAAATTATAGTGACATCGTTGTGACGCCCATATCTCTGTTTTTTTTCTCGATCAGCTTCTATGGGACCTGCACCATTATGATAACGATGCTTTGCACGTTGCCACTAAGATGGGTCGTCATGGCAATTATAACTGCTATCCTGTGCCTCAATCCTGATTTTGGTGCAGTCGTCATACAGATCTGCTACTCGGTTCACCGTAGAAACTCATTGGTTGATAATAACAGAACGGAAAACCAAGAATTTAGGCCTGAACGGGTAATAATGGAATTTAGGTCACTAATAATGGTGTAATCTTATATATCGCCGATGCACAGACCAGTAAATTAAAACCTGGGCCCAATTTCATAGAGCTGTTTAACAGCCAATTTTCTATTAACCGAGCGTCGGGCTATTTCAAAGACATCGTTAACGGTAAGCAACTGAAAACTTGCCTTAACCGCAGAGACAAATTTTGCTTAAAACAGTGACGCAACAATGGCAGTTTCCAAGCGCGCGCATGCTTAAGCACGCCGCGGTCGTGAAATAGCCTTAACGTTAGCACAACTTTTCTGCTACAGTAAGCACACGTTTTCAGCTAGCGTTTAAGCAGCTCTATGAAATTGGCCCCTGCTTAGAGAAGGTTTTTGTTGATGTGCACAACAGAATTTTGGCAATAGAAACAGCTGATGACGCTTTATTTTTTTTATGGGTTTCATGAACTTAAATTCGCAGCCCGTAGGCTAAATTGCACGAAGTTTACAAGTGTCTTCCACCTAAACATCGAGATACATAGGTGGGTGGCGCCATTGGCAGCCGACAGCCAGACCTGTACCCTTCTAAGTTCCATTTGGAACTAAGGTTCCATTGAACACTTCTCCCAAACCTAGTAGAAAACAGAATCATATCCTGCCAACAAGGTTATTGTACTGTGAACTTTTCACTGTCACCTCAGACATATTTTCAACCAGGGTTGTAGTCGAGTCCATCACAAGTTCTCACAAGTCCTCACAAGTCCACCACAAGTCCCTGGGTCTTAATTCAAGTCACAAATTATTCAAATGAACTCCAACAAAGGCATTCTTTTGTGCGTGTACATCCTTTGCTTCTTGTTACTGGACTTGTGATGGAGTTGTGCGGGACTTGTCACAGACTTGTGATTTTATCGGTGATAGACTTGTGATGGACTCGACTACAACCCTATGTTTTCAACTGATATCGTCATTCATTTCATCTGTTCCCATCATGCTTTGCAGCCGGAGCAGAAACCGAAAGCCAAGCCCATTCCAGAACCAGAACCACCCCCGCTCTGTCATGCCGACATTCAGCATCGCCCTCTACACCTCTGCGTATGTCATTCATTTTTCGTCACGCTTTCTGATACTGATAATCATCATATACGCTTCAAAAAAAGAAACCCAAATTATACTTTAACTGAAAGAGGCTAAGAGATGTAACGTTTTATCAGTCAGTATCAGGTATGACCACCTCTTGTGGCAAGGCTGACTGCTAGCCTCTGTAAGAGCCACTAAGGCAGAGTGCGCCACTCTGCCTGAAGTGCCTCCCTGAGAACCTGCATTTCTAGGACTGTGTAAGAGATGTGCTGATGCAGTGGTAAGCTCATCCCATGCAGGTTCAATCGGGTCTGTTGATAACAAAATGTTAATCCAACAAATATTGGTTTTCGGAAAGCTCTTAACTGAATGATTTTATTTTATTTTTATTTATTTTTAATCTTCGGACAGTAAAAATGTAAAAAAACAACAATTGCCCCGGTCAAGACAAAAGATGTCATTAAAAGATGTGTCTCATCAAAAGATGTGTCCTCACAGAAAACAGAAAATGTCAAACAGGTCCTCTTGGACCAGACAAAATAACTAATGCAGAACAGTTTTAAAAGCAATTCCAAAGTGATTGGTCACCTTCATTAGAAATATAATATTTTTGATTTTGTTTTGCCATTTTTTGCTCGCAGCAAAAGAGCAAGTCCTTGGACGAGGCTGGACCTAATTTCTCCAAAATAGCGGCAGCCACTCGGAATCGTTCTTCCACAGCGCCCGAACTCCCAATGCTAAAACTCAATTCGGCAGGGCTGCCGGTCGAAGTCTGTTTCCTGTGTGGGGCGATGTTCTCATCTGTCTTGAAACGACGGGTAAGTATTTTGGCGTTTACAAAACAACTGGCTTTTAAATTATAACCATTGGACTTTTTTCTTAGAGGTTTTACAAAGATAATGATAAACATTCCTGCCATTAATTTTTCCCACTGTAGCTCTTTGATTTTACGTTTGATTTTGTTTATTTTTTAATCAGCGATACTGTAGATCTTGCGGCAACCAGTTCTGTCAACGATGTTGCTCAAGAAAACTCACTCGAGCAGTTTTTGGAGCTACTTGTAAGTTTCGTCTCACCTCCAAACCGTTCCCCAGCTCCCCCCAAAAAATAATCCCTCTGTGACCAAAATCAGAGGTGATTTATGGAACAAGTACACCGCTGGCTTTACTGAAGCATGTATAGACGGTGTGACCTCTGACATCACGGCAGGCAGCAAAACATTGGGGGTGTGGCTATCGCTGTTCGTATGCATTTTGCTGTGCATAAATTTGGATAATGAATCGCCGGCACAGATTTCCATCAGAAACGACTGTGTTATTTGAATCACCGTAAACCGGCTTGAGTCGGTTTGGAACACGTGTGCGTGTAGCACGTTTTGTGTTCGAACATAACACGCGCGATCGTCACATATGCAAAGCATGATGCTTGCGCACAACGGCAGGCGAAATTTGACAAAGGTCACATGGTCTATACTTCGAAAATTACCATCCCTTGAATTTCAGAACAGGATCAGAACTATAGAGATTCTGCACTGACGGCCATGACAGGAGGCAGGTTTTCTTATTTAAATGATGTAACAATAGAACCACAAAGCACCTACTCATGCATGGCACATGGTCACAATGTGTCTGCCCCCTGTCATGGCCGCTGTGCAAAGGCTCTATACCCACAAAAGAAGTATTGTCTCTTTGATTTTGTTTTTTGGCGTAGTTTAGCCAGCACAAAGAATTTGGCCACCTTAATTTCTTAGATAATAGAGCTACTGTAGCTAAAATAAGCTTTTGTTTAGATAAGTTCTGTTTTTGTAAACTGCACTGATTTCACGAAACCTTACGCACTGCATAAGCCATCTTGAGCAACTTGTTGCGTAAGTTGCACAACATTCCTGCGATAATCACGCGCATGCTATGGGACTTATGCCATTTTCTAACGTTGCACAAGCTACGCACTTTTTCGTGAAATTGGCTGCTGTATTCATAGCCTCACACAATTTGTCATCAGTGCATACACTCATTATTGTCTTTCGTTTGTTAGCTCCCGCTGCTCTGACTGAGAAAGAGTTGGTGTGTAACTCTTGTTATTGTGCAATGACGGTAGAAGACGCCAATCCGCCAGCTGGGGGCGCTACAATCGAGGAACACTGAACGCTGCGCAGGTTGTGGTACGTAAGATTTGAACATTGTGATTTAGTAAGATCAGTGATTAAAATGCAGAGTTTGATTTGGGATGTTGTCTCATTTTTAGGCGGTACTATGATTGAAAACAATTCTGAGATTAATGACGATGAAGTCTTGTATAATGCAAGGCATGATGGGAAGTTATCGGCATAGCAAGGCATGATGGGATGTCACATAGCAAGGCATGATGGGAAGTTGCCACAAGGCATGATGGGAAGTCACTCACATTGCAAGGCATGATGGGAAGGCATAAGCATAGCAAGGCATGGGAAGTCAAAAGCCTAGCAAGGCATGATGGAAAGTCACCCACATAGCAAGGCATGATGGGAAGTTACAGCAAGGCATGATGGGAAGTCACCCACATAGCAAAGCATGATGGGAAGGCATAAGCATAGCAAGGCATGATGGGAAGGCATTTAACATAGCAAGGCATGATGGGAAGGCATAAGCATAGCAAGGCATGATGGGAAGGCATTTAACATAGCAAGGCATGATGGGAAGGCATAAGCATAGCAAGGCTTGAAGGGAAGTACCAGTGGCTTGTGAAGAACATGAACAAAGATTTTTGGTTTTTTAATAAAAAAAATTTGAGGTCACAGTAACATGCAGGGCATGATGGGAGGTCACGCCTGCAATGGTGCTGTTTAAAGCCTATTGATATATTTAATATTTTGTTTTTGAAATGTTTGCTGTTAAATGTCTGACTGTACTGCACTCTTAACAGTAAGTAAAATGTTGTATTAATTGTATTTATTGCCAAGTGTTTTTATGCTAGCATAAAAAGACTTTCGGTCACAAATTGCAGCATGTATATTTTAAACATCCTTGACAGAGGTTATTGTTTCAATGAAATCGTTAAAAAGAAAAATAAATTGGGGAAAAAGTGTCACAATGTTTAAGAATGTCTGCTGCATATTCCTCAATTTATTTCACTTGTATATCATTTTAAAAAGTAGAATTTTTTTAAAGACACTATATAAGGCGCTTTCACATGGGGTCAAAAGGTCACGACCTTCCCGTGTTTGTCCTCCAGATGGGGAGAGAACAATAGAGCCACGTGGGGAAATGCACTTGGATGCCAGCAGAAAAGCACGGGCTCTATTGTTCTCTTCCGATCTTGAGGACAAACAAGGGAGATGTTTAGTGACCCGTGACATGTCACTCTTTTAACCTTCAAATTTGTATGATTTGTGCTTTGAAAAGTGGAACATAAACGGTAAAAAGATTGAAAACAAGTGGCTTTGCTTAATTTGATGCCCAGTTGCTATTTTAGACATAATCAGTGCAGTATTATTAAATTTTAAATTCTTTATCATATTTTCTAATTGTCTGTGGTTTCTGTGGATTTTTAAAAGTAAAAACTTTGTGTGTTGTATTAAAAAATAATAAAAAAGAAAGTCTATATCTGTGAGAATAAACTGTACCAAAAAATAATATTCTCCTTTATGGAGAATTATATCTCAGCGAAAACGAATAAAATATGAGAACATAATATCAGCTGAATTGATGTAAATATTTATATAATTATTTATCTGATCCTTAACAGACTATATTTAAGGTACTTTGACGATTTGTGTAAACTTTAATGTAATCAAATTAAAAATAAAAACACTTTTTTATAAAATATACAGAAAATTTACATTTTAATCTACTTATTGTGATGGTCACTGAAGGTGGTTGATGGCTAGAAAAAATGTAATTATTATATATAAATTTGTTTGTAATTACATACGGTAATCGTTTGCTTAGTCTTCACTTCAAGACTTCATATCGAGCTTACAAAGCTGTATTAACTTGTGTGTATACCAACGGCTGGTGATCGGGCTAGTGAGGCTAGTGAGGCTACTGACGTATTGTGTCCAAGTGGAACACTTAATTGTATTTCATAAAATTGCGACAATCTTGGGAATTTTTATGATCAAATCATGTGCTTGTTTATAACTATTTTAAAGTGTAAAGCTTGCAACGAAATGCGCTGTTCTTTTTCAGTATTTGGTGATAAATATTGATGTTTTACAAGTAATATTACAGAAATAAATATACGTTATGACTCCAGCTTGGTTTTAAGACAGAGAGAAGTTATTTTATATATTTCCCCCCTTATGTTTGTTTTAAACTGATCCCTTGTGTCGTAGGTGGTCTATAACATGTCTATTTGCTTAATAATAATAATGTTCAATCTTATTTTGCGCATTTCACACAGTCTCAATGCGCTTTACATTATTGTCCCTGGTCATTGGGCTCAGCATGCTCAGTAATATCATTCCTTAATCCTTATCAACTCTCTTAATAATAACGCGGGCTAACCTCGGCCAAGAGACACCGAGCGTATCTATTTCCCGACTTTGTTTTTGCGCTTGCTTTTCAGCTCTTCGCACATTTTGGACGGATCTCTAAAATCAGCCCAAGTTTGTCTCATTACAGATGTCCTCTTGAAGCCGTGAATATTGAACGCGTCTCTCAGATAACATGCGTCCTTGCGACTTCCCGTTGTGATAAACTTCCCAGACGATGCCGCGCTCAAAACGACTGGATCCTTACAGCGTGCCGCAAGAATTCCCGCGTAGGCATCGTCGATTGGGATAAACTTGGTCGTTAAAGTCATTTTATTCATGTCTTGGACTGCACTCGAGGACATGATGTAACCACCACCTGAGAAATATGGCGGGAAAAACTGGAAGGGATACTGAGATCTGAGGACTTGGTACTTAGACGGCGCCCTCATGACGCGGCTCGTTTGCATCATGTGACCGAGAAACAACCGCTGTGATTGATTGCGAGGGAGCGATCTAAGGTGGGATGTGATTCGCTCAAAGTTTACCAGCATGTCGTCATCGCCTTTGTAGACGAACGAGGCTTGGCGACAGTTGGTTGAAACCCATCTCAGACCCAGGATGACTTTGAGAGTTAGGTTGTGGAAAGACTCGAGGAAGTCAACTTGAATGATGTCGTGATTCGAGAAGGCCTCCTTGGAGAGGGCGCGTTGCATTGCGGAGGACATGTTTGGAGATTTCCCGATGATGAAGAGCGTCTGAGAGTTGGTCTTAGACATGTAATCCGGGGCAGCCCAGGTTTCGCGGATCGCCGCTCGGAGTTTGAAATGTTCGGGCGCGGAACTCACTAAGGCCAACAAATACGGCACCATTCCTGTGTGAGAGTTTTCCCAACAAGCCTTCTTAGGATTATGAAACAGCTTGAAGACAGTGTCAAAATACTCCTTGTTGTTCGTCTTAGCCGTCCATTGCTCTATCTCTGTAATGTTAGGTATCGAATTTGGACAATGTGGTACCACCGCAGTGTGGTTTCTCCACACGGATTTCAGTTTCTGTTCCGAGTGAAACCCGCCGAGAGAAATCGTATCCTTCAAGTCGCAGTAGTCGGCGTCACCACCCTTACGCAAAAAGGACTGCTTGTACTTCGGCCGGACTTTAAGACCAAGAGCTAGAACACCCATGTAGACGTCTCCCAGAGGAAAGTTCTTCGTCTTGGTCTCCATGGAAATACCCCTTATATACGCGTCTCGTAAGAAGTTCATCGATACCACAAAACCAGCGCCACCTACGCAGTATTTAGGGTATGTCTCCGGTTTGTAAGCTTCCGTGCCCACGAAGTCTTTCTTCTTCGGATCTCGCTCAGGCCTGCCGTCTTTTCTAACCCTTCCCAGGTATAGATCTCTGGGATTGTTCAACAGCTTCAGGTACTTGACCAGATTAACTTGGTGGACAAACAAATCATCTGTTCCAATAAAGACGTACTTCACCAAAGGGCAGTTTAGGAGCACCCATTTAAACGCAGCGAGAATCCTGAACGTGGAAACAGTGGTAAGCCTTGGGGATTCGATGACGTCAACTCCGATGACGTCACCGTATTTCCGATTCTCCGTTTTAATTGTCTTCAACAAAGATTCATCAGTTCCGTGTTTCGTCTGATGTCCGATCACAAAGACCCGCGCTATGTTCTCCCCGTCCGCTCTGCGCAACGCGCCCCACGTTGCGCGTATTGCTGCACGTTGCGTCTCTTCAACGGGTTTAGAGTTAACAATGGATAACAAGAACAAATTTTGTCCAAAATATGGGCAACCTCCGAAAGCGGCTTCCCAAAACTTTAACTCGTGGTGCAGCCAAGAGCTTTTTAGCTTTAAAAGCCTAATATTGAACTCATAAATTCTTTGAGCGGCCAGGACATTGTTTACAATTTCGGATTTTTTCGCGTTCCTTTCGAAATCCTTCGGAAGGGGAGCAGCATCCACTTCATTTCTTTTGAATTTCGCCATTAAGTCGTTGAGGGCGCGCTCACTGTCACCTTCGGCAGCGCCATGTTTAAATTCTTTCGCGTTTCTTTTCACGGCACGACGTTTAGTTGGCATAACGTAAGGCTCCTGGACAACCATAAACGTTCTCTCATCCAGGTAAATTAGCGACAGTAGGACACGAGATGCCCCTGTGAATAAAATGACTGCCATAATGAAGGTGTTGAGACAGTAGGAACCGGCCATTCTCATTTCCCCTTATTCCTTGAAGGTGGTTGACTGCCTTTTGTATCATGTCTCCATTACATCACGAAACCTTGGCAGCCAAGGCGTCAGGAAGACATGGCAAGTTGAATAGATGATTGTCTTTCGGCGTCCTATGGATGATAAATTAATAATACAAAAAAAGTATAAAGTTGTCAGAGATACAATCTTTATTCCTCGTGGTTCAGTTCGATCAAGTATAGACTGTATCGAATAGTTGCCATCTTGTGGGGCAGTTTCTTTGTTCCTCGAGGACATGCATAGTTGCACATTTTGTGCTTACATTGTTGACAATAATATCTAAGATTGCCTCACTTATGGCAGCTGTTCGATACGGTATATGGCGTTGCATTCGTTTCTGTTTTGTTTGTGTGTCTTTGCGGTCACATTTTGAAATGCCAGGAATGCGAAGTATCCTTGCAGTTACACTCTCCCAAGAATGCAATCAGTACACCACAATGCAATCACCGAAAATGTCTGAAATGTTCAGATGTAGCAGACGAATGTATTGTACTACATGAAGTACATTCCTGGAGAACAAAACCGGTATTGCCCAGGTTAACCCCTGTAGAAGAACCCACCATAGTTCGACTATCAGAGTCCGTCGAACAACGGGTATATTTTAGAAAATTGTCAAATTTACTCAAATTTAAAGTGCATTTGTACTTACCTCCGATATACATGTATTGTAGTTGTGCATGGACCATCATAGTCGATAATCAATCACGATAGTCGACATTAGATAGTCAATTAGCTGCAACGAGAAAGCAACTGTGCCTTCATTACAATCAGAAATGAAGATGAAAGATAGAGAATGTTAGAACTATTATATACATGCTACCAGATTCAGACAACAACAACAAATATCCACAAGATATTGTGCAGAGGAACGACCGGGTAACGTACATAGGAAAATACGGTCAACATTTTATTATCTGACTACGAAACCGTTGCCAGTTAACGATCAAGTGTTTAACTTAATAGAAGCCTTTTGTAGACAGTCGACAAAAGCCTCCTATTTAAACACGAAAAGAAAAGAAAAATGTGGCACGCCTGGAATTATTATCCTTCGAATGCAGTATAAATGAATATGTTAACCTTTAAATAATTACGGGTGAAAGTGGGAAGATGGGTGGTGGGCCGACGTAAATTTCTTATCTTTTTTCCAACATCCATTCAACGTAAGACTTTATAAACTATTTGAGTGTTTAGAGCTAGTATCTTTACAATTATTTTTCACGATGGGATTGACCCGAGGACATAGATATGCATCTTTAATAGACGCTGGCTCGTACAAGCATCTCAAAATTGTTGACATTCTTGGAAGACGGCTAATAAGACGCAATGGGGGTCCACTCTGTCGCAGTTCGCTCCACAACTTGGTGGGGATGCAGTACTATAAGGGTGTTTCTTCTCACTCAAAATAGTATCAAAATGAAATACGAGTGCCTAAGCTCAGACGAAAAGAGTCACATGGTCAAAAGTTATAGGGATAAATTCTCCTCCGAAAGGGCCTTTTTTGTTTTTGATAGAATTATAAAATTTAGATAATTTTTGTATGTACCGCTATATTAGGACGTAGATGCGTCGCGTCGCACTGAATAAACTAGCCCACGAGAGAGAGTGATAAATTTAACAACGTGAACATTAAGCCAGTCCAAATTCTCTGAAGACTTTCAGATTTGCGGGAAAAATGTTTTACACTTTAACCTTCATTTGTTTTCTTCAATTGTTTCTTGGATTATTTGTTGTATAGGGAAGACCACCCTAAAAATAAGTTGCGTTATTTACATATATTCAAATGTTTGTTGCATTGGATATGGCACAGTGCCCTGCTATATTCATTCATATATTTTCATTGGGGCAATCTCACCGATTATGGGATTGTTGTTCTACCTAATAGGCCTATGCTATGGACACCACATGAACATTTTAACACTGTCAAGGCATTTTACTGCATGGGATATACTTTTCTTTCTGAAATAAATATTGACTAAATCAGTTGGGCTGAAATGAGACAGTTTTTGCGATATACTATGTCACAAGACGTGACCCAATTTCATGGGACAACCTTTTTACAAATTTGCGACGAACAAATGTGTGTGTAAAAAATTGTGTGACTGCAGGGGATACACGTTTTATATTCTCAAGAAAAAATGCAACCGTGCATGTATGTACACAATGCACAGTTATCCATCTCCAATTTTGACAAAATACCTGCTTTCTCTTTAGGCGTCAAGACCATTTTGCATCTTCTTCTGACATGACTGAAGACGTTGCTGTTCTCTTCAAGACCCCGCCTTCTCGTCTCGTGTAGCCACGCCATATACGGTATGGCATGCATGATATGCAGATATGAGCGCGGAGGAGGGGCGTTGCTAATAGCAACCAAGGCGATCTCCCGCCAAATTCTCCAGAGCGATACGGAGGACTTTTGATAATCGTCGGTAACGCGAATTGCAGGTAAGAAATTTGGGACTGTTTACCCAGTAGTCGGCTAATATACTCTCAAAAATATACGTCTTATAGGCTTGACATTACATGTACATGGGTCCTATAGGCCTAATGTTTGCACAACACTCCTGATAGTGCTCCACGCGAGTTCATGTTACGATCAGGCCTGTCGTAATATGAGAGAAGTGAAAGAGGTACACGGGGTCAAACACCTCTCGAAGACCGTTTGCATCCTGCCCACCAGCAAAACCCTAAAGCATTGTAAATTACAGTAGGCCTACATTATAAAAATTCAGAAGGTTTTACGTAATTTTCAAACGAAAATCTGCAGCCCAATGTCCACTCATCTTTTTTTTGGGGGGGGGGGGGGGGGGGGGGGGGGGGGGAGGTCGTGTACTCCATGACGTCATTGCTTCTTTCATGACATCCCAGCTTCTTGTCATGACGGCAGATAAATCATTTTCAAAATCCATGAACACATCTGGCCCATAGGCTGAGGGGAGGAGAGGGTGGTTCGAACGCCCACCATCTACAGCCCGAAGTGTGTTTTAAGCCTATCGGTTTGTGTGTGGTGTACTTCATGAGGTCATTGCTTCTCTTCACATCATCTAGCTTCTTGCAATGACGTCATTGATCGTGTTCGGGGAGGGAGGATGCCTTTCAAATGTTTGACCTTGGCTTTAAGCTACATGTATCACGGATAATGTTCCTCTTCATCATGATTTTGCTCGGGACAATTTCACCTTGAACAATGTCTTAGAATAACACATTGATATCAGAGTCTTGATTTGACAAGGGTAGGCCTATCTGCCTTTGACCGAGGTATAGATGAACACAGACAACATATCCTTGATCCTCGAGGAGAAAATTGAAAGAAGATGGAAGGTCAGAATTCACCCGCAGCAACGTTAATGAACCGAACCGAAATGTATGTGACAGCGGGGATTTTAGTCATAATGAAGAAAAAAAGTCGCTCCGGCGAATTTGTCTTGTGGTGCATCCATTAACGAGTTGCAACAGTGCGGTGGCGTGTAAAAGGCGTGCAGTTTATAGCTCCTAATGTACCTTACGGATATGGGTCTTGTTTTGGGGTTATGTGGATGCAAAACGAGGGAGCCAACTCAACTTGAACGTCCGTGCCGATCAGTTGTGTACATTAATTTTTACATTTATTTTATTTTCCGGGATATACAAATCACAGACAAAAAAATTACACAAACATAATACATACATACATACATAGACACTGAGCAGGAAACATAACAGAAAACAATACCCAAATAGCTCCCGCAGGATTACCCAAAAGGAACAAGTTTCCATCGAAGGGCTCTCCAAACTAATTGGATAATATTTAGGATAGATATATTTAATAAAAAATATTGACAAAAATTAAGCAATTACTCAAAATATAATTGAAAATTATAATACGTGTACAATTTTGGCGGGCATTCTTTCGACGGGTGTGGCTAATTACTACACCACAGACCTTTTCTCCAACATTGTAGCTATTTAACCGAGTTTAGTGCTATTTATTATGTATTGCGAAAAACAATCTGAGCACTTTCCAAAAGGTGGGCCTGTGCGGCAGCCGGCGGCCGAATGGATGGACGCGGTTCATAGTTTGATTATCTGTATCGTTGTCAACTAAGCTCGACCGTTAACATTTTTGTAGGTCCCAAAATTATGCTAAATGCCCAAAAATCATTTTTTAAATATTTCGATACAACGAAAGATGTTGAGTCTGCTTTCATAATACGAAACGCCTGGCTGCACTCTGAGATTTGCATAGAGATGTGCACATGTACCCAAAGTGACGTCATTGGTACGTAATTAGTTGATGGCCCAATGACGTCAGACTGGCTCGTTCATTGTTTACATTGTCACTAAAATTTGAGAAATGGACAAAGTATAACTCAAAGAACACAGTTTTATATAGTACACTACCAAATACCTGGTTTTATTTTGCACTGTCCAAAAAAGGCACATTTTTGTATTCCACTTCAATAGCACCCATCAATATGCCGTTTATTTCAAATAAATAAGAAAAGAAAAACAATATTTTTGAAATGACAATGCTATACGAAAATTGCTAATGCTGCTACTGTTTATGGTATTGCAACTTTTGTCCCGCCCTCTATCGTCAAAACTTCTCAGTCTTAAGACCAGTGTTTCGGTCTTCGCCATTTTAAATGCATTCCACGGTCGATGCTCCTGTTCTTGTCTTATTTACTGTCTAAGCTAATTCTATTTTTCCTTTCTCTAAAAGTCAATTGGTTTGGTTTGATTTTGCTTTGCCAAAAATGCTCTTTCAATACCCGAAACAATTTTCTAAAAGTCCTAATTTTTTTCTGCCGCCTTTTCGAAATTTGTCCATGGCCTTTCTCCAAATCTCGGCTCCGTCTCTGTCTCCGGCTCCGTCTCCGGCCCAGTCTCCATTCCGCCATTTTGAAGCCGCATTCCAAACTTCGGCTCGGCTTCAGGCTTCATTTTGAGGCTTCGTTTTGGCCCAAATGAGGCTCCAAAACGAAGTCAACTAAAAAGGTGACTGTGGCCGGCTTCGTGACGTCATGAACTGAAAAATCACGTGACAGCAACAAAAACTTTGTGAACTTTTGCAGGTTTGCTAAACTTTTCCGCCGACAAAACTCGTCCGCTAGCTCTTTAAAAAAGCCAGTGAAAAAGAGTGGTAGGCCTAGTACTAGGCCCGACTAGTGTTCCAAACGGTTTTTGGTTTTGCTTCGAAGCCGGAGGCGGTTGGAGCCGGAGGCGGTTGGAGCCGGAGCCGCATGAAGCCGGAGCCTGAAGACGGAGTCGAGATCTGGAAAAGGGCCCTAGATAACCTTTGACCCTCGACTAGATAAAGCCATTCTTTACACAAAAGCTACCTTTTCATTACTTCCCAAAACGCGGCAAGTTTATTAAGGCCTACATTTTCCGACTTCACCCTGATGTCGAATAATTGATTATTTTCCTTGCACATATTTGGCCTGCTGTGACAACCTTTCTTCTAGTTTGACCACAATTGCACTGATTTGATTTTTTTAAACAGACTCTGAAAGAATCTTTGGTGATGACGTCATTAACGCGTATGGTAATTATACTGCTGAATATGCATGAACAGTCTGGTGAACGGTGTTTTTATTGCGCAGTTTAGAAGCACTTGCGGTGGACGATGCTGGGGCCAGACTCATCGTATTCCTGCTTGCTGATCCACATCTGTTGGAAGGTGGATAGAGATGCCAGGATGGAGCCGCCGATCCAGACGGAGTACTTCCTCTCGGGCGGGGCAATGATCTTGATCTTCATTGTGGGTGGGGCCAGGGCTTGGATCTCCTTCTGCATACGGTCAGCGATACCGGGGTACATGGTGCTACCGCCGGAGAGCACGTTGTTGGCGTACAGGTCCTTACGGATGTCAATGTCGCACTTCATGATGCTGTTGTAGGTGGTTTCGTGGATGCCGGCAGATTCCATTCCTGATAAGCAAATGTGAAGACAAATTGAACTTGATGAATATTTGAGACACATGGTCGTGTCCTTACTTTCTGTCGTTCGATTCTCCAGAAAACCGCAAGCATAGCAAAGTTTGTTATAAAAGTAGCACATGGAAGTTTATTTTTTTCAAACAGTATTATGACCAATAATTGATATAATGTGATTCACTCTTATCTGCGTCTAAATATACGCATCATTTAAGTCGCCATGTTTTGCAATTCGGCGCTCGGACTCGAGAGGGTGAGAGTCCGGTCACAACAGATGTATCATATACTTCACGACGTGTTGGAGTAGGGGAAACAAGCATTCAATCGTGACGTAATCCATGCAATGTTGCATGGTTGACGTCATCATCCCTTTCAAAATGTTAATGGCGCAGCACATAGCCGCCGCATTGGCTTCAAAACTTATTAAACTGTGTTGCCGATGTTGAAAATAAATGCCCGAGGGTTTATGCATCAGGCAATACAAAGGTAGCATTTGTTAAGTGTTCCCTTTTCCTTTAATGCTTTTTCGTCTAAACTAGACCCCACCCTGATCACAAAACAAAAAGGCGTCTTACCAATGAATGAGGGCTGGAAGAGCGCCTCGGGGCATCGGAATCGCTCGTTACCGATGGTGATGACCTGACCATCGGGGAGCTCGTAGCTCTTCTCCAGGGACGAGCTGGCGGAAGCAGTCTGCATCTCCTGCTCAAAGTCGAGAGCCACGTAGCACAGCTTCTCCTTGATGTCACGGACGATTTCACGCTCGGCTGAAGGGGGAAAGATTTCAAAAGCTCGTTTAGTGATGTTCACGGCGTAGAGAAGGCATTTTCTTGAGGAATTGCATGTCAATAATTAAATGACCCGTTCTGGCGAAATGAAGCGGACTCGTCGCGCGGTATGGTCACTAAAACTCGGCCCAGACATCTGACTAATTTCTCCAAATCGGGGTAATCGAAATTATTGTTGATTGTAGAATCTCATTCGTATTGCGTATAGCCAAGCCAACCTCGCTGTTTCACTGATTTAAAAGTTGCCAGATATCTATGTGTATACTGTATACCAACTTAAGCCTCTTTACCGAGACGAGGGTCGAGGCCTGGCATCTTCCCGATCAGCAGGTCACATTTTAAGTACTGATTCAAGGGCCCAGACTGAACATTTCTTCCAACGTAAAGCTGTTCACCTTGGAACTCTATTCCTGGACCAAGCCAGGGGTTGATTGCAATATAAACAACTTATGTCTAAGACACATTATATGCCATAACTCAATCTAGGTGTATTAGGTTTTATATGTCTTAAGATAAAGTTATGGCACATACATTTTTATTGCAAGACAAAATTAGTTAAGACGTCTTAAGAGTTATGACACCTTAACTTGTTTTATTGCAATCTACCCCTGCATGCTGGGGCTCTTTGATGCCATAACCAGAAACACGTTTTGGCTCATTCACAAGTTCAACCAATCAACAGCTTTGGCTGCTGATGTCAGAATCTTATCATTGGTTGGATCCGTATTTACGTCAGAAACATGTTTCTGCTAACGGCCGCGAAAACACGCCCCAGTTTGACTCATTGATAATGTTGGATGAAGACGACCATAGCTTACCGGTTGTGGTGAAGGAGTAACCACGTTCTGTGAGGATCTTCATGAGGTAATCGGTCAAGTCACGACCGGCCAAGTCCAGACGGAGGATGGCGTGGGGCAGGGCGTAACCCTCGTAGATGGGGACTGTGTGGGATACACCATCGCCGGAGTCGAAGACGATACCTGAAATGGATTGTGGGACACCATTTAAGAGCATGTTCAAATAAAAAAATGTTACAAAAAGCGTCATCTCCATGTGTAATTGAGGATGTGCATGATAAAAGCCAACCTGTGTATAAGTCAGCTTACGTACTTCCGAGAAAACAATGAAATTGTACTGGACAGTAGAGACCACTTCTATATCTTTCGCTTTAGTATAAGGTTTTTTTAGTCAAATCGTTGATTGTGTAATTTTGGGATGTTGCAAATCCTGTAGGCCTATATTGACTTCAAACTCATTTTTTGTTGCGGCTACGGGATTACTGAGCATTTCTTTTTTTTAATAGGTTTTAAAAAATGATTCGCGAGGCAGTGGGCCATTTTTTCGGACAATATGGCGCCTCCCGCGATTACCATGCTTCAAATATTTTTTGAAAGTTTGGGTCAACTTTCTTGAACCGTATTTCAAATTAAAGTTTGATTTACAATTGGTATAAAAAGTTGGCTATCTTGTTTATTGGGTATACGTCCTCTTTAAGGTTTTGAGGGGCGGGGGAAGTATGGAAAAAATGAGCGCGAAGAATCGTACAAAGCTTATAGATGCGGATGAATAATGAAAGCATTTATTTACCAGTGGTACGACCAGAGGCGTAGAGAGACAGAACAGCCTGGATGGCAACATACATAGCGGGTGAGTTGAACGTCTCGAACATGATCTGTCGGGAAGAAAATAAAACAGTTCGCAATAATATTGAATTATTCCTTAACAGAATGGCGTGTGACCTTTGCATTAAGGCTGGTCTCTTCACTTTCTTCACTTTCAAATGGAGGTGCAGCTTATAAAGTCACATACTATGCTGTCGTTGCTACGTGGTGCACGCCAATGCCTAGCAACCAACGGTCTGGTTGCCTTATGCCATTTTCGCCTACCGTGATATTGATTCTGTATTTCACACCTGCCACGTGCACTACATAGCAGAAAAACAATTAGCCTGGTCATCTGGATACTATGTGAAAGGAAGTAGGCCTACATCAGACGCGATACATGTGAGACACTCAAAAGGTTAATGGAAAAATTATAAAACACTTGGTGGCAGCAAATAAACCGGTCCTTTTCTCATTGTTTACGTTACGTTTGAGCTAAAGTGCGCATGCTCAATACCATTTCAATGACATCGCTTAAATTCGTCTTGGTTCTTTGCCAATTTTGATTTAAACGAAAGTCTTCAAAAATCTCCAAAATACCTGTGTCATCTTTTCCCTGTTGGCCTTGGGGTTGAGTGGAGCCTCAGTCAGCAGCACGGGGTGCTCCTCTGGTGCCACACGAAGCTCATTGTAGAAGGTGTGATGCCAGATCTTCTCCATATCGTCCCAGTTTGTGACGATACCGTGTTCGATGGGGTACTTGAGGGTCAGGATACCTCTCTTGCTCTGGGCTTCGTCCCCTACGTAGCTGTCCTTCTGACCCATACCAACCATGACACCCTGACAATCAAAAGGTCATGTAAAAGGTCAATTCATGAAACAGAATTATAATCTTAAAGCTGTGACCCAAAATTGTATTTCATGAGTTGACAAGAAAAAAAAAACCGACTAAAAGTGCTGATAGCAATGGCAACAAACACCCAAGGTGCCTTTTAGGTGCCTTTTAAAAATTGTCTCCATTTATTCAACGCAAAAAAACATAAATTTTACATGGATTTTTAGGTTTTTAAAAATGTATATTCCGAAGATATACGTAGTTGGGGTGACACTCGATATGAATTTCACACCAAACTAAAATATGGTATTTGGGGTATTACTGCATTGTGGCTGGAATTTCTACAAGGCAGTTTATCAGCATTATTCTTTAGTTATGTGATGATGTTGTTCCTTTTCTTAAAAGTTTTCCAATCATGTAATCTGTCTTTAACCTTAAGGCACATCCCAGTAGGATGTAGTCACGTGACTTATGAATGATTTCATTGGACGCATTATAAAAGAATCGTCATGATCAAGGCAAAATTTTAGGAGGCACTTTAAAATCGATTTCCTATCTTATTTTATTTATTCATATTTTATTCCCCTATTTGGGGTGTACTTGTTACTGTTAGTTTCATTTTTATGGGAGTGGTTTAAGGCAAATTATTTGCATACCTGATGACGTGGTCTTCCCACGATGGAGGGAAACACGGCCCTTGGGGCATCGTCTCCAGCGAATCCGGCCTTGCACATACCGGAGCCATTATCCACAACAATAGCGGCAACATCCTCGTCACACATGGTGATTTATGTGGCTGGTTTCCCTTCACGTCAAACAAAACCTATAACAAAATGTTACGAACACCAGTGATGCTAAATCGCTTCGCATTGGTCAATCGCCGTCACATTAAGTGCGCACGCGCACAACGAATTTGTTTTGTAAAATAGAAGATTTTACAAGAATTTAGTTTAAGTTATGGTGACACGCATATCTCAACTTGTATTAAAGGCACAGGCTCGTCAGCAATGCGCGCCCGCCAAATTCGTGCTCGAAACACGCAGCTCCATGCCTTTGCTATGGAGCTGCGTATTGCGTGGTACACATTTGGCGGGCGCGCATTGCTGACGAGCCTGTGCCTTTAAGTATCTCAGATATTTTATATACCAAGTATTTGTGTTGTTTATTTCTATAATCTGCGCTTGCCTTGTTTAATTTTTAAATACTTGTTTTACGGGTGCGAAAGGTCTCGCGGAATGGATTTATAAAACTCGAACTAGGAGGAAAATTTTGTATATACTAAAATGCCGTCTGATACAAGCATTCGTGGTTGGGCAATTTAAGTTAACCGGTTTAATGAAATACGGGAAGAAGACAACACAAGGGATTTAGCACGCAGTTGGTTTTCTTCCCATTTTAAGTTGGAGCTATGTTTGGGCGAATCATCTCTGCAGTCGATTAGAATATGTTCCGAGTTGGAAATCGGAATGACGATTTTTGGAGGAATTGATTTCCATAATCTTCAATTTTGCGATTTCAGGAGGTATACCCGGCGATACTGAATGTAACGGTTGCAGAAATTACAAAACTCCAG
This sequence comes from Henricia sp. BOLD:AAB3569, assembly GCA_037783545.1. Lineage (NCBI taxonomy): Eukaryota > Metazoa > Echinodermata > Asteroidea > Spinulosida > Echinasteridae > Henricia > Henricia sp. BOLD:AAB3569. The sequence continues at coordinate 1,562,071 of JBBELK010000454.1, read as the reverse complement.
TCATTTGGCAGTGTTTCGTATTAGGTAAGCGAGATATCCTTCCTAATTTTGGTGCAAGTTTGTTTTTGGAAATGGAATAGTTACTTTGAGTGAGGTCCCTCAACCGTCAACCAACATAACCTGTCGTTCGGCAGACCGTATAAGTCGAACTATAGCCGAACTATAGCCAATGCTGGAATCTATAACAAGCAGTAACAGTGCACGGGTCATAATATGTTACCCAGAAATTTTTTCTTCGGAAAATATTTGCCGAACGCATTAACTTTTACTAGCGCCATGTTTAGAGGTATACTGGTGATTCGCCAGGATACCGGGCCGTATAGTTTCCTCTGAAATAACTTGCCCATCTCTAAGATGACAATTTTTGGCAAAGAATTAAATTTAGAGTTTAATGTCTATGCCTATAATGAGCCAAATCTTAACTTTCTATTCTGAAAGTGGGACAAACTAATGTCGTATACCAAGAAGTTAATTCTTGAAAACAGGCTGAAAACGTACAATAAAATTAGGCCTGCCTTACCGGCCAACGGCATGACGTCAATGGCACGAATAATACGACAGCACGATTTGCTATTGAAATTCCGGGTGGTGGGAATGATTATACCATTATTTTTACACGTCTTGTAATTAGAAATAAAGCTGTATGGATACTCTGTTGGAAACTTAATGGCATCAAATGAAAAGATGAAGAGAATGAAATTTCAACAAACTTACCGATCGAGAGAGAGCTCCGTTGTAGTGTCCGTGCTAGGAGTGAGGAAAACTCGTCAAACACAGGACATTTATACCGTTTGGACCTTCCAAAATCACCGATAAGAAATCAACAGTTATCACTTTATAAGGTAAAGGACATCGGCGATGTTCGGTGAAATAATACGCACTAATTTGCGTACAGAGGATTTGATTGGCCGGCTAGTTCTCGACCTATGAATATTTAGATAGCTTGTAACTTCGACGCCCATCTTTAAATATTTTTCTTTGGCTTGAAAAAGATCGTGCATAATTTTGAAGCAGAGAAATCGAACTATGTAAGGAAGCGGTTTATTGTGGAGAGGCGGTCCCTCCAAATAAGGCACGGCGGTGTATTCGTGTTATGTTAATGTGCAGCGCGCAGTCGGGGTGTTTGTGGGCCGCGGAATGCGCTCCGTAGACGCGTATTTGTAGCCCCTCTCTAGCTCTGTGCACGGTGAAAGTTCGGCGTCCACACCATCGATATATATACACCGGATGAAGTATGCAATAGCAGTTGGCTTATAAGAGAATTGAAGCCATGCGCCGGCCGCCATTGTACCCCACGAACAATAACTTGGCCATGACTGCTCCCCGGTCTATGCGATCGTTTGCGTGCCACTTAAAGGGCCCTGTAGATGATCTGTTTTTGAGCGATTCTGCGAATAAAACCATTATAAATCAAAAGAAAGACATCAACACACTCATCTGAAGAAATTTCAGCTTTGTCAAATGTACCACGTTTAAAATAACCATGAAAATCCATATGCATTTTCCTGGTCTTGGCGGGGTGTTTCAAATATTCGTTCTCAGTTGATCGGGTACTATGTGGCTTGCGTCATGCACTCTGTGGCGCACATACTGCGTGTGCGCGCGATCCATAAAAATGCATCGCGTTGGAACACGCACACGGAGTACACAGCGCCCATGCATTTTGGACCGCGTAGATGCGAACCAAAAATAAGTAAATCGTTTGCAAACGATCTAAATAATTTCATCTTTACGGATTATTTTCTGGTAAAATTATATCATTTTGAGCGAAAACCTTTCAATGGATAGTTGCTATTAATTCAATCTTTACTTTCAGAACTTTTCCCCTGTAAACTCGTCGATTACTTTTTGGGGTCATTGCAAATGATCCACTGGGCCTTTAAAGGGCCTTATTTGGGATTTTTATCAATGAAATCTATGCTATAAAACCAATATACTCAGTTACATTTCATAACAATCCTATTTGGAGCTTGTTTTGGGGTTAAAACAAAGGTTTTTAGTTTTTATGCTAATGAAAATATGCATATTGATGACCAAGGTCATGATGTCACAAGAGGCAAACACAGGAAAATTACATTCAACTGTGCACAAAAGATTCCACCTTTTTTTCTCAAACGTCCTGGAACTTTTGTAATCCATGACTGTTTGAGTTTGCTCTACATGTGTCCTGTTGTAAGCCATGACGAAACTGGGGGAGAAAACTGCAGCAATTTGCCACAAGTCAAACTTGAAGTCTTATGTTTTTTCTTAACTTTTCTCCAAACAGCGCCCTATGTCTGTGGTATATTGCAATGAAATCGTCAAAGTTGAAAAGGCTACCTTTTATTGATTTTACATCCAAACGAACAATAGCATGTCTTGGTGAACAAGTAATCCATCATATGAAGCAAAGATTAGGCAGAAAGTTGTTTAGCATCCTTTAACACATGTAGACCATGACGTAGACCAGTTAAGACAGTATAACCAGTCTGGGCAATGCATTGTATTAGGTGGGGTACAATGGCGGACGGTGGCTTCAGTATTATACGTCGTTGCTTCATCCAGTTTATACATACGATGGTCCACACCAGCTACTGTTACACAATTATCCGTGAACTAAGCATTCATTGGATTAAAAATTAAACAACAATAACATAAAATAAAAAAGAAACAATGAAAGTTCTACAGGGAAAGCCATTCTTGGGTGTGCGCCCTCAAACACCCCCCCCCCCCCCCCCCGCCCCACCCCCACTGGAAATATGGCAAACGTAGAAAACATATTGTGGCATGGTTTTTTCCAAAGAACTTTCATTATTTTTATTGTTTTTGTTTTATTGTTGTTTAATTATATAATAAACATTCCCAAGACAACTGTATAAAGTGCTTTTCTGTGGTGTAAAGTACGATGGTGTGAATGTACAAAATTGAAAAATAAATCTGGTTGGGGGTTAAAAGGGCACCAGCACTCCCCCCCCCCCTCCCCCCCCCCCCCCCCCCCCCTCCCCCTTTCCCCCGCTGAGCGACGCCGGCGCTCACATGGACTAGCGAAATTGTTTGGTATTGCACGGCCGCCCTCCCACAGACGCGTCCAGCTCCCCCAGTCGCCCCCCGGCCCTCTGGAGATAACCCTACCTACGCCGCTGCTACAAATACGGGTCTATACGGAGCGCATTCCGCGGCCCACAAACACCCCGACTGCGCGCTGCATCATTAACATAACACGGATACACCGTCGTGCCTTTTTGGAGGGACTGTCTCTCCACAATAAACCGCTTATTTACATAGTTCGATTTCTCTGCCTCAAAATTATGCAAGATCTTTTCCAAGCCAGAGAAAAACATTTAAAGATGGGCGTCGAAGTTACAAGCTATATCTGAATATTCATAGGTCGTGAACCAGCCGGCCAATCTAATCCGCTATACGCAAATTAGTGCGTATTATTTCACCGAACATCGCCGATTTTCTTTACCTTATAAAGTGATAGCTGTTGATTTCTTAGAGGTCAGTGATTTTGGAAGGTCAAGACGGTATAAAGATCCTGTATTTGACGAGTTTTCCTCACTCCTACAACGGACACTACAACGGACACTACAACGGAGCTCTCTCTCGATCGGTAAGTTTGCAGAAATCTCATTCTCTTCGTTTTTTAATAAGTTGCCATTAAGTTTCCAACAGAGTATACATACAGCTTTATTTCTAATTACAAGACGTGCAACAATAATGGAGTCATTCCCACCACCCGGAATTTCAATTGCAAATTGTGCTATCGTATTATTCGTGCCATTGACGTCATGGTGCCGGTAAAAGTTAATGCCTTTGGCAAATATTTTTCGAAGAGAACTCTTGGCATTCTTACAATTATTATTATTATTTCTTTCTGGTATTCATACAATGGATTCCTCAATGGTGCTCATTGCACTGTCACTCGCAAGCGCAAGCGTGAGGAAACCCATGAAGAATTGGAATTGGAATTATGACCTGTGGTGCTTGTATTAGGCTATGTAGTTCGGCTGTAGTTCGAACGACTTCACCCCAACATAGCTCCAACTTAAAATGGAAAAACCCAACTGCCTGCTAAATCCCTTGTATTGTCTTCTTCCCGTATTACATTAAACCGGTCAACTTAAATTGCCCAACCACGAATGCTTGTCTCAGACGGCGTTTTAGTCAAATTGAGTGAAAATATACAAAATCTTCCTCCTGGTTCGAGTTTTATAAATCCATTCCGCGAGACATTTCGTACCCGTAAAAATTAAACAAGCGCAGATTATAGAAATAAACAAGACAAATACTTGACATCTTATAAACTATCTGAGATACTTAATACAAGTTTATATTGAGATCCATATAAGGTATAAATTTGCATGTCACCATAATTCAAACTAAATTCCAAAGATGGAAATATCTGTTCGCATGTGTAACTGTTAAACCTAAAACTAAATTGATTCTACTGAAATATTTCGGCTCTGAATACCCACATTATGTAAATTCGCCCAAAGCTTTGACCAATAGGCGAAGCCGACAGTGAGTCACGGATAGCCAATCACAGCGCGCGTTCCTCTGGTATTTTGACCGCACACTTTCGCTGACCAAAAATGGCCATCCTTACTCCGCGTGGAATGCAATGTGTTTTTTTCTCTCGCAGTGACATTGTAGGCATGCCTCGCTATGTGAGACATCACGGATGCTAATTTGATTCATTTTTATCCCATGTTATGTCTAATCTTGACAAAGATATGCAACCTCTTTAAACTGAACAGCTTTTTAATGATCAAACTTTGTATAACCGAGGAAAACGTGAAGCATCAAGTTATTTCAGCAAAATTATTTTATCGTACGGATGCAATATTTAGTTATCATAGAAAGTTTGGTTAAATACGGAATGTTAGTTGTTCTAATTTTTTGTTCAGAGGTTCATAGAAAATGAGGTTCAATACCTAATAAATCTTGTGGAACTTTAACACTTCAAATAGAATGGTATTCTAAAAATTTCTTCGGAATTGGGACTTATTTTTTTACCGTTTCAGAATTCCCCCTTGTTTGACTGAGCCTCTGTATAGTTAACCAAGACGTGATCTCGACGTTAAAAAGTATAGGCTTGGAATAATGTTTTGTTTGTATGTACTGAAAATTATTCCCGTTAAAAGGACGTGAGGGAGAAAAGGCATTTATACTGTATACTCAGTGTAATTTTGTGTACGATTGTGAAGTTGTAAAATCTTCCATTTTACTAAACAAATTCTTTGTGCGCGTGCGCACTTAATGTGACAGCGATTGACCAATAAGAAGCGATTTAGCCTCACTGGTATTCGTAACATTTTGTTATGAGGTTTTGTTTGACGTGAAGGGAAACCAGCCACATAAATCACCATGTGTGACGAGGATGTTGCCGCTATTGTTGTGGATAATGGCTCCGGTATGTGCAAGGCCGGTTTCGCTGGAGACGATGCCCCAAGGGCCGTGTTTCCCTCCATCGTGGGAAGACCACGTCATCAGGTATGCACATAATTTGCCTTATACCACGCCCACATAAAATCCAACTTTAACAGCAACAAGTATACCCCAAAAGGGAATAAAAATGAATAAATAAAATAAAATAAAATAAAATAAATACTTCGATTTTAATGTGCCTCCTAAAATTTTGTCTCGATCATGACGATAATTAGACTTCGTATATTATAATTATTCTGTCCAATGGAATCATTCGTGTAAGTCACGTGACTCAAGATACGTCCTACTGGGATGTTGCGCAGCTCAGGGGCTGTCCAAAGATGTCAACATTTTCTACAAAGAGTAGTATTTTTCAGGATCCCCTCCCTAACTCCAACCCCCCCACCCCCCCCCCCCCCCCCCCCCCACCCCCCGCCCGAAATACTACTTATCAACATTTTGCTGTCGGTACCATAAATGTCAACATTTTACAGTGCATGCATGTAAAGTCCAACGCGGCCTTCGACCCCCTCCCCTTCCTACTCTCGTAGAACCGTAAACATGCTAACTTTGGACGGCCCCTTAGTAAAGATCAGATGATAATCTTGTGTCATAAAATGACCTTTGACATGACCTTTTGATTTTCAGGGTGTCATGGTTGGTATGGGTCAGAAGGACAGCTACGTCGGCGATGAAGCCCAGAGCAAGAGAGGTATCCTGACCCTCAAGTACCCCATCGAACACGGTATCGTCACAAACTGGGACGATATGGAGAAGATCTGGCATCACACCTTCTACAATGAGCTTCGTGTGGCACCAGAGGAGCACCCCGTGCTGCTGACTGAGGCTCCACTCAACCCCAAGGCCAACAGGGAAAAGATGACACAGGTATTTTAAAGAAATTTTTGGAGAATTATTTTGGAGATTTTATTTTGAGAATAACAAAATTCGTGAAGAATCGAGACAAATTCAAACGATTTCAAGTTTGCATGTTTTACATGAATAGCGTCTAAAGTACTAACCTTTCACATTCACATTTGGTATCCAGACAACCAGACTAATGTTTTGTTGCTTTGCGCTTGGTGCACGCGCAGGTGTTCGTTGTAGGAGAGAATGGCTTAAAGGAACCAGATTGTTGGTTGCTCGGCAATGACGTGCACCACGTGGCAACAACAGCATAGTATGTGACTTTCTAAACTGCACCTCCATTTGAAAGTGAAGAATTCGGGGCACCAGTCTTAATGCAAAGGTCACACGCAATTTTGTTCATGAATTATTCAATATTATTGCGATCTATTTTGTTTTCTTCCAAAACAGATCATGTTCGAGACGTTCAACTCACCCGCTATGTATGTTGCCATCCAGGCTGTTCTGTCTCTCTACGCCTCTGGCCGTACCACCGGTAAATAAATGCTTCCATAATATTCATCCGAACCTATATAAGCTTTGTACGATTCTTGGCGCTCATTTTTCCACACTTACCCCGCTCCTCAAAACTTTAAAGAGGACGTATACCCAATAAACAAGATAGCCAACTATACCATTTGTAAATCAAACTTTAATTTGAAATACGGTTCAAGAAGGTTGACCCAAACTTTCAAAAATATTTGTAGCATGGTAATCGCGGGAGGCGCCATATTGTCCGAAAAATGGCCCACTGCCTCGCGAATCTTTTTTAAACCTATTAAACAACAAATGCTCAGTAATCCCGTTGCCGAAAAAAACTGAGTTTGAAGTCAATAGGCCTATACAGGATTTGCAACATCCCAAAATTACAATCAACCATATGACTGGAAAAACCTTTCTCAAACGGAAGATATAGAAGTGGTCTCAACTGTCCAATACAATTTCATTGTTTTCTCGGAAGTACGTAGATGAGGCACTGAGCTGACTTATACACATGTTGGCTTTGATCATGCACATCCTCAATCACGGAGATGACGCTGTTTGTAACATTTTCTAAACTTCTAATCTATTTTTATTTGAACATGCTCATAAATGGTGTCACACAACCTTTTTCCAGGTATCGTCTTCGACTCCGGCGATGGTGTATCCCACACAGTCCCCATCTACGAGGGTTACGCCCTTCCCCACGCCATCCTCCGTCTGGACTTGGCCGGTCGTGACTTGACCGATTACCTCATGAAGATCCTCACAGAACGCGGTTACTCCTTCACCACAACCGGTAAGCTATGGTCGTCTTCATCCAACACGAGTCAAACGGGGGCGTGTTTTCGCGGCCGTTAGCAGAAACATGTTTCTGACGTAAATACGGATTCAACCAATGATGAGATTCTGACATCAGCAGCCAAAGCCGTTGATTGGTTGAACTTGTGAATGCGCCAAAACATGTTTCTGGTTATGGCATCAAAGAGCCCCAGCATGCATGGGTAGATTGAATGATTGCAATAAGAAAAGTTAAGGTGTCTTAACTCTTAAGACGTCTTAACTAAGGCATCATAGACTAATTTTGTCTTGCAATAAAAATGTATGTGCCATAACTTTATAACCTAATACACCTAGATTGAGTTATGGCATATAATGTGTCTTAGACATAAGTTGTTTATAATGCAATCAACCCCTGGCTTGGTCCAGGAATGGAGTTCCAAGGTGCACCGCTTTACGTTAGAAAAAAAAGTTCAGTCGTGGCCCCTGAATCAATTCTTAAAATGTGACTTACTGATCGGAAAGATTCCAGACTATTTATGCGCTCCAGGCCTCGACCCTCGTCTTTGTAAAGAGGCTTAAGTTGGTACATTATACACATAGATATCTGGCAACTTTTAAATCAGTTAAACAGCGAGGTTGGCTTGGCTATACGCAATACGAATGAAATTCTACAATCAACAATAATTTCGATTGCCCCGATTTAGAGAAATGAGTCGGATGTCTGGGCCGAGTTTTAGTGACCATACCGCGCGACGAGTCCGCTTCATTTCGCCAGAACGGGTCATTTAATTATTGACATGCAATTCCTCAAGAAAATGCCTTCGCTACGCCGTGAACATCACTAAACGAGCTTTTGAAATCTTCCCCCCTTCAGCCGAGCGTGAAATCGTCCGTGACATCAAGGAGAAGCTGTGCTACGTAGCTCTCGACTTTGAGCAGGAGATGCAGACTGCTTCCGCCAGCTCGTCCCTGGAGAAGAGCTACGAGCTCCCCGATGGTCAGGTCATCACCATCGGTAACGAGCGATTCCGATGCCCCGAGGCGCTCTTCCAGCCCTCATTCATTGGTAAGACGCCTTTTTGTTTTGTGATCAGGGTGGGGTCTAGTTTAGACGAAAAAGCATTAAAGGAAAAGGGAACACTTAACAAATACTACCTTTGTATTGCCTGATGCATAAACCCTCATGGGAATCCGGGGCATTTATTTTCAACATCGGCAACACAGTTTAATACGTTTCGAAGCCAATGCGGCGTCTATGTGCTGCGCCATTAAAATGTTGAAAGGGATGATGACGTCAACCATGCAGCATTGCATGGATTACGTCACGATTGAATGCTTGTTTCCCCTACTCCAACACGTCGTGAAGTATATGATACATCTGTTGTGACCGGACTCTCACCCTCTCGAGTCCGAGCGCCGAATTGCAAAACATGGCGACTTAAATGATGCGTATTTAGACGCAGATAAGAGTGAATCACATATCAATTATTGGTCATAATAATGTTTGAAAAAATAAACTTCCATGTGCTACTTTTATAACAAACTTTGCTATGCTTGCGGTTTTCTGGAGAATCAAAAGACAGAAAGTAAGGACACGACCATGTGTCTCAAATATTCATCAAGTTCAATTTGTCTTCACATTTGCTTATCAGGAATGGAATCTGCCGGCATCCACGAAACCACCTACAACAGCATCATGAAGTGCGACATTGACATCCGTAAGGACCTGTACGCCAACAACGTGCTCTCCGGCGGTAGCACCATGTACCCCGGTATCGCTGACCGTATGCAGAAGGAGATCCAAGCCCTGGCCCCACCCACCATGAAGATCAAGATCATTGCCCCGCCCGAGAGGAAGTACTCCGTCTGGATCGGCGGCTCCATCCTGGCATCTCTATCCACCTTCCAACAGATGTGGATCAGCAAGCAGGAATACGATGAGTCTGGCCCCAGCATCGTCCACCGCAAGTGCTTCTAAACTGCGCAATAAAAACACCGTTCACCAGACTGTCATGCATATTCAGCAGCATAATTACCATACGCGTAAATGACGTCATCACCAAAGATTCTTTCAGAGTCTGTTTTTAAAAAAATCAAACCAGTGCAATTGTGGTCAAACTAGAAGAAAGGTTGTCACAGCAGGCCAATTATGTGCAAGGAAATAATCAATTATTCGACTGGGTGAAGTCGAAAAATTTCTACATGTAGGCCTTAATAAACTTGCCGCGTTTTGGGAAGTGATGAAAAGGTAGCTTTTGTGTATAAGGAATGACTTTATCTAGTCGAGGGTCAAAGGTTATCATGGACAAATTTCGAAAAGGCGGCAGAAAAAAATTAGGAAATTTCAGACAATTGTTTCGGGTATTGAAAGAGCATTTTTGGCAAACCAAAATCAAACCAAATCAATTGACTTTTAGAGAAAGGAAAAAATAGAATTAGCTTAGACAGTAAATTAGACAAGAACAGGAGCATCGACCGTGGAATGCATTTAAAATGGCGAAGACCGAAACACTGGTCTTAAGACTGAGAAGTTTTGACGATAGAGGGCGGGACAAAAGTTGCAATACCATAAACAGTAGCAGCATTTTTAGTAATTTTCGTATAGCATTGTCATTTCAAAAATAATTTATTGTTTTTTCTGATTTATTTGAAATAAACGGCATATATGATGGGTGCTATTGATTAAGTGGAATACAAAAAAAGTGCCTTTTTTTGACAGTGCAAAATAAAACCAGGTATTTTGTAGTGTACTATATAAAACTGTGTTCTTTGAGTTATACTTTGTCACTAAAATGTTGAAAATGGACAATGTAAAAAATGAACGGGCCAGTCTGACGTCATTGGGCCAACAACTAATAACGTACCAGTGACGTCACTTTTGGTATGTGTGCACATGTCTATGCGAGTCTCAGACAGCCAGGCGGTTCGTATTATGAAAGCAGACGGACTCAACATCTTTCGTTTTGTGTCGAAATATAAAACATGATCAATTATGTTTTGGCATTTAGCATATGGAACCCACAAAAATGTTAATGGTCGAGCTTAGTTGGCAACGATACAGATAATAAAATTATGAACGCGTCCATCCATGCATGCATAACCGCCGCACAGGCTGACCCCACTCGGAAAGTGCTAAGATTTTTTTCGCAATACATAATAAAAAGCAATAACACTCGGCAACGGAAAATTACGCGAAAAGTTTCTGTTCGAACGGAAGTTTAAAATAGCTAAAATGTTGGAGAAAAGGTCTGTGGTGTAGAAATTAGCCACATCCGTCCAAAAGAATGCACGCCAAAATTTGAGCGGCTCGGCCGTTGAGTTTGGCTGCGAATGGTTTAAGTACAAAGTAATGGGGCTAGCCGCGACCGTGTGCTTGTGTGTGTTTGTCACCTCAACTTACGTGAGCAAAATATCACACCACGAGAATTATTTCAACCAGTTCTGGCCACATAAGCAAAGTATATATATTGAAGAATTATAAAATGTGGATTTATGTTTTATTGACCGAAAGGGGAATTTGTAGCTGCTCTTCATGTTCATAAAATCTGTTTTGTCAACGTCCAAACCTTCAACGTTTATGGTCGTGTGTTCGTCGCTAAAGGTTATTCTCGTAAAATGTTCAAGCAGACATTGCGATATATTATCAATCAACCAGATTCCGTTGATGTAAAATCCACACGCCGAGCTAAAATATCGATAAAAGGTCATTTTTGGTGACTAAGTAGTACCATTTACACAACTCCGCCATTTTTCTACCTTCCCTAATGCACGTAGCAGGTGCAACCAGAGTGATGTCTGTCACGTCCGCAATGGCGACATAATACACAATGAGCGCGTTGAACCGGTTTTATTTCGATAAAACTCAGGGCGCGATCGTCAGTTCAGTCAGCAGACACACACGCAGCACAGGCAGACATAAAGAGATCATCCAAAATGGCCACTTCGCACCCTACTTACTCTGACATGATCACGGAAGCCGTTGAAGCTCTTGCAGACAGAAAGGGCTCGTCTCGCCAATCCATTGGAAAATACATTACTCAAAAGTACAACATCGACAACGCCAAACCGATATCGAGCGCCCTCAAGAGAATGAGCTCAGGCGATAACGCTACTCTGGTTCACACGAAGGGCGTGGGAGCAACTGGAAGTTTCAAGTTAGCGAAAACAAAGTTAGCCACGACCACGCCCAAAAAGCCAGCCGGGAAAAAAGCAGCGGGCAAAACACCAAGCATCGCCAAGACACCCACAAAAAAGACACCGACGAAAAAGGGCGCATCGACCCCGACCAAGAAGACGGGAGGGAAACCTAAAACAGCAGCAGCATCTAAGAAGAAGAAGACGACACCTAAGAAAACTACCAGTCCCAAGAAATCTGGGTCAAAGGCCAAGAAGTCGCCCAAGAAATCGACAACCAAGAAGAGATAAACACATGTTGGAGCCCTGACTATATACGCGATGCCTGCGATTAACAAATTGTTTGCATTTTATGGTGATGGGTAGAAATGTACTTTTGGAAAAACATCTTGATACTATCATCCAACTCGAGTACTGAACATGCTGATCTGTTTATGTTTTACGTCCGGTTCACGTCCTGGTTTAAACCAAGGAGGATGCTTAAACCAACACTTAGAACACTACATTCTTTTTTGGAGGCAAAATTTATCATTCTGAAAAAGCAATTGACAGTTATAGTAAAAGAAAACGGAACATTTCGTATTCACAATTTTAAAATACATAAAATTGGCACGCACGTCGGGGCATAATTTTTACAAGAAAATTTGCGTGATTATACAGCAAATGTAGTGCTACACACATTTGTATATCCATTGCGAACATGCAAAGCAATGTGCATTATATTAATGCATACTTGCAAAACGATACCCGCTGTAATTACCAGGGTAAATTATGCCCTGAACGTGGAAATGCACGTATAGATATCTGTCATGCCATAAATCCTAATTGACTTGATTAATTTACCTGTGCAAACGTGCGTTCACCTTAATGCATTTGTAAAGTGTATATTATAACCAAAGTTTTTTTAATGTATGTTATTCGCACAGTGGACTTCTACATTGGACCGTACAAAAAAAGCCTATACAGTTGTAAATGCAGTCTCCTATACAGAAAGGTCATGTTTCGATCAGCCATAAAAAGTTCATAAGTTCAGACACGTATAAAATTATATAAACAGATTTTTGTATTGTCAATACAAAAGAGAATTATTTTGACACGGAGGAAAGGTCACACTCGCATAAGGCACATACATTGTGCGATAGCAAAAAAAAGGAAAATATTACAATCTTTTATGTTAAATGTTTGTATGAATTTGGAGTTCTCAGGAAGATGGCAAAGTAAATATGCAGATCCTTTGGAACTTTAATTTACTTTGAATGTCCCATTTTATTTGATATGTTATTCCATACTTACTTATGTCATCACTGCTGAAAGTACATGTAACCGGCATTTAATCGCAAAAAAGAGATTGGCGCCATTTAGGTACCCTCCCTCTTTTTGCATCTACAAGAACAAGACCCATATCCGTAGACATGTACTAAGGTACATTAGGAGCTCTAAATTGCACGCCTTGTACACGCCACCGCACTGTTGCAGCTCGTTAATGGATGCACCACAAGACGAATTCGCCGGAGCTACCTTTTTTTTCATTATGACTAAAATCCCCGCTGTCACATACATTTCGGTTCGGTTCATTAACGTTGCTGCGGGTGAATTCTGACCTTCCATCTTCTTTCAATTTTCTCCTCGAGGATCAAGATATGTTGTCTGTGTTCATCTATACCTCGGTACGGTCAAAGGCAGATAGGCCTACCCTTGGCAAATCGAGACACTGATATCAATATGTTATTCCAAGACAATGTTTAAAGTGAAATTGTCCCGAGCAAAATAATGATAAAGATGAACATTATCCGTGATACATGTAGCTTAAAGCCAAGGTCAAACATTTGAACACGATCAATGACGTCATTGCAAGAAGCTAGGATGATATGGAGAGAAGCAATGACCCCACACAAACCGATAAAATAAAAAACACGGGCTGTAGATGGTGGGCGTTCGAACCACCCTCTACTCCAATCAGCGTATGGGCCTGATGTGTTCACAAACCCATAAGGGTTTTGAAAATGATTTATGGTTTTGTCCTGTAACTGGCCAATACCGTTATGACAAGAAGCTGGGATGTCACTCATGAAGTACACCCCAAAACAAAGATGAGAGGACATTGGGCTGCAGATGGGGGATGGGCGCTGTCGTTAGAAAATTAGGTAAAACCTTCCAATTTTTCATATCGTACTTGTATGCTTCATTTACCGTTTTGCAAGTGGGGTAGGACCCCGTAGGACAATGGTCGTCGGGAGATCATTGACCCTGTGGACCTCCCCCACTTCACCTCGCTAGTATGCTGTTCACAACATGTACTCACGTGGAACACTCGGAGTACACATGTAATTCGCAGTTTAAGCAGACCATTTTGAGAACATTTTATTAGTGAGGACTTCAAGTGACACGCACAGAGGTTCAAAACGTGCTTCGTGAGCATGCCCCTATACCTGCTTGTGTGCTCAATCACAAGTATACTGTCTTTTTCTTTCAGGCCCGCAGGCCGGTCACGGGGAGGGGTTCCTATTTTTAACTTGTTGGCATGGGGATAGGAGGGGTGTAGAAATTGGCATCCTTTTTTCACATGTACTGCATGCTTCCAACCGTATCCCGGGCACTCTTTCCTGCTTTAGCTTTTGGCGTCACTTAAGTTTTGACCCTCAAAGATCAACCGTTGCACATGCCACAGCACAGAATGTTTTCTTTCCTTCACACACGAGTATCATTACATCTGCCAAAATCTGCTTCGGCCGGTAGCGCATCTACGCTATGCGGACGGAAGAGCCTGAGAAACCTCATTACCGAATGCCCCACCTGTTAATACTGCGGTCTCTAATCATCAGTACCAAGACTCGACCTCTATAATAAATAGCCCCCACGAGCTTTTACAAATAAGTCAACTTAACGCGGATGATGATGTTCATGTAGCGGAGTGGGGGCTGGCTGAAGCCGTGCCCCGCGTGCGGCCTAAACTACTCGTGGCGGTTGGAGTGCGAGTGTGAGCCGTTCGAGCGATAAATCACCTGGGAATTCCAGATTATTAAGAGTACGAATCTGATGACAGACAGAGACTGAGCTAGCGAGCTTGCCTGGCTAGGCCGCTGGTCCAACAAACGGGCCGCAGCAGAGGGCTTTTGCTGGATGAAGGCGTGGCTGGTAGAGCGAAGGACCGTCCGTGGAGACGCTATGATGGCGAACCAAGAGGACAGGCTCGGACTTCTTGCCTTGATGGGTGCGGGGGCTGCGCTCCTGGTCTTGAGTCTTATCGGGTTGGCCGTGGTGGTCAAGTCCAAGGATTATTACTGCAGCATTGAGGGGGTAAGTGCTGAACCTTTGAACTATTTACATTTTGGCGTGCATGGGAATGAAGATTAGAGGAGAATGTCGTAGTACGTGTACTTTCTCCGCTGTTTCATCATTCTGGACGGGACGGCCAAAGTTGCAACGTTTTGACTGCCACTCCCGGTTCTCGCTGAACAAAATTATTACACCATCCGTTACCGAATTAGTTTGATACTATTTCAGTATTTGGTTCAGGACTTCAGGTATTACATAGACTTCAGGCTGTACATAGATAATACATTGCTTCAGAAAACCTTTAAAACCCACGCATCGTTTTTGTGAAGTGAATAGTATAAGTGAGGGTGCGCGCTCATTTTTAAACCATGCACTAATTTTCTGCGGAAAGGTACCATTTAAATAAAAGAAGAAAAAAAATCATATGGTGTTTGTTGCCATTTTATCAACATTTTAGTAACGTTTTTCCTGTTAGGTTAGCTCATGGAAAAATATTTTTTGGACAGTACAGTGTCCTTCAATCGTGCAGCAAAGCCTGATTAAGAAGAGAATGACTGCATTTTATCCCAGGATTTTAAGCCTAAATTTCGCTGCATGAGTGACAAAATGCCCATCGTCCAATGCAAACACGAACTGAAAATACTTCTTGTGGAAATAATTTATAATGCAATGTAAAAGGATTTGATATTTCCCCTAAGGCTGTCAAACATAACTCCGTAGCCAACTGGGGTCGACCTGGTAGCCAACGGTTGCATATTGTAAAAGGATATTAATCCCTAGAGAAACGGAAAGAAAAACATGGACCATAAATCCAATGGAACATTATTCGTGATACATGTAACTTAAAACCAAGGTCAAACATTTGAAAGGCATCCTCTCTCCCCGAACACGATTGATAACGTCATGACAATAAGCTAGAGTGTCATCAGTAATGAATGTTAGAGAAGCAATTAAAGTACACGATGAGCGGACGTCGGGCTGTAGATGGTGGGCGGAGTCATTCGAACCATCATCTCCTCCCCTCAGCATATGACCCTGATGTGTGTGTTCACAAACCCATCGGGATTTTGAAAATGATTTATGGTTTGCCCTGTGAACGGCCAATACCGTCATGACAAGAAGCTGGGATGTCATGAGAGAAGCAATGACGTAATGGAGTACATCCCAAAACAAAAATGAGTGGACATTAGGCTGCAGATTTTCGTTTGAAAATTACGTAAAACCTTCTAAATTTTCATATTGTAGGCCTACTGTAATTTATAATGCTTTACGGTTTTGCCTGATGTAAACGGTCTTCGAGAGGTGTTTGACCCCGTGTGCCTCTCCCCTTCTCTCATATCACGACAGGCCTGATCATAACATGAACTCGCGTGGAGCACTATCAGGAGTGTTGTGCAAACATTATATGACCCATGTACATGTAATTCGTAGTTTGAAAAGATCAATTTTATTAGTGTGACTTCTGATCGGTGGGTTTGCTTGGTGATTACTCAAGTGACACGCACAGAGGTGCGAAACGTGCTGTTTGAGCTTGTGTTTGAGCTTGCTTGTGTGCACAAAGCCCCAATCACAGATCAACACGTAAAGGCCTATGGTCCTTGTCTTTCGCAGGAGGGAGTTCGTATTTTTGACTAGTTAGCTATAGGTGAACTGGGCGGGGAGGTGTGTACAATTTGGCATATTTTGCACGACTACAGGGGCATGTCCGTATCTGCTTCCCACCGTATGTCGCGCACTCTTTCCTGCTGTTGGCGTCACTAAAGTTTTGACCCTCAAAGGTCAGCCGTTCTATATGCCGCAGCACGAACATTAACACCGGAATGTTTCCTTTCCTTCACACACGAGTATCATTACATCTGCGAAAATCTGCTCCGTCCGGCATCCACGCGATGCGGACGGAAGAGCCTGAGAAACCTCATTTACTAAATACTGCAGATGCCCCACCTGTTAACAAAGCGGACTCTTATTCATCAGTGCCAAGACCCGACCTCTAGCCCCCACGAGCATTTACAAATAAGTCAACTTAACGCGGATGATGATGTTCATGTATAGCGGGGCTGCGGGGGCTGGTTGAAGCCGTGACCAGTATACTGCCTTTACTACTCGATCTTAACCCTGGCGGTTGGAATACAAGTGTGAGCCTAGGAATCCCAGATTATTAAGAGTACGAATCTGATGACAGACAGGGACTGAGCAAGTAGCGATCTTGCTAGGTAGGCCGCTGGTCCAACAAACGGGCGGCCGCACGGGCTTTTGCTGGATGTATGTAGGCGTGGCTGGTAGAGCGAACTTGGACGGACTGTCTGTGAAGTAGCCTTGTCCAAGGCGATGGCCAAGCCGCGGAGAAAGGCCTGAGGAAATCCCGGTCAACACGGCGCCGTTGCATGCAGCGACCGCACGATACACGGCGAACACAGCGATTAGGCTTACCAGAATATCTTGGTCTGGAATCCAGACTACACACACTAGGCTGTTCTTTCTGCACGTGGCGTTTTATGTGCCACCAACGTTGGCCAACAAACTTTTGTTTTGTTCGCGATGTTCGCGAGTCATTTCAAAATGGCGCACGACATGAAAGATGACAGACGATGGTTTCCAGTTTTGAAAATAACAAATAAATCGCACCTTTCGTGGTTTCGTTTCTTATCGCTGCCGCGAAACACAATCAAAGGCAACGTGTCACATTTTAACAAAATGTTGGTAGGCAACAGTGAGCCACATTACAAAGTCGCTCCGCTGGGACTCATGGGCGCCACCATCTTGTCAACGTATTTCGGCAATCAATTTTGGCACATCTGTACGCACATGGCGTAGTCCCATGTCAAACACAAAGAATTCCTTCCCAATCTCGGTAAAATATTCCTCCATGGTCAAATTCAATCACGACAGTTACGCATAAGCATTTGAAACACTGACGGAGTTTAGTAGCTGCACTGTATATAGCGCCGTGCCGCGTCATATCGCACGACTGTTGGCACCCGACGGCTCACAAATGGCATCGCGTTCAACCAATGAGCGTTGAACTAGAACTCCGATCGCATGTGCCCAGACCTGTTTGGCGAGCATTCCCAGCAAGTCGAGGTACGAGGCTATAGCTAGGCTGTGATAGAGCCTAGGCCTAATATTGTGTAGTCTGGATTCTAGATCAAGATATTCCGGTAACCAGCCTATTCGCTGTGTTCGCTGTGTACCGTGTGGTCGCTGCTTGCAACTGCGCTGTATTGGCCAGGATTTCCTCAGGCCTTTCTCCGCGGCTAGTAGCCTGGACGAGGCTGTCTGTGGAGGGGGACGATGGCGAACCGGGAAGACAGGCTCGGACTTCTTGCCTTGATAGGTGCGGGGGCTGCGCTCCTGGCTTTGAGTCTTGTCGGATTTGCAGTTGTGTTCAAGTCCAAGGATTATTACTGCAATATTCAGGGAGTAAGTGCTGAACAGTTATACAATGCATAGAGGGAAGTGAAGTCAGAGGAGGGGAGGGGGGAGGGAGGGAGGGAGGGGGGGGGGGGGGGGGGGGGGGAAGTGAAGTCAGAGAAGCGAGTGTAAAAGTGCATTTTCCATTTTCTTCTCTGTTTCATCATCTGGATGGGACGGCCGAAGTGGTAACTTTTTGACCACAACAAAATGTCTCCTTGAAAGCTCTTTCGGCGCTGCATAGATAGGCCTACAGCTCTACGGAAACAGCAATATTTCGTGGTCTTTTTAAAACACAATGCTTAAAACTTGAGGATGCACGCTCATTTTAAAAAAAGGGTACCGATTTGGACAAAATAAGAATCATATGGTGTATGTTTTCATTTATATCTGATTCAACAGTTTGGTAAGGTTTTCTTGTTAAAGTGGTGTTCCCATTGGACTTTTGGGGTTAAACTACCGTGGTTGTGCGGTGGAATTACAAAGAATTAGCGTCCCTGTCAATTTACCGCGCACCCACAATGTAAAATATACAGGCCAAGATGGGCCGCGGAAAACGTCCACTCAGCCGCGGTAAATTTACTGTAAAAAGGACACGGCCCTGCAGTAAATAATGGGCTTAAGACAGGAAAAGTTTAAAGCAGGGTCGCGTTAACTTTGTTCTTGGGTACTGAAAACAAATGGCCAACAGGAATTCACGGAAAGATTACATGGAGGAATGTTACTACACGGTACGGTAACTTCCAGCGAAGTAGCGGAAAAGAAAGTTTAATGGGAACATGCCTTTACGCTCATGAAGTATGCTTATAAAATGTTTGGTCATTACAAATAACGCAATGACCTTTAATCGCAGCATGACCCGGCGCATGCACTAAAGTATAAAGATTACGAAGGGAATGATTTTTATCCCAGGATTTGGTGCCTAAATTGCGCTGCCTGAGTGACAAAAATGCCCAAGGCATCGTCCAATGCAAACATGAACTGAAAATACCTCTTGAGAAAATAATGAAATGTAAAAGGATTTGATATTTTTTCCTAGGGCCGTCAAACATTACTCCATAGCCAATTGGGGTCGACCTGGTAGCCAGTGGTTGCAAACTGTATAAAAGGGTATTAATCCCCTTTCGAAATGGAAAGGAAAACATGGGCCATAATTCCGCCGTTTTTGTAATAACTCTGCGTCGCATGCTCCCGTTGAGAGATACACTGTAAAAAAAATGTGTTGAGTCACAGGTTTTTTTCTGTTGAAAAAGTCAAAATCGAACAGTAACTTTTACTGTTTTTGGAATTTGTTGTTATTGCACAAATATTCTTCCGTCTGTGGACATTTTAAAAACATTTGTTTGTTTGATTACAGACGATTTGCCGTTAAATTACAGGCTTGTTCAGGAACAAGACACTTTGAATCTTCACCTTATTATTATTATTATTTCTTTCTGGTATTCATACCAAGGATTCCTCAATTATAGTGCTCATTGCACTGTCATTCGTAAGCGTGAGGAAACTCATTTAGAATTAGAAATGGCCAGAGACACCGGGGATTCCCCTTGCTCTTCACGAAAGAATGCTCTGGGATCTTTAGAGTGCGTTACCATTACCTAACACACTGGACCAACGGCTTTACATCCCTTCCGAAGGATGGAGCAAGTGTGGTTGAGTGCCTTGCCCAATGGCACAGGTACTGCAGCTATATTCGAACCAACAACCCCAAGTTTTCACCTAAGATTGCGAGTCAATGACCCATACCACTCGGCCACGGTACCTATATATGTTATATACTGTTTAGTAACAGAGGATCCACACTCAAACGGACAACAAGAAACAGTCATCAATAACCTAGACTGAGGCTACATAACTGTTTCTGTACAGGAGGCTCGTACACTGTTGAAAAACAGGAGAATCTTCTGTAAAGTTTCAATTCCATATAACAGTATATAGAGTCTACTATATGCAAACAGAGAAAACAAAAAAGTAGAATGTATGTCCAAAAACAGTACGCTATGTAATGCCAATTGACATATCAACGTATACTGTAAATGAACAGAGATATTTTTTAACCGTGTATGTAGGTTATTTTAATGTCAATATTTAAGAAAAGCCGAGAACTCTGACTTTGTTGGGCAGAAAACATTGAAATAATTCGGTCATATGCTGATGTTTTGGTTCGTGTGTTTATAGTGTGGTGTCCGTGTGTGTTTATAATGTCGATTTCAAAAGCGAATTTATTTGATAAATCTTGACTTGGCATGCACCCTATATATGTATTTAGGTTACATGTAATAGGTTAAATCTATACTGCACGCGATCTAGATTTAGCACAAAAAAATGGAAGCACATGCGTATATGGTATATGTATACCCTTTTCACTGGCGGCCATGACAGGGGCTTTGTGGATCTACTTACACTTTGTTTAACCTGCCCCTAACATGGCCGCCAGTGTAAAGGGTCTATGCGTCGATGAATGTTATACTGCAAACATGGAGGTAAAAATTGAGTTAACTTGCTGAAATCCCGCGAAAGGGCCCATTGAGCTCGTGCAGCTGACGTCGTGTTATACGTCGGCATTAATAATAGTGAACTGTTGATAACCGATTACTTCAATATTTCAGGTTTTCATTTGAAAGCATTCCTCATAATGGTTAATCCATCATTCGTGCGTAATATAACATGTACATAGAAGCTAACGTTGACAAGTAATGAATATCCGCTGCCACAGAACGCCAACAAACCGACTGTCTAATTTGACATTTCATGCCTGATCACGCAACGAACTGACACACGCTGCTCGTAAATTTGAAAGCAATATTATGTATTTAATGATTTCGAATAAAAAAAATAAGTGGACGGGTTTATTTCTTAAAGGTTTGTTGCTTGTTTTCAAATTTAGATTTCCTCTTTAAAAAATAAATTGGAATAAAATAATTTTATCAGTTTGTTCAAGTGATCGGCAATGCATGTATACGATATTTCGGGACTTTACGTTGCAAAATGTAGTTTTTGTCTCGTTCATCGATATATAATGAAAAGATAACAATAAACCTCTAAGTTGACACAGGTGCATGACAAGATAATGACATTTTGGACCATGATTTGTCGTTATCAGGCTCGTGCATGTATGTTGTCAGTTCACCATTTGATATGATTCTGTCTCTGACAACAATTGATTATGTTACACCATCCCATGCTGTATAACAAATTACTTGAAATCAAGTACTCATTGTCCTTGTCTTCATTGAGGTAGTTGGTTTAGAATAAAACTGTTTTTCATTCGTATGAGCAAAGCGAAGGAGAATGAAAATTGATTATGTTACATGAGCCATAATGATGTTGGAAACCCTTATACATTGTATAAGTGATCTATATATATGTATGCCGATGACTCCACACTATGCAGTTCCAAAAGCATTGCCGAAATTGAAACTATAGCCTGAACAAGTCATTAGACTTGATTCATTGGTGGTATGTTAAAAACAAAATCAAAGTTAATGCAAGTATAAAACTAAATGTATGCTCATTGGCTCAAAGAAAAAGATAAGCGCGCATGAGCTCAGAGTACATATCAATAATAATCAAGTGCATAACGTTAAATCGTTTAAATGTTTGGGTGTTATTGTTGACAAAACCTTAAGTTGGAACCAACATGTCGAATATGTAAATAAGACAGTTTCCTCGAAATTAGCTATGTTAAAAAGAATTGGACCGTGTACAACTCAAAAGCACAAGCACAGCACGGTCACACTCTTATTTTACTAAGCTTATAGTCATGCATCTAAGATTTAATATTGTTGCACAGTATGGGGTGACCGTTACGCATCTCATAACATGCACTGTCTTGAGCCAGAATAATGCTGAAACTCCATCAGCTGACATGTTCAAAAAACTAAACTGGCTTGTCTATCCAGAGAGAGTTAAATACAAAAAAGCCATTCTTGTTTTCAAAAGTATCAATTTCCTAGCCCCACAGTATATTTACACCACACGTACAAACTCGAGAAATAGACATTTTCATACCATTTCATTTTCAAGAAGATGTCTGGTCATACTCTAGCTGTTGTAGCGGGTATAAGAAATGAAAATGTGTTCCCCGAATGTTTTTATCAGTTTAAAAACACATCATGCACATCGTTAATATTATAACCAGATGGTTTTGCCCACATCCATTGAAGCGTGCGTTGATTTCATTATGACTGCGCTGGGGCTTAGCACACATTCATTAATGGCCAGGCTCAGTCTCAGGCCTTATTTTGAAGGCGGCCGCCAAAATAACTCCAATGGAGCTTTTTGGCGAGGTTTGACTGCAGCTCACATAGGCGTGAGTAAAATAGGAAGCAATATTGTGGCATGTTTTGGCGTTAATGACCAGAAACTATGTTTTGACGTAATCGTTGGCTCAACCAATGGCAGCTCTGGTTACTGACGACCTACTGACGACCGAAGTGGATAATTGGTTGAATTAGTAATTACGTCAGAACCAATGTTTCTGGTCATTGTCGCGGAAACGGGATTATGGTTTGCTTGAGTTGGGATTTTCTTCCTCCGTGGTTCAACCAACAAAATTTTGAAGCAATGTCAAGAACCGTTTTGAGAAAGATTGCCTGTTTGGAACAGATAAAATCTAATTTGTTTAATTATAGATAGGCCAGTTAACAAGAACTGGCCTACGTATCGCCAAATATGTATAAATATTTTCAAATTTGTTTAGAATTGTGACAATTGATACTGAAGTCAAATAAAATGTAGTGATAAGTTGGAATAAATACGTCTGAACCAAATTGAATTCGAATTGCACCGATCTGTGAGTATGCGAACTTATACATTTTTTTCCCATCTCCATTCAGTATGGAGTCGTCTTCGACGCTGGTTCCTCACACACGTCTATGGCCGTGTACCAGTGGCTGGACGAAACTACTAACGGAACAGGGGTGGTGTCTCAACTTGCCTACGTAGGCGAGTGCACTGACGCAGGTATGTTCAAATTAAACTACATTCAAAGTGATATTGACCGGCTAGTTTAACATTCGCATATGCCATGGTTTGCAAGGATTAAATGCAGCAGAATGGTGTCTTAGAAACCTAGAGACCCGGCATATTAAAGGCATTATTTTGACCATTTATTCATTTGGCAAATTAATCTATTTAATCTGCCCTATATTACCGATAATGGGAAACATGCTTAATGCGTTTATGCATGAGAAGTCTGCTTGTCTTGTTAATCGCACGCCTCGTCGCCCTGGCAACCTTGCCAAGGTTTGCGTTCTGAAAGGTAGGCACTGATGTCGAACCACCAAAATGACATCGTCATAACATGAATATTCAACAGTTAATATTTAGGGCGTGTTTGTTTCACGACAGATCCGAATCCAGATCCCGAGTTATTTTACGCGCATGCAGAAACAAACGAAACTGCTCTCAATAGGAATTCAAGTCACGTGAATTGGATCTGCGCAGATCTGAATCTGGATCCGTCCGAAACAAACACGCCCCTAGAGGTTCGGTATGCGCGCGCACCCACTGCCACGAGGTGCATGCACAGTTGTGCTCAAAACAAGGCTTTTCTAGCTTGCGTCATATTTCACAATGGACGAAAGTCAATGTCACAGCAACCGACATGGTAACGACGCTAGGGAGTCATTATCATACACATTCCTCAATCACACATGGAGATTAAACGCCGTTTGTAACAGTTTTCCAATCCCGTAATCTATATTTAAAGGAATAGCCAGCTACGCCGATGACCCGGAAGAACTTGTGCCCGGGGTTAAGGGATGCCTTGACATCGCTGACCTGGTACTTCCAGGGTTTGCTCATCGAGACACGCCGGTCTATCTAGGAGCAACGGCGGGGATGAGACTGCTGACGTAAGAATGGTTGACAGATTCTTGCCCCGCCCTAATTTTGTAATGAGCTCGTGCCGCAATAATTACCGTTGTACACAAACAATAAATTAAAACCTGTGCCGTGCCCCAAACATTTAAAATTAACCAACATTTGTATTCGCAGTTTGTTATCTAGTTTTATTTTGAAAAGTACCGATGCAATTACGTCACTCTTTGTTTAGTAACCTAAACCAATGGCTCTACACAAAAACCACTATGCCGTTTCCAAGAATGACGTAATCACTCTACAATTGCTCCTCTTTTTGTTCAGGCAGACAGACCCAGAGAAGAGCGATGACGTCATGGTGACGGTACGGAAGACTTTAGCAGGCTCAACGTTTGCTTTCCAGGACGGGCGGCGGCAAGCGGCGATCCTGACCGGGAAAACAGAGGGAACGTCCGGCTGGATTTCTGCCAATTACCTCGCTGGGAACCTCGGCGTGGTACGTCTGCTGTATTACGAATAATTATTTAGAATAAAGATTCAAACTTTATCAGCTGTGGTGGCAATATGTTTCTGCATTTAATTGACCCGAAATCCTCGTAATTTCGATTTGAAATTTGTCAGGAACATACATGGATTTTAATGCATACTCTTTTCGCGAAATATCTATTCTTGATCATCAGAAATGATGAATACATTGAACTTGTGTGAACTTGTGGATAACATACAAGGCACTGATCAACCAATTTGTCTTTCTCGGCAGGAGCCAGCTACGGGCGATGTCGTGTTCGATTTATCGGGAAGCAAACCCATTCCCGTGAGGCCCACCTTCGGCGCGCTAGACCTCGGTGGAGCGTCTACTCAGATCACATTCATACCGGAGGATCCTCGTAAGATCCCCGTGGAGCACCGCGCCAATCTCCGCTTGTACGGGACGGACTACGTGGTGTACACGCAGAGTTTCACGTGCTTCGGGTTGGGGGAGGCACGGAGGCGACTGGAAGCGAGTTTAGTGCAAGTAAGATTTCTTGTCTCTTGGTGGCAGCAAACAAACCGGTCCTTTTCCATCGTTACGTCATATTGAGCATGCGCATTTTAGCTCAAACGTGACGTAACAATGGAAAAGGACTGGTTTGTTTGCTGCCACCAAACGTCTCAAAGGTCGCCCATTGATCAGTTCAGTTCGACTGTGGTATTTGGTCAATTTGCCCTATCCTTTTCCAAAATTAATGTTAAAGACGTAAAAAATGTAACTTTTTCCCCCACAAATTTTGCTTTCTGACGCAGAACTCAGGATTTGCCGATGTATCTGAGAATCCATGCGCGCCTCTAGGCTACAACTACACCTTAACGGGCGCCTTTCTATGGAAGACGCCGTGCAGTACACGACCTAGCTCGCTTACACCAACAGGAAATCTTGAAGACACGGTCGAATATGTCTTAAACGGAACAAGTGACCCCCAGGCGTGCTACCGGGCCGTGAAGGCCCTTTTTGATGTGGACGCCCCCTGTGCCGTACCGCCTTGCGCATTTGGAGGCGTGCATTTGCCACGTCCGTACGGGACTTTCAAGGCCTTTAGTGGGTATGCCTACACGTGGAGCGGTATTGGGACCACGCCTACACCGACGATTGAAGAGTATATTGAAAAGGCTGAAAACTTTTGCAGAAAAAATTACACAGAGGTAAGTCTAACTTGACTCAATGTTGCCGACACCCGGGCAGAGTGCGTGTCTGTTTCAACGGATCCGGATCTAGATCTGCGCATATCTAAGGTGAACTCGTTCACTTTGCGCAGATTCTGATCAAGATCTGTGATCTCTGGCATCCTTCTCGAGAGGTGCAAAATCAAAAATGGCGACGTGAACGTTGCGAAGATTTTTGTGTGAGTAAACCATGTCGATTCAATTCTCGGTGACATCGTACGATACAAACAAAATGAGGCTGTCGGTTTTATGAACGTAATTGGTGAAATTTTGTTAGTAAGAAATCTGATAAATTGGGTTAATAAAATGCTATTAATGTGACTTGAGATCCTTATTAGGATAGGCTGTTTTTCCGCGCGTTGACACATCTTGGATATAGATCCGGATCTAAACAAAATGTGCCCCAAGTTATTACCAAGTCATTCTCATTATAATAAACCAGAGTCGTGTTCAGTTAACATTATTTTTAGCTATAATCTCCTGTGTACAAAGCTGACCAATCTGCCGATTTGACTGTTTTTCTTTTTTAGCTGCAGCTCCTACCAAAGAACAAGAAATACAACACACGATACTGCTTCCAGAGCACGTACGTCAGAGCCCTTCTCTTCGATGCTTTTAAGTTTACGTCGGAAAATTGGAACGTGGAGTTTACACTAAAGGTATATGGTGAAAACAGTCATAGCCTTTTGCACGTTCCACATGAATATAGCGTCGGGTGTACTTACTTTCACATGCACGCCCAGGATCAACTTGAAAAGACTTAATTTTTGTTGCTATGTGGTGCAGAATCAATACCGTGTTCACCGTATATAGGAGATAATGGCATAAAGCAAGCAGACTGTTGGTACACCCTAAAACAGATTGAATGAATTCAACCAACGTTGTTGGTAGATATGTGTCCAACCAATCTATTGGTTAAAATAACCAATCTTTCATGTATATTCTCTTTTAACCAATCAATATTGGTTAGGAACCTTTTTTAACCAATCCATATTGGTTTAACCAATCCATATTGGTTTAACCAATCCATATTGGTTTAACCAATATGGATTGGTTAAAAAATATACATGTAAGATTAGTTATTTTAACCAATAAATTGGTTGGACACATATCTATACCAAACACATTGGTTGAATTCAACCAACCTGTTTTTAGGGTGTAGCTATCGTGCCACGTATCAACGACAGCGTTGTGTGTGACTTTATAAACTGCACCTCCATTTGAATGGAAAGAATTCGGGGAGCCAGCTAAAGTTCAAAGGTTATATACGTAAAAAGCGATTTCCTGCTGTATCTTTGTTTAAAGGCACAGGCTCGTCAGCAATGCGCGCCCGCCAAATTCGTGCTCGAAACCCGCAGCTCCATGCCTTTGCTATGGAGCTGCGTATTGCGTGGCACACATTTGGCGGGCGCGCATTGCTGACGAGCCTGTGCCTTTAATTTAATAACATTTCCTTGTAATTCCTCAGGTTAATGACGTCAGTCTAGGCTGGGCGCTGGGCTACATGGTCGACGCCACCAACCGGATACCAGAGGAGAGTTCATGCGTTGGTCTGGCTCCCGCCACATTCACGGGCCTCGTTCTCATATTCATTGTCATCAGCGTACTAGGCATCGTCATTGTGTTAGTTGCATTGCTGAGATGCGCTAAGAGGTCTAGGTCCGCGACCGAGCGAGCGTATGAGCCAGCTCCTCAAAACGCTGACGTTTGACCCCTTGAATGTGATTAGAAAAATCCTTGCGCAGTTAAACCCCAAAATTAAATAAAATCCTAATTCCCTAAACGTGCATGACCGGCCAGCGGCGTAGCCAAGGGGGCGCGTATAGGGCTTTCTTGCTCTACTTACTTGCTGGAGTTTGCTGGGAATTGGATTTCTAGAAGCTCAGGCCATGCAAGTTGGCTGATGCATGGAGTACATGTACAACGATTCTGATTTGCATAATTATATTAAGTCTGTGTCGTTGTAGACTGCTGCATATGGCATGGGTTCTATAGACCGTATCGAATAGCCGCCATTTCGTGGGCCTATGGGGCACCTTTTGTTACTTAAACCGTTCAACAATGGAAGCGCAATATGTGCAACCATGCATGTCCTCAAGGAACAAAGAAACTGCCCCACGAAATGGCGGCTATTCGATACGGTCTATACTAGGCCATACAAAATATTGTGAATGGTGAATAGGTGAGAGCGAACAGCGAAAAACGCCTTGCAATTTCACACGGCATGCACTGCGAAATCGTGTAATGGAGGTCAAAGTGGTGCGAACGATTTAGCCCTCCGTGCGCACGATTTACTACATGTAATTCCCGTAGACCTTTTGTAAAATGTTTGCACGATATGCCCTGTAAGTACGATTAAAAATAGTAAATCGTGTGCAGAAATTAGAAAATCACCTGCATGCACAGATTAGCTAATCGTGTGCACGCGGAAAACGATGTAGGCCCGATGTGCCATTTTCTGGACATGAGACATTTTCGGACGCTTGATGGCAGCAAACAAACTGGGGCCAATTTCATAAAGCTGTTTAGCAAAAATGTTTGCTTAATCAAAAATTTGTTTGCTTTATAAAAATGGGTCAATAGTCAAAATTGCATGTAAATTTGTGTTTTTCACAAGAATATCTGCTATTTCGACTATTAACCCATTTTTATTAAGCAGACAAATTTTTGATTAAGCAAATGTTTCTGCTAAACAGCTTTATGAAATTGACCCTTGGGCCTTTTTCCAAATCTCGACTTGGGCTCAGGCTCAGGCTCCGGCTCCACGTAAACCACATGGAGATGGAGACGGAGACGGAGACGAAGTCGAGATTTGGAAAAAGGCCCTGGTCATTTTTCATTGATATGATGTATATTGAGCATGCGAACTTTGGCTCAAATATGACGGTTTGTTTGCGTTTCAAAAGTTTCCCATTGGTGTATTTTTCGGTAGTTCATTCCAGCTTTTCAGCAAATCAAATCTTTTAGCCTGCATGTATGATTAAGGTGTTATTCCCTTGTTTAGCACAGACTTTTACATTTCTCGGGTATCCTTTGAATTTATGCATTTTAGTATAAGGAACTAAAATTAAGGCAAGACGATATAGGCTACATCTTAATATCTGGACTTTTTCACAATTTCTCAAATTTTACGCGTACTTCTTCTAATATTGTGTCTTTCAACCAAATTGTCATATAGATAACTTTATTCATCAAACATATTGATTATTACAGATTATTGTATATCACTGTATCTTTAAATATTACATATTTGCACCAGCGTAGCCAGGATTTTCTCACGGGGGAGAGGGGGAGGGGGAGGGGCTGGGGCACAGGGGGAGGGGGCTGGGGCACAGGGGGAGGGGGGGGGGGGGGGGTTGCTTTTTCGTGGGGGTCGCAGGGCTCAATGGTGTACATGGAAATATGGCCGGCCTGGTCATGCGAGTGCCGAAAGCGCTCAACGGGGGAGGGGTGGGGGATGCACTCTTCCCACGCCGCGCCTCGAAAAAGAAAACATACATGATATTTGAATCAGGGCATATAAAGCAGATATCCGTCACTTACAAGACTTAGACAGTATCGTTTTCAAATGTCGTTTTCAAAATTACTGCATTTTGAACACCTAAGTTGGGCCTTGAAAATGCAGTAATTCATGTAAGTTGTGTTTTTATTATTTCTTTCTCGTTTCCATATTTCCAGTGGAGGGGGAGGGGGAGGGGGGGGGGGGGGTGGGTGGGTGGGTGGGGGGCACAACTTTTCACGCCCCTCTCTTGGCTACGCTGCTGCATATTTGTTAATGATCGTATGTACATTGTAAAATAAATTTATCCAAATTATTCAACGTTTGGTGTCGGTTGTGTCGAAGAAGTTCACGTTTGGTTAATGTGGAGTGTGGATGATATCAAAGTGAACAATTTCATCGTGACCCATTGTATATAGATCAGTGGTTTAATTAATAGCATAAAGATCCGTTTTGAAAAGGTTTTATACAACAACGAAAACCAGAAACGACCTCGTCCGAATCAACGAGCCGATTCAACTCTGCCCACAATAGAGCTCTTGTAAACGGTCTGTGACTGTGGAATTTTAGACTTTTGTACAATGTAATTTGCAACATTTCATCCCGTTCACTTTTGTAGTTGGTAAATTAGTTTTCCAACAGACTGCGGTGTAACCTTCAACTGAAATTCACCTGAAATCTCCAGACTTAAAGGTGCAGTGTCAGGCACTTAGGAAAAAATTACTCTGACCAAAAGCTCGAAGAGGCTGAGAGATATAACGTATTTCATTGGTCGGTAACGTGTATGACCACCTCTTGTGGCAAGGCTGACTGCACTAGCTTAAGTACGAGCCGCGGAGGCAGGGTGCGCCACTCTGCCTGAAGTGCCTCTCCTGCACCGTGTTCAAACATATCCTCTTGGACCTGGAAGAAATCACTGAAGCAGAACAGTCTTGAAAGCGATTCCCATTGGTCGATCATTCAACAGACTTCTTTTCTGATCAAGAAGTGATATTTAAAATGCATTATGAGTATATTATATGGTCGAAAGCCAGTAAGGTCGACAAACCAATTAAATAACTCATTTTGATTAAATTATATTTTCAAGGTAAAATGGCCCAAGGGAATTATACCTTTAAATCTAGTTATTTCAATAGGATCACTGAATCGAAAACCCACCATTGGAAACAAACGAAGCATAGCATTTACGGAAAACGTAGGCCCGCGGGACCTGGCTGCTGGCATACGGTTTTCGCGCGTCAGAGAGGAGTGTCGGTTTGGGAAAAACTCCTGTGTCACTTCGACGAAAAGTCCTGAAAATGAAGCACCACCACAATCCGCACCACCATGACCATCCAATCGTGGGCTTGGTCGTCGGTGTTCTCTTGTTGAGTTTGGGCGTTCTTGGAACGGTTTGCTTGATCAAATCCAGGCAATATTACTGCAGCCCCGTTGAGGTATGTTTTGACCAAATTTCATAAAAACGTTTTAGGCTTAAGCTAAGTTGGGAAGATTACCATAAACGGACACTGCCTGGGGACCACAGCACACAACCTCTAAGACATGTTAGAAAGGTTCTTCCTAAGCTCAATAGACCTTATGCATGGCGGCCATGACAGAGGGCAGGTTTTCATATTCAAATGATGTGACAATAGACCCACAAAGTGCCTACTCGTGCATGCATGACGCACTGTGACACTGTGACTGCCCTCTATCATGGCCGCCGTGCATAAGGTCTATTGGTAAGCTCAATTTGTCCATAGCTCAAAATCATTAGGGTATATAAACATACACTCTCGCCACTAATTCTTCATAATATGACATGATAACACCCCAAAAAGTGTAAATATAGGGAAGAAAATTTCACGTTTTCCCTTGAAAACACTTGGAATGTTTATGTCATGCTCCATAGACTTAGTGCATGGAGTCTCAACTGGCGAGGGTGTATGGTATTTTTTCCCCCAAGATTTTACTTGCTGGAAAAAAATATACATTTTTCAATCACTATCATAGGATTTGTGCATGAGGACTTGGGTGATGACTGGTAAATTATTTGCAAAACCGTGGCATTTCCCTGATTTGTTTTGCCATAAATCTATAGCATTTTACAGGATTTATAGGTCCTAACGAGACAAATCTTCATTGGCCGTGTATGGTAATTTGGTTTCATAGATACCACAACGGGGAGTGCTGCACACAAAAGCGACGTTAACACGGCGACGGGCGACTGATCAATCAGTGACAATATGTTGGTGCTATCCAGCTATAGGCCTATAAAGTCGACCATTCATATAAAAAGAAAAACATTTGAATTTGTTGTGTTCATCACTGAATACGTTGTCACTGACCGACGGTGACATAAAAGCTTTGTTCACACAAACGACCGAAGTGAAAACGTCACCGGTCTATCTAAAGCCGGCCTCCTATAAAGTCATAACTGTGCGGTTTTTGCTGAAGACGAATGCAACTAGTGGCAGAATACCAGTCGGTGCACATCACATCACATTGCATACGGTTTGGGCGGGCAACCCATTTTTGCAAATTAGACCAATTAATTTTTTTCAGCACTTTATAGTTTTCTTGGTGAAAAAATTAAAAATATAATATAAAATAAAATAAAATAAAATAAAATAAACAATAAACAATTAAATTTCCATGGGGAAAGCCATGCCACCATGCGCAAGCCAACCCCCACCCCACCCCCACCCCCCACCTCCACCCCCACCCCCGTAGCTACGCTGCGTGTTCAACTATAGCTCCATGGTTCAACCAATGAACGAATTGGTTGCTGACGGCCAAAGATCATTGGTTGTGGCCACGGAAACAGGCCCCAGTTAGGGATCAATTATTGTTAATATCTGCATGGTGCTTTTCTTTCTTCTAAAGAACTTTTGATTCGAAATACCTCTCCCACGTGACTAATGAATATTCACGATTGTACTCCGGCAGTATGGAATTGTGTTCGATGGTGGGTCGTCCCACACGTCCATGGCCGTTTACCAATGGCTGGCAGAGACTGTAGAAGGAACGGGCACCGTGTCACAGCTGGCGTTTGCTTCAAAATGTGGAGACGCAGGTATGATTCAAAATGAGGTCCGGCCCTCGAACGACGGGTAATGCCCGTCGTTCGAGGGACGCTGATGGACTATAGTTAACTACACTGTTCTTAAACTGCTTGAAGTCGAAATAGGATAAAATGCCATGCACCAAACAACCCCCCCCCCCCCAACCCCCCCCCCCCAAATAAAAGTACGTAATTTTCTTGAAATATAAATTCTTGATCAGAACAGAAGTTTGCTGAATACAGTGAACTTGTGGATAACAAGGCGGTGATCGACAAATCACGTTAGTTGGAATTGCCTTTAGGACTGTTCTGCTGTATAGTGATTTCTTCCAGGTCCAAGTTGATCCGTTTGAACAATGCGATTCCCACTGCAATGAAATAGGACATTTTATACCTTGGAAAATCCTGTAGATACGGGTTGTTCCCAGAAAACCCATGTTGTCGGAATTCTACACTGGTTGAGCCGTTGTTGGATGATCTGACCTCTGGAGCCACGCGTCTCAAAACTTCCGTAGAACTTGGGTGCAAGACCTCGGGAAGGCACGCGTCAGATAGAGTGGTACACCCTGCCTCGGCGACTCTTACGAAGGCTGGTTACTAACGATAAAATATGTCGCATCTCTCAGTCTCCTCGATCTTTTGGTATAGAGTATTTGCGAGTTTTTTTTTAAACATAGATATGAGTGTTAGTAAACAAAACATCTTATTAACAGGTTTGTCCAGCTATGCCGAGAATCCGGAGGGAGTAGCGCCGAGCTTGGAGCAATGTCTCGATATTGCCGAATTGGTGGTGCCATACTTCGCCTACAAGGATACACCAGTGTTTCTTGGCGCTACTGCGGGGATGAGGCTTCTGGAGTAAGTCAAAGTCTGTGTACTTTCATTCGTAAATGTTCGAAATGTTATTTTTCAAAGAAAGTGAATTTGTGACATTTTCCCTACAGTGAGACCAATCCGAAAGAGAGCAACGCCATATTTAGGGTGGTGCGTGAGACCTTTGCGGCGTCGCCTTTCTACTTCGAGTACGAGGCGAGACAGGCACTCATACTCCGCGGAGACAAGGAGGGAACGTCAGGCTGGATTTCGGCTAACTACCTCGGCGAGAATCTGGGAGTGGTGAGGCGCACAATCGAGTTTTGTTTATAAAGTTTCACTCCTCCCTCCCCCAGCCCCCCCCCCCCCCTCCCCCCAAAAAACTGCACTGCGCTGAACAAAATCCACGCATTGTTGCACCAAGATACTGTTTTTAGCAGTATACACGAGGATTGAGCGTAATAGTCATGTTGGGTAAGCACAATTTACGTAATGCATACCGAAAAAAGGTCTTTGTCGTTCTTAAATTTTGTTCTATAGAAACCAGTAACGGGTGACATAATCGACGTCTTAACACCACGAGAACCTATCCCAGTCAGGCCAACCTTTGGTGCCTTGGACCTTGGCGGAGCCTCCACGCAAATCACCTTCATACCGGCAAACCCCAGCGAGGTACCGGAGCAGTACCGCCAGGATCTCCGGCTCTACGGTGTGGACTACTTGCTGTACACGCATAGCTTCTTGTGCTACGGTGCAGATGAGGCCCTACGACGCATGTTGGCCAACCTCGTCAAGGTACAAAATAGTACAAATATATTTCTATGTTTTCACCTTAAAACATAGTGTAAAGGTGCAATAGAAAGCTAAGCCCTCCAAACTTAAGGTGCAATAGCAAGCTAAGCCCTCCGAACTTCACTGTACTTTATTATTACAAAGGGGAGACTCCGGAAGAAACGGCTGTTTGCAAGAGGACTTGGGTTTTACACATTTGGTTGCTGATTACCAAATATGGTGCGGTGATTGGTTGAAAGTGTTCGATTTTATGGAATGAAGACATCCGACCCGAACCGAACCTTATCGTACCGATCCAATCCAATCCAATCCAATCCGAACCGAGCCGAACGAATCGATTTCGGTTCGGGGAGGTTTCAGATTGACTGTACATGCATTAGTAATCAGTTATCCGATTTTTGACGACAGGATTCGGCGTTCGCTGAAGTGACCCTCAATCCTTGCGGAAACGAGGGATACTCTGAAACCGTGACCGGGAGCTACCTCTGGAAAGCCCCTTGCAGCAGCGGACCCAAGGCCATGGAGGGATGGGGCTCCGAGGTGACCCCTGCCCCTGGGGTCACACGGGACAAAATGGACACCGTCCTCTACCGGCTGAACGGTACAGGGAACCCAGAGGAGTGCTACAAAATCACCAAAGATTTGTTCAACTTTGACGCTCCGTGCGAGGTGCCGCCTTGTTCGTTCAATGGCGTCTACACCCCGCTACCGCACGGCTCGTATAAGGTAAAGCCGTTTTCCGAACGGGTCCATTTTCAGACTTTAGCTTATCTCTAGTCGAAACAATAAGCCTTTTGAGTGTGTTACATGGATAACATTTAATGTGCCGACTCTCTTCCTTTCACAAGCACAACAGAATATAGACGACCAGACTAAATTTATGTTGCTATGTACAGTTGAATTCAGAAGTTTAAATACTACTGTATGCAACCATGTGTTAAAACTGGTGTGCTTAAACTTGCGTTGTCACCATTTTTGTAACAGTCTTTACTTTGTGGAATTCCTCACGTGAATGCAGTAATTAAACCATACCATACCATACCATACCATACCAAAAACATAGCTTGCACACCTTGCAATGGTTCCGGTAGTCCTGTTTACCATTGGTGATGATCATGGTAGTGATGTACATGTATTTATACTTCTGACTGGGTGCATGCGGCATGTGTGAGGTACGAATCAATACCGTGTTCACTGTAAGAGAGAATGGCATTAAGCAACCAGACTTGTTTATTATTTTTTTGACAGGGAATCAGCAACTTTGCTTACACCGTGGAGGGTTTGGGGTTGTCTCCAACGCCCTCAATACACGAGTTTATTTCTGCGACTGAAGATTACTGCAAAAAGACGTACAAAGAGGTAATTACAAAATTATTGACAGAATTTCGAAGTTTTGGGTATGTAAATAGTCATATTGGCTATACTGACCTACTTTTCTTCTTTCTGACCTTTGACCTGATCTTTCTCTTGTTTTGATTGGACGACAGCTGGAACGGTTGCCAGACGCCATGAAGTACAAAGTGCAGTACTGCTTCCGGTCCACGTT
Organism: Henricia sp. BOLD:AAB3569; assembly: GCA_037783545.1. Taxonomy (NCBI): domain Eukaryota; kingdom Metazoa; phylum Echinodermata; class Asteroidea; order Spinulosida; family Echinasteridae; genus Henricia; species Henricia sp. BOLD:AAB3569. Next base: position 1,526,455 of record JBBELK010000454.1, on the reverse strand, counting down.
CATCCGGACTCTACTTTTCGACGCCTATAAATTCAACGAAAAGAACTGGGACATAGCATTCGAATCGGAGGTACGAGTTGTATAAAGTTGTATTTTGTTTCCATCCAATGTATGGCTATTTCTTGTAGTAAATTTAACGCCGATTTGTCATTTTTGGTATAAAATAAATTTATTTTAATCGATTTATTGATCTGATTTTCAATTATCAATGAGAAACTTGTCCATTGCTACGTCATATTGAGCATGCTCAAACGTGACGTCAACATTGCAAAAGGACCGATTTGTTTGCTGCCACCAAGCGTCTCAATAGTCTCCCATTCGAAGTCTGTGTGAGTAATTAATTAATTATTCATGAGTTTTGTTGACGTCATATTGACCTTCAGGTGAATGGCTACGACTTCGGCTGGGCTTTGGGCTTCGCCATCAACGCTACAGGCTGGATCCCGGAAGAGGCATCATGCGTGGGTCTGGCCCCCACCACTCTGAAAGTTCTCATTGTCGGCCTTGGCGTCATTGCGTTCATCGGAATGGCCATCATTTTGCTGGAAATCAACCGAAGATTTGGCGGGAACAGTTCCGAGGAGAAATATCAGCATGCACGTCTTAATGGCGACGTTTAATAGACCTTAATCATGCAGAAAGACAGTTCAATCGTGTTCCCTGAATCGGTCCTATACTGTGCAAACTAATCGGATAATAGGTACCAGGCTGTTTATGCATTAAAACCCTCGTCTTGAAAACGAGATTTGGAACGCATACGTAGCTGGTGCCTTCCCTATCGGCAGTTTGTACTCTTTATAACTGATTCAGGGGACACGACTAAACCGTTCTTCCGCGAGAGAGATTGGGTCTACGGCTTGCACTTGTCCCGATTTATTAAATAATTTGATAATGACAAATTTCGTAATAAACTTAATAAATTGAATGTGTAGACGTTTATTTTGCAACGCTGCGGAATGACAGTTTTTACGACCAACTAATTCTTGGCAAAATTTCCCAAATGTTAATAAACATCGCATAATCAGACAAAACTAATCCAACATGAAATGCTATTGACGGAAATGCGCCATGTTTTCAGGGAAAAGTTGTAAGCAAATGATTTTAACATTCTGTCACGAAATCTCATTTCCCATAAATCGCGCAAAATGCCCAGAAACAAAAGTAAGGCCTGTATCGATTTGATTAAAATTGTGGTTAAGGCAATATTGATTAGGGGGATAATTTTTGAATCGAGAACCGGGATGGAACAAACTTACAAAAAGACAGCAATTGTCCGGAATTCGGAAAATAGTATACCGGTTTCGCAGTGGACCAAAGCTCTCGGTAACGTGTGTTTATCAAATTTAAAGGCACAGGCTCGTCAGCAATGCGCGCGCGCCAAATTCGTGCCACGAAATACGCGGCTACATAGCAAAGGCACGTAGCTGCGTAATTCGTGGCACGAATTTGGCGCGCGCGCATTGCTGACGAGCCTGTGACTTTAAGTGTGTTTTTCAATTGTTTAGCTTGATATCTAATCTTTCTTGGGCTCAATTCTCTTTTAACTATGTCTTTAAAATATTGTCTTGGTGTGATAAAATGTCACTGGAGGTGGTGGTTAGTGGTATGGAGATAAAATAAAGGTTATCTTGAATTTACAATAGCCTACTGTTTTCTACCGTTCTGTTGATTTTGGTTGTTTGAGGAAATAACGTTTTGCCAACATTTCCACGATTTGATTGGTGGAAGAATAACGTGGCGAGCTGAAACCTTCCTATTCCAAGAGTAGCCTACGTGTGTTTAAACAGATAGCTACGTATTTAGCACGATATGTGGCAGAGGGTATCCCCCTACCATTGTTCCCCCATTGTGTCTCAAACATCCAAGGAAAACCAAGGAATTCCTTTCAGTTTTTAGGGAGTTGGTGCGTTAACAAAAGGGAAGAGTGTGTTGAGGGGGGCGTTAGGGTGAGTCCTTTGCTATATATCGTGCTGGGTATAGGCCGTCTTGCTTCAGATGAGACGATCAATGCCTTACCTAGCAAGACAGACTGCTCCGTGGTCCACACGATCGCTAGCATTCCACCAGTGAAAGTAGTATATATATCCATTTTATTTCTTTTTTATATAAATTAAATAAATAAAGGAAATTGGTGTTACTGGAAACGTGGTCACATGCTAAAATATAGCTTTTAAGTATTTCCATCAAATGTGAGGGCGCCGTCTGCCACAAAACTAGAGGCAACGTGGTGTGGCAGTATTAGAACACCGTAGAACACATAACACGCCCTCTCTGGTTGGAAGAAAAAACAACCAGACGTCGTCGTATGATTATCTATGGTTGAAGTTTAATGGCACCAGACTGCATCGTGACTCATTTACATGCACACAGTCATGACAGTCGGTTGAGAAATCGTTTGATTTTTTTTTGTCTACTGCGTTTAATCATTCAGTTTATGATATCATGCATCTTTAATCGGTAGATTGCAACACTGCAACACTTTGTCATTTTCTCATGGTTTTTGTCAACATTATAATTTGAGGTGAGTCGAAATATTGGGCTGAAGACCATGGCATATCCGGCCTGTCCGGCCACGGCCGGCCGCGGTATCGGTTGCAACTTTACGCTCGGCGCAAACTTTAAACTTGTGTGCGTAGATTTTAGTTTGCCTGAGTAGGGCGCAATTTAAAATCTGCGCAAGGCAGTACCGAGACAACTCGTATCATTTTTTTGTAACTTGTTTAATGTTCTGAGAAACGTCCCCAAAAGACCCAGCAAAAGTTCCAGCAAACATCGTGGCAAAAGTCAGCAAAGTCGCAACAGAAATCACGCCGAAAGTTTCAACAAAAACCTGGCAAAAATCCCGGCAAAATTGTGCAAAAGTGCCAGGAAAAGTGGCACCAAAACTCGTGCCAAAGTCCGAAAATCTCGGCAAACATCCCGGCAAATTTCTGATAAAGGTCCTGCAAACTTCTCGGTAAAAGTGTCGTTTCCAAGTAGGGTCGAAAGTGCCGGATAAAAGTATTTGCAAAAAAAAAGATTTGTGAAATGGTTTCATAAAGTGGCGCGCACATACATGATGGAAAAGGTTCGAGTTGTCCTGGGTACGAGACGTTCTGGGTACGAGTCATCCTGAGATCTCAGGGAATTTCCACTCTGCAAAGCGACATAACAATATCCTGTGGAAATACACGCAAATCTGAGGAGTGAGCCGGCTGTTGTCTTGAGCCAACTCACGGCCGAGTCATTTTGATGTAATTTAATCAATTCGGTCATGTTATGCCGAAAAGAAACGATTTGTATACTTTCCAGAAATTGTATTGGGTTCCGTTCTTTATGACTGTCCCATTCCTAACAAACTTTCAAACGACGATCTTAATTTACTCTGCAGTTTCTCAAATTAATAACGGGGATGCATGCTGACGAATGTAATGGAACGGATTCCCAAGTATGCTTTAAATAGCAGCCAATCGCCGACGCGGACAACGGCCAGCATTACCGAGTACATGTATCACATGCATGGACGGTGTTTACAATCTGCGCGCGTTACATTTGAATGCCTGCAATCATGCTGCAATGCACTGCCAAGCTGATTGGTCCAGCAGAGGCGACAAGATTTCTGTCGCTTGTTCCACCGCGAAAAGGGGGCCTGTTTCAACAGGGCCACTGTACGCAGGTAGGGACTTGGAAATCAGTGACGTCATCGCGCGCGCACTGGGTACACTAGTAATGGTTAGTTTCACAGCGGATTTTTGCCGTCTCTGAAGTGGCGCATCATGAAAAATGCGCTCTAAAATCTCACAACATTGTTCAATTCATTTTGTTAATAGATGCGTGGAAAAAAGCATACTTTTCTGACAATATGCATTTGTTAAAACGATTTGTAAAAGATTTATAGTGGGGCGCAGCAATATGTTTGTTTGATAGTGAGATTTATGACCCAAAGAAAGGTAGTTCATGTTGCTAAACAGACTTGTGAAACCAACACACAGTTTGGGGAGATAGTTGTTTGTGTTTGTGCCAAATTTCATTGAAGAAAACATTCCCCTTGCTTGTTATTTTTAGAACACAAAAATGATTAACGGCTCCGTCTTGCACACTTTGTCGAGTGCGTAGTCTTCATTCCAGGCATAAATGTGAGCTTACACATAGACAAAGACGTCGCGCGCCCTCACGTGTGCATATTAGGGAGGTTTCGCACCGTCACGGATACCGATACGGATACGTCAAGACTCTATGCGCTTCTCGTGATGCGTAACCGAAGTACACACGTTTTCATACGCGTAAATAACGGATATCGGCGCACCATACGCGTAGCATAAAAACGGATACCGGTTATGGGGATTTGTCGCTTTTTTCGTGATGGATGAATAATTTGTATGCATTTTGTTTCTTTGTGGTGTATCTTCCATGAATCATCATGAAACACACTAACGTCTTCACTATAGTGGTTCACACGCATCCAAACAACCGCATATGTAGACTGGTTCCCGTCCACATATTCCACACAGGAGAATATAAGGACAGGTAAAGGGCGCTTTATCTTGATCTGTAATTGGTCGTCTTTGCGCGTGCGCATTGTGTTTCTTATATTTAAAAATTGGCCAAGCCCTTTGCTTTAGGCAATGTACTTTATTTACATAATTTGATATGTTCGACACGCACGGCCAAGTTACAAATGTCAATGCAAAATCTGCGCACTGACTTAAACAAAATAAATAATAATAACCACGTGACGGGCAGAATTCTGCCCGTCATGGCTGCCCTTTACCGATCCCTATATTTTCGCAATAAGCGAACCAATCTATAGGGATCGGGAACCAATCTACCGCATATGCGGAGCTGAGCAAAACACGCACGGGAAGCACGCATCGCGCGCGCCATTTTCATCCGTTCCTTCCAATTCCGCGAGCAAAGCTAGCTCATAGCAGCGATCCAGCCGCCTGAGTTCAGACACATGTTCCAAAACAAAGAATACATTCGCCACAGGATTTTTTTTCAAACGAACCATCTTGTGGTACTATATGGTGGATGTATTTTGGTTGCGCTGTTGTACGTAGAACGGACATGACGGATGAAAAATCGACGGACAAGTAGACCTCGGATCAACTCTTCCGTAATCTGTCATTTGACGTACGAAACCTTCGGATACGTTAGTTTTTCTACTCAACGTATGTAAATGTAGCTGATTCCTGAGACAGTTCACATTGAAAACGCATCAATGGAACAAAAATTAACGGAGCGGAGACGACGTACGTCAATTTTACGTAGCCTACGTCTGACCATGCATGGAGGAAGGAAACATGGTCTGACGGACAAAAATAGTGCAGTGTGAACCCGCCCTTAGTCATAATTATGACTTATGATATTAAAGCCATATTATTACTTGTGTTAAGTCATATTATTACATGTGTGACTTTTTTTATTCCTGTCCCTTTTACGCTTCGGTACGCGTGTACTGCCAACATGCAAAAAACGTTCAGTACATTGTGGATGAGTGTTATTTTGGCGCGCACTTGCCACGTGAGGGCGCATTGGCATTTGATTGCTTATTACTCAGTTTAACGCAAAACGAGAAACCGTGTTGAATTAAGACTAATCAGACTTGAAGTTGAAGATATCTTCGTTGGCTTGGCGCAATATGTCACTGTGGGGGCGCTTCATACTGCATCGCATTCTTCGAGCTCTCTCCTAATCAGTTTACACGCACGATTTCGCGGGAAAACGGCCGATTCCTAAGACGCATATCTCGGCTACCGCTTGCTCAATTTATGCGATAAATGCTGTTTTAGGATTAACATAAAATAATCTGTAATGTGAGATGATATTTTCAATCAAAATCGAACTTTGAATTTTTTGTCCAAGTCCCTAACGCAGGAGTTAGGGAGTGCGTTAAAGGGGCACTGTTGCAAGAGGATGGGTACGAGTTGACCAGGGTGTCTTTTTTGGGGTTCGAGTTGTCCCAGGTTCGAGTTGTCCCTGGTTTGAGTTACGAGTTGTCCCGGTATTACCAAGGTGTATGCCCCTTAGATAGCATGCTGTAAACTGTAAATATTTTCCCCACTTTATTCACGATAAACTTACGAACGTCACAGTTACTCTTATCACTTATCAGTTACTTTTAAGGATATGGACTTTGAAATACTGTACATATACAGTACAGTGTAACTGTATCATTCCTTATCAATTTGGCAATATGTAGGTCTGCAGCAACTTTTGACCTACATTGTACTTTGAATGATTTGGGACAAATCATGCTCTATTATTTTTCATATTTTGGTGCCATCTTTCAATTCTTTGCACAATTTTCTCTGATGAACATGAACAGGATTTAAAATACGAAAGTACATGGCTTTATTTAAACTTAAATGGAAAAATTGGTATTTTTTTCATATGCATTGAACACGGATTTGGGTAAATTTATACATTGGAATCGATAGCTTATTCAATTCTAAGATATACTTCCCACTGACACTTCCGTCGCAAATGTTGCATTTCTGAGATAAATAAATTATAAAAGTACTGCATAAAGTAATGCACAAAATGACGCGGCGAGCGGTCTGTGCGTAAGCGCGACAACAGAGGGCGCTGCGCGCGCGCGTGAATGGTTATCTTGTGCACTAACTGAAGGCAATTTTTGAAGAAGAAAACGTGATTTTTCTACAGAAAAGCAACATTTGCGACAAAAGTGCAAGTGGGAAGTACATCTTAAAATTACATTATGTGTTGATTCCAGGAGGTAATTACCTTAAAATCTTTGTTCAATGTATACGAAAAAAATACCGAAAAATTTAATGCTTGTGATTTTTAAACCAGAATAACTGTAAAATCACAATTTTGTTTAATTTGTAGCGACACATGCATCCCAATGAGTGTCCACATGTCACACAGGGAAAAACCTCACGAACTTCACATTGTTTGTGATTCCGATGGTTACCTGGAATTCCCTGGCTCCGAGAAAGGGGTGCCATCACCGTCGGCCAAGCTGGTTTCGCGCCAAGATAGTACCGGCAGCGCGACTCTGTCAGCCACGACATCTTCACCCTTGCCCGACGTTATTTTTGCCCCGAATCTTGAGACTACACAACTCATGACGGCGTCTCCGGCTTTGCAGGAGCGACAACCGCTATTAAAGCACCCCAGCGCTCGTGGCCACAAGAACTTTGATGTGGATGATTTTAACACGTTTCACGATGATACGGAATTCACAGACTTTGTAAAGAAGGCCGAAGACGCCATTTTTCAGGAGATTTACCCTGAGAGGATTTCGCAGGGCTCCAGCGGAAGTTATTTCGTTAAAAATTCAGACAAAGTAAGTATATAATGACGTACGACTTTTCTAAAGTTACAATTTTCTAAACAGCATGTGGCTTAACTAAGACCTTGTTGAAATAGGGACATCACTTTGTTTAACAACGATTAGTTAATCGTTGTTAGTTAATGAATTAACATCTCATTTAATGAAGATCGAACAAAGAGCAGTTCCAGTCACATGGGGCAAACACAAAGATTAAAATCAGCTGTGCAATGCCGCGATCATCCGTAAACATGCACATCAAGTATTAACACACGAGCGTCAGAAACAACGCTTGGTAGATGCTTGATGTGCATGTGAGACCAGGTGCCAATATCATGGTGCTGCTAAGCAAAAAAATGTGCTTAGCACAGGATTTATTTGCTTTATAAAAATGGATTACAAACCAAAATTATACGCCAACTTGTGTTCTTCGCAAGAGTAGGAGAATACCTTTCAATACACATAACTTTTGGCTGGCAATCCATTTTTGCAAAATGTAGCCAAAAAATACTGTGCTATGCAAATTTTTGTGCTTAGCAGCACCATGAAATTGGCCCCAGGCCTGCAAGATTGTTTCATCAAACGAAGAGAATGTTCTCAAATTGCATATTTGCTTCGTCAATTTAAGCAATTGCTACGCAACTTTTGATACATTCAGTAGAACTTAGTCACATGACCAGACATGTGTGAATTACCCACATTTAGAAATCAGCAGTTAAAGGAAGGGACAACACTTGCAAAGGGTTGCCTAACTCTGTACCCTTCATGTAAGTCGCAATATTTTGCAGTACAGCCCTCGGACTTGAGAGGGCGTGAGTCAGGACACAACAGATTTTTACATACTTCACGGCGTATGGGAGTCGGGAAACAAGGCATCAATCTTGACGTCATCCATGCATGGTTGACGTCATCCCTTTCAAAATTTCAAATATTACGCAGCACACAGTTGCATTAGTTGCAGAGTTTATCATCAAAATTAATTGGGTTGCCAACGTTGACAACAAGATTCTCTGATTCTCATGAAGGTTTATGCACCGGGCAATACATCACTAATATTTTTGATTAAATTCATTGATAACTTCAAACAAGTGTTGTCCCTTGCTTTAAGAAAACATTGACAATTTTTGTTTCTTCCCACAGAACAACATTGCTGTATTCAAACCCAAAAGTGAAGAACCGTACGGCCACCTGAACCCAAAATGGATCAAATGGTTCCAGAGGACGTGTTTTCCGTGTTGTTTTGGGCGGAGCTGCCTTCTCCCGAACCAGGGGTACCTTTCAGAGGCGGGAGCTTATCTCGTCGATACGAAACTGGCATTAAACATTGTGCCAAAAACTAGAGTAAGTTCGTGCAATTTCAAAAATTGTAGAGCATAAAACTAACAATAGTCGGCACCTAATAATTGTTGGTGTTTACTGGCCGTCCGCATTGGACTTAAAGACAGATTACATGATTGGAAAACCTTTAAAAACAGGAACAACAGCATTAGATAACTAAAGAATAATGTTGATAAACTGCCTTGTAGAAATTTCAGCCACATATAGCGTGTTTCTATTGAAGATCCGGAATATTATCGGTTAACCAATTTACTGGTAAATAGCGGGTAACGCAAAGTTTGTACAGAGCCGCTCTGTCCGGAAAACAGCCAAGCTTGCTGGCCTTCCATTACGCTTTGCGAGTTTGCCAGATAAAGGTTACATGCAGGGGTCAAGCATGTGCATTGGATCAGTCATTGTGCGGTCACATGTTTACATTTTTTTCTCCTGTATGCGCACTCAGGTGGAACGGTGCATGTTTCTATTGCCACTTACCAGATAAATTCCCTGGCATTTTCCTTCCTCAAGAAGGAAAATTGCCGGGGAAAATTCTCCCCACCATTTACCGGAAAAAAAGCGGGTAAGACCTGTTTCTACTGAGCATATTTTCGGGCTTTTCCAGCATTATCCGGTAAATGGGTCTCAATAGAAACACGTCTATAGATGCAGTAATACTTCAGAAAACATTAAAAATTCATGCATGGTTTTTGTGTTGAGTGAATGGTAAAAAAGGCTTTTTTTTTAAAAATCACCTGGGTTAAAAAAACTATTAAAGGTCCTATGTATCATTTGCAAGACAAAACTGTTTTAATACAGATTCGTGGAATAAGAGTGTAACATATCTAAGGAAGAATGTTGGTAAACTAGCCTGAAGAAATTTTAGCTACTTAGATGCATCAATGCTTCAGAAAACCTTGAAAATTTATAGATGATTTTGTGTACAAGTGAATGGTAATTTAGAAAACCACCTTCGGTTGTCAATTTCCAGCATGAAATACCATTTTGGACGGAAATAAATTCATGTGGTGTTTGTTATCATTGCTATCAACACTTTGAGTACGGTATTTCTTGTCAACTCATGAAAAACAAAATTGGTTCATTGCAAATGATACAATGAGCCTTTAACTCTGTAATCAACCAATTTAGTCGGGTTTTTCTTGTCAACTCATGCAGTGAAAATTTAGGTAACTGCAAATGATGTACTGTGGCTTTTAACATTTGTTTTTAAAACTACTGGATTAGAAGGGCCTGGGCACATTTATTATAATCACTGCCAGCATTTTGTGTTCATAAAACAAAATTTGTACCATATGTACATGTACATATGTAGTATTATGTACGAGCAGGCTCTATATGCTGGTACCGGTATTTGAACAATCGTCTGCTGCATTATGGTGTGCTCATAAACATCTTTTATTGCTTGTGTCCACAAAAAGTGGTAGCGTTCGTGTGAATATAGTCTGAAATTTTTGACTTTCTATTCAAACTTGGAGAACTCAAAACTGCGTTTAAATCAACCCCCTCCCACCCCCTCCCCCCCTCCCCAAAAAAATAATATTCTCGTTGAAAGTATAACAATAACATGTCCCATGGGATGCTTTCGGAAGATGGTGTGCTTTCCGTTTTGGAAGCCATTCAAGCTAAATGTTTGCAACGATCCCCGTTGCAAAATTATTCGAACCGGTCGAGTGGTTAAGACGTCTGCTTTGTTTGCAGGAGGTCGTGGGTTCGAGTCCCACCCGAGCACCCTATGAAGTTTTTCATAGTGTCTCGGGAAAAGCACTGAGTATACAGTGTTAATAATTACGTCGGGTAACGGGCAAAACGAACCCTAATTTTATTCCCTCTCTTCGTAAAATTCAGGTTGTGAAGCTTGCCAGCGAAACATTCAACTATTCGCCACTCGACAGAGCTAAAGCTAGAACAAAGAAGTTCACGTTAGAAAAGTTTGAATCCATTGGAAAGAGGTTTCATAGAATTGGCTTACCGCCAAAGGTATGTTATTTTAGTATTTTATGTCGTGCTAGGCTCAGTTTGTGTCAATTTTGTACCAGTATTTTTCAACTCATTAAACACGGAATGGAGACAGCGAAGAAAAAAGCTACGATGGTTGTGCATGAATTACTTTTATGACCATGTTTCCAGGCATTTCTGGATTTTTCTATGGTAAGAATATATTCAGAAACTAAAGTTTTATTTTAAAACTTTCTCATGCTTTTTTTTTTCAGAATTGTGAAAGCTGGAAAATAAGAAAATTAATTTTTACCCTAAATAAATTTTTTTCTAAAATTTGCCGAGGATCACCTACTATTTTTTTTCCCTGAAAATTGTCCAAGATGCTAGTTTTGTAATCCGTTTTCTTACATAGGGGATGAATAAACATATATTTCCCTTAAAGATTCTTAATAAAAAATATGACAATATAAGTGATTCTCATCAAATGTTTAGTAGCATAGGAATTTGGTTTTCATATGCAAAATCAGTAAGTAAATATTAATTGTTTCTGTGGTAGGGAAGTTTTTAGACAACCGTGGATGTTCATAAAAATACTTCACTAATACAAAAATACCTTCACATGAACAGAAAACATTTTGAAATAGGCTAATTATAACAAATTAACAATTTCCCCAAATTCTACCCTTTTCTTTTACATTGATGATGATTGGTCAGATGACTAAACATTAGCCGATTTCCTCCAATAGGTAGGCTCCTTTCAAGTCTTTGTCAGCGGCTACAAGGATGCTGATTTTTGGCTGCGGCGGTTTGACACGGAGGCCCTGCCAAAATCCACGTCCAAACAGTTTCAGGTTCAGTTTGAGAAGCTGGTGGTGCTAGACTACATCATCAGGAACACAGGTCAGGGTCAAAGGTCATTGTGTTATGCAAGTTGTCAAAAAAAAATTCCATAAAAATTTGCCATAAAAATTTGCCATCAAAATTTGTAATAAAAATGCTGCTAAGACATTAGAAAAACTTGATAGCGTGCTCGGGTGGGATTCAAACCCAAGACGACCTGCATGCTAGGCAGATGTCTTAACCACTCAACCATCAAGCAGGCCGATGTTGAATGGACAGTTCAAATCATTTAGCATTTAGCAGAGAAGATTGTGTAAAGCTACTGTCCTATATAGACTGGTTTCCTGGACACAGTGCACAGAAAACAGAGCCATGATATTGCGGTAGTCGGGGGCCTAGTTTCGTTCACATGAGGGCGCTCTTGTACAAAAATGTGTGCGCACACACATAAATTCATCTTCAATAGACTACTAAAGTGTGACGTCAGTTGCCATGGTAATTGGGTCTAAACATTCGCTGGTAATCTGAAACGTCCATTGCTAAAGCGCAGGGAAACAGTTCACTGGTTTTAGTGTAGACCCAAAAACCATGGCAACACACAAAGGGTGATGTTTTCACTTTAGTAGTCTATTACGCTTTTGTTATAAAAGATATCTCAGGCAGATTCATTGCAATGGACAGTTGGAACCACTTCAATCTTCCATTTGAGTAAGGTTTTCTAGTCAAATGGCTGATTGGCACATTGCAAATGGTTATTTTTTGTTTTGAGACATGATAAAGTACCTGTCTTAAATAATTTAATGTTGCAATTGAAACAGCCAGTGCTGTTCAATGTGTATGAGGTTGTGGGTTCGAATCCCATTCGGGCATGCTATGAGTTTTTAGTTTGTCTCTCAAGAAAAGCACTTTAGTGTGTACTGTGTCGTGTGAAAGAATTGAAAAGGCATTGGTATGAAAATATTATATTGATATATTTGTACCGAGTAACGAAAGAAATTCTGTAGAAAGAATCCCATGCCGCTCGATTACTCACACGCTCAAGGATTTCAGATCACATAACTCCCATTCTGCTCAAACTTCATTGGCTACCCATTATGTACAGGATTCAATTTAAAGTTGCATTGTTGACATTTTAAGCCCTTCATGGATATGCACCATCTTACATTCAAGACTTGCTACAAGTCCGCACAGTGAGACTGAGTCTCAGGTCAACAGGTAACACGCTCTATGTCCCCAGAACCTGTCTGGTAACCTATGGGGATAGGGCATTTTCTAGTTATGCACCCCGTCTTTGGAATTATTTGCCAGATGAGCTGAGAGCCACACGTGATCTTTCTGTCTTTAAATGTCATTTAAAGACATTTCTTTTTCACAAGACTTTTCACAATAACTAGTGACTTTCTTTCTTGACCTGGCGCCTTTGAATGGCCTCCAGATATTGTGCGCCTAATAAGTGCTTTGCTATTATTATTATTTTTATGAATTGTGTAAGGAAACATAATGCAAAGGTTCTTAGATCAGCGTTTACTCTATTCTTGTTTGGCAGATCGAGGCAATGATAACTGGCTGATCAAGTACGACAAGTCGGAGGTCGATGAAAGTGCCAATTTGGAAGATAGCTCTGATTGGTCAATGGTCAAACCACCTGACATCACCCTTGCGGCTATAGACAATGGCCTGGCATTTCCGTTCAAACACCCAGACGAGTGGAGGGCATGTAAGTTATAGAACAGGCTTTTTTCTAAATAAATTTTAAAAAATTACTTAAAGGCCCAGTGTATCAAAAGTAATCGACGAGTTTACAGGGGAAAAGTTCTGAAATTAAAGATTGAATTAATAGCAACTAGCCAATGAAAGGTTTCCGCTCAAAGTGATATAATTTTACCAGAAAATAATCTATAAAGATGAAATTATTTAGATCGTTTGCAAACGATTTACTTATTTTTGGTTCGCATCTACGCGGTCCAAAATGCATGGGCGCTGTGTACTGGGTGTGCGTGTTCCAACGCGATGCATTTTTATGGATTGCGCGCACACGCAGTATATGATGTGCGCCACAGAGTGCATGACGCAAGCCACATAGTACCCGATCAACTGAGAACGAATATTTGAAACGCCCTGCCAAGACCAGGAAAACGCATATGGATTTTCATGGTTTTTTTAAACGTGGTACATTTGACAAAGCTGAAATTTCTTCGGATGAGTTTGTTGATGTCTTTCTTTTGATTTATAATGGTTTTATTCGCAGAATCGCTCAAAAACAGATCATATACAGGGCCTTTAAAGCGTGTTTTTACTGCAGATAATTTAACACTGTTTCGGAAATGCTTCGAAACACTTTTTTTGCCGATGTGCACAATGGTAATTTATAAAAGAAATAATTATGTAACCAAATTGAGGATAGAAGGAAAAATCGTGTGCGCATCGCTATCTAATGCACTTGGTGGTAGAGTAAATGCGCAGTGCAAGCGAGCGGTTGTTTCGCAAACAATAGATTGGCAGATTGTGGCGCAGTGTCATTCGTCCGTCTAGCTATTCCAATCGTGCCCAACTCACATGGGGAAGAAAACAAAGATCGCACGGTTTGTTATGAATGTAATCCTTTTTTGATATAAAGCAATGTTTACTTAGCAACAAAAGAAATTTCAAAAATAAATCTTAGTGAAGCTGCTATGTATGTCGATGTCGGCTTAATTTTAAAAAATATTTAAAATTGATTAAAATTGTTTTTTGAGAAATTCTGCCTTTCTTTTGTTAATCAGTATACTTGACTTGTGCTTCTTTTTCTTCTAGTTTTTGCTTTTCCTTATCCATATTAACCTTAGCCCTGGGGGCACACGGGAGGGGGCTGTGGCACAGACATTTCCCCTCAAACAATGTTCTTCGAAGTCGGTGTTGATTTAATCTTGTCAAGGCGTGCTAAATTGAAAAAAGAAAAATAATGAAATACAAAACCATAATTATGGCACAACTCACAAAAATTTGACAAGTACCAGTAATTTTATGTAATTCTATTTAATTAAAAAAATCTTGCAACCTGCCACCTGCGCTCTCAAATCTAACAATTTGGTTTTAACTTTGGGGCAAAAAAGAGGCCCTATTACCGGTACATCTGTCATCTGTCAGTCTAAATTGTCCTAAGTCAGTTATAATTGGCAGGAAGCCATTGGATTAGCACAAATAATGGCCAAATTAATTTGCCATCCCCTCCCCCTATTGTGAGCACTGCTCATTTATTGTAGAAGATTAGTACAATAAGGGGCCGTCCAAAGTTGTCAACATTTTCACGGTTCTACAAAGCGTAGGAAGGGGGAGTGGAGTCGAGGGCTGTGTAGGGCTTGACATGCACTGTAAAATGTTGACATTTTACGGTAGTGACAACAGTTGTTAAGTAGTATTTCGGGGGGAGGGAGGGGGGTCTTGAAAAATACTACGCTGTGTAGAACTGTGAAAATTGACAACTTTGGACGGCCACTGTAATAAGCTATTTATGAAAGTCAGCCGTTTCAGTCTGTTTTCCTCAAATCCAACACAGGATATTTCTTGTTGTCAAATGTATTCCTATCATAATAATTATTTAAGGCCCGTTTACATTTTATTCGGCATATTCAAAAAAGGGAATTGAAGCCTTTTTCAGGTCACCTTTTAGGTAGGGTTAAACCTGGCAATTGTGGGGTTAAAGCTTATCAGGATTTGAACCCAAGACCTCTGACTCACCGGGCAGATGTTCCACCAGCTCAGCTATAATGCACAGTGGTATACTCCCTTAGATTTTCCCTATGAACCAAATTCTTATCTCTGTGTTGCATGGGAGCGCACCTGGGCAAAGTAATGAATACAATATTTAGGCAATATCTAGATATTCTTGTATTTTATTTCGTCACCAGATCCGTACCATTGGGCGTGGCTAGCGCAAGCAAAGCTACCGTTCTCCGACGATGTGAAAAACGCAGTTTTGTCCCAACTTTCCGACCTGAACTTTGTGGAGGATATATGCAATGAGCTGTATGATCTCTTCTCTGTAAGTATTAGTGCAAAATATCCCTCCACCAAAAAAGTATTAGTGCAAAATATCCCTCCACCAAAAACAAAGTTGCTTACTGTAGATTCTCAATATTGTGCATGTCATTAGACCGTATCCAATGGCTGCCATCTTGTGGGGCAGTTTTTTACTTATTAAAGACATGCATGGTTGCACAGCATTTTAATTACAGATTTTACAAAATTAGACAATTTTGAGTAAGCAGGTTTTCACGTTTTTTTGGCTTTTCTGTATTCATTTGTTGTCTTGTCTTTTGCAGTTGGACAAGGGCTTCGATCGACACATGTTTGAGAAGCAGATGTCTGTTATGAGAGGACAGGTACGTACTTATATGGAGGCGTGCACCCCAGAACGATGGATAATATTCTTTGTTTTAAAGACGAGGATCAAACTAATTAGTCTGATGCACCTTATTTCAGGGGATGTACAGATGGCATTTCCCTCGTTGGGAGTAGCATTTGGAGCAAGTTCAGACTCCCAGAACGATGAATAATATCCTTTGTTCGAAGGACTTTGGTCAAGCTAGTTGGGCTGATAAACTTTACTTCAGGGGATGTACTGACGGTATTTGCCTGGTTGGGTCTAGCATTTGGAGCCCCAGAACGACAGATAATATCCTCTGTTCGAAGGACTCTAGTCAAACTGGTTGGATTGATGCACCCTACTTCAGGGGATATACCGACAGTGTTTTTCTGGTTAGGAATATCATTTAGAGCAAGTTCAAGCAGAGTCCCCAGAATGATGGACAATATCCTTTGTTCAAAGGATGCAGGCCAAACTATAGTTTACTTATCCTTGGAATTAGGTCAGAAACATTGTTATAAACCTGCTCTTTTTTATGTTTCCTGTTTTTACTGTTTCAGATTTTGAACTTGTGCCAAGCTTTCCGCGACGGCAAAACACCAGTCCAACTGGTTCAGATGCCGCTGGTAACCGTTGAGAAGAATACCAGGGATGGCCATCTCGGCCGAGTACGGCATCACAGCGATTCTTTCACTCAGAGCTTTCACCATAGACACCCTTTCTTCTCTTGGTGTTGATGTTAACGTGGCAATGATTCGACCATAAATCAGGGATGCTGCCTTTTTCTTTTTTAATTGTTTAATCTTAGCGCACATTCTTCAAAATTCCTTCACTGGGTGAGTTCACTTTGTAAACTTAAATTGCAAAGAACGTCTTTGCCACTGTTAAAACAATTTTTGGTTTGGGCCTGGGAAATTTTGGGTATTTTTGGAACCGAGTACTTGATTTTTGTAATCATGGGATAACCGTGTACCTTGAAAAACAAAAGTATGACAACTCTGAATTACTGCACATTTGCATATTGTTCATTTGCATGCGCCTTTTTCTAAATAAATACATGTACATGCACTTTTAGTAGGTTTAAAAAATGTCTTTGTCAACTCGCAAAAGTAACATTTTTGGTCACTGCAAATAATGTAATGGTCCTTTAAAAGGAGAGAGGATGTCTGAACCCACAATTTTTTCCCCCAATCGTGCCCACATTTCTATGCAGTTACAGTAGCAGTTTTGAAGTAAGCGAAATTGGTGCTTTTAGTAAAAAAGAAATTGCATTTATGTCATTCGAAAGTTGTTTCTTACACGTCTGTGCTGCGTCCATCTGTTGTAAACACATCAGTTTTATTATGTTAAAAAGCTGAAGAGAGGGAATTTTTTGGGCCTAAAACAGTTTGAAATAATAGAACAGTGCTTCACTGTTCTAACGTGTAACAGTTCTTCACTTTAAATATTTGGTTGCAGCAAGTTATAAGTTCAGTGTTATGATGCACTTAAAGAGGCATTATGCTGAATTAAGCGTGCAATATCGATAATGTGAACGGGGGTTAATTCCATTTTTTTAAATTGTGGGTCATTTTTTGAACCATAATTTCCCCTATTTTTGTCCAATTTTGCACCATAATTTGCAACTTATGCAATAGTCCACAATTGAGTTTATTATGTAAATAAGTGGAATATATTATAAATGTACATAGGCGAATCAAAGCATATGCAGCATGACATGTGGCATAGGGTATTCCCCACCCCATTGTTCCCCTATTGTGTCTCAAACATCCAAGGAATTCCTTTAACCGATTCAGTTTTTAGGGGGAGGGTGTGTTGAGGAATAGGGGCGTTAGGTGGAGTCCCTTTGCCACATATTGTGCTTGGTATAAATCAAAGAACGGATACTGTCAATGAGATTGTTGTGATGCTCTGACGGGATGCCCAGATAGCTCAGTTGGTAGAGCAGTTGGTCATGTATGCCAAGGACTTGGGTTCGAATCCCAGTCGGGGCATTGCAATTTTCTCGTGTTTCTAAATTCATCTCTGATACTGTTAAATCCATTATTAAAAATTAGGAAATATAACCAATACGTCTGGGTTCAAAATGTCTCCCAGTTTAAAAAAAATTAACTTGGTGAAGCACAAGATAGTACACAGTTTTTTGTATAGCACTTTCAATCATTTATAACAACATCCCTTACTTTGGTAAAAAATATCGTCCTGCTATGTCAACTTTGGTTAAAAATATCGTTATCATTATTTCATAATTCAGTCTTTATATTTGTTTTGCCAGTATGTTACATTCGGTGAAGGGATTTATCACAATTTTGCTCATTTTACGAAATTATAAACACGGTCGAAAGACACACGGGATTATACAAAAACAGTGGCATGTCGGTGTATCGATTTATTTAAGAAGTTTGTCGTTGGGGGCCCAGTGTATCATTTGCAAGATGAGACTTGTTATCAACACATGGGTATTATTTTTTTTGTCAACTCATTAAGTACAATTTTGGGTCATTGCAAATGATACAGCGCGTTTAAGACAATGACGTCATGTACTGGAAACAAAATGGCGTCGGCGAATTGGTGATGACGTAACACTCTGAAAGAACTAATAGGGCCAGCTGTGTGCTCTGTTGTATTTTTTTCCCATGATATGTCAGTCACTTTGCGAAATAAACAAATTGAGAAAAGAAACGAGGTCTTGGGAAAATTGCCGTATTATGCAGCGAGCGTCTTTTATGCGCATTTATTCCAAGTTAATCCGCTGCCCGGGAATTTGGAACCAATTACTCAAAAATACAATGAAATACATTTCCTTTTGGTCCCACTGTGAGCTGTAAAAGAGACGAACTTGCAAAACAGCGGGATTTCTACTATTATCGCGGTACTCCGACCATTAGTACACCCAGCGGGGCTGAGCCTGTCCGGCGCCCGGGTGGTTCGCCTCGCGGGCCCCGTGCAATTGTTGGTCGAGGGTCGCTCGAGCAAATCCTTATTACCCGGTGTTTTGAAAAATAAAGACGGACATTGTGTTTCATTATAGGCGTTTAATTTGCCAAATTAACTGACCAGCGCTTGTGAAATCATTGTCGCAACAAAAATTGGCTCCTTGAAATTTAATAATTACATTCATTGCAAAATGCAAGAAAGACGTGCAAAAAATATGACACTGCTCATAAAAATGACCGGGAAAATTTACTGACTAAAACGAAATTTTACTTTAATTTCTCATGTTTTCTGGCCTTGATTTGTCGTGTGTTTTCTACTGTACAATATGCTTTCTATCATTTGCAGCAGAAAACGCAAAAGAAATTAAAGGCCGAAAAATGCTAAAATTGAGGAAGGGACAACACTTGTTTGAAGTTATCGACGAATTTAATCAAAAATAGTATCGATGTATTGCCCGGTGCAAAAACTTTCATGAGAATCGGAGAATCTTTTTTTCAACGTCAATTAATTTTGATGATAAACTCTACAACTATGTGCTGCGCCATATTTGAAATTTTGAAAGCGGTGATGACGTCACCATGCAACGATGGCATGGATGACGTCAAGATTGATGCCTTGTTTCCCGACTCCCAAACGCTGTTATGTACAAATGGTTGTGTCCTGATGACCCACACTCTCAAGTCCGAGCGCCCAACTGCAAAAGATGGCGACTTACGAGAAGCGTACAGAGTCAGACAACCCTTTTTTTAAAACGTTTACTCGGTTCTGTCATATTCAGATAGACGACCATCGATTTTCTAAGAAATTTGTGAAATGAATTAAAAAACAAGCAGTACTTTTAATATACAGCGAAGGGCGAGGCCATGTTTCAAAAAGGCCAAAAATAATTATCTTTGCCTGACGTTGAGGGCGCCGTGAATGACATGACCAGTCACTGCCAATTAGCGGTTGACGTGTTGAAGGGGAGATCAAAAACGGACAATTGACGGTCATTAGGCAGTGGACATTGAATTGGCCATTTTCATTCTTTCGTTGGACAGTCGAGGGAGGAGCACCCGGGGTTTCTCCAAAATGAGCTGACAGGATGACTGACGTGTCGGAGCCTTTGTTGCGTCACGGTGGGGATTCGGGGAAGAAAAGTCTTGTTTCTCGGATTAGCAGATATTAGAAGGTCATCGCCCGAGATCGTTTTTATACGGTCATTGTAAGGATGTCACAGTACGTGTTCAGCATTCCAACTGCACGATTATCTTGACATTTTTGGAATGAAATACACGCGACCGAATAGTTTGACCAAAACATTTTTAAAAGGTTTTTCAAGGGATTGACGAAATAAATATGATGCAAAGTTTACGGAAAGTTGTCATTGTGCAAGAAAATTGTCAAAGTTAAAAGGAAAATGGCACGGTCCCATCCTTTTCCTGGAAATACCACTGAGTAAATTTACATAAAAATAAGCAAAGGCTTTGAGACTCGTAGACTAATAAAGTGTGACGTCAGTTGTCAGGGTAAATGGTCCAAACATTTGCTGGTAATCTGAAACGTCCATTTCTAAATCGCAGGGAAGTAGTTCACTGGTTTTAGTTTAGACCCAGTAACTTTGGATACTTACAAAGAGCCTTTGAAACTCGAGAAAGAACAATATTCTTTTTTTTATGGTCATTGCCAGCACCGAAAACAAGTTTATCTCTGGCCACGGCGTACGGCTGTCCAAGGTACTTGTCAAATGAGCTATCCTTCTTATGACGTCCGTTGTGTAATAGTGCTACGTTAGTAGCCCTACTAACGCACCAAAAACTCAGCAAGACAGTTTACAGTGAAAGACGGGGACACTGAAAGGCCAGCGAGCTAATCAGGTTGTTCCTCCTGTGACACGGATCATAACAGACCATGATAATTGACAGGCTGTCAATCAACTTAGCGGGGGACTGTGGCGCGCGCTGAAAGACGTCCCGCGGTGAAGCCCGCCCTCTTAGGGTGAAACACGTCAGGCAGTCTGCGCGCTGCAGGTCGCAAGGCAGCGTCTTTCATTATTAATAATGCGATTTTGTTTTTCAAGAAAGAAAAGAGAGGGAAATAAAAATAGAGAAAGTTGGCATTATTGCGCACTACCTTGATTACGTGTCTCATTACCGATTTAGCCATCGCGAGCTACGCACCGCACAACACTGCCGCTCATCGCTATAAGAAAATAGTCGAATTGCACAACTCAATGGCTCTGTATGCACCACCTTTTTGGTCTCCGTACGATCACCCGTACAACATTTTTGACAAAATGCACCCATACAGTCACCCATACCAGCAGTACCCCATGTACCGAGTTCCGCCCGTGTACCACCCCTTAACTCCGCCATTCGCCGAACAGACGCACTCGCCGGGCAAATACGGCACCACCTCGCCATCGTCACATCCGGCAGAAGCATTAAAGTCGCCGAAAAGACGAACTGTTTGTCGAGAAAAAAGTAGCCAGGTAGACCGGCCAGGTGAGACTGAAAGGACCGTGCGAGACGACAGAAGTCGACCGTCAATCGACGCGCAGGGCCCGTATGGAGAACCGAAGACCACCGGCTCGTCGAGGCGGGACGCGACTCCAGAGTCCACGGGGAGTGAATCGCCAGGGGACACGCCTTCGTACTGCAGGGTGTTAACATTCCAAGGTATGTCTGAAAAACATTTAAAAAAATAATTGTCTTTCCTAGTAATGTATTTTAAAGAAATTCTCCGTAAAAAGTTGTTTAGTATCGGCACAATGAAATTTGCAACGAGCTTATAATAATAATACCCACTAAATTGTTGTACATTTTGAGTTCGTCTGATTCGTGATTTAGACGCGGTTTAGTTTTTTACAATTTTGGCGGGAACGGATTTCTTCTTTGACATAACAGGTTGTGTATTCTCCAGATTTCGTTTTATTGCAATGGACCAGTGTATATTTAATTTTGCAGATAATGCCTAAATTATTTCCTGGAATGGCAGTCTTGTGTATACAATTAGGCAAAGGGAGTTTGAGCATAATTCCAAGAAATTGTAGTTCCATAGATGCAGTCGGCTGTTGGAAATCCATGATACACAAATAATGATACACTAGGCCTTTAAACTTGGAAATGTATTTTTCAGTGATATAACTTAGCATTTGAGATATGCCTTTTTGAGAGGTTCAGAATTACAGAAACAAGTAAACTTATTATATTTCCTGGGTTTTTACGTGCCTAATGCACGCGTATTTGGTATATACCAAGTTCGTTTTCATAATACGCTGCCTTATTATTGCTGTCGAATGTCTTGTTTTCCGTTAGTATTTGTCGTAACGGTTATTTTGTTGTCGTTAACTCGAACCTTAAGGGAATAAGCATAGTTTTAAAATATAAGTTCAGCTGAGTTTGGGAACAAACGAAATCAATTTTTCATAAAATTAAGAAATAAAACATCACCTTTAAAATTATTATATAATATCTTACACATAAACAGCCAAAATAATGTTAGAACAATTCATTCGGTAACGTTTTGCCCTGCTTTTGCTAAAAGATAAGTTAAGACTTTTGACGTTCTTGCTAATGATAACAGTAAGTCGTTTTCCAACCAAAATGATTGAAGCCGAAAAGTATATAATCCATAGCGTATCGGCCATATTATCCATAATTATTGGTTTATCGGTTTTATTAAAATTTCGTAGCCCGAGGACGGAATTGCATTTAAATTTACAAGATAACACATGTACAAGAAAGTATACAATTATTATTTTTGATGTGAATGTATCATACTCCCTAAAACATAATATTAGTTTTATTTTACTCCAAAACCAGTTTCCTGTATGACTGTTGTCAATTTCTATCAAGTCAAACTAAAGCACTCAGAACGAGGATATGGTTCTTTTTCGCGCCATATTTTCTGCATTTGCCACACAAAGACCAAATTAAGATGACATATGTTTCTTCCGTCTCCCTTCATAAAAGCCTCTGTGCCCTCAACAACGGTTGTCATGCCAACCCCCAAATGACCAATCAATAAACAGAGATTAAGTTTGGGCGCGAACAAGACCAAAAAACAAACCACCAAAATAATGGCACGCTCGCACAACACACGGTCCGTAATGATCGCTAATTATATCGCATAATCACTGTAATTATTGTGGCTTTTGGGGATGATTAAGCGATTAATTAGAAGAGGACGGCCCACTAATTAAGAAGATTCGATAATGACAGGACTAGTTCATTATTTTTGACTCCGAAAAAATATGGTGCTGAAAATCTGTCACGACCGGGGTAACAAAGCTCTCCGAGGCACGGGTTTGATTGACGGGGAAGATCGATGAATTGACACGTTACACCCGAGGGCATTGACTTTATCTCACAGATTGACGTGGGGATTAGTATAGGATTAGTAATGAAGGGATAATGATATTAAAAAACCGAGGAACTGTCAGCCTTTTCGTATGGAGAGTTGTCAAGAAAATATTAGAGAAAGGAAAGGCGGAGAAAATGGATGTGGTTTGGCAGTGATTGTTGGCGCGGGATTTGTATTTGTTTATTTATTTCATCGGCTATTTATGGATTCGAAATTTCAAAAATTATTTTAAAGTCGGCCTACAGAGGAATTTGAAACTGGCATCAAAAAATAATTAGGGTCTCAGTGATTTATTTTGTGATAAAATTTGCAAAAGAAAAGACGCGCAACGTAACACAATGGCTCAGCATTTGAAACGAGACTGCCAATAACCAATTTGCTGTTACATGTATAATAATGTTTTATTCATTGTATTACACATTGTTCTTTAGTTATTTGTTATTGTGCATTCTGTCACAATTTTGTTACAGCCCTTGTTACCGGTAATGTATAGAGAGCCAAAACGTGACATAACCGCGGCCATGGCTCTGAACATTGAACCACCGACTCTACTGCTGCCGTTTTTTCTTTTCAGCTTTTTTTCCTGCGTTGACATTGTTGTTGGTTATTTACCTTATAATCTGTGATTTTTTTCTCCAACAGATCAAAACGGACAATCCCGGGAGATGGTCTTTCCCAAGGCGCTCGATCTCGATCGACCCAAGAGAGCGCGGACAAGCTTCACATTGCATCAGCTAGAGCGACTTGAGAAGGAGTTTAAGAGCAACCAGTACATGGTTGGGAGGGATCGAGCCCAGCTTGCTAAAAACCTCGACCTCACAGAAATACAGGTAACAAGAAAAACACAATTTTTTCTTTCATTTCAAAATACTTAATTAAACATAACTAGAAAACTCTGCAACTTTTCCACGAAACGCTTGGAGTTTAAAGGCTATGATAGCCGCACTTGCAGTAGCCTTTCTTAGTTTCCGAATACTAACAATTATTTATTAGAACCATCCATTTGACACCTGTTAACACGGTGGTCGAGTGGTTAAGACGTCTGCCGAGTTTGTAGGAAGTCGTGGGTTCCGTTCCCAACCGAACACACTAAGAGCTTTTTCGTAGTGTTTTGTGAAAGAGTATACATTGTTAACAAATTTATGTCGGGAAAGTACAAAATAAAATAACCTTCTATTAAAAATTAAATGAATTTTATATAAATAAATATTACATAGATTTTATATTAAAAATCGGCCCAGGCCAAAAACAAAATTCCAAAAAATGCAATCACCGCCTGAGTAAGCATCCAACAGAGGATGCCTCTCACTCAAGTCCGTTTTATTAATTTGTTTCCTTTTCTTTCTTAAGGTGAAGGTGTGGTACCAGAATCGCCGGACCAAGTTCAAGAGGGAACAGTGTCGTGCCGCCGAATTCCAGGAGAAAAATGCCGAAAGTTTCGCCGCTTGCAACATCCTCAGATTGCTGCACAACCGTGACGTGTCAGTAGCGCCCTCTGTTGGTCCAGTCAGTCCTAGACACAACCGCTTGCCGTCATGGTAGCCAATCATTGGCGGTGGGGAATGGGCGTTGAACTTTCCACGTTTCTGATTGGTGCATTTTATTGTCTGAATATTCATATTTTGGTTACAGTGGCCTGGGAAAATTGATAAAAGGTGTTATAAACGGATAAAAAGTATAATACAATCCGCTCATTCTGAGAAGAGTTTGGTTGGTTTCTTAAACCCAAAATTTGCATGTCTTTTGTATAAAATTTAGAAAGTCTAAACATGTCCAATTGCTGATAAAATTGAGTGACGTAATCCGTGAAATGAACCAATCACAGTCATCATATGAAACATCGATGTAAAAGACGAAATTATTGAATGATCGTCATTCATAACCAAGTTTTGCACATAAACAAAAGGTTTGCATAATATTATAAAATTATCACAAATTGTGTGGATATAAATGTTCAATTTTGCAGAAATGGTTTTTCTTTCTATTCGCAAATTAAAAACGAAAGGTTGTGCAAACTACATGTAATGTTTTGGTCACCGAGTTAAAATGGCGCCCATTTTAGATGCGCAAAATTTCAGACAAGCATGTGGCCTACATAATATGCCTTTTTGTTTCCTTAAAGACTAGACCAAGAATTGACGATGTATATTATTTATTACATTTTTAATATTTATGTTGTTATTTTATGTTTATGTCAAACAATAATGATAGTTTTCTTTTGTACATCGGTGCACAGTTCACATAAATACACCTTGTCAAATATAGTATTATATAAACACGTTTGTGAAAAAAAGAAATGATTAAAATAAAAATTACTGAATATAATTTAAATAACGCATTTTTTTTTTTACTCGTTTCGTGTTTTTTAAACTTTAATACTTGGGCATACAAGCTTAGCTGTCGGTCTGCTTTTAAACGTTTGGGACGAATTCAAAAACAAATCGGCATATTCATGATTTTCAAGATGGTGTTCGGTTTCTTGCTCCAAACTTCGCCTAAATTGAGAGATAATCATAGGTATGTCGTTAACGAACGGGAGTTGGACGCACAATTCCTACATCTATAATCATGTCATTTAGAGTACTTTTAACCGTTTTTGCAATGAAAGTCAAAGACAACTGATGAATGTTTAGAACCATGGCATAAACTGTGGCAAAACGCCACACTCTGACATTTCCATCCATCTACGACCGCGTTGTCTATATAGCGCCCTCTATAGTTCAAATGTCATGACAGACGAGTGGTCAAGTTGCCAGACGTCTTCCAATCCGCATACTGTTTAGCCAAAAACCCCACCCGACTAACCGGATACTGACTTTGCTCCAAAACGTCTGCTTCGGCGAAAACCGGACACAAAGTGGGTTTTATTTCTGTCGTATGCATCGTAAAATCGTAACACGGAAGGTAAGACTTGTAGGATGTTTTGGGGATATTGTGATAGATATTTGTTTCTTTCCAAAGAGCGTGTGAGACATGCAGTCCAAGTTAAGCCGTAGGGGGCGCTGTTAACGGTATGAAAATATTTTTTTCTAGGTGCTTTCGATTATCTTCCCTAAGTCGCCTTGGGTCTGCCCCAAGTTTTTTGTCTAGCCATGACATAATATCCGTGGTTCATTCAGGGGCAAAATTACCATAAATGTACACAGCACCTCATGCTAGTTTGATGATTAAAACGGAAAGAATTGTGCCCAAAACATATAAAACTGGCTGAAAATTGTCTATGTTTGTTCACATATCACACAGTGGCCATGTCTTTCTCTCCGTAAATTGCATATCCTCGTTTATAAACAGATTTCATGTTCCCTGAAACGCAAGATGGCACAGATTTTTGCGATTTCCGACATCCACGTCGACCACTTCGTCAACAATGATTGGATCAAGAGCTTGGATAGTCAGAAATATGCGAACGATGTTCTCTTATTGGCTGGTGATGTAACAGACTCCATGGACCTGCTCAGGTCAACACTCGAGTCACTCAGGGCCAAGTTCAAAGACGTCTTCTATGTTCCAGGTTGGTAAGACAAGCAGGTATAGGCGTGTGCCCTTGGGCAAGGCACTTTGCCATAAATTGCCTCTCTCCATTCAGGAGCAAATGGGTACCTGTGAGATTAGTGAAGGTGTTGTGTTACTGTGTTTGATTAGCGCATGAGTACCTAACAGGCAGCTGGGGTTACATGCTCCCCAGGGAATGCATAGTTCCGATTTTGCCGAGTTAACCCCGCCCCCTTGGATATTGTTGCTATGCCTCACATGCTATCGTCAAAATGTCCACACACACTGCACAAACCAATGGGACTTTCAACGGAAAGCACAGATTCATTGGAGAAAACTCAAAGGTATTCATGTTTCAGGGACGACAGTTATCTTAGAACACACTGAGTAAAGGGCCAGTAATACAGGGATGTCATATCATGACATACATGCTTTCGTACCTTTGAACAGCCAAACGGCCGGCCTTGAAACCAAAAATTCACCCGGATCACCGCATACAACACTGTACAAACTGTGTGGGGCAGAACATCGCGTGATGGTGTTATGAGGCAATGCACTTTGACCTATGTGCTAGCTCTGTTGTGATTGGTCGGCGGGTTCGGCTTGATTGACGGGTCAGAACTATGTATTAAGGTTTAATGGAGTACATGTATATAATTGAGTCCAGTGACCGGGGGTAATGATCCGAGTGCCCTGGGTACCTTGCTCCGTGGATTTGTTAAAAGGTCTTATACATGATGTCATTGAGAAAAGTTTACGTTTTAGTTGTGGGGAAAATATCCTCCAAAAGAACACAGAATTTAGAAAAAAAAATGTTTACAAAATGTGTTTGTGTGAGAAAAGATTGTGTGAATTTGTTTTCCTAAGTTAGAATAAAAAATGGAAGAACTTTTGCAGTGCCCTGAGTTTTGAATGTTTGCGGGTTTTGAACATTTTTTATTTTGTGTCAGGAAATCACGAACTCTGGATAAGGGACAAATCAAGCTCAGAAACCTCAGTCGACAAATTCCATCGTATTCTGGAACTTTGCCAGTCGATAGGTGTACTCACAGAACCACGAATTGTAGAAACCCCCAGTGACCCAGTGTGGGTTGTTCCATTGTTTTCATGGTACGCGACCCCAGAAGATGACAGAGGAGATTCCCTCTTCGTGTCGGGGTCATATGAAGATCCGTCGACAAAACAGCTCTGGATGGACAATCACATGTGCAAATGGCCTTCCGATATCGGTAGTCGGTCAAAATACTTTGCTGCATTGAACAAGGATCGTATCCAAAGTTACGACGCTCCCGTTATATCATTCAGCCATTTCTTGCCACGCATGGACTTAATCCGAGCTGAGGAAGACGATGAAAACTCCGTTAAGGACGAGCGGAGGAGGCTGGGTTTACCGCTCGAAATGCCGAAACGACAAGGCGCGATGGCGGGCTTCAACTTCACTCGCTACGCCGGCTGTAAATCGCTGGACAAGCAGATACGAGAGATTGGGTCACTAGTTCACGTGTACGGGCACCAGCATCGCAACAGGGATCGCGTCGTTGATGGAGTCCGTTATGTGTCGCATTGTCTGGGGTACAAGAGAGAACGTGATGAAGGGTTCACGTACGGGATTAGCAAATGGCAAGGACCCAAGTTGGTTTGGCCAAATCCGACTGCCCTTGAAGAAAGATAACATTATGGGACTTGGACTAAATGTGGACTCTTATGGAGCAAGTTTGATTGACGACTGGAGTTAACCGCTGGTTAAACGTACGTCGTTCTGGCAACACACATGCACACTAACATTCAAGCGCGAATGCCTTTACCTAGTCAATAATTGATTCCATGCAAAATGCTGCATTAACTCAATGCCTGATGGGTACCAGTGACCAGCGCGACTGTGCTCTGTGGGCTGTTCCAAATGGTCGACTAGACATGACTAACCATCGAGAAATACAGTGCATTCATAGAAGTCAAACTATAGTTAACTATAGTCATGAATCGAACTTAAATGCCCCAAATTTGTAATAGGGTTGTAGTCAAGTCTGTCACAAGTCTGGTGTGTATAAAGTCACAAGTCCAGTAACAAGAAGCAAAGGATGAACACGCACAAAATAATGCCTTTTGAATAGCTTGATAGTTCTTTTGAATAGCTTGTGACTTGAATTAAGACCCAGGGACTTGTGGTGGACTTTTGAAGGGTTGAAAGGACTTGTTGGACTTGACTACAACCCTAACCTGTAAACCACTTGCAACCTATTTTCAGAGCTAGTTCAAGTCTACTTTTTCACGTCTTAAAAAAGGTATTCCTGATTACTCAAAATCCCTGAAATGACAAAAAAATAATATATATATATATAAAACTGTCTTCCACCAATTTCCGTATGTGCCTATTGTCACTGTGTTTGTGGAGCAAGACTTATTCAGAACTCATAATTGTAAAATTGAAGCAAGTTCTTTTTTTGTTGTGGATCTGGAGTGTAATTATTAAATTTATAAAGAAACGAGGATGCAAAGTTGTATTAAATGCACGGTCTATTTTTATCTTTAAAAAAAAAGATGGTGTTTCTCAAGAGACTTGTACATTAAAGATACAAATATATGAAAGAGGGAATAGTATTCTTTCGGTATAAAATTACTGGAAATACAGTACATGTACGCAAAATTATATTTAGTATAATTTTTAATTTTGCAGAATGAACAAGTATTTTCTAAAATAAATTTTTAAAAAGTTTAAAACTCGCTTTTTTTCCCATCAAATGTTTGTAGTGATTTTTTTTTAATTGTATGTACATTGTATTCTTTATTGATTTAATATGTTTAATCCAAAGATGAAATAATGTTTGTTTGGATAAAATATAAGTCGATACTGACAGTGTACATCTGTCGAGTGGGGGCGCCCTACTTCACGACCACTATTCTGACTGTTCCCTGCATTTACAATGTACCGCCATATCGGCTAAATAGCGAGGCTGTACGTGCAAGAACAATGACCCCACTTCGCGTTGTCAGTATGTCGGTTGCTGTGATGTTGACTTTTACAGCACGACTTTTAAACAAAATTGTAAGATTTTTCTGTCATCGTAAGTTTCTTTGTTTCATTTCAATTGTGATTATAGGCATCGCATCAGATATGGCGTTCGTTTTATAACGTGGTGATCCGTTGTAAAAAAAAGAAAGGGGGAAACAAAAAGTGTGCCATAACACAATGGCTCAGCTCGGTATCTAAAACGAAGCTGCCAGTGCTAATTTGACATTAGTCAATATTGAGTGGAACAAAATCTTCAGAGTAAAGTTACGAAAATAAAATCTGCCAAAGAAATATGTAAAACGGGCAAACAACCTTGACCGTCTCGTTGAGGATTATATCACAAAAGTCGGCAAATGGAAGACGAGATAAATTGAAGCACAATTCGTGATCAGACGTTATTTTACTCTCGATTCATAAAGAACCCTTTCAAGAAATGCAATCACCATGATTTCATAAAGGCTTAGCGATTCTCAATTCAACATCCAAGGCCCCTCCGTGAATGGAAGAAAGACGGGTTTCTGTGTCGCCTTTTATTCGTCTCGGAGAAAACACATTCTGATTACGACATTCTTTGAAATTGGGGCCTTGAATAAGCTCGTTCGTCGGTGTAATATGAGAAGCGGCCCAGTTAGCGAATCGCCCCACTGTGCTGAATTAAAATGCGAATATTTTAGATTACTGCAGGACTCGGTGTAGTTAATGCGGCACGCAAGCTCGCTCTGTGCTCCGACTCCGCGATCGCTTTTTGTTTTTTCTCTTTCCGAATTTCCCCGTACACTGACGTCTAAAGCGAGCGACCGAAGCTGCTGTATCGCAGCTCTGCCCGTATCCGTACCGATTTCATCATCTCCCGGAGCCCTAACCTTGGTTTGACGTCAATAACCACGGCCACTCGCTCCCTTTGCACGCTCACAGGAGCGGCTGTTCCGAGAAACGTGGATTCCCGTACACTGCAGTGACCCGGTTATTGAATCCATGCCAATGTTTACATGGTCATCCGGGGACTCTGTGCTTACAGTGACGCAGGTAGCATGATTTGCATAATATTCTGCCCGCTGTGTGCAGTGCTACACGGCTGTGAATCCGTTGAAATGCACTGTTTCTTTCCTTGCTTTTGGATAATGTTATGTGCTAAACCAATGTACAAATGTACTGAAATCTGAAGATTATTAGTAGAGAATTTCAACACCTTAGTGTTCAGCTTTATTAACTGTATAAAATAAACTTAAAGTGAAAGTTGGTAATAAATAAATAAAATTTTAATTCATATTAAAAGCCCCAAAAGAATAAACATAATCATGGTTGCATTTAACCTTTAAAAAAAAAAAACCTCATACATGGAACTTGCACTGTAGTTCCTAAAATGGGCGTATTTTAAGCATGTTCTAGAATCGGGTGGTATCTAAGTGCATGTTCCTTCCTCCATGCTGAATGTGACGTGCAGATTTTCACGTACAAAAGTTATCGCATACACGGATGCGGTGTCAAACATACTACGAAAAATGATAACACGGGGAAGTGGTGAAAATTCTGAGAAAAACCAAAAAACTTGTTGACGGAAAACAGTGCAATATTGTGAAATAGTGCTCTCTCATGAAAAGAAAAGTTTCATAGGTTGGAAAGTAACTGCACGTTTTTTTACACAGTATCCTGCCTGTGAATTATTTTTACATTCAATATAATATGTCTCATTCGACAAAATGACAAAGTCATCATTTTTTTTCATATAAAATATTCGGATTTGTTTTTCAAGTCGAAACCTGCCCTTCCAATGTAAAGTTTAACCTTGACATCAACGGGCTCAGACTACTAAAGTGTGACGTCAGTTTACATATTAACTGGGTCTAAACATTTCACTGGTAAATCTGAAACATCAATTGCTAAGGCGCAGGGAAACAGTTTACTGGTTTTAGTGTAGACCCAGTAACCTTGCCAATACACAAAGGGTGACGTTTTCACTTTCGTACTCTATTGCGTTGTCAACGAGAATAGACAGCCGAAGTGTGACGTGTTGCCATGGTAATTGGCTCTAAACATCATAGCTGTCGGAAAAAAGTACATGGACACGGTTCAGTGATTTTTTAGTGTAGAGCCATTGCCTAGGCAACTTACAAAAGATGACGTATTCACTTCGGTAGTCTATTCTGAATTTCGACGTAATCCACGCCCACTTTCTTTTCATGACCCGCCCCTTTATGTCAGCTTCAAAAGAGGGCATCCCTTCAGCCTTCAAAACGTGTCATCGCCTTGGGACTTTCCTCCCCAAACATGAAATTTTAATATCGATGGAACCCCAGGAATATTACTCGGGACGAAAGAAATATATCAAGCAACTCGACCGTGTCAAACGCGGTATTGAATTATTCATTGTGACAAATGCAACAGGTATTATGCCTGCCGTATTACGGGGTGAGCTTTTTTTGGGGGGCAGATTATTTTCATAATTTCATAATTCAGTCTTTTTTTTCTTGCAGGGTGACTTCAAAGAAAAAGAAACAGGGAAGTGAATTTGAGTGCTTTCTTGCGCAATTGCAAAATCCCATTTTGGTCATTTTTTTTCCAAATTCAGCTTTTTGTAATATACCCGTTGCATGCACTGCTGACAGCCACATTTGTGACCAGGGGCCAATTTCATAATAGCTGTTTAGCAAAATAGTAAAGTTTGCTAAGCATAAACTACAATTTGCTTTGTAAAATTGGTTACCAGCCAAAATCGTATGTGATGTGTATTGCGATTGACTGGTATTCGGCTAATGTTGCTAAGAACACAGTTGACATTAAAATTTGAAAATGGTAACCTGTTTTTGCAAAGAACAGCTTTATGAAATTGGCACCAGGTTTTCTAATTAAAATATGGGGGGAGGGGGATGGTGGAAATAAAAGACGTGTTGAAATGGTACCACAAAGTATGACGAATAATTGTTAAAATATTGATTATACGGAACTATGCTCATAAGACGCAGTGCACTTAATTAAGTGGCCTTTTAATAATAGCTTTGCATCTCCCAACGGGTCCATACATAATTCTATAATTCCAATAATACAAAGGGAAAAAAGGTTAACGAAATTGGTACCAATCCCATGTGCACTTTTTAAGAGGCTCGGTCATTTTAATTTCATACACGCGCACGGCAAACTGCTCAACGGATCATAAATTAGTTTGCTGTGTCCTTGGCCAAAATGATGTTGCTGCATGTCGATGTCATCTTTCCCGAGCAGAGAGAGACAGCGTGGATCGTGGGCTAGCGTCGGCCGTGGTCTCAAGGGGAGAGATTGAGCTCGCGATGCGGTGCTTTTTCATCTCCTGTCAAGTGATCAGTGATGACCTTGTGCTTGAATCAACCATGGATGGACCATGGAGGAAGGAAACACTGGACATTCTTTGGAGGGGAGGGGTGGGGATGTTGAGGCTGGGGGAGCTATAGGTGGGGCTATAACATGTACGCATCAGCTGTGGAGTTGACGAAGGGGTGGGTCAGTGAGGAAGGGGCGTGGCGAAAGGCGTGGCTTGCGGAACAAGAGCTCAACCCTCCCCACCCCTCTACCACCACCCAATCCGCTTGAAAGATTCATGTCCATTTCTGCTGATTTATATATGCACTTTAGACGGGCAGATAATCTTTATACATGTAACAATCTTAATGAAGGTCGTATTTAATATATGTATAAATACCTGCCCGCAGCTTCAATCGATCGTTCATGACTTCGAAGGGAAAGTCACGTTTAGGCTTTCGGAGCATGCGCACAATTTTTCATGCAACGTACTCGCATGCATTAAAGCCCAATGCGAATTAATACAAACATGTAATCAACCATTACTCATGGAAGGTAGAAGTGGTTTTAATTGCCGAATGCAGTGATTCCGCATGAGATGATATATTTAAATAAGCAAATTGGAATTAAAGATAAATTTATATGAATGCGTGTGCACGCGCATTTTTTTCAAGAGCGCCCTCGTGTGAACGAAACTAGGCCCCTGATAGATTGGTTCCCGATCCTTATAGATTGGTTCGCTTATTGCGAAAATATAGGGATCGGTAAAGGGCAGCCATGACGGGCAGAATTCTGCCCGTCACGTGGTTATTATTATTTTAATTTTTTTAGTAAGTGCGCAGATTTTGCATTGACATTTGTAACTTGGCCGTGCGTGTCGAACATATCCAATTATGTAAATAAAGTACATTGCCTAAAGCAAAGGGCTTGGCCAATTTTTAAATATAAAAAACACAATGCGCACGCGCAAAGACGACCAATTACAGATTAAGATGAAGCGCCCTTTACCTGTCCTTATATTCTCCTGTGTGGAATATGTGGACGGGAACCAGTCTAGGCCCCTGACTACTATTATTTCGTTTTCCGTGCAGTATAACCAGGGAACCAGCCCAACTAGGACAGCGGCTTCGCACAATTTCTTGAAAGCAGGGTTTTCATTTTCTTGGGAGCTGACATAATACACACAGGTTGGTTTTTGTCACACACATCCTTAATCACACAGAGAGATATAACGACGTTTGTAAGTTTTCCAAAAATGTTTTCTTATAAAAAGCTCGAAAATTTGATGTTAATTTGAAACTTTCTTGACAAGTGTGTATTACATACAGTGTAAAAGATTCAAACATTCTGATTTTCCACTGCAAAACTCTCAAACGTCTGCCGGTGAGGGCGCTTTGTATCTTTGACCTGCTTTATTAGATATTCCTTGAACTTTTGAAGACAATTCCAATGCACGTTTGACGCACAATTTAGCGTGATTTTATTTCTCCACTTTCAATTTCAAATCATAACCGAAATGATTCATATTCCTGTCCTACTAGCGTTCTTATAAAGAGAAATTTATTGTCTCCGAAGTGTCGACAATTTGTTGGAGTTTCGACTATCCATTTATCGATTAAACATATTTTCGAATGAGCATTTTCCCTGATAAAACTTAGGTTAGAGGTCAAGTGTATGACGTCCAAGCACCAAAGATGTAAAGATGAAACAACAATGGCAGAATGCAATCACACCAGAAGTCGTGGGTTCGAATCCCACTTTAGATCCAACTTGAATTCGTCAATCAAGAACATGAAAGCGTTTGTTCTCTTTATATTTTATCTTAATATCCAAATCCTTGCACGTGCTTGGATGTGTGTGGAAAAAATAACGCCTGTTGCAAGTTGTAACAACTGATGACGTTAACTCCATATTCATGAACTCATCTGTAAACAAAAACCTTGTATTTGACACGTATGCACGGTCGGAACTGCCCTTATGTTATGATGATCGCGTGCGAAGAACTGCAACTCTTCGGGTTTAGCGCGCGAGCGTGGCATGCATGCACTGCACTACGAGCACGTTGCAGGTTTGTTGATGTTTTGGAGCGAACAGCTGGGCGTGGCGGTACCCACGTGTGCTTCACATGTCATTCCTCTCAGCACAACAAAGCCGTGATTGGACGGCTAAAAATAGCCAGCGTAACCTAGCCTTGCTGACCAATCACACGCGGTGGATTTCAACACGTGACAGTTTTGTTTGCAACGTGACCCGTGTATGTCATATCAACGTGCGCTGGCGCACTAGCATCACGGGAACACACGAGTGGAAAAAACAGAACGCGAACACGGTCCGGTCGTCTGATGCCTGAACGCAGTACAGAAACACATGATATTTCTTCCAGTTTTAGCTTCCAAATCCTGGAATTTTTATATCATTCATCATGGCAGCAGTGGCTATGACGAACATTGCCAAATTACTCCAGGCTGCAGAGTTTTTGGAGAGGAGAGAAAGAGGTAAATTAGCGATTTCTTTTGGGCTCCGCCGAAAAAAATTATTGTTTTCAAATTTGACAGATGTCACGTGCGCCATTTTTGTGTTTGATTGAATTGTTTAAAATCCAGCTGTGTTTGTGACGGAAGCTTGGATTTTTTTGTGATTTTTGATTTAACAGAGCATGGGTATGCCTCTACAATGCCATACAACCCCGAAACCTCGAGAAGGAAACTTAGTAAAGTTAAGAGGCTCAACAACAGGTAGGCACACTGAATAAATTACCGCCTCCAAATCACGCCCCGCCCCCACCCCACCCCCATTACAAATTATCATTTTACCCTTTGCTTCATTCTGTGTGTATTTTAACCATTTAATAAGAAATATTAATAGCCTACATGTGAAAACTAAACTAAAACACGACCAAAATATTTTACAGTCGTAAAACTGACTTTTTTGTGATGACGACCAACTCTTCCTCATTCCCACAACCTAACCGTAAACCGGTTTTCCTACTTTGGGCCAATAATTCTTCAAGAAAATCGCTTTGGTTTCGTTGCATGTTCTGTTGGCTTCTTCATCACTAGGAATTGCTCAATTTTTTTGCCGTCTGACGTTCCCTGCTTTAAAATGTCTACTCATTGTCCAATCAGAGGCAAGGACATTAATCTGAAAATGTTCTCGGCCAATCAGGAATTACCTTTCTTTTAACACAGAATGTACAATGCCATATTGTAGTTTTTTAGTTTTTTTGCACTTGGCTATTGTTGCTGTTCTTACAAATGAAAGACACCAACATTAGGAAGGAAAAATATAAAGAGAAAACCTATTTTCTTAAAGCCAGTCTCATAGTTTACACAAGGTTGTAACTAAGTAGTAAGTGATGGCCAGGTTCGAAAGTCTGTTTAAAAAAGGTTTTGTCCGATGTATGAATTTATATTGTATAACATGTTATGTTTGTCATGTGAAAAATGTAGGCAAAATTTGAAGTGTATTTTGTTTGCTTGGTTAAACATTTGTTAAAATTGACTTAAAAATTAACCTATTTAGTAGCCATTTGCAAGAATTGTGACTGCAAATAATTACAACAAATGCAAATTGTGATTAAAGTGACATTCAGCAAGTAATTTTGCCAATGAAAAAACTTCATTAACATGCAACAAATTTGAAAGGTTAACTGTCCACATAAAATATCTTTTGAAATTTAACTTCCATCAATTATTATAAAAGCAGATGAAATTCAACATTTTGTTGTCCTTTTTTTATCATTTCAGTCGGTCATCACACAACGAACTTGAAAAAAATAGGTAAGTCTACTCATCCCACATGTACATGTGTCACGTCCACGTGTTATGCCAATATCCTGTAAACAGCCATGCATTACTTACGTGTACATGTGCACGTACGTACTGCACACTATAATAAAAACGCCTACAGCTGTGCTTTTAGTGTGTACAGTCCACACAGCCGTTGGTATGCTCCCTCCATTTTGCTCATGAATAATGAATGAGTTGTTGATTACGCCTCATTACTCATGCGCAGTTGTAAAGGTGATGTCAAAGGGGCATGTCCTTGCGGAATTTCCCAATATGTTTGCCATAGATTACTGGTAGCCTTGTTTGTGTCCTACCTGCACAGTTGGAGGTGGATTTGTTTTCATTTTTCTCGAAGGTGTATCTTTGATAAGTTTTCTGCTGATTCAACAGCAGACTTCTTTAACCATTGTATTTCATTGTCTGGGCGTTTTCTAAAAATAATGTTGACATGAATTCATATCATATTTTTTGTATTTGTATGCAAAATTGTGTTGACTGTAAAGAGGTGTTTGTGTACTTTTGTGAAATTGAAAAGTGCACAGTTAGACAATGCACTAGTTAGATTTAAGACATTTTGTTGCGATATTTGCTATTCAAAAGACACATTTCCAACCAAACTCATTTATTTTACAGGGCTTACTCAGTATCCAACTATTTTCCACATAAATTTTAAACCTCTAGGAATAAGCTAAAATGTTGAGCTAAGCAGAGTTTCAAGTTAAGCGTGATAATCTGTGCTGTATGCGTTTGACAGGAATTAATTCTAGCTTCGAATTATTAGGATTTTTGTGTGAGGCAAATTTGACAAGCTGGCTGCATAAATTTGACTGTAAGTAGGCCTGCATGATGTATGTAACCCAGTTTTTTGTGGTACATGTATGTAATATGTTTTTTTTTCTTTTCTCTACACTTTTTTAATGCACTTTTGTAATTCTGTTATAAAAGTAGGCTCCTAATTGTTTTATAAAAGTGCACTGCCCAGTGTTATGCAAAATGTTTGTGAATCATAAATTTTTCTCTACACTTTTTTAATGCACTTTTGTAATTCTGTTATGAAAGTAGGCTCTTAATTGTTTTATGAAAGTGCACTACCCAGTGTTATGCAAAATGTTTGTGAATCATTAATGGTTGCGCACTTTCTGCAATTAAATACCACCTAGTGCAAAAACGTGTAACAAAATTGTAAATTCATGGGCGCTTCACATGTTGCAAGTTTGGCCTGTTTTTATTGGGTTCTGTTAAATTTTGTAAAGGAAAATATGCTCTTTGCATAAATTCACTAATACTCACAAAATAAGGTCAAACTGATTGCACAACATGCAGTCTAGTCAGTTTTCTATTAAAAGTGAAACGAAAAATTTAAAAACAAATTGACGGAATTCAGTTCCACGAAGCTTGTATGACATTGAAAGATTGCACAAACTGGGAAGGCCCACATTTCTCCAAAATTGTTTCAGGTCTTAAAATAAGTCCTGTCTTATTATAAACATTGCGCATGCATACCGGTACTAAAATATTTACGAATAGTAAAATATTCCCCAGTTGTGAAACTGGTATGGTTTTGCAATGAGCCAACAAATTTCCCCGTCTGTGGCTTTTGTTCCGAGTGGTTGGGTTCAGCTACGTGTATTTATCGCATACCTTGCTGAATTGTGTTTGAGCATGGTTTAAGTCACATGTTCCAACTTGTTTTGGTTTCCAGACGAATAGCCTCGTGCACCCAGCCCACTTTATGACATTGTTATAACATAGCCAAAGCACCCAAAACAGCCTTGTGTGGGCGTTCATCCATTCTATGCAGATTGAGTCAGAGTTCACTCCATATTAAGTTTGCACAGACCATGCACGCACCCCCCAAAAATCACACTATTTTGTTGATCACCCTTTTTTTGTTGATTTTGGCAACGAGCCAGCTACCCCAAAGAAAGAGGGGTTGTTTATGGGTTCAAATACATGTAGAATCATGTTATGCCCAATTCACCCAATTCGTCTTTCAGCAGAACTGGAATTGGCCCAAGCCCCACCAGACAAATATTGCAAGCCCTGGGAGATAGGTAAAAATTCAGCCAGTCCATTCAATTTTCAAACCCAGTCAAAATGTAGTTTCTAGGAGGCCAGTGACAGGGGTAATCCATGTGAAACTTAATCCGATTCCCATGTGGCAACACTTGCCTGAGAGGATTACTAGCCCCCAAACAACTCCTGGAAGCCTGCCAAGTCACCTGAGGTGATTTATGAAGTCACCCTGGGCACAGGTGTAATGTCATGACCCCCCAACAGTCACATGTCCCCCTAATTTGAATCTAACTACTGTACCTTTAAATCCGCCATATGTACTTACTTGCTACTTAGACCAGAATAGTTGTATGTTGGCTGGTAGGCCTGTGCATTTTCAAATAATTTACTATTCAAAAATTTGGATTTATTTTCGATTGATATTTTGAAATTATCTCACCCATGAGATTGTTGTGATGCTCCACGGGGATGGCCAGATAGCTCAGTTGGTAGAGCGGTTGGCCATGTATGCCGACGATCTGGGTTCGAATCCCAGTCGGGGCATTGCAATTTTCTCGTGTTTCTAAATTCATCTCTGATTGTCAATCCTATCATACAGTTGTATACCCCATTATACATGTACATTCAATTTTTGCAAAATTTAATCTGCATTTACATGTACAGACTATGTTGTAACTTGCACGATCGCTCGCCCGAATGGTACCGGTATTTGCAAAAATTATTGCTCTAACTTTGTGTTCAATGTGTTGTATCCTGTACCCCGGACTCAAAGTTGTATGCAAATGTCATCAAAGTGACCGTTTCGGTTACAGAACAGGAATTGTTCACCTTTTCTTAACTGATTGACATGTTTGGTTTGGAGTGGAAAAGCACATAACGAATATTTGATTCGGTAAAATGCTATTCGAATATTCGATAGACGATCGAACATTCGAATATTTGATTCGTTAGGCACAGCCTTATTGGCTAGTGCAAAACTCTTTTTAGAAGCTTGATTAGTCCTCTAAATACTGTGTATTTTCCTCTGAACTTCTTGAACAAGACTTTGACTGGTTTGACCAGGTGACCAACGTTATGTTCAAACCATAATCGTAGGCACATCCCAAATAGACTTACCTCATCCCAAATACCGGTAGACTCTGACTTACCTCACCCCTTCCTCAAAGAGGTTGCACAAAATTAACCATGCAACACAGAAAAAGTGTACACACACTGTAGGTTCCCAGGGAAAACCTAAGGGGTACATGTAGTATCACTGTGCCTCATAGCTTAGTTGGTAGAGCATCTGCCTGGAGTGTCAGGGGTCTCGGGTTTGAATCCTGTTGAAGACCACATGATTTTTTTTCTTCTCTTATTTTTATTTATGTGTGTTGATTTCATTTCCATGGTGATTTGCCTCCATACCTTTCTCAAGTAAATACCATACTAAAAGTGGGTTCAACTTCATTCATGTCCGAACAACCTTGGTAAATTTGCAGGATATAGACCTGCAGCTGAACATCAGGCTTTTTTAAATCTTTGTAGTAGTGTCTGAACACAACTTACACACATGTGTATATATTTTTTTACTGCATAAGGTTTTGTTCGGGTGAGCCTGCCTGTAATCCTTAAATCAAAAAAAACGTTGTTTTGCATGACAACATTTAAAAGTGTACAAAAATTGACCTCTGGTTGAACTTTCAATGAAGTATGAAACCTTGCGTGATGGCCAAATGTGGTACATGTGTAGTATTGCCATTGTAATAAAATTATCAACATGTGGTTTGAATTTTGAGCCATCACAAGGGTATGCCAAGTTTTGGGTGTGGTTAATGGGTATGTGTCACTAGTGTTAATTAGACTATGGCTTTATACCATGCAGATTTCACGATCAGTAAAATGATTGCTTAAAATGTTGGAATCTCTTTAGTCCAGTTGCATTATGATGCATTATGATGCACCCTACTTAGAAGCACAAAACATTGCTATGTTTTGTCAACTCCTGAAATTTCATATGAATCAACAAATGAGATTGCTTTTTGTGAATGCAGAGACACAGTAGCATTGTCACTTTGTTTTAGTTCAAAACACAAGGTAGAAAAAAAGAGTAGCACACCGCAAGGTTTCATTATAAAGCAACATTTCCTGCTCTACCAAATCCAAATCCAAATCAACAGTTTCTGTTGACTTTACAGTAATATTACTAAAACCAGGACCACACATTGAACACTATTGACCCACAGGAACAATAGAGCTACCCTCGGTGGAAAAACACTGGGTCCTAATAATAACTGGAGTTGTCCATGTGACTTGTTTACCATGCAGGCAAGCCCTGGCTTGCATGCATGCAGTACTTAGCCAATACAATACCTGGCATTACGCTGGAGTAAACCCCCTGGATTCGTGTGATCTTTGCCCTGGCACATCAAGTGACTGTTTGCTGGGGTTTGGGCGTCTTTCTGGTGTAGCATTTTTGAGTAGGGGTTGTTGTTCCCCTAGGGACGTAAATAACACCTCATCATGGAACTGAACAGTCCCAGAAGGATAAAAACAAAGCCCTAGATTTTATTGATAAATGAGCTGTGATTGAAGTTAAGGGGTAGCCCTTTATTTTATTTGTTTAACCACAATGCTAAATTATTATCATCAGTAAAACATGGGCAGTGGTTTATCAGATTTCAACATGGATTGTAGACACTCTGTGCCTAAAACTAAAATGAGATTAGCTTTGTTTATATTCGGTCAATACTCTCAAAACGTGGGTCAGCTGGCCTGGTATTAATCTTCATTGATTGTTACCGATATTTGTTGGATAAAGGACTATGTGCTTGAAGTGTAACCATCTGTTTGGCATTACTTGTTAGTTTACTGATTTTATTGATCACTCGTTTTCAAGTTTTTAAATGAAAATGCGGTGGCGATGACGATTGACGTTGGTCTTTGGTGGATTTTAATCTTTCATTGTTGTATTTGGAAATTATTACAATGGGAAATAATGAATAAATTATAGCCGGATTCAGTGCTATAAGAGAAAATTGGTAATTACATTGTAATTCGTG
The DNA here is from genome assembly GCA_037783545.1 of Henricia sp. BOLD:AAB3569. Classification (NCBI taxonomy): domain Eukaryota; kingdom Metazoa; phylum Echinodermata; class Asteroidea; order Spinulosida; family Echinasteridae; genus Henricia; species Henricia sp. BOLD:AAB3569. The sequence continues at coordinate 1,484,823 of JBBELK010000454.1, read as the reverse complement.
CTAAAATTAGTATATAGTTTTTAACAATTAAAAAAAAAAAATTGTTTTCCATTTGTATTTTCACCCAAGCTTGTGTTTTAATAGCTACAGTTCTGCAACGTAGAAACGAAAAGGGGGTCAGGATTTTACTAAATATTAAACATGTACAGTATATTTCATTTAAAATTGTAATTCCCTTAATATTGCATTTCCCTTGAAATGTGATCGCCACAGCTGTTTCCTTTTTCCTGCGAGCCTAAATCAATGTGGCCAAGTTTACAAACTTTAATTGTCCTGTGTCCAAACCCGTAAGAGGTGTGTATTTTCATTGAAGTCAGCAGTATGACCTAAGCTCAAGGCCGCATGAGGTGAAGGCAAAGGCTTGCTGTCAGTGGGGATCACAACTCACACCTGTTACCTCATCTTGCCCAGTGTGTTGTTATGCTCCATCAGCTGCTTATGGCTTGGGTTCATTCATAGAAAACCTGTCTTGGATAATAGTGTGTTGTAATGTTGGGGCACGTATACATCGTAAGGCCGGTTAAGGGGAAAGCCAACACAAATGTGAATTTGACATCACAGAGTTTTCATGCTGTGATTTTTATCTTTGCTGCAAAATGTATGTTGTCAGATTTATATTTAAGATTCGCTTTTGGATTTGCTTTCACGTATGAACTTCAGAAAACACCACAGTAGTAGGAAGCAGTGTGCCAAATGGCCAGTTTTGCACCCCTGTTCCCTATCCATACTTTTAGAATTTCTCAACCTTGTCTGTTCTCATTAAGCCGAGCATACATCGACATTGCAACTAAAAGCAACTCAACCGATCAGTTGCTGTCGATGTGTGCGTAGCGCGCTCATCGACAGCAACTGATGAGTTGTGCAACTAGCGGCAACTGGGAGCATCCAGCCATGTCCAGAGCACGCACATCGACATGGCAACTCGGTAAAGCCTAGAGTACATCGACCTTGCAACTGGAAGCAACTTTTGCTTGCAGTTGCTTTCGATGTGCACGCACATCATCAGATGCAACTAGTTGCAAGTATGCGTACCGGTATATCGACGCAACTGACAGCAACTGGGTACAACTACATGTAGTTGCCAGTAAGTAGAACGTACATGAGCAACTCGCAGCAACTGGGATATTTTCCAGTTGCCAGACCTTTTTAAGCAACTGATCAGTTGCTCCCAGTTGCCGCAAGTTGCTTCTATGGTAGTTGCCGGTAACACCAGTTGCCACTACTAGTTGCTTCCAGTTGCAATGTACATGAACGCTAGGCTTTAGAGTTAATTTTTAAGCAAGAAATTCTGGTTGTAAATTCACAAAATGCATTAATTTTTTTACTACACTGTTGGTGCTAACAAAAATCTCTTAACCCAGATAGTAACAGTGTAGTTACATGTAGCTCACCCCCTTCCCCCTATGCTCCCCCCCCCCCCTCCCCCATTGACAGCCCTGATTGGATCCAAATAAGCCAGCATGGCATTTGTTGTATGGAGTTGTGTGAATGGCCAGGTGTTGCACTAATTGGCAAGCAGTGAACCGTTGAATCAAAGATGCTTGTAGTCTCCAGTTTGATGGAATGTGAATTACCTGCCTTCTTTCTGCAAATCATACCTTTAAAACACATGATTAGGAAGCATGCATGGTCGATTTCAGCAACATGTTTGCGCATGTAGGCCCAGCATTTGTAGCATTTCCAGGGATGTGTCCTTGACATTACATTCCAAGGGACTGCATTTGAGGGCATCTAGCCACAGTGGTATCAAAACCTACTAAAAGTGCCCTATCTTTGGTTCAATCAAAAAATCTCTCGGTTAATTGTCTGAACTTGGTACCTGAAAAAAATATAATTCTAAGAACGGCAGTCTGCGGAGACTACAGTATTTTATAGGGCAGTTTACATCCAGTTGCGCCATGAGCATCTTTTTTGATGGATACCGGCGCATTTTAAATTTTCATTATTATTATTATTATAATACCGGTACATACATACCTGCCTGCGTGTAGGATGAATAGGACTATAGACCCACACGATTTGTAGGTTGTTTATTGCCATTATTCAGTGTGCACACAGCAACAAACGTATGCTCTATTTATGTAAATTAGAGGAATTTTTAGCATATAGCGCTGTGACGTCAGATAAACCATTTTCTGACTTACCCAACCATGTTTGAATGTTCATTTTTTTGGGTTAGAAAAAGTCCCCCACTACCGGTATGATCCGAAAATTGTATGTTTTCATAGCATGGTGTCTGAACACACGAAAAATTCTTAATTGTTTGTGTTCCCAGATTGTGTGAAAAACAACTTTTAGTGTTATTGAAAAAAACCAAAAAACTGGAATTTACAACCAGACAGCTTCCGTTTACCACACCAAAACAACAAAACTGTCCAGTCCTACATGTAGGCCTATTTATCAACTCTTCTGCTACAGCGCGCCATTCACAGCGGCTTGAGAAACAACTACTTGTAGCCCGAAAGCCACTGCATGTGGCTTGCTGTAATTATAAATGAATGGGGCCTTCATCTAATAACATCACCGACCTTGAAAAAATGTAGGCAAGTATCTGGGCAAAAACAAACATTGTGGTTTTTGACATTTTTTATAATCTAGCGACAGTGTTTGTTGAAATTAAAATTTATAGCCTGTCCCATTTTGGGATTCATTTTTTGTTTTTATCAATGCAAGTGTGCCAAATGCCAAATTCTGGATGCATAAATACATCGTTAATCCGAGGGGAAAGGATATTGAATTAAACATACTACACGTTGGACTCATCTAAATTTTCAATCCTGTTTGTTGCAAAGTGGGCAGACATCAGGATGGACGTGTCCGAACATGTCCTCACACGAATCTCATTGGCAGGGATTTTTTTTCCCAGAAAGTGGAGTACGATATTGCAGAGTCGTTGCTTTGAGGCGGATGTAGGCTTAAAGAAGGGGAAAGGGGAGGGGGAGTGGTGGTGATAGGTGTAATGTGAGTAAAAGTGGATGTTGTCCACATCCTAGTTAATTTGAATTTTGAATTTAAATTTTGGAGTTGAATTTTAAATTTGCATGACTAAGCTTTGTTTCATGTTATTACTTTTTTCCCAGAGCCAAACTGGTTGATTTTTATTTTATTTACCGGTGGACAATTTTGTGTATTGAATATATTTTTCCTAAAATCAGGAAAATCATACCCATCGTCCTGGCCTTGGTGTTAATTTGTAATTCCCCCCGTAGATCTTTTGATTTTCTACTGGAAGTATTCTTTGCAAACTCCAATAGATAACAACCTACATCATGTGGCAATGTGCCAAATTTCACGCAGCTGCTTAGCAGCAAATGCTGTTTATAGCAATTATGCTTTGCCAACATTTGCAGAGTGCCAGCAAAAAATACAGACGCCGTAAGATTTTACCTGGTAATCAGTTTTGTTACATTATGTGCAATTTCCGTGCTAAGTAGTATTTTTTAGCTAAGCAGCTCTCCATGAAATTGGACCTTGCCCTAGTGCCATCGTGAATGTTTTGCCATTTGTAATTAATTTTAATCTTCAGGTGTGCATTGGTGCTTTACACAAAATTAATTGAAAACGCATTTGAATCCTTCCCTGTTTGGTTCCGAACTTTGGACATGTTTGGACATGAAACTATACCAGTCATAACTTGCAAAAGCCTGTACAGTCAGTGGACTGAAACTTTATTTACAATTCAAAACCACATTTTTAGGAGCACCCACAGTGTTTGGTAGTTTTGTGGTAACCCACAGAAATGCACCGCCTCCTCCACCAGACAAGTTCATTCTTGTGCAGTGGCTGGTGTGTTTACTGGGTAATTTAATGCATAATGGCATTCCATTACCGGAAGTCGACCAATAACTTGAATACCTATGTTTGAAATGCATAAATTTTGTTTGCAATAATGATCATTCACAGAGGTCTTCATTGTAGAAAAGAGATAATACAAGGGTGGCACAAAAAGTGTGCTGTTCTATGGTATTGGAATGACACTGTATGGAATTGCCCAGTTATATATGTGGAGGGCAAAACAAAACCATATTCTTAAAGTATTTACGTGCATATTTTATAGAGACCGTGTTTACACTGGTCCCGAGCTTGGGATCAATTGATCCCTACAGGTATGAATGCGTCAGTGTTAACTGCAATGATTCAGAGTGCCGCGTTTACATTCTGTAGTTGATCCTAAGCGTGGCGCCAGAAGTTGCAGTCAAAGGTCTGCATGTACAGAACTATGTGCGCGTGTACAGTGTGCAAGGCCACTTAAATTTCGCGGGCTTTTCCCCCGCAACAGCTGTGGAGCGGATGCGGTAAAGGTTAATTGCTTATCTAACCGCAAACTGATTCCGAGCTCGGGGTTCGACCCACCGCCAACGCGAGACCAAATTCTCGGGTTCTGATCCTGTGCCAATTTGGTTCTGAGATCGTTTACACTCAGTTTGTGATCCGGAGCTGATCCCGAGCTCGGTGTTCTCACTTGTACACATGTAATCCATTCCAATGGTCTTATCACAACCACCAAACAGTTTGTGTGATTCTAGTCTCAACATGTCATTGCTAGGGTAACCTTTGACCTCCATTGACAGTCAATTTGGGCACCCCCATGGGTGACAAGCTGTCACTCACCATAAGCCCCTTTATTGCACTCTTTCAAGAAAACATAACTGTCCAGTGCTGTATTATCTTGGACATGGTCAAGCAACTGTGACTTATCCCAGTAATTTGTTAGTCTTCATTCATGGCTTGGAGGCCCACAATCTGTATTGACAGGTTGTGTGACTTGTGACAGGGTCTTTAACTGGGCCCTGGGGAATTACATAAGTGATTTTATGCTGTGAAGATATTGATGAGTGGAACCCATGGGAGCATATAAGACCAGGTGTTTTGTCTTGGTAGTGGAAATGCTATAGAGGTTCTTATTTCAAATTCGGAGTACAGGCTTGAATCTTTGTCATCTGCAATAAATCAATATTTTCTCCTGAGATGGACAGAAGAAAATTGACACACTTTCATTTGGGGGCTAGGAAGTGTTTGAAATTAACAGAATGGTAAATGATACCGGTATCTGTCTGAAATAGATGAATTAAAATAATGTGGGCAATCTTAATGGTATTATGGCCCATCATTGAAGTTAGTTGTGTTCTCACATTGTTATACTACATGTACAGTGAAACCTGCTATTAAGGCCACCTTGATAAAGAGGCGACCTGTTCATAGTGGCCACCGATTATTATGGTCCAAAATGCCATGTGTATAATGCTTTTAAAAGCAACCTTTATAAAGAGGCCACCTATTTATAGTGGCCACTATATACAATTTTCACTGTATTTCCTTTCAAAATTATTGATATTGTTTGTCAAATTATTTACAATACGGTGAAATAACATCCATGTTCCACAATTAAATTTTTTGCCAATTTTTTTTTTTTCCCTCTCAGGCGAGCGCACCTACGAAATTGCCTTGAAAGGCTAAAGGAAATAGTACCGCTTTCAACAGAGTCAGCGCGCCACACTACGCTGGGGTTACTTACAAATGCTAAGGACTTCATTACCGTAAGTTGGAGAAAATGTAGCATTTCCCTTGGATAAACCCCTGATTCATAAGACTTGGGGCAGAAGTGGGGAAGATTTTGATATATACATGTGCTTGTTGATACTGATAGTATACCAAGCAAAAACAAAAATGCACAATTTCTTCAGAAACTAGTTTACACTACCAGTATACTCACAATAAGTTAGAGATATTGGTGTGGTTAAATTTTGGAATTTTGTTTTTCATCAAATGACTGTTTTCACCTATTTCTGTGACAAGTACCGGTATACCCAGCACGATACGGTATGTGGCAGAGGGACTCCCCTAACGCCCCTATACCTCAACACACTCTTTCCTTTCGTTAATGCACCAATCCCCCCTAAAAACTGAAAGGAATTTCTTGGAAATTCCTTGGATGTTTGAGACACAATAGGGGAACAATGGTAGGGGGGGGGGGGGGGGGGGGGGGGGGGGGTTGGGGAGTCCGTTTGCCACATATCGTGCTGCATATGGTGACAAGGTGTGTCTGTCATGCAAATCAAAATGCAATTGTCTAATCGTATACATACTGTACATGTATGGCCTACAAAAATCATTCAGGTGTAATGCATACCCTCAACTCATCAATGCGTACACCCCACAAAATCCCTAACTTATTGTGAGTTAGTGTAATTTGACATCAAAATATTCTCATAACAGGTTCACTACACATTACTGCATAAAGCTTCTGTATGCTAAAAATTCCCACTCATATTTGTTTTAATCAAAAAGTGGAGAAATACATTGCATAATTTCTGTTGTTGCTTTGTATCTAGTTCATGCATGCAGGCTGCACAGCTTTATTAGTCCCAATTACCACAGTAATTTTTGTTTAGATCATAAATTACCCCATATAGGCCAGCTTCGGTTTCTCCCAAATGAATTTGGAAGCGCCAACAACCTATTGATAAACCTGACCTAGTTTTCCCCCAAATAAAAATAAGGCAAGTGGACGATTTCCCACAGGCCAATTCACCAATTCGCTAGAGTAGTCCTCACTGTCAGTACCCATGCGCTGTACTGTCACCAAGCGAGCAAGCTGCCTGTCTCCAGTATTATGCCCTTTGATGATGCCAGCGCTTGCTGATGGGGAATGTCAGGAATTTACCAGTGGCCTCCAGTTACCTCCGCTTTCCGATTGTTTACACTTGATCAGCTGATGCAGGGCCTGTGTTACCAATAGGAACCTGGGGTTGATGTTAAATGAGGACCCATGGACTTTTGCTGCTCCAATTTTAGCCGGGACTGAAATTGATAATCTGTTGTTTCAGTGCTATATTTGTTCGCTTTAGTCTAAGTTTAGAAAAAATTACGGGTTGAGACAAAATTAGAGGAGCCTTGAACCAAAGAGGTGTCAATCATCCCAAAACTATTTTCACGGTTCTACAAAGAGTAGAAGGGGGAGGGGGGTGGGGGCTGGGTGGGGCTAAGGCTGCACAGGTCTTTACATGCACTGTTAAATGTTGACACTTCATGGTACTGACAGAAAAATTTTAAAATTATTTCAGGGGGAGGGGGGTTTCTTGAAAAATACTTTCGGAAATAATTTACAAGTCGTATGTCACATAAGCCCTCATGCACTAAGCCTATTAGACAACTCAGAAATATTTTAAGTTTTTCCTAGTAAATTCTTCATATTTTTTCCCTCCAAATTTTGGTTTCTTCGTTAGATTTGCACATATTGATGTAAAATAAATCATTTTAAGGCAAAATTAGTGACGTCCGAGTACTAAATTCTTACCCTGTAGACTTTCTTTGTAGAACTGTGAAAATGTTGACAACTTTGGTTGGTCTCCTATGTTCTCACTTTTTACATATCATTGGCAAGTTCACAATAATTGACCTTTTGCAAGATTCATCTATCTTGTAAAGCCCATATCTAGGAATCTGAAGTGTAAAATACGTAAATTTATTTGCATAATTTGACAGGATCTAGAAAGAGAAGAGAGGAGGTACCAACAACACAAAGAGAAACTAGCGAGAGAGCAAAGATTCCTAAAGAGAAGACTTGAGCAGCTTGGAATCGGTAGATGCAAGATCAGACAAGATAGTACTGGCAGCTCGTCGTTAATGTCCGACGACTCGGAAAAAGGTAACAATTATGCACCTATCAATTGTTTCCCCCCTCCCTCCACCCCCTCTCTGGATAATAAGAGCGCCGTTAATACGACACTATCAAGGACGATTTCATATCCCAATTCCTTGTCTTTATCATTTAATACAAACTCTCTGAATAACGAGGTAATGTGCATTATGTGGTAGAGAATATTGCACCACACCCATGCGGAAATAAAATTGCTCGTTAATTTGGAAGTTAATGGAGGGACCTCTCTAACCTTTGTTGTGTTGGATGCCTGAGTAATACCATAACATTATGAGTGAGGGGGTTGGCTATTAAAAAGATACGATGTCCTTGATGCCCACTCACGTGTAAAAACAATAGGATCGATATTCTTTGCACTTGAGAAACATACCAAAGGGATAATAAAAACATGACCATCTGTTCAAACTAGTTTCACATTTTACTGGGCATAGATGTTAAAATTTAGTGATGTAATAGAGATTAGGTTGAAAAAGTGAAGCAGTCTGTACATAATGCACAGTGCATGAACGTTATTAGATCCACGTAAATTGTAAGGCAGTGCAGCTTTGGTGGTTAAATTGACTCTGCTAGTTTATTATGGATGGGTAAAGTACACACAGGGCCATTAACATGGTGTGTGCAGCGTGTTTCACGGTTCACTGGTAAAGCACCAAAACAAAGAGCTGTTTGTGTACACAGAATTATGGAATAATGCGTGCTTGGAAACATGCATGGTTTGTTTTCATAAATTATTTAAAAGGCCTTTTCATAAATTTCATGGAAAATTTGCATAATAGTTTGGTCCACACCCATAAATGAAATTTTTATTTTTGAATAATAAGCAGTTTTATGTGAGTAAGGTTAGGTCACAATTTTAATTCTGCTTAAAAAATTCCAAGGTTGAAAGTTTAGTAACTGTAAGTTTTAATTATTTGTTTATTTATTTATTTATTTATGTATTCACCACGTCCAACAGTGGAAGGACCGGCAATTACAGGAGTAGGATCATATATTAACATAGACTGAATAACTATCAGTTGAATTAGAAACTGCCAGACACCGGGGAATCCCTCCCCTTGCTCTGGGATCTTTTAAAGTGCGTTACCGAAACGTAACACACTGGACCAACGGCTTTACATCCCTTCCGAAGGACGGAGCAAGTGGGATTAAGTGCCACAACCCGTGGCCCGGAATCGAACCCACATTCTAGTACTGGCACAGGAACTTGAGTTAATTAAATTGTTGCTTGAAAACTATATTACATAGAATCAGTTCCTTTTACAGCAATGACCTTGAGACTGTACAAGTTAATGTACCTTATTATAACAGGAAATAATGTATTACCAAGAAAAAGAAATATTTAGGATCTAAACTTCCTTGTGAAAGTCGGCAAAATGTTATACAAGGAGCGCCCATAAATAATGCCATCGGGTTTAGAAAATTGAAATATGCTTTAAATAACCCAGGGATTAAAATAGTTTCCTATTTTTGGCACTGTAGGAGTGTGCAGGAAAGCCCCAGTCATGAATCTTTTAGCTGACCACCGCCTGCACTTTGTCCTACAAGAATATACTGCCAAAATAATTCCGTCCACAACAGCTTTGAAATCTATCTGTGGTCATCCACACTTTGGGGTCACCCAGATATGAGCCAGCACTGGGTTATATTTATGGCCCAAGCGGTGTAGCAGTGACAGTATTCCATAATAATATCCTGTGAATTTATGGCCAACGGATTCTAGGATGCATTTCACGCTCTGCTGTTTTTTCTCTGCTGTATCAATTATGCCCTCGAGCATTCCTCCTACCAGTTGTGGACTAGAATGCCAGAGATAATTGGGGCGGGGTCCAAAGGAAGTGAAATTGCACTTTCTGTAATTCTTCATGTGTCCAAAAGTGATTAAATTAAAATGTTGAGCCAGGATTTTGGTTGGATCAGCCAGGAGAGAAGTGTAACGAAATAAAAAAACAAAGGAGACCTGGAAGTGATTCAGAAAAAATTAAACACAGACGCATATTAATCACCACCAATTGTGGTCAAGCGTTGTGGAAACAGACATTGCTCATTATTTTGCCGATACTTTAACACATGTTTGTGGTACATGTATTACCTTGCAGAATCAATAAGCAGAATGAAAAAAAAAGCATGCTAGTTTTTCGTACTTGTTGGAATTCTTTGTATAATGTCACTTGCAAAGTGATCAAAATCGCATGCTCTTACTCAAAACTGATAGTGTCGTTTTCAACACCAGCTATTCTACAAATGTCTACAATTATTAAAAAAGTGACTGCATGCTAGGGATTGTTGAATTTTAGTAAAAAATACAGCTCGGCTGCGATTTACACAGTGAACAACTGGAGTGCTATCAAAATGAACCACTTGTTATAGGACATTTCTCAGCTGGCAATTTGGCACTGTAGAAAATGACTTGCACAGAATGTCAAGTTAAGTTTTGCGAGTGGCCTCTGTCGCCTTGCGGACAGAGTTCTAGTCTTATGAGTTAGACTATATACATGTACCGTAAAGAGCCTCTACATGTGTATGACCTGTTACCAAAAACTCACACATTGGTGCTGCCTATTCTGTGTCTTCATGAAAAGCAATCACCATATTTGTTATCATTTAAAACGTGCATTTATAATTTTATCCACTTCAAATTTGTACTTCCTCAAATGATCTTGTGACACGCGATGTAACTAGTTTCACTTTTCAGAGAACGACTTAAATACACCATTATATTGATAGTACCTCACAAATAAAGACATGCATTGTATAATGTACATAAAAGCCATACGATATATTTTTAGCTCGTAGCCAGCCCAAACAGGAACTACTGGAAATTGACTCAAACTCCCCCCTCCCCCACCCCCCTAGTCTCTTGTATAGTCTCACTATTCACCCCTTTTCCTGTGACACATATATAGCTTTCTAGTTGATCCCCCATATCCCAGGGAATGATTCATCAATATGTGCTTTTTTTAGTGCCCTAAGTTCTGCTATGGTCTGATATGAGGGCTGGCGTGTGTATAGACCCTTTGCACCAGCTGACATATTTGTGGTACAGTGAAAACACATCAGTAGGCACTCAAGCCTGAGATGGTCCAGGTTTAAGTATTTTGTAAAATACACTGACATAGGGGTACAGTGGCTGAGTAGTTTGTTCCGCAACACTCTGGTGAAAACTTGGTGTTTCAATACCCAGTTGTGGTACCAGTGCCCTTGAGCAAGGCACTTCGTCACAATTGTTCCATTCTTAGGATGGCATGTAAAGTCGTTGGTCCATTTTGTTGTGTAATGCAAAAGATCACAGAGCACGTCTTTGTGAAGAGTAAGAGAGTTACCTTTTGTTAAGTGATCAAATTCAGCTAGCAAGCTTAGAATCAATATTAATCTTGTTTATCTTGATTTTCTTTATTCCGATAAAGAAATTAGGATTCTTCCAAATTGTACATGTACAAAGACAGTGTGCCACAACCTGTTTTATGTAACGGCATTCTATCAACGGAGCTACTCAGCTCTGTACTGGGATCGTGCAAAGTTAACAACTTAGAGGGGGTAAACCTCTTGCTGAAGACCTTTTCCGTGTGCCTTGCCAATTTGTTAGTTCAGCAAAATGTGATGTTGGTTTTAAGACTCGTTCTGACCCTAAGCCCGTTATCTTTTGCACAGACGATGTTGATGTTATTGGGTACAACAGCGACAGCGACGAGCGAAGCTCATCCGAAATGACAGGGAGCGACGGTGGCCTTGCAGTAAGTACAAAGGAAATCATCATTATGGAGCCGACCTTCTGAGGTATCTACATCACTTCATGAATATTCATCAACCATCAAAGAGTATACCAGGTAGCCATCTGATTCATGAATATTCATCAAGCAGCAAAGAGTACCGAGGTAGCCATCTGATTCATGAATATTCGTTCCAATTCATGACTATTTGTGCCATATGACAAATCTGGAATAAGTATTATTATTGTGTGGTAAAGTACCCGTTGGGCCTTGGATGATAATGAATATTCATTAGGATGATATTGCTGCACAATCAGATTTATGAATATTCATGTGTGGCAGCCATATTTTCAAGAGAGGGAACAGGATTGGTGGTTGAACAAGTGTAGACAGAGCAAGCAATAGCGACAGATAACATGTTTATTCATTGCAATTTTGTGTTATTTATGTTTATTTTACAAGATAAAAACCTACATATTTAAATGAATTCCTCATCTTTGATGAATATAGGTGAGATAACTTAATTCCTCACTTAAACCCAATGCTCCCGGATCCTCCAAAAACAAATTGATTTTTCATACACCCTGGGAAGTTAGAGGGTAATTGAGTCATTCCTCTTTAAAATTCAGAAGTTGTGCAAGCAAAATTTTATGTAATTTTGTGTTCTAGGAACAGTAGCAGAGCCTTGGTCAATCGTAATACCGGTACACATCCCATACAATTTTGGCTGGTGACCCATTTTTGCTTAGCAAGTAAGTCTAATTGCGATACATGTATGCAATTTTTTTATGCTTTTAATTAACAACTCCTTGAAATTGGCAGAACTTTAGCATGCAACAAATGACCTATAAAACTGCTCTCGCATGAAATGGGTTGTTTCTGATTGGCTTGCTGACCCTGGTTCACTGAATGTTGTGCCATGGCTGTTGCGCTGAACAAGATAAAATGCCTGGGTTTTTTTCTGGCTACATCGTTATCAAGTGAAAAACTTCAACATATTCATATTTGAAGTACGGCATTTTCGAACGAAAACGTATAGATGAGTAGTTTATTGGCAAGCGCGTGTACGCACATGGGCGGTGACACCCTCAAACACTCCCGGATATTGCACGTGTCCGAAAGCAGTCTATATGGGTGTGTTTTCACCTGACTGAGCAAGATACTATTAATGCAGTTCATTTGGTGGAAAAAACATGCAACAATAGAACAGATATATTTACATTGAAGCCACCACCCCATGACCAACACAAGCCAACTTTCCCTTTGCCAACTCTGAGAAAGTTGGCATTGGTCCAATGAATGGAACACTTTGCGCATATTAAAGTAGATACTTGTTGGCAGAGATCCAGTTGACAAATGTAAATATTGCAGCCTTGCCAAGTGTCATAAAATATTGGCATTTGGCAAAAAGTTGTTTTTTTTCCAGGGAAAAGAAAAAACAACCTTGGGCTGGAGATAAGAATGAAATCTCTAAATGAGGATGGTACATGTATATCCTGAGTGATTATGTTCAAGGTGGCACAAGGATTTGCTTCAATGATACTGGTATAGAATATGCTAATTGTTTAGTCAATTGACCTGGCTGGTTTTGAGATTGAATAGGAATGAGTGGTTTTGCAATTTGTACCAACCCTGTTTTCATTAGACCCATGGCAGGCAGACTTCACAATCAAGTTTTCCTGGCTTTAAAGTGCATTAAAAGTGGTGATATCTAAATTGGCAAAACGGACACCCTACTCGAGGCCAATTTCATGGTGCTGCTATACACAAACATTTGTTTAGCACAGACTTTATTTGCTTTAATTTGCAAAAAATGAGTTGCCATCCCAATCTGTATTTGATGTGTATTGACTGGTATTCTGCTGCTCTTGCTAAGGACACAAGTTGACTTAAGGCCTGTCCGCAGTGTGAACATGGTCTATAGCAGTTACAGTGAAACTTGTATATAGTGGCCATCCTTGGGACTGTTTTTAAAAAATGACTACTATAAACAGGTGGTCCCTTTACAAAGGTTGCATTAGCATTATACACATGGCATTTCGGACCAAAGAGGGGTGGCCACTACAAACAGGTGGCCTTAATAGCAGGTTTCACTGTAACATTCCATATTATTATTATTATTATTTCTTTCTGGTATTCATACCAAGGATTCCTCAATAGTGCTCATTGCACTGTCACTCGTAAGCATGAGCTAGGAAACCCATGAAGAATTAGAATTAGAAATGGCCAGAGACACCGGGGAATCCCCTTGCTCTTCACGAAAGAATGCTCTGGGATCTTTAGAGTGCGTTACCATTACCTAACACACTGGACCAACGGCTTTACATCCCTTCCGAAGGATGGAGCAAGTGTGGTTGAGTGCCTTGCCCAAGGGCACAGGTACTGCAGCCGGATTTGAACCCGCAACCCCAAGTTTTCCCACATGATTGCGAGTCAATGGCCCTAGCCACTCATGCTTGCATACCTGTCTTGTCTAGCTTTCCATCCCTTCCAATATCCCCCATGACCAAATCAAGGACGTCTGGCCATTGTCTCCTGGTGCCCTACCTGTCCTGTTTTATTCCCAACCCATCATCATGTGGCCTTTGTGAGGTCACTGCCTCTGTTGCATAGTGAAACACATGGCGAGCAGTTACAATGTACTTGTCTGTTTGGAACAATGCATTGAATCGTAGTGTATGGAGCAGGAACTCCATACATTGACTAGTAATTGACCACTAAAGTGGAGAATGAAACATGCGCGTATTGTTATCATGGGGAATGGGCGTTGTTATAGCATGATGTTCTAGTGGTCCTCTAAGGTACTGCTACAGTAATCTAGCTTTTTTGTGTTTGTCTGCTCAAAAATTTGGCTTAAAAGCCATCATCAGTTTATAAAGCAATTTGACAAATTTAAGCAATGAACTTCTAAAGTTCAAATGGTTTCCATTCTGGTCTTTTTGTGAACATGTCGGCAAAGCCATAAATGCACAAACTCTTAAAAAAATTAAATAAATAAACCATACTGGTATTGTGCCCCTCGCACTATATTTAAAATTTATATTTGGTCCTTCCCCGTGGTCTCACTTTTTAAATAATAGCCTGTAAACCGGTTTTAGTTGTGAAATTTCAGACATTGATTTATGCCTCGTGAATATAATTTTTCAATTTTGCTTATAAAGTCATTGAATTGCTTTTATCAATTGAAGTCATTTGCAAGTAAAACTGTAAATTACACGCAATGCTTTCTGGTTTAGTGAAGACGTTTGATTGATAAGCCTGGTACCTAATTTGCTACACTAAGGCGGGCCGTGACTTGCAAACCGCAGTTCCGCATTAGACACTTTCAACCTGCCTAATCCATTAGTATTGCGCACTGACATGCTTATGCGATGGACAGTTAGATTGAAGCTGACCGCTTCTTGTAGTAACCATTGCATTATGAGTATCAAATCGCACGCGTCGGTCCGGCGCGGAGATCGATGGTCAGTAGCGTTAATTAAACTTCGTTCCCATGTGGGACTTGTGTTAACAGCAGTGCTGTTGGTTGCTCCGGGCTGCGGGAAATTTATACACACATGCATAATGACAGAGATTTTACTGACGTTGTATTGCGTAGAAATAACAGGACACAATGACCAGGCGTCCTAAGTCTGAAAATGGGTTGTTAGTGTATACAGGTCTCTGCGATTTGAAACTCGCATTTTATCGCTCTGCTTGCTCTGTGTACATGGTTTGAATCTACGAAATTGTTGTGAGCTCCCAATACACAGCACCACGTTCAAATGCTGCATTTTTGTCTTTTTAAAAGATCTAATTGGGCACAACACCGTCTAAATTTGTTTCTTGAAGCATCCATTCTCTTTTTGTGTGCCATTTGGTTGCCACAGAAATCTGGGAATGGACGGTACTCTTTCTATCTTACATTCAGGTATTCGATAACGAAAATTCTTGGAAGTTCCCCAGTTTTATCTGGAATATAAAGAGTCATTTTGTTATCGTTGAGTAGGGAGGCAGCACATAACCGAGGATGGAGATTTGTTTTTGTTTTTTCGTGCGTGGTGTGCATGTGTGTAAAATGCTTTACGGCTATAGAAGTTGTTGTGAACGGCAAAAAATCCTCATTTTATTTTAAGAGCTAATTGTAAACACTTTTAATTCTAAAATAATTTTTTTTGCAGTATTTATTTTAAATAATTTGCAACTAAACAGTTATGCACTAATCAATTGTTTCCCCCCGCTACCCCCCCCCCCCCCCCCCCCCCCCCCCCCCCCCTGCGCTGGGGGTTTGGTCACGTTTTTCATGGCCCAGGGTGGGGCATTTGACCCGTGTATTTGTATACAAGACGCGCATGTTTTGCACCCGAGGGTGGGGATTTTGTCACCTAAATGTTGCCCCAGAGGTGGGGATTTTGTCACAAAAAAAGTGACAATCCCGATACCGAGTAGGCCTTATGATTGAAAGTAATTTGCAGCTTGAACATGCACCAATTATTTTCCTCCCAAATTTAAGGTTTTTTTTGGCGAATTTCAGTGGAATTAAAATGTCCAAAAAAATTGAATATTATTGTAGATATAGTTCAATTCAGTCAAATTTTGTCACAAGGCTTAAAAAGCCCAGCTGTGGAGCAGACTAATTTAAATTCCAATTTGGCCCCAAAACCAAATATTGATGATATCTGGTTCAAGCTGCAATTTACATCACAAACACAGAATTAACAACCATTAAAGGCACAGGCTCCTCAGCAATGCGCGCCCGCCAAATGTGTGCCACGCAATACGCAGCTCCATAGCAAAGGCATGGAGCTGCGTGTTTCGAGCACGAATTTGGCGGGCGCGCATTGCTGACGAGCCTGTGCCTTTAATATAAAAACAGAATATCATCAACAATCTTCACAAAATGAAGCTGGCAAGTATTATTATAGCCACTACATTGCTCCTTTAATGATTGTAACAGCACTTAAAGTCGTGTCCTCATTTTGGCCAGCAAACAGTTCATGGTGAAAACTCTCCTCATAATATACAGCAGATGTATACAGCTTGCACACTAATGAAAGAGTTCACTCTTCACATGGCCATAGGGTTGATCTAGCCATGGCAAGGCACTGTGCATAACTCATCAATGAACGACCATGTATTGATTTCCAAAGGTCATATCTTGTCATGTCCTTGCCAGCTCAGGCTGACCATGCAGGGCTGAATTCATAATCAGCTGGACGCTTCGCTATTGGTCGGTCATTCAGTCCATTCATTCCGGTTTGGCAGGCTTCCAGATTCTGTCCAATGGCATGCAAGGTACAGGATGTGTTGTAAGGACAAGTGGTTATAGGGAATGCTTGAGTAAAACATGTCCAGGATAAACACTCTAAGTGGAATGAAAAAACAAAAATGCTGTTGAGAGCCACTTTACAACGTACAAAAAACACTACATGTATCTCACAACAACTTACATTGGAATATCTTTCGCCCCCTACATGTACACCTTAGATATATGTAGGCAGGTCTACATTTTCCCTCTCCCCACTTCCCTAAGAAAACAAAGTTTGTTATGGAATGGTACCCTGACACCACGCAATTACAGATTGAACCTCGAAAATGAGAGTACTGTTAAAGGCACAGGCTCGTCAGCAATGCGCGCCCCAATTTCGTGCCACGAAATACGCAGCTCTGTGTAGCAAAGTCATAGAGCTGCGTATTTCGTGGCACGAATTTGGCACGCGCGCATTGCCGACGAGCCTGTGCCTTTAATACAACATTTTGCTTATAACAAGGTTGCAGTCATTGTTTTTATTCCTCATAACACAAGTTTCCTGCAAAGTCCAAAAAGACCATATCGCAAATAGTGTTTCACCAACAGAGGGCACTCTTCTGCAAAGCACTATGGGATTTAGCTATTAAGACCTCTTATTAAAGGCACAGGCTTGTCAATGCGCGCGTGAGGCGAAATTCGTGCCACGAAATACGCAGCTCCATGCCTTTGCTATGGACCTGCATATTTCGTAGCACGAATTTGGCCTCATTGACGAGCCTCTGCCTACAAGGTTCGCCTGTATACCTCATGCATTATCCTTATAGAGCGGTTTCACGCCGTTACGGATCAGTAAACATCCTCCGTGTTTGTCCTCCAGATCGGAAAGAGAACAATAGAGCCTCATTTTTTTTCTGCTAGCACTATTGTTCTCTTTCCAATCTGGAGAACAAACATGAGAGGGTTTAGTGTGACCTGTGACAGCGTGAAACCACCCTACCGGTATACATAAAACAGATCAGTTGTCCCAATTTTAATTGTGTTTTGGCCAGTATAACCACTAGTAAATAAAAAAGATGGTTCATCTTCTAAACTAATAGTTTATTGTTTAATTTCTGTTGCACTGCTAATTATTTTTATTTACTTGTATTATTTTTTTAATTTGGTGCTATCGGCAACTTGATGAATTTAAATTTTGTTTGTTTGGTTTGATTGTCTGCTAAGCTTGAAACAATCCACTGCTATATGTAATTATTATTTATTAGCATGTTCGTGCATAAACAATTTAATTCAATTCTGGCAGTAAGGATTGCGTTGCGAGTACGTGGTTAAAAGGACCGAACGGTAGAGTTGTGTTTACAGGATTGTATTTAATGTTAGAGGCTTCAGTTTGGTTTTAAAATCCTAGATTTTAGACTGGAATAATAATAATATATTGAGGAATATTAATACAAGAACTTCTATGTTAACTGATGAGTTTACTTCTAAACAAACGGAAGAAAAAATGAGTGATTTAAATGAGTGATTTTTGAAGAAAGCAATGAAATTAAGAGAGAAAAAAATGGCTGCCTCCATTGTATGTACTTTTTGATATGAAAGTCGGTTTACCAACCTTGGTTCTGAGATGTGAAGTTCATTTAGGAAGTTGATCTACTGTGCGGGGAACTTTTTAGAAAAAAACAAAAAAAAATGGTTTGTTCTTATTAAAAACAAAAAGTGTCTCAATTTTGTAGATTGTACATGTAGATAGACTCGGAGAGTAATATCATTCAATATTTTATGTACATAAGAGAATAAAGGAACTCTGAAATGACATTCGTACCTTCTGTATTGTCTCTCCTTGTACTAAAAAAATAAAAGTTCTATTTCATGAAGATATAAATATTGTTGTCTCTAGTATTTGTTCGGAATCTGTGAACATTTTATTTTTTTATTCAGGGTTCAAATTGACTGACGGAGATTTCAATGATGATTTTAAAAACTGGAAAAAATTGGTAAAACAACTGAGAATTTTTCCTATTTTTCAAGACCCCTTTCCTCCCCCGAACATGTACCATGAAATGTCTACATTTTACAATACATATTAAGTCCTACACGGCCCTCGACTCCCCCTCCCCTTTCCTACGCTCCCCTTTCCTACGCTCCCCTTTCCTACGCTCTGTAGAACCGTGAAAATGTTGACAACTTTGGGCGACCCCTGAATAAAATCTTCCAATGTTAATGAAGCATGCGTCACTACCGACCATCCGTAAATAATGCTCTTTATTGATTTCTGACCAATATGGTCACTTCTGCCACACTGCGTGCAGATCTCCCCCTTCCCCCAATAACAGTTCATTAAATTATAGTCAGTCCTACCCCTAGGGTCATACATCTAAAATGCCTCTGTTTATGTAAGGAGATTTGCTTCTAGCATTGCAGTAGTAATATAGAGCTGTGCTACAGCTGTTTATAGGTAAACATATCACATTCTTGGCCATCATAGTGGGACCAATTAGTGAATTCTTCCAGGCACATACTCTGATAAAATTACTGGTAATGAAATTTGATGAGTTCTCTCATATTTGCTGGAACCCCCACAATGAGAACAACAACAATCGCATATTGTTTTCCTTTTTTGTTTCATCGTAAAGAGTAGCAAGGCAACTTTAAAACTAATGATTTTCACAGCATTTAAAAAACATTTCCCTCAGCAACTACATCATTTCTTTGTGACAATGTGACTGTCATGGCTGCCCGTGCAAAAGATCTATACTGTTAGAGGCCCAATGACCAGGGGTAATAATGTGAACCACTCAAATACATGATTTGTGTGCTATAACTGCTATATGGGTCTTTCCACGCTAATGGGCCTATTTGAAAAATAAGTCAATTCCTTTTAGATGTCTTCAGTTTATTTCAAACTTAAAGAAAGACCCATATATCAATATCCACATTATTGTGTAACATACTTGCTACAAGGCACTCCCCTTTCTCATACCTGCCTTGTAAAAAAGTTGTTTTCACACATTGGTGGTGTGCACTCACACATGAAATTCATTACCTGGGGTACAACTCTAGGTCAACTCAGTAGGGTGTGGTCTTTACATTTGGAGCTAGCATACAGAACAGTGAACACGTGGCCTAGGTTATGCTTGACATCAAATGCTTGTTTCACAATGAGGAAAAGAATATTGATGGCCACGGTGATATGAACCCAAGACCTCTGACTTGCAAGTACCAGCACTCCACCACTGGAGCTGTTTATCCTGACGTTGGCCATTTCCTGAAAGGTTCGACTGCCAGTAGTTGATACACATGCATCGTTTTTACAACAAGTCTGTATGGCTGTACTGTGAGTATGCACAACTCTTTCTACAAATTTAATGCACCTATCAATTGTTCCCCGCTGGCATGCATTTTTTTTACAAGGGCGCCCTCATGCCAACAAAACTAGGCCCCATGACTACCATAGTATTGTGGCTCAGGGAACCAGCCTAAAAAGGGTAGTGAGTTTGCACAATTTCTTGAAAGCATAGACACAGTTTTTGAATTGTTTTCTTGGAACGTAGCTGGGATGCTGAGCTGACTTTTACACAGGTTGGTTCATGTCATGCACATCCTTAATTACGTAATCATAGTGATAACGCCATTTGTAACCGTTTTCTAACCTTGTAATTTACCTTTAAACAGATTAGTTCAACTAAATGAAATCCTGAAATACCGCAAATGTTGATGTTTGTATACAA
The DNA here is from genome assembly GCA_037783545.1 of Henricia sp. BOLD:AAB3569. Taxonomy (NCBI): domain Eukaryota; kingdom Metazoa; phylum Echinodermata; class Asteroidea; order Spinulosida; family Echinasteridae; genus Henricia; species Henricia sp. BOLD:AAB3569. The sequence goes on along the minus strand of JBBELK010000454.1, from coordinate 1,464,501 downwards.
ACTTTAAAACTGCTATATAATTGAAACCACTTTAATAAAAAAAGGTCAAATATACAATTCTTCCAAGTCTACGGTCATCCTTATAAATGTATACAAATTACTTCAGTATCAAACTTCTTTTTTCCCAAACAAAATCACCAAAATGCTCATAAAGTGTCTGCTTTTACGAGCTGCTGCAAACCCACAACAGTTAACATGACACACTGGTCATAAATCATGCAGATATTATATAGCCAGGGGGCTACAACGCTGTCCAACTACTTGAATAAAATGTCATTTTTATTAGCGAGAGCAAATTTATGCAGCCAGCAGAGCTCTCAACCTTTCGCTGGGGCAGTTTGGTGATCTAATTTTTGTCCAATTCAATTTGGGACCCCCTTGTCCCTGCGCGGTGTTTTGTTTATGTGACCATGGAGGTAGGACCTATTACTCGGATTTGCTCCAAATTCAACGTGTTATCGGGCACATGCACACCGCTAGTACATGTATAGAGAAATTTAACCAGATTTTGTTATCTACAACATAGGCTGTAATTGAACCCTTTTGAGACAGAAATTTGTAATAAATTGGAAGCAAAGATAATTTGGAAGCAAATTGGAAGCAAAGATAATTTAATACCTAAAACCCTGGATTTTTAATTTATTCTTCTTTCTAAAACACTGACTTATAGATTTCACATGATTATAAGCTGACATTTGTAACATACACCAGTCCTATTTTCGAACAAATGTTATAATTTTGAATATGTAATTTTAAAAATAATTTTTGAAAATATTTTGATTTTTTGCTTTTTTAGTTATTTACTTTTTGATGTAACAAATTACAATCTATGACTGGTTTTAAAGTGAGTATGTGTTTTTTTTACATTTTTTTCAAAGTGACCACTGAAAATTGTCAACAAATTTGGGGAATTTTAAACGTTAAATTTAAACAAAACATGAATTTTCAGTCTTTATTTTGGCAAAAGCAATTACTTTTTCTCGTACAATTATGCTTGTAGAGAAAAAACATATGGTATTTGTTTTCGTATACATTGAACAAAGGTTTGAAGGAAATTACCTCCTGAAATCAACAGATCATCCAATTCTAAGATATACTTCCCACTTGTACTTCTGCGAGAAATGTTGCATTTCTGAGATTTGTTCAATGTAGAAGGGAAAAATACCATAAATATAAACAAAGGGTAAAGGGATTTTGGTCTAGATAAATCAATAAATATGGAAATTTTGTTGATGTAAAACGTACGCAAGGAGAGATGACTTCATTAAAACAGAAATTTGGTCTAAATTTAAACATCTGTTCCCAGATGCAATCTCCAGTGTAAAAGGGTCTGATTTTATCATCAACTTGATTATAATTCAAGAACCAGATGCAAAACTCACCCATCAGTTCTGAAAGCCTTATAATGAGGGTAAATATTGAAAAGGAAACACAGATTTCCTGGCATGAAAAACAATTACCCCAAGAGAAAGGAAGAAAATATTTCAGGAATGATTTTTTTCTGTGAAAATGTGCATGCCATACACTTGCAATAGACTTAAAGGAGTACGACCACATTTTTAAAAAACCTGGATTTCGTTCTAACCTAACAATCATATAAAATACCCCCCCAAAATACTACCCATGGGAAGAAAACAGGAAATTTGCAATCTCCAATTTGGATGGATGTGAAAGCAAAAAGGTTGGTGTAATTACTGCACTGCAACGGATAAATTAGTTTACAAAACATTGTTGGATTTTTGACGATATCCCTAGAAATATACGGATTGATGAGGGCACGAAATTTCAGAATGGTCAGTATAGGCCTAATGAGAAAAGAAATATGACACATGATATGTAATCAAAATCTCAACAACCATAGGAAAAATGGGGGGAGGGGTGGGTGGTGGTGGGGGAGAGCTCAAAAATGTTATCTAGTCACGCTCCTTTAAAGGTACTTTTTTCTGAAGTCCATGAAATTTTGTACCTACCCATTTTATCATTTGCAGATGGAACAGTTTATAATTTTTGAAACCACAACTTTAAATTTCTACAGAAAAATATCACTAAACTATTTGGCTGAAATTTCAGCTACATACATGTACATAGATCTGCAGCAACATCTCTGAAAATCTTTAAAAATCCAAACATGGTTTTGTGACAAGACAGTGAGTGCTAAAAAACAAACTGACTCTACTTTTTGTTGAAGAGCCATGCAAAATTAGGAAATCTTTGTTGAATTTTCGTCAAACAAAGCAATTTCCCTGAGTGCACAGGGTCTTTAGTCAAATCAATGTTTCATAATAATTTGGTAGAAATTGTGAGCAGGAATCGTATTTGACCTTACAGCAGTACAACCAAATAAGAAATGCTATCAAGCGAAACATGCGTCGGATAAATTAAGCGTCCAGGGGCTGTATAATGACAGGGCTCAATTATTACTCCATTTATTATTTATTCGCATCATCGGGTTTGTTTGTGGGATAAAAAATGGACCCAACACACACATCAGAAGCTCAAATACTAAATATTCATGAGCCCTAAAGGACTATCCCTTAAAGATGTATACTTTGAAAAATAATTTTGTTTAAAGAAATATTTTCCTTAAATATCTTTTAAACGAGAGATAACAAATTGAAAGTGTGAAGTCACAAAACAAAAGTAGGCCTCAATGTTACTCTGGCCTTGATTCTGTCAAAAGTTCAAAGGGCACTGAGGCCAACTGGAGGGGCACCATGGCCAACTCTGTTCCAAATGTGTACTGGTTACAAGCCTCATGAAATTTAAGAGGGCATGTTGGCCAAATTGGCCTCAAAGAGTATACATCTCGAAGGGGCATCAGGTCCAACTCAGTAGGCCATTGGCCTTGGTGGCCTCGGTTAATGCCAAAGCTTGGTACATGTACTTGATAAGTTTTTGATGGCATCTGGGGAAAGCACACAGCATACAATGCTAATAATACATTATGCCCGAAACCTATTATTTCTATCGACCAATACGATTCTCACATCAATTACTAATGAGGTTCAATGTATTCCATGCACTTGAAATATTGTAGCATTGCAATGGCTATGTGGTTGGCATGGCAATAAATCGTTTGACGACATTGCCAATTTCGATAAAAATCCCACTTCCCATGCCGACCAAAAATGGCAGATAAATTACCATGGTTACCATGCATTAAGTACATGTAGCTAATCCTAAATGGCCTGTCTACCTGTTACATAAAGTAGTTTCATAATTCACATTTCTGAAAAAGTACATACATGTAAACTAAGGACGTTTTGTTGAACATTTAAACGAAACCCAATTTTAAAGAATTTACAATAGTTTTCAGAGGGTTATTTGTAATGACTTAATGAAATTGAAATAAATTCATATAGGGTCGTAGTAAAATTTTAACCAAATAAAAGGTCAACGATTATTTTGAGGGCCTAGGGGTATTGTGTAGATTGCACATGCATCTATAAACACCAGCAACAATCTTTAGTGTCGGCCTAACGGTTAACCGGTTAACCGACACTTGAAAGAATTGCAAACCGGTTTTGGAATTAACCGTAAATTCCCATCCTTGAAGTAAACGCCACTGTCCAAATATCCATTAAAGTATATACACTCTATAGTTAGGTCTTCAAAAACCTCATTTTAGCAAAGGTCACTTTCACTCTACGAAGAGCACTACACATTTTAATAAATAAAAATGAGGTCAACAATTTTCAGCTGGGAAATAATGAAATGTGCAGGGGAGCACAAATCTAATGAGGCATATGGACATTGCGACCATCCTGCTATTAAAGTCAAAGGATGCGACCGAGCGTTAAGACATACATCTGGAGTTGGAGTGTGCACAATGCAAGATGTAATCAAATGAACTCCATGTTTAGGCCAAGTAAACAAAATGGGTAGTTTCTTGTCCGGGGGTTTTGTAAAAAAATTGAATATTTTGAATTTTTTTTCACATTGTGAACGGATTTTTACAACATTTCTGATAAGGCTAAAGCATTAAAGGAGTTCAGAAAAATTGATTTCGTTTTAACCTAACAATACCTCCCCAAAATACTACCCATATGAGGAAAACTTGCAAAATTCCAATTTGGTTGTGGAAGCAAACAGGTTGGTGTAATCACTGTACTGCTTTATGGAACCAGAAAAATTAGTTTATAAAACATCAGTGTTTTTTTTACGATATCCTTGAAAACGATAAGGATTGAGAGTACGAAATTTCAGAATGGTGATGAGAAAATATATGACAAATGATATGGTATCAAAATCTCAACACCCATGTGGAAAAATGTGGGGTTCAAAATGTGATCTGGACATGCTCCTTTAACGCAGACAGAAGACACATTTTGAGCAGCTCTTTTCCAATTAGCAAACAGGAGCTAGTGCTACAATGTGCGCACGTTAATACAGTGGCAGGAGTTAAAAAGTGTATAGCATTGAGACTGTCGGCCAGGAAAAAAAGGATGCAAACGAAGACGAGAAACTAAGATTTATTTTTGCTTAGCCCCTTTATTTTTCCTCCAAGGGAGAGTGGATGTATTTAGTCAACAAATAATCAGTTTGGAATTTGAAGGACAAAAGGGAGTTGTTTGCTTATTAGAGACTGAGCAAAGATGAATCATGGGGGATAAATGGAGCGGTTGTAGGGCTAAAATAGAGAGGCAACTTGGCTGGTCCAATTTTACTTCACAAGTTGACAATAAAACGTTTGTGACTTTTTTTGTTGGCACTGGTTTCAAAATGATCATGTACTCTGCAGGGGGGGGGGGGGGGGGGGGGGGGGGGGGGGGGGGAGGGGGGGGGGGGGGGGGTTGGGGGTGAAATTAACCTATAATTTAAGCATGTGACATGGGCAGTGCTACTAGTCTAGCTGCTAGGCAATATTAAATTAATACAACATTGAAATCTAGGGGCTTTTTTGGAGCGAGGCAATTACACGCCAAGGTCATTTCGGGCAAATGTTAGGCTCTATTGAGAGTGAACAAAGCAATATATCCGCCGGAGGTCGTGGAAACTAGGCCTGAATATCATCACGATGGAACAGCCATATGTTTACTTGCACGACTGGGCCTGATTAGACTGGATACCTGGTCTTATAAAAAGGACTGAGCAAAGGACAGCATCTTCTTGTAATGAAATATTATGTGTAGCATAAAGATGCTGATTTATTGTGTATACCACAAGATGACTGGTATACTGAGATACACCTCCCCCAGAGTGACACACGTAATAATAATATATTTTTTTATCATGCACAAATCCATCAAACAAGGTGCTCAGGGCACTCACAATTTTACCCCCGGCCATTGGGCTCAATTATATCATTCCATGATTAAACCTTCTCAACTCCCTGAGGAGCATGCAGCCCCAGCACCACGGCAGTGCCTGTTAGGCACTCATGAGCTCATCAAACACACAACGCATTCACTACCCTCACAGGTACCTATTTGCTCCTGGGTGGAGAGAGGCAATTTATAGCAAAGTGCCTTGCCAAAAGGGAAAACACCACGGCACAGCCTAGATTCAAACCCACAACCTGTAGAAATAAACAGGTCTTGAGTATGATGCGCCAGACCGCTTGGCCACTGATCTGTGTACACAGGGGTTTATGGGGTACTTGCATTGTTGTCCTATTTTCTCTAGAATTCCTCTGTGGGGTACCACTGTTCCTTTTGAATTTCTTTATGGGGTACCATTGTTCCATTGTGTTTTGTACCCCACAAGTGTGTCTGTGTTAGACCACAGTTCTGACATGACACTTAAACAAGGTCTTGCACCCAGTGTGCCAAACTTCAAAATGTTGAATGATTACATAAGCCAGGGTGAAGATCTAACATTCCTTAGGAATTTGTGAAGAAATTGTACATAGACATTGCCCAAACTGGCACCCTACCTCGATGATATAAAAATCTGCTCCGTCTATTTGTGCCCAGTATATTTCTAATTATAGCTAGGTTCTATTTAAAAATCTTGACTCACTCCTTCCGGTTTTACATACTGTTGCAGGAAAAAAAATACTGATTCAAAAAGAAAAAAATATAGGACACTGGCAGTTTTTTGATTTACTGATAAACTTATGCTATATATTTGCATATCAGAATCCAACAAAAATAAATTAAGTCTGCACCTGCATTAACCCTAACTCCTTGGTCCTGTGGGAAAATCGTGTACAAATTGGAGGATTTGGTAAAAGAAAAGTTAAAAGTAGCATTTATAATTTAAGCTGAATAAAACAAATTACATGTAAATGATTTTTCATCCATCATGATCTTTCTTAGGTCAACTTAATTTAAACAGGATACAAAAAAATTAATTTGGTTTTCCATATTTCCAATTTTGATGGCAACAAATCAAGGTTAAATACATTGGTTAAACTATACAATGTAAAACTGTAAAGCAAGCCAACACAAACACTGACTGTCATGACTCTACTGTACAATATCTCTTGGATAATTACCACTGTAACTTTAGCTTTTACGAACTTTAAAAGCACTGTCCCACAATGGTGTGTAGTACAACTGGCTACAATTTGTAGATCTAGTGGGGTACCGTGGCCGAGTGGTTTGGGTCATTGACTCGCAATCTTAGGTGAAAACTTGGGGTTGCGGGTTCGAACCTCCCCCCGGCTGCGGTACCTGTACCCTTGAGCAAGGCACTCAACCACACTTGCTCCATCCTTCGGAAGGGATGTAAAGCCGTTGGTCCAGTGTGTTAGGTAATGGTAACGCACTCTAAAGATCCCAGAGCATTCTTTCGTGTCTCTGGCCATTTATAATTCTTCATGGGTTTCCTCACGCTTACGAGTGACAGTGCAATGGGCACTTTAGAGGAATCTTTGGTATGAATACCAGAAAGAAATAATAACAATAATATTTTTTTTTTTTTTCAAAACAACAGAAAATTGCTTTTGTTAGCAATGTTTTCTGCATATTTATGATTGTAAGTATCGCTGTCTCAAAACAAATTTAGGTAGAATGAAAATGGGATTTGTTGTCTTTGTTTCCCTGATAAACTCTTCTCTTAGGTTATCTCAAAATAACTTTAAAAATAATACTCAATATAAAGTCAGCAAGCTAAAACTGAACAAACGGTGGATACTCACAAACATTAAAAACCAAGATTTGTTTACGAATCGACAAGTAGTTCAGGGTCCTTAACATGTGTCTTGAGGTACTTCATCATACCGAATGTCTTGACTCTACGGGTTCCTGAAAAAAGATAACAAACAGACAGGAAGTTTTACTTAAAGGCAGAGGCTCGTCAATGCGTGCGCGAGGCCAAATTCGTGCCCTGAAATATGCAGCTCCATAGCAAAGGCATAGAGCTGCGTATTTCGTGGCACGAATTTGGCCTCACGCGCGCATTGACGAGCCTGTGCCTTTAATGATTGGTCAAAATTTATCTCACATAGTTTTAGTCATGATCGGTTAATAATTTGTCCCAAGTATGTCTTGGTATAGGTTGAAAATGTGCGTATCAGATTCATGGGATTTTCTATTTTGTTTTGTGCCAATAAGTCCAGTTTTAAAAAGGAAATTATATAAAATGTGGCAGATGATATCCCCAAAATAGGATTTACGTGATTATTTTTCCAAACTGTTTAAGTCACAAATAAAGGGTAGTATAATGGCTGTCTGTATCAGTGGAATGTGATAATTTAGGCAGTCCAGTATTTTTTTCCAGGGCTGCACATTCAATCAAATTTTTCCACATGTACTGTACCTATTAGTCAAATCTCTTTATAAAAAGACACGAACGTTATTATGACAGGAACGTTGTCTTATCAGAAGTTGAAAAGCATATCTGGAACTTAAAAATGTTACTTGTTCAGCATTACATGTCAAAATGACCCGAACTTTCTTGCATAGTAAAGCTTTCTTTGATATCATTAATATTTCTGATGACGTCAAGAGTTACCTAAAAGATTGCATCTCAACATTTAATCATCTCTAATGACACTCGACTATAAATACACAGACACACCAATCCCAAGCAGCTACCTAACATGCAGAAACAATTAATTACTTCTTGAAGTCAAAATTTGGGGGAAGGGGGGGGGGGGGGGGGGGGGGGGGGGGGGTGGAAAGACAGAAGTAATCGGATTTGAGTCCTGTTAATCCACGTGGCAGATAAGTTCTTCCGGATAGTGGCAGCTTATTTTTTGTCCCCTTTCAATGCTCCTTCAGGGGTGGATTTGCGAGTTGGGGATTTCAATTATTGACAATGCCAAGTTGTGAGCGAGAACGGCTAAAATGAAAGAACACACTTAGGAATTACACAGTGGAAAGATGCTATAATAAACACTGCTATGATGAACATTCTGCTAAACAGTGAACATCACTCATGCCTCCCGACTAATAAATGATGTGTTCATTTGAACGAACAATTTATAACAACCACTTTTTATAAAACCTGTGCTGTCTTATAATGACTTTCAAATGTAATTGTATTGACCAATAGCAACACGGGATGAGAGAGAAATTATATGGTCCGCATCAGGATTCAAACCCAAAACCTAGGCATGATGCACAACCAGCTAACCTTTTTTGCTAAACATTTTTTAAGCTAAGCAGTATTTTTTGCTAAACAGCATGAAATTTTGCCAAATGTTTTCCTTGGATGCAAACTGTGAAAGGACTTTGAACTTGTCATACATGTAGAATAATTTTTTCCTTGTAACAATATTTAAAGGTGTCGCTGTTTTGAAAATAAGGGGCATTCTGACGCATTCTTATGAGCTCAGGACCAGTGTAAACACGGTCAGAATATTGTATATCTTGAAGGGGCATCGGGACCATTGGCCTAGTGGCCTTGGTTAATGTCAAGGCCTAATATTGATAACAACCAGCCTTGAGAATATTTGTTGCAGAATAATGCAACTAAATAGGCTAATATAATACAAAGTGGGTGTGTGCGCTTGCATCATATGTCCACCAGCTGTGCAATGAATGAAAAGGGCCCTGATGTGTAAAGAATAGCTTGGGGTTATTGACCGTGAGTTCATTTATGAGTTCATATGAATAATGGAGTAAATGATGAGGTCATTACAGGGGATATATAAGAGGTTATCTATCATTTATTCTTGGTCATTTCTTTATCAGCAAATATTTCATCAATGTTTCCTGTTCAGCTGGTCTTTGGAAGGTTTCTGTGATAGATAGGGATTATTGTTTTGTAACATAAAGTACATGTACTTTAAATCCAATTCAGATATTGGCAACCAGTTTCAAAATAAACTCGAGATATACGCAGGATTACAATGCATTTTGATAAAATATGTTGATTTTGTGAAAGCAAAATACCCATAGATTGCAAATAATGTGACTTTATCTTCACATTATTTCTTTAAATGGAGAGAGAAAAAGAATATGAACGAAATTGTCGCACCGAGGCTATGGGCACCGTTCATTGCAACAGGGTTGAAATTTTTTAGGGAGTTTATATGGCAACTGTTTTTTACTACCTCTGGTCTTGGCCTTGCTGTCCTTTTGCAGTCTTCCCATAGACATATACATTTTGTATACTACAGTAAGTGTCCTTTTCACACAGTGCAAGAGGCCCCAAGAATGTAAAAATGGTGTTGGTCTTCAGATAGAACAGAAAATGAGGCTTGCAGAAGGACAACATTTAGGAGAATTTGACGAATCAAGCTTGCTTCTTCAATATTACAAATGGTCCATGAATAGAAACTGCCACACCACTCAGCTTAATTGTGAGTAAATATTATTTAACGTCCGATCTTGTATCATTTGCAATGACCCAATTTTGTTTTTCATGAGTTGACAAAAAAAATCTTACTCAAAGTGTTGATAGCAATGGTAACAAACACCACATGAATTAATTTCCATCCAAAATGGTATTTCATGTTGGAAATTGACAACCGAAGGCGGGTTTCTAAATTCACTTGTACACAAAATCCATATATAGATTTTCAAGGTTTTCTGAAGTATTGATGCATCTTAGTATCTAACATTTCTTGAGGCTAGTTTACCAACATTCTTCCTTAGATATGTTACACTCATATTCCACTAATCTGTAAAAAGTTATCTTGCTAATGATACATAGGGCCTTTAATACTGTAGCACAGCCCTGATAAACCTTAGTGTGTAACCCTCACTACCTGCAAATCTGTCATTTCCTAAAATAATATATACTGTAGGTCCCTGTTTCTAAGCCAGTCAAGGTTGGCCACTTTCATGCATCAAGCAAAACATCCTGACAGCTCTTTTGTTATTGGTCATTCATGCATGTATTGACAAGAAGAATATGCATATATGCTTGGAAGCCATCTTGACAAGTGATGACAAATACAAACAAGCCTAGGTACCAGCAGAGATCTGTATACACGAATAACGTATTGCACTATCATAAAGCTGGGCAAAAGAGGGCGCTATAACTGGAATGCATACTGAAGTTGACACCTGTATAATTGTTAGGCTACATTGCAAAATGTTGTACTGTACTTGTACCTTGAAAACAAGTACAGCAGCCAATTTCACAAATCCTTGCGCAAGACCGCTTGTGCAACCTTTTATTGCGTAAGCTGCGCAACATTCATAAAGCCGGGCAAAAGAGGGCGCTATAACTGGCATGCATACTGAAGTTGACAGTCTGTATAATTGTTAGGCAACATTGCAAAATGTTGTACTGTACTTGTACCTTGAAAACAAGTACAGCAGCCAATTTCACAAATCCTTGCGCACTGCGCAAGCCCGCTTGTGCAACCTTTTATTGCGTAAGCTGCGCAACATTCCGGTGATAATTACACGCAGCTAGGCCTATAATGCTTATGCCATTTTCAAAAGTTGCGCAAGCTATGAAATTGTTCTTGAAATCGGCTGCAGGCTGTTAATACATTTTGCTGATAACAAGGAATGTTTTAGGTATGAGGTCCCAATCCCTTGTTCTTCATAGTTTTCATTCCTGATAATAAAAGGTTCCTGTTATAACAAGGGAATCTGCAAAGTCCGAAAGGATCTCTCATAATAAATAGGTTTGACTATTTGTACTATTGTATGAAACAAACCTTTTACTCAATACCCATCAGAAAGCTGTTTTACATTAATAGCTATCTTGTAAAAAAAAACCTGCTTTTGCCCTTTCTTAACAAAAGAATCCTGAACGTTAAGAAATCAAAGACAACATACCGAATACTGCAAAGAGCTCATCATCACAAATGTGATACTGCTTGTTCTTGGGGTCCTGAAAAAAATAAACAAAAATATTATTTTTGTATGTACAGGGTCCCTTTCAGACGTCACGTTTGCACCATGCAAAATTTAATTGAATTTAACGGAAGTTCACAACCTTTTCCAACACACCTAAGGTATTAGAGAATTTTGAAAGTTACTTACGCCGAGGTTTCTTTCTTTGATGACTTGCCACATTTTCTTAATGACATCCTGCCGCGACATCTTAAAGAAATGGTGAAGGGAAAAAACACAACATTTATTTCAAGCTGATGAATTTCAAATTTAACAACAGAGCTCTTAGACAGTATTTACGATGCAATCAACAAAAACTATGAATGCTAGGATAGGGCGACAATTTGTGTGTAAAAAAGCTATATTAGGGCGACATGCTCAATAGGGCGACATTTTGGTGTCGCCCTAATATATATATATTTTTAAATCATTTATTTAGGTCAAAAACAATTTTTTTAGGTCAAAAACAATTTTTATTAGGACTAGAGCTGTTTCTCTTTGGTCTGGAAGCATTTTTGGAAGCTTTGGGTAAAAAAATAAGGTGTCATTTTGAGTGACTCTTGCCGAAATTTCAGTGGTCCCCGGGCAGAGTCTTCCCGAAATGTCGCCCTATTGCGGCATTCAGAGTTCTTACAATTATTATTTCAAGATAGGCCAGTGAGGGTAAAATTGGCAAAACTGGCCACTTTAAAAGGGCTGCATTAGTATTATATGCCTACTATTTATGGGACCAAAGATGGATATTTTTTTATGGCCACTACGTACTACAATTTGGATATCACAAGCAGCCAGTTAGTGAGATAATGAATCAGCTAGGATTTGTTATGAAGTTGAAAATAAAGCAATGATGAGTATAAATACCATTACCATAAACATTCGCCACTAATTCTTCCTAGTAATATGACATGATGCCCCAGAAAGGGTAAATGTTGTCATTTAGCAATGAGAAAAACCAAGTTTTTCTTTGAAAACACCCAGGATTTTTATGTCATGCTCCATAGACTTAAGCCGTGTCCGCATTGAACTTGTTTTTTTGGGACGTTTTACCAAGACGATGTTAAAATAAGAAATGGCTAAATTTTACTGCTGTCCGCATTTGGACTTTTTGACACAGTAACATTTTACCGAGACTGTGGGAGAGCATGCGTAGTGTCCCTTCGCAGTTCGACCTTCACAGCTCGGATGTACGCTTAACACGAAGAGCATTTTTACCGACTCGCTGTGTCCGTGTTGGACTCATCGTCTTGGGAAAAGTTCCCTGGTCAATTTTCCTAAGCAGAAGTTGGCCAGGAAAAGTAACCGCTGGATTCAGGAAAAGTTACTGAGAGGAAAATGTCCTAGGCCGTCTGCATTGGACTTAAGATGGGAAAAGTACCCATCGTCTCGGTACGTTTTCCCAAAAAAAGTCCAATGGTGCATGGAATCTCAACTGGCGAACGTGTATGGTAGTTTTTCCCTGTCATATCCCAGCGTATTCTTACCCGATCAGCCCCCAATACGGCAGCTAACTTGGCTGATAAGACCATTTCTTTGTGATACCCAGCTGTGAAGAATGAAAAGAAACGGGAGTTACAAGTTTTTGTCTGATTCCAAGAATCTATCTTTTCCCAAAAAACCTAAGAGATTTTTAGGAAATGGCAAAGAATTTTGCTTGCAACAAACTGTTCATCTGAGGTCATATTTTTGGGAACTCCAAGTTTCTTTTTTAAAGCCCAAATACATCATTTGCAGTTACTCAACATTTTACTTCATGAGTTGACAAGAAAAACCAGACTAAACAAATTGTTTGCAAATTTGTTTTACCATTTATTCAACGCATAAACCATAAATGGATATTTCAGATTTTCTCAAGTATTACTGCACCTGTGTTGCTGAAATTTCTACAAGGACGTCTGCCAACATTATTCTTTAGTTATGTAATGCTGTTGTTCAAGTTTTCCAATCATGTAATGTTTCTTTAATATTTTTTTGCCCCAACTTACTTGCTTTTGGTGATTTGGAGCCCTTTTTAGGTTCTTTCTTTTTTGGCGTTTTGACTTGACTGCGTCTTCTCTTCGATCTGCCCTCGTCTTGCAGCTTGCGTGCGATTTCTTCGTCGTTATTGGTTGTTTCTGGGTCACTGTCCGAAGTATTATTTGATTTTGATTTCTTGGTTTTGGTGGGCGTTTTATCACTTTCATTTTTCTGTGGACATAAAGCGTAGAATTAAAGTGTGACATCAGTTGCGTGGCAACTGGGTCTAAACATTGGCTGGTAATCCGAAACGTCCATTGCTAAAGCACAGGGAAACAGTTCACTGGTTTTAGTGTAGACCCAGTAACCTTGGCAATACACTAATTATAAGGGGGACGTTTTCACATCAGTCCTCTAGACAGAGTTAGTTTCAGCTAGCATTCAGTTTCACCAAGAAATTCAAACTTCAGAGTTTTTCCTTTGGTTACAAAGCTGTAGAGTGTCTGATCGTTTTATATGATCATTTTAAAACTAATCTTACCTTTGATGATTTGTCTTTATGGTGGGATTTCTTCTTTTTCTGTAAATATTTCAGGGGATTTTGAAAGACGTCATGAAAAATAACTAATTATTAAGGCAAAAAAGAAGTGAAGATGTATTTAAATAAACAAACAATTTTGTCAAATGCAAAACCTTGAAATCTTAGAAATATAATCCACTCTTATAAAAATTAAACAACATATTTTTCCGGCTTAAAGGTACATCTTTTCATACCTTGCATCACTTTTGGGGACACTCATTATTGCCCCAAATAACCCCTTTTCAGGCAGAATGCACCTTTAACTGATAACTGGCTTGTAACTTAAAATGTATTCCCCTGAGGTTTAATTTGACAATAAACCAGATGTGTTAATGGTTCAAGAACACAAGGCCTCTGTGTGAAATGCAGTTAATACTAATAGTAATAGAGAATAAGGCGTTATTATTGATTTTTATTATTGAGTACCTTTTCAGGTGGCTCTGGGTCGGAAACATCATCTTCGCCGTCGTCATCATCAGATGCATTCTGGGATTTGTCGTTCTTAAGTTCCGACACCAAAATTCCCATCACAATGTCATCGATTTCTTTCTTCCTAAAATGGAAACGTCAACAAAAATACTAAAACGTACTACAAACTGTCAGGTTTGACAATACATAACATAACCAGAGAGTACACATATTACGTAAATGTCGGCATAGTTGCCAGGTCCATGACATCACCTACCTATTCATTAGTGATGATCAGTTATTGTTCATCAATAGGGTTGTGAGGTCACGGACCTAGCGACTATGTCGACATTTACGTTGGAAACAAATATGACCAGCTATAAAAGAAAAGAATTAATCAAGATAGTGTACATGATTGGAAAACTGCTACAAAGGGCGTTATCCCCATGTGTGATTGAGGATGTGTATGATAAAAACCAACCTGTGTATAAGTTAGTCTTGGCCCAAGACTACTCTAGTCGATATTGGTTTGTGTACGCGTTGGCCATTCCCAGTAGTGGGCCCTCTTGCAGCACTAACCTCACTAGAGTAGTCTTGGGAATTTCTCCGGGAAGTTCAGCATTGGGGGCGGTACCGTTTTATGTAAATAGCTGCAGAGGGTTTTATGATGGCACACAAGGGACATGGCATACCACAGATATCTTTGCAAATATTTGCAATGTCGCAATTATCTTCATAAACAAATGTATTTTGCGATGTCATACGCCTTTGCAAACATGTTTGTAAATATATTCGCAAACATTTGCCAAGAAACTTATGCCACCGAAAATATTAGCAACGATAAAACGGTCATGTTCGATGATTCTTGTAAGCCGCCTTATATTTTTCAAACCATTCGAAGCGCGTGCACGCGGTGTATTTGGGTCACGCTCTGCGGTCGATGCGCTGTATTTGGGTCGCTCGCTGCATTCCCACGCTCTGCTGTATTTGGGTCACTCGCTGATTGGTTCCTAGGAAAGCCTAGGCAAAAACAAAGAAAAAGTTAAAACTTCCGGGAGAAATTCCCAAGACTACTCTAGTGAGCAAAGACTGGTCCGTTAGTGCTGCAAGAGGGCGCACTATATGGCCAACGCGTACACAAACCAATATCGACTAGAGTAGTCTTGGGCCAAGACTATGTATAAGTCAGCTCAGTACCTCATCTACGTTCTAAGAAAACAAAGAAAAACTGTGTCTATGTTTTCAAGAAATTGTTCAAAGCCACTGTCCTGTTTAGGCTGGTTCCCTGGCTATACTGCACAGAAAACATAGCCATAATACTATGGTAGTCAGGGATCACCACCAAAAATAGAGGCCTAACGTAAATGTTGGCATAGTCGCCAGGTTTGTGAGGTCGCCACCCTATTCATCAGCCATTGTTCATCAATAGGGTGGCGAGGTCGCGGACCTGGCAACTGTGCCAACATCTATGTTAGTTGTCAACCTTGTACCTAAGAGACCCTGCAATTGAATACACCCAGTAAGAATTGGCAAAAATCCTAACCTCTTGGACAAATCTGTTTTAAACTCCGTCTCCAGTTGCTCTCGAATCTTCTTGGAGGAAAGTGTGGAGAGATCAGACCCTCGCACAATCTCTGCAAACAAACACAAAATGGATTTAAAAGTAGAATCACTGTAATTGGGTACGAATTCCGTTCACTGGTCGCCACTGAGATGCCGTGTGTTAAGTCTATGGAACATGGCAGAAAAAGTTTAAGTATTTTCAGGGAAATTGTTGAATGTTTTTCACTCCTAAATTCACTTCCCCTTAAAATATTTACAGTACACAATTTTGGTGGTTGAGTCATTATTATAGGCGAAAAAGTGGCGACCAGTAAACAGAATTCTTTCCAAGATAATGCCCCAGAAAGTTGGCAATGAAACGTGATTTTAGCATGGATAAAATTGTATAGGCCTAGTTTGACCCCTAAAAATCCCATAGTGCTTTGCAGAAGGGCGCCCTCTGTTGGTGAAACACAATTGGCGATATATGGTCTATGGATTTTTTCCCTCCAGCTAGTCTAACAATTACCAAAAACTATACACAATTCTTTTGTTGGCAAGAAAGGCGAATTTGCCAGAGGGCGACTTTGCCAAAAGACATGTTTATCAGTGGGTATTTGGGGGCGATTTTACCACCAGGCTCGGTCCCATGGGATGACGGTAAGAGTATAAAAACATACTGTACCTTTTATTCTTCCACGAAATATTTCACTCATGGCGTCTTTATGATTTCCACCTGGTAACTAGCAAAAATAGAGTTTGCTTTTTCATCTAAACCCAGGAAAAGTCTGTGAAAAGATCGCCCCTCGCCTCGTTCATTCGACTCTTGCATGTTTTGACACTTTCAATTCATGAGATTGGCTCCCTGCCATCGTTAATGAGTAAATAGGTAGCTTCTTCAATAAGAAAGATTTGAGGGACTCTTGGACCCAGACCCATGGCTAAGCTCAAACTAGAGAGGGCGCTCTAATAGGTACTCACAAATTAAACACTCCATTCGTTCCACTGCATGCAAAACCGCATTTTCATGGACCAAATTCACACACAAACAACGAAGTTTTGCCAGTTTGGAGCGTGCCAACAACTGCAAAATTAAGCATGGATGGGAAAGATTGGCCTGAATTTCAAATCAATCGCCCTCGATTCAATCAGGTTACTTTTTTTGCAATTTTACTTTATAATTTTTATAATTCTTTTGTGGGTATTTTTTCCGTATACATTGAACAAAGATTTAAAGGAAATGATCTCCTGGAATCAACAGATAATATAATTTAAGGATATACTTCCCACTTGCACTTTTGTCGCAAATGTTGCTTTTCTGTAGAAAAATCACATTTTCTCCTTCAAAAATTGCCTTCAGTGCACAAGATAAGCATTCACGCGCACGCGCCGTGCCCTCTGTTGTTGCGCTTATGCACGGACCGCTCGCACCGTTTTTTATGTGCCTTACTTTATGCAGTAATTTTATCATTTATTTATCTCAGAAAAGCAATATTTCCGACAGAAGTGCAAGTGGGAAGTATATCTTAGAATTGGATGATCTGTTGATTCTATTAGGTAATTTCCTTCAAATCTTTGTTCAACGTATACGAAAAAAATACCATTTTGTGTTAACATAATGGACAGACAAAATGGTAAGAGTTGGGAAGTTCATCCGAAATTGACTCTTCTACCATTGGAATGTGCAGATTTGATGAAAAAAAACCCCAACATTTCGAGTGGGAAACATTTAGGATTTTGTGAGGAAACACTCAGAAATTTTTCAGCCAGTCTCATATGTTTTGCATACGGTCTGAAGCCATGATCAACTTTCCAATTCTTTCTGATGGCTTTACAAAAAATAGGTTTTTTTTTGCAATTTATTTAGCTGAATAGGAAAACTACAGACAAGAATTTCTTTTAATATTTAATGTAACATTTGCGAAGAAGCCAAGTACATAATTAAAAAAGTTTTGACATCAGTTCCATTCACATGTTTACTGGTCAACATTGCCGCGTGGAAAATATGGGGCATGTGTATGGCAGAAAAAGTTTAAGCATTTTCAAAGAAAATGTTGGAAAGAATTGAGTAGTTGATCATGGCTTCAGACCTTGTGTACTAAAACATGAAACAGACTGAAAAAGTGTAAATTTCCTTTAAAAATCTGAAATTGTTCTCACTTCTTACCGTAATTTGTTTGTTTGTTTTATCAAATCTGCACTTATTCCTACCTGGATGGAATTGATAATCCGTTTTGCGTTTTAACTTGGCATCGTTGTTTTTGTTTGTTGTACATTCAGGACACCTTTATGGGAAGATATCGTCACTTCTTAGACATCATTGACCCAAGAACTCTCTTTGTGACAAAGGTAAGTATTTATTTGTAGTGACCAATCAAAGAATTTATTTCAACCAAATGTCTACTAATGTTTGCATTTAAATTTCTTTCAAATTGCCATTTTAGAAGCAGCTGGACAATGCAGTGGCCTTGCTTGATCAGTTTAAGAATGGTTCGCTGCCGGAAGGGACAACCAATCAGCATCTCTGGAAGGCCCAGAAAATCAAGCAGGTTTGGTTATTTTTTTATGTCCGTCTTATTTGGGTTTTGTCAGTCTTATTTGAGTAGGCTTTGAGCTCGCCGCAAGCCCACAAAAATGAATTAAATAAAATGTTTTTGTTTTTTTAGCACACATGTCTATAGACCAATCCGATAAGGTCTCCTTCCCTGTATATCCGCCATAGCTGGGGGGCGTCCAGTGCATGGGCTGTGCGTTTTGTGTTGCTGTTAGAACGAAAAGCGCTCATCCATTACATGCACGAACGTGCCTCCTTCGCGTACACGCGACGCGCCCGCCTTCGCGTACACACAACCCTACAAAGACGCGCAACTTGTTCGAAGTAAACAAATGCCGCTTCAGCAACAGCAAAAACATACAGTTCATTAAGTGGAAGCCCCCCAGCTATGGCGGATGTACAGGGAAGGAGACCTTAGTTACCGTATTGGTGTATACCAGCAGAATACTCCTGGCACTGTTGCCATTATTATCGCTGCTGTCTTGGAATCATCAGAATCATCTTGCTTCACCTAGGAGTGCTGCCCAGCCAAATCACACAACTTATCAACACTTCGATTCTGACATCTCCCCTATGGCTGAGTTCCCCAAATTAAAATATCACCTCGGTCGACAAGGCCATTGAGATTAAGTACCTTGCTCAGGAACACACGCATTTGACACAGTGGGACTCGAACCCACAACCTCTGCATATGAGTCTGGCTCAGAAATTTACATCATTTTTCACTCACTGGTGTATTTTTAAAACAGTGTAATTTTGATGAATTATAAATCCAATTTCTTATTTTGTTTTACTTCAGGCGATCATTCATCCGGATACAGGACAGAAAATCTTGATGCCATTCCGAATGTCAGGTTGGTACATCACTGACCCTTACCTTACGTTCATACGACTCCATCTGCAACAGAATTTTCACGTTCATTTCCGAAAAGTTGTGGTGTTTATTTTTGATGATTAACGAGAGCTAGACCTCACTGAATCTTAATTTTGGAAAAATTTCTGCTTTAATAGCACAAAACCAAAGCTAATATAGACAGGAAAACAGTTTTGCTCGTACCCAGCACTGGTAAAGGGGCTTTCATTGGACAATTTTGGTGACCTGCCATGCACAACAGTTACCCTTTTTATGTTCTGTTCTCTCGTTTGCAGGATACGTCCCTTTTGGCGCACCTGTTGTAGTTGGTATGCTGCTGCCCAATCAGACGCTAACTTCAACACTTTTCTGGCAGGTACGAAAAACTGTTTTAATATCCTTTCAATTTATATTCCTGTGGAGCGTGATCCAAAACTGGTAAACACTAGATGAAGATTTCAAATTTCTTAAATTAATCAAAAAAATACCTCGATCTGTAAAGAAATGTCCATATTTTACAATCATATTACAAAAATTAACAGAATAAATTTGACTTGGTACACTGTGCCATCACATTTTCAAGAAATAGTTAAAAATGCATGTAAAAAATTGCCTTTTTGTAAATTTTATTGATTATCTGTCCCTCGCGCATAAAAACAACCTCTGCATAAAACTGTAAAGTCAATTTCAACATGTGATAAACTGGGTGTGTGTATTAACATCAGTAGAAGGTAAACAAACAGGTTCACTTTAGTTTTCATTTGTTGTTGACTAAGGAAAGGCATTTGTATCTTGATTTCCGTCCCTCACACGTGATGGACGGAATTGGATCACGCTCTGTGGAAAATGTTTTGACACAGGTGACGAAAATACTTTGATGATAGTTTTTTCACAAGGGTTGGAGAAGGGCGGAGGTATGGTGGGGAAGGGGATGGAGAGGGGGGGAAGAATCTCACAATGGTCATCCCCTCTATGCTAACAAATTTTGGTGTATCATTACACCAAGTAAATGAAAATTAATTTATATATTGGCAATAAACTCTTCCTGCCATTGTCTTTTTCCCACAGTGGATAAACCAGAGTCATAACGCTTGCGTCAACTATGCAAATCGCAATGCAACAAAGGTAAGATTTGTACGTAAAATGGTTATTCATAGAGCATATTGTGACAACAACCCCCTTCTATCACCTCATTATGTTGAGGAACAACTGCAATACCGTGATTCGAAACCACCAGGGGCCAATTTCATAAAGCTGTTTAGCAGAAAAATGTGCTTAATCAAAAATTGTTTACTTTATAAAAATGTGTTATAATAGTCAAAATTGTATGTCAACTTGTTTTTCACAAGAATATCTGCTATTCTTGCTAAGAACACAAGTTGACATACAATTTTGACTATTAACCCATTTTTATAAAGCAAATAATTTTTTGATTAAGCACATTTTTCTGCTAAACAGCTTTATGAAATTGGCCCCTGTTGGCTTCATAGTAGGGCGTCTGCACGTTAAGCTGAAGGTCCGCAGTTCGAATCCCGGTGGAGCCAAGTAGTTTTTCACTGCATCCAGATTTCCCAAACTCGTGGAAATGATTTGTCCACATTTTTATCGTTGATTTTTCATGGATATCTCAATCAAAATCTACTGCATTGGCGATTCGAGAAAAATATTCTTAGAATTGGAACGCAATATTCGGTGTGCTGCCTTATCACCATGCCAATTTATCAAATAGTGCATTCTTAACTTTGCTCAATTGTACTGTGCACCCATACAAAACATAGTGCAGGTTTATCAGCTAGTATAATCTCTTCCAGTTTGCCAAAGGTCTCGGTTCGAGTCCCAAATGTTTGGTTTCTTTAATAATATTGATCTTTCAAGGTAAATTCGACCACTAATGCAGATAATAACTCTTTATTACTTAAGAAATTATCTTTATTTTAAATACAAATTAGAGACAATTGTAAAAAATTGTTTTTTTTCTTTCTTTTTTTGAATGCAGACGACTTCAAGCAGTCGCTTTGTGATGGGTTATTTTGGAGCCGTGGCCAGTGCATGTTCCATTGCAGTAAGGATTTTCCCCTTCGTCAAAAATTATTTGAAAATCACAGTAAATTGCTTTTGCTGTAAATGTCACCTTCTGAATTTGTTTTTTTATTTACCATCAAGGCAGGCCTTAACACATTCCTCAAACGTGCAACTGCCTTCACACCGACAACAAGAATGGTCATACAGCGGTTTGTGCCATTCCCAGCTGTGGGTAAGTCGGAGGTAGTTTCCAGTGTTAATTCCCCCCCCCCCCCCCCCCCCCCCCCCCCCCCACCCCCCCCACCCCCCCACCCCCCCACCCCCCACCCCCACCCCCAAATGTCTCGTATACCTATTTGGGGCAACTTTCATAAAACCTGGGACCAATTTCATGGAGCTGTTTAATAGCCCATTTTCCGTTAACCGAGCGTCAGGCTATTTCATAGACATCGTTAACGGTAAGCAACAGAAAACCTGTCATAACCGCAGAGCCAAACTTTGCTTAAGATAGTGAAGCAACAATGGTGGTTTTCTCATCTTAACAACGAGATGTGGAACGCACATGTAGCTAGAAGTTTACATTCCATAGAGCTCATTCATTGGACACGACTGAACTGTCTTTATTTTCAAGTTTTTCCTGCTTACTTTCCCCAGCGACAGCCAACGTGTGCAATGTGACCTTGATGAGATTCAGTGAGATATACGATGGCATTGATGTGGTGGACTCGCAGGGGAATGTGGTTGGAACATCAAAGATAGCTGCAAGAAGGGTGAGATATTGCTTGTACCTGTATCCATTTTTTTAATATTGCGATATTGAGAAAATAAAATTGCAATATTTATACATTAAAGGCACAGACTGGTCAGCAATGCGCGCGCGCCAAATTCGTGCCACGAAATACGCACCTCCATAGCAAAGGCATGGAGCTGCGTATTTCGTGGCACGAATTTGGCGCGCGTGCATTGCTGACGAGCCTGTGCCTTTTAATTAATATTATTGTTGTGGGGTACCATGGCCGAGTAGTTTGGGTCACTGACTCGCAACACTCAGGGTTCCTTCCTTCGGAATGAATGTAAAGCCGTTGGTTCAGTGTGTTGTGTAAAACACTTAAAAGATCCCAGAGCATTCTTACGTGAGTAAGAGGCTTACCCGGTGTCTCTGGCCATCAGCTGCCAATGGCGCCACCCACCTATGTATCTCAATGTTTAGGTGGAACATACTTTTAAGCTTAATGCAATTATTATTATTATTATTTCCTTCTGGTATTCATGCCAAGGATTCCTCAATAGTGCTCATTGCACTGTTCCTCGCAAACGTGAGGAAACCCATGAAGAATTATAATTAGAAATGGCCAGAGACACCGGTGAATCCCCTTGCTCTTCACGATAGAATGCTCTGGGATATTTAGAGTGCAGTACCATTACCTAACACACTGGACCAACGGCTTTACATCCCTTCTGAAGGATGGAGCAAGTGTGGCTGAGTGCCTTGCCCAAGGGCACAGGTACCACAGCCGGATTCAAACCCGCAACCCCAAGTTTTCACCTATGATTGCGAGTCAATGAACCAAACCGCTCGGCCACGGTACCCCACTAGTTCAGCCTATGGGCTTTGTTTTGTAAGATTTATGCAAGATTTGTATTCGTTTGGTGTTGAAAACTTCCGCTGCCTGCGCTTTTGTTACTGTTGTACAGTATTTTTGTATACTGTACTCGGTCCTGCGTTGCACACACATGCAGTGCAGTCACTCGGTGCGATGTTTTTCAAAGCCATCCAACATTATATAATTCTCCTTTTCAGGCTTTAGCAGAGACGGCAGTTACCAGGATAGCTCTACCAGTTCCAATTCTGCTGGTTCCTCCTATTATTATGACGTTCATTGAAAACAAGTAAGTCTCGACATTATTTTTTCTCACTTTGGCGCTAATGCCCAGTTCAATTGCATTTCAGCAAAAACTCTCACGATTCCTTTTTATTCCTTTGGCAGGACGAACTTCTTGAAGCGTTTCCCACGGTTTCATTTCCCACTTCAAGTTGTGGTCTGCACCGGAGCCTTTGCCTTCGCTTTACCATTGGCTATCAGCCTTTTCCCACAATTCTCACAGGTAAGAGGGGAAACTTACATGACCAAATACAGGATGACATAAGAATCATATGGTTCTCAATGGGATTTGAACCCAAGACCTCTGACACACTGGGCAGATGCTCTACCAACCGACCGACCCCCCAACTTACTTCAAAGGTGATGAAATTTTGATACCATATATGTCATATTTTTCTTATTACCATTCCGAAAGTTTGCACTCTTAATCATTTAAATTAGTAATTTTTGCGCGAGTCCATACGATGTCAAATAGATATAATCTACACATACCACCAAAAAAGTCATATAGTACATGTCATTAAAAGAAAACTTTGTTTGTTCTTCAGGCAAAATCTTGTCTTTGGCTTTTGTTAATTTAGATTTCAACATCGAAGCTCGAACCTGAAATCCAGTCAGCAACTGTTGAGAAGACGGTCAGTTACAACAAAGGGCTATGAAGTGAGTCTGTTTAATTATTCATGAGCACTTGTTAATTATTTATGAGCACTTGTTGAATTATTCATGAGCACTTGTTGAATTATTCATTTGCACCCAAATTTGCACCATAGAGAGCTTTCCAAAACCTTTCAAAAATGCATGAATATTGAAATGAGTTGGGAAGATCAGGGTTAAGCCTGTAGAGTTATACTTGACCAAGTCCATCCAAATCAAGCCAAACCAGGTGTTGGAGTTTGATGGAGTTGGGAAGGTTAGGGTTAAGCCTGTAGAGCTCTACTGGACCAAGTCCATCCAAATCAAGCCACACCAGGTGTTGGAGTTTGATGGAGTTGGGAAGGTTAGGGTTAAGCCTGTAGAGCTCTACTGGACCAAGTCCATCTAAATCAAGCCAAACCAGGTGTTGGAGTTTGATGGAGTTGGGAAGGTTAGGGTTAAGCCTGTAGAGCTCGACTGGACCAAGTCCATCCAAATCAAGCCAAACCAGGTGTTGGAGTTTGATGGAGTTGGGAAGGTTAGGGTTAAGCCTGTAGAGCTCTACTGGACCAAGTCCTTGCAAATCAAGCCAGACCAGGTGTTGGAGTTTGATGGAGTTGGGAAGGTTAGGGTTAAGCCTGTAGAGCTCTACTGGACCAAGTCCATCCAAATCAAGCCAAACCAGGTGTTGGAGTTTGACAGAGTTGAGAAGGTTAGGGTTAAGCATGTGGAGCTCTACTGGACCAAGTCCTTGCAAATCAAGCCAAACCAGGTGTTGGAGTTTGACAGAGTTGAGAAGGTTAGGGTTAAGCATGTGGAGCTCTACTGGACCAAGTCCATCCAAATCAAGCCAAACCAGGTGTTGGAGTTTGACAGAGTTGTGAAGGTTAGGGTTAAGCCTGTAGAGCTCTACTGGACCAAGTCCTTGCAAATCAAGCCAAACCAGGTGTTGGAGTTTGACAGAGTTGGGAAGGTTAGGGTTAAGCCTGTAGAGCTCTACTGGACCAAGTCCATCTAAATCAAGCCAAACCAGGTGTTGGAGTTTGACAGAGTTGTGAAGGTTAGGGTTAAGCATGTGGAGCTCTACTGGACCAAGTCCATCCAAATCAAGCCAAACCAGGTGTTGGAGTTTGACAGAGTTGTGAAGGTTAGGGTTAAGCCTGTAGAGCTGCACTGGACCAAGTCCTTGCAAATCAAGCCAAACTAGGTGTTGGAGTTTGAAAGAGTTGGGAAGGTTAGGGTTAAGCCTGCACTGGACCAGGTCCATTCTAATCAAGCCAAACCAGGTGTTGGAGTTTAACAGTGTTGGGAAGGTTAGGGTTAAGCCTGTAGAGCTCTACTGGACCAAGTCCATGCAATCAATTGACGGAATCTGGAAGCTTCGAAACTAGAAAAATTTGCTCCCAGAAAAGCAAATTTCGCAAAATTTGGTTCTGTGATTAGTAAACAAAATAGTGTTTTTAATTTTTAGGATTCGGAATTCATTTTAATATTTTTGGTGGAAAAAAAATTTCTTTAAAATATATTTTTGCATTTCACAAAAGTCTTCCGGATGAAATGTGGAATATTTCTCAAACATCTATGCTTGAAACAAATTTAAAGTAATTTTCATGCAAAATATTCATATTTCTAACTATTTTTTATATTAAAATTACAATTGGTAAAGGTTTTGATATACATATATTTTATATTTGCTAAATATTTCATAAATATTTACGTATTCAAGATCTACATATAATCTTGGTGCATTATTCGCTATAAAACTTTACTATTCTTAGAGTAATCGAATTAGTATTGCTAATATAAATAACAATGACAATGAAATTGCTTTTTTTGGTACAATTTTCTACAATTATTGAAACAAAGGTGCTTGACATATATATGATGTACTGTTGGTATTTTCCTCTGCAATGAAATTAAATCTTTGCCCAATCCGACGAATGAAAACTACGGTGTATCTCCAACATGTCCAAGGTATTTACATGACGTCACAATATTAATACATCGCAGTAACAATGGAATAACCACAAGAGGGCGGGCGGGCTCATTAAATGTTGCTCGGATTACACTATAGGATTAAAATTTCGCAGAACATTTCTCATTTTCCAATTTATAAAATAAGAGAAAATTAAAAAGTCATATTTTATTTGGCAACAAACAATCCAGTCAAATGACTCCAGTAACCAACCAACTTTTCAAGTGCGCCCTCTTTTGAGCTAGAAAAGCGAGCCCTTTGTTCAAAGCGCAGGAGTCATTTTCGTAACTCCATTATTCTGCAAGTGCGCCCTCTTTCGACATTAACTTCTCCCGACGTGTAAAAACAGCTTTTCTGAAAGGTGTAGTTTTCCTTTCAGAGCAGAATAAAACTATAGGCCTACTTCTTATTCGACGTAAAAATTACGAAAACAACATTCATTTCCTATTCCCCTTCGGTCACAGCATAGATTTTTTTTGTATTCGAACAAAAGTATTTGTTGATCAAATGTTTGACAAGCATTACACGTGTCTTTAATTTACTGTTTTGCGCCACTGAATGGGAACATTTTGTAATCATTGGCGGTAAAATTTCATGGTGCCGAACAAACGCATGTTTTTAATATCCGTTGGTAGAGGAAATACTGGCGAAGTACGCATCGCGCGCCTAGCGTGTCTGTTTGAGCTCGGCCGCCTAAAAATGGCGCGTACTGCCCGCATGCATTCGGGCATTCCATCCAGATGGTCACTCTTCTTATTATTGAACGTTGCTTATTGGAATTACGACCCATTGATCTCGTCTTAACTTGTATGAAATTGAACCCATGGTCCCCAAACTATTAAAGATGAATTGTCTGTTTTGGAGCTGATTTTACCGTTAAAAATGAATTTAAAAATTGATAATTGTTTTCTAAGGGTTTTAAATTTTCAAATGAGATCGCTGTAAGAGGCCACCAATGAAAACTTATAGGAAACACTAAAGGTGAAATTTTGAAGATTTTTGGGGAAAAACTGAAATGTATCCACTCTGTTCTGATAAAGTGGTATTATAAGGAAATTAAGTGGCCATTTAAAAACTCCAAGCGGTGTCCCCTTGCGTGCCCACGACTATAGACAAACTGTTTGAATTATTGTGTCGTTTTTTACTCTAAGTTTGAAGCAATTGTAAAGATTTCTGAGCAATATTGGTTTGCTATTATACTGCCGAAACTGGGACACGGGCCGAGAGCCTCTTTGAAAGAAACCAAGATTTGCCGAACCCAATTTCCACACACATTACGTGTGGGAGGATTCGCCTAACTGCGCATATAACCGTTTGAAAATAGCCCCTTTCAAAAGTGTGTTTGTCCGTTTGTTGATTGCAAAAATCCCGATTCCACGCTCCACCAATTTCGCCCTTCAAATCTGTGTGGCAATTTAAAAGAGCAAAAGACTAATCGACTGATCTATCATACCACTTCTTTGTGATAAAGAAGGCCGCTCGATCAAATCAACTCATAGATATTTTACAAAAACTCTACTTTTTTCGGTTTTACAATTTAAGCGAGGATTATTATTTAACGGTGTACAAAGAAAGAACCGTGTTTCAGGCTTGTCAGCGCCCCGGGCAGCGAGGCATAATTGCCCATGCAGGTGTCGCGTAATTTAACAGTTTGCGGTGACACACTTTTGGGGAACTTTCAACTTTTTCCACCTTGTTTAATTTTTTTACTTCTGGGCGAACATTTAGTAAAGAGAGCATTTCTAAACCAAGATGGGTAATACAAATATTTTTAAAGTGCAAGTTATGTATGGTTTTCTAACATTAACGCTAACCCTCTGACACACTGGGCAGATGCTATATCAGCTGAGCTATGAGGCACAGTGCACTGTAGTGGTATACTCCCTCAGGTTTTTCCCAAGACCTCTGACACACCGGGCAGATGATCTGCCAGATGAGCTATGAGGCACAGTGGTATACTCCCTCACGTTTTCCCATAAGACATCTGATACACCAGGCAAATGCAGCTGAGCTTTGTGGCACAGTGGTTTACTCCCTCATGTTTTTCCCAAGACCTCTGACACACCGGGCAGATGATCTGCCAGATGAGCTATGAGGCACAGTGGTATACTCCCTCATGTTTCCCCCGGCCCCAAGACCTCTGCCACACCGGGTAAATGCTTTACCAGCTGAGCTATGAGGTATTGTGCCCCATTTAAATGAAACAACCACACATGAGATGAGAGACAAATCATTATATGTCTCATCGGGATTTGTACCAAGACCTCTGACTCTCCAGGCAGGTGCTCTACCAATTAAGCAATGAGACAATATCATTGAAAGCATGTATACGATTCAAGTTTCTCCTTTCTGTAACATCCTAAACCGTTTTAGCCTCATTTTCCCGTACACTACGCCTTTCAATACTCGTCAATTGCTTGTAAATAATTCGACATTTTGCTGGAATGTTTGTTTTTTAGTCTAGTATTGGAGTCAGTTTTGCCGGCGGCCACACATTGTCCAACGCATGTTTTGCAGATAACATCAGAAAAAGGAAAGTAGATTCAATATAAAAGGTTTCGAGCATTTTGTCCAAAAGTTTTCTGAGCGAAAACTAACAGACATTGTGCCCCATGCAGGGCCTGCCCGCTTGCACCCCTTTCACGTCCCGGCAATTGACTAACGATTCTTGTACTTTTTGATGGCAGCCATTCGCCTCTTTCATTTTGCACAAACTGTTTTTGAAGGTATAACCATTTCCCGCACAAGGGGAAAATGCTTATCAGATTTAATAGATTTCATTTTTTTTTCAATCGCTTGACACAGAAAGACCCACCTTTGTTGAAAATTACAAGGCCGTGGTGAGTTAAAACTCGTCAATTATTGTTGACACGGGAGTGAAAAAGTACGCAAGACTTTTCGGCCCAAAACCAATTTTTCGCTCTATCAAAAGTTACATTGCGCACACCCCGTGTCTACATTTTGTTCTGCTGGACGGAATTTCATCGCTCTGCAGGTGTTTCAAAATCTCTTTTGTCCCAAAGTATCGCAACTTGGTGAAAAGTTGCACCGCCTTAATTTCGGATTTATTTACTTTTCAACGAAGCTAACCCATCTGGTTTTTGTGAGTTTTACATTTAAAGGCTATTAACCTATTGTCTGATATATATACAAACAATTTAAAAATACGATTTTCTTCGAAAAATGCGATTTTCTCCAAGAAAGGAAATGTCTGCGTTAGGCTGCGTTCGAACGCTATACTCGTGTTAACACTAGTGCATGAAACTCGGGAAAGGGCGAGTATATCCTTGAATATGTGTGTTCGATTAGCTTTATTGAGTCAGCCCTGACCTGGGGATGATTATGCGCTGTATGATCAGTCAGCGAGACCATGAGAACGGTGTTAAACACGTGTCGACCTCTGGAAGCTAATCGAACTTTACCAGAAACAAATATCGATCTGTGGAGTCTCATTTTAGACGTACCAAAGTCCCATGGAAGCCTATATCATAATGCACATAGTTTTAGTCAAATCTCGACATTCTGCTTAAAGTTGCATTTCCCGTGTTTCGGTGAAAGGATTTAAAAAATAAATTTACACAAGCGAACGAATTTAGAAAGCTTAGGCCTACGTGTCTTTGTAACGAAAAATATCAAAAACTTAAATTTCCGACGTCGGGAATTGGAGATACAAGCCTTTTTCTTGAAACGTGCTTCACATGTTGTACATGTACATTTACGTCATAACCCTGTCGATTAATTGACCAACCAGCCATTTAATCATTTCTTGTTTTTAATCGACTGGCATTAATCCATTACGGATTTTTACGTTCTTGGTACCAAATGAAAGCTGATAACGTTTTCTATTCTAGAAAAATACCTATTTAACTTTAAAAAAAAAATTGTACGCCCAAATCGGCCCAAACACGGGCAGTGCAACTTTAACAAGGGGAATTTATTAGATAATTCCTGATAATACAAGGTTCCTGTTATAACAAGGTCATCTGCAAAAGCCAAAGGACCTCTTATTAACGAATTTCGACTGAAAATCACGTTTTGTTCAAAGTTTAACCATTAACCATGGGACAAGTTATTTACCATATCTGTTACATGTATTAGCTATAATCCCACCACAAAATACCTTTTAGTGACAGGCGCCTTTCAATAGGGATTACGATGGCTTAGGAGCGAATTTGAATGTAACGGGCTACGAGGCTGTGTGCTAATTCTCCGCCCGTGGCAAGGGCATGTTTTGGGCAGGACTGGCTATCAAAAAAGCCGTAAGTTGACTGAAAATTATGCACCTATCAATTCCCCCACTCCTCCCTCCGCACTGCCCCACCCCTTAGGTGGGGATTTGGTCAAAATGGTCACGATTTTCATGCCCCAGGGTGGGGGTTTTGACGCGTAGAAATCAAATTTTCAGCGCACCTGGGAGCAAAACATGCATGTTTTGCACCTGTGGGTGGGGATTTTTGCCCCAGGGTTGGGGATTTTGTCACGCAAAAAGTGACAATCCCCACCGTGAAGGGGGAAACAATAAAAAGTTGTGTTCTCAGGGAAAACCTGACTAGGGAGAATACCACTGTGTCTCATAGCTCAGCTGGTAGAGCATCTGCCCGGTGTGTCAGAGGTCTTGGGAAAAACATGAGGGAGTATACCACATTGCCCCATAGTTCAGCTGGTAGAGCAACTGCCTGGTGTGTCAGAGGTCATGGGGGAAAACCCGAGGGAGTGCCTCATAGCTCATCTGGTATAGAGCATCTGCCCGGTGCGTCAGATGTCTTGAGGAAAACCTGAGGGAGTATACCACTGTGTCTCATAGTTCAGCTGGTAAAGCATCTGCCCGGTGTGTCAGAGGTCTTGGGGAAACCTGAAAGAGTATCTGCCCGGTGTGTCAGAGGTCTTGGGTTCGAGTCCCGATGAGGACCATATGATTTTCCGCATTGAGTATTGTGTATAAGCAATATACAAATGCGTTTGCAGGTAGGGGGTTAAGGTTATATAGTTACACTGTACTTTTGATAGCCCTTAAGACATTCATTGTTAAACGTTTGCATCGTAAACAGAATGAAGTATGGAGTGTATTAATATTTCTCTTTTGTGTCCAGTTGGCCGATTTATTTCAGTAATCAATATTGTGTGGATTTAGTATGGCTCGCTCGGCCGATAATAAGAGTGAAACGATGACCCGTTTTGATGTTTGTTGAAAAAGTACGCTCGTGACTTTGTGGCACGCTATCCACAGTTAATACAATATCAGTCCAATTAACTTCTCCAGTCAACATTTAAAAGGCCGAGTGACTTTGATTGAGCACTGCAAAACGTGTCATTTTAGCCCAATTTGCAACGACATTGTTTGGTGGCACCCGAGTCAATAGTCCCGTGAAAGGCTGTAAAAGACCGAAAGCCGGCCGCCGCGGACCATGTGCATGGCCTTGACTCATACCGAGCGGCTGCGCGTATCCACCCACGAAATGATGGAGCGACGCTCGGTGAAACTCTGACGCGGGGCTGTTACGCGTGGTATATGTATTATATAGACGGTGGCAATTAAAACGCGTGCACTGATGCAAATCCCCGGACAGAAGTAAATAGATTTTCAAACGGTCACACTAATATGTCCGCGATAGACTTGAGTATTATATGGTACAGATCTATTCACCGTTAAAATTGTACATTATTTCTTCCTAAACCAATTGGGTTTTGGAAGGTTATATTTATTAATTTATTTATTTATTTATTCAACACATCCAACAGCGGATGGACCGCCAATTACAGGAATGGGATCAATTAACATTAATAACTATAAGTAAAAGTTCTGTATACATAAATAAAGCATTTAAAGCATTCAAAACAACAAAGAACGACCAACAACTAAAAATTATGAACAGAATAAGAAAAAGAAAAACATTACACCGATTTGATTATGTATACAAATACAAATAAAGCATTCAAAAAAGTACATGTACATTATCACACACATCCTCGATCATACATTTTCCAATTATATCTATCTTTAATGGTGATACACGTCCTCCGTCCAACTCCATCTTTTTTTTTTCACCCGCACCGTTTTGTCCCCATGAAACATGTTTGACTTATTAGGGGATTACTTGTATTATTGTCAAGAATGTAAGATCAATTAAACACAACCCATAACTATAATGCCAGTAGTGTGGCGAAAGCTAGCGATATGAAAATGCTAAATGGTCAAGATTATCCCACGAATAATAAAAATAGAAAGAATTTGATTACAGCAGCCTGAATAATGTTCGGTCATTTTATGAAGAGATCTTTGAATTGAGATGGTTTCGCTAATGCATGTATGCCTATAACTGTCTTGTGCGACCTTCAAGTTACCACTTTTTGGATAAAAATCTCCCACCGCACAATGCATATTTTGAGTTTTTAATAAAAGTACCGAGTGCAAGCTATATAGGAGCACACGATATTCAAGAAATTTGCTTTTTCTTCATTGGAGAAATCAAGGCCGCCATCTTGCCGTACCATTGTAGGCTGCCGATGACTTCACTGACGTTCCTGGCCTTAAAGGGCCTATGATGTGCTAGACAACTTTGTGCCTAATCTTTGCTTCATACGATGGATTACTTGTTTAGCAAGACATACTATTGTTCGTTTGGATGTAAAAATCAATAAAAGGTAGCTTTTTTCAACTTTGAAGATTTCATTGCAATAAACCACAGACAGAGGGCGCTGTTTGGAGTGCATCACGCAAGGAAGACAGAAGGGAAAAGTTAAGAAAAAAAATAAGACTTCAAGTTGGACTTGTGGCAAATTGCTGCTGTTTACTCCCCCAGTTTCGTCATGGCTTACAACAGGAAACATGTAGAACAAACTCAAACAGTCATGGATTACAAAAGTTCCAGGACGTTTGAGAAAAAGGTGGAATCTTTTGTGCACAGTTGGATGTGATTTTCATGTTTGCCTCTTGTGACGTCGTGACCTTGGTCATGAATATGCATATTGCATTAGCATAAAAACTAAAAACCTTTGTTTTGACCCCCAAAACAAGCTCCAAATATAATTTTAATGAATGTAACTGAGTATATTGGTTTTATAGCATAGATTTCATTAAAAATCCCAAATAAGGGGCCCTTTAAGGTACGCCTGCATTGCAGAGTGCATACACCAGGGGCGCGTGTTTTCGCGACCATAACCTGAAACATGTTTCTGCATGACGTAATTGCAAATTTAACCAATGGTGAGCTTTGGCCGCGGGAACCGAAGCCGTTTATTGGTCGGACCTGTAATTACGTCTGAAACATGTTTCTGGTTAGGGTCGAGAAAACGGCTCCTGATTGGTTTCACGTCGTGCATTGTGGGTCTATATAGGTTTTGTATACGACGACTGTTTTGTACAAATAGGCCATGACAATTTCGTCAAGGACATATCTTTTGAATGGTTTATGCCTACTCTCCTTTTATTCTGAAATTAAAGGGATCAACTTTTTTTTCGTGTGAGGTTGGTTCGCATTTAGTGTGCGCAGTAGTGCGCGCAGTATAGTGCGATGTGGCTGTATTGTGTGCTTTGAGGAGGATGGATTTGTTCAATTAGGAAATTTGAAAGTAAATAGCGACAGTTGATTACTTTTGCAAAAGTATTATATTTGTGACCTTCCAGTAACTGTCAAATAATGAAACTTGGCATTCGGTATTTGATTGCGGACTTGTTTGTTGCGTGATGGATTTAGTCTGGAGAATGGTTAGATTCCACGGGTCCAAACGGCCGGCGACCTAAACACCGTACTCATGGTCTCCCTGACTGACCATACCCCGAACGATCGTCCTCGCGTCAGGGCCGACTCGAAGAAGCTAACCGAACGCTGCAATAAGGGGAAAAGTTTGCTTTATGTAAGACTCTGGTCGGCTCGGCTCTGCTCGGCTCGGCTCTGCTCGGCTCGGGTCGGAATTGCTCGGCTCGGCCCGGAGTTGCTCGGCTCGGCCCGGAGTTGCTCGGCTCGGTTTGGCTACGACATTTCATCCACAACATCCACGAACAAACCACGTCACATGCTGTGACGCAAAAAAACAATTAAATTGTCCAATTGACGATATATACGCGTATATCATACAACCAACCGGCCGTTAAGCAAACCTTCTTCAAATGGGTTAACTTAAACCGAAAATAACATTCTGTTCTATTGTATAGCAACGTTTAACCATGTTATTTAACGAAGGCTTTATCATCTAGTTATTCTTTGTTAACAGCCAAACGGCGTAAAATTGATATTTTATCGAAATAAAAAGTGATGTGACCGGTACATCGGATCATACGGGCGGTCTCTTTGTTCGACTATGCGTAGACGAAAACTTTTTAGAACATAAAGGAAAATAGCTTCACGGTTCATTTGCTCGATATCTGGTTTTTTATTTGTCTTTCCGACCGGTAAATCGGGGCCGTTCGCAACCGGATGTTTCTTGTTATGCAAATTTGGCCTTATTTTGATAATTATTTGTGCTCGTCATGTGTAGCGAATTCATTTAAAAGGGGTGTGGCAACCCATTTGGCCATTGAAGAATCTCGTTTGGGTATCCATCACAAATTTGCCGTTTTTTGTAAAGTTTTTTTTTAGTGTGTGTTTTTAAGTTGCTTTGGCTTTGCAATAAAAAATCAGTTATACTCACTCGCTGCATGCAAACGCTTCATAGCGAAGAAAAATGTAGAAAATTCAAACTGCCATTGTCAGACGATAACGTCTATTTTACATGTTTTTTGGCGGGAAACATAGCCACTCATTTTCCCCATCGACAGTTCTTTGTACTGCCGCTGGCGATAATACAAAAGACCATTTTACAATACAAAATTTCTTTTCACGTCAAAGATGATTGAAATAAATCGATTGGTGCGAAGAAAAATTCACCTGTAATGGTTAGTTAAGTTGTCTGCTTTTATGAGTCTTGTTGGATGGAGAAGAAAATACAACACAATTTGATAATTATTGTTATCACGAATGTCATTTTTTTGTTACAGATTTTATGGTGGGAGAAAAAGTACAACGGACGCTCTCAAACAAAACAATCGACCCCTGAAACCACGGGCCGTAATGACATTAATTCTGATCAGCGAAGGATTTTTATTCAATTTGCAAACAAGAATCGCAAAATGGCCACTATTGTTCCGTCCTGACTTCTTGCCGAGTCCAAAGATTCCATTCTTCGTTCATTTTCGTCTTGCCAGAAATGTGCAACCAAAACGGTCCTTCAAATTTCATTAGGTCCCACGTGCCTCACTCGAGCTTATTTTTATGTTCCTTCACTAGCAACTTTACACAGTCATTTTCAAATTAGAGACGGGTTGTCCTTTTGTTCGTCTTGGCGCTATTATCAACGCCTCGCCTAATCAGCTACTGCGAACCACGAATTTGCATTTATTGAAATGTTTTGAGGGGAGTTTAAATTGAATTTCTTATTGACAAAAGTAGCCTCCTCGTAAAAGTCTGATGTTAAAGGAAGATTGTTGGGAAATATTCGGTTTTTGTTAAGAACATTTGCGAAGGACATGGCCATCTTAAGTATCTCCGGACATATTAAAGATGGCTATATACAAAAACATCGACTATTTACACGAGCCAAAATTCTAGTCTGTCTTCGGACATCGTGTTTGTAAATTCATACACTGGCGATGAAGTCACAATCTACACTATTTTTCTGAAAGCAATAAGCCTATAAGTACTGCATGTAATGACGTCCCTCTTTATATATATACATGTGCACATATCTATAAGAGCCACTCTATTGCAAAGCACACACGTAAACAAAAATGACGTCATTCCTACTTAGGCCAATTCGATACCGAATACATATACATTCAGTAATAATTGTTACCGCATTTCAACAGGATGTTGACAAATTATTGCTCCTTGAAAAAAGTACACAAAAGTGCAGTTCGCTATATGGACGTTCGGCTTAGTTTAACAACGGAATATGTTTGTCTTTTTCAGTGCTAACTTGCCCGTGTCTAAGTGCAGGCCAAAAACCAATTACACGCATGTCGGAGTCTGGAATTGCCTCCATATTAGCTGCTCCTGTCCAAGGGAAAAAGAAAAAACAGCTAAATGAGATCAAAATCAACCCTATCTAACGCCATATCTGGCGTCTAAGCCGATTTGGTAGGGAAATGCGCGCCAAATTGTGCCACTGGCGCGAAACTTCATTGCGACGTTTTCAGAAATCTTTGACACGCAAGGGAAAATAAATCATCGGGCATTAATGTCGTTATTATTTAAGCTACTTTGTAGGCCGATGACACATCATTATAACAAGATTCACGTCGTGTGTGACATTAATACCAGACTATCTTCGTGACGTCACTAGTCTCGTTTCTTTTCTTTTTTTGCAAACCATAATACTGTATAAAGAGGTACTTCCAAGTTTTTGAATCACGTTTCAGAAAATATATTTAAATTTGCTTTTAGCTTAATTTTACATTTCACTGCATCATTTTCAACATCTACAGTGAAAAACACTTTTTATGACGAAATTGGTGTAGTAAGGTCAACCTCGTCCCCACGTATATATACTCTACCCATGGGATCATTTGCATATTCATGAATCAGAAGTGCAATTTCAATATATCTTTGGAATGACTGTTTATTGCAAAATGCAGTATTTTTTGTTTATCGACCAATAAAAACACGAGATATAATTAGTTTTCCGACTGAGAAAACATTCCTGAAACAATGACATTATACAATACCAAAGAAGAACGTTGGTAAACTGCAGAAAGTTCAGCTTTACGTATATCATTCAGAAATCCATGCATGGGTTTTGTGATAAGTGAACCATTCAAAATTAGTGTTTGCTTATTTTTGAACGACATCAAGTTATTAATTCGCCATTGAAAGGCACAATTTTTGGACTGACAAAATGTGATGTTTGTTGCCATTGTATTATAAGTTTATTATTATTATTATTATTACTTTATTTTGGCAATTCGACATAAATATAACAATATACATGTACAAAAATACAGATAAAAGACCAAGTAAACCCCAGAAAACACTAGACAAGGACAACGACATAGGGCCTAGACAGTGCAGGGCTGCCAAGGAGAAAAACAAAAGTGAAACAAAACACGCGCGTGTCTCTCCACGTTTTTCTTGTCAACTCATGAAGTAAAATTGAGTCATTGCAAAAGAGACGCTTTATTTGTAGGATTCTGTTTACGCTATAGCCTACTCCAAAATGTGTAAGTTTTGAATTTTGAACAGTACAGTAGGCCCTACATGTTTCGTACGTAAAACAAAAGCTGTTGAAACACAATCATGTAGACGTGCGACAAGATTGGGGTTTAACGATGAATAATGTTCTTGCTTACGGCAAAATTGTGACACAAGACCCATCTTTAGGGTTGAAAAAGAATAGAAAAGAAAAAAGCTGAGCACATCAAATTTGCAGGGAATGATGAGGCATATACCCTTAATTACTTGATTTGGGTCTCTGTGTAGATGCTCTATTTCCGCAGGAACCCTAATGCAATTTACATTGTTTATGTAGGAAACCAGCGGAGAGCTCGCGTCTCCGCTAATTTTATCAAGAGCGCGCGTCGAGCAGAAGCCACGGGCGTAATTGGATTCGTGGCCCCGGCTGCGCCTCGCCGATTTCTCGCTGGCCCGCGGAACGGGGGAAAAGTTACCACGAAACTCTGAAAATGGCACGCTAAGGGCTGCCTTCGTGCAGGTGGCTGAACCAGGCGACCCAAAGCTGCATCAAGTACTCCTTGGGATTATTAAAAAAAGAAAATAATTCGCTTATTATTTGGCAGACAACTCTGTATATGCACTTTCTTGTCGCGTAGAACAATTACTCGCTCGATGGGTAATAGATATGTCTATTTAGAAACTCGTGTACAGTTCGAGACAAGTCATTATGACTTCGCGCAGGAAAATTAATTTCTACTCGTCGCCTTGAAATGTGTGATCGCTTCGCCCAAACAGTGGTTATGTTCTTCTTTTCAGTAAAGGTGTTTTATTTTTCCTTCTTTGTTAAAGTTTATGGTGCTTATTGCATCGAACTCCAGACTTTGGTTAATCTGCAGATAGTGAGTTCAAATCAAGGTTGGCCAGTATTCACGGTGCGTGTGCCCTTGGGCAAGGCACTTTAGCAGGAGTAAATGCATGGTATACTGCAAGGGTAGTCAAGGTGTTTGATTATAGCTCTTGAGTGCAACAAGCAGCCAAGGCTGCTACTCTCCAGTGAGCTGAGGTTCAATTATAGGAATGCTGTAAAAGCCCAGTGACCAGGGGTAATAATGCAAACCGCCACGTACGTTTGTTATTTGCACTATTAATATCCACATTGTTATAATTTCCAGTTTTCTCTCCTGGTGAACACAACCATACATCATGTGCATGTGGTCCATGGTCGCCATTTTGGAAAAGCGCCATTTTGTTTTTAAAAAAAGCAGTGTGTGTCCAACCTCGTCCCCAGGGTGGTCGAGCATCCTGAGCCGTTCCTATTATAACTACTCTTTATGGGGACGAGGTTGGTGCGTGTCATGTCGTTACTGTTTATGTGCGTGCATTCAGACACAGTATAATGTATTTAAGTATAGAGCTGGTTTTTCCTCGCAAATTATCAAATACACGCAATGCAATTGGCAGGTTTTTTTTGGACAACCTCAAATGAAGCAATTAGGGTGGTCCCATGTGTCAGTTGTGTAATCATATTCGCACTTCTGATAATAATTACCAGATTCGTAATTGGGCCTTCTTTAATCTAATACAAGAAGTAAACCTTCACTGAAACTTCACGGGATGTTTCACGTATATACAAGACATAAATGAAGAAATCTTGTTCATACCGAGAGTTTTAAATTAATGCATTTGTTGTCTGACCAAATTAGGCTATTTTGTTTGTTTGGCCATAGCGCACAACATATATACCACATTCCCCCTATAACGGCTCCCAAATATCGTTTTGGTCGACGAGGCAATTATTGAAAGTGTCCGTGTCCCTGGGCAAGACCCAGGGACACGGACACTTTGCTCACAGTGGAGGTTGAACCCACAACCTCCGCAATGAGTGCGGCTTCATATCCACTAACAAATTTGAATTTGGTTTGGCGAAAGAATATTGAGCTTTAAATGTATTCGAAGATATCATTGCCTTCCATCCACAAACAGGGAATTATTAGTTTTTATCCATATTCATTTTAGGGCAAAATCCACCCCGAGGGCAGACCGTACACCTTTAAGCAATTACATCATGTGGCAGCGGGTATATGACTCCCCTAATGAAATATCCCGTACGTGCGTTATTAGGCATCGATTACGGTCCAAGCGGTCGTTTTGCAGTGTTGTTATAAGGGCGATGATAGTTTCCCGCCAAAACGACAGCAGCCGAACTCCGCTAAACGAAAAGCGCGTCGCCTTTTTCGTGTAGCTACAGCTGAGATCCAGGTCTCGATGTAATAAGAAGTGTGCAGTATACCAATCCCCCCCCCCCCCCCCCGAAAATTATAAACTGATAGGGCGGATGAGTGTCCTACAATTACTGCAAATTAAAGACTACTTTCCTAATGTAAATGTCGATAGCGCAATATTTGGACAGACGACTTCGGCGGTGGATTTTTTTTTCTCCCCCGCGTCGAAGCACGCGCGGGATTTTTGGAACATCTGAAATGTGCGCCATTGGCCATAAAGCGAGGAAAATCTTTTATATTTTCTAGCACGCGTTGCCGCAGCTTCAAAATCGCGCCAATTTTCTCTCAGGTTTGCCACCCGGAGCGTTTTTAGCCTCTCCCCGAGAAAGTGTTTTTCTTAAATTAAAAAGTCTTTTATACCCGATTTCCCCTCGACTAACAATGCAGTTTTTACGCATCCCAACTTCGGCGGATAAACAGACGACAAAACTTGGCCGCGGTTGTGAAAATGTGAAGTGTAGCTGTGAACGCGCCAAAAATTGGTTGCGTTCGGTCCAATTAAAACCTCGGTTAAAGCGAATGCTGGACTAATATAAGCGCTTGCGTGAAGGCGGAAAACTCCAGATTTGATTAAATTATTGCAGCTTGTAGTAGGCGCCAAGGGACTGCTTATTAAGACTAGGTGTCGCGATCTACACGTTGCCCCTCTAAAGTGTGAAACCGCCCTACTTACGCCCAATCATATTAAACGGCGGAAAGTATACGTGGATATTGCGCATGTGCGAGATCATGCGTAATTCAGTGATAACAATACGTGTTTTTACGGTTCCCCCACAATTCATTGCGCGCGGTACATGGTGCAGTGCATGATGGGATACAAATCTAGTACGCTTTGCCTCGGCGTTCAATCTTCTCGTGTAGAATCTAATGAGAATTGGCAGGTGAGTGGAGTTAGCGGCAGCTTCAAACCCGTAAAATAAAGCTCATACAGATACATATTTAACCCACTGTATATCTGTTTTAGGATTATATCGGCGTCTAGGGGTGGACAAATTGAGATGACTGTCGAAAACCCGTTCACACGGTAATCCGTGAAACCGAACGAGTGCGTGTCGCGAGTGCCGTGCTGGGTACCGCGCCCACGTATGTATTTCGTTT
Organism: Henricia sp. BOLD:AAB3569; assembly: GCA_037783545.1. Classification (NCBI taxonomy): domain Eukaryota; kingdom Metazoa; phylum Echinodermata; class Asteroidea; order Spinulosida; family Echinasteridae; genus Henricia; species Henricia sp. BOLD:AAB3569. Next base: position 1,424,388 of record JBBELK010000454.1, on the reverse strand, counting down.
TTGATGTAGGCCTATTTCGTGCGAGTTCAAACCTCTACTGTAACATTGGTTTTGGAATTTTGTTTTTAATTGACAAATTTGGGGAGTAAAATAATTTATAGATAGTCTCCATGGTACTAGAAAAAAAGCCAGAATATCGCTTTTCGTTTTTCTACAAACAACAACCCTAAAACACCTTTGTTCAATTTCACATACTCATCAGTTTAACCCGGCGACAACAGTTATACCCAGCGCGATATGTGGCAGAGGGACTCCCCCATAACGCCCCTATACCTCAACACACTCTTCCCTTTTGTTAACGCACCAATCGCCCCTAAAAACTGAAAGGAATTCCTTGGAAATTCCTTGGATGTTTGGGACACAATAGGGGAACAATGGTAGGGGGGAGTCCGTTTGCCACTGTATCGTGCTGCATATGGCGACAACCCTGTTCTATTGGCTTACGTAATGATCATAGTTGAGCAAAGCACAGCCATTGAAAACATGCATCTAGCTTCCACCCATTCACGAACGGGACCGATTTCACTGAATCACCTTCAGGAGGCCTGGATTTTTGGAAATGAAAAAAGAAAAAAACAAAGCCAAGAAATGAACTCTGTATATACTCGGCGCCAAAACCTCCCAAAATAATGCGTTAAATAAGACAACTTAAAATTAATGTCTGCAAAATATTGTTGCGTAATATCTTTAAATAAAAACTTGTAAACAACACATTAATTACATTTCAAACTTCATTTTCTTGGTTATGGCACATTTTGTTCATCCTCGATATTTCAGCTGAATTAAATCATCAATTTTCACCTCGACTCGGTCCCAGCTAGCTTTTCTAATCATATTTACCTTCGTGATTTCGTTGGTATATTTTAAACCCAGTCCCAGCCGGTATTCGCGGCTGGTTCCCCTGATACCGACCGTCAATTAATGCTTCATCAAGATTTGCTCAATTCGTTAATTTGCCGTTGTAGCAGGAGGCCCAATAATCGAATGAAGATGACCAATTATGGCGGGGAAAATCTCCGTCCCTAAAGACTACCATATCGTTGTTGACTTAAGCAATGCGCGCGGGCAAAATGTAAGCAAATTTTGGCGAGAACCGAACAAGACGCACGTGAATTTGGCGCGTTTACTTAGTGGGTTTATTAGTATGCTAATATTCCCACGCAATTGCCGAATGAATTTCAAGTTTGTTTTAGGGAAAAATGTCAATTTAGAATGGCTGCAAATTTGAACATCTCGAACCTCTTTAATATTAAAATGTCGAAGTGATTTCCACTTTAATTGGCCATTTTTGGTTTTCCAAAATTTTCCATGCATAAAAAGCCGAGGTTTCTGCCTAAATTCCGCATGGGAAACACGCTATTAAAAGAAGCAAATATTTGAAGTTCGCGAGTACGGGGAATATTTTATTCGTTAAGGCGCATACTGACCAAACATTTATACAATCCGAATTTGTAAATTAATTGGCTTTTATTTGTTTACTTTTTGTTTGCTTTTTAGCACTTTAATACTCGGATCTCATTCACATGCCAAAAACGTGAACGCGAGAAAAAGTTGCCTGCATGCAGAGTTCAGCACCGATTTCATCTGACGAAAAAATCCTTACAAAATGTATTCACAGTTTCATGCTATTGTCCGGAAAATGATATGCGTCCACTGATCTCTCCAGTAAGCATTGAACGAGTCCACAACAATGTCAGAATTAAAGCACGCGTCAGCTATCTTACTGGTAAATCTTAAAGGGGCAATCAGAGTTTATTTTTCCGCTTTTTACAAAAATAAAAAGGCATTGTATTGATCTTCGATTACTAGAGAGACAAATTCCGAATAAAAAAATAAGAAAATTCCACCCCTGTTGACAAATTTCCATCGTAAACTTACTTTCCAATGCGAACAACAAACGGAAACATGTGAATCTTTGCGCGATGAGCAGCGCCCTCTGTTGTTCAGCTCCGACATCGGCTGTTTTCAAAACAACCGTCTTCGTCTGTGGCTCCGGCCTGGTGTATCCGGCCTGGTGTATCCCAGCAATATTAATGAATTAAGAAACAGCTTGGACCAATGCTATATAATTTGAACGTTCACTCCTCTTGAGCATATTTATTAACACCAAGAGAATTCACGAAGGTAAACTACACACAAAGGAAGACATCCAATTCAAAATACCGAGCCTAATCGTAAAACACTGCGAGCGTTTCGAAAACGGCCTATATATGTGGAACAGTTTTGCGCGTACGTCGACACATCCAAACGTATCACGTGCATAGTTACGCCCTGGTTACTGCTATTTGCATATAAATTGCCCGTCGACCCGGTAGTTTTCATTGGGAAAATACTCCAAAATCATAAAGTGGATGGATCTAAAAAGGTAGCGGAGGCTTGTATTTTTATTCATAGACTATCGACTGGTTCAAATAAATCGTGATGTTTGGCGAGGCCAAGTCTTCGGACAGTACAAAGATAGGCTACCTCTTTAAAGGTAGAACACATGATTGGTAAACTGATAGAAGCCCATGTTGATAAAACTGCCCTGTAGAAATCTTTTGCAAAATACCTTTATCGAAAACCACCTTCAGTTGTTAATTTCTCACGCAAAATACCATTTTGGACTGAAATAAAATCATGTGGTGTTTAGTACCATTGTTATAACACTTTTGGTAAAGTTTTTCTTGTCAACTCGTGAAAAAAATTCGGGGTCACTGCAAACGATGTACCCTACCTTTAACAGTAAATTGGCGGGAAATAATTAATGTAAAAAGTGAAGCGTATAAATAACTGTTTTTAAATTAACTGTTTTTGACACGAGTGGTCTGGTAATTACATTAGGATGCAGTCATTGCCAATTTTGTTTTCACGGGCCGATCGATTAGTGACGGGTACCCGACTATTCACACTTTCGTAGGCTTGTTTTTCCAGCTTCTAAAATTGATGAGTCTTGCGACGTCAGTTTCCCCCAAAAATCGATCGCCCTTGACCCAAGGCGAAAGCTGTGTTCCGTGAAATCAGGCAGGATGAGTTAAAATCGTGTTTGCATTTCCTAGAGATTTTTGCCGCGAAGGTGTACGATACGATGATTTATACTCGCAGTATAGCCACTATAGCCAGACTATTGTTTAAGTATTTTGAACTGTTTAATAATCAAACAGAATACTCACAAACAGGGACGCATTTAACCAAGGAGCCTGTTTCAAAAAATAACCCAAATTTATTTTGTCAGTGATTTTTGTTCGACTTACAAAAACACAGCTAAATTGTTGTTACAGCGATTGTGAAACGGACAAAAAAACTTATGATAATATAAATTTTTTCTAATGAAGGACGAATCTTTATAGATTGCGGTTTTGGGGGTTGCTAACGGGAAAGGTTTTTTGTTGTATTTGTGACACTCTGTCTGCGGTTGTATTTTGGTGTGTTAATGTAGCGGAAAATAAACTCTAAATCACTAACATTGTGAGAAGGCTAATAGATGTTTATGGCCGCTATTCATCGGGCGTAGATTTTTCTCCCGTAAATGGGGGATGTTGGGGTCGAAAGGCTAAAATTGTGCAATTTTTTGGAACATTTTTCATATACAGCAATCAGAGTCGAAAGAATCATAGAACATGTTTATGCAAGGGTATCATTGTCAGCGACTCGTGTGGCGCATTGAAACCCGAGACTACCGGTATACATTATACACATTTTGGATTCGTATAGAACTAAATATGGGGAGATCCGTGCGCTAAAATCAGTATTTTTCACCCTTCAAATAATCTGCGGAATTAATATTTTTGGACCCCAAAATCTCAAATGTGGTACAAAGAAAAGGGTGCTGACGCAAAGTCTCTCTGTTTGTGTTAAAATCTTTAATTTATGTGTAACATATATGCACTATGGCTGTCACTCCGAAACCTTCACTTTCAAATGGGGCCGCAGTTCATAAAGTCCACATACATGTACTGTGTTGTTGTTGCTACGTGGTGCACGCCCATGCCTATATAGCAATCAACACTCTGATTGCTTTATGCCATTCTCTCCTACCGCAAATACGGTATTGATTCTGTACTTCACCTGTCGCGTGCACCCGCTTACATTACACAGCAACAACAATTTAGTCTGGTCAAAAGTGTGCATGTGAAAGGAAGTATACGTCAGTACATAAGACGTTATTAATTATGAAACATGCATAATGGTAATTAATGTTTTCTTCAACAAGATACCACATCAGGTGCAATAACAAATATGAACTTGTATAGAAAACAATTTAGAAACAGCACAGTCCCTGAAAAGTCAAGTGTGTATTAAAGGCCACATGCACACAGGTGTGAATCCACATACAATCGCGGACGTCCCTTTGTTCCTCTTTTGTTTGGACATAGTCTATTTTTCCTTACTCTCGTTGGTTTTGTACAGGAGCGAATCGCGGACGTTCGCTTGCCAATCGCGGACGATATTGTTCTCTTTGTTAGACCTCCCTAAAACGTCCACGATTGTTTGGGAGAACAAGCGCAGGAGAACGCGCAATGGAGTGTTTAAATCGATTAGGTTTCCCTTTAGACGCTACTGAACACACTGAATATTGCCTCCAATAAAATCTTCCACATTCTACAAAACTCCCTCTGCGAACTGCAGAACGATCAGCGTGCCTAACCAGCCAAAAACTTCACCGTAATTTCCTCCGATTGGTTACGTCCAAATAATCAAGTGTCTATATACACACAGTTTGAACGACATTCGGGACGCTACGAGAATAACGCATTGCAGCGTGCACAACCGGAGATAACGAAGGGGGGAAAACTCGCTCTCTGCCCGGGCTGAAAGAATTGACTCCTGCGGCGAGCCGCAAGTTACGTTCAATGTAACGAAATTTGTCTGACTGTTTCGTCGCTTTTCGCGCAACGCCTTCGGCGTTTTGTGACCGCTGGCTCTCCATACTTCCTACAAATCAATTCAAATTTGCATGACTATTACGAAACAATTACATTAAATGGCTTCGCCCTTACCCCTAATTGTTTGTCCTAGGGTGGAACAATAGGACGCCTGAATGGGCCCGTTTCCTGGACCACCTTGAACTTAGATTCGGGAGGTTTTTCGCACAATTCGCTGCACTTTACGCTGTATAAACGACACGCTTGTAATTTATTGGCGAAAAACTGACAATCCCTTCCGTTATAGTACAGTGTAGAAGCATTTTCCATCTTTTTGTGCCGGGACCAAGCCTGGCCAACATTTTAAAGATGACATTTTTGAAGAAAACTTTTGTCCTTATTGACATAAATAGGCCTACTTTTTATTAAAGGCCCATTGTACCATTTGCAATTACCCAAAATTGTCTTCATATAAAGAAAACTTTACTCAAACTTTTAATAGAAATAGTATCAAATACCACATGATTTTATTTCCTGTCCAAAAACCTTACCTTTACCTGTCTGAAAGAAATTAACAATTGGAGGTGTTTTTCCTTTTGTAATATAATTGGCGTGCACACTCATCAAAAACAGTGCATATAGATTTTAAATGTTTTCTGAAACCTTGCGACATTTCTATAATTATTTCTCTGTATATATTTGATTCGCACCCTTCCCGTTAAATTTTAAGCCAAGAGCGAAAGTTTCGTTCAAACGCATTGTATTTTTCATAACTTGGTAACTGAGGTAAATTCAGGAGGCGAACGGAAAACCTTCTGGCGAATTTGCACTGTACGCAGATGGGGTGCACCCCGCATCAATAAAAACTATATAGCCTACGGATGAATTTTCCAAATATTGAAGATGAAAAGCCGTAACAAAGCCAAACCAAACCTGAACTTATTCCTAACCAATATGAATAGCCGACGAACATTAACAAATAAATCCGAACTAAATATAAAATCCGAACCGAATCTAAAAGCCGAACCGAATCTAAAAGCCGAACCCAAAACGGGTTAGCGAAGCTGATATATATTTTTGGGAAATAAATTTCTCGTGCGCCATGATCGAGCGCGTTTTCCCTTTAAAGTAAATTTCTTTAGATTAACCACTGTTAGTGTTTAGTTTTATTGCTTAGTATAGGAGTTCAATTTCGACAACTTCACCGTCGTATTTGAGTAAATTTCCTAACTGCAATCGACTGATTCCGCGAGTTGCAATCGCAGCGGGCCGTTAAACACTCTTTCACGCCGTGGTAATCAGGAAAAATTACCGCGCCCAATCGCCGTAAACAAAACAGCGCGCCGAAATGTTTAACTAAAAAGCTACAACCGTTTCTCTTGTTCTCCCGGGAAGGCGTTCCTATGACAACGTGATTTGTTGTACCTGGTCATTTCCCGATGTTTGTTTGAGGCTGACAGTTTTGCGACGACTTCAAAAGGACCCGGTCAAATTTGAAGCGAAATGAAGTCCTTTTCTTGTAAACATTTAAATTGCTGTAGGCCTATAGCGCGCATTTTCTCCATTACGAATGGTCGGGGGATTTGCCAATTTAAATTGTGTGCTACTTTAGTTATAGTGCGATTTAATCTATCACTCAATGGGCTCGAGTCTTTGAAAGTTAAGTGGGACGAGGTTTGTTTGAAATAAAGCTTTGGAGAAGTCAAGTTCTGGATCAGAGTTTAAAGTTCATGTGGCTGGTGTCATGTCGCCACCGGAGGGCGCTCTTTGGCTTGCAGATGAATTCAAAGTAAATAGGAGATATTAATTGCATTTCTTTTCTCATTTTTTAGGCCTACCTATTTATTTCTCTCAAACATGATTACAAACGGTAAATCATTTTTGTTTAAACATTTATAAATTTATATACTATTCTTCCACCATACATCAAAAAGGCTAATCATAATTTCGCAAACGGTGGGACATCTAAAGGGTGTGGCTATCGCTGTGCGCACGTATCATACTTTGCATAAATTTGAATTAGACTGAGGTCGCGCGTCAGATCGGCTTTGAACTGTGTGCCCTTATAATCGTTTTTTAGCAAATTCATGCAAACCAAATTTATGCTTCAAAACCAAAATAATCTTTCGCGTGGGCTTTTTAAGCTCCAAAGCCTAAGGCAAGGACAGTCGTTTAAAAAACGTCAAAACGTTGCATACGAATGCACGTTGGTGGCGCTATGATAATCGTCCCAAGATTGCATACTGTGGACGATGTTCATCCGCAGTCATGTTTAGTGATAGTGGTTTATGGCAAGCAATGCCACACGCTACCTGTCTGGTGTGCAGATGGACACATCGCATGACGTCATCAACACAGTGATCAGGCGACCAATCAGCATCGTCGTCTCGGCAGCCATGTCTGCCAGCCCCACTCTGTCATGGCCTAATTAGTCGTAACTATGCAAATGGAACGATTAGCAGATTTTAGGGACCCGTGTGTGTTGTGAATGTGTGTGTGGGCCCAATGTGTATTAGCTACCAAGCGAGCACGGCCAATATACACGGTGGGCGATTGGTTGCGAGAGTGCCTCAACGAAGTGGCCAGGTTTTCAGCGGTGCGATATAAATGGTTCGGTGTTGACAGGCAAACAAGGGAAGACCGGGCGTCCAAATGACGAAGCAAATCGCGGTTTGGCTTGCTTAGGATAGCTGACTCTTCAAGTAGTTAATGAATCGCAGTCAATAGAATCGGGAAGTGGAATTCACCACTCGCTACAGACTTGTGCTTCGTGAAAGTCTAGTCGTTTTGGCAGGCCGCGCCGGCACAGTGAGAGTTACCCATCCAGAGTATAAAGATCAACTTTGTGGATGAAAACCCAAATCATTTTACTTCGGCTGTAAAGTGTTGTCTGTCTTTGATAATCTTCTGGAATCTCTTATGCTACTCTGACTTCGAGTGATGATTCTGACTTGACATTTGACGATGTTGCTCGTGTGATAACCTTAAAACTCTTCGAGGGAGTTTCGTTAACGTTTTGCGACATCATCTTTGGAAGAAGACTTTTGGAAGAAAGCGACACGATATACGAAGCATTTTGGATAGTTTGGTGGGACAGATTTCCAAAGGATCTCCACCATGTCTGCTGTAGAACTCTACCAGCCGCCTCCCCCGTCTAAACTCAGCTGTTTTAGTATTGAATCTTTAGTTTCCAAGTCGTCGAGTCCGCACAACCCTTCCGCCTCGGCATCCTCAACCCCCGACTCGACCGGCTCACCGACCCCCTTCACCCCGGTGGTTATCAGCCGGCTACACAAGCCTAGCCCCACGGGAGAGACCTCGGCAATGATTCACAGTGCCGCATTCCCCCATCCCATCAAGGGACTGTACACCCCCGAGGTGGCGTACCCGTCCGAAGCGGCTCAGACCGCGGCATCGGCGATTCACTCCGGGTTCACCTTACCGCCGCATCTCGGCATGCCTCCGCCGGCATCACACGGGTTCCCACCGCCGCATCATCCCGCTGCGTTCGCCGGTATGTTCGGCTCGCCGCCCCGGCGTGAACCGTTCGGACTCTATCCGTGGTTCTTGGCTCGTAATAGGTTATTCGGTCACCGAGGATTTCCCGGTAAGCACTTTCACTATTAAAGTACGCTTAGAATAATATTTGAACACATTTTGAGCCCACATATAATACATGACAGTCACACGTTTAACACACGTTATGTTTAGCTAGCTGTATAGTTATTTCCCCAAGAAGTAATTGTGTTCAACTTGTCAATACATGTACAGTTGAAGTCGGAAGTTTACATAGGCTACATGTACACCACTACCATCATCACCCAAAATGGTAAACAGGACTAACCAAACCATTGCAATGTGTGCAAGCTATGTTTTAAGTACTGCAAGCACGTGAAGAATTCCACGAAATCACGACTCTAGTAAAGACTGTTAAAAAAATGGTGACAACGCAAATTTTAACACAGTTGTATGTAAACTTCTGACTACAACAAGCTGTACGTGTATTATAAAAATGCCCTGGTGGGACTTTAGATTACCTCGTTATAACAGGAACATTGTAACATGAACCTTGTAATATCAGGAATAAAAACAATGATTGAAGAACAAAAAATGCGACAGAAAATGTCCTTGTTTAAAGTAATAATTAACAGTACTCCTATAATTTGGATTTCGACATAACAAGTGTCCAAAAGCCAAATGTGTAAAGTGCGTTTATATAGAACTGTGTGTGTATCCTTGAAGGCTGTTTTTACAGTGCGGATATTTTATCTGACAATTACAAACACCAAGGGTCACCTATAGGAACATCACTATAGGGCTGAAAGAAAGACACAAATATCTTATTCCAGAAACTTAAAATGAACAATTCGTGGCCGTGACCCTTTGGAATCCCCCATCCCGGCCCCATTTATGGAGTAAAATTTTGAATCTGTCATTATCCGCCGAAATTTTAGCTGAGCTCGCCGACTGTATACTGTTGTTTACTGTGGTTCAAAACCCCTCCGATTCACATTGGAACCAATATGCAAGCAACTTAACAGGGCGAAAAGGGTAGGCCTATATAAGACATGGTCAGTTGTGGCCTGGGGTGGGGGTGGCGTGATATTTTAGAAGTAAATTTGGGAGTCGCAATCATTTTTACCGCATAACATCCATCATTTTTGGAAAAATGTATGAATACGAACTTGATTTTGCGGTAAATAAGACGATTAACAAAACAATTATCACACTACATCGTAAACAACAGATAAGTATTTTCATATTAGACGATACAAAAACCTAGTGTTTCTTTTTAGTAAGACAACTGTTTGCAAAAATCCATCGAAGCTTTCCGGAACGGAAAAGCGAGCACCGTGAGGGCCTGATCGACCGGATTGGGCGCGCGTGACCAGGCCGAGTGCATGAGTGCTTGCAGTGCGTGCGTACGTTCGATCGTGTTACGAACACAATGACTTCAAAACTTACTTACAGATTTACCCTTGTGATATTTGTGACAGCAAAGCCAATTTGGTTGTCCTAAATCGGTGTTTGTAAAAGGGCAATTCATGAAAAGGGGTCTATTGGATGTGCCTATGGGTCCTATAGAAAACATATGGCAAGTGTAGTAATTTTAAGACCCGTAAGATATTTAAATATTTTCGTTTCATTGGTTATTCCAAACATGGCCATTATGCATACTTTACCAAATATTACGTACATCTTCTAATCAAATTGTAATTCGATTTTCCTCGGTGCAAAATACAAAAACAAACAAATCAACAAACAAAACGAACATAATTCGTTTCTTTCTCATCGCTTACAAATTACATACAGCGTGGTTAATTAATTACTTTAATTAATTTCAAACAGTACAAATTGAAATTACTGAGCTTAGGTGGCATTTGCTTCAATCTTTGCTTATTGTGGACTCTAATTAAAATGTAGGCCTAATTAGCGGAATGTTTTACACTACCTTATTACGAAATGACTCGTAGCTCTCGTTTATTATTTTAGGCTTTTTACATTTGGTGAAAAACTCTGCTGGGCACTGACGATTTCGTAACACATGCAGTTCTTATATAGCGCATTACAGATCCGCCGGATCTCTCAATGCACGGTATGCATTATTACCCCTGGTCATTGGGCTCAGTACTAATATTCCTTAATCCTTCCAAGCTCCCTGGGGAGTATACAGCCCCGTGCTGCAATATGCGCACAGGGACTAATCAAACACATTAGCTTTCTGTACCCTCACAGGTACCCATTTCCTCCTGGGTGGAGAGAGGCAATTCATGGCAAAGTGCCCTGCCCAAGAGCACATGCACCATGGACAAGCTGGGATGGGATTCGATCCCACGACCTGTGGATTGACCACAGTCTTGGATTCAACACGCCATACCGCTCGGCCATGGTACCCCAACCCCATTCGTGCCCCATAACCCCATGGTATCCCATATAACCCCATGCGTGGGGTACCCCATGGTACCCCATTCGTACCCCGGGCAATTTGCCCCAAACTACAATAGACCGGTATCCTAATATGACTTCATTTTGCGGATTGTAGTCATAAACTAGTCAAAATCCAGGCGTGTGAACTTATTGCCAATTTGCAATTAACAGAGTTGGAGTTTTCAAACACTATACCATTTTCTAAGCCAAGGCCTAACTTGGCTTTATAACATTAATCACCCTGAAACGACACACCAAATGTTGCTCCCACAAATTTGGCCAGAAAATTTGTCAATGAAAAGAAGTCATTCCAATTAATTGGCTTCATCGCTGACAGTGCCCAAAATAGTCATCCAATTAATTTTATAGTTTTGTAAACGATGTACTTTGTGTTAACTGTCTGGGCGTACTATATTATGCACTTTTTTAATGGCTGAATTAACTCCGTCAAGTGCAACATTAACTAATGTAAGTGTATATATAGCGTAATGTGGCTGAGCGACAATTGAACACTCCTTACGGCAAAGTGCCTTGCCCAAGGACACATGCACCAAGGAGGTAACCATGCAGGATTCGAACCTACAACCGTCAAAATTCAACAAGGTCTTAAGTTCAATGCGCCAAGCCGCTCGATACTTTCACCTTAAGATTTTACTGTTTCGTTTGGCAAACACAAATTAAGATTTCAAGCGTGAGCAATTTAAAAGTGAGCTTGCACTTTCTGCAAACGTATCACACCGTGACTGTTTACGTCTTGTATAAGAGCATAGCGATAACCCACACTCCAGACTCGTGCTAAAACTGTACAATGACATTTCTCGCGACTATAATTTCGACTCTTCAGGTCACGCGAGTCTGGCTTCCTAATGATTATTTCCAAATGTCATGTTTGTAATAATGCTTGTCCGTGAGCACATCGCGCGGAACATGACAAAAGACACGTGACATGAATTCGTAGTCATTTCTGCACTGATTTCTGCACTTATTGTATAATGGTTCTCGGTCGTAACAATGCTGTATCAGTGTAGCCTATGCCTGTAAGTCAGCGCTGGGTCATGGGCTCAGAAATGAAATGGGAGCGGGTTGAAAGAACGGGGAAGCAAGTTAGCCACTTTCATTTCGTTTTGAAAACCGACCCCAAAATCGACAATGGAAGGGGTACACTCCTGCCACATTTCGTACCAAATGGGTGCATCCCATATACGCATCTATTTCAAACAACAATTAACAATCAAAATTTAATCGAAATATTAGAAGTTTAAAGAATGACATCGGCGTATCTTCTTTGTGTTTTTCGGACTATCTAAAAGGCCGCAGTAATTAAACATTTGTCCTTGTTGGTGATGATTAGCGGGCTCTGCCATCGCTGGTGTGGGCTTGCTTGGGGCGAAAGACGGGGCCCTTTGAAGAGGAGTCCCGGTGATAGGGGTAAGGGGTCCCGGTGTGTTGTTTTATCGAGCATCGCGTACTGACCGCCAACACCTAAACACGGTTTTACAAAATAAGGGTCCATCCCGCTAAAACAATACCCGTTAAAAACGGTCATAATTGGATTAACTTTAATTTTTAAAAGGTTATTAGGAAGTATTGCTAGGTTTTCAAGCTCTTCTGGGAAGTGGGAAGTATATTTTTAATACCCGAACTTTCGTTCTCTTTGCAATTTTTAATACTAACTTGACATTTTCCCCCGGAAATTATACTCTGAAGAATTAAGACTAGGCCCTACCTTTGAAAATATGTACCCATTGGCAACTGTCCAAAGCAGCAATAAGCAGCGGGGCCAAGTGTTTATATTCGCGCATTGAATTTGAATTAAGAGAAGGATTTCAAGACAATTGAGCTTCAACTGTTTTAGAGCAGGCTGAATGGAATTTGCGATCATATGGCTTTGTGCATCATTTTTTTCCCTCCAAAATGGGCCGTGTTGCACTTGCGGTTTCAAAAATCTGCTCATCGTTTTACATGCAGCTCCCAGTCCAGACATCAATATTTCCACACTTCCTTCTCTTATGTCTCAAGTGCATGGTACTTATCCACCAAATTATCCAACCACTTGCATTATCATCACCATCATCTTAGAGCCAACTCAAATCTGGTCAAATTTCCAGAGCCAAAATCATATTTCACGCAGCTTCGGCAGCTGTTTCGAGTTCCCGCATTCAAATTTTCCGAGCAGACGACCGAAATGGAAGGAAAAAAAACGCGCGCTTTTTTCTCGCGCCTTTTTCCCCCTCGTCGCATATTATAACGTGTAGAACCCGAGGGCTTCAATCGACCGCCAAATTGGGCGTTAAGTGGCCCTTTACAGCGGCGATTTTTCCCGGATCTCAGTGACCGAGCGCGAACGATCATCATATCATATCGCACGGCCGGTCGATGTTTATTTCAACACCGCGTTTAGGCCTATAGCTCGTGCCCATGCAGCCTTTTTGAGCCGAGAGTCCCGCTAAATATTGTGCGCGCCACTTCATACAGTCCCGTAGGGGCTTGGTACTCGAGTATGCGATGAAAATATGATCAAAAAAAAATAATCACTTTCCACTCAATTTAATCATAACAGAACACATGTTTCAATTGAGATTGTGCATTCATCAAAATGATATTGTCCGGCCAAAATGTTCGTATTCGCTATTTTTGGGACGGGAATTGATTGAGTTGACAGCACTTTTTTTCAGATTTCGCCAGAATATTTACAAGAAATTTGTGCATTTTTAACTAAGCATGCACATAATGTGAAAATTCCGCATAAATCTTGATAGGCTCATCCTGCAGTATGGGCACGTTCAATCAGGTTGATATAACCAAACAAACTTGGTTTTCCGAGAGCTCTTAACTGCAGGCCGGATTTTCCCCAAATGTCACTTTTCATTGCTGTGGGAATCATCTTGTTCAAACAGGTCCTCTTGGACCTGGAGGAAATCGCATAAAGCAGAACAGTCTTGAAAGTGATTCCAAAGTGATCCACATAAGAGTGGCCTTGTTATCCACAAGTTCACTGTATTCAACAAACTATATTTTGATCAAGAATTGATGTTTTAAAAAATTCTCTTTTTAGATGATTTACACATTTTATTTTCTCTCCCCCAAACAGGAGGCGATTTTGCAAACGGCGGGTTTTTCCTCCAACACCCTTTCCGTAAGCCCAAGCGTATCCGGACCGCCTTCTCGCCGTCTCAGCTATTGCGTCTTGAGACAGCTTTTGAGAAGAATCACTACGTGGTCGGTGCTGAGAGAAAACAGCTGGCTGCTAGCCTCAATCTTACAGAAACTCAGGTCAGTACTTTTCCCCTACCCCCTGCCTATCACAATATGAAGACAATTAACATTAATTCTCCCCGGCGCAAGGTAAATCCCCTTATCTTATCAGTTGTGGTTCCCGCTGCTTTATGATTCGAACTGGCCATTCAACAACAGTCGGCTAGGTGGTCGAGTGGTTAGGACGTCTGCTTAGTATACAGGAGGTCGTGGGTTCGATTCCCACCCGAGCACGCTATGAATGTTTTTCTCATTGTGTCGCACTGATCAAGTTATGTCGGGTATAGGGCAAAACAGACCTTAATTAATATTGCCTGGATGGCTTACACTATACGTTCATGTGGAATGCAAGCGATCGTACGGACCGGGGAGCAATTTAGGCGAAGCATTGCCTTGCCCGGAGCAAAATGGCTCATGGCCATCTGCTGTTGTAAAAACCGTCCATTGTAAAGAGGTCAGTAGAAAAATATACGTGCATGGAAATGTGTAATTTTGAGCAAAACTTGTGACTGGTGCTTTCCCCACAATTCATTCATACTTTAACATATACTCTTACCTTTTATTAACGAACTACCACCCCAAATAAAACCGAACGAAATTACTTTACAATTCCTTGGCTGTTTGAGATACAATGAGTGAACAATGGATGAGGTTCCCCTCCGCCACATGGGGTTATAAAAGTAGGTTATGGGATAAAAACCTGATTGATTCAAATTGTTCGTACATTGGAATTTTATTACAAATTTTGTGAAGTCCACAGTATATTATTTTATATAATCCATCCCTTAATTCCTGGGTGGCGCTTGAAAGTTGAAATGTTTACAAATATACATGATAAGGCTATCAGTAACAGTGTGAAGTAACACGGCCTTGTTTGCTATTTCACACCAACCGTCTAATGATCATAAACAAAAACGCAATTAGGTCCCTATCGTTTTACTATACAACATTCCAATATAAACCGCCCCGAGGCATTGTGCGCACGCGCTGTTTGTTACCATGTACACTTCACACCATTTCCATTACTCAGTGCAACTTGTAATAACAAACGTGTCTGAAAAACGGGTCCGCAGCCGACGCAAACTTAATTTTCGAGGACCAGATTTCGGCGGCGATTATTCCATTAGATCATGGGGCTTCTGCGAGTTGCAGTCCCGCCCGATTACCGTCCCCGCGCCCGCCCGCTCAAACCCCCGCCGGGGTGTGTATATTAGTACTGATTTGAAGCGATACGCGTTGTGTAATGTGGTTTTGATTTGGAAATTAGAAGCACGAGGTTCTTGTGTATTATCTCACGGTGTTAGTGGGATGACACCTCTCCCCCTCAACCCCCCTCCGAATAATTTTCCTCAGTCGGCATTTAAACCTCGGAAAGTCGGCAAATGAACCGCGAAATCTGCTTTAACTACGGCAGGTGCTGAATATAATTTAAGCTGGCAAAACTAGAGTTCTTCAAAGTTCGCCAATTGCAGCTTAAATTCTATTGTTTTTAACCAGATAGATCAGTGGTTTTTATTAAATAGGCTTATGTACCGTGTAAATCAGCGCGATACAATTTCATTATAATTTTTGGGCCACTGAGGCAATTAGTTGAAAGTTGGATGCAGTGCACCCTCTTCCAAAAAACTGGGGGGCGGGGGAAATTCTTTATTTTGAATACTATATAGCTGCAGCAGTGTTTCAAAAAACCTTCAAAATCCATGCGTGGTTTTTATGTTAATGAAAATGCTAAAAAAGAAAACACGACGCGCGCCCATTTTTAAAACCACTCTTATATAGTTATTCCTACAGGAAGCACTTTATACAGACAAAAACTGTGGTGTTTCTTACCATTGATATGAACACCGAGTGGTGTTTTTCTTATCACCTCATGAAGTACAATATTTGATAAGCCTATATTGCAAATATACAACAATAATTATAGCCTTTAAAGCTAGACAATTCTCTGAAACTGACCGCAGTTTTTATCTCAAATACTGACAGCATTTTCACATACCACGCACACTTCGATACGAGTCATAACTTCGCCTATTTATCGTCACATATCCGCGATAATCGGTGTTTGTCTAACTTTCTTCCTAAATGTTGACATTAAGACAAATTACCTCTCGATACGCCGGATAAAAGTTGTTAGATTTCGTGTCAAAATGTAGGAATGACAAATGAGAATTGGGATAAACTTTCGCTCCAGCGTGAACGCACGGGGTACTACGTGAAGTGCGGGTCAAGGGGTGTCTATGCTATTATGCTTATCGCTGAATTTTTTGGTTTGCATGTGATAAATAAAAATTAATGTAAGGAAAGAATTGTGTTTACTGGACGCCACTTATTCTCCTTATAATGACTCAATAACCACCAAAATGTGTTAATATTTTAAAGGAAAGTGAATTTAGGAGTAAAAAACATTCAGCAATTTCCATGAAAATACTTTTTCTGCATGCCATGTTCCATCTCGGTGGCGACCGGTGAACGGAATTCATACCCAGGGGTTCTCGTGTTTGGTGTGCGCGCCTCCCTTAATAAATATAGTTCTTTTTTAGTCTGAGACTTGAGAAGGCATGAAAGTGGCAAAAGGGGGCTTCGTAGGGTCATCTTCGATAATTTTCCGTGTTTTCTCTACAATTTTTTTCATGGATTTAACAGCCAAAAACATTCTGAAAATGTTATCGATGTCTTTAAATTAATTTCATTCTGTGTGTGGGGTTTCCCCCCCCCCCCCATCTCTAAAACTTAACATTTCTTCCTTATATCTTCTGTCAAGTGCCAATCTGTAATTTGTGTCGATGATGTTGTTGATTTGGTAAACAATGAAATAAACAAGTTAAGGTTTTTGAGAAACCATTTTAAAGGTAGAGTACATGATTGCTAAACTGTTACAAAGGGGCGTTATTTCCACTCGTGATAAAAGCCCATGTTGATAAAACTGCCCTTTAGAAATTTCAGCCACATATGCAGTAATAGGCCTACTGCAGTGCTTTTGTGTTTAGTTGATTTCTCACACAAAATACAATTTTGGACAGAAATAAATTCATGTGGTGTTTGAGACAATTGTTATTACATTTTTTAGTAAGTTTGTTTTTGTCAACTCATGAAAAACAATTGGGGTCACTGCAAATGATAGTACTCTATACCTTTAACGTGAATGTTTAGAGAGAGAGATTTCGTAGTTGTAAAAGACACGGAGAAATTTCGAGTTTATCAAAATAATCGTTAAAGAAACATCTCACGTGCACTGATATGATACGTGGTTGAAATTAAACCTGACAATCACATTACAATGTACTTTTGAACGTTCTCAATTACACGAAGTTAAACCGCAAATTGTGTGTCCAAAGGTGTATACATCCGCCCAAACCGGATCACGAGCGGAACAATATTGCAGTCTGGTGCCTGTATTCCAATTCTGCGCCCCTATTGACAACATGTGCGGCGAGTCAGGATTCTTGACTTTAAGGGAGCGATAATAAATAAATAAATGCTCGGGTAATGGGTGGAAATGATTTGCTAAAACAGTTTCAGAAAGTTCTTCTGTAAGTAAAAGGAAAAATGGGTTACAGGTGACGCACGTGATCAATGTGGATTATAAGGGCTAATGAATATTCATTGGACACCCTGAATGTATGGGTAATAATTTCTTGTCGCTGCGGTTGCGCAAAGTGATCGATATGATTGTCGATTGACCATCAGTATTGATATTTACATTGATATTTAAATCATATTTAAATTCATATTTAAAGGCAGTACACATGATTGGTATCGCGAAGAATCAGAAATGTTCACAGATTTGCACGATATAGCCTAAACATGATGACGGCAGTAAACTTCCGCTGAAATGGTTTTGTCTGAAGTGCTATATATGTCTTTGAGAAATGAGCAAAACAATTATTTTTCCTCTTGCGAGACGTAAATTCAATTCGCCCCAAAACCATTTCGCCCACAAACCATTTCGCCCAAGTGCCATTTCGCCCCAAATCACTTCGTCCAAAAACTACCTCGCCCAAATGCCACTTCGCCCCAAAACTACTTCATGCACAGGCCGTGGTTCAGGGCGAAGTGGTTTTGGGGCGAAGTGACTGCAAACCCTTTTTTGACGAAGTATACGGGTTTTTGCTCAGGTTGGTTTTAATCATGCATACCTTCAATCACACAGGGGGATAAAACTATTTGTAACAGTTTACCAATCATGTATAGGCCTACTATCTTCAAAAAAGATTAAATTGTATTTAGATTATTTCCCTTTTTTAAGAAAATGACAGCATGGTATTCACGTGATTCCATGGTTTACACGATCAATCACATATAAACGGTATTTCACAATAATTTGGTGTAGTTTTGCTTATTGACTTTTGTAAATACTGTACACAGCTTTATGGCCTAACCCAATATGCTATTTAATGTTTAGTTTCGTGTGATGTTTATTTATAAAAGGATTATGAATGTTGATACGAGAATTCAAGTTTTCCAACCGATATTCAAAACCAAACGAAAGTATATTACGATCGTAAAATTACCTTAATTTGTTGTGTAAACTTTCACTATTGCGGTTTTTGTTTGAAGGCAAAATGTACATTAAATGTTAAGAGTCAGGAAATAGCCTACGCTCGTTTTGGTTTTATACAAATAATCAGTCGTGACCTATGCACATACTTCCTGGGGTTATAAATTACTAATCATCACATTAAATGACATTTGAAACCACTGTTAGTTTGTGTATCAGAGCTTTTTCAGAGGCATCGAAAATGTAAGTTGACGCACGAATTAGCGATTAAGATTTCCTGCAAAATATGTCAGTGAAAACAAACTTTAATTTTCTGTTCTTTCGTAATGCCATAGTATTCAGTTTACATTCAATTACAAATTGGAATGATAGAAAAGTGTTTTTTTTTTAATTCATCATCTTTTTTATTGGCTGTTCCGAAAGTGAGCAGAAATTGCAGAAATCTCACGAGCAGAATTTCGTGGAAGAGCTAAGCAGTAAGCACATAGATATGCTTACCATAGATGAATTGTACTTAGCAAAACAACATGTTACCAGCTAAATCCTTATGTCGTCTGTATTACGTTTGACTGGTATACTCCGCTAAGCACAACAAAGCCAAACATATGTGAATAGTACCTGAAACAAAATTGGTTTTAAGAAATAAGCTTGGCCGCTTAACTTGTGAATGAACCCAGTGTCATAATATTGTCATCGTATTTGCAAATAAACAGTAATAAATACCATTTGTAGGTGCGTAAAGTTCATAATCAGTGTGGAATGTAGTTTTTGAATTGTGTATGATCGATTTAAATTAAAACCAACTAAATCGAAGTAATTGGGGACTTGTTCTTGCTAGAAACTCGTACACTTATAAAATCATCTTACATTTTCTCATGCAATTATTACATTTCACAGAATCGACCACCTTCAGTGATATAAAATTTAAAAATGATCCGATTTCCCCCCATAAATTCAAGAGAACCGGCATGAAATTATGACTACTGCACAGTTTGACGGGGAGGTGTTAAAACATGGAGGTCACAAGGTCTTGTAAACATTTCATTTATGCGGTGATTTACACCAGGCCTCCGAGGCACCATGCTAATTGACGTTTGACCCACATTTGGTGTGTGGCCAGCTCGCGCCAAAAGAGGGCGCTTTTGCCAAAAATTAAAACGTTGGTGCATGTAAGACTTATTTTTATAACAAATAACTTCATTTCTTTGCTATCTTTTCTGGGTGTCGAGATTATTGTAAATTCTTTAATGATAATAATGACTTGATAGGCAGCCTGTCATTATTTTATCGGCCGAGTCAAATTTCAGGAACTGATAGGCCTATCATAATTTTCTCATCACTCATTCTTGTGCACAGTTTTGCTTTTTTTCTCTCAAATTAATGCAGTTATGTTGCGAGAATGTGGTCCCTTTGCCTGAGAATGAACGGACATTGTGTAGTAATTGCACATTTGACGTCCGGAACCACTTGTCAGAAAAAAGCTCTTAAACAAATTCCTCCAAACTTCATAAATTTCACCACTTTGTAACGTAACTTCCCGCTGGTTAACTGTATATAGGCAATATCTCACAATTTGGGCTGATTATGAATGTACCACTGATGACATCACAGGTTTGCTCATGAATATGGAACATATCATTAACATAATTATAAACAAAAGGCTTGCAAATGCAGCTCTAAACTGCCATAAAAATCGATATAAGAAATTATTTATAGTATTATGAGATGGCCCTTTGTATGCCTGCCTTTATGCAATGAACTTCCATTTTAATGCACGTCGTCAGTTTGAATCTTGTGGTTTCTAATCAAAGCAGTTTTTAGAAGAAAACCGCTGTCTATCAAAATATTAGACTACTTTTCGTTATTATCAATGTCACTATCACTGCCCCAAATTGCCAAAGATTGACAATGATATTAGAAAAGAATGTGTCGAATCAGGTGTTATATCGGAGGACCGGTATGAAAAGACCGATCGTCAAACGACCTTGGTTAAGATCCCAAACCAACCGGGCGTTTCTCAAGTCACACCCGGGGACAAAAGCCCCGCAAGCCCCCTAGGCAGGTGCCGCTGGGACGCTCCATCGCCAGGCGCTGTGGGAAAGTAGCCCTGACAGTTTCATCCGTAAACAAGGAATGAAAATATCACACGTGATTTTATAGATCATTGTGGCCAAGGCGAATGCTTGTAAGTTGTTTGTCCAATTGGCAAATGATCCGCCTTGATTGTTGTCTTTTTTCGCGTCATCAAGTTGAGATATATGTATCTGTCAGGTTCTTTTACCGAATAACAAGCGCCCCCTCCCCCAAGTTGCTCAATATGTTACATGGCATGCAGCAAAAGCCGAAACAAGGCGGTCGGGTTGGCGTAAAGGCCTATATTGGTTCTTTCCACGCCTTTACCTCTGGCGTCCTGATTCCGGGGCGTGTATACGTGGATTGGGTTTGCAGTCCCTACTTGACCGCGTGGGTTTTCCCCTGGGATTTATCTGGGGGTTTCCTCCGTACTTCTAAAACTGCATCTCCTTCAGGGACTTCTTCGTCATCTCAAGTTGACAATAAAGTATATATATCATTAAAGATAATACCGTATAGTTGATGGCATAAACTAAGGGCCTTATAGTTGCCGAAGATGGCGTAAAATTAACGACGAAGCCGAAAACGACAATGTGTATGTAACATTGGCATTTGCGTGTATAATATCTACACCTGTCCACCTGCCTGAAAAAAAGGGATCGCGGGCTATTTGAAAAAGGGATCTGATTTCCTTATTGGATGGAGACGACAATGGATTTGACGTATAAAAATAGATTGTGACATTTCTTTAGAAGTCCCGCTGTTCGAGGGTAAATATTGTTCACTTTACGCCGTAACAAACGTTATTCCAGTCGACTGTTCATTCAAGCACCAACACTAATGTTGTGTCACTTCGTGATTATGTGCACTGCGCCAACAAAAAAGAAGGGAAAAAAGGCGGGAAGGCATTCGGAGACAAATTGTGGCGTAATTTCCGTCGCGTTTCCAAGGCCTCTTTTGGCCGCGTACTTCACGCCACATTGCGTCCAATCACGACTCGCCAATTCGCCAAGCTGGCCCGGAGTCTCCACGAAAAAAAAATCTTAATTTTACGATTTCATAATATTGAAATTCATGATGCTTCAGTAAAGCTGGTCTCTCAAAATAATGACTTTCTGTCCGCGAGTGCGTATAGCAAAAATGGGACAATGAATTTATACGATTGTTTGGATATTGCTTTTGTTTGGTTGTTTTTGTTCACAAGACTTGTTTAATTCTACAGATTGTGGGTTTGAATCTAGGCCGCACCATTATGCGTGTGTTCCTGGACAAGGCACTTTGTAACACATTCTCCTGCCCATGCGAGCTAGGCAGCGAAAGTGGACGATTTGATGAGCTCATGAGTAACAATAAAAGTAATAGAAAAACGATGCTATCCTATTATTACATCTTGGCATTTTACGTATAGATAACCCCCAAATAAGGCTTAATCTTGCAAATTCGTAGCCAGCGTTCGTGCATGATGTCATGTGTATAGTGTATGTCTGTTTCAATTCTTTCGATAGGACGTTGTGGGATTACATTTTGAAGTGACATGGAAAGTGTTAGCCTTTGTTCCTGTGTGGCTATTAAGAATTACTTCAAACATCTAAATGATCTATTGTGGTCTATGCTGGGATAATGCTCCTCCCATTTTAAACTCTTTTCGGGATTACTGCCGGAAGTCATACCCCACGGCCAGCGGCAGCCAGTAAAGTGCTTTTAAATTCTGTATAGGAAGTCAGTGGTTTCCGCAGTCAATGGAACGATCACGGAGTAGCGGGTCTCGCGCCGCTGTCTGCACGGGGCCAAATCGCTCATGCGCCCGTACCAGTTACCGACTCCAACCCGCTAAACGCCTCGTGATTGATCAGGCAGCTTTCGCAATAATTCGCTGTCGTGTTTCGAATCTCGTACCGGCGTAATGCCTTAAAGTTGTGGGGGAAAATTTAGCCTCGGGCAGGGCTGAGTCTCGCCGCAATCTACGACTAATTCCACCCAACCTCCCGCTCTATCAAATTCAAATCTATATATTGTCGTTTTAAAATAACTTTAATAGCGATGCTTTTTAGCGAGGAAGTGAGAATTAAGGGAAAATCGCAGGAATGGGGCAACTGATGCACGATTCCTGATGGTCAATTATTCACCCCAATTCCAACCTATTTACTAACAATCTTGACAAAATTTGTGTCCACAACTGGCCATTTTACTGTCATTGTTGTCGTTAAAAGCCTCGTAACCTCGCCATTTTATGTTTGGGTTGACTTGCGTCCTTTTCAATATGGACATAGAATAGCTTCCAAACTATTTATTCTGGAAATAGACTGCCGAAGTGAATACGTCACCTTTTGTTGGTTGCCTAGGCAATTGGATCTAAACTAAAAATCACTCAACCGTGTCCCAGTGCTTTTCCAATGGTACTTTTCCCGACGGCCATGATAGTTTAGATCCAAATGCCATGGCAACGCACGTCACACTTCGGCTGTCTATATTGAAACCTTTGTCGTTTAGAATTCTGGTCACGACTTGCATTTTGACCTCGGCAAAGGGCGCCCTCATTCGTGCCACTTTATCCAATCACTGACCTCGCTCTCTTTATTTTTCCAGGTCAAAGTCTGGTTCCAAAACCGAAGGACGAAATACAAGCGAATCAAGACGGAGGAGGAAGGTGAAGAAGACGCCAAGAAAAAAGGATCGCATCACGTGAACAGATGGCGAATGGAGACGCAACAGAACAGCTTATGATAGCACACAGGAGAGACTTTGGGACGCTTTTGGGGCGCAAAAAACTTGACGTCGAGGCTAAATAGTAAATATTGAATAGTAAACATCGACTCTTCGTAATGCAACGCTGATTTGAATTGGTCGACGCCGTGTATACAAACCATAACGTCCCTGCTCACTAACCAATCACTGATAACGTCACGCATCGCCTGAAATTGCGGCAAATGATGTCTTCGTGTAGAACGTTTTGATTGGCCGACGTCGGGAGGGGATTCTCTGCATGCCGCTGATGTGTAACCAATCACAGACAGCGACATTTAGCAAAGAGAAGCGTGAAAAATGCTTGCCAATCAGAGGGCCTGAGTGATCGCCTGGAAACTCCGAAATCGGCAGTAAAGAATTTCCAATGGGCTGGAAAGCGCACGATCACGAGTATACATGCAGACGAAATTCACCCCACATGGAACAAAAGCAAATCTTGAAATTGCGATAAATTCGGACACGAATCAAAACATGGGCACCGTCTCCATTATGATAATTTCCCTCAAGTGAATTTCCCTCTCCAAAATGACTCATTCATTTAGCGGGACACGGTGCGATTCTTCCGCCATCTGATGCGCCCAGTGAACCGCGTGAGGGCACGATGACTTTTCTGCTTTCAGGACAACAAACGACTTTGTCCCTCCGGGTTGAGGTCGTTAGATTTCCATCCAAGATATTATTAAATGATTTCAAATTTGGGAATCAAAGAAAACGGGACAATTACTCAATATTTATTATTTTTTCTCTGTATTGCAAAATTGACTGCGATTTTCCACTGCTCGATGTTAGAACAAACAGGTAAATAACTGTCATTATTTAAAAAAATTACTTTACATTTCTGTGATTATTATTTCCAGTTGCAATTGTCAATATTTGAGTCTATTACTGACGCACTTGTTGGGCCGAAAAATTGTGTTTTCAATGGTGCAGTGTCCCAGTCAAACCAGGAATAATTGTTTTATCCATCTGTATAACTATGCCAAGTGGTATAGCGTGCGGTTAAACCACTCAATTAAGCCATTTGCCAGAGGATCATTAAATATAAGTTTTTTTTTTTTTATCAACGCTTATAAATTATTATAATTGACGACGCACTATAAAGATGCACTCTCGTCGCCTGAGCAAATTAAGGCCCGTGGGCACTAAATGATAAGAAAATGCCACATATAGCTATAGTTATCGTAATTATACCCTAAAAAACCGGCAACATTTTAAGGGCTGCAGATGGCGGCCATCTTGGATTTCAAAATAGCCACAAATTTGGAGCCATTTTGTACAAAATGCCCATTTCTGAAAGTGACCGTCATATAAAAAGCAAATTTTGTGGTGTTTTTTTTTCTTCACCCCTGTTTGTCAAAGACTGAAAATGGTCAGTTAATAGTTTCAAAATGGCCGTATTGAATAGATGCCAATGTAGAGCAACCTCTGTTGTTTAAAGTGGTCAACAATGTAAGTACAAAATATGCAACCTTGCATGTCCTCACGGAACAAAAACTGCCCTACACTATTCGATACAGCCTATTTATACATGTAGTTAACAAAAAACAATTCCAAATCATGAGATCCTTAAAAAAAATGTATTAAAAACATTTTCCTCAAAATCTGACATTCTAAATTTCATATTTCATTTCCCGAGTAAAGAGTCAAGGTCAAATTCAAGCAATATTAGGAAGAAAATATGAATCATACAATTTGTGGCAAAAAATTAAAAATTTCCTAAGGGGTTAGTCCAGCAATTTTTGTCAATTTGCCGCAAATTGACTTCTTTTAAAATGTCTCAGAAATGACTCCTAACAAAAAATTAGCCCATTTGGAATCTAGTTGGGCAGTTTTCCAAGATAATTTCTACAAAAAATAGAAAGTTTGGTCAACAATTTGAAATTTGTTATCAGAATCTGGAATTTTCAAAATGTCATTGCCCGAGTGAGCAGTCAAGCTCAAATTCAAACCTATGGGCTTTAAGGAACATTTCCTATAATTTTGAAGAAAATCTAAATCATAAAATTTTTTGCCAAAAAATAAAAATTTCCTAAGGGGTTAGTTAGTCCAGCCATTTTTGTCAAAATTGGCCAAAAATTGATTTTATTGAAAATGTCTCAGAAATGACTCCTAACGAAAATTTAACTTTACAAGATAATTAATAGGAAAAATACAAAGTTTGGTCCAAAATTAGAATATTTCTTAAAATCTGGAATTTTCAAAATTTCATTGCCCGATTGAGCAGTCAAGCTCAAATTCAAGGGATATTACCTATGGGCTTTAAGGAACATTTCCTGTAATTTTGAAGAAAATCTAAATCATAAAATTTTTGGCCAAAAAATAAAAATTTCCTAAGGGGTTAGTCCAGCAATTGTTGTCAAAATTGGCCAAAAATTGACTTTATTGAAAATGTCTCAGAAATGACTCCTAACGAAAATTTAGCTTTACAAGATAATTAATAGGAAAAATACAAAGTTTGGTCCAAAATTAGAATATTTCTTCTTAAAATCTGGAATTTTCAAAATGTCATTGCCCGAGTGAGCATTCAAGCTCAAATTCAAGGGATATTACCTATGGGCTTTAAGGAACATTTCCTGTAATTTTGAAGAAAATCTAAATCAAAAATTTCTTTGCCAAAAATTAAAAATTTCCTAAGGGGTTAGTCCAGCAATTGTTGTCAAAATTGGCCAAAAATTGACTTTATTGAAAATGTCTCAGAAATGACTCAATTGTTGTCGAATTTGGCCAAAAATTGACTTTATTGAAAATGTCTCAGAAATGACTCCTAACGAAAATTTAGCTTTACAAGATAATTAATAGGAAAAATACAACGTTTGGTCCAAAATTAGAATATTTCTTCTTAAAATCTGGAATTTTCGAAATTTTATTGCCCGAGTGAGCAGTCCAGCTCAAATTCAAGGGATATTACCTATGGGCTTTAAGGAACATTTCCTGTAATTTTGAAGAAAATCTAAATCATAAAATTTTTGGCCAAAAATAAAAAATTTCCTAAGGGGTTAGTCCAGCAATTGTTGTCAAATTTGGCCAAAAATTGACTTTATTGAAAATGTCTCAGAAATGACTCCTAACGAAAATTTAGCCTTACAAGATAATTAATAGGAAAAATACAACGTTTGGTCCAAAATTAGAATATTTCTTCTTAAAATCTGGAATTTTCGAAATTTTATTGCCCGAGTGAGCAGTCCAGCTCAAATTCAAGGGATATTACCTATGGGCTTTAAGGAACATTTCCTGTAATTTTGAAGAAAATCTAAATCATACAATTTTTGGCCAAAAATTAACAATTTCCTAAGGGGTTAGTCCAGCAATTTTTGTCAAAATTGGCTAAAAATTGACTTTATTGAAAATGTCTCAGAAATGACTACTAACGAAAATTTAGCTTTACAAGATAATTAATAGGAAAAATACAACGTTTGGTCCAAAATTAGAATATTTCTTCTTAAAATCTGGAATTTTCGAAATTTTATTGCCCGAGTGAGCAGTCCAGCTCAAATTCAAGGGATATTACCTATGGGATTTAAGGAACATTTCCTGTAATTTTGAAGAAAATCTAAATCATAAAATTTTTGGCCAAAAATAAAAAAATTCCTAAGGGGTTAGTCCAGCAATTGTTGTCAAATTTGGCCAAAAATTGACTTTATTGAAAATGTCTCAGAAATGACTCCTAACGAAAATTTAGCCTTACAAGATAATTAATAGGAAAAATACAACGTTTGGTCCAAAATTAGAATATTTCTTCTTAAAATCTGGAATTTTCGAAATTTTATTGCCCGAGTGAGCAGTCCAGCTCAAATTCAAGGGATATTACCTATGGGCTTTAAGGAACATTTCCTGTAATTTTGAAGAAAATCTAAATCATAAAATTTTTGGCCAAAAATAAAAAATTTCCTAAGGGGTTAGTCCAGCAATTGTTGTCAAATTTGGCCAAAAATTGACTTTATTGAAAATGTCTCAGAAATGACTCCTAACGAAAATTTAGCCTTACAAGATAATTAATAGGAAAAATACAACGTTTGGTCCAAAATTAGAATATTTCTTCTTAAAATCTGGAATTTTCGAAATTTTATTGCCCGAGTGAGCAGTCCAGCTCAAATTCAAGGGATATTACCTATGGGCTTTAAGGAACATTTCCTGTAATTTTGAAGAAAATCTAAATCATACAATTTTTGGCCAAAAATTAACAATTTCCTAAGGGGTTAGTCCAGCAATTTTTGTCAAAATTGGCTAAAAATTGACTTTATTGAAAATGTCTCAGAAATGACTACTAACGAAAATTTAGCTTTACAAGATAATTAATAGGAAAAATACAACGTTTGGTCCAAAATTAGAATATTTCTTCTTAAAATCTGGAATTTTCGAAATTTTATTGCCCGAGTGAGCAGTCCAGCTCAAATTCAAGGGATATTACCTATGGGATTTAAGGAACATTTCCTGTAATTTTGAAGAAAATCTAAATCATAAAATTTTTGGCCAAAAATAAAAAAATTCCTAAGGGGTTAGTCCAGCAATTGTTGTCAAATTTGGCCAAAAATTGACTTTATTGAAAATGTCTCAGAAATGACTCCTAACGAAAATTTAGCCTTACAAGATAATTAATAGGAAAAATACAACGTTTGGTCCAAAATTAGAATATTTCTTCTTAAAATCTGGAATTTTCGAAATTTTATTGCCCGAGTGAGCAGTCCAGCTCAAATTCAAGGGATATTACCTATGGGCTTTAAGGAACATTTCCTGTAATTTTGAAGAAAATCTAAATCATAAAATTTTTGGCCAAAAATAAAAAAATTCCTAAGGGGTTAGTCCAGCAATTGTTGTCAAATTTGGCCAAAAATTGACTTTATTGAAAATGTCTCAGAAATGACTCCAAACGAAAATTTAGCCTTACAAGATAATTAATAGGAAAAATACAACGTTTGGTCCAAAATTAGAATATTTCTTCTTAAAATCTGGAATTTTCGAAATGTTATTGCCCGAGTGAGCAGTCCAGCTCAAATTCAAGGGATATTACCTATGGGCTTTAAGGAACATTTCCTGTAATTTTGAAGAAAATCTAAATCATACAATTTTTGGCCAAAAATTAAAAATTTCCTAAGGGGTTAGTCCAGCAATTTTTGTCAAAATTGGCTAAAAATTGACTTTATTGAAAATGTCCCAGAAATGACTCCTAACGAAAATTTAGCTTTACAAGATAATTAATAGGAAAAATACAAAGTTTGGTCCAAAATTAGAATATTTCTTCTTAAAATCTGGAATTTTCAAAATTTCATTGCCCGAGTGAGCAGTCAAGCTCAAATTCAAGGGATATTACCTATGGGCTTTAAGGAACATTTCCTGTAATTTTGAAGAAAATCTAAATCATACAATTTTTGGCCAAAAATTAACAATTTCCTAAGGGGTTAGTCCAGCAATTTTTGTCAAAATTGGCTAAAAATTGACTTTATTGAAAATGTCTCAGAAATGACTACTAACGAAAATTTAGCTTTACAAGATAATTAATAGGAAAAATACAACGTTTGGTCCAAAATTAGAATATTTCTTCTTAAAATCTGGAATTTTCGAAATTTTATTGCCCGAGTGAGCAGTCCAGCTCAAATTCAAGGGATATTACCTATGGGCTTTAAGGAACATTTCCTGTAATTTTGAAGAAAATCTAAATCATACAATTTTTGGCCAAAAATTTAAAATTTCCTAAGGGGTTAGTCCAGCAATATTTGTCAAAATTGGCCAAAAATTGACTTTATTGAAAATGTCTCAGAAACGACTCCTGACGAAAATTTAGCTTTCCAAGATAATTAATAGGAAAAATACAAAGTTTGGTCCAAAATTAGAATATTTTTCTCAAAATCTGGAATTTTCAAAATTTCATTGCCCGAGTGAGCAGTCCAGCTCAAATTCAAGGGATAACCTATGAACATTTCCTGTAATTTTGAAGAAAATCTAAATCATAAAATTTTTGGCCAAAAATTAAAACTTTCCGAAATTTTTTCTTAAAATTGGCAAAAGAATTTCAAACTAAATTGCAGATTTCACTCCCTGAGTGTGCAGTTCAAATTCAAGGAATGTCATTTATGGGTTCTAAGCAAAATCTGAATTGTACAATTTTTTGCCAAAATTAAAAAAATTCATAAAGGGTTATAGTCAAATTGACTTTTTTAAAAATGTCTCAGAAAATGAATGACTCCCAACACAAGTTACTCACACTTCTTAGTTTTCACTCGGCTGTTAGTTCGTATTTCGTTTTTAATTCTAAGCAAGTAAAAGGAAGTAAAAGCACATTACGGTCTAATTCTACAAACAAGCAAAGCTATGATGGTCACAGATCACGGAGAAGTGTTTATTTATCTGTTGCGAACTGCGGATGTTCCCCCGTGCACTTCCTCTGTTGCAAGAAGTTCTCTCAACACACTTGCGGTGAACTTTATGTAAATTCATATCTCTGGTGCTCATTGTAAAGACACGGTCTGTGGGAAAAGAACATCACAGTTACATTTGGTCTGTTATAATATGATACATTTGTGTTGGCTAGTTGACACCTGGGCTGCGTTCCAAACACGCGAACATTGCAAACGTTTGCATCGTTCGCCAACAACTGGTACCCGACTTTTCATAGACTAGTGCACAAAAGCACTGTAACCAGTGCCGAACGTTGGCAACGTTCGCGTGTTTGGAACGCAGCCCGGGTTTTTTTTCAACTGAAGGCATTAAAATATTGAATAGACCCTTTGCATGGGGGCATGCAGTCACATTAGGGACCATTAGAAATGGTACGCGTACGGTAAACGTATGCGGCTGGGAAAAACTGGATGGTTGTATCAACAGTTTGCGCGGTTATTTTGTCTGCATAGCACAGCATAGGTAATGTGACTTTTTACATCAATATAACCATGTACACATCCGCACATTTCTTGAACAGCCACGCAAAATTGTGATATAACAACCCGGATTTTGCAAGCCGCATACGTTTCCCGTACGCGTACCATTTCTAATGGTCCCTAATGTCACCGTGCGGCATGCACGAGTATAGGCACTATATAGTGGATCTATTGTCGCATCATTTAAATATGAAAACCTGCCCCCTTGTCATGGCCGCCGATGGAAATGGTCCATTAATGTTTCACAGGCGAAAAGAACGTGTTGATAAACATTTGTTTAAATATGTACTAAGTCACGTGTCGCACCGAAAATTCAAAATTGTAGAATTGTTGTCCAAATGTATAAGGCTTATTATTTTGTATAAATTGTTCATAGAATGCCAGGAATTATACAATAAATATCTTACAATTCTTGAAGGCGTGGTTCCTTTTGTCCGTTTTCTGAAACTTGTTGGGATGGACCTTCGAAAACAAAAACAGAAGAGCAGTTTTTACTCATAAAAAGTATAT
This sequence comes from Henricia sp. BOLD:AAB3569, assembly GCA_037783545.1. NCBI lineage: Eukaryota > Metazoa > Echinodermata > Asteroidea > Spinulosida > Echinasteridae > Henricia > Henricia sp. BOLD:AAB3569. Next base: position 1,393,663 of record JBBELK010000454.1, on the reverse strand, counting down.
AAGGCTAAAACATTGAGCTATAAAGCCAACTGGTGATCTCAATAGAACTAAACAGCTATATTCGAATTTGAAAATATGTTAAAGTTGCACAAAAGACTAAAGGCAATTCTGAAGGCTTTCGAGACAAATATTTTTGACCCTGTAAGATTTTGGCTATGAAAATTCATATTTTCAAGGAAAAGTTTTGGGGCCAATCCTTTGTGACATCAAAATGCATATTTGTAAAGAAAGTGATAAACAAGACACCTGAAACAATTCGAAATTATGGTCCTGTATAAGTTTAAGCTTATTCCGTATACAGATGATGGCATAAAGGGCCTTGGTTGCCCAAAAAAAATCCCATAAAATTAACAACAACCTACAGCAAACGTAGGTCTAATGTGTTCTCTGAGTCTTTTGGCAATTTTGCGGAGGTCAGGAGTTTAAATCTAGTAATGGCCAATCGTGATTACAATTTTGATCGATGAGCGAAGTGCAACGATTCATGAATAGAATTGTAAGGAGAAATATAGTTGGTAAATTGTTGCCCAAAATCCACACAATTACCTTGCACTTTTCCGAGATGTACAATCCGTCACGTGTCGAGAAAGACGAATGGGGGATATATTTGACGAATAATGGCAAGTTAACAGGGGAAGATTAAAAATATTAAACACGTTTGTTGCGCACTAGTAATTTCAACTTAATCACAAAGACTTATGTCGGCGACACTTACAAAAATCATCGTTCCTTTGTCGGGATTTATTTTAAAATTTATTTTAAAATGTTGTGCGTGAAAGAATTAACTTCAAAGGCTGTATAGGCCTATAAGGGTTTTTAGTTGAGCATAAAAGGCGGGGTATTACGTTGGATTATTGCCAGCTGAGAAAACTGGTGAAAAGTTTGTGTACAAAAAAAAAACTGCATCAAAGCGTCGTTTGCTTTCTTTAAAAGTGTGTCCAGATTTTTCCAGAATGCGGATTTCGTTCTAACCTATAACAGTCATATAAAATACCACCCCAAAGTACTGTCCACGGGGAGAAAAATCTCCAATTTGAATGTGGAAGCAAAAAGGTTGGTATAATCACTGCACTGCTTTATGTAACCGGATAAATTATTGGTGGTTTTTTGACAATATCCTTGGAAATATGTGGATAAGGAGCGCGAAATTTGACAAATGATATGGTATCAATATCTCAACACCCATGTGAACATTGGGGGCCTCAAAATTGTGATCTGGACACGCTCCTTTAAAAGGCAAGGCATTTTTCTGACTAGAATAAGAAGGCGAAACGACGACGCGGCAAACTATAGTATGGGGAAGCTCACTGTGCAACTCACACGAGCATCACATCAACAGACTTAATATTAAGAAGGCTATAGCAAAAAAAACTAGTTATCGAGTCTACCACACTAAAGGCCATGCATGGACTTTTCTCAAAAGCCTTTAGAAATGGTCTTTTGTGCAAATTAAACGTATTTACCCAAGATTATGTTCTGTTTCTGTGGGTGACACGGCGTCAAATCCTGACGTAGCGATGACGTCATCATGGTCACGTTATATACGAGAGTTGAAGTCCACAGGTCATTTTGTTTCCTGAAAGAAGATGAAAAAATGCTCAGTTCAAACTCCCCATATAGCATACACTTGGGAGAATTAAGCTGAGACGAATTACGCCGATTGGGACGGGAATCGAACCCAAGACACCGGGGTTGTAGTCGAGTCCATCCCAAATCTATCACAAGTCCAGATCCGACAAAATCACAAGTCCGTCACAAGTCCAGTAATTTGAACAGCTTGTGAATTGAATTAAGACCCAGAGACTTGTGGTGGACTTGCGAAGGCTTGTGGGGACTTGGGATGAACTTGTGATGGACTCGACTAGGCCTACAACCCTGCGATACACAGAGGTTGAAGGCTAAAAACACACCGCTGGGCCTACGCTTTCTTGCATGTTTTTCTATAGAGCTATAACGGGTGTAAACAAATCGTCGCCCGAGTCTGTGGCCCATCTTAACTTTTGCGACGGGCTGAAGACAATCAGAGGTTGTTGACACGTGGAAAGAAATTTAAAGTATATAATCATTGGTTTACGAGTCCATGTTTTCACGACACCTCGCTGAAGAAAGCCAGAACACCAACTATTAATGGGCCTTTTAGCCGCTGAGTGGCTGTTCTGCAGAAACATTCCAAAAAGCTCATAATTTCCCATTAATGCACGCTAACAAAAACATTCATTTATAATGGATCAACGTCTTTCTTACTTTTCCGTAGATCGGCGGTTTAATAAATTGATTGCCGAGGTCTGATTTTTATCAGAGATAATCAAAATAAAGCGCGGAGGAGCAGCGTATAATAGCGAAGAAGTCTTGGGAACAATAAACTAAAAAGCCAACGAGGGAAAACAATTTGGCCAATCCTCCTGGGCGAAACGAGTCGTGCTCGGAGTTCGTGTGTGTACATGTTAGGCCAACATTGAATAGTCCCCGCGGGAAAATATGGCGGAAAGTGGGGATAATGGGCGCTGAAAACAACTCGCTAAATGGCGTTCATAAGCCGCCGAGTGCCCGATGCGCTGATGAGTCTTAATAAGCAGATTCATCGCTGTTTATTGCAAATCAATTTCTTGAAATTTTAGTCCGAGTGCTGACGGATGAATGGTCCATGACAGCATCGCCGCGACCGGGAGACGGCCGGGTGGGATGAGCGAGGAGCACCGCTCGCCTCAAGCACGCCGCATTAGAAACTCTTCATAAATTTTCATCTAGAAAATGAGGCTGCCGGGGTATAGATACCCCGACTCCAACATCTTAGGTCCCGCTTGTCTCTTTAAGGTCTTGGCCCCAAGACGTTTGGCCTCTTTGATACACGCGCTCGGAAATTGCCTGTCAATGAATCGAGAGAGACAAAAAGGAGAAGCACTCCAACTTTCACATTTGGTTTGTTTTCAAAGGAGCGCGGAGGCTGTATAAAGTTGACAGGTTCTTAGAGAGGCAATGAGGAAATTAGTCGTTTGGCACCTTGGAGCGTGAAGGCAACACGATGCAATTTGCAGTGGCCGACCGTGGAATTAAGAGGCTTTCAAGACGCTGTCGATGATGGAGACACGTCTTCAAGGAGCCACCCAAGGAGCTCTGATAGTCGATAAGAATCCCGGAGTGAAAATAGCCATGATGCCAAATTAAGATGCATGATGCGCGGATTGCAAGACACGTGTAGGGCAGACGGGTCACAATGGCGATTGGCGCGTGCATATTTTCAAACATCAACAAAGAAAAATTGTAACGAAATACATGTACCGGTTTCAGTCTGTACAAAATCCTACCCAGTTTCACCAAAGGTCAATGTATATGATTTAGTTTTTGCAAGATGAAACTCTGTACAACTTGTAAGAACTCTGGATGCAGCAATAGGGCGACATTTCGGGAAGACCCTCCCCGGGGACCACCGAAATTTCGGCAAGAGTCACTCAAAATTACACCTTATTTTTCTACCCAAAGCTTCCAAAGATGGTCACAGACCTAAGAGAGACAGTTCTAGACCTAATAAAAATGGTTCTCGATTTTAAAAAAAATGGTTTTTGACCTAAACAAATGGTTTTTGACCTAAATAAATGATTTTTAAAAAAACAAATATTAGGGCGACACCAAAATGTCGCCCTATTGAGCGTGTCGCCCTAATATACCTTTTTTACACACAAATTGTCGCCCTATCCTAGCATCCATAGTTTTTGGCATGAGGAAGAATTAAATTAGCGTATACACAAAGAAATGTCAGCAACACATATGCAGCAATGTTTCAGAAAACCTTGAAGTCTCGTCTACACTGGCAAACATTTTACATAAAACACGGTCAAACTTAAAGTTTGGTCATGTTTTCCGAAAGTTTGCAGGTGTGGACAGCACATAAAACAGCAAACAGCAGCAAACTTCACCAAAATGTGTTAGCCAGTGTTTGGACATGCAGCTATTGGCAAACACCTGTTTAATCATGTTCAATGTCTGAACCAATCAGGAACCAGTTTCAGGTCATGTGATTAGAGCCAGCCAATCGTAATCACATGATTGTTCAAGAAGTTTGCTTCTGTTTGCTAATGTAGAAATTATAGAACAGAAATTATAGAACAGAAAGTGCATGACTAATGGCGGGACGTATAAACGTTTCAAAACGTTGCGTTGGGGGACTTTCGTCAGCGATACCTCATTCAAAACTATAATTTCTGTGGAAGTCATCTACCAGATCTAACCAATATAATCGCCATAGGATTTGTCAAAAGCCGATCAACAGTAAACATCTGAAAAGCTGTTTATTTTCCCGCTTTTGGAAATTCGCTACATTTTGGGGCCGAAATCGTCATATTTCGTTCAGCGCTGCTTAGTGGGCGCAGCATTTTAATGCGGACGGCGAGCAATATTCGCCTGACCGCGTGCAAATTATTATCCAGTTGAAAGTTCGACAGAGTTATCATAAAAATTCTCAAACAGAGCGATATATCATCGATTTGGGGCCCTTCCCTGCTGCAAGATCTAGGCTAAACGGACGTGAACGCTTGAAAAACCAGAGAAATAAACACGATTCCGACAAGATTTAAGAGAGGGACTAAAGGTCGCAACCCGCAGCTCAAAATACCCATAACAACGAAGTGATTTAGATGGCATGCCTTGGGAGTATGAGGTAAAAACGCCAGGCAGAATTACGGCACAGAATGTAAATTATTCCTGATTATATTTATACAGGAAATACCAAAATGCTGGCGACTTGGCTAAACATGGACTTTGTTTCTGTAACTCTTGATGTTGATTATGCAGGCGGGTTTTCGGGGGCGAGCACCGGCAGTCATTTCGCGTGTGGACGCGGCCCGACCGTGGGGCCCAATCCAAGGCCTTACCCTGAAAAGTTCAACAAAAATATTGTTTTTTTCTTGCGGTCTGTCGAAACCAGGTGCTGAAAAGTGGCATTAAGCGACCTAATAATTCCAATTACTTCAACAACAACAGGGCAACAGACAGACGAAAAAATCTCCCATTTTAAGTACACATCAAGTTGCCGTTTAATTGGGTTCGTAACAGCGGTTTACATCAAACAATGAGACATACTTGTGGATTATAATAAGCTCCATTTTGGCGCGAAATTGTTGCATTTTTTGTGGGTCCCGTTAATGCGTTCTTGGTTTTGGTAGCTTAATCGCGCGAATGCGCATAGAATTGCTCACAATGTCCGGGCACATAACTCTAGCTAAATTAAATTACTGCTTGCATCCAATACGCTCGGAGTGGCTAGATTAGCGCCATTATGAGCACTCATCGCGTAGTGATGTTTTGGCGCTTAAAATTGCCCATCTCAGGTTGTAATTTCAACTGTGTCGTCTTTTATCACCTTTTATCGTAATTCAATGGAGGGAATTTTCCGTAACAAAGACTTTAAAGCTTTTTCCAGAGCCCAAAATGTAATAAACTTGTTTACGCTGAAGCGATTTGCCTTAAGCATAGCACGAAAGTTCGTTTGAAAGCAGATGTATTTCACAATACATATACGCCTATAGCACGCAATTGAAGAGCGCGTGCATTTATCGTCTGCCTTAAGTCTCTGAGATTTTTGTTTAATTTTATTTTTTAATAATTAAGGTCACATAGGCCTACAGAAAACAAAACGTTAACGAGAATTCACAAAGGTATTTTACTGTGATTTTATACCGTTTTACTATCAGAAAAGTAACATCGCGCGCGCCTTTTTACCGTGCACCAAATTTTACCCCAAGCAAAACACACCGCCAGGATTTTAAAATTGCACAATTTAGCAGTAGAAAGCACGGCGTTAAGCCCCTAAACACTCAACAACAGTCAAACCAGATTAAGGGGCTTTTGTAAAGGATTGTAGGCGACCTAATATGTTTGAAAAGTCACCGATTTCCCCCCGGGCGGCGCTTAATAACTTTGGAGTGACTACCGATCATTTACCCTCCATCTTTTTTTCTGGCAATCGCGGTCTTTTGAACCTGTCTGTGTGTATTAAAAAGCGGTATTTGTGTCCTTGTAAGTTGTAGGGCTTTTCAAAGAAGGCTTTTAATATAATGTAGCAAATTCAAAGCCACAGTGTCGCAACACATGCACCAAATCTCAATTAACTAACTCCGGCATAAAGGGAAGGAATCATTGGGCGAAACAAGTGCCGGGTTTCTAGCCATTCCTATGTGAAGGTACAGAATTTGACATAAAGCTTTTTCTTTTTAAACGGTTTGAAAGGAGGTAAAACGTTTTGTAGACTAATGAAGTTATACATCAATGTCGCGGGTTTTGCTGTGGGGCATTTCAGGCGAATTATATACAAAAACTCGTTGACGAATATTTTGACGGCATTTTGTTATACTTGCATGAAAGTAGGTCCCATGTACTTTAGAGGTTTTTCAATGCGGGTATATTTCCTCAGCAAAAACGAAAAATTAAAACATCAAAATCGTCACATCAAAAAGACAAAAGGTGTTTAGAAACATTTGGATGCCTTTCTGCAAATTACTTTTTTTTTTGCATATTAATGTTCTGCATAACGTATTATGCCGGTTCCCTAAAAACGGGGGCTTATAAGTTGTCTCCTCGGAACGACTTTTTGTTTCTTTTATTTTAAAACAAAATAAAGGCATGTATTTGTTTTGTTTTTTTAAATAGTATTTGTGTCAAAATTAGTGTACCCATTTACCGTGGAAAGACCTATAGCGAGATTCCTAATATTAATATAAACTTAAGACAATATCAATGTGTTACGGTACCCATAAATTCTAAATGGGTTTTCATATAAATTGTCTTATTCCCATATCGTTGGGACTAAATGTACCAGTTATAATCTATCAACACCCCAAATTAACTCAAGACCCCACCTTTCCCGAACTCAAGTCATCTTTCTAAGAACATGCAAGATATCTGCGAAATACGAGCTCTTCTTCACAATCTATATAGAAAAAGCGGTTACAAATTGCCGCGTTCGTGCTATATTGGCGAACCGATAAATTCACCATTTTGGTCCCACTTTGCAGGCTTATATCGTAAAAAGCCCTTGTAATTTGTTTGGAACAAGCTTTGAAATAAGATATACTCAATGTATCCCCAAAGCCTACTGATTTGTGAATATCGGCGAATAAAAGCGCCGTGTTTATCCCACAAACGTCGGACTAATTTGTGAATTATCATCCCGGTTCAAATTTCTGCGAGACGCGGTGTAGCCTATATTTACAAAAAGGCGCGGTGCAACCAGAATTTTGTAGCCGTGTGAGCAGAGTAGGATCGATTCCAAGTTGTTGATCGGAATCGTGATTTCGTAATTTTGAAGAATCGTTTCTCAGTATCTTGGCGATTACGGACATGCAACATTTTGGCAGTGCAGTGTTTTGTATCAGATTTGCAAGACATTCCATTCCCAACTTTTGTTTTGAAAAAGGAATCGATTCCGGCGAATGGAATTGCGATTACTTTAAGTAAAATCGGAATCAATCCAAACAATGTTGGAATATTATTGTCCAAGCATAATGTGGTTACGAAATTCTCACTATTTGACTATTTCTTATACCTTAGTCCCGTATATAACTGTGAAATTACACCTGGTCTTTTTAATAACACCATGCATTCAATCACTTAGTTTAAACGGACATCTTTGCGCTTCAAGCACTGCCATCTTTTTAGTGGCAATTTGAGAGAGAAAAACCCTGCAGTCGGCAAAATTAAATCTATCACGCCCCTCTGTCATACACGCCTCGTTGTTGTAATAGTACCTGCAAATTACGCTCATGACAATGATGGAAAAGTGCCTTCTAAACAACTTCAAATAATATGACTCCTTTTTTCTTTTCTTATTTCGCCCTTCCTCCTCTTCCCGCCATGCAGATAATAAGGCAATGTTTGAAGGCTCGTGATTTGCCCATCCGTGAACTAAAAAGATGACTCATGTCGACGGCTGTTTCATGCCCGACAGCTGCAGATTCTCATCACTCACACATTTCATTCGAACCCGGATCATGTTTTGGCGATTATCACCAGAAACATCTGTGATATTGTCATGGATTTAACCAATGGACGGCAAGAAACATGATTCTCGTTATGGTCGCCAAAACTCTGCCCTGGTCAAATCGGAAACATCAGCTGCATAAAAATGACTAAATGCTTTATTAAATATTAATCGACATGAAATGACACATCCCTTTAATTTCGCTCGTTCGACAAAGTGACAGGTAGTGTGATTAATTGTGGCACATGTATACGGTAATTGACATCATCAGTATACTGTTCCAAAAATTAAAGAAACGCACTTTGGAGAAAATTGTTTGGGGCAATTAATGAATAATTAATTCTTAACACGTATAGTTACATCATTCATTTTAGCTGTTTATTTATAAGGAATAAATTATTAGAATGCTGAAATGATCTGGGGTCAATTTCATAAAGTTGTTTAGCAGAAAAAAATGGCTATAAATAAAAAATTTACTTGCTTAAAGTTTGCCAAAAAAATGGGTTATCAGTCAAAATCGTATGTGATGTTTATTACAACTGACTGGTATTCTGCTCCCTTTCTGCTATACTCTTGTTATAAGAACACAAGTTGACATACAATTTTGACTGCTATCCCATTTTCCCAAACCAAATAAAATTCTTTTACAATGATGAAATTACAAAATAATTCACAAAATACACTCTACCGTTTAAATTGTATTGTATTTTGACAATTATACATGTCATCGATCCACTGCGGTCAATATAGGCCTACCCGGATAAAAAAGCAAATAATTTAAAAAATAATTTCTGGCAAAACATAAATGAAAACCAATTGCATCATACTCAATCCCACTAACAGAGGTGTGAATTGAAATTGGAGATATTTATCACATTTTGCCGTTGGAAATCTGAAGGATTTACCATTGTATGTTCAGAGATGACGGTATATTTAGCTGGAGGCTAACCGCGCTAGACCCGTGACACGCAAATAAAAGCTGTCACTTTCCCCAAGGCAACTGCTTATCTGAGCAGTTTTATTGCGCCTGCAGCGGAGACTACACAATATTTTATTAATCGGAGTTAGGCTCGCGTATTTCTGCAGTCAAATTTGGATCGTGGCAATTATTTCTTTGTCGCAATTAAGAGCTATTGGTTTGATGCTGGGGGATATTGGGCGGAGAGAAGATGGAAAAAAAATGAAGTTAAAAGACCGATTACTTAAAGATTGTGATCAATTCGTTTACAGACCGTATCACGCGGAGTCGTTTTCCAATCGTGTCTCCTGAGTCAGTTCTGCAAAAAGTGGCCTACTGATTGGAAAGGTGCCATGTTATGCGTTCCATAGAGCTGATTCAGGGGACACGACTGAAGTTGCCACGGTGTGCAAGGTATTTATGTGCACATGGTGAATATACTAAATGGTGCGTATGATACTGGGGCAAACTTTTGAAACTGGACCATTTCCACTATGCCTCTTAAAATCTCCCTGTCCTTGCTTATTCAATGTGAGATTTCACATTTTCCATGGAATTCTGCAGAAAGACTGTTGTCAATTGCAAACTAGATTACGACGAAGAAAGGCCAATCAAAGGGCGCGTTTCATGTGGCATATAACTTTCGAATCTTTCGGCTGCGACTAATCCCTACGGTGACCTAGTCGTTTATAACACGGTCTCCGATTGGTCACTGTTTAGACGCGCCAGTCCAATTCAGCGTTGCTATTGGCCGTGACAAAATGCCTGCAGATTGTGGTAATTCGTCCGGCCGTTGTCAACAAAACGGTGTGCGGTGAAGAGGGGAGATGTTGATTTTCGCTCGCCACACCTGCCAGAAAATAAATTGAAATGAATGCATCAAAATGAGACCTTTACAAGTATAGAGGGCGGTTTAATAGTCATTGAAAAGTAAAGTGGCCAAGTCCAATTGATTTCGACTCCTTGTAATTGAAAGTTCTCGCGTGCTAAGGCTGTAGGGTATATGGAGAGGTTAATATATAGTATAAGGGGTGTATATATAGATTAATCATTGAGAGCGGTTTCATCTGTAACGGATGGAGTTAGGTCCAGGTGTAGATCGGTCTTATAACTCGGAATTCACCCCGGCCAATTAATGGCTCCTCTTGCGCGATACTGCGGGGATCCAATACCCCGCAAGAAAAAAAGGTTAGAAAAAAACTAGACGTGGCACGGTGGAAGGAAAAAAGGGAACAGCTCTCTTTTTATCGACTGATGTCCGTCAAAAGTTGCCAGGAATGGAAATTGTCCTGCAAAAATCCGATAGGGGATTGTCTCGTCTCTGGATTTGGTTACATCGACGACAAGGTGCAAGGAGCGGGCCGGGACGGGTTGTCGATACCGATCGCTGGAGCGATCCGACGGCCGGCAACACTAGGCGTGTAATACAAGGCCAGTCGTTCCCTCGTGATATCGTCTCGCTAGCTAGACTGACTAGACATGATGATCTGATACATGGAGACGCTACTAGCACACCCCGTTTTCTTCTATCTTTATCTTGCCTATGTTTCCTCAGTCCATTAGGGATAAGTTTGTGCCTTGAGGGGTGAAGCTGCTCGATATATAGAGCCCCGCTCATTCAGAAATTACTGATGGAATTGTTTTGGAAATGATCTCTTCTCGCGCAAAACTAAGTTTCTAAAAGTTGGTCTCGATGTATAAGTTGCTTATTAACATTGCGTGTGCGATTCTTGGTTTGACCGAGGGCCGGGGTGTATGTGTTTGTTTTGCAGAAAGTGTTACACGTTGTGCGTTTTCGGTATATACTAATTACTATATAGGCCTACGATTTATTCACCTGCAAATTCGAAACCGGAATATTCTTTTAAATTAATAAAGTTTTGAAGACTCTAGAACTTCACGATGAAAAAGTCTGCTAATTTAATTAAGTGGAAATCAGGTTTTAGGCATTTGTTACAACCTATAAATTGGCACAACATTAATATATGAAACATAATTAGTTTCAGTGAATGAGGAAATATCTTACAAGAGAATATGCCAGCGATTATGATTTTGCATATAATTTGCATACAATAATTAACCGTCACACTTTGCATACATTTGCATAATTTAATACATGTACCGTCAAATTGTTAAAATACTTTGCAAATTAGCCATTAAGGTTTATTGGTATACTTTCGGCGCGGTAAATAGATTTTTAAACAGTATTATTATAATAATTATTTTGTTTGATCCATGAAAGAGAAATATTTAGTAGGAAAAAAATAAATACGATAGTTGTGACATTTGACCATGTTAACATCAAACGGAAAATATCAGAAAATGTTCAGATTTTGTCATACTTAAGTCATGATGCTAATCGGATATGCAGTCATTTGCAATTATGGCATAACTCCACAATGACGAACAAAATCCGTAAAAAAGAAGTCCAAGTCACTATTGTAATGCCCGATTTTGGTGTTAACCGTGCGCACACACCGACTAAGTTCCCTGCGGGGGAACGCAAACGGGCGCCTTCTTCAACAAACCGTCCCGGGGCGCCTGGTCATTTTTCGCCCCTGCGAGTCGGCGAGTCGGTTATCCCAATCCCGTATGCCTCGGCATACGATGACACTTCCTATGTATTAATAGGTGTTGGATAAGGCCGTCACCTGGACCAGGTGCGCTGCTCCGTACAATGGGGGCTCAATTAGCATCCCCTCGGCCGGATAAACGAGCGATTAGCGCCGCTCGCGTGGAGCCAGAGCGTCCACTGATATGTGTTGGGAGCCTGCGGCAAGTTGAGGCTGTGAGATGATGAAGGAGAAAAAGGCAAGAGCTATCGAGACGAGAGAGGAGGTCTGCCAAGGAGAAAAATAGCAATGTGAAATCCTTGAGGGGGAAAATGTTCACAAATTCACTTCTGTCTGGTAATACGTACGTATAGGCGAGGCGTTTTGAGAGTGATTTTGGGCCGATGTTTAATGCAGCAGCACAAACTGCGAGCTCTCTCAGCGTCCTGTACAAATGTTTACCAAGGGAAGTCCTCAAGTGCCCCGTGTGTGTGGCAGGCCGGAGCCACGGTGTTAGGGCCGGGTTATAGGGATGCCGAAATGCGGAGCAACGTTCGGTTTACGCTGGTCACACACTGAACACACAACGGTTTGTGGATTGTAGGGAGAAGTAAAAAGCCAAGCGTTTACGCTCCAGGATCGGATTTGAGCGTTCACTCCCGCCCCCTGAGAACACGGAATATTGTTTGCCCCGGATGTCCCTTTGCATATGGCGCATCGATATGGTTTTGCTTCTGAGACAAGTAGAGTATCAGTCTTATAGAACACTCGAGTTCTATCGATCGATCGTGATGATGGAGTTGCTTATGGAAATCAACAAAACCCGGGCATTAATTCGCGCGCGTTTCTGCCACATCAGACCCGCGTAAAATGCATGCTCGACAAAGAAACTACGTTTGTTTGAACTGCCGCGCTGCAAATATAGAAACTCCCGTCACTGATGAAATTTTCCGCGTCACCTACTTAAAGCTGTAAGCCTTGGCGTGAATGGAAAAGAAAACAATAAACGGTTTGTCCGAAATTACAAACAGTATATGGGCCGTAATTGCGGAAACGCGTAAAAAGCTGAGTGTACGATGATTGGAATGAAGTTGTGTATGTTGAGCGGGCGATGGGGTGTGAGTCGGCCCGGACTGACCCGGGGAAAAGCACCGCGCAAAGGCGCGCTTTGATTAAAAACACCATATACCCCGCATGTCGCACCCACGGTCCCGGGGTCGGCCAACTCACCCATAATAATGTTTGGCGGGGCAATAAATGAACGTGCTTCGCTAATTTCATAATAACATCAATTTAAATATATTAATTGGAAGTGGCGATGAGCGATATTCTTGCTCCGGGGGCTATAGTACGGGGCGATATGGATGCGCGTGTGCGGTATTACTACGCGCTCTAATTGGCCCGTGGCTTCTACGCTTTTCACTCGCTAATACTCACGGTGAATGTCGCTGGTGATCAACATTTATCAATTTGGAAATCTCAGACAGCCCACGACACAAGACAATGCAAACAATTAAGCCGACAAAGCACTTAAAAACATAATCCTATCAAAAAGGGCTACTAATTTTGATCGTGTCGTTTTGTGAAAATAAAGTCATTGTCATGGCTGTCAAGAATTAAAGTGACACTCTCGTTATTCAAATCGTTCTTGCCCTGTAACGCCCCTTTAATATTTCCAAGGAAACACAGCCTTACCTAGCAAGTAGACACCACACTGGTGTGCAAAAACGGGGCCCTAAAATCGAAATCAGTCATTTTTATGACTGCTTTTTAATGCACGGCTCACTTGACCTCAAGGTAAAAAAACACACACAAATGAAACAGCCGTCGGTCACGTAAGTCGGGTTCCTGTGATTTCCAATCAATTTGTTCGGGCACACTGAGCGCGCGCACTCGGCGAAAGAACATCGGCCGGTTAAATTTAGCGCGAAAAGGCTCCTTGTAAAACCAGTCCTTAATGATTCGCGCCAAATGTCCATAATGGGCACGTAAAAATGGATGGAAGAGTACTTGTGGATAAACGAAAACGGCAATTGATGATTTCTTGCTCTTTTAGGACATAAATTGTAAAAAATGAAATTTTAGCAGAAAGTTAACAATGGGTGCATTTCTAAATTAAAGCCAAAGTAAGAAAATATTGTTTTTTAGTTTTCAAGTTTCCTTAGCCTATACACGGCGACCACAATGAAGAGCAAGCGATGTTACGTTTGCTCCACGGTCGTCGGTTCGAATCCCCATTCAGTAAATCATCTGGTACCTAGCCTCCCAAAAGCAACTCAAACAGCGCTGTGTGCTTCAACAGTTACAGGTAACCGACTAAGGTAACCGACTAACCGACTAAAGTGAGCCCTCTAGTGACTTGGGTGGCATGTCAGAAATTTCCGACAGGAAAGACCGGGTCCGAAATTCATTGGCTCTGGTAAATGGGTCTAAACATTCGCTGGTAATCTGAAACGTCCACTGCTAAGGCACAGGGAAACAGTTCACTGGTTTTAGTGTAGATCCAGTAACCTCATTAACACACAAAGGGCGGTCGGGTTGGCGTACGGGTTCTTTCCTCGCCTTTCACCTCTGGGGTCCCGGGTTCGAATCCGGGGCGTGTATGTGGATTGGGTTTGCAGTCCCTACTTGACCGCGTGGGTTTTCCCCTGGGGCAATTCTCTGGGGGTTTTCCTCCCACTTCTAAAACTGCAACTCCTTCTTCGTCATCTCAAGTTGATAATATAGTATAGTTAAAAGCTAAAACCGTATAGTTGATGGCATAAAGGGCCTTAGTTGCCGAAGATGCCATAAAATATACAACAACAACAACAACAACACACAAAGGGTGACATTTTCATTTAGTTTGGTCGATCGGAGTCGGCCCAAGACCACCCACAAAAAAAGTTCACTTCGCACTAAAGCGATCCGGTCATCGTTCAACTGTAGCCCAGCCCTATAGCGTGCGCGGTCGGCGATTCAGCGGCCAGAAGGCACTAAATGACGGGTCTTCAGGACATTCCGGCCGCGGTCATATTTTATCGACGAGCGATCGAAATACTCCTTTGAGCGATTCGGCAATTTATGCGCACGTGCCGACAAGTTAATGATATTTGTGACGTGCACTTGCACGAGAGAAAAATAACTCGGTGACTTCAGAAAATAGAGACGTATTGGAAATCTGACAGTTTTGTAAAAGGTCTGCACAGTTGCTCATTTCCCCCTTCAAAATCTTCTCACATAAATATGGATAACATGCTTCCAACGTTTTAATAAACAAACAAAAAACAGTGAAACTTCGGAAATACAAATCGTCGTATTTATAGCCCGTAGATTAACAGGATTTGCAATGTTCAAAATTATTTTAATTAATAATTTGACCAAAAATAAAAACATACACAAATGGAAGATAGAACTTGTCAACTCCCAACTATCCAATTAACGCAATGATTCCTTCCAAGATAATATATTTTTATGAGTAAACAATAAAATGAAGATGAATTTAAATATCTGTGCACGCACATCTTTTTACAAGGGCGTCCATTGACATGTTCCTGCGATGGACTGGCATTCTATCCAGGAGGAGTACATGTAGTATTGCTCCTAGTCACTCCATGCCACGAAAACCGGGGATGAGTACCGGCCGTAATGAGCCAATTGGCTCGTAAAACGACTTACCTTACCATTGACATGTTAACGAAGCAAGGCCCCTGCATGCGCGGATCCGGGGGGGGGGGTTTGGGGGTCAAACCCCCCCCCCCCCCCCCCCCCTGCTCCGACACCAACAAATATAACGTAATGCATTGTTTGTGTGTCCGCCTGTCCAAAACAAGCTGACATAAAAATCTGACGAGCAAAACCCCTCCCTGGTGGCAAAACCCCCTCCTAGAAAAATTCCTGGACCCGCCCCTGCCCTAACTACTGTGGATTTTGTGGTTGTTTTCCGTGCAATATAGACACGGAACCAGCCTATATAGGATGGTGGCTTCACACGATTTCTTGAAAGCATGGACATTTTTGTTTAACCCTGTGATGTGCACAAACCCTATGAACCTGGTCTAAAAAAATCGAAGTTTTCATATTTTTGTTAACTTTTCCATGCTAAAATAACAATTCCTTATCGGTATTTGACTTTTTGGTGGTAGATAAGCTTTAATAAGGAAAATTGGTGCAGGTATTAAAGTAAAATCTTACCCAAATTTCTTTACAGATCGGCCATGATAAAAATCGCTAAGGGATATCAATTTGAACAACAAAATAGTACAGGCCTAGCGATTAAAAACATCTCGACCAGTGGAATCTGGAGCAGCAGTGATATAGAGCTGGGTCAATGGCGGTAAATGGTGCCGCCATTTAGTGCTGGGTGTCAAACAATGGTTAATATACTGAGGCGTTGACACCCGGAACCGTAAACATAGCAATTGCATCTGCGCTCGCTCGACCTCAGTATAAACACTGCGCTATGCCAATGCACTATATCGAGGGGGCATATTTCACTTACCGCGTGTGTCCAGATACCAGGCCGTACAATTCCTCTCCCGTGTGATTGTGAAAAGATTCCCGGCCAAACAAATTAACGAGCCCTGCTGCCGTATCGGAGAGGACAAGCTAGAGGGGAGAATTATTTTTATTCGCCGAAAGTTCGAGTGCGGGGCCAAACTTTGATGAGTTGTTTACGCTCTAATCAGCACGCCATTGGAAACATTAGCCTAGTACTAGGCCTACCCTAACGAGCGCCCTCAAGAGGCGAACCAACAGTTGAAGACAACAGGCACTGCGACTGCCGCCGATTCCGAAATGTTTTTAGTTTTTTTAGTGCAAGATTTTGGTCTTGCAGAGAAGTTAAAAACTTCGTCCACGCCGGAAAACGAAAAGATCTTAAAGCCATATTAGCAGTAACCCACAAATACATGTATTTCTTAAAATGATGCCAATCTTGTACACATATGTACAACCCGGCTATGACATCGACACCAGATAGCCCCAAATAACTCCACTGTAAAACATCAACTTTGCTTAAAACAACCACGCAGTTTTAAAAACATCACAGAAACACATTGTTTGTTCTTTTATATAGTGATCCAATATGTCGCCATTTTGTAATCTGTTAAAGATAATATACATGTTAGGTAAACTGTTAAGAACGGCGTGATTTAAAAGCCTATGTCACATAGATACCTTTAAAAAAACTGAAAAACCCAATCATAGCTTTTGTGCATGAATGAATGAATGAATGGCTCCAAACAATAGTTTCGTCATTTTTCTCACGAATGGGGGGCACTTTTACTTCAGACGAAATCATTTCACAGGATGATTACTACCATTATACCATCTTGATAACAAGTAAGCTTTAAGAAAATAATTCAGACATTTGAGGGTAATTACCAATCCTGTATATTACCTTTAAAGATAGTATACATGATTGGTAAACTGTTACAAATAGTTGTATCCTCATGTGTGATTGAAGATATGCATGATTAAAACCAACCTGAGCAAAAACCAGCTCCGTACTTCGTCTAACTTTTGGGAAAACAGTCAAAAAAGGGTTTGCAATAACCACTTCGCCCTGAACCATTTCGCCCTGAACCACGGTCTGTGCACAAAGTGGTTTTGGGGCGAAGTGGCATTTGGGCGATGTAGTGTTTGGACGAAGTAATTTGGGGCGAAATGGCACTCGGGCGAAGTGGTTTGGAGCGAAATGGCACTTGGGCGAAATGGTTTTGGGGCGAAATGAATTTTCGTCTCATGAGACGAAAACTAATTGTTTTACTCATTTCTCAAAGACTATGGCACTTCAGACAAAACCATTTCATGGGAAGTTTTCTACGGTCATCATGTTTATATTGTGTAAGTTAGGCGTAAATCTGTGAACATTTCTGATTTTCGAGATTACCAATGATGTATACTGCCTTTAAGGGATGTACAATCTTGTCTGTTTTTATACCGTACACGAAGCAAAATAAAATGTCTGCCCTTCAAGTTTTATTTGTCCATCAACAGTCGCCCTCTACGAGGTGTCTTTGAGGCGCTGTATATTTGGTTACTTACATCGCACGAAAAACCCATTACAGGTCGGTTAATTTCAAAATGGCTTTTTAATTTTGTTTAACTTTCAAAACAAAAGCACGCTGAACGATTTCGTTTATATTATGGTCCCGCGGCCGGCGTTTGTGTGGTCGTAAACCGGGCGTTGTTTGGTGTAGCAAGACGTGCGCGCACCTTGTGTGGCGTGCTGTGAGGCGTGTTTATATTGATGGCCCAACCGTCCAAAGGCTCCCGCAGCCCGTATCAATCACGCTCGCTTTCTCGGTGATTACCGAGCTCTTCCCGGACTGTCATCCCCCTTAACATACCGTTTATACCTAGTGGCATGCCGGAGCGGCCGATACTGGGATTTATTGTTTAGCCGATCCCCACCGAAAATAATCAAATCATATACACAAATCGGCCCAAATGTTCTGTCAAATTACACGCCTAATATAAATGTTGACATTAAATAGCCCGAGATCGGCCACTGCATTGAAGGGCTGACGAGGGGGCGAACTGTGCTAGGTCACATTAATGTTGAGCTGCGTGTACTTACATATGGTGCTATGTAAACAGAACCAGGCAAACAGTCTAATAATTCGTCACGGGAGATCTAGTTTTTGTTGTAATAATTTAAAATTCTGTCTCAAAATGGGTCATTATATTGGGACAAGTAGCAGTTTGCAAGGTACGATTACCATAGACGCCAATAAACATAAGATCAACTTTAAAGGTGTAGTCTGTCCAGATTGGACGTTTTGGCGGAACAGCGCCCTCAAATAGGTACAATTTACATACAAAAAAGGGATACCCACAAAAATTAGGATGATTCGCACAACTAAATATTTAGAATGTCTTGTTTAACCATAGTCATCCTATTAAAAAAACGGTTTCGACCTTTCGGCAGTCAAAATCAGAATCTAAGTTCCCATTTTGGTAACTAAGTTCTGAAATAGTCCAAATTTACAAGATGGTCGCCAAATAAATAAACAAAATGAGGGGCCTATAGTGTATCATAACAACAATATAAATTAGGACAAGTTGAAATAAAAACAAATCGAATCTCCATAAAAGGACGAATTTGATTGGCTAATCTTGAGTGCACGTCTACGGTGACATAATTTGTCGCAGCGAATGTCATTGGTTGTCTGTAAATCATTCAGTCACACCAGAGGAGGCATTTTCACTCGAGACTTCCACCAAACCGCCACAACCACACCACTGATTTATTCCTTTAAAAAGGCGCGAAAATATATATTCATATTGTCTGTCAATCAATTATGGCTTTGGCGCCAAAGTGATATCGCAATGAAAAACTTAGCGCCAAATTTATTTCCTTGGAACGAATTAATTAACTGGAACTTACGGGGGAATCGGTATGCAGTCAAAAACTAAGGCATTATAACAAACGGAACCTTAATATCAAAGTGCATATAATTTATTGTGTTTTGGGGATCTTCGATGCTACATGAAAGAGCCGTCAAGAACCGATATATCACGGGCTTAATGCACACAACACACTCGGCATCTGTTTGAGAAATTGACTATATACATTTCTGGAATTTGTACCAGTTGCTCTCCGTAGAGGCATGTGTTTGCTTTGATTTCACAGTGGCTATTTGCTTGCTTTTGCTCGCCATATTTGCTTTCATTGGCCAATTTCTCTCCCAGCTAAGCGCGTGGCGAAACATGGCCCAAGTAAACGCTAGTTCTCGCGCCTCGCCGTAATTACGGAAATGTGGCGTATGATTGAGAATCTGACCCCATTCCTTGAGATAAATAATAACAATTTTACGCAAATGGCTGTGTTATGGCAAAAATGTCGCGGCCACTCGAGACAAAAACATCTGGTGATCTTTTTGATCCATCACAAATGCAAAGAAATTTTACCATTGAGAAGCGCATGTGCTACGTGGCGTTTTCAAAACGATTGATTTTGTATCAGGCTTTGACATCAGTTTTCAGCAGTGTGGAGCACTCCTCTATGCCTTGGTCCTATATTCGTGAACGGACGAAAGGCAATGGCTTGTTTATGCGCACGTAGACACGCATTATGTGCTAGTTTTGGGTTGTGGCTGGGATAAATTGAAAAATTCGGTCAATTCCGAATCTATACGCTTCGGAATTGACTAACGCCGATCGACGGTTGTTGTGTGACGAAACATTTTTTTTCTGGCACAGGATCAGGAGCACGAAACCTTAAATGGTATATCCTGAAAATTTGTAATACAAATTTTGTTCTGTGGACTTTTGTACGATTTCTTTCTGAGACAAGTGACTCGCTTTGTAACTCGTCAGATTTCCTTGCGGTGGCAAGGTCTCGCAAAATGTCTCACAAACTCAACTCTAATGAACATCAATCTTGTTCAAATTTTGAAAGTTTATTTTCCGATCACCCGGCTAAAATAACTGCTTGTGTTGCAGCTAAGTACTTGTTTGTCGTGCCACGTCTGGTAGCGGAGCACCGCCGCAGACTGGCCCGGCCATTTGGTTGCAAGAACCCGGCGCAAATGAGGCGTGACCACGGCGGGGAAAGACTGATGCGACCCAGCCAGCTCAAACTTAAAGGGCCTGAAATAGGAGTTTTCTGACGATTACTCGAACCCATGCTAGGTTACTGTTCCTCTCATGTTACGGTTGTCGAAAAGCAATTTAGAAACTGTCACGGTGGTATAATTATAGATTTTGATATCTGTGCTATTTCCATATTCATAAGCAAAGATGTGACGTCACTCATTCTCTCATTAGAATATCACACTGATTTGTGCACAATAATTTTCAATGTTTTCTTTACAAATTCACTGCAGCAGTTTACCTCAAATTCCAATGCTATTTCTTACTGCTTCAGAGGTGGGTTCGCGGAGTGGTATAAAACAAAGAGCGCCCTCATTTTGTAGAGAAAGTTAAAAGGTATACTTTCTAAAAATATGAAGCAAAAATGAACACTTGCAATGTTTTCTTGTCATGATAATGTTCGTACAAAACAACGACTGAGTCTGAATTGGCTGATTTTCTATCCAGCCCTTTAACGATTCTGTCTCTAGAGGTTTAAATGCGCCATCTCATGGCGTCTGCTAAGTAGTTGACCTTTGACCCGACTAAAAGTCATAGATGTCAGCTTGTCATCGTGTCTTTATTAGTCGAGAAAAGGCGCCAACTACCCCGCCAGATTACACAAAATATCGAAAATATGAAACAGAGACGTCAGAGGTTTGACGGGTGCGCCAATTCCTGAGACGAATATACTGCAATTCTGGTCAAAATGCCAGTAAATAATTGTTAATACTAAAAATAAGAGGCGTGGTGTGTGTGGTATGATTTTAGTTTTTATGGCTTATTGCGTTGATTTAAACCCCTACAAATATGAAAATATATGATCTATATTGACCCCGTGCCACTATGCCCTTTCAAGAATCCACGTGGCCAAACGATGACGGTACCGAGGAAAATGGATAGAGGGCGCTGTTTATTTGATAGACGTTTCTGAAAAAGAGACTCCTTGAGTCGTCACAACGTCGTTTGCTGTGACGTTGGCTTTAATCCACAGTAAAAAATATGGCGTCTGTGTGTAGAGCCTCGTTTTGAATGCAACTACGAAGGGCTCCCGCAATCGCTTGAATGTAGGCTACTCTTACATACAAGGCAGAGACTCGCTGGTAACCGATAACCATCTCCCCGTAGCGAATCGTTACGCAATTAACCAGGGAACCAATGAAAACAGCACGAGCTGAAAATGCCACCATTATTCAGTATTTTAAAATGGAGCTGTTGCAAAGAACCTTCATTTCTCATCAAAAACCCATTTTAATCAGTCAGATATAGGCCCTCAGGCAAAACCCCCTTTCCCCTTGTACACCGCCGTCTGCACAAAAGTACGCCATTACCCACAATAAGTAATTTTACAATCGGCTCAAATTATACCATTTTAAAGAGAGAAAATAAAGAGATGTGTCTCTCGCTCTTCATTTGGCACTTAAGCCGCTTCCGTCTGAAATTGTTTTTATACGGTCATCGTTTTATACGGGTAGCAATAAAAGGGCGGTAAATGGCGGTCCACGTGGCGCGTGTTTAGTCTTGATAGAGAGATGGGGCATTCGGTGTGGACCAGTTGAGCGTAGTTGAGCATGGCTGTACAAATAAGCAAGGGAGGAAACGGCTTTGGGAGATGGTCTCTGCATACATCACGATCGCCGGTCCGGGCACGAACTCATGTTTGAGGTGTTTTCTCAATGTTCGGTTGTTCTTTTTTGGTGCATCTCCTCTTGTAAGCTCGCTTTGTTCAAATCTGCCTAGCGGTCGTTTTATAAAGCAAGTTGCCAAATCCGTAAACAAAACGTTCTCCTTGAAATAAGATTGAATTCGGTGTCACTGTTAATTATGTACGAACCCTGACTGGCACACGATGGTGATTATGGTAAAAAATACACTAATGCCTGCACAACACCCGCAAGGCGCCAGACTAAAATGGCTACCCCTTGAAAATACCCCTTATTATCCGGATCACCCACTTGACTGAAAATTGCCTCATCACAAGTAGCACAGTAAAAGCCCACTTCGTGAAGAATACAAGTAATCAATCAACCATTTGTAACCAAATAAAGAGGCATAATTTTCAGCTTCTCCGGGAAGCCGGACTATAGGGCCCAGGGGGACGTGACTGGAGCGGCCCGAGCTAGCTTGGGCCAGGGATTCTGCAGTCGCGAGCTGCGGCAAGACCTCGGCCACAAAAGGCACAATCGATGGGGTGATTTAAAGGTGTATTGCCTTTCGCCAAGGCAATTTTACCTTGAAAAATACATCGGAATACAAAATGTGTTAATTTTGCTCGGTTATGTGGAAGCTATCGGGTGGACAATTATTATTGCTAAAAAAAAGAAAGAAATCTTGCAATTTTTCGTGTGCAATGTTTTAGTCATGGTGAGTTGTTTATTTCTTAATCGGTCTGTGCGTACTTGTGTACTTTTTATTGTCAACGCCTTAGTTGTCAACGCCTTAGTGAAAAATGGATTTCGCATTTATTCTTAAGATAAAATCAGTTCAGCTCGGTAGAGCTATCTTGCAATGCTAACTACGTACTAGGTTCGTTTAATAGTCGACTAAGCCATGGCGGTGTCGCCGCTAATCGTCCAACGCCTTCCGTTCAGATAATTGCGTCTCATAAACAAGCCATCGAGAAACGATTGGCGCGTACCGTGCACGAGACCCGGTCTTAGGCCGGGCTTGAAAGAGCCTTGTCGGGGGAGCTATAAAGAGCCGTGCACGCTGCAATCCCGGGGCGCTAAGCGATTTAGAAGTAAGATGGATCCGTCCAAGTATCGGACGTGTCACGAGCTCAAGTGGACAGCTCTTTTCGCACAGTCAATCGGTCTAATTTTCTTTTTATTGACAAGATGGCGCACACGCTCGATCTTAAGGGCACCAAATTGGGCTTTAATGAATATGAGTTCTTTGTCGTGCCGCCGGTTTGCGAGCGAAAAAAAAAAGACTTTCATTGCGTCAATGAATGACAATTTGGGGTTGGTTTTTAATCCAACTTGCTTTGTGATGGATAGTCCTCAGAATTAAGAGTACAACATTCCAAGGTCCGACCTCAGACACCAAAAGTAGTCAATTTATTTTTAATTGCAAATAATTCCATGAAGGTCAGAAAATGCCCGGTTTTGATTCTGACTAAATGCTGACGAGGGGAGAGTACTTTCCCGTAATTGTTGGCACATATTATGACCGATCACGACACTCTGGTTTTAAGTATGCGACTTCAGCTCAAGTTTGAAGTGTAATTTGAGTGTGCGATGAGGTATAAATAGGTGATGAATAATAATAATTTGAAAAGAGAGACAGATCATTAATAATTCATTTATTGAACTAACTTTGGACAAAATGTACCTGCAAAATAAAAACAAAACAGTAACAAGTTTTCATAAAAGAAAATGTATTTGTCAGACTGAATCATGCATGTAAAGGTCTTGCAATTTGACGTTGGCGCCCTCTGTTGATCTATTTCTTAGAATTGTTGTGTCAAAAGATAAAGATAAGGTGTACTCATTCCCAGGCTCCATCCACGGCATGGAGTGACTATTGCTCCCCCACCTCGGACGGGATGCCAGTCCTTTACAGCTTTACCCCAGCAGTAAAGGGGAGTAAAGTGTCTTGTCTAAGGACACAACACAGTTGCAATGACTTGGCATCAACTCTTAATTGGACTTGGCCCGAGGATCCCAGCCACTCAACACAAACTAAAACTTTCAAAGCCATCTCTGTTTTGACTTTCCTACGCCGACGTTTGTCATGTTCAAGGCCTTCTAAATCATTTGTTATATCTGCACGAGTTTTTGCCGCCGAGTTGAGCGCAATCAATTACTGTTCCCCGTTCGTGAAGAGTCGGTGCCGTGATTAAAATCCTCTGGAGCGAGCGGTTATAAACGCATATAGCCCCGGGGCCTAGCGCGGCGCGGCCCGGTACCCCTGATTGCCGGTGCCCGCCTCGGCAATTTCCGCGCCATCTTCCCGTCTTTTGCCGTTGATGACCTAATCAGTCACACAATTCGTGCGCGGATTCACCCTTAAGAGTCCAGGAAATTATTGCAGAGAAGACAGTGAATTATGGTGGATAGATGAAAGCTTTTCGCACGGACAAGAAAGCGGCCAAGAAAGTAGTCAGCGGGATTGGTGGGTTTATAGCGAGAGATAGAAAGCTCTTATGCGGTGAATTGACACGGTTACGGATTTGCATACAAGTCTGGCAATTCAAGCGCGAATGCTAGGACTAGCCAATGATAACAGGGGCATAAAAGCAGCCTCGCTTCAACCAAGCGGCAGAGCGAGGTTCATCATCGGGTGCACAAAGGGGGACCATGTTGGTTTTTTTGGTGAAACGATCGCATTAGGAGCGTAGGCTATTCGATAAATTGGAGGTGCTGCGGGGAGGGGTGGAGATCGTATAATGGAGTCAAGACTCAAGGCGTCACTCCGTAGAACATCTACCCGATGTGCCAGAGGTCTCGGGTTCGAATCTCGATGGGGACCGTATGACTACATGTATTCTATAATTCCATATTTAGTTTACTTCTGTGCTGATTAGGCGACGCTCATACTGATGACGACACAATATGCATATTCATAAATCACGACTCGTTCCCAGGGCGCTACCTCGATTTGGTGGAGCTCGTACGAGTCAGCCTTGACCTGTATTAGTGGGGATGATAATATGCAGCGCGATATGTGGCAGAGGGCATCCCCCTACCATTGTTCCCCCATTGTGTCTCAAACTTCCAAGGAATTCCTTTCAGTTTTTAGGGGGCGTTGGTGCGTTAACAAAAGGGAAGAGTGTGTTGAGGTATATGGGCGTTAGGGGGGTGGGGGGAGGAAGAGTCCCTTTGCCACATATCGTGCTGGGTATAGGGATGATCGTGCAAAGTATGGTCAGTCATGTATATCGTGTAACGAGGTTAAAGCGCTTGTCGACACGTAGACGCTAATTAAACGCACCAAGTAATATGTCTTTGGTAGCCATTAATTCTCGAAGAATTTAAAATAAGGCACCCCTTTAAATTACAAGAGCGGGAAAACGATCGCCCATTTGTAAAGCTAAACATTAGTGACATTGGTCGTTTAATATCAAGCCATCACATCCTAAATGAAGGGAATTATTTGTATGTTATTAGAGGGAATAATATGCCTCTTACCGATCAAGTGCAGGCTCCGTTACGCCAAACTTGTCAGCGGTCGTGGCGCATAAAGTCCCCGGGTTGGCCGTCGACAGTCTGCGGCGTGTACTGTCCGGTGACGTCGGTTTACATTAAGGCCAAGTAAAAGAAGTTCATGTTTCTCGTATCCACTCGATTTCTTATTGTCAGCTGCCAATTTTTACAGGTTAAAATTCATGACAAAGTCGGCACAACTTTTTTTTCAAAATTACTGGCAACGTATTGTATGCCAATGCCAAAACATGTTCGGCTTACTTTGCCTCGGGCAATGTTTTACATTCAGGCCCCTAGCCGGTTTTAAAAGTGCAGTTAAAACCGGCAAATCACACATTGTTTTCAGTCTTGAAACTAAAGAGAAAAAGACTTGGGATCTAAACTTTTACTTATTACGTTGTATTAACAATGTTCTTATTATCATTGTTCGATCGACTGTATTCTGCC
Organism: Henricia sp. BOLD:AAB3569; assembly: GCA_037783545.1. Lineage (NCBI taxonomy): Eukaryota > Metazoa > Echinodermata > Asteroidea > Spinulosida > Echinasteridae > Henricia > Henricia sp. BOLD:AAB3569. The sequence continues at coordinate 1,368,028 of JBBELK010000454.1, read as the reverse complement.
TGAAACAGCCTTAAATGGTATCTTATCAAGAGAAAATAGAATTTGAAGATGCAATTAAATACAACAACAGACCCAAGTAAATGATGTTACGCTTTGTTTACACGTACGTTTTTCTATAGACTATGTGAGTCACAAGGAACTATACATGTACATGTAAACGATTTGTAACTTTGTATGACCATAGTAAACAGACTGTGACGTCATTATTATGTCCGAGGTCTGTTTAGGATTTGAAGTCCAAGAGTCGACATTTTCAAGCACAAAAAATGTTCTTCAATTTTCTTAGTTTTCTTTAAAAAATCTGGGCTTGGGTTTTTTTTTTTTGGGGGGGGGGGGGGGGAGGGGGGGTGAGGGGCGGGGGAGGGAATTTCTACATTTACCAAGTTCATCCATCTTGTATTTGTCAAAGGTCCAGACGAAAAACATATTTTTACTGTGAGTTTCCTTCATTGCACTTTTGGTCTACCGTGTTTGCCAGAGCTCGGTATACGGGAATAAGCGATCCCGGCCCCCATCGTCATATCACTCGACTCCCGGCGCCGAGTTGACACCTCAGACAAACCACAGTGACTAGATTTGACTAGGTAAACTGCACTCTAGACTTTCTGCTTGTCATCATACCCAACGAATTATTAATCATCATATGACAAAACAACTCTGTGCTAAGTGTGAAAACAATGTTGCCAAGTGAGGGACAATGTACTTGTTTTAAGATCACGAGCCCTTTTGAAGGGACGAAGCAGATAAGGATTGAAATTTCCGTCATATTTATAAATGAATTTGGGTTTTTAGCTAATGCTGTACTCAAAACATTGACACGTTCGATTTTTGGTCGTCGGTAAAATTAAAAATTCATACAAAAAATCCGCTTTTCTTGAAAATGACATCTTACACTACATGTAGATGGATGTTAACAGTATTCATGTACATGTATACGGGGTTTAAATAGAAATTGCTCAGAGGAGAAATAACATAAGATGTAAATACCAACAAGAAACAGACTTAGAATTTTAAAAAACGGAATAACGCTAAAAAAAACGATTCTTTTTGCGTCGATGACGAGCCCTTACTGCAGCGCGGCACGCGGTGGGGTCAACAGAGGGCGCACTTCTTCATTACGGAATGGCATTCGTTGTATGTGGAATATGTAGACGGGAACCAGTCTAAACTGAGCGTTATTACACTGGACTGGTTTCCAGTCCACATGCGAGGATCGGAAATAAACAATATAGTGTGCCAGCCTTTGTTGCACTGTGTACCTTCAAAACGTTGGGAAAGTTTCAACAAAAGGGGACTTTCCCGGTTAATTTCGCGTTCAGAAGAAATATCCACGCAAGCCTTACGAAATTAGCCCAAACTGCCTGAAATAACTAAGGAAATTCAACTCGTCTTAATATACACAAATTTTATTGACTCCATAAAATCATTGCATTTCAGCACAGTATCCATCATTTTACGCCAGTAATAATTTAACCTTAGTACAAAATTTGTACAAGTCCATAGTTTTGTTCTGATGACGAAGAAATAGTGACAATAACAATGCGATATATTTACAAAACACAATTTCAATGGACAAAATGTGAATTAATATAAGTGTATCCAACATGTATTTTGTGGGTGACCTGAAAAAGTGCTCAAGATCAATTTGAGAAAATAAAAATACGCACAATTGTAAGTTTTTTTGCAACTGAATTTCAAATCAGAGGAATAAAAATGACTCCGGGTTTCGATCCTATCTCCAGTTTATCATATTGAAGAATTTCAAATTGTCAATCGAAAACAAGATTCTCAGTGCTATCTTTTGTGACACAATTTACATATGAAATAGCATGTGACGTGCCGTAGTAAAATAGCTCAGTGTCCGATACAGGGCTGCCAGTGCTAATTTGAAGGTATTTTGTCAATCGATGCAATTGACCCTAGTTTGGTATCCCCAGAAAGGGGCAAAGTTAATAACCTGATTATCTAAAAACAGAGGATACAAATGAAAGCCTTAGAAAATAGGTCTGCATCAATTATGCACCTATCAATTGTTCCCCTCCCCACACCCCCCAGGGCTGCCCCACCTAAGAGGTGGGGATTGTTTTTTTTGCGTGACAAATTCCCCACCCCTGAGGCAAAATTTAGGTGATAAAAATCCACACCCTGGGGTGCAAAACATGCTCGTCTTGTATACAGATGCATAAAAAGTTTTATTTCAATGGGTCACCTAGGGAGTAGGGCAGCACCGGGGGTGGGGGGCGAGGGGGACAATTGAAAGGTGCAATAGTCACACAAGACAAAGGAAACTTAAGATGACAAAATCACAATAAAATTCTGCAAAACCAAGAAGGTTGACAAATTCACGTGACATTGAATAATACCAGTAATAATTTATACACAATTAATGTATAGACAAAAGTACTGCACATTACAAAACATCCAAATAAAAATGACCCCGCTAAAATATTAAAATGTCCCCTTTCACAACCGGGTCTTATGTACACTTATCAGAGGCGATATCGCGGGGGGATGGGGATGGGGTTGCACACGCCCCCCTTTTCCTAAAAAGATATATTATCAATAACTTTTGCAACCGTTGGGGTATTTGCCTCATATGACATCACACTTTTGCCTGCTTAAAGTGGTTAAATATTGCCCGATATCGCACCACAGAACATCTAGAATCTACCATTTTTTTACCCCACGCTGTTAGGGCTTCGCGCTACGCACTCGCCATTTGATTGTCTTCACCATTTCATGCTTAAACATTTCATGCCCGCCCCCCCCCCCCCCCCCCCCCCCACCACCCCCATTTGAAAAATCCTTGATCCGCCCCTGCTTATAGCTCCGATCAGTTACATAATCACAAAACGTTGACAAAATGTTAGAATTTAAATATGAGGAATGTGTGATATTATTATAGTAATTTATCCGCACAAAATCTTGCATTTCACTCTCATATGAAAAAAAGTACCATATGACACACTTATACACAGCCAGTCATAGTGCAGTTGAACCTTTCAACATGTCCATTTCCTTGAATGAGGGTCATACGATTGACTGTGCACAGGTTGTTACTGATTTTGTAAATGACAGAATACAATTTATGTTTAATTTATGTATGTAATCCACTGAATGTGGCTCGGTATTTTGTACATACATGTATGTATGATAACCTAAAGGTCACACGATGCATTTTAATTGATAATTTGAATATTTTAGGTAATTGATTGTTTTGGGTAATTTCAAGGTGCTAGTACCGGACTAATCAACAATTATAATTATAAAAATAAACCGTGACCTGCGCTAGAATAAAAGTACTTTTTTTGTGGATGGAATTTCGAAAAACCATTTTGCTCATAAGTAGATAATGCATCTATACAAAGTTTCTTGGGTACATGGCCTTTAAAATGTGTACACTTTCTTTGGTCGGTTTGGAAATGCGTGTAGGGGCTCACTGTAGTGTATGCAAGGGTGGGGGCGGGGGGAGGGGGGGGAAACATTCTGCAAGTCCAAACTCCTACCCCCTCACCCACCTCCACCCACCAACAACAATGGACCTTCTTTCCCATGAATCACACAAACAAAAAAGAAATTCAGTGATGGGAAGTGCAAATTTTTTAGGATATTTTTGCTGAAAAGCTATAATCCACGACCGACTTGAATACTCATGAAAACAACTATTACAAGAACGAGTTCATCCCCCCTCCACCCCCCACGCACCCCTTTCCCAAACCCCCTCTCCCAATCCAACTCTAGGCCAGTGAACATAACTCATGTACTTAAAAGGCACAATTAATCATTTATACACAGATATTACACACAAAAAAACATAATATTTTTGTCCAGGTCCAATCAAATATTTACCAAAATATTCAATTTCATTCTATCTTACAAAATTCGCCCATCTGGATGCGGATCGATAAGCCCTAAATAAGGATTTTGTAAAATTGTGTTAATTGCAAACAATTTAACTGATAAATGTAACAGCGACTGATTCCAAAAGGTAATCTGTGCTGCTTTTAAAAACTAAATTTCATTTTGGTGGGCTGCCAAGTTCAAAGACAATTGACCCAAGACATACATGTAATGCCATGCTTTGTTTTGTTTATAAGATTCATGAAACAAGACAGTTTGTAAACAACATATGGACTTGAATATTAGGCAAAAAAAAAAGAGAACTATGTTTAGCATAAGTTGAAGTCTTCCAAAATTATGCGGTGACGCAGGTTTTTTTTCTCGCTTTTTTGGGGGGACGGTAAGTGAATTTCAAGTTGATATGAAGCCAACAGGCATGTTTTTAATTGAAACACTCAACAGACGGTACGTGCCTAAGTTAAAAAACCTTTGACGCACAGGGTTGAAGGTAACGCGCGCTAACGATATGGTGTTTTTTTTTGTGTTTTTGAGACAAAAAAAACAGGTTTGACACGCAGGGTTGAAAGTGACGCGCACGCTAATGCTAAACTTTTTTTTATGGCCTTAATACCAATAGCAGTAGCAACAGCAATAGCAATAGCAATGCCAGTATCGCCATCAATTAAAAAAGCAATGCTGATAATGACATATGACTCTTGTAGGCTTCGGCTTGGCATTATGGACAATTTCAACTAGAGATTTTACTTACTGTCATGAGTTGTGAGGGGGGCAACCATTGGTGTCACAAGGGTGTGATCCAACTCCACAGCGCTGGGGACTCTGCTGTGTGTTTTGGGGAGAAATCTTCTGGTGTCTGCAAAGGGCACTTCCATTAAAAAGTCAAACAATCGATGGGAGTATTACCAAGGCCGAGCCCACAGTGAATTTTCTACCCTGCAACTCACAGCATGACGCTTGGACTGAGCGTGGTGAAAGAGTTCTTGACAGTCTCAAAGTATCAAATCTCCGCGCATCCTTTGCTAATTTTTGCCCCCTTTCTTTGAAGGTGAAACCTGCTTGAACACCCATTCAAGTCCCTCCTGAAAAACAAGAAATTTGACTGTTGTTACAAACATGTCTGAACAGAGAGTTTAGATATTTATGACATACACATTTTGAACATTTGATGACAAAACAACTGGCAAGGTTCCAGCTTTTAGTCCCCATTGCAGCAAAATTACTAATTTTTAAAACCTTGGCTACAACTTTGAGTAATCAGTGATAACACATTTTTTTAGCGAAGTATAAAAATGTTTGTGCCTACATTTTCTGTAAATACAACCGTATCGAATAGCTGCCATCTTGTAGGACAACTTATGACATTTAAATTGGTCAACAATGTAAGCACAAAATGTGCAACCATGCATGTTCTCAAGAACAAAGAAACTGGCCTACGAAATGGCAGCTATTTGATACGGTCTATACTTTGGCTAAAGTCTTTGGCCAAGACTTTGTCGGGTAAAACGTGTTTACTGAACATTTAGTACATATTACCACATATTTATCACGGTGCGTCCATCTTTGTCTTGTTCCCCACTGCATAATCCGTACGTGTCGGGCATGATCAGTGCGTGTGCGTGTCTGCGCGTGCAGTTTTCCGTTTTTTGTTTTGAGAGAATCACTGTCCGCGCTCCGCGTTTTTTTATCGCACCGCTCGCATGTCATTGTGATGCACACAATGAACATTTTCAATGCGGGGCCAAACTATTATATTTCGGCAAGCCTCGTTTTCGTTACGTTCATTTTAATAGGGGAAAGGGGAAGATGGCCTCACCGTGATAAAGGTCTATACCCAATATTACCTGATTCGAGGGTGGATATTCGATATTAGCTCCCCGAGGCGTTGGAAGTTGGCAAACTAATTCCCGAGGCGACACATTATCCGCCGGCTGCTGGCATAATCATCATTCTCTTACCACGCGTATCTACCATAACGGCGACCCCAGTTACATGCATCCACATTCATCCGGTTTAAGCAGCGCCCTCATGTGGCAAACATTAGTTTGGTCACTGTTCGCCACATGAGAGCACTGTTCAGCGCGCCCGGAAAAGATTGCGACCAGTTGAGAACCTTGCACTGCTTACTTTTTTTTGTTAAATTTATTTATTCACCACATCCAACAGCGGAAGACCGCCAATTACAGGAATGGGAGCAAGTGTGGTTGAGTGCCTTGCTCAAGGGCACAGGTGCCACAACCCGTCGTGGCCCGGAATCGAACCTACATTCTAGTACTAGCACAGAAACTTAAGTTCGACGCACTAGACCGCTCGGCCAAACTTGCGTTTACATTGACATCTTTCGTATGGCACAAGTCACAACAACTTTGGTGCATGGCTAATTTCAGGTCAATTTACAAACACAAAAAAACAAAACAAACAACTTACTTTAAGACCCTCTGCAGTGACGGCCGAGCACGGCTGAATTTGCCACGATCTGTCCCGGATGCTCTTAAGACCCATCAAATCGGAGATTTCGCTATCTGATTTGGCCAAGGCCAAATCCTGTTTATTAGCAAAGACGAGGACGGGCACGTTTGTCAGCTTCTCCTCCGTTAATAAATTATCCAATTCCTGGAAGGGTAAAGAACATTTCGGAGAATGAAACAAGGAATTTAGACAATAAATTGAAAGTTTAAAAGTTTGTTTACGTCAAGTTTGTTAATTTGTTTGCATTTTCATGAAGTAGATACAGCTGCGAGTTTGAATTAAACTCCCATTTTTATCGTAGTGCCATGTTCTCCATAGCCCTGCTCTGCTAAAAAACAAATTGCCACCCGGTTAGACTTTTTCATCTTTTTAATCACCATTTTCTAACATTAATAACATTAATTCTTGCTTTATTAACTAAATTTGCAATGTACCGGGTACAAACCTCACATACCATTTTTCCACGTCGTCTTAAAAATGTAAACTGTCTGGAAAGGCCTTCTTTCAAGACGCCTTTGCGAAGCAATGGCCTGTATTCCTGAATGCGTGAGGGCGCTCGAACTAGGTGATTTGGGGGAAAATGGCCATAGCTGAGAGTGGAAAATGAGGGGAATCATTACACATCCGTACGCGGAGCGCAGGCCCGTGATGCGCGCATGTTGATTTCCATTAAAAGTAAACATTTGGAAGGCACGTAGGGCACGTTTTGTGTTCGAACATAACACGCGATAGACACGGGCCACTTGACAGCACCCTCACGCGTTTAGGAATATGGCCTATTGCAGAATACACGACAACTCCTAAATGACCATATTGCGCATGCTTCGTTGTCCATCCACTTCGTAGTCCATCGTCTTGGACCGTACTTCCCTTTATAAAACTATGCTCCAAAGCCACAAAGTCTACTGAATGCTACTCATTCCAGGGGTTGTGGGGTATTCTGCAATTGTGCTGTTTTTAACTCACCAATGAAGTTTCTTCCACTCTTTCTTCATCAGAGCTGTCAACGACGTAGATTAATACCGACGTGTGTTCAAAGTAGTTTTGCCAGTAGGGCCGAATCTTCTTTTGTCCTGTCACAAACAATAGCAATGTAATTCATTTCCAAATTTTATGCTACGAATAACACTGGGGTCTATTGAGACGTATCAATGTCTCTAACAGGAAATGTACCAAGCCTTGCCTGCGATATTTGCCATTAATTATATGACTGGTTGTTCTCATGTCTAGGCAAAAAATAGTCTCGGTTTCTGGCAGACCTAGCTTGTTGTTACGTTGGTTATCGTCAAGGAACTTTTAGGCAATGCGGCGGTGCTAGGGAATGGTCACTAGGCTCCCATTGACAATGTGTAGCCATTTCGCGCCGAATTTTCCAACTTTCTTTTGGCAATAATTTCATTTATACTGGACGAAACATGCTCATTTTGGTATTTTGTAATTTCTCTTTTCGTGTTCTGTTAAATAAAATGACTTATTAAACTGGAGTTAAGTTAAATTGTTTTTGTCACATTTTGTGGAACAAAGCTTAATGCAGAAATATGATAACTGGCCTCACCCCCAATATCCCAAACATTGAGATGCCAGCCTTGGGACTGTACACTCTTCACGTTGAAACCCTGCGTGGGGCTAATCGTCGTGATGTCTTCCGATGCTAACTTCTTCAAGATGGTTGTCTTTCCGGCGTTGTCCAGGCCTAGTAGGAGCACTCGAAGCTCACGTTTTTCTTTGGTGCTTTTAATTTGCCGCAACAGACTCAACAAACCCTAAACATGAAGAAGTGAATTTGGTTTTTTATATTAGAAAGTAGTGAGAAATTGGCTAAAAAAGAGCACCGTAAAAGTAAGAATTTACAAGCCGGACATCACCTTAGCCCTCATGTAAAAATCATATACTTACGAGATAGAGTGATTGAAAAACATGAACAAGTCAACACGTAAAAAACGGGTACATTACTATGCCCTGACGTACACCCAGGATTGTTCTTGTTATGACATATAAACCAGGTCATGCTAATTAGCGTCAGCAACAAATAATACAAGCATTTTCATACGTAAATAATGTCAATTGACCTACTTACTGGGTTCCTAAATATCATATCTAATGTATTACTTTTACAGCAAATGCTTTTTAAGTATGAAATATTGAGCGACAAAGCACAAACATGATGGTGTCGTTCATGCAACCCTGCCGGCCGCCATTTTATTGTGCGAACCCCTCTATTTTTCTATGTGGGCGTAAAAATGGCGCCTTCACTAGTTGTCCTAGTTTCATTGTATTTTTAAGCGGCCCTATAAAAATTGGGAAAGTTCATGTTCTTTTTTACTGAACAAGACTAGGCCCTATTTTGTTTCTTGTAGGTTTCCTGTCTTGGTATTTGGAGACCGAAAAATTATCTAGTTTGTTAACGCTTTGTTGAAGCTAACCGTGTGCGTTGATGCTTGTTGACGCTAAAAACTTCACATTTTTTCCTATCCAACATGCCCAAATTTTGTTTTATTTCTATTTCTTCTTCACTTTTTGCACTGATAAATCAGCGATAAAATAGCGATGTTCAACTTGTAGGCCTACATTCCTACAAATAATTTTAATATGGAAAATAATAATCTCTCTCTGATCATCAGACATTGTCAGACATTATGATTCTTGTGGCATGCATATGTGCCGCTGCATTGCATTGTCATGCATTGTAAAAGCACGCGCACGCACCTAAAACTGCAGCTGCAATCCAGCTGACGCATTGCAAATTGGCTTCTCGAAAATCTGCATTTACTTCATGACTAATAAAACAGTCCTTCAAATAAATGACATAAACGACCACGGATACTTACCATCGTGGTAAATTGCAGAGTTGAGTAAAAACAAAACCTTTTAAGATGTTATTTTAAGATTTTTTGAGGCAACAGTTTTTCAGAAACAACGAAGAAATGCCCGAATGCATCCGTAACTATGTGAGTGACGTCACAAAACATTTATATGTTTTTCCACGACGCTTGCGGGATTGCTCCATCCAAAAACATTAAGATTCCCTTTGTATTTCTACACAGAAAAATATGTAATAATATGGTTAATAATAGCGTGCTACAGCTTGTCTAGTTTTGCAACACTTGTGCAATGAAATTATTTTCTTGAGTTCATTGGGAGTTTCTTCCATTTTACCCGTGGGATTTAAGAAAATATTTTGTCTGGAGCCCAAACTCTACATTGTGACAACTGATACTGATTTTGTCTTCGTTTTTGGCACCCATCTATTTGATTCCGATCCATCCATGATCCGTGCACATGTGTTTCACGTCGACCGCACGAGAGCGGATTGAGGATTAAATTTTGGTCATGTGAATCGAAAAGCTGACATCTGGATTGGTGCGATCAAGGATCCAAAATCAGGGCCGCCTCAGGCCTCATTCTCAGGTGCGGCCACATAAAAGTAGGAATTTGACACAGAGTCGTTGCATGAGGATCACCGTGCACAGCTCAGCAACAACTCCAGTGGAGTGCCAGTCTGTCAGTGGCATTTGTTTGAGAATGGGCACTCACAACAGAAAATCAAAACACTAGCCTGACTAGGCTATAAATGGGTGATACTATATACCGGAAAACACCGGAAAATACCGGAAAACACCGGAAAACTCACCGGAAAACACCGGAAAACATACTAAATACCGGAAAACACTAAATACCGGAAAACACCGGAACACCGGAAAACATACTAAATACCGGAAAACACACTAAATACCGGAAAACACCGGAAAACACACTAAATACCGGAAAACACCGGAAAACATACTAAATACCGGAAAACACACTAAATACCGGAAAACACCCGAAAGCACTTAATAACACCACCCCCACTACCTGCGGAAAACACCATAAAATACTGTTTTCCGGTATTTAGTATGTTTTCCGGTATTTAGTATGTTTTCCGGTGTTTTCCGGTGTTTTCCGGTAAATAGTACTACCGCTATAAATTACATGTTATAACCACCTCCATGTTATAACCTACTACTACTAGCATGGGCTAGCACCCTACTACTAGTACTAGTACTAAGCATGCGCAAATTATCCTCGGTTTCGATGTCGGTCACTTCGCCCCATTTCCACTCCGCTTTATTGCCGCGTCGCGCCTACCACTTCGCCCCATTACCATTTCTTTTTTCATTACATTTTACCATTTAGACATCAGATATTTTATTTCCTGCAAAATTTGCATCATTTTTTTCTTTGTGAAACTTTTAGCCAATGAAAAAGTCGTAAGCCATTTTGAAGTGGCAGCGGGGCAAAGTGGGGATGGGGCGATGCTTCGCAATGGGGCGAAGTGGTATATGGGATGAACTGACATGGGGGCGAAGTGATGTTTTGTTACTGTGTGCATTTAATACTCTGCAGTAATTTGAAAAATTTTATTCACATTTCTGACTGAAGAGTGAATAAAAATTAAATACTGTCGATTTCAAAAGGTAATTCCCCAAAATGTATTGTTTAATGTATACGAAACAAAGACTAATTTTGAAATGTTGGGTGATCTACTGATGACAATGACTGCTAAAATTTGGTGTAAATTTAAAAGGATGACAGAAAACAACTTTACAAGCTAAAATATATTTCATGTATTATTATAGGCTACGTATTGCACAGTATCTTGTATTGGCTTTTTTATTTTTGAATATTTACAAATGCAGATTTTTTTAATCCAAATTCCGCCTTCCATACCATCTGTCCCGTTTGCTATGCAAATTTTCAGGTTTCTACTATTAGTGGGTTTCATCTGCTGGTTCATGCACTACTAAATATAACATATTCCTGCAGTGTACTGTAGCATTAATTTTATCAAGATTAGTGAGGTTTTGATCACACACGGTTAGACAATACAATTACAAATTGTCTAACAATTGTGCAAGGTAGAGTTTACACGTCTTCTCAGTGTTGTCAACACTGATGATAGCAACGCTACTACACCTTCAGTGAAAAACGTACAGTTAAAGGTGAAGATTTCAGGATTTAGCTAAATGTAGACGTGATCACTAACCCTCCGTGCATTCCAAAATTTCATATGTATATATTTTCACCTACTCTTATAATTTTTTTCTCTTATTCCACAGTACATACATCTGAAATTCCAAGCTTATGGCATCCAGTCTGGCAACCCAAGACGGTGCAGTGTCAGCAGTGACAACATTGGGGCCGAGACTAGACCTCTCTCAACCACGCTGGGACCAGAGTATCTTCATTGGTCGACTCAAACACTTTTTTAATGTTACGGATCCACGCACCGTAATCTGTCGCGACAAGGAGTTGTACGCTGCCCGAGATTTGATCAACAATTACAAGTGAGTTATGAGATAGGGGTTATTTTTTTTGGGGGGGGGGGGGGGGGGGGTGTGTGCAGCATATAATGACCAAACACCTAATTTCTTACATTATTTCTTGTCACTATTCCACAGATTGGGACTAGAACCACCCGGAACGACAGAGGAACAGCTATGGTACGCCCAGAAGCTTTACATGTCGGCATTTCATCCCGATTCTGGGGAGAAAATGAACCTTATCGGCAAAATGTCTTTTCAGGTCCCTGGCGGAATGGCCATTACTGGTGCTATGCTGCAGTGGTATAAGTAAGTTTGCTAAAGTTCAGTTGACAGTCACTTTAATAAATTTGCTTAATAATAAACTTTGCTTACCAGATTCTCCAAAACTATAAGTACATTGTGTATTTCTAAGCACTACCAGAATGTATACACCAACTTATCAGCTTTTAATGGGTATAACTTCAATTCACAGCCCATAGGCTGAATTGCTTGAAGCTTACAAGTGTCTTCCACCTAAACATCGAGATACATAGGTGGGTGGTGCCATTGGCAGCCGATGGCCAGAGACACCGGGTAATCCCCTTACTCTTCATAAAAGAGTGTTTTCAGATCTTTTTTAATTTTTTGTGTGCGTTACACAACACCCTGGACCAATGGCTTTACATCCCTTCTGAAGGATGAAGCAATTGTGATTAAGTGTCTTGCTCAAGGGCACAGGTACCATGACCGGGTATCGAATCCACAACACCAAGTTTTCACCCGAGTGATGCGAGTCAATGACCCAAAAAATTCCTCTAACTAAATTGAGTAATAAACATTGTTATCAGTGAGTGTAACAACTTGTTTGTTGGGTTGTTTCAAACTTTGTTTGTTTTCTTTAGGACAATGCCGGCCGTTGTTTTTTGGCAGTGCATCAACCAATCCTTCAATGCGCTTGTCAACTACACCAATCGAAATGCAGCCTCAGCGACAACAAACAGGTCAATTCTATCGCAGCTTGTAAAATTGGTTTATAAAATTGGTTTATTTATTCTTGAATGTGCGTCAGTTTCACTGGCAATCTGGAAGCAATCATTTTGTAATTTTTAATAATACATGGAAACAATTTAAAGGCTTGGGCCCATTTTCGACGGAATGACTAATACTTTGATGTGACATTTTAAAAGACATTGGAATTTGAATCCATTAATGTGTATGACACAGAACGTAATAAATGGCACCAGTATTTTACTGTTGAATTATTTTCTCGGTTATTTCAGGGAAATAGGCATGGCCTATGTAACAGCAACTGGTAGTGCCTTGGTAACGGCTCTTAGTCTTAATTCGCTAACGAAGGTGGGTACCGGTAGAATAAGGAATTATTGCATTAAACAATTGGAACCACTTCTATCTTCCATTTGAGTATGGTTTTTTCGATCAAATGGTTAATTAAACATTGCAAACTCTGTATAACGATTTCAACTATTGGCCGAAAATTAATTCAAATTTTATGCCTTTTTTCTTTGGATTTTACCCCCAGAAATCCCCACCCCTTATAGCCCGGTACGTGCCATTTGCTGCCGTAGCTTCAGCTAACTGTGTTAACGTTCCTATGATGCGACAAAAGGAAGTTATCGATGGAATAATGGTGTGTGATGATAAGGGAAGGGAACTCGGCAAGTCTAAAGTAAGAAATATATTTCATTTTAAAGTTTATTGATGCAACACTTGCAAACATAATTTTATAAACAAAATGGCCTAGTTATTACTGAGTAAGTTACTTGGTATACCGGTGTGTAGGGTATTATAGTGAAGATTTTTGTCAAACATGCTGTCATTTTTATATTAGATTTTACTCTTTTGCTATGGAACAACCTTCACCAGAAGCGGATCCAGGGGGGCATGGGGGGCGCACGCTCTCCCTTTTCAAAAAAAAAAATAAATAAATAAATAAATATTGCCCCAGATCGCACCACATCGCACCACAGAGCATCTAGAAACCATCTAGAAGCTATAGGGCTTCGCGCTATGCGCTAGCTATTTCATTGTCATCAGCATTTTATGCTTAAAAATTTCACCCCCACCCCCCCTTTTTTAAAATCCTGGATCGCCCCCTGTTCACAGCAGCTTGAGAAACACCAACTAATAGAGTTAAATCATCCTGTGTTTCGTTTCTTTCTTTGTCAGAAAGCAGCAAGGAAAGGCATAGCGCAAGTTGTTACCTCACGGATTACCATGGCGGCTCCGGCAATGTGTAAGAAATTTCACTGGGTTGTTTCTTTGGTTGAGGGCAAATTCATACAAACTAGAACATTTGTGTGGGCAAATCATATTTATTTTGAATTTTCTCAAGTTAGCAGTTTCCTTCAGAATTGTGTTGCAAAATGTTTATCATGCTGGTGGTTGTGGGTTAGAATCCAGACCATGTACATGGTGCTAGGCACTTTGTCATAAACTGCCTCTCCCTACCCAGGAGTAAATGGGTACCTGTGAGGGTAGTGAAGGTGTTCGATTAGCCCATGAGCATCTAACAGGGAGCTGAGAAGGTTAAATTTACACTTATTTACATTTATTTCATTTTCTGGGATATGCAAATCACTGAATTACAAATCAACACAAATTAAGGAATGCTATTAGGAGCCCATTGGCTAGGGGTAATAATGTGAAGCACCTGATTGGCTGTTGGCTGTTTTTATTCAGGTATTCTTCCAATCATAATGGAGCGACTACTCAAGTATTCATGGTTTAAACAACTGTCAGCACTGCATGGGCCGTTTCAAGTCATGGCTGTTGGAAGCTTGTGAGTACATTATTCTATAAATGTAGACATGTGCACAACTTTAACCCAAACCGTGTACATTCTTACCAAACACTAGATTTCAGTCCATCAAAATGATTAATTCTTTGTGGTACTGAAACCAGAGATTCCTCAAAATAAACCATGTAGCTCGCAAGCCTAAAGAAACCTGTAAAAAGAAGACAAAAAAAATGCTCAGTTTCAGAGGTGAGAAAAAACATTTACACACATGTATAGGGGAATCTCACAGAATCAAGCAGGGACTGAGAGCCCAACCCACATACCGACCCGGACAAGATTCGAACCAGGCCCACAGAGGTGGAAGGCAAGGAAAGTACCACAGTGCCAAACTCACATTTTATTTGGTTCTAAGAAAATGTTGAGCAGGGTCTTTCAATAGTCTGTTTTTGAAAATAAGAAAATAATTTAAATTCCCTTTATTACTGAAATGAGTGTTCCCTAAAAAATATCGAAATTATACTCTTTCTTTGCAGTTTAATTTTCATGACGCCAACTGCCTGTGCCCTTTTCCCTCAAAAATGGTAAGTCTTCTCAACTTCTAGAAAGATTTTGTGAGCCTTCATCCTGCAAAATAAAAAACATGCCGTTAACTTTACCTTGAATAACTTTCAAGAACAAGAAAATACACCTTATAATGGAGACTTAGAAAAAATCTGTACTCTAATTTCTCATTACACCTTTTGTTGTTGATGCAGTTCCATGTCGGTCGACAAACTAGAGTCAGATCTACAATCTTCCATCCGTGCTAAATATGGAGACACGGTCCAGACGGTGTACTTCAATAAGGGATTGTAATGTTGGGCTTCCATTAATTAAGTACTTTCATTATTCCTTTTAGTACTTTACGTAAAGCCTCCAAGTTATTAAAGTGGCATGCTTCTGACATTTGCCACTGGTTACAGTGTTTTTGTGCACTTGTCTGTAGAAAGCTGGGCACCAGCTTAACTGATGCCACCATGCAAGGCCAAAGGCCTCATGCCCTACTGAGTTGGCCCTGATGCCCCTTCAATACTTTCTGAGGCCAACTTGGCCAGCATGCCCTATCCCAGGCCTTGACATTAACCAAGGCCACCAAGGTCAATGGCCTCATGCCCTGCTAAGTTAGCCCCAGTGTCCCTTTAAGATGTATACACTTTCCGAGGCCAACTTGGCCTATCCCAGGCGTTGACATTAAACCAAGGCCGCCAAGGCCAATGCCCTGCTGAGTGTCCCCTTCAAGATGTACATGTATACACTTTCTGAGGCCAACTTGGCCTATCCCAGGCCTTGACATTAACCATGGCTAATGGCCTCATCCCTTTCAAGAGTGTACACTTTCTGAGAACAACTTGGCTAGCATGCCATATCCTCTTAAATTTCATGACGCTTGTATACACCAGTTGGCTGTGGTGCCCCTCCAATTGGCCTCAAAGCTGGAGTGACCTGCCTTTTTTTATTTTGAGGCTTGAAGCTATATATTGGCGAATTTTGCAAATGCAGCCCACAATAGCTGCCATTCTTTCACCTGTAAAATAAAAACAAAAGTAGCTGATTTTTCATGAAATTTGCCTCACTTTTGGAGTACCGGTATCTTAAATTCTTAAAGGGTGCTTTAGTGATTTTAGATTTAGTTCATAAGAGTAATAGTTGACATTTTGCAGGAAAATATTATTCATACTGCGAAATGATGCACGTACAAAATTGTCACTTTCTTGTCATGTGCAAATAACATTCACAAATACTGTATTAATTTTTATGGAGAGTCTATATTTTATCAATGAATTCTTAAGTCATTCCGAATACATTGTATAAAACTGAAATTTATTAAAGGTGCACTTCCCGGTTTTAATAGTTCCAAAAATACAACAGTAGATAGATACCAGTGATCCGTGTACATTACAAAGTTATAATTACACAATAAATACAACGTGCAGAATAAAAATGTTTAGTAAAATAATTGGGTCATTCCGTGTCAATGGGTTAAACCCGACCATTTCAGATTTTGATGAAACTTACTTGTTGATTGAGATCCCACAGCACCAAATTTCAGATATCGGACTAGTAGTTGGGGAAATATGGCCCTTCCCAAATTTGAACCCTCATATCTCATGAACTACTGAGCCAATCTTCACACAATTAGTGATGGAAAGGGAATTTGACAAGGTTTTAAGATGTCTCTGAAATTTAACATCCCACTAAGACAACAGTTTCAGAGCTGTATTATTCTTTGTTTAGCAGTATCTGAAACTCTTCATGTGTCTTTCCACAGGAGGCATTTTGGCAACACAGACCATATGTTTGAGGAAATACTTTTGTCTGGTCTCAAAATAAAAGAAATAAGTTTCAGTTGTTCTGAAGAGATGGGTTACAAATACAACAACATGCCTTTCTAAAAACCCAGTGTACAAATTTACAATATACGCTCGTAACTAGGACGGACACTTGTGTTACATTTTAGGCCATCCCCTGTCACGAGCGTATATTTGAAATTTGTACACAGGGTTTTTAGAAAGGTATGTTGTCACACTATTTGTAACCCTTTTTGGGTTTAAGTTATCTCTTCAGAACAACTTCTTTTATTTTGAGATCAGACAAACGTATTTCCTCAAACATATGGTCTGTGTTGCCAAAATTCCACCTTTACCGTGGAAAGACTCTCATCCGAATGAGTCCTTCTGTTAATAAATTTCGTTTCATGAATTAACACAAATGATACATGATTTACATACACACATTAAACGCAATCAAACTTTGATAATAAGAGTAAATTCAACTACAATATTCTGCTCATAAATAGCAAGAATTATTTGTTGTCCCAATCTTTTGTTCTCTATAATTTTCATTCCTGAAAATACAAGGTAATCTGAAAAGTCTCAAGGGCCTGTCCGCATTGGACCTTTTTTTGTTAAACTTACCGAGACCTAGGAAGTTTTTCTCTCGGTTACTTTTCCCGAGACGATAAGTCCATTGCGGACACCGAATCGCTTAAAGTGCTCTGGAAGCATACCTCTGGGCACTGCGCATGCTCTCCCACGGTCTCGGTAAACATTTTCCCGTGTCAAATGCGGACAGTAGTAAAATTTAGCAATTTTTCAGTTTACCATCGTCTCGGTAAAACAAGTCCAATGTGGACTTGGCTATACCAACAAGTTTTGATTGTACATGTACTATTGTAGTAATGTCTACTGAATGAAACTATTGTGCTTATTAAACCGATTAAATATACTGAGCAATAAAAGAAATGCAAACATCTCTCCACGTTTTGATTTTTAAAACCGTCAATCTGAGAGCGGGAATTTTCAGCACACAGAAGCTTTGTGCAGTAATGCATAATGAAGCTTTCATGTAAACATTTTGATAAGAAATTTTCAAATTTTTATTAAACTGAAAATATGCATTCTTTTGCTACTCAGTATGTTTATGCAAAGACACTAATTAGTTTTACATTAACCTGAAGTGTTTTTTATCTTTATATTACAAATGCAAAAAATCCATTTGCAACCACAATTAAAAGAAGCAATTTTAAAATTTCGAGCAATAAAAAAAGAACAAAAACATAATATTATAATCCTTACCTGCAATACTTTATCAGGCACAAGCTTCGTCAATGGCATAATTTATACCAACATTTTGTGCTATTTTCAATCTAAACTCCTCAAAAAAAGTTAAGAAACTCAAGTTTGACTGACAATTTCTCTCTTGTTACCAAGTCTATTTTCCTTGAATTTTGTATCATTGGAAAGCTCTGTTATTACTCTTTACAATGATGTGTCATTTGTTAAAATATGATTAAGCAATGGGTAGATAGATGTGCAGCACCGCTGAATACGGGGGTGGTGTAAAGTGAAATGTCACAAAATGCATTGCTATTGTCAAAAAGTGTATCGACACATTCCCATCCCCCAAGCAAAAGGGGAATGCACTGTATGACAATAGCAGTGAATTTTGTGACATTTCACTTTACACACACCTCCCCATTTTCAGCTGTGCTGCACATCCCCTAATTGCTTAATCATAACAAATGACATATCATTGTAAAGAGGAATAACAGGGCTTTCCAATGATACCAAATTCAAGGAAAATGACTTGGTAACAAGAGAGAAATTGTCGGTCAAACTTGAGTTTCCGAACTTTTTTTGAGGAGTTTATTAAACCCTGAAATATACGAAAGTAGTTTTACGTTGGCTACGTTAATTCTTTAAACAATTCCTAAAAGCTGCTTTTGTACAAAACTTAATGTTCGAGCTTGTCCTATTCACACTGGCCTTTTTTCAAATGCTCATTAAATATTCAAAATAGTCTTCATGGTGACACGCATGCATATAAAATAGAAAGTTCCTGAACACTTTTCCGTCAAGTCCAAAATATTTTGCTATGATACATGCAGCATGATTACATTTCTTTGGGAAAATTGTTTGATTTGGTGCGGGTTAACAGAAATTTGTATGAAATTACACACATTAATACATTCTTGACTTCATTGAAAATGTTAAAAACTCATTATGAACAGAAATGTGTAAGGCCGCAAAAACATTAATTATTAAGAGAGTAACTTTTTCCAGTGCTTTTTATTTTAATTTTTGCTATCTGTTGGTTTAAAATATAGTGCATTACATTTAGGAAAAAAGAGGGCCTTTTCTTGGAACAGCTTGCCCAACTATATGCAGTGTGGAAATGATTTTTTCATTCTTAAATTCTGCACACCTGGCACTTCAATTGGCTATACACATATCCGAACGAAACCTGAAATTTTTAACCATGAACCACAAAAATCAGCAAAACTTTCACTATTTCAAAAGACACGCAACATCACCATTTTAATGTTGTTTTACGGAAAATTTCGGAAAAACTTGAATGAAAAAAAAATCACAGATTTGATCAAGAGACAAAAAGAATGCATCCACTCACATAGAACTTATGTTTGCACTCGCCTGGATGGGTTTGAAACGGGTCACGGGGTCAAAGTTCATCCACCTCAGCGTGACCTTGGGGAGATCACACGTAGCCCGATGTAAATCCTGTTATGTGGGGAAAGAAGAAACAGAATTAGATTTTAGGCCTGTGCATTTTGGAATAATTGACTATTCAAAATTTGATTGATTTTTTTCGATCGAATTTTTGATATTCGATCCGTAAACTTTTTCAAAAGTGTTCGCCCATTTTTATGTAATTTTATCCGAATCTAAAGTTGTTCGAGTGTACTTCCTGCGTGGGTGCAATGCAGGATGTTTACAATTCTTTCAGCCTCTTTCGATACAAATTAGCCGCCTCATTACATTCAATAGAAACATCCTGTAATTCATCCACAGGATATTCATTCTAAAACACTTCCGAACTGGATGGTATGTTTGGTTTGGTCTGGGCGGGTTTGCACATGAAAAAAAAGTCATACCGAATATTCGATTAGGTAAAATGATATTCGAATATTTGATTCGTTTGGCACACCGCTACTGCTTGACCCAAGTCTCTTAGTCATATAAGTAGAAACTACGCATTACCCGCTATTTACCGGTAAATCATTTATACCGGTTAAATTCCAGATGCTCAATAGAAACACACCTATATTAGGTTTCCATGAAAACTCACCCGATTCCCAATGTAAGAAGGTTAGTGAGAATGAGCGATGGAATGAAAACACTGAGAACCTCCGTGGATAAAAAGTTACTCTTCATGGCTTTGGACTTGCGAATACTCAGCCGTGTGTGGTCTGGATGCTTGAAGCGAAACTCTCTGCCGACAAGAAACAAAAGATGATGAGAAAATAATCATTAAAGATAGATTATAGGATTGGAAAACTGTTACAAATGGCGTTATCTTCATGTGTGACTGAGGATGCGTGTGATAAAAACCAACCTGTGTGTATAAGTCAGCTCGGTACCTCATCTACATTCTCAGAAAACAATGAAAACTGTGTCCATGCTTTCAAGAAATTGTGCAAAGCCACCGTCCTACTTAGGATGGTTCTCTGGATAATTTCAATCTGTCATACTGTCAATTAGGAAATGCAATGATCTAGTGGATACACCAGACATCAGACCTTCCAGAGACTTACCTTCGATACATATGTCCTTGCCAGCTTCACAATATAACCATAATAGAAATGCTATGCGCATTTATTGAGGTCGGGGTCAACGCACGCAATACTTGCATACCAGCAAATATTTAAAGAACGCTGAATGCCGCAATGGGGCGACACTTCGGCAAGACTCTCACCGGAGACCACCGAAATTTCGGCAAGAATCACTCAAAATGACACCTTATTTTTGTACCCAAAGCTTCCGGAGATGGTCACAGACCTAAGAGAGACAGTTCCAGACCTAATAAAAATGGTTCTCGATTTAAAAAAAATGGTTTTTGACCTAAAAAAATGAATTTTAAACTCAAAAATATTAGGGCGACACCAAAATGTCGCCCTATTGAGCACGTCGCCCTAATATACCTTTTTTACACACGTTTTGTCGCCCTATCCTACAATTCATAGTTTTTGTGCATTTTGTGAAATTTGAGTAAAAGCTTGGAATACTGACATTACAAGCAATATGCAAGGCTTTGTTAACTCACTTTGGTGGGAGCGGTTCAGGCCTACTTGACCAATCCCAAATCCATTCTGCTGTGCCTGGTAGAAGTGGGGCAGTCTGTGGGGAAAAATAATAAATGAATTTATTACTGAAAAGAAGCTATGATGTCCAAAGGCCATTTGCATCAGAATAATTAAGTATTAAAATAGGTTTGGCCAGTAAACAATTTCTTGAAAACATATGGTTCCCCAAACATTTGTAAAATTAAACTGTGCCCTTTACGCTATATATACAGTCAAACCATGAAATGAGAAATAAAAACAAAACCAAGGAATGAGACCTGAAATTGTCCTTGTTAGCAGAATGTAGTGCTCTTATTTCAAAAGTAAACGTCATTCATTTTGTTAATGCATAGAGTTACGGTACAAATCTGTACATTGGATGGTTACAGATTTGACCGTTCATTAAAAAAAAAATGCATACAGAATCTTCCAATTTTATTTGCTGAAAAGCATGCTCGATAAATTTTGTCCATATAATTAATCAGCATTTTGAAAGAAATGGTATACGAGTACAAAAAATGTTCATGAAAACTTGACCTAATTCCTTTATTCAAAGAACTACAGTATAACACTCCAAAAGAACTCTGTGGAAACAAATATTATAGTGATAAGACTGCAGACAGATATGTTTGTTCACTGACTTCAGTGGTTTAAGGTCATTGTACAACACAGGTCTCTCTTTGTTGTACATGTTAACCTTCTATAGTCAATGTTTAACACCATGCCACATTACATCACAAATTTACAGTCTCCAAGGTGGCTCTGAACGAAAACCACTGAACTGTTCCTCTGTGTTTTACGAATAGACACTTATGCCAACTGTTCAAATGTTGAGAGCCATCAATGTACGACAAGATGATGTCATCATTTCAATCTACATTGTATATATTCCTTCAGGGTTATTCGGAAAAAAATACAGATTCACAGACTTAAACATTTGTGTGTTGTGTATATACAGTAGTTACTGTGCAAACCTTTATCTATTTTAGCCCATCCTATTAACAAAAGACTTAGTAAAGTTTCTACGTAGGGGGTTTATTTCAACAAAGAACTCAACTCGAGGTCACTTGGGCATTTTGTTGCCTTTGAAGAAGGGGTCCTATTTAAAAGTGGGCAGACAGAAATACAAAACAGAATTATCCCCAATTTTTACACGGTTCAATTACTGCTCATGCATGATATTCAACATATGGCAACAGGAAACATTAAAAGGAATGAATATATGTAAGTCAATTTAATATTTGAAAATCTGAGAGCAGCTTGCCCCTATTTATAAAGTTGAGTGGAGCTTGCCCCTTTTACAATTTTTTTCTTCTTCTGTTTTAACTATAAGTTGGAATGAAACTGGTTTACAGAATAGGCAAGTCCCTTTAGACTGGCACAGAGTGGTACTACAATGTAAACCTAATACATGTACCTTCTACTTATGCCATGACCTGTTGGCCCAGACAACTTAAAAATAGATCACACATGTTTATTTGTGGCATACATGTACAGCAAAGGGTGGATACATGGAAGCAGATTACTGGCTTATCTAAACTAAAGGTCAAAATTGTGTGGCTTTTGGATTTTTATCAAACTCCGAATGCATAAAAATATAAAATTTATTACTGTATTTTAAAGATAAGAAATGTAATTTTAATGAAACTTAAAAATAATAGTCAAGTTTATTTTTTATTTATTCATTTTTTAACTGCTCAAGATAATAGGCAAGTTTACAATTAGTTAAATTCTCATTAGTCATCACAAAACAGTTTTGCAGGACTGAAAACTTGACCTGTCTTTTCCCCCTTTGGGGCCTATAGTACGTGTTGCTATGTACCACTTACCTGTGATTTATCGGAGCCATTGCTGTATGTAGACCCAGGCCCGCTGTTGGCTGCACTACCGACAGGACTGTGGGGAGTTTTGGGGCTGTGTGCAACAAAAATCAATCATTTAAAATAATTTTTATGTACAGCAAATAATCTTCAAACAAGGAAACGCAAATTATACTAAACAAAGGTTTATTGGTGTAGTTCAATTTTGGATTTGTTTTTTCAAGTGACTGGGAGTGTCTGTCATTCAGATACAATTGTCTAATCATATACAAAATCATTCAAGCGGAACGCATACCCTCAATAAAATATCTGCATACGCCCCACAATATCCCTAACTTATTGTGAGTGGTGTATACTCTGACCGAAAGATTGAGGAAACAGAGATGTAACATTGTTGGCAAGCTGACTGCACCATCCTCTGTAAGAGCCACTGAGGCAGGGTGTGCCACTCTGTTTGAAGTGCCTCCCTGAGCTCCTGCACATCTCGGGCTGTTCGGGAGATGCACGGCTACAGCGGTCAGCTCATTTCACATAGGTTCAATCAGTTGATAATCCAACAAAATTGTTTTGAGAGTCCTTATAACTGCAGGATTCTCCCACAAACGGGAAATGTCACATTTCATTACTGTGGGAATCACATTTGTTCAAACAGGTCCTCTTGGACCTAGAGAAAATCTCTAAAGTGGAACATTTTTGAAATCGATTCCAAAGTGACTGGTCAATCTTTGTTAATTCCAAAGTTTCACTGTATTCACAAATTTCTGTTTCGATCAAGAACCGATATTTTTATTTTTAAAATGCATTTCTTTTTTGTAAGATTTGTATATAACCTGAAATATCAAGCATGATATGTTGCAAAGTGTACTTCAGTTTTGCAGTACGGACACTCATGATCACGGCATTTCCCATACTTCAATAACGAAGTACGATATTAAAGACTCGATTATATTTTTACCTTCCTCCATTTGAACTTCCTCTGGATGTCGACCTTGAATCCCTCTGGGCTTCTATCAGCAGCTTTTCCATATTTCCATTATGCGCTGATAGAGGTCTGTTTGTGCCATTCCCGTTACTGCTGTCACCCCCTTCTTGGTTGTAGACTACCCATGATTCTGCACATTTGTGAATGGGTTGAAAGAATGGGTTTAAATGAAAGAATTCTACTGCACCACCTCCCCCACCCCCTCCCCCCTCCCCCACCCCACCGCATGGAGCTCTGTGGAGCTCTCTTTTACATAAAACTTTAGGCCCTCTAGGTCATAACAAAATAAATTATTAGTGGTCACATATGGAATTCAACTCAAGCGCAGACTTTAAACATATGCTTCATCCTTTGGATGGGATGCAAATGGCCAGTGTATTTTTGTAACTGATTACTCCACATTTTGATCACGACTAACAGACCTATCAATTGTTTACCCTACTCCTCCCCCATCCCCCCCCCCCCCCCCCCCCCCCATGGTGCCCCACCCCTTAGGTAGGGGTTTAGTCACGTTTTCCGTGCCCCGGGGTGGGGATTTTGACCCACTGAAATACAAATTTCTGTGCATCTGTATACAAAACGCGCATGTTTTGCACCCGGGTGGGGACTTGTCACCTAAATTTTGACCCAGGGGTGGGGATTTTGTAACAATCCCCACCGCTTAGGTGGGGTAGCCGCAGGGGGTGGGGGGTGGGGGTGGGGGAAATTGATACTGATAGGTCTGTAGGTGCATAAGAATAAGTAATCAAGAATAATATTGTGTACCGCAAAGCTGTCTGAAACTGGCTGGAAAAAAATGCAAATTTTTCCAAGGGGAAATTTGATTTTTTGTTTTTCCCTTCTAAATTTAAGTTTTTTTCCTCTCCTAAATTTGAGTTTTTTCTCCATGTGCAAATTTTGATGTTTTGAATGAATTTTAGTAAAATTCTCACCGCGAAACTGGAAAAAAATATGACAAAATAACAGAAACAGTAAGCACAATATAATTGTAAAGGTTTTACCATTCAATGATTCTTCTCCTTGTCTTCTCGGTGAATTTGTAGCCATTTTTATAAGTATTTCTCAAAGCAAAGTCTGTGGCAAAATCCAGATCGGCCAAACATATGCGTAGTCTACGTGTCAAAACACGGGTACACACGTCGTCATGTCGTGCACGCATATGCTGCAATGTTTTGGTTCCGTAATAAACACTGGGGTCGCCAACACTATTTTACACAATGCGATTGAAATTGTCGATGTAATCTTTTCTTTTTATTGGTTTTAGTAAATAATACGCTAGAAATATACAGTAAAAATAATCCTAATTAATAAAATCCAAACTCAATTTATTTTGTTTACATTTTACAACGTAAACAAACCCAGCAGAAACAAAGGAGTGTCTCTCTTGAAAAACCTCGGTTGACACAAAATTAACATAATAAATGATTTTCTGCAGCCAATGAGAAGGCTCCATTTGCAGGTGGCGGACATCACCTGATCAAAACAGGGACGTCATTCATATGTTATAAACAAAATGCACGTGTGCCGATGATGACAGGCTTTCGTGCAGCAGATAAAGGGCAAAGGTCGAATTTGTTATCATCAAACTTCATCAAAATAGTGAATTTAACAGCGATTTGGTGTTGTAAGCGTGGCTGGTGGACTCGTACGTACCAAGTGCAATGTTGTTTTTGTTTCCCAAATGCAATTTATAAAGCTCCAAAAATGCATTATATTTCTAAAAATTAAGATCAAGTGTCAGCCACCGAATAATTTGAGGTCCACTGTTAAGGTCCAACTAATTTGGAGATTTTGCAAAAGAAAGCCTGAAACTTCTGAATATCACAGGCGTCAAAAACAATTTTGTGTTGCATAATTTGTACAATAATTTGTGTTCTGAGACACGTAAAATTTAAAACATAAGATGGTTTTATCTTTGCTAACCTTGGGAATACATGGTGTTCTAAAATTGCTAGGTAATTACCGAGAAATGTTATGAGAGGATGTCGGGAAAATTGTACCTACTACACCATTGTGTCCGTTATGACACCAAGAAATCCAGGGCCCTATTTTATAAAAACTATTTAGGAACATTCCTAAATAATTGTTCCTAAGTCACTTAGGAACAATTTATTTGGAAAAATTCCTAACTTAGGCATGATTAATTATCCTAAGTTAGGAACCAGTTCCTAACTTAGGCATGATTAATTATCCTAAATACCTTCATTAATGACTGAGCACCAATGGTTCAAAGCGACTAGATTTGCACCAGATTTTGAAAAAGGATTTAACAAAATTATAAACAGGAACAAATTACCAATAATTTAACAATCCTTTATTAAATCATACACTTTCATGTTTTACTGGGATATTTAAGTAAATGATTTTAAGAGTATTAGCCAAGACTAACAAAGATCGATAATTAGACACTTTCTCACTACTTTTATAAAATATGAAACATTTCGCTACAAAAATAGTTTCCTACTTTTTGTATTATAGATAATTTACATTTTTAAAAATGTTAAGACTGACATACTAAAACATGCTATAGGTTTATTTATTATCCCATGCAACTTGGATACAGTTCCACAAAATTCAAAACTGACGAAGCAGTAATATTCATTGTACAATTTTAAAAGCAGCATTTTAACCATTTAACACTTTCTACAGTTTGAAGTGGTTTTTCAAGATTTTCTTGTTGCACATAAATGTTTACTCCATTTGTGAAGGCACAAATCCTTGGTTGTAGTTAAGTTCAGGTTAATATTGTTATGATTTTAAAATTATCAGATGTGGGGATGGTAAGAATGTAGCACCAATGACTTTAAAGAAAGGGACAACACTTGTTTGAAGTTATCACTGATTTAATCAAAAGTATTATTGATGTATTGCCCGGTGCATAAACCTTCATGAGAATCAGAGAATCTTGTTTACAACATCTGCAACCCAATTAATTTTGATGATAAACTTGGCAACGAATGCAACTATGTGCTGTGCCATATTTGATATTTTGAAAGGGATGATGACGTCAACCATGCAACGATTGCCTTGTTTCCCCCACCCACTCACATACGCAGTGCCAAACTGCAAAAGATAGCGACTTACATGAAGCGTACAGAGTTAGACAACCCTTCGCAAGTGTTGTCCCTTCCTTTAAGTGTGTGAAAATGTAACCACACAATTCCACTAGTTTACTGTTAATGTAATATAATTTGTATGGTTAAACTATTGAGTAAGTCTACATATTTACACTACCGTTTCAATTAAAGAGCTTTTCCCCCATTTTATGTCGTAGGCAACTTAAAGGCAGAGGCTCGTCAGCAATGCGCACACGCCAAATTTATGCCACGAAATACGCAGCTCCGTGCCTTTGCTATGGAGCTGCATATTTAGTGGCACGAATTTGGCGCGTGCGCATTGCTGGCGAGCCTGTGCCTTTAAATTTAATATACTTTATTAACAATACCCCTCCCCCCCCCTCCCCCCAAAAGAGGTTATATCACTCTGAATACATTTAAAATTCGCAATTTTATTATTTTTGTTAACGTTGTGCACCAGAAAGCATAAATGGTATTTATTTCCTTTACATATTACATGTAGTCGCAAAATGTTAATTATTTACCCATACACATTTCTAATGCACCTGCCAAATGGCCTAATAAATTTAATGTCACATACCATAGCCAGCAACTGAACCATTGCTCCATTTACTGGTATGCATCACTGAGTGTGAATTATATCTTAAGAAAGCACTACTCCCACATGTTGACCTCTAACCTCAGTGAGATTGATTGGGGATGAGCTTCGCCTAATACTCAGGCCGGGCTTCACTAATCAGTGACTGCTGGGATCAACTGCAAATTTCCAAATCTGTGATCAAAACAGACATTTTAAAAACGTTTTACATATCAATTTCAAATTGATTTTTATCTTAATTTTTCATCCGAAGGATGGGCCAAGCATGGTTTTAAATGCTTTATTTAAAACGAACTAGCCCATGTGTTTTTCCCCCTGGAGGACGCCACTGCATGTATATGTGGTTTATTTGGATATTTTTTTTCATAATTATTTTCCTGAAAACATTTATTTCTTCAGTCTGGTTCCTAGTCCCCTACCTTCTGTGTCACAACCCAAGATTCATCCACTTGTTTCTCCCAGCCGAAAGTCACCATACCGCACTCCTGAAGCAAACTAGAGCACACACGACGCAGGAACCGTGATGTCACGGCTAAGGCCGATAGATCCCGGGGATCTAAGAAACGCCCAATGTGTTTGAGAGCAGGAAAGGGTAACGACTCCAGGCTCGGACTAGAAGGCAGAGGGGAAGTGGGGCTCGTAGGCGATAGGGGCGAGGTCTCCATGTCTTCGAGAGGAGAGGTAGGGGATTGCAAGGGGATTTCACTGGTGTCCTCCGAGATGCTTAGAGCCTTGCCATGCCAGGGGACTTTACAGAGTTCATCGTTTGGTCGCTTCGATCCCGGCTTAGCGAGAAGGCTTCCGTGCATTCGCTTCGCCTCCTCTCTTTTTCTTCTCTTCATCGCAGACATCTCATCGCGTTTCTCCTTGGAGACAATCTCGTAATTATCAGCGGGAAGGCTCGAGTCATATTCCGACTCTTCCGCTAACTTCTCGGCCGCCACTTTTCGGGCGATCTTTACGGCCAGTATGGGTTCACAGTGGTGATCGTGCTCAGCTCCAGAACGAAAATGCCTTTTAAAATCGTCCATTCGGAACTCCTGTAACGATTTGAAAATAATGCCATTGATTCGTGGTATGAATTGAAAGTATGGATTGAAAGAAAACAGAAAAAATACCATGCACGTTGCCAGTTGAGACTCCATGCACTAAGTCTATGGAGCATGACATAAAAATCAAAAATCATTTTTCACTTTATGGGGCATTATCATGCCATATTAGGAAGAATTAGTGGCGAACGTGTATGGTACTTATACCAAGAAAATGTAATATATGGTTTCACAGCAGGGAAAAATTACCATACAAGGACACTGCCTGTTTTTCTAAAACAAGTTTTTAAAAAAATTTCCCTCTTTTTGTCAAATTAACTAACCAATCCACACTGAACAACATTAGCTGGACAGTGCATCAGATGAAGGGTCGCCATTCTACGAGTCATTGTCGCTGGACATCCATTAATCTTGTTGAAGCACTCGATTCTTGAATTGGGACATCGCGTCAGATGGTCCGATATCTTACAACTGTGGAGACGCAAGCCGCATTCTTGAGGACATCTTATGTTGACGCAGGAGACCCCCTCTGCATCCTTGACGTTGCACCACAGTTTATAACATGTTGCACAGTGACTGTGCAATGACGCTTGTAACTCGGCCATATCTGTAACGAAATTATCCCTCCAAAAATGAACAAGTTACTGGAAAGAATGCATGTGCATTGCATTGCATTGGTGTTTATTTTCTCTCATATGAACTAATTTATTTAGACACACAATGAAGTTTGCTATGCGGTTTACTTGAAAGTTTGTAAATTTGTAGGAAAAACTACCATACACGTACGCCAGTTGAGACTCCATGCACTAAGTCTGACTATGGAGCATGACAAAGAAAAACTTGACATCTTCTCATAGCTAAAATCACGTTTCCTAACGAAATTTACACTTTCTGTGGCATTTATGTCATATTAGGAAGAACTAGTGGCGAACATGTACAGTATGACATTTTCAGAAACTTATCTATTTGCAAGCTACTGCTTACACAATTCTAAAAAACCTTTTCCTTGTCAATGTTGCATGTTTGTACTTTCCGAAAGAAATTATTTGATGTTCGCATTATCGTGATTGTTCAGCATGGTATGTACACCATCAAAACAATAAAAAGCCCCAAGTCAGAAATTTTACATTTGAAGGCAGAAATTAAATTAGTGGTGAAATACTGAAAGAAAAAAATCTGTCAAAATTGTCAGAGCTACAGATTCATATAAATTAGTGTAACTCATGCTAGCAGTCGGGCTGCAATAGATAAATAATAAATAAACCCTTTCACAGTTATCGACGCCATCTTGTTCACAGGGAACTTCGAACACGCATTGCCGTGTGCGTGCGAGGATCGTAGCTAATGCACAGTGACCTAACAATGCACTCGTATATGATCCTCGCACGCACACAGCAACGCATGTTTGAACCGGTCCGTGAACAACATGGCGTCGATAACCGTGAAAGGGTTTATTCATAAAATCATAAATATTGGCACCTAAAGGCAGGAGCTCGTCAGCAATGCGTGCGCCAAATTCGTGCCACGAAATACGCAGCTCCATTTGGCGCGCGCTCATTGCTGACGAGCCTATGCCTTTAAATCTGATGACTTTCTCCATGCATAAACTGTAACTAATTAAACATAAAAGTTTAAAGTCGAAAAGAACAAACTTTACATTTGACAGTGTGTGTAATTTAACTTAAATTAAATTAACTCATCCGAGAGAAAGTAATTATTTTCAGCAATTGTTTTAGGGTTTACTATACTAGTTACCAGTTGATAAATACCACGTCCAGTTTTGCTCACTTTACCATTTACCACAACAACTAAAATATAGCAAAAATGTCAGGAATGTGTGCTAATGAAAAGGCTCATCCTTGCTTGCAAATGAATAGACTTTAAAATCCAAACAGCGCCCGCTAGTGTCTGATTGCGCACAATTTCGGCCACAACTAGTACGGTATTTTAAACATGACATCGCAATACTAGTTTCAAAGTCACAGGACAGGTACATTATGAAGAAGAAATCGTTTAATGTTTTTTTATATTAGATTTATGTTTAGAATGATTGAATCAAAATTAAATATTTGTGTAAAATAGCTCCTAATCTTCCCTGGCGAGTGGCGACCATGAAAGCCTCAATTTACAATGTCCTCCTAAGTACACCATAAACAAAGTGCGCTAAATCAAGATGGCGGGCGCAAGTTACGCAGCTCAGGTACACGAAGTATTTGATGAACATTTATTTTTATTTTTGTGATGTTAAAATAATTATAAATGGTTCCACAGATTTGATTTATATTCTGTATGATTTATATTTGTCTCCAATTCATTTTGGTGTTTTTATTGTATAAATCAAACAAGCATTTGGGCGTTTGTTTTAACGTTACGGTATACCGATTTCTGTGTCGCTGGAGCCTTTTCGACTTCGACCGTTTGCCAACTCGACCGTCGCGTTCGCCCAGTCGATGGCCCACCGCGGACCGCACGGCGCACGGCTTTACCTGCTTACAGTAACTTCGCCCTAAGTAATACTACCCTAATGTCTAATCAGTAAAATATAAACAAAGCAATGGAAGGAAAGAATTCCGTTTACTGGTCGCAACTTATTCTCCGTACTATAATGGCTTAAATAACCACCAAAACGTGTTAATATTTTAATGGGAAGTGACTTCCCAACTGCAACTCTTTTACCGTGATTTTAGGTGTGAAAAACACTGACCATTTTCCTTGAAAATACTTAAGAGCGTGATCCAATTCTGTCCCTCACAGTGTATTTTTGGCAATTTTTAGGGTAAAAACTCTTGCATTTTCTGGGCGTGTGAGAGCTGGGAATTAATGAATAGGGGGTGCCTGCCAAATCGCTTGGACCCTACATATATCGCAAACCACATGTCTTCATGAAAAAAAGCGATATTGTACAGTCCAAGTTACTCGGACTACCCCAGCCCAGGGGTGGGGAATTTGTCATTCGAAAAGTGACAATCCCCACCTCTTAGTGGCGATCAGTGAATGGAATGCACACCCAACTTGATCTGGGGACGACTTGACATGGATATGATTTTTGGGGGCAAGTTGACCTGGGGACAAGTTGACCGGGGGCGAGTTGGCTGATAGATTCTTTCTGGATATTGCTGTTTTCTTAAATTTATTGTAATCATAAACTTCAGTATTTTTTGTCTATCAAATGTGCACTTAATGATGCGTGATCAGTCATTTTAAGGAAAAATATATAAGAACACTAAGAGGTGGGGATAGTAATCATAATAATTTGGTCTTCATATCTGTTTCAGCCAGTCGCCATGGAGAACATACAGCGTCAACCCCATCCCATTGGCAAGGTGTTTATTCAGAGGGACTACACGGACGGCATGCGTGTTAAGTTTCAAACAAAACTACCACTGGAAATTAATGATAGGGTAAGTGGATTTATTAAAAACGTGCATTTAATTTCAGATGATACTGTAGGGAAATGATTTGTAATAAAAGCAGTCCTGATTCGAAAACCAAAGGTATGTAAGTTTTCTTCTCTAAATTTCAGACGAGGAAAATTGAGAAGTTAATTGTTCTTATATATTTTTCCTTAAAATGACTGATCACGCATCATTAAGTGCACATTTGATAGACAAAAAATACTGAAGTTTAGAAATTTAAGAGTGACAAAATTTTCTACACAAGGTCAGAAGCCACGGTCAAATACGAAGAGAACCAGTTTCAATTTCATTTATTTAATCATTTTGTGTGTTTTATCTTTGCGGAGCAGGTAGATCAGAGAACATTCGAGTCAACAATTAACCGTTTGAACGAGATTTATTGCGACGCAGAGACGCTCAAGACTAGAATATTCTGTGAGGGATGCTTGGCTTGCCTAACAGGGTACCTGTCTCTCATGTGTATAGAAACGTATTATGAGAAGGTGAGAAACAGAGTTTGCCCCATGCTAGATTTGTCTCCATGTTGAGTTTGTTAAAGGGTATCCAGACTCTTGTGTATGGTAATCCATTATGAAAACATGAGAACCAGACTAGACATTCCGTGCCGAGTTTGTTCATCCCGTACTAAATTTGTCTCCATGCTGGGTTTGTTCAAGTTAAACACTCCATGCTAGGTTTGACCTCCCGTACTAGGTTTGTTACCGTGCTGAGATGGTCTGACTGTACATCTTGTGTATGAAAACCTATTATGAAACGTAAGAATGAGACTTACATATTGAAAACCGTGCTCTGTGCTGGGCTTGTTCCCTGTGCTAGGTTTGCCTCCATACTCAGTTGGCCTGACTCCTAGTCCTTTTATGCCTATAAACTTATTATAAAAACCTGAAAAACCAGACGAGCAAAATTATATTATTCTAACTGCCATAGTATTATACAATAATATTGTTATACAATAAATATTACATAAAGGGGCTGTCCAACGTCAACATTTTCACAGTTCTACATATATATACAGAGAGTGATGATGATAATTACATTTCTATAGCGCACATTCCATATGAGCATGTTCACATGCGCTGTACATTATTATGAGTTTACAGAAGCTTACAAGTATCCTCCACCTAAACATCGAGATACATAGATGGTATTTTTCAAGACTCCCACTCCCTTTCCCCAAAAATGGTACTTATCAACACTACCATGAAATGTCGACATTTTACAGTGCATGTAAAGTTCTACGCAGCCTTTGACTCCCCCTTCCCCTTCCTACGCTTTGTAGAACCGTGGAAATGTTGACCACTTTGGACGGCCGCCAAGGGTAAAAAGATTTTCATTGAAATGGCTAATTATATCACAAATGTTCACTTTCCAAAACTATTTTGTCAAACCACTTTGGACAAATAAAGTAAAAACTTGTTTTTACGTTTGTTTCCCGACAGCGTGTGAAAGAAGCAGCCAGCTACATTCAGTCACAAAATGATGAAGTGTACGCCCCCCGAGGACTAGTGGTTGTCGACCCCTTCGAGCGAGGACTTCGTGTTGTATCCTTTGGTTGAAATGTTCAAATGATAAATGTGACATTGACAGTGACAGATGATTGTGCCAATTACGACAATGACACAATAGTGACAGTGATAATAGTGACAGCATGGACAACGACAGTAGTGTTGTTTGTGACAGTGACACTGATGACAATGGTAGTGACACTGACATAATGACAAGAATAATCATGCTGATTATGGCAATGACAGAATAGTGACAGTATTTATGGGATGTGTGACACTAGTAATGACAATGACGGGGACAACAATAACATTGATAGTGAAAACAGAAAATTTAAAAATCAAGTACTTGACCATCACTTAAAACCCTGTGAACAAAATCTAAAAATCTGGTTGAAATTTTTTTTTCTTGGAAGAATTTCATGTTTCCTGCTAAATTTGCCATCAAAACTGCACTTTTATTTTAAAGATAAAACAGTGATAATAAGGGCACTGCAATACAACATTCTGCTCATGAGGTTCCTGTTATAACGAGGTAATCTGCAAAGGCCCAAGGACCTCTTATAAACGAGGTTTGACTGTAGTAGTGATGTGACAGTGGCAATTGTTAAACTGAAATCACATCCATAAAATTGACATCTTTCTTAACTCCAACTTACAGATTGAGATAGCAATTCTACCGCAAGACAGAGGTTGATAAAAGGTGGGCCACACCCTTATAATAGAGCGTAATTTAACCTTCAAACCACTAGAGGGCGTTTTTAAAATCTCGTATGTCATTCCGAGTTGCATCACCACGACTTATGGAATGCATCAATCATACTGAAATGTATGGTTGTGATTGAATGGCGCCCTCTTTACACTAAAATGCTTCATTGTTTGTGTACAAAGAATTGTGTAAAGTCACATTAACGTTCATTATTTTGTAAACTACGTGTTGTAAATAGTTTTTACACTGGTTTGTGTCAAAACCTGTTTGTGGGTGGGGGGAATCTGAGGGTGGTATAATCTTGGGCGTATACCAGTAAGGGGCATCCATAAAGTACATACGCACGAAATGCCGACTTTTTAGACACCTCCCCCCGCGCATATTTCGTGACGTCACCCATGTGCTTTAACGTACGCATTGGCTCCAACCCCTCTCTCCATGCGTACGTACTTTATGAATGACCCCTAATCATGTGGCATAAATGTTTTTCTTTCAAGTTAATTTTTTTATTATCGCACATTCATTCACGCTTTTGAGGGATTAAATAATGACTTTGATTGCTAAAAACATGTAGTGTTAAAAACAAAAAATCTATATAAAGATGGTCCATGTAAAACGATTTGATAAGATTTTTAAAATTTTGCAATGAACGCAATATTTGGTACGGTGCATAATCACCATGGGACATCATATGGTCCTCATCGGGATTCGAACCTCAGACCTCTGACACACCATTAACCATTGTTGGACTGTAGTACATCCCAGATACAGAGTAATTTTCTTGTGGAGAATGGCTTATTTATCAAGTCCATACGAACACTTATGCCGTTGCACAGTGAAGTCTCAGAATTTTAACTTTTGAGTAGACTGAATTACGTAAAATAAATTTAATTTTTAAAAATACTTGTCACATTCCGCACATCTTATGTATTCTAAAACGTCAAACTTAAATGAAAATGTATGCATTTAATTAAATCATATGGCAAAGTGAACACTCTGCCTACAGCTACAGTATATATAAATTAACATTCATAAATACCTTAGGCAGTTTATGCCTCCCTAATTGAGAGCACGTCACGTGGCCAGTCTTAAACACTTTTTTAGCCTGGCCCCTGGCATATACCGAAACTGCACCTCGACGCACGCGATGTACAAAACGACAAGATTATCAAAGGTATTTATGAATGGGAATAAAAGTGGGTTTGGCCAGTCTTAAACAATCTGTTGAAAACGGGTTAGGTTTTTGACATCTTTCCCCTCCTACGCATATGCCTATTCTCATAGCGATACACTATCCCGATGCCTATTTTGTGATGTTTGTAACGGAAAATGTTCCCCTGAATGGAGAAACTTGTTGCCATGCAAGTAGCGCGCATGAGCGTGGAAATTGATGTTACACTCTGCTAGCGAATTTGGTTAGTCAAATTCTGTGGTGATTATGTGCTATGCCAGATACCGGTATTGTAATTACCAGATGATAAAATGGTTTTAATAAATAAAAATGTGTAGCAAGACAAATATATGTACCACGCATATCAATGTTTGAAAGAATTGTCGATTTGTACGTGTGTATTATACCTGTTGGACTACTTACTGCATGTAGACCATTTTCAAGGCAGGGGGAAATCACATCAATTAAATATAAAAACTTGCCCCGTCATGGCCACTGATGCAAAGGGTGTATTGGAATCTCGGATAGACTGTACCTGGCAAATATTTACTGTCTTCTGAATCACCAAGAATAATTTTTCTTTTATAAATACATGCAATCTGATTTCTATTTTTTTGAAACATTTAAAAGTCCCATACTTGAATAAATATTTCTGCCTAAAAATGTCTGGTACAAAATAATGTCCTACAACTAACACTTCACACCAGATAAAGAAGTGAAAACGTTGCCCAGGTTACTGGGTCTACACGTAAACCGTTTCCCTGCGCTATACCAATGGATGTTTTAGATTACCAGTGAAAGTTTAGATCCAGTTACCTAAGCATCTGACGTCACTTCAGGAGTCTATAACAATTTCAAATTAAACTTAACTCGGCTTTGTGACTAGATTTTATAATGCTGCTGATACAATGGCTATTTTTGCTTTAAGTAAATTTTTACTTAACGAGATAATATGCCGCAAGTGCTGCAGTTTTCAGCAATACTAATCGCAGTTGTTTTGCAGTAACAGGAGAAATTAATGGAAGATTTGGGAGCAAAACCAAATGTAAATTTGATCTTCATTTGCACGGCGGCCATCACGCGTTATGCTTGTAGATCTATTGTCACATCATTTAAATAAGAAAACCTGCCCCCTGTCATGGCTGCCGGTGCAAAGAGTCTATACATGACTAAGATTTAAGTGTGAACTTTTACACGTTAGAATTTGCTCCAATTTTTGTTAAGACTGTAAATTTGAACATTTTGCACTTTAATACAACAATGTGAGAATGATATACTTTAAGCGAAACTTGGCAGGACACGACCAAGTTCCAATAATCACACACTTGAATGCTACAAAGAAATTTTTTTACAGCTGAAACTCATTTTAAATAAAACCTACACCCGAGAGAGAGCCGATAAACATCTTTGCATTCCATAAAACAAAGCCTATTAAGTACTCTAATTCCTAAGGCTTGCAATAATGTGCTTGCATAAATGTCAACCTCGCAAATAAATCAGTGAAAGTAAAAGAAAATACTTTCAACACTATACTTGAGTACTAACAAAATAAAAGCCATTCTAAACCTAAACAACAAAAGCAATTCAAACATTTTGTTCAAGCAAAGTAAATTTGTGACCTGCTTTGCAAAAAGGTAGCATAAGTCACGCAGGCTAGGTCAAGTTTTTGCGACCATAAGAAGAAATCTGCGGCAGATCCATTCTCATTAAAATACAAAAACACACTGGAATTTCCTGGCGGTGCCCAGATACTGCCTGGAATGTCTGTGTTCAGCCTGGAATTTCCATTATGTTTTTGCATTTTAATGCCGCCGATTTCTTCTTATGGTCGCGAAAACTAGACCTAGCCTGCGCAACTTATTCTACCTTTTTGCAAAGTGGGTTACATTTAGGGGAAAAAATAAGAACAGGCAGGGGTGCATTTGTTTCACGATATGTGACCAACGGTTCTGCATTACCTCAGAGACACAAATGTGTGAAATTCTTAAATATTGAGCCCTTTAGAAAATGGTACTCAATCCTCCAATCTTACAAAAACAGGAAGCTATTCTGGCTAATTTAGGGAAGTATTTGTATTAAAACAGACTTTAAATCACATGTGCCGGTTTTCATTTTCCAAAATTAGCACTTTACAAGTCCGACTCAAGTCATAATTTTCAGAGACTTGCAACCAGTCACTCACTAGTGCAAATTATTCTACTTCACTCGAGCCTCACATCAAAAGACTGAGTTAAGTGTCCTATTCTAATAAATTGACTGGAATCAAGTCAACTGCCTTAGTGTGGCACTTTGATTGTGAAATGCCCGAATTACCTCGACATTTTGTGACAAATATTAAGTACATTGTGTTAATAAGAGTGAATTTTCATACATAATAAAAATATCGACCTCATTTTTTACAAATTAATTCTTGAAGCATATATACATGTATTTCCACATGGAAGCTATTCCTATTATTTAAAGTGATACAGGTAACACCATTGGCATTTTATTCTGTGACCATTACAATAAATACAATTTCTGACTTTATGTACAGTTAGAATACAAAAAAACCTGACTTAAAAACCTGGTTAAAGGTACATGTATACTGTCTTGCCCTCAAACAATTTCACAATGAAAAATAAAACTGACTAAAAGATGGATACCTTTGTCGGTTTGCAGAAAATCATTCATTTTTGACTGAGATAAGTGGCAAAAAATACCACTTATGGTTAAGTTATGAATCATAAAATGCAATTTATAAGACTTTGGCTCGAAGCCCGAGGTTTGAATTTGCATTTTTGTTTCACCTCAAAACTAAGAACTTTGGGAAACCGTTAAAATTATCCATTTTTTATTCAAATAATTTTTTCCAAGATGAAGTATTTTTCAGCAGACACAATATATGTATATTGTTCATACAATTTTAATGTAACACACTGATGTTGCAGTTACAAACTTTTTAGAAAACAAATGGCTTAGTTTTAACTTCTATAAATCTTTGGTGCAAAATTTTTGACATTACATTTGCGATCCCCTCCCCTCATGTAAAGTATGAACCGGCCTTTAGGCAAGTGATTTCCATGAACCGCTGTAAACTGCCATGTTGTTTACAACTGAATAAATCTGCTTCGGCAGCTTTGCGACCTTAACTGCATTTCGAGGAGCATCTTGGCCTTACGCTGACTCGCGCGGAGGTTGTTCGCCCGGGAGAAATTCACGTTGATGTTGAAGTTACGGAAGGGGTTTTTGAACTTGCGCTGCTGAGCCTGTTCGCTATCTTTGGTTTGGTTCTGGTCGTTCATCTCGGCAGTTGTTTCAGATTCCGTGACCTTGCTCGCGAGGAGGTCGACGAGGGAGTTCTCACTGTGCGATTTTTGGGGCGATTTTAGGACCAACGATCGTAGAGGTGTTTTTAGATTGAGGGGATCGGGGGGTACAGTCTCCGGCAGTGGGTTTGGGGTCACTATGAGTATGTCTTCGTTTGTGACCTCGGAAACCTGGAGTGCGGGTTTGGTCAAATCAGACGCGAGCCTTGATTGGTCATCGTTGAACCCTGTCCTTGGTTTCTGTTCAACTTCTGCCTCCTGAGAATTGTTAGACGCTGTACATGGTTGTACTGCTAGCGCGTGGTTTTCAGGAGTGTTCGTTAGTTTGTCAGAATGATTGGCATTGCTGTCCATGTATTCATTATTAAGAGAAACCTGTGAAGAATTCTCTGCTTTCGTGGCAAAATTGCTTGTGGATTTCGGATCAAAGGAAAGATTGACTGACTTGGGTAAAGCAGCATTGTTTGTGACTGGCATGGTGACCGTATTTGAATCAAAGTTTTCAGTGGAAGATATTTCAGTTCCTTCTTCTTCGTCACCGCATTTTAACATGAATGCCTTGATTTTGTCCTTCAAATGATTTGGGTTCTCCGAATCCGCGATGTGATCATCATACGCGCCACCACTTTTGGAGTGTCTCTTTTGCGGCGTGATGTGTCTTCTCCTGAAGCTGCGCTGATTGCGTGAGGGATCCGTCGCGAGTTCTCCGCAGGTCGGCAGGACGATATCTCCGTCGTTTAACATCACAGGGTCGTCCGGACTTTCTTGCAAGAAGTTCGGCACGTTACCGCCGAGAATCTCTAAGCAATCGCCAATGCTTAGCGAATCGTACGACGTTTCGGTCGACGACGAATACGGACTGTCGTCAAAGTCGTCAAAATCATCCACGTCTTTATCGTCGCTGATTCTGACGCTTTCATCTTCCGAACCCTCACTGTCTGTCCTCTTCTGGTAGATGAGGGTGTGCGGGACGCTTCCTTTTTTCCTGTTTCGTGCTTTTTGGATGATGTTCAAGTTAGTCATTTTGTTGCCGACGTTTTGCAGGTATCGACCGACCGCCGCTGTCCGTGGACCGGGTCGCGAGGCAGGTCGCCGTGGTTGATTCTCTCGCGGCTGGCTGTGTCGTTTGACGACCATTTCAGGCACAAATTTGTCCTGCAGCCACATGGACAGACGTTTCTGGGACGTCAGTTTGATCAACTCTTGGGGGGCTTT
This sequence comes from Henricia sp. BOLD:AAB3569, assembly GCA_037783545.1. Lineage (NCBI taxonomy): Eukaryota > Metazoa > Echinodermata > Asteroidea > Spinulosida > Echinasteridae > Henricia > Henricia sp. BOLD:AAB3569. Next base: position 1,328,195 of record JBBELK010000454.1, on the reverse strand, counting down.
TCTGGCTTTCCTGCAAGAAATACGAAACTTTAAAACCTGTATGCAGGATTTACAAAGATCAAAAGCAAAACTTCTGAATTACTAAGAAATAACATTTTGGGCTGATCAATAGTTTGAACCATCTTGGTGTGCGGTAATGATCATGAAAAGTGAAATTTATACATCAATTTATTTTGCAAAAACTGTCATGTTTGCTTGTTTTGCTTGAAAGGCCAAAATATAAGAATAAAACTTTTACTGAATAAAAATGGTAGAAATGAATTTGACTGACTTTTCCATCTTGTCCACGATGACATTTAACCCGAGCGTATTCGCTGATCTGGCACTTGCAAATGCTTCAACAACGCTGTGCAGGATATCTGCCAAATAAAAAAAACAAATTATTACTTAGGGGAATTCTTGGGGAAATTTTAAAATAAGATTGTAAGAAGAGGGGAGAGGAGGGGGGTCTTTGAGGGTCGCAACATTTTGGTGCCTGTGACCCACCTTCAGATTCCTTTTTGTTTCGTCCTGGGAGCACTTTCAGGGTATGAAAGTAGTCCTCTTCTCCGCAGAACGCGTGATACACACGGATGCACTTGTCTTTGGTGTTACTGAAGAAAGCTGATGCTGATCCTGTAGGGATTCGAACCACAGACAACAAAGACAGATTGCATGAATGGAAAACTATTACAAACAGTGTGTGTGTAACAAAAACCAGCTGAGGTCAGCCGAGTACCTCATATCTACGTTCTGTGAAAACAACGTCATATTTAGGCTGGTTGCTTGTGCACACCCATTTATAAAAGTGTATCTTCAATTATCGTTTTTTTTATTTTAAAAATCTCGAGCAGAATCATTGCATCGGACAGTTGGAACTATCTCTATCTTCGACTTGTGTAAGGTTTTTCCGGTCAAATTGTTGATTAAAGTTTTGGGGAAAAAATTTGGGTCAAAACTTGTCAAAATCTTTTATTTGGAAAATTACTTACCAATTCCAATAGCCTGCATATCCTCAATATTTATCCTCTCATACTGGGTGATTTTTTCAGCGTTGTCATCGTAACTGAAAAACAAAAGTGCAAATTTTACTGCCAATGCATAGTTCCGAGTTTGCCTAGTTAGCCCCGCCCCCTTGGATATTGTTGCTATGGCTCACACGCTATCGTCAAAATGTCGTCACACAACGCACAAAGCGATGGGACTTTCAACGGAAAGCACAGATTCATGGGAGAAAACTCAAAAGTATTCATGTTTCAGGGTCGACAGTTATCTTAGAACACACCGAGTAAAGGGCCAGTAATACAGGGATGTCATATCATGACATATGCGTGCTTTCGTACCTTTGAACAACGAAACGACCGGCCTTGAAACAAAATTTTCACTCGGATCATCGCATACAACACTGTACAAATTGTATGGGGCCGGCAGAACATATCGCGTGATCATGTTGTTGTGAGACAGTGCACTTTGACCTATGTGGGTGATGTCTGCTAGCTCTGTTGTGATTGGTCGGCGGGTTCGGTTGATTGACAGGTCGGAACTATGCATTCCCCAAGGACCACAATAGACCGATCTAGCTTCAATAATCCCAGCCCTTAATGGTCTTTCCCTTTATACAATCCGTCTAACTTGACCCTCTGCATAACAGATATAATTGTCGTAGTTTGTCGTCTGCACTGATAAATATAAACTTTGAAGGCGAGTTTTGAGTTTACCTTGCGATGTAGTATGCTTTCTCTGTGATGAGTAGAATAACATCTCGATCTTCATCTGACTCCTCGGGATCACTGTTGTGTCGTTGAATTAAAAGGAGATAAAGCCAGTCTTTATGAGGAATAGACAGTTTTCCAAGATACCAAAATGTTTCGTTTTTTATTTTAGCACTGGGGTCAATTTCATGGCACTGCTCAGCACAAAATTTCTCTGCTTTGTAAAATGGGTGCCCAGCCAAAATTGTATTTGAAATTGTGTTCTTAGAAACAGCAGAATATTAGTAAATTCACATCACCTACAATTTTGGCATGGTAACCAATTTCTGCAATATAAAGCAAACAAATTCTGTGCTAAGCAAATTTTTGTGCTCAGCAGTGTCATGGAATTGGCCCTGATCTCCAACCCTTACATGGGATCGCAGTTGATGAGAACCCAGCCCCCAATGTAGTGCTTGACTTCGTGTTTTGGCACCAGTAGTTTCAGGCAGTGTTGCGTGAGCTGTGCAATGTTTTCCTCCTTAACGCTACTCCATAATGCTTCGGCCGTTTCTTCTTCAGTTACTTTCTGTTCCATGATGGCTGATAGATCCTCGAATACCTCTTTGTTGCCCAGCATTAAATCTGAAATTGAAAACATTTCGTCTGAAGTTACGATCACGAGTTAAAAACAACTCCAAGGTGCAGCATAGTTTGTACTTTCAGCATTTTTCAACAATCCAATCCCACAAAATCTGCACAGTGAAAGAAATGCTTCCAAGTTCAACGTAAATGATCGCAGTGCGTACGTACAGAATTAGCTGGGTCAGTACTACCAGGGCAGAGCTGGTCTCTAAACTTGCCGGCTTGGGCTCAAGTCAGTGTGAGTGCCTTGGGGTGGTTATACAGAATTAGCTGGGTCAGTACTACCAGGGCAGAGCTGGTCTCTCAACTTGCTGGCTTAGGCTCAAGTTGGTGTTTTTAGTATTGGGACTTGACTCTGGACAAATTGACTTACAATTGGACTTGTGAAATAAAATTGATTTACAACTTGAAATAAACACTAGTCATCAAGTCTCCCTCTCCGGGGTTAATGAAGGGGTTAATGAAACAAACATATTGTCTCACCTATTGTAACCTGCTTGTAAGCATCTCTGAACTGATTCTGCAGGTACCGGTTGGCTGAATGGTAGCCATCTTTCATCATACCGCTAAACTTTCGCTCTCCGGTCCGCGTGAAGTCGCCTTTCAACGCCGCCGAGCCTGCGTATTGCCGACTGATAATGTCACCGTTACTAGCCCACATGTCTTGGTAAGTCTGGCGGATGGCCGTGGGCAAACGTTGGTCTGGGAGGAGGATGCCGAGCTTACGGAGCTGTGAGAAAACAATTGGCAAATTTGTAATGGTAATTTTTAAAAATAAATTTGATTAAAATCTGGATAATTTCCATGTTTGTCACCAATGGGAAGTTTTGGAGGGAAAAGGGTGCACTTTATGAATTGTTGCCATCCAACCAACTTTTGAGATCTTACACATCTTGGGCTGCTCAAGTTATCATCTTTCGAAGGAGTTATAGCTAGGAAATATCCATTCAAAAGTATGATTATGAGCCACTGCAGTGAGAAAGAAAAATCGGATTTTTCAACTTAATGATACTTGTCATCTTTGATGTTTAGAATCCATATTTTAATAATAATAATAATAATGGTGGATTCTTATATAGCGCTAATGTCCACCCTGCGGGGTGCTCCTGGCGCTGTTGCCATTATTATTATCGCTGCCATCAGGGAATCACCAGAACCATTTCGCTTTAACTAGGTGGCTGCTGGCCAGGCGCTCAACCCTATCAGCAGTTAGATTATGGCATTCCCCTTAACAGCTTCCCAAATATCGCTTGGGTTGACGAGGCAACTGGGATTAAGTGCCTTGCCCAGGGACACAGACACGTTGGTCGAAGTGGGGCTTGAACCCACAACCTCTGATTGGGAGTTCCGCTTCATATCCACTAAACCACACGCTTGGTATGAAAATCATAACATGCATGTTCTTTTAGCAAATTAAAACTAGTAGTTGTTTAACATGTACCTGTACACTCAGGACAGCTCTGGCCAATGCCGTTTGTACAACATTGGTTCTATCCAGGCAGTCCATGCAGTTGACTCTAAACACACTACGTTGCTCAAGAATGACGCCTTTACTGTCGATCCTGGAGAAAAACAAGAGATTTGCCGCTCACAACTTGCTTTCTCAGGTTTTTTTAATGCTCTTCCTGAGAAGCAAATCGTTAACCAAATGTTTCCTTAGAAGTAAATTACACTATTAGAATCATAATAATTACAACTGTGTTTTATGTTATATAAGAAGCGAATGTTTATTTTTTCTGCAAGCCTCGCTTTCGTTACGTTCATTTCAATAGGAGAAAAGGGAAGATGGCCGCACCGTTATAAAGGTCTATAGAGCATTCTTTTTACCGATTATCCCTTTTTCCAATAAAGCTCCACTGACGTCCACACACGTCATGTTTCCCTTAATCCAAACTAATTTAGTTATTACACTTCAAATAAAATCCCGACACAAAAATATCACTTTTCACATTTGGCACTGATTTGTATTATTTAGAAACAAGGATCAACGTACCAGCAGAATCTCATCTCTTTAATCACCTCACGTATACTGTCTACGAGAACAGATACATTTTCAAATTTCAAACCACCACTGCACAAAAGAATATAGGAAATAAAATAATGTTAAGAATATAAATCAATAAAGGCTGATCTAGTTAAAGGGTTTGATGAAACGAAAATTAACACAAAACAAATTTTACAGATAAACAAAACTGTTTTTGTTTTCATTTTCTCAGCAAAAATATAAACAGGCCAGTGAAACAATATTTCCTGTTTTTAAACAGCTTATCACTATGAGCAACTAACAATGGAAATTGTGCACACACCATTGTTAATAACAATAGTTTGTGCCTATTTCCATTGTTAGTTGCTCATAGTGTATGCAAGTGTCGTATTCCCTTTAAAGGTATAAATCCCCAGACATCCATCGAATATTTACGGAAATTTATTTCTTGAGCAAAAGTACCTTTAATTTTGAGACAGTTTTATGTGATGGTGTAATTCTGTTAGTATGGATGTTATCTGTTTCATAAATGTATAAAATCCCTTCATGTCAAAACTGAAGATAACCGCACGAAAAATTATGGTAAAATTTGCTAATAAACGTGCTTACCAGTAATCATGGAAGTCAAATGTGACATACGTGACTACGGGACTGTCAAGCAGTAGAACCTATCGATTAGGAAAAACATTTTACTGTTAAAACACTAAAAGGAATTTTACAGTAAATAAAAAAAGGAATAAAACCGGAAATGAAAAATGAAGAACTGAAACAAAAACTGAACTGAAACAAAAAAAGCATAAACAAAACGACGTATTGCAGAAATGGGATTAAATTAAACAAAATAATGGTTGTCCATCATCGTCTCGAACAAGCAACAGTGACCAATTCATTCATGCTGCTTAGACAAAATACTTGTTAGCAATTTTTTATGCTTAGTATTAATTGGCAATACAGATGATGTATTTTAGTTGGTAACTTCTTTTTGCAAATTAAGAATTCCTGGAATTATTGTCATGATTTAGGTCTCAGATGGGTTAATGCATTTGTACCTGTTTCATAAATGCTTGACCGATGATGTCCTCGCGTCCGAGTTGCTCCACTAAATTGATGATGACAACTCGCCTATAGAGGGCGGATTGCTCCTCAAAATGCGCTTCACAAGCTGGTCGGGTTTCTTCCTCACCTATCAAGATAACATACAAATATCTTCTTTAAAAGGGTTTTTAGACTTTGTTTTAAACTATACGTGTAGTGCTCTCCAGTATTTAGTGGCTAGTTTGAAAAAATCTTTTAAGATATTACAGCTGTTAATTTGTTTTTTGCTGAATAAAGTTTGTTGGGTTTTTTGGTTGTTGTTGTTGTTGTTGTTAAACATAAACAGCACCATGAGATTGGGCCGTAATTCAAACAAAGTGGTACAACTGTTTGAAATTCTGTTACGCAGAAGGAAAAAAAAAAAAAAATTAAGCTCACTTTTCTCAATCCTGGGCGGAGGTTTATATTTGATTCCTGGCTGGGTGAAGAACACCGGCATCGAACCTCGGACTTGCACAAAAGATACGGTGTGTTCTTGTGTCTGGACAATTTGCTCGGTCTCGACGTAATTGGCGCAAGCACCAGTGTCATCTATACCTCTTCTTCTGTACCGCGTCCCTGAAGGAGAGAGAAAAACACAGCTTGCAATGTCCAATGGTAATTATTACAAAATGTATGCATACTTCGGTTGACAATAATCCTGTATGCTCTGTGAGCAAAAAGGTGTGAACAACCTTGAATCTGAAATTAGGTCATTATTGTGTCAGTCCATACGACCTTTAAATGGAAATTATTTGCGGTATGCATTTTATTCTAAGGGCTTGAATCCAGAGCTGTCAACCCTCCCGTATTTTGCACAAAAAAAATCCCGCAAAAATTACCTATCGCAGGACTCCTATCAATGATAAAAACCCTCCTGGATTGTCAATTTATTTATTTATTCACCACATCCAACAGCGGAGGGACCGCCAATTACAGGAATGGGAGCAAGTGTGGTTGAGTGTCTTGCTCAAGGGCACAGGTGCCACAACCCGTCGCGGCCCGGAATCGAACCTACATTCTAGTACTAGCACAGGAACTTAAGTCCAACGCACTAGACCGCTCAGCCATAACACCCCACAGCACCAATTAACAACCTCAGAGATTTTTAGATCTCTGAAGTCGGGAGATCAACCTATTTTCCAGGTTTCTTCTCCAAAATACGGGAAGTTGGCAGCTATCTGTTTCACAGTCATCAATAATAAATTTGCAGAACTACCGGTAGTTTTAATTTGCCACAATGTTCACCGTGAAAAGTTGGATTTCAGATTTGCGTCATATTCACATTAACTTCACGAGTTACTTTTGAAGGCTTGTGAAGACTTGTGATGGATTTTACAGCAACATCTGCATCAGAAATATTTTTTAAATAAAGCAATAAATAAAACAAACATACAGGTAAGTGCAGCTCCAAAGAAGGATATCTGCAGAGACAAACAGGTAGTAATTTGCTTTAAGTTTCCCGTGAAAAATAATTGCAGTGTGAACGCAGGTAAACCTCCTACCTGCCCTGTGTCTGCTGCGTCTTGATATTACAACGAGTTTAAACTCAGACAGTTCCTCCGGAGTCCAGCTTGAGCTAATTCCATTCTCATCTTCCTCCTCAAAATCCATCTTACAGTCCCGGATACTGACGTAGCCCTCAATGATGGGAACCGTCCAATGGTCTGCTAGTTCTTTATCCTGTATATATGGGAACCAGTGAAGAAATAAACACGTTACTTAACAGGGCAGACATACACTGCTCACAATAAGTTTATTGACGGTATACATTCTGCTTGAATGATTTTGTATGCGATTAGACAATTTTTTCTGCACGACAGACACACCTTGCTACAGGAATAGGTGAAAACAGCAATTTGAAAAAAACAAATCCAAAATCGGCAACATACCAATATCCCTTCCGAAGGATGGAGCAAGTGCGTTAAAGAGTCTTGCTCAAGGGCACAGGTACCCCAGCCGGGGCGAGTTTTGAACCCGCAACCCCAAGTTTTCACCTGTGATTGCGAGCCAATGACCTAAACCGCTCGGCCACGGTACCCCACATGGACAATGAACTAAACAGCTGTGTTAGTCTATACAAAATTAAACACAAGGTAGCAGTCTAAAGACTAACTGTAGTTAGTTAATCGGAACTTTGTATGTAGGGAGATTTTAAATTATCTTGTCACACTATCTGTTACCCTTTTGGGGTTTAAGTTTCACTGTAAGTCTTCTTAAGATAACAATTTAATTTTTTTCTATTTTGAGATAAAAACATTTGTAAAAAAATCACTTTGACTGCCAACATGGGCTCTAAATCAGATAAATAGAGGTCTGAAGTTAAGTCAACGGTTAACATTTCAATAAAACTTTACTCCAATTCGAAATTTTTATTTCTAAGATTAACTTTGAAACTTGGTTCTTACGTCGCTTATTAGAATATCCTGAAGCATGTGTTGATTCCAGAAGAATCGCTCGTCCCAGTCGTGTTGCCTGTCTCCTGTATGCTGTCGCTGTAGTGTGTTAGTCAGGTCTCCAGTCCGGGTGTAAAAGAACCAGTCTAAAGGGAGGGGGGGGGGGGGGGGGGGGGGTGGGGGTAAATTGGCTGTGTTCAAATTAAATGGTTATTTATTGAAACTACACATGTACATGTACACATGAGTTTACCATGGACTTGCATGTAATTTCAAGTTGTACATGTCAAAATAATTTGGACATGGCATTGTGTACATGTACGTGGTTATATTGCCCAATTTAGACTTAGATTTCAAGGGCACGAATTTAATTTAATATTGATCCATTTAGGTTTATGCGGACAAATTATTAAATCATACACATGACTTAACAGTGGCTGATAAACAATTTCACTTTATCCCTCCACATGGACCTTGAAATAGAAATAATGTAGACTTACGTACGGTGATGTTTCTGTCTTTACATATGGGTGGATAAAAATGAATCAAGCAGAGCTGCCAACCCTCCCGGATTTTGCAACAGATTCTTTGGAAAATACCTAATTTTGTGAGTCCTGACATGGATAAAAACCCTCCTGGATTGTCAATTAACAACCTTGGTGATTTTTAGATGTGTTTGGAGTCACGGAATGAACCTGTTTTCCCAGATGTCTTCCGCAAAATCCGGGAGGGTTGGCAGCTCTGATCAAGCACAGAATGTGTTTTTTTGGAATATTCCACACTGCAGACAGGGAACAAAACTTTGACAACAATGACCCAAACAGACAAAATAATAAAAAGACTGATTTTTTTTGTCTTTTGTTGTAATTTTATGGCCTTTTAAAGCAGATATTTCTGCTCTTGGTTTTTTTTTCCCAATTTGCATTTTTTTTCCTCTCAGCAGATTTGAAAAACTATTACGTAGATGAGCTAGGTCTTTGCCAAAAAAGGCCTCATCAGATTTCTAAATATTATTTAGAAATCTGAGCCAAAAAGTGCAACCTCTTAGCCATTGCTAAAAAAGATGTATTCAGCTAACAGTTTGCTATTAGCATACGCATAGTACACACAGCAACGCATCTTATCAACACCCAAGTACTAAATGTAATATTTGACGTGATTTGCCGCACAGTCTACGATTACTCTGACAGCTCCAAGTCTGAATAAACAGTAACGTGAGTATGATAAATTGCCCACGGCAACGAACCAGAAACCAACCTGAATCGGTGAACATTTTAAGGAGTTCCTCCGTGATTCGTCTTTCGTGTTTCTCGCGATCCTTGACCTCTTTCTGAAGTGGACGGAGGAGAATTGGAAGGAATGGATTATCATTTGAAACTTTTATCAGATTTTTTACAAAATTTTAAATTTTGTTTATTTTTAATTTTTTTTAATGATGTACTGAAACAAGGGCATTCTGAAGTAGAATGTTTGTAAACTAGTCTGCAGAAATTTCAGCTACACAGATGCAGCAATATTTTAGAAAAACTGCCAAATCCATTTTTGTTTTTATGTGTTCAGTGAATGCTGAGAAAATAAGCATGTACACTAATGTTTTGAAATCATCTTTAGTAGATAATTTCCTGCAGAGTGGTACCATTTTCGACCAAAAAAATATAATTTCAGCTACATAGATGCAGGCAAGGTTTCAGAAAAACTTTAAAATCTATGCAATTTGATTTGTTTGTCAAGTGAATGCTGAGAAAATGAGCATACGTTTGCGTTAATTTTTTAAAACCATCTTTTACTGATAATTTCCTGTAGAGTGGTACCATTTTGGACATTTTGTGGTGTTTGTTATCACTGCAGTTATTGAACTTCTGGCAGGAGGTCGTGGGTTCGAATCCACTCGAGCACGCTATGAAGTTTTTCATAGTGTCTCGGGAAAGCACTGAGTATACAGTGCTAACATTTGTCGGGTAAGGGCAAAACAAACTCAAATTAACTTCTGGCATTTGTTTGCGGATTTTATTCACAGACTAAAACACATGAAAATTACTTCTACTTCCAGATTGTTAATTAAAAGCTGACAGATCTTAACTTTGAAGCCTATTCAGATTCAGTTTCAGGACCCCATTGTGTGAATGTTGGGTGGGATGCCCAGGGCTCGAAATACCCACTGGACCGGTGGACCGAGGCCAGTAATTTAAGCCTCGGTCTAGTGCTTTCTCTACCATACTAGACCAGTGGTCCAGTGCATTTTTAAACTAACGGACAGTAAATCCACGTTCCATGTGGCTTTGGCCTTGTAAAAATAGCGTCGGTCCAGTAAATGATTTAAGCTATTAACCCTGTGGTCTAGCAGATTTTTTTCATGAAAAATCAAGTCCTGATGCCTGTAGACTATGTTATGTACCTTCCTAACTTGCGTGACTGCCTTTAAGCTATTCCACGTCTTGGTTAGTGCCTTTTGCTGTGCAGATGCTGGTTTCATTATCATCTTGGTTTTCTTCATTCCAAAATGATGCTTGGAACACCTCTAAGGAAAACAATTAGTATATTTAAAATCTCGTAAAAATCATGTCAAAATCTGCAATTAAGCGTATACATGTACAACCTCACTTGTTGCAGTGGTCGAAATTAACAGTAGTCCCGTAGTCCGAGGCTAGTGGTTTTAGCCAGAGGACTAGTAGTTGCCATATGTTGGTAGTCCGACCGGCTAGTGGGCCTACATGCTGCACTACATTATACATGTTTTTACGCAATATAAAGAAAAATGTTTCCTAGTGTTAACATTTCAACGTTGGGAAACAATAAGCAGTCAAAACGATGTGGCACTAAAAGGGTTCAGGTTCTGAGGATTTTGTTTTTTAATTTTACTTTAAATGTATTTGATCAATACTACACAATTAACGAATATATATACAGTACGTGTCCAAAATGTAGAAATCATTTGTGTACATTTCTGAAGGACTACTAATAAATGATGGCGGACTAGTGAAATGTTACTAGTGGGATACCATAAAATTCAAGTTAATTTCGACCCCTGTTGTTGGTCGCTGAAATAGACAAAGCTGACTCATTTCACAAACTGGATTCAAGTCAAACTTGTGTTAATGATAAATTCTACCACGCAAAAATCCACCAAGCAAATTTTTTTACAAAACACAAACACCAATTTTCACCTCTGGCCAATCCAAAAATGTTAAAATTGCTTCATGGGTGACATCTACATGTATGTAAGAATAAACATGGTACAGTGCTTTGGAGTTTGTTTTTTCCCCTGCCCTACACTTTCGCAGTTTGACCTACGGTACGGCTGAAAGCTACAAGCAGTTCCCTCAATTAAATCAGGGAACAACAGCCGAGCTCTTTCCTCACATAATGTACACTCGTTAGCCGAGCTGTAAATTGACAAACTCCCAAAAGCGGCAAGTCAGTAGAAAAAAATGTAAGCAACTGACGTCAGCGACGTCCGTCATCGAAAGGCCATCGCGGTTGAGAAACCTCAAAGGTGGGCCCAGGATTGAACGCTGTTTCCTGACTCGGCCTAATGGTCTCGCAAATCAGTCACGAATGTTTTGTCCAAGGGGAGTTGCTAATCGGGGAGTGTCTAACCGGCGTTTTAGCGGTGAGGCGCCAAATTGGACTGAGGGTGAATGCGAATTGACAATCCTACGTCAAATGTGTCCGTGAATTTGATTAAATCTAACTTTGGCTACGTGCTGGTGAATATCATTAACATGACTGAGATTTTAATGTTCGGTTATTTTCAGTTTCAGAAACAGTCTTGCAAAGGAACCCTGTTAGAGTTTGTTGAAATCCATAATTAGTGCTTTCACTTGTAGATTCTTGGAAAATGTCACTGCTATTCTCTTAAGATTCATGCATAATGAAATTTTAAAAATTTTAAAAATGGTTCTGATGCCAATTTAACAAATTTTAGGGGGAAAACTTGATATAAATGACCCACTATGTAGAAATGAGCACATTCTTGAAAAATAAGTTTTGTTTCTAAAAAAGATAAACATATTCAAGGGATACTACATGTATGCTTTCCATTTCAGGGATGTGTAATGCAGAAATTACAGCCCTTGGAATTTATAGAGGGGGGAGGGCAGGGGTGAACGGCAATAACGCACCTCAATATCAATATCAGGATGACCGCTTTCGGAAAGCGGTAAGATCGCAATGCGTGTGATGCAATAGACGTCATGGCCTCCCGGCAAAGTGCCCACTAGACGCTGACCACTAATTAGCAAGAGCCTCCAGCTGGAATCTGAGATTAGACAGAGATTGAAAAGGATGTACATGTAGAAGCAGTGTAAATAAACCAAATGACCAGTCCCGTAAAAATCCATACATGCATAAGGTTTGGTTTATACTTGTGTGATAAAATGTTTCTTTAGTTTAAAAATGCTAAGTGGAAATATGAATCTGAATTTCACATAAACAAAGAAGAATCGAGATTTATCCCATGTGATAAATTTTCCCATTGCTAGTGTACAACACATGTATCACACTACACAATCATGGACATATTTTGGGGAATATGTCAATGAGTTGCCAAATTGTACACTGTTTATGAGGAACCTTTGGGTAATTCAAAAGAGTATTTTGAACTCAACTTTAGTAAATGCAGGGTTCAAAAGCCAGGCTGAGTTTACAAGCCTTCAGGGCCTAAAGCTTGGATGAGTTTGCTTTATGAAATGCATGGGGAGTTGGACAGAGTACTGTAAAAGCTGAAATATTCGCGGTGGTTTTATTTTCGCGCATTTCGTGCACAAGATAGAGCCCGCGAAAATAACAACCCGCGAAAATATTGTTTGCAACAATTGTGGCGATCCCTGAAACAAAACATAATTTCCATCCGCGAAAATAACAACTCGCGAAAATGTCAGTGATGTTGAAATGCGTGAAAATATCTGTACGCGAAAATATTGGCTTTTACAGTAGTTCTTGCATTAAAAATTGACAAACATCATAGAAACCAGGAAGTTAATTTTGGGTGAATTTGGAAAGGTTGAGTGTGGGTAAATCATTGACAATTGGCAAATAGTTAAAAAATATTGCCTTAGCAACATCCTTCTAAAAGAGATCCTTAAAGGGTTATTGTCAATGCTCGGGGCCAAATTCACCTTTAATAAATCAAGTTTTTAAATTGGCTTTGATGTATATTTTGAAACAAAATTACAGAAAACACAATTTTGTCCTGTATCATTCGATAGACAGCCAACAATTTCAGTTAAGTCTACATGTAGATAAGTATGCAAAAATTCCCAACCGTGACAGCAGTGTCGAGTGATTTAAATGATTAATGAGCAGTTTCCATGGCAATGACAGAGATTACGGATGGGTAGACAAGAAGAAAGATGAAATCAGCAGGGCAACATGAGCAAATAACGGCCATGACTTGCAGACAGTAGCAACACAGACATGAAGATTTTGTTTTGAGCTTTAAATGTCAAGTGCCGCAAGGCCTGATGAAACAGCGTATAAAGTCCCTTCAAGGCATGTCTCACCGACCTGTGAAAACACACACTTGCAAGCCGTGTCCATCAAACATTTAATAAGCAACACGTACCAACTTGGTGCGAGGTACAGTGAGTCTAGCAAGCGTCATGCCACATTTGCTCATTTGTATTTTAAATTGGGAAATGTTTATTGACTAAAATGATGATCATGAATTTGGGGAGGGGAGGATTTAAGCAACAGTTATGCTGCAACAGGAGTTATGATACCGATGTTTAGATGCACTAATTAGAAAGCAAAATGCTTTGAGCACTTGGTAATTATCCTTAGGACATCTTAGAACTGATGAAAATAAAAACCACAACTGTAATTTTGGAGGCAGGAGGACTTTTTGCTGTGACCAAGATTCAATTAGTTGGGTTCCAAAACATCTTCATATTATGATATGACCAGTGCTTTTCACATGATTCACAGAGAAGGATGACATCAGCCACGTAAAAAAGTTATTGTTCTTCACTGTGCAGACTAGCAACCGATGACTTTTCATAAGCGCACAGAGTCTGTGCCCAGGACTTGAGAACCACAAATGAATGAAGTTAAGGAACAAGACAACAGTTCCCAGGTGTCCACACCGGCCAATACAGGGTGTCCCAAAAAGATGTCCAGATCAAACCCGGAAAGCTCAGAATCTAAAACCCTGTTTACACTTGATCCTGAGCTCGGAGTCGAACACCGAGCTCGAGATCAGCCCCGGATCACAAACCGAGTGTAAACGCTCTCTGGACCAAATTGGCCCCTGATGGGTAAGCAATTAATCTTTACCGTATCCTGCCGCATCGGGTCCACAACCACTGATGTACCAAGATAAGAAGAGTGACCCTTTCTAAGACGCGTTTTAGTGCTTTGTGTAATCGTTCCTGGTTTGACCTGGAAATTTTTTTGTCATACATTACCAATACTGACTCATGTTAAAAATGTTTCATCTCTAACCCTCTTCAATCTTTCGGACAGAATATAATTTACATGAATATGATTATTCTTAGGGATTATGACCCAGTGCACGTTTATGATTAGTGCACCAGTATGCATTGCACACATGGGCATAATCCATGAACACGCTCATTAAAACATGAAGAGTTGACCTGGACTACGCACAGAGCGAAACATTAAAGGCCTAAATCTAATAATAGATGCAATTTATACAGCATAAGGCCGAGTGTATTGTAATCAGATTATACAGTACAGCAATATCCAGGACCAATAAAACCTGCTTTGCTTTGATAATGCTTGCTTCTTAGCTCAATGAGGGGTAGTTCAACGCAGGTTTGTACCCCTTATTAAAGGAGTACTTGAAATGCACTTTTTTTGTGAAACTTACCAGCTACATGTATGTTCAGATACTTTGGGGCTGTCCAAAGTTGTCAATATTTTCACAGTTCTACAGAGCGTAGTATTTTTCAAGACCTCCTCCTGAAATACTACTTATCAACATTTTTTGTGACTGCTATGAAACGTCAACATTTTGCAGTGCATGTAAAGTCGTACGCAGCCCTCGATACTCACTGACTCCCTCCCTCCTTCCTACACATGTAACGTTTTCTTGACCACAAAAACTGAATATTAACTACTACATGTACATGTACGTTTTTAAAAAAAACCTGTCCTACTTTAAATCTTGAATAACCTTGTCATTTTCCAACGGATTTAAACCAAAATTTCACATCATGTAAAAAAGGCCTGACAAATTTAACTGAGTGAGTTTCATCAGCTTTGTCCAAGAGGGTGAGATTTAATGGCCATACGAAGAAAAAAGTCAATTTCAGAATTCGCAACTTTCGACTCCGCCTCCTTCAAATGTCAGTACACCGCTGGAGACGGTGGTGGAATGTGTGCTGCAGCCGAAAGCTTATGAAGAAAGGCAAGATCACTTCAAATGTTATTGCAAACCATCTCGATTCCTTCGAGCATTTCATCAGGAGGTGCAAAGGGACCTTGGGCATAGACAGTTTACTTGAAAATGGCGGATGCCAAGTATGGCCATTAAATCTCACCCTCTTGGACAAAACTGATGCTTATATAAATGACAAGGTTATTCAAGATTAAAAATAGGACATGGTTTTTTGACACGTAGTACTGTACATCGTACTTCGCTTCAGACAATTGTCAAGGTCTGTGACACAATTAAACGAAGACCAGGGATCGATTTCACAAAAGTTAAGATGCATTAAATGCGCCCTAATTCCCACACCAACTTCCCGGGATAAGAAGAGTGACCCTTCCTGAGACACATCTTAGTGCTTTGTGAAATTGGCCCCAGGTTTATTTATGTGATATTGCCAGCGAGCCCCTGGCAGCGGCTTTCCCCGCAGAAGTAGACGTTTCTTAAGCCAGTGTGAGCACAGCGTGCAGTAGCAGTCAAGTTAAAACACAACCCAGTTAGACTGAACCTTAGGGCGTGTTTGTTTCACGACAGATCCAAATCCAGATCCTGAGTTATTTTACGCGCAGAAACAAACGTAACTGCTCTCGACTAGGAATTCAAGTCACGTGAATTGGATCTACGCAGATCTGAATCTGGATCTGTCCGAAACATACACGCCCCTAGATAGAATGACAAAATCTAACAATAAGTTATCAATCATCTAGGCTATCAGTGAAAGATGAGTTCAATGTCTGATGTCCTTATCTTGTATAATCAGCTTCAATCACTTCAATCACAAATCTTGCAGCATTTTTCCAAAAATAAAAAGACCACAAAAAGGCAATTATACTACATTGTACTCAGTAAATAAACCTTAAAGATAGTATACATGATTGTAAACTGTTAGAAATAGTTTTATCCCCCTGTGTGATTGAAGATATGCATGATTAAAACCAACCTGAGCAAAAACCGTACTTCGTCTAACTTTTGAGAAAACAGTCAAAAAAGGGTTTGCAGTCATTTCGCCCCAAAACCACTTCGCCCTGAAACATTTCGCCCTGAACCACGGCCTGTGCACGAAGTGGTTTTGGGGCAAAGTGGCATTTGGGCGATGTACCTTAGTGTTTGGACGAAGTAATTTGGGGCGAAATGGCACTCGGGTGAAGTGCTTTGGGGAGAAATGGCACTTGAGCGAAATGGTTTTGGGGCGAAATTAATTTGCGTCTCATGAGACGAAAACTAATTGTTTTACTCATTTCTCAAAGACTATAGGACTTCAGACAAAACCATTTCAGGGGAAGTTTTCTACGGTCATCATGTTTATATTGTGTAAGTTAGGCGTAAATCTGTGAACATTTCTGATTTTCGAGATTACCAATGATGTACATGTATACTGCCTTTAAACTTGGTTTACATCAGTTCATGACTACCAGCATGCCTGCAGAAAATGCTGATAATAAGTGACTAAAAATAAATACACGTATTAAACTTTATTCAAGTGTCTTCAATGAAATTAATGCTGGTTCTATTGATTTGATTGATTTGTGAATAATGAAAACAATAACGTGAGCAGAACGTGTCTGCATAATGGTTGTCGTGGTAACTATGCTGCTATTTCCTGAGAGCATCTGCATCTTAGAAAATGTGATTCGATTTGACATGGGATGATTTTGACGAGTTCTGTTCGAACAGAAATTAACATAGTGTACTGTGCTGGTACGAACTGGCAAACGGCGCAGTGAAAAATGAACTATAGGTTAGAAAGTCAACAAGCATCTTTAATTTTCATTCGCAGTGTAGGCACCCTACCGTATGTGATTAATGAATTTCATTTCATCAAGTGACGTGTAATCCATAGCGCTACAGTGGGTGTATTATGAAAAATGTATGTGTATAATTGCTTAATACACGTATCATGGCATGATAAAATGGGATCCGTTGTAAAATAGCGTGCCTACCGTACACTGAACCAACATAATGAAAATAGATTATGTTCTATATTGCACACAAATCTACCAGAACAAGGTACCCAGAGCACTCGCATTAGTACCCCTGGTCACTGGGCTCAATTGAATTCCAAATACATACAGCTCCCCGGGGAGCATGCAGCCCCGGCTGTCTGTTAGGCACTTTTGAGCTACAGGTACATGTACCATTTACTCCTGGGTGGAGATAGACTGGTTCCAGTCCACATATTCCACATAGGAGAATATAAGGACAGGTTAAGGGCGCTTCATCTTGATCTGTAATTGGTCGTCTTTGCGCGTGCGCATTGTGTTTTTTATATTTAAAAATTGGCCAAGCCTTTTGCTTTAGGCAATGTACTTTATTTACATAATTGGATATGTTTGACACGCACGGCCAAGTTACAAATGTCAATGCAAAATCTGCTAAAGGGATCAGGAACCAATCAAGGGTGGAGAGAGACATTTCATGACAAAGTGCCTTGCCCAAGGGCACACAAGACATGGTCTGGCTTCCAAACCACAACCCGTAGAATTAAATACCGGTAGGTCTCGAGTAGGAAACACCAGACTGCACAGCTGCAGCTCTACATGTACATGGCACTCACTCAATATTTTTAAAATGAAATTTTCAGCACAATGGCTAAGATCCCAAGGTCATGCTGTACGTGTGCAGCTAGCGGTAATTATATTTCCTTTACTTCTCTATTGTTGGGCATTGACGCGAACAGATATGTAGGTAACATCTGTGTGTATTGTGTGTCATCTCAACACTGGATAGTGTTGAAACCACATCTAGAATTTGTCTGGATCAACTAATGAGGTTTTCAGGCGACAATTTTAAAATGTCGGTATTATTAAAAATACATGTATGTATAGCCACACAATGGTAATTGTCTTGCATAGTACAGTGTCAAATATTATTTAATGTACTGCCTAATTACTACAGAAATGATATAACCATGCATGGCATGAGAGCAAATAACAATGTTCTCATTAGGATTCGAACCCAAGACCAATTACACCTCAGGCAGATGCTCTACCAACTGAGCTACATGTATGAGGACTAGGAGTTGATTTTGAAAAAGATTTTTACCCTACTTCTTTTTCCCATTTCAGTAGTCCAGAAGTAAGAAGTATTTGGGTCTATTAAAACGAAGGTTATAAAATATGCACTGCATACATGTATACGTGTATGAATTTAACAGTGTATGAATAAAATGTAATTTTATGTACACCATTAAATGTATGGAAGTACTATGGCAATTATGTAGCAAAAAGTAAACACTGATTCATATTAATGGCTTGTTATTTTGTGAAAGTTACTGGTAGTTCCTTGGGATTAGGAGACCCAATCGTACGAAATGTGTTGAATATTGCCGAGTTTTTACGACCATTTAACCAGAAATCAGTTGTGGATCCAGGTGCCGATTTCACAAAGCATTAAGACGCACTTTAGGAAGGGCTACTCTCTTATCTTGGGACATTGATATGGGAATAAGGACACAATGAACTCTCGTCTTAACTTTTGTGGAATCGATTCCTGGCCTATTAAAATGCAAAATTAAAATGGACGTTTTGGGAAGAATTCACTCTCGGGTACCGCCTGGTATTTTAAGGTACCGCCCAAAATTTCCATTGTATTTTCATATTTTCATGATTCTAGATCAGCCACTAATATCTAGAACTGGTCGCGAAAACTTGGCCAAGACTGTGTGACATCTGACTCATTTCACATGGATAGGTCACAATTTATTTACTCGGTGACAGATTATACAAGGATAGACCCTATTGCAATTACCGCTTGGGTGAGTTTGCACAAAAGTAGAACTGTATTGTGGGAAGGGAGACAACCTTCCCACAATACAGTTCTGCTTTTGTGGAAACTCACCCAAGCCGTAACTGCAATAAGGTCTATGGATTTTTCACGTCTCAACTCACCAGGATGGACTTTGATCTTGCCAATAACACCGTCAACTGTACCCAAACAAACTGGGTTCCATGCAGTGGCAAGTGCAGAGCCTGTGGAGGTTGGATGGAATATAAAGATTAATAAAAGGGAAACAATTCCGTTTACTGGTCGCCACTTACTATTTAATATGACTCAAACCACCAGAAGTCATTAATACTTTAAAGGGAAGTGAATCCAGAAGTGAAAAACATGTAACAATTTCCTAGACAGAATGATTCTGTCCCTACAGGTTACCATGGTTACCGTAGGGACAGAAGACACCCTCGTCATGTAGTGGCTGTTTCTCATTTTGCCTCGAAATTTGAATCACACACAAAAATTCCCAGCTGGTTTGGTGCTCTTGTGGTTTTAGATGTCCATGATTGGAAAATAATTAAAAAGGAATGTACAACACCATTTTTGAAGCAAAGTTTTTTCTACGTAAATGCTACAGAATACTTTTTGTCCGCGAGATTTTTATGAACAGTGAGGGCGCTCAAGCGACTATAGTCGAATAGAGTCCTGCGAACAACGGGTTATTTCCTTTGTGATTGTTTGTGTGCGAGGGTGTGCACAAGCTAACAATTTCCTTGAAAATACTTGAGAAACATTTTCTGCCATGTCCCATAGACTTTCCACACGCCATCTCAGTACGAGCGACAATTCATGCTGGCCATTATTCATTAAATTAATAAAAGTCAAGCTCGACTGCTCGTACACTACAAAGATGGAAAAAAGGTCCAACTTTTGTGGTTTAGCCTATAGTATAGACCTTATGCATGGCGGCCATGACAGAGGGCAGGTTTTCAAATTCAAATAATGTGACAATAGACCCACAAAGTGCCTAATCATGCATGACGCACTGTGACAATGTGACTGCCCTCTATCATGGCCGCCGTGCATAATAAGGTCTATTATTAGTATTAAAAGCCAAAAAACTTTAACGTCCTAGTGAGTGGCTGGATACAGAATTCTCAAAATATTGGTCTGGTGTATGGTGGTCAAGTGGCAATGTTGCACAGTCACAGTGCACTTTGTTGTTTTTAAAACTCACCCTGCTGTGGAATGAGTTTTCCATCCGATCTGCTGCACCACAAACTGTGCTGTCCATCTTGAACGATGTAATGATCATCGGTTTGAAAAAGCTCCATCATCCCACCGCAAAATCTACTTAAATTTCATCCGCTGATCAACCAAACATGCTGGTAATATCCTGTCAAAAATCTAGGCTGTCAAACTTCTTTTTACACAAATCAAATGAAATATCATTTTACGGAGACAAATCCGCAAGACAGCGGCGATCGATCGATCGACTGTTAACTTTGATCACGCCCTCTAGTGGCAAAGCATTACTATTATTTTTCCCACTGTTAATTCGGAACTCCTCCAAATCCGGAATACATGTAGGAAATAAAGATATTGTAATTCACTTCCGGGAAAACATTCCACAAACATGACAAACACTGCAGTACAGAACGGGAAATGCGATAAAGTTTTCAGAGAATCGAGTTAAACTTCGTCCTTTGGCCAGTGTTGACGTCAAAATCTGTTTTGTTGCTTGGTTGGTACTTTCGGCAAACACCTGTTTTGTGACATTTTATCAACCTTTTACTGGTATTAAAAACGTGGCGTGTAGTTCGTGAGTTTGGCTTCAAATGAAACTTGATCATGGAGCGTTTACACAGTGAATTCAACCGCTGCCTTCGTGTGAAATGGACTTTGATTGTAACTCTTACGCTAGTGATTAGCGTGTGGAATATACAACAAATTGATGCCACTTCAGAAATACCTCTCACTCTCAACCAAGAAAGACGTGAGTCTAGTCAATGTGCTAATTTTTCTAAAAGTTTTTGGTGGGAACATTGGTTTTCCTTTTGTTAAATGTTTTAAAGTTTAATTAATAATTTCACTTTTATTTTTGCTGGGGCTTATAATATTCTTTTGTCTGTTTTAAATTGGTCAAATTGTGCTATGCATGCTTAGGTTTTTTTTAATAAGGAAAATGCCAAGATTTATCATTTTAATGCGGATTTGATTTCTCAGTATTCCTAGGTAAATGCTTCATGTTTTTCCTCTGAAAATTGTGTATTTCATCAATTAAATTTATTGATTTTTGATATCTCACAGTCTGCAAAAGAAATTACCAGAAATGTTCTACTTCTTATGCAACTTTATCTACATATTTCAAAGAATTTCCTGGTTTATTTACACGTATAACATGGTTTTAAATGGTTGTTTTTCAGCTTCAACCTGTGTAACATGTAGCAAACATGAACAAATGATGGCCAAATTGAGTGATTTAAAAGACTCGGCCAGAAGTTTAAACCATCAAGTAAGTCCACTAAAGTTGGCCTTTACCATCACAATAGCCATTTTAATATTGCTGTATTGATAATTTAAAGACATATTACATGATTGGAAAACTTTGAAGAACAGGAACAACGTATCACACATTGTAGAAATGTCAGCCACTAAGATGCAGTAATACTTCAGAAAACCTAAAAAATCCATGCATGGTTTTTGTGTTGAATGAATAGTAAAAATTGTCTGCAGACAGTTTTTTTAAAAAGCCCATTTCACACGGGAAAAATCATGTGGTGTTTGTTACTATTGCTATCAACACTTTTAGTCGGGGTTTTTCTTCTCAACTCATGAAGTATCATTTCTGGTCACTGCAAATGATGTGTTAGGGAATTAAAGAAAGAACTGGTTGTTGGTCTGTATGGTGTTTTTCTAATTTTAGCATTCCCACAAACCACTTCCAACTATTAACCCATTGTGTCTCTCTCCCTTCCATTTTCAGATGCAGAAAGTGTCCACTAAGCTAGATGACCTTGAGCAATGTGGATGTGTGGACCAATAAAAACCACATGTAAAATCACAGGTCATGCTGTGTGTGTGTGCATGGAAATATGGCTGCCACCAAACAAATCCTTGAAAAAGTTTGTTTATTAATGCTGTTGCCTTTGTCTGTAAAGGTCTGGTAACCATAGTTACAGGGTGGGATAGCATTTTTAGGGGGGAGGAGGGTGGGGGTGGGGGTGGGGGGGGGGGGGGCTTTATAAGGGAAACAATGTAGCAACATGGTTTTCAGGAATGCTTGTTACTAAAAATAGATTAAAGCATGGAGGAAGCTGAGGAAACATGATTAAAGGGACCGATTAAAGGGGTACACTGCTTGCACAGTGAAGCTTTCAAAAGTTTCATCAGATATGGTTTTGACTTCTTCAGTAGAGGGAAAATTGTCCTTTTTTAAAACCAGAAATGTCCACATTTCCCTCAAAGATTTTTCCTAAAGGATGTTGAATGTTCCTTTTGTAAATAATTCCTTTTGTTCACACTTGCATTAATTTAAACCAGGTTAAAGAAATGCCATGTTCACATTGGACTTTTGAGGGCTAAAATTCACCAAGTGTGGAAAACTGAGAAAATGTCATGTCAAGTACTTTTTCCCCAAGTTCAGTTGTGGGGTTTACTTTTACCAGATATCCTCTGGCCAGAAAACAGATGAGGTCCATTTATAGAAGTGTTTGTATTTTATGAATGTTTATTAATTGATTCCAAAGAAACCACAGTATGCAGTTTTTGCAGTAACACAGAAGTACATTTTCAAAGGGGTGAGCATTAAACAAAATAAATTGGCGGATCCAGCCTCATTAAAATACAGGAATACAATGAATTTCAGGGGACTGTTGCCACCGCTTTTCCTTTGTATTCCTGTATTTTAATGAGGCTGGATCCGCCACTGAAAATAGCTTTTGTTTTTGACTTAGATATTCTAAATGCATCAGTATTTTATGCAAAATAGAAAACTGCCTTTAGTTTGTGTTCAATATGAGTGATTTGTAAGAAAATTTTGTAATAAAATCAGATTAATCATGCATCAATAGCTTGTTTCTGTTGGTCATCCTGTCATTGTTTACCTTCTGTAAGCATTGCTAGCTGAGTTTCTAAAAAGGTACTGCATATAAAACGAGGACCATTTTGCTAAATGTTTTAGGATAAATATTTTGGTCGTTGATGGAATCTCACTATTTTTTTGAGGGGTTGTTTTGTTAATTTGACCAAAAAAAGTTCTTTTCAACATTATAACATGATCGTATTCTTCCATTTAAAATGAGAAAACCAAGGCAGAAGAGAACCCTGGGACTGCACATTTCTTGGTTGAAAGTCTTTGGACCTGAACATTTCCCTTGTACTTTTTAAAGAATGGAAATTTTGCATGACTATCATGATCATCAGTATCAAGATATAATAGTAATAATGGTGGGTTTTTGTATAGCGCTCATGTCCACCCTGCTGGGTGCTCCTGGCGCTGTTGCCATTATTACCGCTGCCATCAGGGAATCACCAGAACCATTTCGCTTCAACTAGGTGGCTGCCAGCCCTATCAGCACTTAGATTGTGGCATTCCCCTTAACAGCTTCCCAAATATCGCTTGGGTTGACGAGGCAACTGGGATTAAATGCCTTGCCCAGGGACACAGACACGTTGGTCGAAGTGGGGCTTGAACCAACAACCTCTGATTGGGAGTCCCGCTTCATACCCACTAGACCACACGCGCTCCCGTCTGGAGTTTTAATATTTGGTTGAGAAAGATTATCCGAAAATGCGACTTTAGTTTATGTTAAAAGAACAAAAAAAGTCACTCGGTCCCAGAAATATCAGGGGTGAATGCACGCCCCCTGCGGTGGCCTCAATGTGGAGATTGTTTATTGCATTGATAAAATGCGGACGTCAAGCTTGCAAGATGCACTATATCACACGTGGTCTCGGCCGTGTACTGAAACTTGCCCAACTTTTCAGAAGTAAAGCGATTCTATCCGTCCCGTTTAGCCCATAAAGACCGAAAAATAATGTTAACACCACTCTTATCTTAAACCGCTGCATTCACTGAAGACATCTGCTCAAGATTTACCCAAAATTACCAGCGGAATTTGAGGAGAAAGGAGCAAAAATCAAAGCAAAAGTTAGACTTCGGAGTTGAAGATGGCGTGGACCCCACAACTACGAGTACGACCCACAACAACAACATCGCAATACGCGCAATGGCCGAAAGCCGTGGGCTCTCGGCCAACTGTCCAGCCCCAACCCCCACCAGGACACCCCGGCAAGACCACCGAATCTTTGGGGGCCTACACCTACTACAGCCATGGAAATCCGGGGGCCAATTTCCAGGGTCAAAGACGGCACAGCGGTGGTGGAATCGGGGCAACGTACAGACCGAACACTCAGCAGGCGCCGACCGAGTACAAACCGGTCTCTCCCCCCTCGTCGCCCCCGCCGTCACCCGCTGCTCGTCACCCCGTGACGGTGACTCGGCGAGTTGTGTCGCCATCTTCGCAAATGGCTCATGCTGTGGGAGATTCAAATCGAATACGGGTAAGCATGACACAATGGCAAAATAAACTTTACTTTATCCTACCAGGAAGGTGAATAAAAGTTTTAATTTTATAAAATTTCGAAGATTTGTTTCCCCAAACAAAATAATTATCTTTTCTACCTACATGCTTTATTGCTTGTAATATTTCCCCAAACTTTGTAAACGTTTTCTTTGCATACACTGGTGACCACTTCTGTCCTTAATAAGATTTGACAAAATACCCAAAACTTTTAATCTGCTTATCAAAGAAACATGAATCACGGAGTGAGAATTTTTCTATTTTTTGCTTGGAAACCTTGAAAATATTTAGACTTTTGTCACATCCTAAACACATAAAGTGTTTACCAGCAGCCGATTTCACGAAAAAGTGCGCAGCTTGCGCAACTTTTGAAAAATGGCGCAAGCCCTATAGCTTGCGTGTTATTATCGCTAAATTGTTGCGCAACTTGCGCAATAAAACGTTGCGCAAGTGGGCTTACGCAACTGCGTAAGTTTTGTGAAATCGGCTGCAGAGTGTGAAATTCTTTCTGATGCATTTATCAAGGAAAAAAAGACATCTCTTTAATTTTTTTAATGTAAAGGAGTGATTTTGTAAATATACAAGGATTGTTCAAGTGCCAGGTACTAAATTATTTTTGTTTCTTTCATTCAGGTTTCGCCGAGCATACCGTCACGATCTACCTCCCCTCGTTGCATATGCCACAGAGATTACTGCAAAATCCTCTGCTACGCTTGCAGAGAGACTCAAACCGGTCGCGTTCGTTTGCAGTGTCCCGAGCACCCCAACACAATACATCTTATGGACTATGACCGTTGTCCAGAGTGCAAAGCTGTCAACCTGACAGAACTCCGGTCAAGACCCAACTGAGGTCTCTATGCCCAAGTAAAGGCCTATTCTTAGGCCAAGAGTGTTTCAGATAGTTTAAAATGGCGAAGTAAGGTCCAAACTGGATTCGAAAAAGTATTGGAAAGAAGTTACCTTTTTTTATGCTGTGACTGGATTCCGCTTAAATTCCAGTAGAGCTCTCCGAGCCCATTTCTTTAGGATTATAAGATTTAAATTCCTGAAGAAATTGTTGTTCGAACTTGGGATAAAAGCAAGGTTTTTGGGTTTGATTGGTTGTACATGTAGTGGCGGCTAGGCATCTTCCTATTTATTCCCCTGGAGCGGGAGACTGCACTTGCAGTTTTGGTTATACAGTATTCATGTATGTCTCTGGGGCTGGAGACTTGATGACTAGTTTTTATTTCAAGTCATAAATCAATCTTATTTCCCAAGTCCAGGCACAAGTCATTTTCTACAGGTCAAAAATCTAAAACTGACTTGACCCCAAGCCAACAATTTGAGAGACCACCTCTGCCCTGGTAGTACTGACCCCTGGGCTAATTCTGTATACAGCCCCAAGACACTCACAACTGCATATGCAGTTCCCGTCTTGAAGGGGTTAATTAGGCACTTCATAAAGAAATCAAAAGTGAATTTTTTGAACCGAGATTTTTTGCATTTTTTCACAGAACCATCTTTGAAGAACTTGCAGTGCATTTCACCTTATAATAGCTAAAACATTCCAAATCTGTAACAGCAGCTACAGCATTTCTTTTTAAATACAAGATCGAAGATTACAAACAAAAAGTAGACCTTTTACAGACAGAAAAAGTAGACCGTTTAATTTTT
Source organism: Henricia sp. BOLD:AAB3569 (assembly GCA_037783545.1). Lineage (NCBI taxonomy): Eukaryota > Metazoa > Echinodermata > Asteroidea > Spinulosida > Echinasteridae > Henricia > Henricia sp. BOLD:AAB3569. The sequence goes on along the minus strand of JBBELK010000454.1, from coordinate 1,302,081 downwards.
TTTACAACTCTTTGATTCTGTAATCACTTGACTGGAAATGTTATACATGTACAATCTAGGCGAATCGGCCAATTTTTGTTTCCTTATTATATATGAAGAAAAGGTCTATACATTTTTGAGCACCCCCTCCCCCCCCCCCCTCCCCCTCCCCCCCCCCCCCCCCTCCCCCTCCCCCTCCCCATTTTTCTCCATGGGTTTTGGGATTTTAATACCATATCATGTCATATTTTTCCCATTACCATTCTGAAATTTCGTGCTCTCAATCCGTATATTTACAAGGATATCGTAAAAAAAACACCGATGTTTTGTAAACTAATTGATCCGGTTCCATAAAACAGTGCAGTAATTACACCAACCTTCATGCTTCCACATCCAAATTAGAGATTGCAAATTTCCTGTTTTCTTTTAGGGAGGCATTCTTTGTGATTGTTAGGTTAGAACAAAATCCATTTTCTGGAAAAATCTGAACACGCTCCTAGCTCCTTTAAGAGTCATGTTTTTAGTACTACACTACTGACGCAGATTTGGAAAATTGAATTCGATGTTGCTTGGTTTTTTTTTCTGAAAACTAAAAAGCTTTTGCTTTCAAATCTTTAAGGCTAAAAGCCTTGTAGAACTGTGATTGCTATTCATTTGTTTTTTTGGGGGGGAGGGGGGGTATGGTGAGAGGGGAACCACTTTTTTGGGAAACTAATGACAAAGATTTCCTGGGGAATTTTGAGCAGTGTAAAAAGGTCATTGCACTAAAAGCTAAAACCACAACCTATGTATAAAACGATGTAAATAAGTTTCCTTTCTTTTAAAGAGTTCCGAACCTTGTTAAGTACAAAATTATAAGTACAGTATTAAGTAAGCCTATTAACTTTCTTTGAAGTTTGTTGCAAGTACCATAATGTGTGGTGGTACAAAATAAGTCGTATGTTTAAGTCGTACAGGTTTTATAGAACGAAGAACTGTACATTTCTCTGAAAATTTCTTGAGTAGAAGAAGATTGATACGTAGTTTCACTTGGTAATTGATCAATTATTTATTCAGGCAATCGGGCATGTCAAACATCCTCTGTTCCAGGGTTGTAATGACTGGACTCTAGTCCTGATTTTCACTGACTTGACTTGAGACTCAAAATTCAAATGACTTGACACGACACGACACTCGAACTTCAAATGACTTGACTTGAATCGGACTTGAAAACATTTTTTTCTTCATTTTGACGACTAAATTGTAATTCAACTACAGATTCACTAAGCTTTGTTTTAACATAGAGCATTCTTGTCCAGAACCAAAAAAAAATACCCTACATGAATGCAAGTTTTAGCGTTTAGACTCATTTTGGAATTAGCTTGAACAAATTTACTGTCGTCACTACCATACTTGACTTGAACGAACTTGACCAACATTGACTTGACTCGGGGCTCGAAGGCCATTTGACTTGACTTGGGACTCGAAGGCCATTTGACTTGGGACTCAAAGCAGAGGGAGACTTGTTACAATCCTGCTAGCTCTGTTCAAACAAGTCACAGATCAGAACATTTATTGCCCATTTTGCACTACATGTAGTTACTTTTAAGACCCTCTAACATATAAGATAAAACTATAGACCCTTTGCACGGGCGGCCATGACGGGGCAGTCACAGTGTTATGGGTTATGCATGAGTAAGCACTTTGTAGCTCTATTGTCACATCATTTAAGAATGAAAACCTGCCCTCTGTCATGGCCGCTGGTGCAAAGGCTCTATATCTCCCTTGATTTTCTTATGAAGTTGCAATAGGCTGGGATTATTTTTCTGGCAAGAAAAACAGGACTTTGATTTTGAAAGAATTTGTGCCAAATTCAAGTGATTTAACCAAACTAACAAAAATGCTGTTTTTCTATTAAATTATCTAAAAATAGGAAAGTCATTGGTTATTGGAAAGAGTTAGTTGTTTGTTGTTATAAAAGTGAATTTACTAAATGCACGAACTTTCACTCTAAGGACTCGCACAAAAGTTGCTTCAGTACTCGCTTACAAAATTAACAGTTGTTAATTATTTAGAGTATGTGATTATTTTTTTCAGCAGCACTATACTTGTGAAAAGTATTCGTACAGTTTTACTTTTTTTGCACATATCATTTAATTTTGATAAAAAGTTTACATGTAAATCATAAGTAAGCTTTAATATACTTTCCAGTACATGTATTGTGTTGGTGTTCAACTCGTAAAATATTCATAAAACTTAGCATGTTGTTATTGGTACAAGCATTTTTGAAAGAAAACGTGCCAATGGTTTTTTTTTATTTTGGAAAAAAAAGACAGAAAAAAGATTTATTAAAACAAAAACTTTACCTTTGTATTCGGTTACTAAAAAAAAGAAAAGATTTGTTTTTAAGTTTGTGTTGATTAAACTGCAAGCACTTCAGACAGAGGGCTACTGGAGCTAAGTGCTGTAGTCCAAAATGCCCTTCCGTTCAAACGGTGATGATAACTCTGGAGCTAGAGTTTCAGAAAAGCTAAGGTGTGGTCAAATGGTAAGACACTTAACATTGGCCAGATGCCACAGAGCTAGGTCAGTTGCATTTAGTAGGTAAATAACGGTGGAGCTAAGTACCGGTAGTCGTAAAAAGGAACCCGGCTGTGCTAAAAGTGGAGCTAGCCCCACAAAATTTTGGGGCTAAATTTGGGAAGGGTTATCTCCGGAGCAGAGCTAAGTTGCGTTCAGATGACAGGAGGTTTGGGTGGAGCTAGCTAGCTCCGGAGCTATCTCTGGACTTAGCCCCTCGTCTGAACGACCTATTGTGTGGCAACTTTTGTCATTTAAATTGATCAACAACTGACATAAGAATGTTCGAATTGTATTTAATTTTGTAATTCTACCATAAAGATTTAATTCCAAAAAAAGTCGAATGAAAACAGTAGTAGCCTGCCAGCATATTCATGCTTGTAACATTTATGTTTTAATCTGAAAGGAGTATAAAACACTTGCTGTACGGTTTTGCAGTAACTTCAATACATATGGTGCATGATATGAGACTAAGTGACTGACCACCATTGTTGCCCCATTGTGTGTCAAACATCCAAACAAATTTCCTTTCAGGTTTTAGGGGGGAGAGTCATGGGTTAACAAAAGGGAAGAGTGTCGAGGCAGAGTGGGGGTCATTCAGTCTCGCATCGTACAGCATATACTTCAATATGTACAAAACTAACGTCATGTGAAATACAGAAAGCCAAAATGAGGTTTGATGTAACAGTGATGGCTATAAACATCGTGCAGTTGGCTAAAACATTACAAAAGAAACGGGAAATGCGTGATTTTAGAAAAATGATAAAAAACATCTTACACCAGTTTACTTCGTCAAATGCATTCTAGCTAAGTTCAGAAAACAAAAATGTGCTGGGTCTAAACTACGATATGCTTTAAATTCTAAATATATACATGTACATACAAGTTTGAATACATCTGTTGGTCCCATACAACTTTATATATATAATATTCACAAACAGTTGTGTGATAATAGCAACAAACCACTACAACAGGAAGAAAAAAGGCTATAGTTACAGACAATGTGTCGTCAGACATCACAACAAATGTTCACACCATTCTTAACATAACTCTTTTATAAAACGTTTTAGAACAAGCACTACTTGGTATGAACATGGAAATAGAAAACCATAACCAAATGTCATGAGAAAATATTAGGATTCGAACCTGAAACCTCCGACACACTGGGCAGGTGCTCTACCAGCTGCTATGAGGCACAGTGGTATACTCCCTCGGGTTTTCCCCCAAGACCTCTGACACACTGGGCAGGTGCTCTACCAGCTAAACTATGAGGCACAGTGGTATACTCCCTCAGGTTTTTCCCAAGACCTCTGACACACCGGGCAGATGCTCTACCAGCTGAACTATGAGGCACAGTGGTATACTTCTCAACAAGTTGTGCATCCATGCAACACCGATAGCAAAATAAAGCGTATACCACTGCCTTGTAGCTCAAGCTGGTAGAGCATCTGCCTTGTGTGTCAGAGGTCTCGGGTTCGAATCCTTTGGAGGATTTTTCTCTCATCCCATAACTCATAAAAACAGTTTTATGAAATCTTCCTAGAACTTTCAAAGTGGTACTCGTGCATCAAATTAAGTTCTCACTATGAGCAACTAACAATGGAAATTGGGCACAAACAATAACAATGGTTTGTGCCCAATTTCCATTGTTAGTTGCTCATAGTGTACATACAGGTTCTATTGATGTGAAATCTATGTACAACTGTCCATGTATGCAGTTTCAAATTTGCCTTTGATACAGTGATTTTTTCCAGCAACGGGTTTGTAGGGATTTTTTTTCCAACCTATGTCACGTCTCTTTGGGTTTCTTTAAAGCTTCGTAAGCACCGACGTAAGCACTGTTGGGGAACATTTCCTCTAGACGATCCGGGTGTGCTATGTACCTGTCGGAAGAAATGCAATATTTTAGGAATTGACGATAGAATCCTGTTTCACGGTTCTACAAAGCGTAAGGGGAGAGGGGTGGGTGGGGTCGAGGGCTGGATAGGACTTAACATGTTGACACTTAACATGGTACTAACAATAATAATAATGGTGGATTCTTATATAGCGCACATGTCCACCCTGCGGGGTGCTCCTGGCGCTGTTGCCATTATTAACGCTGCCATCAGGCAACCATTTCGCTAAGAAAATTACTGACAGAAAATTGCTGATAATTAATATTTCAGGGGGAGGGAGGGGTTTCTTGAAAACTTTGACAACTTTGACAACTTTGGACAGCCCCTTAAAATTTGTCATAACAAAATTGAAGATAAAAGAAAACTCACTTTTATAAACCAAACACTCGCTTTTATAAACCATTTTCAATCTAGGTGGACTCTCTTCATACGTAACCGTTACCATTGTTGTTTTAACTTTGAGTAATGTTTTAATAATAATAATGATGATAATAGTGACATCTTATATAGCGCACATATCTATCCTGCGGGATACTCATGTCGCTTTACAATATCATTACCCTGGTCATTGGGCACAACACTCTGGGGAGTATGCAGACCTGGCAGCCTGACACAAGCACTCAGGGTCTGCAACCCTTGCAGGTACCCATTTACTCCTGGGCGGAGAGAAGCAACATTATTACCCTGGTCATTGGGCACAACTCCCTGGGAGTATGCAGCCCTGGCAGCCTGACACAAGCGCTCGAAGGCTGCAACCCCTGCAGGTACCTATTTACTCCTGGGTGGAGAGAGGCAATGTATGGCAAAGTGCCTTGCCCAAGGGCACACGCACAATGGTCGCGGCCATAGGTGATACATAATAACTTGATAAATATCAAGTCATCCCTTCTAAATATCAAATATTCTTACTTGAGAAACAGTTCAATGTGTTTGAGGAGTGGGCGAAGCTTCTTGGGAGGGAGGTCCATTTTACCCAATAGTTCTGGGAGCTTGACTGTACAAAATGAATAAAAACATGAATATTAATGAGGTGGGATGGACCACCAACCACTTGACGCCAGAGGACATGTAAACACGCCTGGCAATGTATAGTCACAGGGGCAGTTGAGTTAAAACGTCAGCTTTTCCACCGTCTTCCACGGTTGATGTTCATTGTTCACCAATCATTTGTGTACACTATGTTTTAAACTTGAACTTGACAGCTGTGGACAGCCTATCAGTGTAGCAAATCTCGCTGCATGGCGGCCGCCTCTGAGTGTTGCAAAGTATGATCTTTTGGTGACAAGATTCATACAATGAATGTAGAAATGACTCAAGAGTCAGTATTTGTGGTGCTTAACTAGGTCTTAACTTTTTACTTCTTTTTTTTTGCCAAAAATTATCCCGGCATCAATTTGTTGGTGTGAACAAAATGTGACTGATAAGTGATAAACTTTACAAAGCGTTTGTCTTGGAGCAATTTTTGCAGAACTTACCAAACAGTCGCATAAGATGCTGAGCGCCGTACATCTTACACGGTGGAATTCTGCCGTCGTAATTAGCATCATCAGCTAAAAGTTTACACGAAGGGAGATTCAAATCACATCCATTACTGTTCTTCCCGTTATGGTTTCCCGTTTTCCCATTGTCTGGCATCGACTGGCTTGAGTCGGTCGACTCCGACTGCGACTGCGGAAAAGGCATGATTCCAATCCGGGTGTCCTCCGGTGGGGGTGAACTCGGGGCCGAGGACGTGCTCGCGAGTCTGGTCGAATGCCGAATTGTCGGTTTGGATGTCGCTGGGGTGCCAGTGTCTTGGGTCGTCGTTGGTGCGACTTCGACAGGGTGTCGTTTAGGGTGAGGGGACCGGGGATTTGAGTCAATTTCGGAGTGTCGTCTTTTGGTGAGGGGAAGGGGTCCAGCTAGAGTGACCTGGCTGCTGGTTGAGGATCGACGGGTGATTCGCCTTGGTGGGTCGTCTTCAGGAGTTTTAGGGGAATCCTTCCTGTTCACTTTGGCAGAATCCTTGCCTGGGGAGACTGAGGAGCTGTTTTTACGTGGCCTGCCTCTTTTCGCTGGTGACCTGTTGAGAAAAATGCCAACGTGAAATTTCAAAATGTTACTCGAGGCTTACTCTCTTTGATAATGAGCAACCAGACAATGAGGTACCAATACTCCATGGAACTGCATGCTCCATGCACACACACAGACCAGTATAGTACACTGATGGTATGTGTGTAATGCAATGGGTAAATGTGTGTGCCAGAATACAGGGCACCAGTCAAATGGGAACTAAATTTGCACTAGTCCCTACATTTCCGAATGAAACCATCATAGATATGACAATATTGAAGAACAGGATTAACGCTGGTTGTTGCAGATTCCAATAATTGTGCATCATTTTATTTTTTATCTTCTCTAACCTTGGAAATAAGTTGTCAGAAAAATTGTTTACTCGGAAACTTACCTTGATTCTATCACCACGTTCTGCACGTAACACGACTTAACAATCTTCTCGTACTGTTTTTTCTCGACAGCGTACAGCATGTTGATCGGAAGCAGAAAGTCGAATAGGATGCGTAGGCCATCCATGACTTCTTTACACAAATCCACACTGGGGACAAACATTGAAATAAAAAAAAGTGAAATATTTAGCACTGAAAGCTAACATTTTATTCAATATTTTACTTCACACCATTTTGTCTGAGAACTGGCCAAAGAATGATGTTTCTGCGTACAAGTCCTTCGTGCATTCCTACGACAATACACAAAAACATTGTACGCTAAACAATTATTCTTTGCCCAGTTTTCGAACAAAACATAAGTGCCCATAAACCAGTCTTTTTAAAGTTTGTATCCGCTTTTTGGTGAGTCATGTTTCTTTTTCTTTGTACCGTATAATAATAATGTACATGCACAATGCCTTTTGTTTCTTGTTATACTTCTCCTTTAATGGTTGGGATTAGATTGGATTAAATTAATAGACTGCCGAAGTGAATATGTCATCTTTTGTTAGTTGCCTAGGCAATGGCTCTACACTAAAAATCACTAAACCGTGTCCCTGTGCTTTTGCAATGGTACTTTTTCCGACGGCCATGATGTTTAGAGCCAATTACCATGGCAACCCACGTCACACTTTGGCTGTCTATTTAAACAATTGATCAATGGCACCTACTTGTACTTGGGTTGTGGAGGCATGACAAGGCCCTCTTTTGCCACTGAGCTGACGACATTCTGCGAAACACTTCTCTTTTTCTCGTGGTTCTGAACGTTGATCGCGAAGTGTCTGACGTAACTTTCCATAATTGTGAGTATGTTGGGTTTGCAGGGCAGCTTCACTAACTGTTCAACAAAGAGTTCACCGTTAAAAAACAGTTCACTTTAAAGGCTTGGGGCCAATTTCACAAAGTGCTAAGACACGTCTTAAGAAGGGTCAGTCTTATTACCTTGGGAAGTTGGTATGGAAATTAGGATGCATTGAACTCGTCTTAACTTTTGTGTAATCGATCCCAGGTCTCGGTGGCTAATTGATAATTTGTACTAACTGGCGTGACCTGTTACTTGATTTAAATACATGACCAGGGCCGGATTTCACAAAGCGCTTAGGAAGGGTCACTCTTCTTATCTTGGGGCGTTGGTATGGGAATTAGGATGCATTGAACTCGTCTTAACTTTTGTAAAATCGATCCTTGGTCACACATGCGTGTCAAGCGTCAAATGTCAATGTTAGGCGTCTTGACCCGCGTCAGCATCTTTCGTCGTCGGTCACACATTCACACTCTGGTGTCAACACATTTCTCCTGCTCTGCCCTATTATCATATAGAAAATCTGGACAAAGCTAACTTTGTGGTATTTGTGACTGCTAGGCCTAAGCACGTCGTGGAAATGTTATTGATGTTACCGTTCTTATTATGTACCTTGTTTGTACGAGTGATGAAGTAACAGTCATCTTCAAGTTTCGCCTTCAGAGCTTCAGGGAGGGGGATTGGGATCTCAACGGCTTCTGATTCTGCCCCAGACGACTGAAAATAACCACAGAAAATCAAACATTAATCTCAGAGACATTGTAAATATGTAAAAATACCATCAAACAAACTTCAATCCTTCAGAAGTTTAGTCTAGAGAGTACACAAGCCATGCTCATTATCTAAAGGCTGTGGGTTTGAGCCTCACTATTGTCAATGTGTTTGTGTCCTTGGGCAGGACACTTGATCTTAATTGCCTCGTCAACCCAAGCATGTGATAGTTAGGGGGAATGCCACAATCTAACTGCTGATAGGGTTGTGTGCCTTGGCCAGGCAGCCACCTAGTTATAGTGAAATGGTTCTGGTCATTTCCTGATGGCAGTGGTAATAATGGCAACAGTGCCAGGAGTATCCTGTAGGGGGATGCCACAATCTAGGTGCTGATAGGGTTGTGCGCCTTGGCCAGGCAGCCACCTAGTTGAAGTGAAATGGTTCTGGTGATTTCCTGATGGCAGCGGTAATAATGGCAACAGTGCCAGGAGTATCCTGTAGGGGGAATGTCACAATCTAAGTGCTAATAGGGTTGTGTGCCTTGGCCAGGCAGCCACCTAGTTAAAGTGAAATGGTTCTGGGTTTTTTTTATGGCAGAGGTAATAATGGCAACAGTGCCAGGAGTATCCTGTAGGGGAATGCCACAATCTACATGCTGATAGGATTGTGTGCCTTGGCCGGGCAGCCACCTAGTTAAAGTGAAATGGTTCTGGTTTTTTTTATGGCAGAGGTAATAATGGCAACAGCGCCAGGAGTACCCTGTAGGGGGAATCCACAATATAACTGCTGATAGGGTTGTGTGCCTTGGCCAGGTAGCCACCTAGTTGAAGTGAAATGGTTTTGGTGATTCCCTGATGGCAGCAGTAATAATGGCAACAGCGCTAGGAGTACCCTGTAGGGGGAATGCCACAATGCCGATAGGGTTGTGTGCCTTGGCCAGGTAGCCGCCTAGTTGAAGTTTTTGATGGCAGGGGTAATAATGGCAACAGTGCTTTGATACTGTGGTGATAAAGCGTTATACAAAACCAACTACAGTATTATTATTAAATATTGAGGCATTGCTGTCCCGTATACTTACCGAGTCATCACTTTCGTCACTGTCAGCTACGCCACTGCTAGCGTCAGAGTCGGACCCTGGGACAAAGACAATAAGGGTTAAACAAATGAGGTGAAATAGTCAATAATGTGACATTATAAAAGTTCTTGAAGCTGTGATGCACATTCAATCTTCAAATTGTGTATCTTTATTTATTTTATTTATTTATTTATATTATTTATATCCTGTAATTGGACTGCCAATTACAGGAATGGGATCAATTAACATAGATATTTGAATAAATATCAACTTCTAAGTTGAATTAGAAATGTCCAGAGACACCGGGGAATCCCTCCCCTTGCTCTTCACGAAAGAATGCTCTTGGATCTTTAAAGTGCGTTACCGAAACCTAACACACTGGACCAACGTCTTTACATCCCTTCCGAAGGACGGAACAAGTGTGATTAAGTGCCTTGCTCAAGAGCACAAGTGCCATAACCCGTCACGGCCCGGAATCGAACCCACATTCTAGTACTGGCACAGGAACTTGAGTTCGACGCACTAGACCGCTCGGCCATAACACGCCATGGCCAAGCAATTTAGGTCACTATCTCACAAGTTTACTTTATTGTGTATGCATTTAATAATAATATCGCACTCTATGGATGTAGGGCTCACATCAGTTCGGTCCCTTAAAGAATAATGAGATTATATTTGTATGTATCAGTTAAGATGGTTGTTCTGTGACGTGTTACCTTTACCAGCCCGTCTCTTTCTAGCCAACTCCACTAGTTCATCTAAGGTCTTCTTCTTTTTCTTCTTTCCCCTGAACAAAATGCACAAATAAAAATATCTAGATGAGAATTTATAAAAACTTGATTCATATTCAATTAAATTTATTAACTTACGTTAAAGTTTTGTAGGTTGGGATCATGCAATATTTGGCATTATTAAAAATAACTAAAATGAATTTGGAACTTCAAAATAAATTGTTAATTCTGTCGGTCGCACATCCTGGCACTTTTGTGACCCGATGTCATATGCCTTTGTATACGGGCATAGCACCATGACTGGAGTGAAAACAAATTCGTTCATGCTTAGATACGTGTACGTGTTGCGTAGACAACGGCTTTGTTTTTTCGCTTGTCACCATGGACACACTCTTGCCCTACCGGATGTGACGTGGCAACGACTGACAGATTACTACAGGTTGTTTCTTTAAGACTCACATTTTAGCTAGTGCCTGCCGGTGGAGTTTTCCTTTAAGCTCCAGGTTTTCGTCCGTGTACCTCAGGATGTAATTTGCCGGTGCCCAACGATCCCAGCTAAAAGAAATTGTTAAAAATTTTAAAAATCCACTTGAAAATGATATGTAATTGCTAAAACTGCCATTTTTCTCTCAAGCTTTTTGAAGGAGTCAGTTTGATAATTAAGACCATATTTTCGATTTCGATTGCATTTTTATACCCCCCATTTTAGACTGACCTGCTATTCCAACCGTTGAAGTGCACCAGATATTCAGGTACACGTCGATTTGTTACCTCATCCTTCGTCCACTCCAAATCCAAAATCTGCATGATACATGAAAATTAGACAACAAATGACAATGTTATTTCCAGTTTAGGGTATTTTTTTTTCGTTCACATTGAACACGGATTTTAGTAAATTTATATATTGGAATCAATAGTTTATTCAATTCTAAGATATACTTCCCACTTGCACTTCTGTCGGAAATGTTGAATTTCTGAGATGAATAAATGATGAAATGAATGCATACAGTAAATGCACAAAATTAAGGCATGAGTGGTCCGTGCGTAAGCACGACAACAGAGGGCGCTGCGTGCGCGCATGAATGGTTATCTTGTGCACTAACTAAAATGAAATTTTTGAAGGAGAAAATGTGATTTTTCTGCAGAAAAGCAACATTTGTGACAAAAGTGCAAGTGGGAAGTATATCTTAGAATTTAATTTATGAATATGAGCTATCGATTCCAATGTATAAATTTACCAAAATCTGTGTTCAATGTGAACAAAAAAAATACAGTTTAGTTTAAAAACTTAACAAAATAAAGAAATCGCACTTAAAAGAATTTATAACATACATGTACCTTCAATACGGCCCCAGACGGAAATTCAGCTCTGGCCATAAATTTGCCCTCAAGCAAAATGAAATTATTTACAGCATGTCAGCAGACACAAAGGAGTGATCATGTGCCTCTCCATACATGCCATAGATAAACACAATGCACACAGCTGAGTGCTTTGTGTTGACTGGCTGCAGCTGGTGGAGTCAAGTTGTTTACATTGGTCAGACATGAGCAAGAGAGGGCGCTAGACCACTACAACCTTGACTCGAATCTTCTATCTTGTCAAAAAAAGAAATTGGCTAAAAATAGTAGCTCATTCCTCTCGATATTACAAATGCAAAATCAACAACATTGTGACATATTCCTTGATTTTGACCTCTGAAATGACATGCAGAGGAAATTTTGCCAAACAAATTTGCATTTTTGGGAGTAAAATTTGCGCGGGTGATAGCTTGGTCAATAAACCTTATCGACGTTCTCAATGCATTATGGGATTGGATGACAAAATTGCCTGGCCAAATGTGCATAAACCTATGAGGCGGACACCAACTAGGCAACTTTTTTACTCATTTTCACGAAAACCAAAAAGAGTTCAAGAATCAACCTCCCACCACTTTATCTTTGACACATATCAAACATACTGACAAACATGTCCCGAAACAGAAATGTTGCAAATGCGAGAAATCATCGGGGATTCCCTTCGTATCGGTAGTGCGAGTACCACGCTCGCAGCTCGGTATGCGCTCTTCAACGCACGCCGTATCGGCACTGCGAGGCGGGTGGCCTGACGGACTCGCAGGCTAGGCGTGTGTTGCATAGCGCATACCGAGCTGCGAGCGTGGTACTCCGACTACCGATACGAAGGGAATCCCCGATGATTTCTCGCATTTGCAACATTTTTGTTTCGGGACATGTTTGTCAGTATGTTTGATATGTGTCAAAGATAAAGTAGTGGGAGGTTGATTCTTGAACTCTTTTTGGTTTTCGTGAAAATGAGTAAAAAAGTTGCCTAGTTGGTGTCCGCCTTATAGGTTTATGCACATCTGGCCGGGCAATTTTGTCATCCAATCCCATAATGCATTGAGAACGTCGATAAGGTTTATTTTCCAAGAGTCAATTTTCCTCAAGATTCGCCGAGTATGAATTCATTTGTACTTACCTTGGAATCATAAAGAACTTTCGCCTTGGTCGGATCCGGTTCAAAGCACAACACGTGCTCCCCGATGCTGAATTCGGCGGGTTTTAGGGCCCTTGTTGCGATCACCGACGTCGTCATCGTGGGATTTTAAATGCAGAACAAAAATCGATTACGGAACGTGCTTAGATCCCTGATCAAACATGTGCAATTCGTTTTCATTCGCAAGATGGAAGCCCGACTATTTTAACTAACGCGCCGATCGCCGCAGCTGGCTACAGAGGGCGCCCTTTTAGAGGTCCATAAATTTACTTTTTCGTCAGGTTTGGAATGTAGTGTACGAAATCGTGGCTCCAAAATACTTTTTCTTGAGATTCTTTTTACAATGCGGTTCTCACATAAATATCTTTTAGTTTTAGAGTAAGGATAACCACGTGTTTTGTTTTGATCATTACTTTTAGCCAATCAAGTTGGCCAGCAAGTTGACCAATCACAGTGCTTCAAACGAGAACTTGTTGAATTTTAATAACTGCCACGTTGCATCATGTTCATGAGCCGTCTTTCAAAAGTAGTGCCTTCATTGTAATACCAAAATACAATTTTCAAACCTCAAAGAGTGTAATTTTGGGGTGTAATTTTGAATTATCCTTCTGTGTTACCTTTTTATTCAAAATATCATGCTCTGTTGTTGTCCATCTGCCATGAAATGGTATCTGCAGAAAAATACAATGGCGTAGGCCTACCGTAGCTCCGGACAGTGTAATTTTCCACTTCACGTACGTGGTCATTTTCGCAGCCGAACTTCAACAAGGAGGGGGCGAGATGTGTGGTTCCCGAACTCGCTTCTATTTTCCACTCTTCAACCAGCAGAACAGTCTCTGCATGCAGGAAAACTATCCGAAGTCGAGTCGACTGTGCGTTGCAATTGGAATATGTTTCTTCGTTTACGACAGGAAATTTAAATCGACAACTGAGAGAGAAACTCCGGACATTTTCGAGAGCATTGTTGCCGAAACTTCACGTTTATCACAGGCCTAAAGCCCAATTCATACTCGCTCGGCGACCTACGTGCGGAACGGAAATTTTGTCCGCCGAGTAGGGTCAAACAAGTTCAACAGTGCGCGGTCAGTATTAACTCTGCAGCGACTACACTCGGCGAAAGTGCGGCGAGTATGCGGCGAGTGACTTCGGCGTAGAAGTATGAACCTAGCTTAAGCCTATTCTACATTTTGTGCGTCGTTATGCGGAATGGCCTACTTCGAGCTTCTCAAATCAAGTTGTGTTTCATTTTGTGGACATTTTGCGAACTTTGTACAATTTTGATGAACTCTATGTGTGTATGTACACCTTTTGGAATTTGTGGACTAAATTCCACTCTGTTTTGCATCGGATTCGGAAACAATCAGGCAAGGTTGTTGTGGTGAGTCCGCGCATGACTTATCCTGGGGTAAGTGAACATTCGTCTTTTTACTAAACTGAGTCAAACTGTGCCCCGAAATATAAGTCCCCTTGTGTGTCCAATTCCCCTAAAATAACAGATATTCAACGTTTCTGTTTCTTTCCTCCACGACGAACAAAGTATGTCCGCAATGACCTGTTTCATTTGACTTAAAAATCGTCATTACCGTTAACGATGAAGTCACATAGCACAAGCCTAGGCCTGTACGTACGCGTGGGCACCATTTAGATTTATCTTGAAATGTCGTCTGCCGCGCTTCATTATTGCATGCATTCCATCTTGTCACAGCACAGGTGACAGGAGCCAATGAAAAACGGTCAATTTATGTAATTTGCATATGATAATTTGGGCACGTGCCAGGTGCCCAAATAGAATGCGGTTGGCACGTGGCTTATGCAGGCGTGGCCATGCACGACCGGCCATGTGCTGATTATTTTGAGTGGCATCCTCATAATTATTTATTTTTTAAAACAGGGTTTTTGGAAATAAATTCCAGGGCCGGTAATAAAAAAAATTTGTTTGAAACCTTGGGTTTCAAACAAAAGGTGTTTCTTAAAAATTACAACTTGCTTGACGCAAATAGTGTTTTTACGTTCAAATGGAACCGCTTGGGTGATGTGATTTTTCACAGAGGTTAAATTGTATTCTGGGAAGGCTAAGGGTGCAGACAACCCAAGACAACCCAAGACAACCCATGACACAGTTCGAGCTCGTACACTGGTCAACTTCGTATTACTCAAAAGCAACTCGTGACTCATGTACTGTGTACATCTAATGTTTAATTTGGTGTAGTGTTTTATGGTAACATCTTGTACATGTTAATTAAAAGACTATAATGTGCGTGTGTGCACACAAAAGAGCTTTCGATGTAAAAAAACATTTAGTACTAAATTTTGGATATTTAAAAATAGCTACTTGGCTCCTTGTGTATATCATGCGTAATTACTTTTCTCCCTTTTACTCAGCAGGATTTAACGTGATACAATTCCTACATATTAGTGTTGAAAATTATATTTTATGACACTAAATTTTCTCAACTATTAAGGCCATGATAAATTATCCAAATTCCTCTAATTTTACTCGGGACAGATTCAATATTTTGTGTACACTGTATTTGAAAATATCACGGTAAATTTGACGCCCCATGACTTCCTATTAGTTGAAAATGCTAGGACGTTTTCCTTTCTCCATGGTGAGACTGAGATTCAGTTTTGCACAAAGGCGATGAGATATTTTCTCTCACACAAGTTACTGGTAATTGTGAACAGCGCCCTCTAATGTAACTGTTTCGTGGACTCATTTTCTGTCGGTGGATTAGGAAGCAAGTCTATGCGAGTAGCGCGGAAGTTTGAACGGTCACACGAGGGCGCACTTATAGGCCAGCTGTGCTAGATAGAGGGATGCACGAAAACTGGGACTGGAAGATTTGTTGAAGAGAATCCGTGGTGAAATACTTCGTTTGGCACTCACAGTCAGTAAGTAATTGATTGGAATGTTCTGTACAACATAACTGATCAAAATATACCTTTTTATTCTACCCAGGCTTTGGGTAAGCCTTTAAGTTGACCTTTTTTTGGTGTGACAAGTTATGTTTTTTTAAATGTCAACAACCGCAGACAACCGTGACATGGTGAGTACTGAGGCTGAGCTGAGAGTGACAGTTTCATGAGTAGGCCTATACTCTATAGACTAATCCGACGAATGAAAACTGCGGTGTATCTCCAGGGTGTTTACATGACGTCAAAATAGAAATACATCGCAGTTACAATGGAATAACCACAAGAGGGCGGGCTCACTAAATGTTGCTCTGATTACACGAGTAGGCCCGCCAAATTCGTGCCACGAAATATGCAGCTCCGTGCCTTTGGTTTTGCTATGGAGCTGCATATTTCGTGGCACGAATTTGGCGCGCGCGCATTGCTGACGAGCCTGTGCCTTTAACTTTAAGTGTTTGCCTACTTTTTACTTAGCATAGACCTAACTGCCTAAGTGAATAGTGAAGATCTGGGCATTAATTTGCTTTTAGTTATGACCTAGGCCTATAAACTATTCTGTAGGTCGCGGCCACATCACATCTGGTAGGGCTGGAGTGAAACCAATGGTGTGTGTTGAGACAAGTGAAGGAACAAAGCCGTTGTCTACGCAACACACGTATCTAAGCATGAACGAATTTGTTTTCACTCCAGTCATGGTGCCAGGATGTGCGACCGACAGAATGTAAAAATTGTAGTTTGATGATTAAATACCATTTTGTCATTTATTTTGAGTGTGGAAATAAAGTGAATTGAATTGAATTGAAACAGTTTGAAAAGTTTAGCTGCAGTTTTCTTGTGACTTTATTTTTAGATGAGGCTGCACTCTCTGATGAGTTTCAAGCTTCAGCACAACACCTCTTTAATGGGAGGAGCTTAAATTACTATGGAGGAGGATGAATACAATGAAGACACCTACGGCTGCATTGAACCTCCACTTCAATCTACGACTGCCACCCAAGCTGAGCTGTGTGTGAAACAAATGCTGACGCAACAGCTGGACACTGATGTTACTCTGAAACAGTAAGTTATGCAGGCCTTGACGTTTTAAAAATAAGGGGGCAGGTTGCTCTGGTTGTCATCTTGTTTGAAATTTGAAGGGCACTATGGCCAACTAGAGGGGCACCATTATACCCAGCACGATATGGGGCCTAAGGACTCCCCCCCCCCCCCCCCCCCCCCCCCCCCGACTCAACACACTCTTCCCTTTTGTTAACGTACCAACCCCCCTAAAAACTGAAAGGAATTCCTTTGATGTTTGAGACACAATAGGGGAACAATGGTAGGGGGATGGGGTTAAGTACCCTTGGCCCCATATCGTGCTGCATATGAACACCATGGCCAACTTTGTTCCAAATGTGTACTGGAACAAGTCTTATGAACTTTAAGTACAGCGCGCCACTCGCAGCAGCTCGAAAAACGTCTACTTCCAGCTGGACAGCCATTGCCAGCGACTTGCCTGTACACATAAACAAACCCGGCCTTTTGTTAATTCCATCACAGACCTGTAATCACAAAACTTCTGTAATCCGTAGTGAAAGAGTTAAGAGAGCATGCTAGCCAAGTTGGCCTCAGAAAGTTTATATTTCGAAGGGGCATCAGGGTCATCTGAGCAGGGCATGAGGCCATTGGCCTCAGTGACCTTAGTTAACTTCCAGTCTCGTTTTTAATGCATTATTTTACCTTTTTAACCCATTTTAGCCCATTTTTCCTTTGTCTCTTGATTTCTGTCCGCGCTAGGCAAGTGGCCAAGGGTCGGACATTCACCCCCTCATCCCAAACCTTCCTACCTTTTGTGGAGCAGGCCAGTGGTCAGTTATCATTGGCTGAATTCCAGGCATTGGAGCAAGAACATCAGAACCTGGAGGAGCTCAGAGGCTTAGGACTGACCGATGAAGAAATAGCCCTGAAATTGGAACAGGAAGGGAAAGAGTTGCCCCGTCGCCTCCTACAAAGACCTGTAAGTTGCATGTCCTATGACAAGTACAAAACTTAAATTTCCCATTCCTGTTCAGTTCTGGGGTGGATTGCAATAAAGACAGTTAGGACGTCCCAACTCTGACATCACTAAGATATCATAGATTGTTTTGCCTTGCAATAAACATTTATATGTCCTAACTTGTGTCCTAGGACACATAAAATTTAAGACACCTAATATGTGTCCTAAGTTATGTCTTTAGAAAAACATTTTGAAATTTCCTGCTCAATTCAGACAAAAGGAGCATTGTGACTAGGATCAAAAGTAATTTTTTTTTATAGTTTGTCTTTCTTACACTCAGTTTTCACTGAAAGGAAATTACGATTCAAGCTGGGCCTATGTTAATTCTGAAAGTTTTCACGATGTTTTTCACGCCACTGTCACGCGTACGTATACTGCAGCAACAACCGGCAAGTAATGTAATGCACATGCGCGATGGTATGCAAACACACGAATGCGATTGAAACGCCGCTCACAACAGTAAAGACATACAAGCTTCTATGTCTTAGCTAAGACTTACTAACTTTTGGATATTGCAAGACATTTTTTAATGTGTCGTAGCTAAGATGTCATAAACTCAGTTAGGACATATGATGTGTCTCAGACTAAAGACAGTTATATTGCAATCCACCCCTGTTTCTCACTTCCTCCTTGTGTTTTTTTGTTTTTTGTTCAAGGGATGCTTGAGTTTTCAGTCATCGATACTAATATTTTTACAAAAGATTATAAATGAGGTATCTCTTTAAGACATGCTTGCATCAATCAATATAATGTTGATGAAACTACTCTTTCACTACGGCACGTCGCTCACAGCGGCTCGAGAAATGTCTACTTCCAGACGGATAGCTGCTGCCAGTGGCTCGCCTTTACACATAAACAAACGGTGGCCTTTAATTAATTGCGTCACAGACTTAGAACAAATTCCATAGTAAAAGAGTTAAACAAATCTGCATCCTTGATTGTTTTTAAAGCTTGGAGGGTTAATTAACTGTCGGTAAACACATCTACCCATCTTTAAGTTCTACATCATTCTTTCACTATTTAAGAACTTTGAATTCATTTAATTAGTCCCAATGCATTTTAAAAAGGTTGTATCCCTTTGTTTATTTCAAAAACTCTGTTCGCTAGGATAGGGCGACAATTTGTGTGTAAAAAAACTATATTAGGGCGACACGCTTAATAGGGTGACAATTTGGTGTCGCCCTAATATTTTTGAGATTAAAAACCATTTTTTTAGGTCAAAAACCATTTTTTGTTAATCGAGAACCATTTTTATTAGGTCTAGAACCGTCTCTCTTAGGTCTGTAACCATTTTTGGAAGCTTTGGGTAGAGAAATTTTTGTGTCAATTTGAGTGATTCTTCCCGAAATTTTGGTGGTCCCCGGGAAAAGGCTTCCCGAATTGTCGCCCTATTGCTGCATCCAGGGTTATTACAAAATTTAGCTTTATTATTTAAATTATTATTATTATTATTATTATTTCTTTCTGGTATTCATACCAAGGATTCCTCTAAAGTGCCCATTGCACTGTCACTCGCAAGCGTGAGGAAACCCATGAAGAATTAGAGATTATAAATGGCCAGAGACATCCGGGAAATCCCCTTGCTCTTAACGAAAGAATGCTCTGGGATCTTTAAAGTGCGTTACCGTTACCTAACACATTGGACCAACGGCTTCACATCCCTTCCGAAGGATGGAGCAAGTGTGGTTGAGTGCCTTGCTCAAGGGCACAGGTATCGCAGCTGGGGGAGGTTCGAACCTGCAACCCCAAACCAGGGCGAGTACTAGAGTACAGAGGCCAATTTCAAAGAGCCGCTCAACAGCCTATTTTCCGTTAACAGAGCATCAGACTATTTCATAGACATCGTCAACGGTAAGCAACTGAAAACGTGCCTTAACTGCAGAGCCAAACTTAGTGATACAACAATAGCCGTTTCCAAGCGCTTATGCTTAAGCATGCCACAACCATGAAATACGCTTAACTCGTCTGCTACAGTTTTCAAGCGGCTTTATGAAAATGGGCCCAGGTTGTAACATGCTTCTCAAATTAATTTAGGTGTTTTTTGGTCCTTGCAGATATTTTCTTGCCTTACATTTCCCTGATTATTACTTTTTATCAGCAACTCAAACGTCACTTTGTTGCTGATCCTGCTTTTTGTCAACAACGCCTTGAAACGATAGAGGACAAGATTCAAAGAAAGAAAGCACTGCTTAGCAACTCGCTTAGCAACGCATCACATGAAGATACACCTCCTCATGACAACCGATGGCCAGCTGGTGATTCGGAATCCTCAAGATGGCCTCCAACAGATGGTGAGTTTTAGATCTTGTATGATGACTCCTGCTCCAAAAATCCTTATCATACAAAAATTTTAAAGGTATTCTGCATAGGGCACTAGTCTATCGTGTATGATACTCCTGGCCCTTTGCCATTATTACCGCTGCCATCAGGGTATCACCATAACCATTTCGCTTCAACAAGGTGGCTGCCTAGCCAAGGCACCTAACTCTATCACTCGGCAGTTAGATTGCGGCATTCCCCCTAACAGCTCCCCAAATATCGTTCGAGTTGACAAGACAATTGAGATTGAGATTGCGATTGCCTAGTATCTTGCATATGGACACAAGGCTTGAATCCATAACCTATGTATATCAGATGCACAGACATTTTTATTTCAATGGGTCAAAATTCCCACCCTGGGGTATGAAAAATGTGACCAAACCACCACCTTAGGGGTGGGGAGGGGGAGAAACTTAGAAACTTAGAGAATTATATTTTCCCAGATGGATTGACACCATTATCGATTTTGTTTTCTTCCAGGAAAGAGGTACGTCCATCCAGACGACCCAATCAACCATCTAGATGTTATCGCTGGCAGATTGTTTAACAAGAGCACTCCGTCAAAAAATTATGCCTCACGAAAAGGACATGGTACATCGCGTGGGGAAAAGCCCACGAAAGAAAGTAGTCTAGGTTATCATGAGGAGACTCATTACACCAGGGAGGCGAGATTGGATCCTGCTACAGGACTCTCTGATGAAAACCACGCAGATGCTTCTGAAGAAGGATTAAAACCTAGATGTACTTCAACATCCCCAGGCGATCAGGACAAAAAAGACCCACACACTACCCAAACCTCAACTGTCCCTTTCAAGAAAACGTCCCCAAAGCACAAGGTCATACAAATAATTTCTGATCTCGCCAGGAGGCAGTCAGGGACAAAAGAGAAATCTCCTGACTTAGTAAAAGTCCCCGGAGAATCGACGAACGAAGGCATGGTTTGGGGTAATGAGTCGCCTAAACAATTGAGCAGCTCCGTTAAACCCTTGTCACGAGGCGAATTGTTAAAACAGCGCCTGAGTGTTGATGACATTTGTAAGATGGACAGATTCAAAAACTACTCCCCGGGTCAACCTAGCAAGGTAAAATAAAAGCACGCAAGTACGTAAAACAAACTGCTGAAATGAAATTTCTGACAGAGAAAAATTATCATAAGTTAAATTAATTAACTCCATGATGTGGAAGCCAAAAGCACCTTGTTTAATAATATGGATATTTATACAGCACACATATCACGTACGTCATGGTGCTTAGCATTGTTACCCCTACTCATCGGGCTCTTAATAGCATTCCTTAATTTAACCAGAGCTCCCAGGGGATTACGCAGCCGCGGCTGCTTGTTAGGCAATCATGAGCTAATCAAACTCAATACCTTCACTTCCCTTACAGATACCTATTTACTCCTAAGTGGAGAGAAAGCCAATTTATTGCAAAGTACTTGCCCAAGGGCATATGCACCATAAAACTCCTCAGTGAATTTGTAGACCTCATATTATTACTATAATTTTTAATTAATGTTCTCTCTATTTCATATTAAAAACTCAGTTTAAATTACAGCCTATGTTTGCGCCAAAATAAAACCAAATTCCATTTTGTTATATTTCAGGTGCTCTACCTGAAGAATCTGTCGAGTAAAACAACGGAGGCAGATTTAGCATCAATCTTCCTCGCCTTTCAGCTTGCCAATAAACCAAAGATTATTTTCAAGCTTCTTAAGGGAAAGATGAGGGGGCAAGCATTTGTGACTTTTCCAGGTATGACTATTCTGTTGTCTGGTAAATATTTTGTCTGCGCATATATTGAGAGTTACCATTCAAGTCCAAGACTCGGAGCGGTCGGGTTGGCGTAGTGGTTATTTCCTCGTTTTTCACCTCTGGCGTCCCGTGTTCGAATCCAGGGCGTGTATGTGGATTGGGTTTGCAGTCCCTACTTCACCGCGTGGGTTTTCCCCCGGGGATTTCTCTGGGGGTTTTCCGTAGGGGTTTTCTTCCCACTTCTAAAACTGCATCTCCTTCTTCGTCATCTCAAGTTGATAATAAAGTATAGTTAAAGCTAAAACCGTATAGTTGATGGCATAAAGGGCGTTAGTTGCCAAAGATGCCATAAATTAACAACAACAACAAGTTCAAGCTAGTAAGTTGAAGACTTCAGTAAAAATTAAGCCCAAGTCAACTTGATTCCTGAGTCTCAAGTCTGAGTTGTTACAACATTGCTGTGCTCACAGATGATTTCCCCTTCATAAATTCTATACAAACCTTTATACAATCATTATACGCTTTGATAGAACATGGAGAATTCTGTTGGTTTGCCAAAAATAGCTTTGAGGGAGATATCGGTCAAAAAGTTTTGGAGAAAAACAGGGAAGTCTTTTTCTTTTTGCGTTGCAAGTCACTTGTCTTAAATGGCATAGCATGTCACATTGCGAGTAGTATTGCAAATCACATCACAAGTTACGTCAAAACAAAACTCTCTTTTAGTATTTTATCCCGTTAAAACTTGATCTTATTTCCTTAGGGCTTAGCTACACTACAATTAGAGTGCTCCATGTATTCAAGCAAGTCTGACAACCGGATTGACATCTTAAACTTTACTTATCTTCTTATTTGCACTCATCACCAACAAGATTAACCCTTTTCTTCCCCAAAAGAAAACCCAGGTGTTATTGTATAATACTTACACAGTCATTGTAAACGTCAGAAACGTTGACATTGTTGTATCACGATATTTGCCCAGTTCTTACAATTTCGGAGGTAATGGACTTTCAGGTCCTGGTTTTGTTTTGTTTCTCGCAGATGTGGAAACAGCAGTTTGCGCTATGGAACACGTTAATGGGTATCCCCTGGGAGGGAAACCAGTTATTATACAATATGGAAAGCAGAGGTGACAGGGAGCCAGTGACAGGAAAGAAAATTGGGCAAGGTATGCTCCATTATTTAGGCGTACTTTTCTAGTATTTTTTTCTTTTTTGACATATTAAAGGAGCGTGTTCAGATTTTTCCAGAAAATATATTTTGTTCTAACCTAACAATCATATAAGATACCTCCCCAAAATACTATCCATTGGAAGAAAACAGGAAATTTGCATTCCCCAGTTGGGATGTGGAAGCAAAAAGGTTGGTGTAATCACTGCATTGCTTTATGTAACTGGATAAATTAGTTTACGAAACATCAGTGGACTTTTGACGATATCCTTGGAAGAATACGGATTGAAGGCGCAAAATTTCAGGATGGTAATCAGAAAAATGATATGATATCAAAGTCTCAACACCCATGAGAAAAAGGGTGCTCAAAAATGTGACCTGGGGCCAACTTCATAAAGCTGTTCAGCAGAAACATTTGCTTAATCCAAATTTTTTTTGCTTTATAAGGGGGGTGCGATTTTCATGAAAGCGGAACTCCAACTTCTGACAAGCTGACTCCAACTTCACAACGCTACCTCTCAATTGTGCAAATTAGACCCCGTTCTCACTAGAGAAGTTGCTTCGTTTGACAAAGATTAGTTAATTATCGTTAGTTAATGAAGCGTGCGTTCACATATCACTTAACGAAGATCGAACGAACGTACATGTGCGTCGCGTGTCTAGACGCGCTGTGTGGTTTTCTAGTGCCGTGTCAAAAACAACGCTTGCTTGGCGCTTAACACACAACGTGCTTGTGCAACCAGGCCTGCCAAATTGCTTCGTCGAACGAAGGGAGTGTTCTTATTACAAATTTGCTTCATCGAATGAAACGATTTCTTCATCGAATAAAGCGATGTCTTCGTCGAATGAAGCGATTATAATCATCGTCGAATGAAGAGGCGTGTGTTTACATCAGGAAAACTCTTCGTCAAATCGTCAATGAATCATCGTCGAACTAAGTGATTTCTCTAGTGAGAACAGGGTCTTAGACTGTATCCAAGTATATGGCTACGTCTATAAATTACATGCTAGTCTATGTAAAGTGATCAGGCTGTCCACCTATAAGCATCTACCATTGACTAATGTGCGATTTCAAAATGTAGATTCGGATGCAGCCTTAGTCACACAATTGAGGGTTGCACTATTCTGGCTTGGCCTCGAAACTGAAGTATCATTGGGAATAATTGCTCTAATTTTAGGACTTGGCAGGCCTCTCAAGTCAATATCCCCTCGGCTATTTTGACTTGGTGTACTCGGTCAAAAAAAGGCCAAAATTTCTACAGCAACGTAGTAGTTCTTGCCACTTTGCCACAATTTAAATCCACTTGTTCGTTTGAAGGGTGCTTTTCCTCCGACACTTTGTAAGAAGGCATTGTAGACTTAAGATGGTGCAACGATATCGTCTTTCCCCATTTTGGGAACCTTTTGTCAATGCTCCTCCCCAGCCCACCCTTACACCTTATTGAAAGACACATGAAAGAATTTTAAAAAAAGCATATAAAACCCCCTTAAAACACACATGTTGCTTATTTCCAAAAATGTGTGTAAAAGGAAACATGTTCATGCCCAAAGTGCTTTAAAATATTTTGTGACTGACATTGTTTGAAGAGCTAAATAAAATAATTTCTAAAATATAGTTTTCCTCTCTAAATTGAGAAGACCAGTTATGCATGTTTACGTTTATGATTGTGATTTTTCAATCATCCCTCAAAAAGTATTGTATTTTTGTTCGCTTAATCGGCCATCGTCGATTTGCTGTCTTCGGTTATCTCAAATCAGTGCGTGCCACCAATCCATGCATAACACATTTCAGGTGCATAATGCACTTTGAAGGATCAACATTTTGTTGCAATGATCTTTAAGCAATCAAAATTCTGTGCGATTATGAGGAGGTGTATACTGGAGTACATGTAACTCAATAATTGTGATGATTGGTATTTCGTCTTCAGTCCTGTATGTGCCTAAACTGCCCATCTCGAGACATCATGCAATGTATACTAGGGGGGCCAGAAGGTCAAGTGTTGTGTGTTATGCATACTCTGATTCAGGAAGCCAGACTAGTACTGGAGCAGTGCCTGGCTGTGCGGTGTACTGGATGATGTCAATTATCAATATAAGGCTCACTTGAATTAAACCTCTGGATAGAAATGCTGATGACTTGCATGTTAATTTGTACATGTACTGTACATCTCTTCTGTCAAGGCTTAATTCATGTAATAATAATAATAATGATTAGATTTGTATAGCGCACATATCCACCCTGCAGGGTGCTCAAGGCGCTGTTACTATTATTACCGCTGCCATCAGGGAATCACCAGAACCATTTTGCTTCAACTAGGTGGCTACTGGTCAGGCGCTCAACCCTATCAGCAGTTAGATTGTGGCATTCCCCTTAACAGCTTCCCATATATCGCTTGGGTTGACGAGGCAACTGGGATTAAGTGCCTTGCCCAGGGACACAGACACGTTGGTCGAAGTGGGGCTCGAACCCCCAACCTCTGATTGGGAGTCCCGCTTCATACCCACTAGACCACACGCACTCTGTGACTTTTCAACTCTAGCACGTCACTCACAGCAGATTGAGAAATGTCCACTTTCAACCCTTGCTTGTAAACTTAAAACAAGTCTGGTTTTTGATTAACTATGTCACAGACGTTGGAAAAAAATCTGTAAGATTCAGTTCAACTCGTAAGTTTTTAAGAGCAAGTCTCGATGGGCCTCAACTCTTTAAGACTCATCAGCAAATCCTTGCTACTTCGAGAGAAAAGTTTGTTTCTTTGCAAAAACCTCATATGCAGCACGATATGTGGCAGAGGGTATCCCCACTACCATTGACCATTGTTCCCCCATTGTGTCTCAAACATCCAAGGAATTTCCAAGGAATTCCTTTCAGTTTTTAGGGGGGAGGGGTGCGTTAACAAAAGGGAAGAGTGTGTTGAGGTATAGGGGCGTTAGGTTAGGGGGAGTCCCTTTGCCACATATCGTGCTGGGTTATAGAAAACCTGATGAGTATATAATACATCAGTGTCTCGTAGCTTAACTAACCAAACTTTTCATTGCAATGCGCAAAGTGGGTCTGTTTTTTTATATTACTGTTTTGTAAAATTGACTGTACCCTAATTCAGATCATACGGGTTCAGATTATTGCTAAACATGTAACATGTGGGGTGCCAGTACTAGAATGTGGGTTCGATTCTGGGCCGTGACGGGTTGTGGCACTTGTGCCCTTGAGCAAGGCACTTAATCACACTTGTTCCGTCCTTCGGAAGGGATGTAAAGCCGTTGGTCCAGTGTGTTAGGTAACGCACTTTAAAGATCCCAGAGCATTCTTTCGTGAAGAGCAAGGGGATTCCCCCAGTGTCTCTGGCTGTTTCTAATTAAACTTAGAAGTTGATAGTTATTCGAATATCTATGTTAATTGATCCCATTCCTGTAATTGGCGGTCCTTCCGCTGTTGGATGTGGTGAATAAATAAATAAATAAATAAAACATAACCTAGCCATGGAATTGCCCTCAACAACCACACTCCATGAATCTTATAAGTCAGACTGCATTGGAAATGCGTATTTTCTGTCATAATCTAGGCCTCGAGACCCGTTACTTTCCAATTCTGACTCAACCCTATTGTCTATCATATCTGTACTGTAATCACACTGGTCTTTATTGGAAATCGCCATGCTCTGTCGTGGCTGTGATCTCAGGTGTTACGGTTGCATGTTCAATCTTCTCAATTATTTATTTATCCATTTATTTACCCATGCAAGGTGTGCCCAAACATTTAACTGCAGTTACATGTAGTAGGGTTTCCCCAACAGATCGTTAGTTTCTATGGCATGGAGTGACTTGGAGCATCGCTACTCCCCATGAATGGGATGCCAATCCATCACAGGTTTAACCCCCAGCAGTTAGTTTTTTTCCAACATTATTTGCTGTTACCCATTTACGCACCCGGTTGAGAGAGACAATGGGCGAGGTCACGATTCTGTGTGTGTTACATGTACGTGTTAGTGTTAGTTTAACAGATCTGTTAACATGGTGTTCATCTGGACCCCTAACTGAGAGTCCAGGTTAACACCGTGTTAACAGATCTGTTAACACGGGGTTAACACCATGTTAATTCTCTACACTGTACACAGGGTGAAGTCACAATCCTGTGTTACGTGTCAGTGTTAGTGTAACAGATCTGTTAACTTAATCAGAATTGTGACTTCAGAACAAACACCGTGTTAACTCGATGTTAACACGGTGTTTAGGACGTGTTAGGGTTGCATCTCATGTTAGTTCAACAGCTCCTGTTACAGATCGTGTTAGTGTAACATATCTGTTAAGTGAATCTGAACGAAGTGGGTGGTGTTAATTTTGATTATTTTAGAACTTTCGTAATTCTCAATAAATTGAGGTTTAGTTTTCAGCACAACTTATGTGTTTGGTCTTGCATTCTACCCACAATTGAGACACTTTTTTTGCTCCGTGAAGATTATGCAAATTTCAATCACTTAGTGCATATAGTGGTTAAGCTCGTGTAACACAGACCGGAGGTCACAATGCTGTTAGTGTTTAAAGTCGTGTACAACCCTACCGCCTTGACATTTCCCAAGATGCCGAGTCAACAGATCTGTTAACAGATCGGTAACACTAACACTAACACGTAACACACACAGAATTGTGACCTCACCCAATGTGTGTGTGTGTCTTGTCTAAGGACACAACACAGTTGCTGTTACCAGGCGTCGAACCATGGACTTCTCAACCAAAGATCCGAAGATCCACTAAACCACCGTGCCTGTGCTTAAAATGACTCGAGCAGACGCGCTCTAAATTATTGCAAGATACACTCAGTGAGTTTGTGCACCGTTGTTATTGGATCGCGCTCAGGCGTTACGATGTTGTTATTCCTAAGGTGGGCCGTCAAATGACCATTTGCACCATACCTGACTGCCACCCTTACTACACCGCGCGCGACCGAGAAGGTCGATAATGAATTCAGACTAGACTTGGCGTACGATTAAATTATATCAAGTTGACAGCACAATATATTATCAGGTCTGCATAAACGATTTTCTTTGCGTCCTGTCGAGGTTCAGTCGACCTCAATCAGTCAACGGCATGTCTAATATTAATGGTCTTTATAGGACGTCATTTCTGATTTTTAAGAAGCCAAAACGAGAGTGAAAAGGGTGGTACATTAATGATTAGTGCGTGGACACTCAACCAATTTGGTTGTTTCATTTCAATGGTGATTAGGCTCCATACCGAATATTGCGTTGGATACTCAATGTATGTGATTTATGATCATGTTTTTCGGGAGGTGGTTGCTTCTCTCTCTGAGGTACATATAAAGCACATGACTCCATTTTACTTATTTATTTTGAGCACATTAAGTACATGTGACAGTAGATTATCCAACAATTGTTAAAAGATCTCCGCAAGATTGGCACAGCTTCTAAACTCCCAAGGGCATCCTCGAAAAACAAATGTCGTCTTCTAAGTGCGAATGGGACATTGAGACCGGGGAATGAGGCTGTCGAGTCTTTGCCTCCTAAACGCTATTATGCTTGGCTCATCCAGCAGTATTTGGACAGCTGAAATGTGCGGAAGCTTTGGGAGGACGCGTTTATACCCCGAAGCACCTGCCGATTCAAGTCCGCCTTTCACGCGCGTCTTCTGGTGTCTCTTTCATCAGCCATCGGATGTAGCGTATGGTGTCTGTGTGTTTGCTCATGTTTCTGGTGTGCCTTTTGGCTTCGCACTGTAGCTAATGGTCCCAAAGGAAAGTGCGTAAAATGTTTTAGCGGAGAGCTTTAAGAGATTTGGGAATTTAATTGGTGGCTGTTTTTGCTTCGTCTAGGAGGAAATCTTCGTCTCCTCTGGCAAAAAGGTTTCCTCAAATGCAGGAACGGATCTTTTGGTTGTAGTTTTGGTTTTGGGTGGTTAATGTAGACTAGTAGAGTGTGATGCAGTTTTGATGTCAACGCAACATGCGCAGTAGCCTACATTGGTAAAGTCAAGACATTGACAAATTTCAAATTAACACAGGCAGCCTAGTTTCAGATGTTGAGCCATTGTATTACGTTGCGCGTATTTTCATTTGCAAATGTTATCACAAAAGAAAGCACAGAGACCTCGTTTTTTATGACCGTTTTAAATTCCTCGATAATTTATGTACGTCGAAATATGGTCAAGAATTGTTTTGTTGGATATATACAATTTATGCATTGTATACCTATATAGCCATCAAAATGTGGTCGTTGTTTTGTGACACGTTTTCCGTATGGGACGCTTTTTACAACCTATATATTCGCCCGTTCTTGGGCAAAATGCACCTTTAATCAAAGTCACCTTTAACACCTTTAATACCTTTAATCAAAGCACACCAGATTCTTAGAGGTCAGTGGCCTATAGAAGACATGAAAAGCTCCAAGATTGACATATGAAAGCGCGGAATCAAACAACCTGACGCTTTGGGGACCAATAGATTAAAGTGTCACTCGGATCAGGGTGTTATTAGACATCTCTCAGCTCAGTGTATACTGCATGAGGACACCATTTCGGGAGAAATTAAACCAACGTCCATTTGTCACTCTGTCTGTGTGGTTTGTTAGTATACGACGCCTCGTTTCATTTCCGGAGATTGGTTTGTTTTGATTTGATGTATTGGGTCTCGTATACGAGGTTCACAGAATCGAACTCACTGGAATTTCTACTGTAGTCATTTTGATAGGAATCCAAATAATTGTCCCATTTAAGAACACTATTGACCCCTTTCGAACACGTGCGAATATGCCATTTTGGGAGTCAAATAATGCTGAGTCAATGTGGAAGCAATGTGCGTGCGCGTTGTGTGTGTCTGGTGGGCGTAACGCGGTTTAGTTCACCAATGGGAGCATTGATTTACATACATATACTGGATACGGCATCTGGGAGTGTTTGTGTAGAAATGCGCGGCCGAACAATGGCGGCGCGTCGGGAGGGTAAACGCATGTAGCACTGCACGGCCTATTAACATTGCTGTTCTCATTAATTCAAGAACCGTGAAATATTATGTTGTTTACCCTACTTGAAAACGCACGCGCGGACGCGATTCCAGCCAGATGCTGTCTCCAGTTATATATATAGCTCAATGAATGGGAGCCTCATAGCGCGTTACGCGCGCTATAGACACACACACAACGCGCCCGCACATTGCTTTCAGAACGACGGGGCATTGTTTTACTCCCAAAATTACGTCATTGGCACGAGCTCAATACACTGATCTAGACGAATTGTAGTAATCAGAAGGCTCGACCAATTTGTTTTGCTACGAGACGGTTTTGGTAATAGTTTTGCTTTCTAAATCCTTCACTTGAAAGAGAAATGTAACATAATGGTGTGGTGCCTAATAATCACAGAAATTATCAGATTGCTGGATGAAAGAAAAGCACAAGGTCGGGATTCGAACCCGAGACCTTTGGCAAACTGATTCTGTTTCCTTCATACCCTCGGGTGTCTTACATGTTTCCATGGCAGCGCGCCCTCTCGAGAGTCAGGCAGGTTGGTGGCAAGGTATTAATTCCGTAAATTGCGGACGTAAGTGAAACATTCATCGTTTGTTCCTATAGGCATCGCCTCCGGCAGTGTGGATTCATGTTGACTTTTGATTATTGGTGTATCCTCTTTATAGAATATAAGAACGATGGATGAAGCACTCTCACGTTTCCTTTCTGCTGAAAGGTGGTGGCGGGAGAACAATTAATCTCGGCAACCCTATCTCTGAATCACACAACCTTCCTCTGTGTGCTTGCATCAAGTCTCTACGTTTTGTGTGTTTTCCATGAACTGTTATTTTCTCGGCAAACAACATCTAGCATTGAAGGGAAAATTACTGCCCTCGCAATGCATAGTTCCGAGATTGCCCAGTTAACCCCGCCCCTTAGATATTGTTGCTATGCGCTCACAAGCCATCGCAAAAAAAATGGCGAGACTACGTACAAAGCAACGGGACTCGGCATGGAAAGCACAGATTCATTGGAGAAAACTCAAAGGTATTTATGTTTTGAGGTCGACAGTTACCGTAGCACACACTGAGCGAAGGGCTAGTAATGCAGGGATGACATATATTTCATAAAAATGCGCTTTCCTACCTTTGAACAGAGAATCGCCCGACATTGAAACCAAAATTCACCCGGTCAGTGGCTCATACAACATACAAACTGTATGGGCAGAAAATCGCGTGATTGTTTGTGATGATTGCATCACTTTGACCTTTGTGGGCGCCGTCTGCTAGCTCTGTTGTGATTGGTCGCGGGTTCGGCTTGATTGACAGGTCGGAACTATGCATTAACGATGGCCCGTGAGAATTCTCCTTTACTGCTGCGTGCACAATTACACAAAACTTGAAACATAATTGTTACTACATGTACTGTCAACTCGTCATCTTTCAAAAGCTAGTCGTTTCCATGACGATAAGAAAATGATGACGTAGGTAACTGTAATTCTCGACTGATATTGTGAATCTTTGCACGCATTGCCTGATACATGATTAGGACGTCTGCAATGTTTTGGGGGCATTTGAACCACAGTTTGTTTTAAGTACTTAAAATTGAACTTGGTAAATTTATTTATTTTTTTATTTATTTTATTTTAATTCTATTTGTATAGAGAGGGCGTATGCATTTTTACAATTTTGTATATCTTTCCAAAAACTTGATTTACATGTATACACCAATCCGAGCTGCAAAGTCATGGTCCGTGTACGTCCGCCATAGCTGGGGGCCATCCAGTGCCATGAACTGTGGGTTTTGTGTTGATGATATGCTGTTACATTATGTTGTCACTTCGAACAATTTTGCGCGTTTATTTGCTTGCGAAGCCTGTGTACGCGTACGCGTTGTGCGCTGTTCGATTTAACAACAAGACAAAGCGCCCAGTGCATGGCAGTGGATGGCCCCCAGCTATGGCGGACTTGCAGGGAAGGAGTCCTTAGCAACCGGATTCGTGTATAAGGACATGTAAATAAAAAATAAGTGCAAAGTAAGAACTGCAGATATTTTGCATTTAATTCGAATTTATTACCAAAATCAAAGTGCGCCCTCGAGTTTCCACCATTATACTTCAAAAAGGTTAATAGCACGCCCGCCTCAACTTTTTAGGAAATTGCCCCAAATAAATATTTACACATAATCGTCCAAATGTATACGGCCTTAAACTGAGTTAAGCTATACATGTACCTCATTAAAATTGGTTGGATGACCATTTTGAAATGGGAAACCGACTTGTAATGACCCCTCAGGTGCAAGCCTCGGCTTTCCCACTTTCTCCTTTAATTTCTTCATCAAATCGATTCTGAATCGGCGCTCTTTGATTGATAAATTGAAGCAAGCTTCAGCTTGGCTTAGCTGATTAACTTAACGCAAGCCGTCGGCGAACCGTTTTCCCTTAATCTTCGATTTTGTGTCTCCTCCATCTTAGCCTTCATACTCGAATCAGTTCGTTGATATGGCAACAAGGCCGGACAATCTGCATGGCTCCGATGCCATTTTTCTTTTCTTGACCGCACCATCACTGACCCTCTTCAAGCTGCCCAAAGATGGCATACTTGACCGCAGTATTTGACAGAGTTCCGACAAGTCATGAGTCATGACCAGTGTCTCTTTTTGGAATAGGCAAACCAAATCAATCAAAACTATTTAAAAGCTAGAAGGTTATACATAAATATACAAGTTTAGAATTTCCTGTCATTTTGATTTTTCAGAAGTACAGTTGGATCTTGTCAATAAAAGGTTCTCGAGACTACTTGCAGAATGTCTTGTATTATCAGGATTCAGGAACGAAAACAAAGTGTCATCGTGCATCATGCATGAGTATATAGCCACTTTGTGGATCTATTGTCACATCATTTAAATATGAAAACCTGCTCCCGATCCCTGTCATGACCGCTGATGCAAAGGGTCTATGAAAAATCTCACTATAACCTAAGTCAGACTTCCACGGAATTGGCTGAAAACTAAAATTCTTATGATCCATAAGCATACTTGTATATTGTTCGCTCAAGTGTCCTTTTTCCCCCCCGGAAATGTGCATTTGGAGAACTACCTTCATAATTATGAATTTAATCTAACCAAAACCCGAATCATCCTATTCACGGTGATGGACGGATGAGATGGGGTTCGCATCGTAAAGAAGCAATCCTATAAGTACATATCTGTCCGGAGATTGCTTAACCCTTGCTCTCTGTGGGTAGGTCAGTAAACGCAGGCTGACCATTGCACAGCCTCCAGCATGGAGTGGTTTTGGTGGGTGGGGTAATCCACAGTGGAGGTAGCATAGTCCTTGCTTTCTGAGGGTAGTTCAATGCAGGCCATCTGCCAATCAGATGAAATGGAGTACTAATGTGAAAACGTCACCCTTTGTGCATTGCCAAGGTTACTGGGTCTACACTAAAACTAGTGAACTGTTTCCCTGCTCTCAGCGGCGACGGACGATTTAGATTACCAGTGAATGTTTAGACCCAGTATACCTTGGCAAGTGACGTTCTTAACACACAGCACGCGGGTTTTATGAAGCGAATCTACGCGTATATAGCCTCGAGCATGCGCAGATACATGACGCTTCTAGCCTTGCAAGGAGTAAAGTAAGCACTGTTCGTTGTGCTGTTTTGCTCACAAAGTGCCTTGCTGAAGGACACGGCGTCGTGTCGTCGCCATTCACGGCCATGAATCGAATTCACACTGCATATGCTTTGGTCTGTTGCCGCGTTCCAGATCACTGAACTGATCACTAAAACAGGAATTGTATCCAACTTGCTAAATAAACTCACTAAATAAACGATTTTGACCTATGGAAATTATACGCGTGACCAGCGAGCTCACCCTTGTCCACAAGATAAATCACTCAACAGATATTAATATAATTGCTTTCTTATGTCTAATCTTCTCAAAATGAGCATACGTAGGGCCTCCAAAACCGGATCATTAAAGAACTAATGAAACGAAGTCTGAAACAAGGTACAGTTTACTTTATTCGTTGCAGACAAAAAAGTAAACCTTTTTTCTCGTTAAAGCTTGTAGTGTTGTTTTTGTGGGCTTTATGGAGAACTTTGACTTTTGGCTGAAACAAAATCACGGTTAATTTTTGTCGAATAAGAAATTGGAAGAAAAAAAATTGACACACTGGTTGTCTGTCTTGTGCAAACGCATACTCCACGCCGCAAGTGAGAACCATGAAATGGGACATGGTTGGGACACTGTTAATAGAGCTCAGTGGATTGGGAGTAGGTCCTATACGTGTATGAAAGTGTAGCTCTCCCGGAAGCGATATTTTTTTCCGTACCACATATTCGCTATGGGGCTTCATCGATTGGTGCATTGTAAATGAATATTCATATATGGTAGTCTAGTGGTTAAGACGTAGTACTATCAATCGAGAGATTGCAGGTTCGAATCTCCTTTGAGTCGTATTAAATTTTTTCACTATTAATTGAGGAAAGAGTGTGGTATGGTGTGGGGTTATCTTGAGGTAGTTATCGACAAAACACATCTGGGGCCAATCTCATGGCGTTGCTTAGCACAAAAATTTGCTTAGCACAGGATTTGTTTGCTTTATTTTGCAAAAATGGATTGCCAGCCAAAATCGTAAGTGATGTATATTGAAAGGTATTATCCTACTCTTGCGAAGAACACAAGTTGGCGTATAATTTTGGCTTGTAATCCATTTTATAAAGCAAATAAATCCTGTGCTAAGCAAATTTTTGTGCTAAGCAACGCCATGAAATTGGCCCCAGTATGCAACATATGCATAGGGGTTAAACCAATCAGAAGCAATGTTCGCTAAACAGCGGTACGAAAAAAAAAAATCGCCTCCCGGAATGCATTATCACAGAGACTACGCCATAGTTTGTGAAAGGACGGCTCCTTCCATTATTATGCATCACGCACTTGAAATGCATTATGTTGCATTAGTGGCATGCACCGATATGAGATAAACACGTTGAATACCGCGATCCAATAATGGTCAAAGCAAACAAAATAACCGTAATTTTTTTTAGTGATTTGAAAATCACGACCATAAACTTAATGATATTTAACCAGTCCTCTAAATTTAGATGACAACAAACAAATCAGAATGTTAGAAACCGTTTTTATTAGCGTTTTAACGATATTTCACCGGGAATTTAATTACCTGCAGGGCCCATGGAATTTAATAAACATAACTCAATGACAATATAGCTCATTGTGGCATGCATCGTCACTCTCTCGGTCTTTGTCGCTAGAAGAAAGGATACTGGATTCTTGTAGCAACACCAGCCTTTCGTAACTTGCAAGTGAATACGATAATGTCTCAAGGGGTATACGGTCGTGATTCCTTTTCGCCGAGCGTTTAGGCCTAGCCGTATTGTGGAAGTCCCTTGTTTACTGCGCATGCATGGTGGCCTCTGCGCCATGTATTTTTAGAGAACAAGCTTGAGTTTACTAGCATTATTGATTTTATTCACGGCGAGAATATTTTTTAATCGTGTCTCAGTTCTATAAAATTCATCTTGCTAATTGGGAAGTTGCCATACGTGCATGTACATGTATATACCAAGCCTCGTTGTTAAGACGAGGCTTAAAACGCATAAACAGTCGGGCACCTTTCTATACCGAGCAACAACAACAAAAGTTCTCCACTTTTTTATTGAAACCCCCCCCCCCCCCCCCCCCAAAAAAACAGTCAATCTGAAAGTGGGCATTTTCAGCATACTGAAGCTGTATGCAGTAATGCACAGTTAAGCTGTTGTGTGAATATTTCGATGTCAAGTTAATTACAACAGACATTTTCAAATTGTTGTGAAACTGTAAATTTATGTTTCTTTTGTTGCTAGCTCTATATATTAAAATGAACATTTTGTGTATATAACTGTTTCAGGGGACACAGTTGGCGCGCAATTCGCAAAACGACTTTACCTTTGATACGTACCTTTCAGCCTCATCAGTCCAAACTGCAAGCAAATCTCGCCCTTATCAGACTTCTTAAATCCTTATTTCTGTCATCATCAAAGTTTTCATTCTCCCTTCACATTAAAAGGCTTCCGTTACGGGCTTTATTATGACACCTGCCACTAACCGTCTTCAGCCACTGGTGTCTCCTTCATCAACGTCACTGCCATCAGCACAAGATAAAGCCTTGGATTTCAAAGTCAACACCACGCGCCTCCATCTTCAGCGTAATTGAAACATTCCTTCAAGCTCTCGGCTACCTCGCCGGGCTGGGCCCACTTCACACTCCCACTAACATTTCAAATTAAAACCAAAATGTCCAATAAAAGACTGGAAATTGGAGGTTGAAATGAGCAATTCAGCGATGTGCGCTTGAGATGTCTGCCTTGTAGGGATAGGCTGAGATGTCATAAAAGACGTCAGCAGTAAACGGCGATTCTCGAGTAGGAAGATTTGATTCAACCTCAAGTATAGTAAAAGATTGGCAGTTTAACTCTATTTTTGGAATTCCCGTGTTTCGTAATTCCTTACCACTGATTACGTAAGCATTGGAACGTCGCGCGTCACGTTGACTCGGGTATGGCGTGCAAAGTTAATAACATTAATCCTGCATGTCTATTTCTTGAAGTGCCAAATTAACATTTTATCCCGAAATAGATCGCTGCGCCAATCATAATGTAAGTACATAGTTACAACATTCTGCTAAACAAAGAAAATTAGATCCCAATCCCTTGTTCTTTATTGTTTTCATTCCTGATAATACAAAGTTCCTGTTATAACAAGGTAATCTGCAAGGTCCCAAGGTCTTATTACACATGGTTATGCACGTGAGTTTGTTAAAACATGCAAAATAGATAGGGCCTAACCCTTACGGGTCCTACTAATTCGTGGAAGGCATTTAGCCAAACTGCACATCGCTATACCTGTTCCCGCCACAACGGTCTTCATTTCCTTCTTATAGCGAGCACCAAATCATGAAACTTCAAAATTGAGACCCGGCCGCCCTCCCCCTTAACCTTCCTATACCCCACATTCGCCTCCTCCAAAACCTCTCGCCTTCCCCATTTCCACAGTCCCGTCCCGTCTACTCCGCATCGCAACTGTGTCAAACAACCACGTCACGTAGATCGCCAAGCCCGTAATAGCCCGTCTGTGAATTGCTTGGTATAAATTTCTAGTGTAATGGACGCGGAATAATGGATCTTCGGGCGTTTGAGATCGCTGGTGATGTATTCTTGGCGGATCATGTTACGAAATGATGCTCTTTTGCTGTTTCGCATAATAGGTGTCATGGGGTCCGTACAAATTGTATGGTGGTCGTTTGTCGTATTCAACTAGAAGACGCGAGTTTAATTTTAAAGGCCCGTCGTATCATTTACAGATAAAATTGCACTTCTATAGACGAACATTGATGGCCTATATCCTGCAGAAATTTCAGCTGCTATGCATAATAGCCAATAAAGACGCAGCATGCAATGTCTCAGAAACTCTTTTCTGTTATCCCGCGCGTAAGCCTTTTTGAAACTTACGGCAGCCGTCCTCTGCTTATCGAATGGTCTACATCCGATATGGACAATCTTTGCGGACGTCGAAGACGCGAGAAGGCACACTAGAATAGTAGAAGGGTATTACAACGAACCATTATAAAATTATATAATTTTATCATCCATTATTTTTTACAAGAAAAAGGACATCTAGAGCTCTACAGACAATTTATTGTGTTAGTAGACCAAATACATTAAGACGTCATGCTTTGCTTACATCTGTGCTTTTCTATGGGAATCTTAAACTCATGATGTCATTATGTAATCCGTTTCAATGGAATGTTCTGTAGGGTGCAGGTCAACTCGGGACCGAGTCAACTCGGTCCCAGGTCAACTCGGTCCCAGGTCAACTTGGTCCCGAGTCAACTCGGTCCCAACGAACCAACCCCCAGGACAACTCGACCGTTATTGGCAAATAAATGTAGGGGATACTTGAAGAAAAGTTTGAAGATCATAGTCGGCGTAGTGCGCACGTCAAACAATTTGCGGTGAACATAATAATTGAACTTAAGCGAATTTGTAGCGCAAATTTTCAGATTCGCGTCAAGTTCGTTTTCGCAAGCCCTCGCATTTGGCGTATCGCGGCCGGTCATCGGTTCTTCTCGCACAAGCCTTGCAGTAAAAACATGGAGGAAGGAAACGAGCGTGATGACCGCCCGGCGAGCTTTCACACAAGCTCTGAAGTAACTATACACTTTGTTATTTTGTAAGGCGAAAGCCGCTTTGTAACGTCAAATTGCCATTCACAATCAGACTGAATATTTTTCTCGGCATGTTGCGTCAAATGAATCGGAAAAGATCGGCTGCTTGGAACATTGTACATTTTCCAAGTGCGGTCAAGTTGTCCTGGGCCTTAGTTCGTTGGGACCGAGTTGACTCGGGACCGAGTTGACTCGGGACCGAGTTGACTCGAAACCGTTCTGTAACAACATTGAACTAGGATGAATTGGTCCTAACTGGATTTTCTTCTTAACAAAATGTCACCAAAAAGGTGTGGTCATTTATACTCGATGCCACGCACGCGTATACTACCTGACACAACGAGATATGCCTTTAGGGCAGAGCCTATTTTGTTTTGTTTATTGCTATATATCTTAAAACGACAATCAATTTTACTGGTAATGGCCTACTTGGCAGTTTTATGCCGCCATTTAGCGAGGATACGATCTCTTGTCTCATTTCCAAAACCAATTTGGTCGACAATTTATGGTGGTTTCGATGGCTTAGTTTATGGAGGCTGTTTGCCATTAAGGCTTTATGTATCATTTGCAAGATAAAACTTTTTACAAATTCGTGGAATAAGAGTGTAACATATCTAAGGAAGAATGTTGGTAAACTAGCCTCGATAAATTATACTTAGATGCATCAATGCTTCAGAAAACCTTGAACATCTATATAGGCCTATGGATTTTGTGTACAAGTGAATGGTAAAAAATAATTCCTGTTGCTGGGACTTTAATAC
The DNA here is from genome assembly GCA_037783545.1 of Henricia sp. BOLD:AAB3569. NCBI lineage: Eukaryota > Metazoa > Echinodermata > Asteroidea > Spinulosida > Echinasteridae > Henricia > Henricia sp. BOLD:AAB3569. Next base: position 1,263,223 of record JBBELK010000454.1, on the reverse strand, counting down.
AAAAAATACCTTCGGTTGTCAATTTCCAACTTGAAATACCAAATACCTTTAAGTGACATTTCCCCCTTGATCGGGGTTTATATGGTGTATCTATACAAAAAAAACAACTTGGGCCTACACTTTTTTTCTGTGGGTCTAAAACCAGTGTACATCTATATAAATACAATGTTGATAACAAGTTGATCTGTAAAGTTCCAAGGACGAGGTTGGACTGTTATTATGAAAAGGACATGTGGTCCCTTATAAGGTCATTGTTTTGCGTCCACAGCCACGCATTAACGCAGCGCGCACGGTGCGTATGCGTAACGGACAGAGAAACGCATCTATGGAAACACTACTGTATGCATTGTCACTGGCGGCAGATACGGTTACCAAATCAAGACGCTTCTTGTACCATAGACAGCGTTGCTTTCTTTGATTTCAGTTCGGATTTCGCCAACGAAACGTCCTATCAATGGTCATTAAGACATGCCGGCATCAGATATGCCAGCATGAACTCCATCCCACAACCGCTCGTACATGATCAACTCGCGGCGTACCAAACAAGATCACACCTCCTCTTGTTTCCATGCTAGTTTCCTACATGTCACCTTGCGCGTGTCTCGACCGAAACTGTCGTGTTTGAGAGCCCGAGTGTAGCGTCTCTCCACCCCCGGCATAGCTCACGGCTGCAGCTGGCACGGCCGGTGCTGTTTTGTCTCGTAACTGTCATAAAAACACAACCACCCAGAGATACCTGATTAAGTAATTCATATTTTACAAACCCTCGAGAACATTTCTTTATGAGGACTATCCCGTTTCGTAAGAACTTTAATCAAGTTTGGGTCGTGTATTTTTTAGAGAGGTATGATTCGAGAGTGGTTTAACTCACGCTTGTCGGATGTCCGCAGGTGAATTCCAACAAACTTTATTACATTAAAGAGCGGCCATGTTGTTAGTTCACCCGGCAACTCATTTTAACCCTGGTTGAAATGGCGGATTTTAAATTTATAGCAGCTCACAACGAGAGAGGGCGCTTCTTGAATTACAGCGACAGGTTTACACCATTGATATGTATACACTGATTGGCTACACGGCTACACTTCCCTAAGTGAAGGAACCGTTCGCCATCTTGCTCCAGGAACAACAATGCTTCGCTTAGACTAGCTGATGTGACAGTACCACATCTGCGTTTGGCCGTGTCAAAATTATCTTGATATGGGAAAGTTATCGAACGTTCTATAAAATATACAAATATTGACTGCAATGAGGGGCATGGTTAAGATTATAGGCCCAATGTGATCTCGAATCCATGACTATGCCCCGAGGCGGAAGCCGAGGGGCATAGTCATGGCTTCGCGATCACCGAGGGCCTGTAATCTTAACCATGCCCCGAATAAACAGCAGTCAATATTTGTTTTATATACCGAATGTGTAGATTTTTGTCATCTGGTTGGTTAAAAGTAACGATACACAGTCACAGTCATGACAGTGGTCCTTCGAGTTTCGAGTTCGGAAGCTGGTCTACGGCGGAAAAGTTGTATATTTACAGCATCAAATTGTAGCATAATCACCTGGCACTTTAGTAGCACATTTCACCTGACACAGTTTTCACTGTAAGCCACTTCTCTTATTTTCTTAAGGACTTCATCATCTACGACAGACGACAAAACGACTTCGTCGAAATTCCGCCATTACCGTCCTGCTGAATGTTTACGTGAAGCGCGCAGCTGCATAGTTGGTGCACAGCTATGCTACACATGTTGTGCGCGCCGGAACCCGCTAAATATGCCCGTGGGCATAGTCAGAATTATAAACGCGCCGGGTCTATAATAGCTGATTCAATGCCCCAACTTTTAACCAATCAGATGACAGGAATCTACGCATGAGGTATATAACGACAACTATTGACTCGTATATACGACGGAGCCTTTTCAGTCGTATATATAAAAGTCCTAAATTAGTCATGGCTTCTAAACAGGAGTTCGCATTTCATAGAACCGATTCAGGGGACACGATTGATACGGTACCTTCTTCGTGTGTGAGGTCTGTCACTGAGCATCGTGTCTTTGCCCGGAGTTGGCATCTTCAAGTTAATTGATTTAATTCGAGTGTTTCTCCCTCCGATTGGTTGTCATCATATAGTTCTTCCAATATCCCTTTAGGCTGTGATTTAGCATCTCAGCTTGCACGATTCCTTCCCCATAATTTCCTCTTACTCGCAACTATAGGACATCGGCTATACAGCCAACACTCAAGCCTAAAATAGCATCCGGTGTTCTCCGAGCTTGAGCCCCGTAGCGTATTTGTACCCTTGCTGCCTGGCTAATCCTCGTTAAGTACCCATGCCATTTCCAACTAAACTCCAAGTCAAAGTCTTGACGTTTTGCATGTTGACATCACGAAGCAAGATGCTTCGAGACTTGCGACAGGCCGTGCTCGTGGACTGATTTTCAGTCCCCACGTTTATCCTCTGATTTCTCGTAAAGTATAGAAACCGACGGCGAAGGACTACATTTTCCTGCACGCGCACGATTTTTGTGTGTGGATTAAAGTTGACAGCATTGCGTTAGTTGAAAGAAAGAATGCACCAGTTTCAAACTCGTATGCTTATATGCTATTACTTCGCTTACAGAAAGTCGACTAATTTTGTTAAGTGTCTTAATATAGTTTAGTTTAGTATCATTTTAATAATTATTATGACAATTGAATGTATATTCACACTGTCCCCTTAATAGTAACAGACACATTAATATTTGCACAGTTCAATAATTCCACATTCACGTGATCATAAGGCCATTTTCTATCAAAAATCTCAGAAAGGTCTCGGGAGATCTTTCCAGTCACAACAAAATTAAAACAGCGTCCTTTTCAAACCTTGGTAAAAGCAATATAAAGTAAATACATAAATTATTACAAATTTTAACTTCATTGTTTGTTAATTTTGATTTACCTGAAAGATCTTGGAAAGGTCTCGAGTAACGACTCATGGATAGCATAAAATGAGGTTCGGTATGTGGCGAACAAAATAATATATGCTCTTTCCTGTTTTGTCTTTGCGCCATGAAGAAAGTTTTTTTGCGCTCAATGCGGCGTGTAATTGGTAACTTAGTAACGCACATCCCGCCGTTACTGACTATCCCTTTCCCTCGTGTAATACCCAATTAATGCACGCCAAAAAGCCGTAGAGAGCTATCAGTGACGCCACTTTGACGCCAATTGCAGAAAATCCCGACAAGAAAATCTCTCAATTCCGTGGCTAATTTTGTACACCGGATCTCTTTTCGTCTCTTTTTATTATATTATATATCGGCCTTCGCTCTCCTATGCATCGATTTCTTTTAGCATTTTATTTACGTGCAGATGATTGTCATGTTTATAGGCTTTATTTCAAATTGAATTAAAATCCAGGTATGTATTTCGAGCAGTGACAGAAAGGTTAAAAATGACATGAAGGTTCACATAGTCTGCTCCGGTGGATTATGTAAAATTTAATTTGCCAATGCGATTAAATATAACCTGATATTTTCAGCCACATTGAGAGAAATGCATTTTGGATTAGTCTGGTACCGTCCCAATTACCAGTTTGCGTTTTATAGAACGGATTCAGGGAACACAATTGAAAATGGCGTAACTGGGGATAAGCTCGGTATGGTTGAAAGATGTACGGACGAAAGTTTAGTTATTGATGCGAAAAAGCAATTACTTTGTCCAGCAGACTATACACACCCCTCTCCCTCCTCCCATGTTCCCCATTACCTCAATGGCAACCATAGTTCTATACCTCAGTAATATCCCCGTCCCCGCAGGCTGAAAATAATGTAAAAAGAGAAGCGCCAGAAAGGGAAAAACAGGCTGGTTTTGTCCCAGTGAATACGGATAATGTGAACAATTACACTTGCATGAGACGGCCCAGGGGCACGTACTCGAGCACCCTACAGCCGGCGGGGGACGCGGCGCTCTCAAGCCGCTCAGTTCGGTACGCGGATACGCTCAGAGTCCGGTGAAACATTCAGAATGCGATATTTGCCAGGGGACCCCTCGATAAAGCAGTATAGATATCGGTACTTGAGGCTCAGGGTTATATGAGGCTATTTCTTTCCGCAATTGGCTGCACGCGTCGTGTGTGGCTGAATGGAACCCGAAGCTGAGTCATTCGGGTTTTTAATACCGAGGAATCTGGCCTTGTTTTATGAAACTGTAACCTTTCTATAGATGTTATTGGTAAGCCTAACTTTCAATTTAAACAGATCAGGATTGATCAACGTGAGTAATTGCGCCTGACGTTGTCGTGTCTTCACTCTGGTATAGTCCATGTTGTATTGTCTTTCAAATCATAGTAGTCCGTTGTTTTTACTCATCAGAAGCTGCATGCAGTGGAAAATGTGTAATTTCACGGACACTTTGTTTTCTAAATTAATGCCCGAATAAAAAAAATTGCACCCGCGATTGTCCTCAAGATGGCCGCCATGAATAAACTCACCTCTTTAACAATTAAACATTAGCAAAAATTAGAGAAAAAAAACATCACTTCCAGGATACGGCCAGGCCATGCATTAAAATATAACACGCATCAATCTTTACGACATTATGTTATAAATGAACAAACGTTCCCGTCAAAATATGTAAATTTGCAAAGTAATTGATATTACAACGCAAAAAGCTATAAATATTAAATTTAAAATAGAATTACATATTCTATTAAAATGGCATAATTTATTGTTCAGAAACCCTCTTTAATCCTCATCCGTGCTGATTGACAAAGGGGCTTTCTGCGGAATGACTTGGGAAGCTGTGGTCAGTCATGCGTGACATTGAAGAAGCCGCAATCTGACTTTCTTGTTAGGTGAGACTCCAGATGGATTTTGTGTTCACTCGAGCTTTTTATGAAAGCTATATTATTACCTCAAACCACACACAAAAACTGTTTCCATCTTTCTATTGATTCACTCATTTTCTCGGCAGCTAATTTGCACCTGTTTTGGAAATCTTTATACGTTTTCTGCTGATATGACTTTGTGACGCAGTTTACGATTATGTTTGTGACAGAGCTTTCTCATGCAGAAACCATTTTAAATCGTGCTTCCTGTTGGAAAGGTATACCAGACAACCATATGCAGTACGATATGTGGCAGAGGGTACCCCCTTCCGTTGTTCCCCCATTGTGTCTCAAACATCCAAGGAATTTCAAAGGAATTCCTTTCAGTTTTTAGGTGTGGGGGTTGACCAGTACGTTAACAAAAGGGAAGAGTGTGTTGAGGTATAGGGGCGTTAGGGGGTTGGAGTCCCTTTGTCATAATTATATCGTCCTGGGTATCGACGACACGTGCGATGAGATGTGTAACATGACGTAGGATTAGGCTTGCAAAGTTATACTTTAAATTTGTGGCATTACTTACAACTGGTCTTGTGACGTTTCGTAGGCTCCGCCAGAATTGCACGTTTAAAAAAAAGGGTGAACGGCTTGTCCGCTATCCAGAGCCCAGCGTGTTTTTAAGACGTGGGTAAAATAATGTGGTTTTGTATTGCGGCTTGTGACATAACTTACGATTTGGTTTGTGATGTGACTTGCAATTGAGCTTATGATGTGACTTACGATTGGCCTTATGATGCAAGGTACAATTGCGATTATGGCATTGTCTTAAGGCGGATACACACTATCGCGGAAAAATCACACTTTCGCGCTGCGCTCACCGCATTGCATGAGCCCCCAATCGCCGATCTTTCAAAAATAGAAAATTCCAGTTCTGGTATCTTGGGGCTTCTCTGATACCTCATTGGCTGCGCGCTGAAAAGGTCAGCGCACCGCGGTCAAAGTTCAACAATTTTGAACTTTGACCAAGCTGAAAACCTTTTGCGCGTCGCGATAGGCCGCGCACAAGCGGCAAACCAGTTTGTGTACAAACCAATGGCACAGTGTGATTTTTCCGCGATAATGTGAACTCCCCTATAGGGTTGATCTTGTGTTGTAGCTTACGGTTTGGCTTGTGACGATTGCCTTTATGCTTCTGGTTGCCCTGCATGGTATACGGATATAATTTATTGCAATCTGTACCCAATAAGGTAATCTCGTTGGAACAATATCCGTAACTCGACAGAAGCTGTAATTAACGTCTGAGTAATTTGAAACGGACGATGAGATATGAACAGCGCTCAGGCGCATCTCTCTGGCGACTCGGCGGGTCAAACACCCTGTGACTCTTGAAAGATATGGGACAGCGTATGATTTATGAGCGCTAAATTGTGAAAGACTCTGTCCATGTTTTTGTTACCATAACCTGAAACATGTTTTTGTTTTCAACCTATGGACAGCTTTGGTCGTCGGCAACAGAAGCAGTCCATTGATTGAACCAGTAATGGGGGACTTTTTGAGACATTTGGTGGCAGCAAACAAACCGGTCCGTATCCATTGTCTATACGTCATATTGAGCATGCGCATTGTAGCTCAAACGTGACGTAACAATGGAAAAAGACCGGTTTGTTTGCTGCCACCAAGTGTCTCAAAGGGGTCCTATTACATCAGAAACATGTTTCTGGTTATGGTTGCGAAAACGGGCCCCATTCATGTTTTCGCGACCATAGACAGAAACTTGTTCGTGACATTGTAATGAAGACTCAACTATTGATCAGCTTTGGTCGTATCAGTGATTGCGTCACGAACATGTTTCGCGAAAAGACGGACTATTGGCCTGTTTTTGGCGACCATAACAAGAAACATTTTTGTGACAAGGCTTTAGCAATTCCAACATTTTTGGAATCAATTTCGATTCTCACTTAAAGGCACAGGCTTGTCAGCAATGCGCGCGCGCCAAATTCGTGCAACAAAATACGCAGCTCCGTGCCTTTGCTACGTAATTCGTGGCACGAAATTGGCGCGCACATTGCTGACGAGCCCCTGCCTTTAAAATCAAAATTCCCCATTATAAATACAATATAGTTTGCACCAAAATTATAAAGGATATCTCGCAAACCTCGTATACAAAACACTGTCTTGGAAATGTGTAATTCCTACACCCATTAACATACATAATCAGGTACATGTACTTCCAAGATAATGAGAATCGATTCCTCTAAATGACCAAATCGCGGTTCTAATCGACTCAGAGAATCGTCCGGGTCCGATTACGCCACAATACAAACCGAGCCGCCAACGGTCAACACTTGACCGCGATCACGGCGCGGCTTTTCGCTTATCATTTATCGGTCAGTCACGTTGGAGCCATTGATTTAGATGAACTGTGGCATGTATAGCTGGCCAGAGGGGAAAAAATGGCAAGTTCATGTCTCGTGTGTAATTTCAATACGTATATACGTGTATCTATATTCGGACATATAGGCCTATGATGTTTAGATAAAACGCGGACGCGAATGCGAAATGCTTTGAGCACTTGGACGTTAATACTTTGAGTAAATCTCAGAACAGACGAAGACAAAAATCCACATTAATGTGACTTTCGTGACAAGATAACTCTTTTACCGTGACCAAAATTTGAACCATGCATGGAGACCACCGTACCTAAAGATGCGTAAAGCGGGCCTCCCACTGTGGGATTTTTGCCACGAATTTCCTACGAATTGGTACGATTACCAGAGACTGTCTATAGGCTCTACACACAATCGTACCAAATCGTACCCAATCGTAGGAATTTCGTGGCAAAAATCGCACAGTGGGAGGCCCGCTTAAGCCCACTTGCGCAACGTTTTATTGCGTAAGTCGCGCAACAATTTAGCGATGATAACACGCAAGCTATGGGGCTTGCGCCATTTTTCAAAAGTTGCGCAAGCTGCGCACTCTTTCGTGAAATCGGCTGCAGTGCTCAAACCATTTTGCGTTCACTTTGCGTTTTACGTGCATCTAAACAATTGTCTTATTGGTTTTCGCAACGTGGCTTGGGACGCGCAAGTATAGTCCGGTGCCATACGGACCAGCAGCCGATTTCACGAAACTTTACGCAATTGCGCAAGTCCACTTACGCCTTAAATTATTGCACAAGTAATGGCGTAAGTGGACTTGCGCAATTGCGTAAAGTTTCGTGAAATCGGCTGCAGGTTGTATTTTATATAACCGAGGCCGAGGGATACATGACTGAAAATTACTTTGAATAGCCACTTTGCACGGCGCGGCCATCTTAGGGGCCAATTACATCGTCACTGTGCGTCATGCATTGCAGATCTATTGTCATATCATTCAAATAAATAAAAACTTGCCCCCACATGTCCGCTGATGCAAAGGTTCTATGTTCAGTTGAACGGCCGGATAGCATCGATTGCTTGCATAATGGCCTTTGTGCCGATGCCAATAATCGTGTGGTCGCCGCCTGCGGACACTGTCTTGTTAATTTAAATGCCGGGCTACAGAAAATCGATGTTATATCGCGTGTATTTTTGTTACGAGAGTTGACGTCACAACTTCTACATACATACGGAGCTAGTTGTCGTTTGGTAATGCAAACATCTAAATCCAGTCGGTCATTTGGTTTGAGATAAGCATAAAGCTAAAGGCGTTTCGCATAAACACTTTTCAGTCGTGTCCTCTGAATCAGTTAGATAAGTAGGTATGTAATGTGGTGGTTGGAGAAGTGGGATCCCAAGCCTCGTCTTTGTAACGAGGCTACGTAAAAGGCCTATCTGGCACTTCCCAATCGTATGTATATGCTATATGTATTTTATAAAATTGATATAAAGAGACACGGTTGGATATTGCTTTTGCGTAAGGTGTACTGTATAGCATAGGCTTTTGGTATATCAATAAGATATATTTTATAAAATTGATATAAAGAGACACGGTTGGATATTGCTTTTGCGTAAGGTGTACTGTATAGCATAGGCTTTTGGTATATCAATAAGAGCTCGAGCGAATGTGACAAAGGTTTGCGACCAGGAATTTTAAAAAATCAAAAAGTTGAAAAGACAATGTTGGTCCTTCTTGTCTGGCATGAGTAGGCCTTCAAAGAAAGTATATGTTTATCTTTACTCTTTGAAATATATTGTCCTTCGGTTCCATCAAAACATGGACATTTCTACTTAAATCTGTACAAGTTTAGAAATTCTATTAATACATTACTTTCAACACCAGTCCGAAGCAAACGTATTGTGGCAGCAGACGACAGTGGGGCGCCGCTCAGTTTTGGCGCCAAAATCAATCACATTTTGCACGAATGCAGCTGGCGTAGGTTTCTGAGCAAGGAAATAAATCGAAGTTGTTCGTTCCATGCCCAATCTTTTATTCATTACAAGAAATAATTGTTTAGCCCGATTGGGAATTCGACTTGTATGTAAAAAAAAAAAAAGGAAAAGTCGTTGATATTCTTTTAGTATTTATTCATTGGAACGCGAGTTGGATGAAAACGCGCCTCGCAGCTGCACGACCAGTCTGGTGTTATTCGTTTAGCGCTGTCAATTTCTGCTCTCTCGACTGAAAAATATCCCGCCAAATTTGACTTGTTAATTCAACTTTTCCTCCCTGCCGACGAAATTCATCTCACGTAACATTAATTGACATCTGAAGGTCGGTTGGGGAAAGGGTTTCGATGGTAATCGGCGGAACAAAACCAAACAAATATATAGGGCCTACGAGAGGTTTTTTGATGCGCGAAATTTTGAGATACATTTCAATAACGCAGGGTTTCTTAATGTTTCCCGCGGCTCGCTTTATCGTCAATCGTTTGTCACTTGTACAGTTGAAATCTCATTTCTCCCAAGAAGAAGAAACTTGGGAGCCTTTTTGTCGCGTCCATTTCGCCGTTCTTGTTTGTTGAAGAGTGACGTTACATGCGTGACAATCGCGTTTTAAGACCGTGGGTCGTTGGCCGCCCAAACATGGCCATGACGCGCGTAGATAGTACACTTAGGCCCGCTTCAAACGTCGCGCTTATGCCGTGTCGAATTAAATTCAACTTGGCACGACGTTGACACGATGTTAGCACGGCAGTGGCTTCAAACGTCGAACTTAATTGCAAACTCCCAGTCGAGCTTAAATACATCCAACATGGCGGATGAGTATTGTGCACGTCATGGACGTTGTACACGTGTGTTTTCCATTCTGTCCATTGTATACGTCGCCATTTTATTATTTTGATGCACTTGTTTGTTGGTTATTTCTTTACTCACATACGCGCTGCGAGCATGCGCATTCCTAGTTGTGAACAAAACTGCGGACCAACTTCGAACTGGAATTAAATTCGACACGGCAGAAGCACGACGTTTGAAGCCAAGCCGTGCTTGTGCCGCACTAAATAGAGTTAGCACGGCAGACCCTGTCGAGCTAAAATCTTCTGCCGTGTCGAACTCATTTTTCCGAGCCAAATGGCTTCAAACGTCGTGCTTGTGCCGTGTTGAATTACAAAAATCAAGTTTAATTTAAGGCCCGCTTCAAACGTCGCGCTTATGCCGTGTCGAATTAAATTCAACTTGGCACGACGTTGGCACGGCAGTGCACGGCTTTAATCGTCGAACTTAATTGCAAACTCCCAGTCGAGCCTAAATACATCCAACATGGCGGATGGGTATTGTGCACGTCATGGACGTTGTACACGTGCGTTTTCCATTCTGTCCATTGTACGTCGCCATTTTATTATTTTGATGCACTTGTTTGTTGGTTATTTCTTTACTCACATACGCGCTGCGAGCATGCGCATTCCGGCAGAAGCACGACGTTTGAAGCCAAGCCGTGCTTGTGCCGCACTAAATAGAGTTAGCACGGCAGACCCTGTCGAGCTAAAATCTTCTGCCGTGTCGAACTAATTTTGCCGAGCCAAATGGCTTCAAACGTCGTGCTTGTGCCGTGTCGAATTTAAAAATTCAAGTTTAATTTAATTCGACACGGCATATGCGCGACGTTTGAAGCGGGCCTTACTCCGCTCTGTTGAATTTGTGTTGGAACTCAAATGTCATTGACAACAAAATGTTACTAGATGTCACAAGCGAGTATTCAAAATGCAGCAGAACCATAACGAAATACCATTTGTTTGATGCGAGTCAATATTAACATCATGTGAAATTACACTGCATAGCGGGCATGCTGTCGTTTTCGACTAAATTGAATGTATCGATTTTGGCGATTGCCAGCAGACAAGACAATCACTGGAAACACCTATTATAATATTCTTTTACTAATACTGCCTCCAAACTTTCCCAAATAACACATTTTAATCAGTTATTTTGTTTTTCTGGTACACATCCATGAAGAGGGACAATTAAGCATTTTGTCTTCGTCTCTTTTTGTGTCATATTTGTTGTTTAATCTAATTTTCTGAGTATTTTTAATCCGTCTTTCCTTTGTTGAAGTATAGAACCTTTGTTTTTGAATTTGCTGGATGGGCATCCATTTTATCTTTCCAAAAAGGAACTGAACGTTACAACTCACAAGTTACTATAGGACTATGCGTTGCGTTAGCGCCCCCTATAGCGTAAACACTCAGCCACATTAGCGGTCCATAATTCGAGACCTATTTCCAACCCCCATCCCTTCCCCTTGAAACCCTCCAGCGGTGAACCTGCTGCTCGGGCCAACAGGAGAAACAAATCCAGATCGTGGCTTAGAAAGGACAACTCTCCTCTCCTCCCGGGATAAGATGCATGGAAATTATATCTTCCGCTGGAAGCCTTGAATTTTACCTCCCTCTTTAAAAGGTCCCTCTATAGGATGATACGGCAGGGGGATAGGTTGGTACGTTAGGGGTTTTGCTAGACCCAACACCTGCCCAGTGCTGGCCCTTGGGTGTCTTTTACCAGTAACTGCCGGAGGGGGACGGAGCTGAGAGAGAGAGGAGCCCCGTGCCTTAGCTCATGATCAACCCTTTACTACCAAAATTCAATTTCCAATATTCTCGCTTGCCACACGCGCGCGCCCGGCCCGGGCGGCTAAATGAATTAATCTTTGCAAGCGGTATAATGCACACCGTGCAGAACCGAAGAACACATTTTGATGTTCGTTGATTGTGGTTTTTCTACCTTCAGAAATGCAAATACCACAGCTTACGCATCAAGTTGACAGTGTTGTCACGATTTATGATAGATTACAGTAAAAGATCGACACAGTCACTGTTTTTTTCTCCCCCCTCTCTCTCTCTCTCTCTCGCTGAAGTGTTATTATTTTGCCCGAAAATTCTCCGCAGCGTCCTGTTAAAATAAACACCCTTCGGTTGACATAACGGGGTTTTAATATTCGAAATGAATTCGAATTCGCGAAAAGGTGTTCTGTTTTTTTTCCCCGGTGAAAAGTGTGTATGAGCTCTCGTTCTTTGAACGAGGCAACGCAAATGACCCAAAATATGATTTTATCATTTAAGTAAATTTGTTTAGTTTGAGAAAAACAGTTTGGGAGCTGTTTTGAGAGTGCAATGAAAGGTTCTTTTATGCCGACGAGAAATTCATATTCATGAGAAAAAGTGTGATGCCACACCAGACAAATAGCTATTTGTTCACAACATTTCCGCTGTTTTAGGAAAATTATAGCACAACATGATTTCACGAGAATTCGAAATAAAGACATTCTCCTAAAAAACACAAACGGTAATAATGAAATTTTGCTTCTTGAGGTTTTCAAATCCTGTATAGGCCTACACAGGTTTCAATTCACTATTTTACTCAATAATTATAGACCCATTTTTATAGGCGCCATGACAGGGGGCAGTCACACTGTCACCGTGCGTCATGCACGAGTAGTCACTTTGTGGATCTATTGTCACATCATTTAAATATGAAAACCTGGCCCTTGTCATGGCCGCTGGTGAAAAAGGTCTATTGCCTTAAAGGCATTGGTTGAATTCCGAAGCATTTGATTTTGAGTGATTATAGTGATTGTTCTAGTTTTCGTGGAAAACCCTGGCTGCAAAACGTGAACATTTTGCAGAGCATTAACATTTTCCCCACACATCCTGTGGTCTGCCTTATTGATCTGTGCTTCTTTTGTTTAATTCAGAATACTACATGAACAGTGGAATGTCTGAAAAATTATCGATAAAAAACAACAATAATATGCCTACGTATTTTGCGAAACGGTGTAAATTAGTCCTTGGTTTTTACGCAGAGTATAGACAAATCGCATATTGACAGATGGCAGTGCAGTCTGTAAAAACAGACGGGCATTCTCTCGGTGAAATTAAACAAAAGACAGCGGATTCGTGACAATGGCCAGGTGTGTAATACTGCAAAGCCTATTACGTTGATGAAACGCGGCGAGTTTATTTTTGGCTGGGAACATTGGTGCGCCACTGTCAAACGTATGTTATGGATATTAGTCTAGGACCTGGCTTAGACATGTATGCACATAATTTAGGAGAGGATTTCTCAACTGATCTAGGCTAATTTGACCCCAAGGAACAACGTGGGATGTGTGCCAAATTCGCTATCCGGGGCGAAATACCCGAAAATGACCACGCCCTTTTTAAGATGGTCACGCCCCTTTCTTCATCAGAAGTGCTGCTTTCGACATAGTTGTATCTACTGAATTCAACCGATATGAGCTAATATGACCCCGAGGAACAACTTGGGATATGTCCCAAAATCTCTACCTGGGGAGAAGTACCCAAAACTGACCACGCCCTTTTAAATGACCACGCCCCACCTTATCAGAAGTGCTATTTCCGACATAGCTAAACTACTGAACTCAACTGATAAGCTAATTTGACCCCGAGGAATAACTTGGGATGTGTGTCAATATCGCCACTTAGGGAGAAGTTCCCGAAAATGACCACACCCTTTTTGAAATGACTACGCCCCACATTTAAAGTGCTACTTTCGACATCGCTGTATCTACTGAACTCGACTGATACAATATAATTTGACCCCAAGGAACAACTTAGGATTTGTGCCAAATTCGCTATCCAGGAAATGACCACGCCCCTTCTTATCAGAAATGCTGTATCCATCATAGATATACTACTGAACTTAACTGATGTAAGCTAATGTAACTCTGAGAAACAATGTGGGATGTGTGCCAAATTCGCTATCCGGGGAGAAGTACCAGAAAATGACCACACCCACTTCTTATCAGAAATGTACTTCTGACATAGTTGTATTTTCTGGGTTGCTCAAAATGTTCGGAATGTTCATAATGTTTAGGGGATCATAGAAGAATTTTAAATTTATATTTTGATAGAAATTAGATCTGTACCGTGTATTAGAGGGCAAAGTCTTTGCTTTGGAGAGAAATATAGCGGTATTTGATGGCAGGGCAAAATTTACTCTTGACTTTGTGTAGCAATCTGATGATGGTATAACTGTTTCTTTTTAGGGTGAGGTCGCTCTCACTGCTCCTTGTGCTTCACCTTGTTCAAAGTACATGTAGTTAAAAGGTGAAAATTATTCAAAAGAAACAATCTACTCACTATAGCTTGGTGCACATTACATGTATTTAAAAATCTAGCTATTCGTGTTAATCCATACTGCTGATAGGGTGCATTGCCTACACTCAAAAAAATATTTCGTTGAGGAAACTTAAAAAAATAAAGGCAACTTTGTTGCCTTAATTCAGTTACGTCCTTTCAACTTAACGTATTTTTAAGTTAAAGCCATGTATATTTGTTTGTTAAGATTACTTGTTGTCAACAGTACTGAATATACTTAATTATTTCAAGTTAAGAGGTCATTTTTAATTTTAATTAGTAATTTCAACTCAATCTAGTAAATATTTATTACTTATAGTTGTATTTTTTAAAACAACTCAAAAAAAACAAATGGAATGCATTCACTCTCATATTCTATGTATTTCCAATGTCCAGTGTTTTTAAGTTATTGCAACTTAATATCTTGTAGTAAGTTTAACTTCATAAGTTTGTCAATTGGATTTTCTTGCCAATTAGGGGAACCGGACGACCAATGGACCAAGAGTCATTTATGGGGAATCGATACTTACTCAAACAATGCTCCAAGAGAGCTTGCCTGTAATTGCTTTCGGCCCGGGGGTAACCAAAACTAAGCAACGTAACAGCCATGGTTATCACGTCGCAGAAACAAGACTTTGTACGTCCCCTACGCGCATGCGTAATTATGCACGGGTCTTCCGGTACCAGTGATTTTAAGTTATTGCAACTTAATAACTTTGAGTAAGTTTTATGCAGTCTGTTCAACTTAAACTGGTTTTGTTCTCGTAAGAAGTAATTTTACGTTGCGCAAAATATTAAAATGTCAGTACTTCCTACTTTACAAAAACTGTAAAAGAGACGACAATATGATTCCAGTAATTATTACTCAAATATAACTAATAAAGTTAACTTGACTTTTAATATTGTTACTTCTACTAATCCAACGTGTTGTTAACACAAGAAATAACAAGTTATATCCACTTGTTAACATTTCAAGTTGGTGTAACGCCATTATAAACGTAAATGCAACAATAACATAGTTTTGTGTAATATTTACTCATTTGTCTTGTTTAAAATTTACTTTAGGTCAGTCTCATTTTTTTGAGTGTACCCACCCCTAAAAAAATGCTATAATGTCATTAAGATGGAATTCATAACACGATTTACTCCTGTGTGAGTGCACTATAGAATAAGAAATAGACATTCGTACAATTTAAGCATGGAACGCTTACGTTAATAAATATTTGGCAATTTATATATATGTAGGTAGTAAGGGGTAGTATATATGGTAATGGATAACATTTTTGGAAATTTTTCTCTAATTATCAAAATATAAATTTGAAACTTTTCTATATGACCCACTAAACACCCAGATACCCAGCTGTAACAGTTTTGAAGATACAGCTATGTCGGAAGTAGCACTGCTGATGAAAAGAAAAAGAGGAATGTTGTCGTTTTGGGGTACTTCTCCCCTAACAGCGAATATGGCACACACACCAAATTGTTCCTCGACAACTATGTCGGAAGTAATGCGCTTCTGACGAAAAAAAGGGCGTGTTCATTTTTGGGTACTTTTCCCCCAGGATTTTGGCATACATCCCATGTTGTTCCTCGGGGTCATATTATCTTATATCTGTTGATTTCAGTAGATAAAGCAAAATTAAAAGTACATGTAGCACTTCTGATAAGAGGTGGTGTGGTCATTTAAAAGGACGTGGTCATTTTTGGGTACTTATCCCGGATAGGGAATTTGGCACAAATCCGAAGTTGTTCCCTGGGATCAAATTAGCTTGCTCTAGAGTAGATACACCGATGTCGGAAGTAGCAATTTAAATAAGGGGCGTGGTCATTTTTAAAGGGGCGTGGTCATTTTTAAAAGGGCGTGGTCATTTGTGGGAACTACTCTCTAGGTGGCGATTTTGACACATATCTCAAGTTATTCCTAGGGCTCAAATTAGCCTTTATCAGTTGAGTTCATTAGTTTGGCTATGTCGGAAATAGCACTTCTGATAATATGGGGCGTGGTCGTTTAAAAGGGTGTGGTCATTTCCGGGTACTTTTCTATCGATAGTAAATTTGGCACAAATCCCAAGTTGTTCCTCGGGTTCAAATTAGCTTATATCAGTCAAGTTCAGTAGATACATGTATAGATATGTCAGAGGTAGCACTTCTGATAAAGGTCGTGGTCATTTAAAAGGGCGTGGTCAGTTTTGGGTACTTCTCCCCGGTAGCGATTTTGGGACACATCCCAAGTTGTTCCTCGGGGTCATATTAGCTAATATCAGTTGAATTCAGTAGATACAACTATGTCGGAAGCAGCACTACTGATTAAGAAAGGGGCGTGACCATCTTAAAAAGGGCGTGGTCATTTTCGGGCTTTTCGCCCCGGATAGAGATTTTGGCACACATCCCAAGTTGTTCCTTGGGGTCATATTAGCCTATAACAGTTGAGTTATCCTCTCCTAAATTATGTGCATACATGTCTAAGCCAGGTCCTCTACTATATGGACAAATTAATGTATTGACCCCTTTCGAACACGTGCGAATATGCCATTTTGGGAGTCAAATAATGCTGAGTCATTGTGAAAGCAATGTGCGTGCGCGTTGTGTGTGTCTCTGGTTAGCGTAACGCGGTTTAGTTCACCAATGAGAGCCTCAGCATAGCGCGTTACGCGCACTATGGACACACACAACGCGCACGCACATTGCTTCCACAACGACGCGGCATTGTTTTACTCCCAAAATGACGTCATTGGCACGAGCTCAATAGCTGCAGTGTACACAGCCTTCATTAACGGGAAAGATTTCTGTGATATTTATAGTGTGTTCGGTATAGAACCGTGCACTCAACTTTTAAAGGTGACGGTCTCGAACAAAAACGGAGAAGTTTCAGGGTTTGCTGAAATTATTAGATGTCAAATGAGTTAGTGAAAAAAGGAAGGCGCAATGTATGAAACTTTGCCCTAAAAAGTCCCCTTTATCTAAAATTCTCTTTGTAATGTTCACCGTAAACTTTACTCTGTTGTAATTAAGGTGGTAATTATATTAATTGAGTGAGTATATCACTGATAGAGTATAACACAGCTGATAGAGCAACTGCCCGTTGTGTCAGAGGTCTCGGGTTCGAATTCCGACGAGGATTTGATTTTCCTATATCATTCTTATGTGTTGTTCTGTAAACTATAATAAGCAGTGTTAATGAAGTGTATAGGTTTTGATTTGACCACAGAAAAAAACCACATGATTTATCATTTTAATTATTTGTATCGATCTTAGACATTGGACATTTTTGTGAGAATAATTGTCATTCGAATCGCCATCGAGATTGCTTTTGATTTGTTGTTATCACAGTTAAAGTAAGTACCGCCAAATTCCCGCCAAATGTAATTAAACGATCACATGCCGACAAAAGGTGACATGCTCAGAAAACGGGTCATTATACAGTATAGGCCTAAGGTATAGATGAAATTCTGCTCAGAATACACGTCGGGAAACGTCCACATCCGAAGGTATTTGATTGGCAACGAAATCGGGTTAATATGGCAGAATTCCGGACCTGGAATTATTAATGTAAACAATTTATCTTCATTGGCTGTAATTGGTGATCAGGCTTACTGCGCGTAGGCCTATATGCCCTACTAAATAGACAGCCGAAGCAATTGGCTCTAAACATCATGGCCGTCGGAAAAAGTACCATTGCAAAAGCACAGGGATATGGTTCAGTGAATTTTAGTGTAGAGAGCCATTGCCTATAGGCAACCAACAAAAGATGACGTATCACTTAGGCAGTCTATATGGGATGAGAAAAAAATATCACATTTGTCAATCCAAAATCGCGTTCTTTCGTGAATTCGAAAGAAACCTATAACTCTGTAATACTACTGGGTCTCATAGCTCAGCTTTTAGACCATTCGGTGTGTTATAGGCAAAACACGGTAAAAACGGGCCAATTTGCTGTTGCTAAGGTATCCCACGCAGGATTTTCAAAAATTCTCCCAAGTTTTCTTAACCTTCACTTATAAACCTCGCGAAAAAAAAATAATAATTGTTATGAAAAACTGACTACTGTATATAGGAAATGTCCTCCAAAATAAAGTCTTCTAAAGTTTTTGATATAAAAGTTTATAGATACACATTCATGTATAAATAACCAGTTTCTATTTTTAATAGTAATCCTTCAGTTATATTTCGAAATATATAAATGATTGAAATAAATAATACATGTTTCTATTTTGAAAATTTAATTTTCGTGTTCCCACAAGGGATGTATTTACATTAACAATAGAGCCTTTACACGGCGGCCATGACGGGGGGCAGTCACATTGTCACCGTGTGTCATGCATGAGTAGGTGCTTTATGGTTCTATTGTTACATCATTTAAATAATGCCCCCTGTCATGGCCGCTGGTGCAGAAGCTCTATACACGTACATGTAGTACTTCTGCGTGAGTTTGTTAGACTCGACTACAATGGTACTATCACAAGTTCCTGGGTCTTAATTCAAGTCACAAGCTACTATTCAAATGAACTCCAACAAGGCATTCTTTTGTGCGTGTTCATCGTTTGCTTCTTGTTACTGGACTTGTGACTGACTTGTGCGGGACTTGACACGGACTTGTGCATCGGCTCTGGACTTGTGATGGACTCGACTATAACCCTGCAGTCTATTCCTTTAAAATAATGTCGTTAATTAACTTTGCAGAACATGAACTGTGTTCTAGCACTTGCAAACAAAAAGAAGACGATTTGTTAATTTTAGCCTCTGGTGCAATAAACTTAAACAAGAACAATGCAAGCAATATCCAATGAGATCAAGCCAGGAGCATGTTTTCAGACGCAATAGAGCTTCTGCACCGGCGGCCATGACAGGGGGAAGGTTTTCTTATTTAAATTATGTAACAATAGAACCACAAAGCACCTATACTCATGCATGACACTTGGTAACAATGCGACTGCCCCCTGTCATGGCTGCCGTGCAAAGGCTCTATTATCAGTTCAACCAATGATTGGCTTTGTCTGCTGACAACCAAAGCCATTAATTGGTTGAATTAGTAATTATGTCAGAAACATGTTTCTGCTCGTGGTCGCGAAAATCTAGCACCTTATATGGCCACAATATCGATTTTTTTATAGCATAGAGGACCCAATTTTGAAAGCACCCAATTTTGTGTCATGGGTCTTTACAAAAGTCACTTGGACTATTTCCTGCCACATTGGCAATGCACAATCTTTGCCGAGTAATCAATGTGTTGATAACCTTTACCGCGACACCTGACGTCATACCTCAGTGCTCTATGTACGCAAACTGTGTGACATGGTTCAGGAAACGCTACACAAATTGTCTTGTCTAACGACATATTTCAGTAACTTTTTTACAAAATGTGGACGGCAACAAAATGGAAAGACTACGATATTTTCGTACTTTTAACAAAGAAATAGCTAGCGTCCTTAAAGGTATTTTGTCTGCTCGGGCCTGATGTCATCACGGGTGCTTTTATGAAAAGTTTCAAATTGTCGCCCTTTTCACCAAGCTTCCAGTCGGTGAATTATTCTGTCCATTTGGACGTCATTTCGTGTCCAAGGTTACCGCCATAAACCAGACGGAAAAGCTCCAAACTTTATTTTTAATGTAGTATATACGTACACTCAGTGATATCTGGTATAGCCTTTACCAGCTTTACTTCAAAGTAACTTGCACCACGTTTTATTGGGATTTCTGTTTCAGGGTTAAGTGGACCCTGAGCACAGACAAAATAGGTATCTCTAACCCCAACACTCCTCAATCCTCCAAAATCACTACGATTTTACATATACTCTCAGTCTGCAGTGTCTATTTGACCAAAACTGAATGAGTAATAATGTAAAGAAACAAAATGCACTTGTTGCAGTGCATTTGTCTTTATGAACGCTGCGCCCAAATGCGGCGTAATGGTTAAATCTTTGTTTTAAACAAAAACTTGGATGAAAATTATTTTATGTGCACTCCTTTTTGTACATTTTGTTCTCAATCAGCATTTTATTTATACGAAGTTACATCGCGTTATCGTCTCTAACATAATTGTAACAACTTTGACATGTTTTGCTATTGGTGCTTAAAACAACCAACACACTGAATTTGCGACCCAAAGTGCGCAAATAGCGGGTTAAAACATTGGGTCCTAAAAACTGTGATTGTCGTATCTAAATGGACCTAATACACGATGACGTCACTTTGTTTTGGCCCCAGACGGTTTGTGGAGCCATAGGAAAGTGCACGTGTAAACAAAATATGACGTCATAATGTGTTAGGTCCGTTGCCTCAACCATCGTGATCCGAGATGATTTCTTGATAAGACGAGTTCAGTAATCTCGCTCAGCCTCTGATGCCTGGTCGATAATATCAGGCGCGTGTACCTCGACAAACATGGGCGGAACTGCACCGTTCCTAACCGAGGAAGCCGCGGCCCCTTGTCTCGG
Organism: Henricia sp. BOLD:AAB3569; assembly: GCA_037783545.1. NCBI lineage: Eukaryota > Metazoa > Echinodermata > Asteroidea > Spinulosida > Echinasteridae > Henricia > Henricia sp. BOLD:AAB3569. Next base: position 1,242,483 of record JBBELK010000454.1, on the reverse strand, counting down.
CGTACTCGTGGTGGATAGCTCCAACATAGTGGCATCGAGGTCAGTGTTAAACGCTGGTATTCGGGTCATTTTCAGCAGTTTGCGAAAGGCTTTCCTGAACTCGCTGTTCAGGGCCGCGTACAGGAGAGGGTTGAGCATGCTGTTCACGTAACCGAGCCAGAGGGTGACCATTTGGAGCGTCAGCGGCGCTACTGCCCCGTTAAAGAGCTTCAGAAATGTAAATAAGCTGAAGTAGGGAACCCAGCAGATGACGAAACAACCCATGATGGTTGCTAACATCTTGGTCGCTTTGTGCTCGTCCACGACGGCTCGATTCCGCGAGGATAGCTCCGAACGCGATGGCTGGGTGCGACGCGTCGACGTTGACGCTGCCGAGGACGACTCGCCGCCGCCTCGCGACGCGTGCCCGTTCACTCGTAAGTTCCTCCGCACGATGTGGTGATGCTGCAGAGAACTCGTTTGGGAGTTGATTATCCTAGCTTGACGCCGAGCTATAAGTAGGATTCTAAGGTACAAACCACACATGACAGTTAGGGGTAGGAAGAATAGAGCAACGCCATCGATCAGACTGTACCACTTATTGGACTCGAGTGAGCACTGGTCCGGGTTTCGGTAATTCTGAACCTTACCATCCTCAGTATTCCAGCCAAGATGGAGCGGTAAGAATGAGATGAAGATAGATACGACCCACATGATGTTAATGATGAGCAGAGCTTTACCCCGGGTCATTCGGTGGGGGTACGCCATGGGGTCCGTTATGGCAACATACCGGTCAACAGAGATGGCGAACAGGTTCAAAATGGACGCCGTGCTAAACATGACGTCACATGACACGTACAGGTTGCACAGGACGGCTCCAAAGGGCCAGTAGCGCCAGACTTCAAAAATGGCGCTGAAGGGAAGTACGAGTATCCCGAGAAGCAAGTCCGCCACAGCGAGAGAGACAATAAAGAGCCCGGTCACGTTACGGAGGCGACGGTTGACGGAGGGAGCCATGATGACGAAGATATTGCCCACGATGGTCATGACGATAATCAGGAACAATACCACGCTGATTAGGACCAGAACGGGCACGGAGCGATTGTTAAAGACAGGCAGATCTTCGCTAAATCCGCTCTGACTAGGAGTGACGAGCGAATGGTTGTAGACCACTGCCATGGTGGCAGATGGTCGCACCACGTAGTTGGCATCGTGTTCATAGCTGACCATCTCGGTAGCAAGTCGATGGGGGTCATCAGCTGTCACACACGTTGTTACAAACAGACATGTACATCATACCACCTCTCCCTGCGATTTCATACTTATGAGCCAACACTCACAACTCGCGCATAAGTTACCCTGCACTTCACAGGGTAGAAGCAAAATATATGATCCCGATTCCCTACAAATGCCCGGCGGGGCTGGCCGGCGTACGCTGTTCTATTTCACCTCACCAACCCTACCAATGCAATGCCATCCTCAGATGAAACAACACGCCCGTAGATTAGCTCTCTGTACCCGCCGTGCTGATGACAATTATCGTGCCAAATGGCAGTCACCGTGTGATCTCCGTTCTCAATCTAAATGTACAATCATCTCGTGGTACACGGTGCAAACACTCATGGTTAACATTTCAGCTGTGCAGTTATAGGACATTGGGTATGGTGCGTTGTCACATCGTTTGAAAGCCAACAGACGCTGGTCCATTTGAGCCGGCAATTATTCACATTTCCACGTCCAGTGGCATGTAACGATTCACGTTGCCATGTCTAGTCTGCGGCTCACGTAAGCAGTCTAGCTGGTTAACTACCAAAGTCCTCCAGAACACGTGAGATCTTGGATCCTGTAGACACAATAAGAAGACACATGTATCATTAATATACCGCACTAAATTGTGTGACCGTGTTTAGAGGCCGGGTATTCCGAGGTGACTTGTAGGGGAACCTTTGGTTGACGACAGGGGGTGCAGTGGCATACGGGACGTAATATTACTTATTGGATTTTCATTGGTACGAACTACTGGCTCTTTGACGTGCGTGGCATACCGCACTCTGTCGGGTTCCGTAACAGTAGCCCAGAGTCTAGTCACGTGGTCCATGCTGGACGCCATTTTGTGTCCAAGGCCGCCGCCATAAAACGAAAGAGAAAGAGCTTTATAAAGAGATTTGTTTAAATATAGTCTATAAATAGATGTCTGACTGTAGAACTGAAAAATGTGTGGAATTTTCGTAGCATTTGCAACCAATTTGACAATAACATATAATATTTTATTCTGAGGATGCCAATTTCTGATTATGCAATCAATTTTTGTAAATTTATTTGTCACACGATACGCCAACAATCGTTGAACACTTCTCTTCATTGCATTGGTTGTTGGACACAAAATGCCGGCAGTAATCATAGGTTGTCGCGCAACTCTCCTTGTTCACGGCTCTGCGCGGCGGTATTCCATTCATTCCACCGTCGTCATGCCACGACTGGGAATTTCAGAATTACAGCCCAGCGTGCATCGGACAATAATGACGAATGGTAAAGTTCGATGTTCGACTGTATATGCCTGTTCTCCTTGGCATGAATTCAAGGTATTGGGTAATCATTTCTATAACGGCATTTAAGTGCTGGTAATAACGCACATATGTCAAATATTCCCTGGTAAATTAGGCGTTTGGGACGAGGGGTGTCGCGTTGCCCTTGTCGCGTCACGTTTTTATGCAGGTGAGATAATTCCATGGTGCTGCTTTATACAGCTGCTGCGTTGCCGATTGTTATGTAATAGGTCTGAGTCAAATTTGATATTTTCTTTGCAGAGGAAAACGCAGCATACCCTTAACGTGTATAATTATCAGTTTTCTGTGTATATTATGTATGGCAGGGTTTTGCACAAGGACAGTGCAAGTTATATGGTTTGTATACTTGCTTGCGGTTCCGTACATTGTTTTTGCCAATTTTAAGAGCAGTCGCTCATCTTTCTATGGTAGTGACAACCAAACCAAAATGTTTGCATTTCCAAGCAGTGTGCAGGATCTTGACATTCTTAGATTATGAACAATGCAAAAAAACACAATATAACTAATTAACATAACAAAAATAACAATACACAAATTAGTACCTGATTATGGGTATTTATTAACTCATGCATTTAATTCGGTATTCTGACCTCCCATTCATTATGCTAATCAGATATGCTAATCATTTTATGAGGTATCTAATGTTATGTTAAATAGTTTATGTATTATGCATTCGATTTACTCGTCGTTCAAATGAAATTCAGAAAATGTGAAAACCAGCCACACGCACACTGAGCAAAAATATAAACGCCCCATGTAAATTATTTATGTAACATGAAATGGGCGACCATAAATGAGCTGATATTGACTTATGATTGTACAAATTGGTTATTCTAACGGACAGTAATCTGCAGCATATTGAACAACAAAATGAATTTTGTATGATTTAATATATTTTGCAACCTCTAAGGCTAATAAAAGTTTCAAAGTGTCACAAAAGTCATGGGGCGTTTATAATTTTGTTCAGTGTACATTCAAATATCAGACATTTCGTCGCCATTGATGCAATATAAACAAGCACTGAACTATACTTGACGGCATCGTGTATTTATCATAGAAAAAAACACGACAGAACTGTAATGTACGGTTTTGTCATGAATTTTTCAAGACAAAAGAAGTTTCCCCTAATTCCGTAAATTCCCTAAGTGGAAATGCGAGGCCGGGAGCATGGATTTGCCGCGTCATTTAATCCAGACATTTAAAGCAACTTAAGTTTATTGTGCCTAAAGTATCCAAAGAATCCCTTGGAGATTTTCTTGGGGGAGGGAGGGGGGCGGGGGGGGGGGGGGGAGGGCGGGGGGGGGGGGGGGGGCGGGGGAGGGCGGGGGGGGGGGGGCGGGGGAGGGGGAGGGGGGTGGTCGGTTAAAGGTATTTGCAAGCATTTGAAAACAAAATGGTATCTTTCCCTCCGTGTTGCAAAATTATTCGTGTAGTACGTTTTGTAGATTGCACCGAATTAACACAGAGTATTGTCGTCGTTTACGCATGCATTATGCACAAGGTGCATTTTGCGGTGCGTTTTAAAGTGCAGGTAAATTAAAGTATATGCTTCTAATTCGGGTGCTATTTAAGCCCATTATTGTAGCTGATCAGCCAAGCCCTATGTCGGAATTGTAAACGCTTAAATAGAGAGGGTTTTATCATAGCATTGGGTTATACAATGATGGCTATTATTGGCAATAACCAATTTGATTTGGGGATGGAAAATTGGTGTTGATATACAGCACTATAGTATAGAAGCGAACGTGCGTGGCGCCAACTTCAAACTTGATTTGAATAATCCGCTGAGGTGCATTGAAGAAATATCGACTATGTTTGCAAAATATCCATTGGGAAAATTACGAATCGATTGTAAACGGATCTGAGCGCAAAGTGCTATATTCTGGAGGACTATAATAATATATAATATTACATTTGGATAAAGTATGGCTATGAATTGCATCCACAACTGTCGCAATTTAGCCTCCATTCGAGACGGTGTAAGGGCCGGGTTCGGTCATTGACTCCAGTCTTTCTGTAGTGAACAATATGGTACTGCATGGACAATTATTAGCCGAAGTAGCATGAGCCAGAGCCAACATGGGCTTTGCGGACTTGACGTCTCGATTTGCGGCTAGTCCCTAATTAGGTCCAACATTTAGATATGTAGCCTGATATGAAAGGGTCGTTAACCAGACCAGAATTACAGTACGATTTGTGTCTGGCCATTTCGAACATGTTGGTTTTATTTGATTGTTCTGTTTTTTACCCCAGTTGTCGGAAGTTTCGGTCAGCGGGTGCCTGGCGTCAGTTGCCCCGGAGGTCCGCGTCTCAGCCCCGTAGGAGATGGTGATAGTTTCCCCTCTGGATACACCAAAACGGGTAAGTGATACCAGAGTCTATGGAGTTTTGTTTTATCAGTTTGTTTTTCATATTTAAAGCAAGAATCAAAGTTTGAAATGTTCATATTATCATTTGCCAAGTCTTAAATGTCTTATTTTCCATGATTTTCCAAAATCGCCTGTTTATAATTGCAAAAAAACACCTCTTGATGTCCTTGACAATAGTTTCGGAGCTTTTGGGTGAACAAAAAAGTTGTGTAAAAAAGTTGGGCAATACCACTTTTTCCAACAATTGGTGTTTAGCTATAGATAAAGTTGGTAAATTTGTTGGAAAATTAACCAATTTGTTGCCGGAAATTACCCAATACCGTTAGGCAATAAAAGCCCAACGGTATCAGTTGATAATTCGACCTTCTTTGGGTAAATATTACCCAGTTATTTTAGAGTGTGTGTTTCAGCGGAAATCATATCGAGGTTATAATTGTGAATTTACACTAATTGTATTTAACAATGACCATGGTGTTAAACTTTAATAAATGAGTTGAAATTACAAATAGGCCTATAGACCGTATCGAATAGCCGCAATTTCGCAGGGCAGTTTCTTTGTTCCTTGAGGACGTGTATGGTTGCACATAATATGTGCTTCCATTGTTGAACGGTTTAAGTAACAAAATGTGCCCCACGAAATGGCGGCTATTCGATACGGTCTATTGCAGGGATGTTTGGGAAGAATATAGCTTTAAAAGAAGGGACACCAGTCTTGTTTAAAGTTATCGACGAGTTTAATCAAAAATATTGCATAAACCTTAATGAGAATCGGGGAATCTTGTTTTCAACGTTGGCAACCCAATTAATTTTGATGATAAACTCTGCAACTATATGTGCTGCGCCATATTTGAAATTTTGAAAGGGATGATGACGTCAACCATGCAACGATTGCATAGATGATGTCAAGATTGATGCCTTGTTTCCCGACTCCCATACGCTGTGAAGTATGTAAAAATCTGTTGTGTCCTGACTCACGCCCTCTCAAGTTCGAGCGCCAAACTGCAAAAGATGGCGACTTACATGAAGCGTACAGAGTTAGGCAACCCTTTGCAAGTGTTATCCCTTCCTTTAAGGGATTGTACTTAAAGTGCCTTGCAATGGCAGAAAATCCATACATTGCGGCATTTTGATAAATGCCGAGACTGGAGGGGCTGTTTGGTTGAGTTGAGCCTTATGAAACCTGAAGCTCATTGCAAACTGCAAGGTCAACTTAAATTGATTACACTTGGAGGGATGAGCGCAATCTCCGAATGGTCTTGGAGTGTCTTGAGGTATTGCGTGCAGACGCTATGGACCACCTGTGACAATTGAACCATTCGAGCTAATAAAATGTGACTATATCATGTACAAAAATAATAAAAGCCAGTCCCGTGCGGTGTAATCGTTATATCAATACAATATGTCATAGCGCTGGTGCCTGAAGGGAGCGATGTACGCACGGTCAGTACACTCCAGCTGGCGCCACTGAGGAAGAGAACTTCGTGGTGACAACTTCTGATAGAAGTCATTTTGTTTCCAACTTTGTTACTATATTTTGTTTCCAACTTTGTATACTATAGGAAATAAAAAGGAGTGCAATGTTTTGTTTTATGGTCTGTGGACACCATTTTGTTTCCAAATTGGTGGAGTATTGTACGTACTATGTCGTAACTCTCCTAATACGGATCTAGACATTTGTGTGATAGTGTGCCCTCATTTCCACAAAGTGTTATAGGCCTTAATTTCGCGGCCGTAACCAGGAAACAGTACTTCTGACGTAATCACGGTTTCGACCAATGAGCAGCGTCAGTTGCAGACATGTGACCGCGTGGCATTTTGGGATACCATTTTGGCAATCTCAACAGTTTTACACATTTCCAGGGAGGATCAAGTTTTTGGGGCACCATTTCTCACAGATCCAGGGCAAATCTCTTTGGAATTTCTTACGTGGAACATGTTTGCCTACTCATGATCTTTCTGTTTTTAAACTAATACAACATGTCCCCATCGGGCTTAGTTATTTTCTTCTACTCGAACAAAAATTGATTTTCAGTTCATTCAATTAACACATTTCTGACTTGTCAATCTTTCTGTATTATCAGAGTCATTGAAGCAATCGCCAAAGGTCACCAACTATCTAAACATTCTGAAGGCGACTTATATTTTTATAATCTGCATCTAGGCATCTTAGAGAAATGTTAAATAGCTCTTTGACAGTCTCGTCCGCCCTACGGCGGAAAAACACACGTCTTAAGCGCGATCAACTGCCAGCGATATACTCAACGCCTCCGTGTAAACTTATCATGTGTACCTATCTCTCACAACGCTCACAAAAGGCATCATTGTGTGAAAAACACCTGTATTTTGTCTCATTCTTTAGTCCTACGCGACTCTTCGTCTCCGGTCAAACCGTATGTCTAACACGCGCCCAGGGGAACGAACGCAGTGACATTTCCTTTTTGGTACGATATTGCGCTCCTTGAGGCGTTCCGTGGTTTTATCGAAGGAAACGGAGGCACGCCATCTTCAGGTTTCATGAAAGATACCAGGGAAAAATTATTTTCTTGGCTAGAAAACATCACATTGTTTAAAAATAAGAATGCAAGGACGCAAATTTGCATATTCCGTATCTTCGCAAATTGATTAGTACCCTCTTTTTCCATTTATACATTTACGATTGAGGACCAATTTTAGAATGTTACGAAGAAAATAGGTATAGGCTATTTTTAGAGCTCTGTGAAACTTGAAATACCCAGACATGCATATTCGTGGGGTTTGACATACCTGTAAAACCATGAACCAGTAACGATTGCAGCTCTATTCCCTTTGGCTTCAAGGTAAAATACACGTCGGAAACAGTTGCTGGTAGTATTGTTAATTTACTGTGCATGGCCGGCCCATCACGCGTATGTGAATTTAAGTCGGCAGATGTTTATATTTTAAATGGTAGGTACATTCATCATAGCAACTTGCTAAAATGTTCAACTCTGTAGTATTATTTTACCTCATGAAATTTGCCAGACTGTTTTCAAAACAAGGATAAACTTTGAAAACAATAAGTATACTGATGTCCCTATTAATTACATGTAACTCAACGGGAACTCACACCAGAATATCCCCTAAGCGAGCATTTCATATCCATCCATATCACGTCTTTCCCCATCACCAGTCCGAATCTAGCCAATTCTCAAACGTGCACATAGCATCAAATCTATCCATTCGCCCTATCTGATTGAATTTCCCAATTAATTATCTCCGAGAGCCGCTTAATACTCAAACACGCGCCGAGGGAATTGAAGCTAAAACTGGCAATCTGTGAATTTCCAGAGATTGTCGCGTATAGCTGACACTGGCATTTATGGAGAAATTGGAATTGATGTGGCCATTTAGACGCTGTGTTTACTTTGAATAAAGCCTTTTGATATTTCAAAAAGAATCACGCCATCGGTTGACAAGCAAGGTTGTATAGTTTACACAGAAACATGCAGCACTCGAGACAAGACATAGAGTTGAAAATCTTTATACAATTTTTTTTTTACAAAGGGACGACTTTTAACGGTGACCGTGATTTGCATTCCGAATGTTGATAATGAAAACTTTAGAAAATGGCACAACACCAGTTGGCGGCACTTGTGGAAGGGCTATTCTGATTGGTTGTACATGGATAGCATACTGTGAAAGAACCAATGAAAGGTTCTCTTTGATATTGTAAACTTGTTGATTAAATTTGTAACGTAATCCCTTCTTTGTGAATGTGAACATTTTTAATTTTGAAATAAATTTTTTTTAATTAAGCCTTTATTAACAAGTATAGTAACTAGACTTATTTTCAAATGTTGAAATTTCAAAATAATCCAATTTTTTAAAAGGTTAGACGAGCTGAATAGTGTGTTATATTTGGCGTATTGTTATAGTAATTGTCTTGTTAAATAAAATCAAACATTGATTTTTGGATTTGATATTAACCGTGCCACTCGCCGAACCTTTTAAAGTGTTAATTCAACCATGATCGCAAATACGCAACGCAGCAAACAACCCGTTTTTTAAATTTTGTTTTATTAATCACAGTCCTGTAAATATTAGCGGTTGGCATGTTTCGTGTAGCAAACACTTGATGTTTGCAAACAAACCGGAATCCGCGGTAATGTGTAAATAGCTTGTTTGAAGAGTGACTTAGCTGCGTGTTTCTTCCCGCGCGGTGTGATGTCAACGGAGCATCGTGTTCTGTTTATCTTCAATTTGTCAACCTAATTGATGACGATCGGGGAGATTGCCTTTCTGTTAGTACTCATTTTGGACCAATCCCGCAAATCTTCTCCCGGCTGTTAAAAATACACTGTTGCTGCAGCATCTGGAGACGGTCCCAATATATGGCAATGATTTTGTGTCTTTTGATTGGTGCATTGGGGATGAATATTCATACTATAGGGCCTATATAGCGCCCTCCAAGAGTTGTTTAGGGCCAGCAGTAAATCTCCGATCCTGGAAGTAGAAATCAGTTTGAAAGGTTAAAATGTATTTTCTGGATGACTGCACAATCTCAGTCAACGTTCATGTGAGGCTCAGTTGTGCCGATTTGGCATGACTTTGTGTTTTCAGGTACAGATTAAAGGCACAGGCTCGTCAGCAATGCGCGCCCGCCAATTTCGTGCTCGAAACACGCACCTTTATGCCTTTGCTATGGAGCTGCGTATTGCGTGGCACACATATTCCTTTCGGTCATCTATACAAATTGACCCGTGAAGATCAAATCAATATCTTTTAGACAGTCGCACACCATTTACCTTTTTAGATGTTTGTGTTATAGGCCCTATACTTCCCTTAGAATTTATGCCGCAGACGCATTCTGCATGATACGTTCCCGAACGTCCGCAATAGAAATTGGTTTGGCTTAAAGTTTCTTCGATGATATAGATTAACAGGGATGTCAGAGTTCAGGCAATTGCCTGATTTCAGGCTTTTTCATTTTGTTCGTCTACGTCTGTACATAACTGCATATGTTTATACACATTTCAGGCAAAAGTTCCTGAGATTTCAGGCCAAATTTTGACCGTCAACTGACATCTCTAAGATTAAGAATTTGGGTTTGGGTGAAAGGGTAAAACAAAATTAATTTACACAAGCGAACGAATTTAGAAAGCTTACGTGTCTCTGTAACGAAAACTTCGGGAATTGGAGATACAAGCCTTTTTTTGAAACGGGCTTCACATGTACGTACGTATATGCGCTTACGTTCATATACATGTACGTACGCGCACATGTACGTTTGCGTCATAACCCTGTCGATTAAAAAGCAGGGCCTGCCTTTTATAGAGCACTAAAGTGAAACGTCACCCTTTGTGTGTTGCCATGGTTTTTGGGTCTACACTAAAACCAGTGAACTGTTTCCCTGCGCTTTACCAATGGGCGTTTCAGATTACCAGCGAATGTTTAGACCCAATTACCATGGCAACTGACGTCACACTTTAGTAGTCTATTATTTATTGTTTTTAATCGACAGGCATTAATCCTTAACTGAATTTTACGTTCTTGGTACCAAATAAAAGCCGATAACTTTTTATAATCTAGAAAAATAGCAATTTAACTTTTAAATATTGTTTACGCCCAAATCGGCCTAAACACGGACAGTCCATCTTTAAGTTGATGGATATTCATTTTCGATCGTTTATAAAAATTGAATCAATCCATACATTTCACTTAGTCATATAGGTTAAACAAAACCGATGTGTATGGCAATCACTCTTGCAATGTATGCCGCGGACGCTATTCTTAATGATTAAGGTCTCTAACGTCCGCAATAGCATTTGCTGTCCAATGGCGCCATGCATGTGGCCTCCATAATTGATACGTAGCAAATTGAATTTTGATTGTCAGTCGGCTCGTTGTGGCAGAGTTTGTGCTTCTGATTTAATGTGTTGAATAATTTTCCGCATCAGAGATTTTTGTTTTTCTTAAAAAGGTCGTAGCACGTGTATACATACATCTATGCAGGTTTTAGGGGGAGATGGCTTGGCTTACATAATGTGATCAAACATGTGTGCGTTCACTCAATGATTTAGGAGCTAATGTTTATTTTGCGATGCACTATTACAGAGAGTTCGGCCTGAAATATTCATCGGGTTGGCAGATTTCAAATTAGCACTCTTAGCCTCGTTCCAGATCCTTAGCCATTATTACGTCATGCGTCTATTCATTTGTAAAGTTTATTACAAAAAGCACCGAGACTCGTTTTCGATGACAATTAATTTGAAATTTCTATATACATGTATACAGTCTATAATATGGGGATACAGAGGATACAGATATGCTGACAGCTGATCAAAACGAATCCACATCGGATGCTTGTTACGTCATTGTGCTTATGCTGAATTTGACGAAGATAAAGGAACCGCGGGATATTTGCTGCCACCAAGCGCCTTAAAAGTCTTCCGTTGCGCACAGAGACCTTGGCTGCGTTCCAAACACGCGAACGTTGCCAACGTTCGCCACTGGTTACAGTGCTTTTGTGCACTAGTCTATAAAAGGCGGGTACCAGTTGTTGGCGAACGATGCGAACGTTTGCAATGTTCGCGTGTTTGGAACGCAGCCCTGGAGTTGTGATGTGGGCACAGGTATTATTTGGTGGATTTGTGGGCGATGTATATAATGACTTATGGGCCTTTTTCCAAATCTCGACTTAGGCTCAGGCTTCGGCTCCATGTAAACCCTATGGAGATGGAGACGGAGACGAAGCCGAGATTTGGAAAAGCCCCATGATCTCCTTGCTACAATATATATATTGCAAGGACACCGTGTAACCAGACTCCCTGTATTACGCGTACCGGAAACATTCTGCGTTAACAGAAGACGACTGTCCACTAGCTGACTGTTGGTGGTTATCACAAATAAATACCACAGCGCCTGTACCGTTTCCTTTTTTCCCTCACTCAGTCGCTCTCAAGGAAATATACAGGCCTGTTCAATCATTGACTTGCGCTGCTTCTAGAACTGAGCCTTGTTGTCGCTCTTGAAAACAGCGAAGGACACGGGGCATTATAGTTTTTGTTTAACCGTCTTCCGTGTACTTTCAGCCCGTAAATAGAACGAGAGATGAACATTGGCAACCGTTGGGAAATCACTCGGAGTGCATTAGCGGCCAGATTGGTAACGAGCATACAGCTTGACACATTTGCCCTTGAATCTTTTATGTTCCCTGACTATGGAAGACGTCAACAAAATGGCAAATTAACCTTCTCTCGTTGCAACAAAGTACATCTCGTAATGGCAGAGCGGGTGTATGTTTTATTACAAGTGACATTTTGGGTTAATGCGAATGACAATGGGCTTTCAAAGATATACCAAACATGAGGCCTTAATGGTTTTCACACTGAAATGGTATAACAGTGCTTCCCGGCCATATTTGACCACTTCAAAGCCATATGTTTTTTTTCCCAGCAACCTTAGCCACACCACTATAATTATGAACTACATGTATGTGCCTTAACATTAATAGGCCTACTCGGTATTTTTCGCGCCGCATGATAATCGCTATACGATTACAAGTGGCCATCTTAAGTGTTTATGCGCAAGCTGGCCACTCATTACACGAATCACTCCAAATGATAAGTGACTCTGGTTTGTTTTGTCAAAGCGAAGCATCACAACACATTGCATTCAGAAAATGTAGCCCTCTTGAAACTGGAACCACGTTCTCGTAGTTATAGAATTAGAACACTCCATACTCCGCACACCCTATAAAAGCTTGGATCTATCCCAAAACGTAAATATAAAAGCATAAACAAAGTCAAATGCGCGTTCGTTAATCAAAAGAAAGAATCGTTGAAATGCCGAAATTTATTGTTATCTATTTTTTTATTATACTGCGTCCACAGTTGGAAAATGATTCCCATCCGGTAGAAGCCTGCCTCGCTCAACCCCGAGGCGAGTTGAACTAACAGATTTATCAGCGCTCGTAAATGTGAAAGAAAAGTGCATTCTCCGCCCGTTTGATCAAATAATATCGGAATTATACATGCCCAATAGACACACGATGCTCCCCGAGCGTTGACAACGCGTCAAAGCCAAGCCTCTGCACGCTAAAATCAAATCACCTGTTCTCGCGCATTTTCACGGAAGAAATTAAAGTGTTTGGGATTTTGTTAGCCTGTGTCTATTTTCGATATGAATTTTTGGAGCCACTCCCCGCAAAAACCAAACAACTCAAAGTTATAAAAGGGAAGACGCGCAAAGTATTTTACTATATCAATGCGCGCAGCGAGTTGGTGCTGTATTGTTTCGCACCGTAGAAAAATAGTACCTACTTGTGTATATAGCGTCATTTTAGGCACCTCATTGGGTGATCTGTGTGCGTGCGCGTCGCGTGTGTCTTGCACGCGCAACGCGCCTCATTGTTTTGATTAATGAAATGTCTTCGTTTGACATCCAAAGTAGTGATAACATGGGGCTTTTCCAAATCTCGTCTCCGTCTCCGTCTCCTTCTTCGTCTCCGTCTTCATGTGGTTTACATGGAGCCGGAGCCGGAGCCTGAGCCTGAGCCTGAGCCCAAGTCGAGATTTGGAAAAAGGCTCATGTGTGCGGTCGGTCGAGTACACTAATGCTTTACAGGCAGATGTGTTCGTCAGCGCGAAACATTGTCGGAACAATAATATTTGTCATTGTATATCGAGATTTTGACTCTTTGTGAGATTGAAGCTGGACGAGCGAGGAAAGTAATATTAAAATTCCCCCAAGATCCTCTTGCGATCGATTCCAATCGTTTCCGCTTAGCAGATTCCGCAAACATGATTAAAAGTGCACAGGGGTGTTACAAATGCTCACGACTGTCTAGTTTGAGTGCGGTGCCTTTTCACCAGTTTTTGATTTTCAAAGCCGCGTGTACATAGGCGGGCCCTCGTCATAATAAGCCGGCATCCACACCGGCAAATCTCTTATCTTGTGAATGTGTCACATACTAGACGATGGGAAAAATAAATCCATATTGGCTGGAGCGGCTTGCGTATTAGACAGGGGTCGATGGTTTGTCAGATTTACATCGAAAAGCCAAATGCAAAAGGCATAGCCAGTGCAGTGGCGCGCATTGTATAAGAGTGATACATAAAAAATATGAACACACCTTGTACAAAATATATACAGTCCATTCACCGAGTTGGATTCCTGCACTGGGTTGTGCTGCATGTGTTCATGAGCAAGCCATTTCGCAATGAATTCCTAGCCCCCAACAAGAACAAAGTGCATGGTTACTTTGGGAATATGGTTCGGGATAGACTGGCAAGGTTCGTAAACGCACAAGTTGAGCACGCCACTGAAATGCAGGCGACGACTGAAATGCGTGGTGACGAAACACGCGCACGGCGAACGCACAATTTACCGCAACAGAAATGACATGTGATCTTGCGCGTAAAGCGTTCAGCATTCGCAGAAAATACGCGTGTTTAAAAACGGTAAAAAAGTATTGAAAAACAGACTAGAATTGTCCTACCCTTCCGAGACTGAATTTTACAGGTTGCAAGTCTCACCACCCGTTTCATACTGGCGCACCGGAGCCGCGCCGAACTAAATTATCCCATATATTTGAATTAAGTTCGACGTATGAAACAATTTGGAGCGACTTGGTTCGCCAGAAGTCGAAAGATCGACTGTTCCATTCTGAAGAGCGACTTGGTTTCAGACGTCGATCTTTAATGTGTGCACGGCTCGCATTAAGAACGCCTGTCTGAAACCAAATTTTAATCGGAGCGACTCGAGTCGCTCGTAATACAATTAGTTCGGCGCGACTCTGGTGCGCATGTATATGAAACGGGTGTAATTTGAAATTTGGCAAACACAAATTTTGTGTTTGCCAGCTTCACGAAAATGCCCAGGCCTAAAACGCCAAGACCAACTAAACAGTTAAGCTAGATGCAATGCAGACACGCTTAATCCACGGCATACAATTACAAAGTCACATCTTCCCTCGATTGTATTTCCACAGTCGGCCCACGTTTGAAATCCAACCTTTTCAATTAAAATTTCATTAAGACAAAAATGCTGCCCATTTCCTTCCCCGCCGAGAATCTTGCACGTCCCGTGGATGATGTGGGTCTCAGATAGGATCCGAGACGTGCGTCTTGTTACCGAAGATGTCATATATAGATCACCTATATATAGCCCCCTTTAGACCCGTGCCAAACCCCCCTTTTCCCCCCAAGCAGGGTTAAGACAGACATGTTTCGGAGATGTTCCGTAGCCGCGGATTTGCAGAGAGGATTAAAGACAGTTTCAGTTTCTGGAAATAGAATCTGCATTCCGTGATTCGGAATTGCGGCGACGAAGGTTTGAATTTCGGGTGTCGGTGACGAGAAACGTTGAGTTGAAAACCGTAATCTCCGATGGCTTGTGCCCATAAAATTAACGATTAAACTTGCAATGAACGTGGGTTGATGATTTACAACCCAAGTGGGGCGTGTATTGTTAGCATTTTGCGATTGATCTTCCAAGGTAATTGGTTTATTGTTTCATTTTACGGCTATATTAAATGCTGTTTTACCTAATAAAATACCGACGTGTTCAAAGGTTAATGCTTCTGTATATAGATGGACACAATAACCGTAGCACACACTTTATAAAACCCTCTTTTCCTGCAGAAATGTAGCGGAACAAATAATAAATCATGCTTGTTGAGATTGCTATATCAAGATTTTGTATGTGGTTTTATGTGCTCATAAGGTTTTGCGTCATTGCAGAACGAGAGGCGTTTGACATTAATTTTTAGGAAGTGGTTTAATTTGTTTCCTTTTCCTCTTTCAGGTTGGATCAGGTTCTAAGAAAAAGCACTGTTTCAAGATTGCGTTTTTAACCGGGTTATGACAATTTCTAATTTGCTTTAAAAAGAGAACGATACCGCAGTTCGCGCCTTTTGTAAACATATTTCGTCCCGCCACAGGGTATTCACCGCGCCCCAGAAATCCCGCCCCACAATCTTCTATACTAATTTGTTGGGTTTTTGTTTTTTCAAGCGACGATTGGAGGACGCGACCGACAAGATTTTCGCCGCCACCTGTCCAGTAAAAACCCGTCACGCGTGCACATGTTACTTAGCTCGCGGCTGAATATTCCTATACCTCTTGCCCTTAATGCAATCAGACGAGATGGGTGTTGAGTAGCGGTATCGTGTGAAACAAGCCGCCGGGAAACAACGTCATGAACCCCTCCAAAAGATAGCTATCGCCCGCCCAAATGCGTTTTAGCGGCAAAACGGGGGTGTTTTAGACACTTGATAAAAAGAGCCCATGGATTCGTGCGATTTAGATACAAAGATTTATTTTTTGCCCCGATCGCTTCACCAAAAACCTCAATTCATAGTCACGTTTTCCATATTTACCAGTCTGGTTGTCATAAATACGTTTATCTGCATGCAGACGAGTGACATTGTGAACTATCCTGTCAATCACGCTGCATGATGTATTGTAATTTTCGAGAAAAATGAAATTCATGTAGGCCTATTCATTTCTGAATAGTCGGGCGATCATCGCTGGAAGCATCCAAACTTATACCAAATTGAGCCAGAGAACTAGACAGAAAGTAATTACCGCATTTTTTCCCTCAGTTTTTTTCTGAGCATAAATAAACACGTCATTTTATGTGGTATTTCGAGGTAGGGAGGGAGGTCTTGAAAAATTAATATCCGCTCTGTAAAACTGTGAAAATGTTGACATCTTTTAGACGGCCCACTGACGGCACCAAACTAGGTCGAATAAATGTTAAAGCAGATTGGTTCAGCAGAGTACATTGGTTGATCCGCAAGGCCATTAAATATAGACCTATCAGTCTCAAGTCTAGTTTCCTTCTCGCAATTCTCCGATGCTTTCTTCCCAACTGCTAAATTAAGTCCTGCATATATATACCTTTCCAGCAAAAATCACTCAACAACTAAATTCGATTTGAAATATACACGCGGGTATAAATGGCACTCGTACTAACGTCAATTCCATCAAACGACGGAGCGACCGCTGAGTTCCCGCCAAAATTTCAGACTACATGCATTTTTGACAGATTAACTATAGGCAAAGATCCGTCCACTTTGCTTTCCAGGGGAAAGATTTCCCCAAAGGGTTGAAATGTCAATGCATACAGCGTATTTAAGCTGCACGTAGTGACAGCCGAACGGTCTGCGCAGTAAATAGACATTGCGGAACGGGAGGTATGTTCGCGTTCGAATGTCGCGTTCGATTTGGTTCGCGTCGCGTTGACTGCACGACGGGGACACAGCCTTGTCAGCTTTGATACCGTTCGTTGTTTGAAATGTTTCCGTTTTCAATGGTTTGTATATTAGCGGATTGGCGTAGCTACTTAATGGCGGTGTGCAACAGACAGTCGATATCCCCTTGGGTGGTTAAAGGAGTTTGCAAAGCCATTTTGACCACGCATAAGCTTACCTTAAATAATAAAAGGCATATGAAATGGGATATCTAACATCACTTAAAGGTATAATATACATGTTTAGTAAACTGTTAAGAATGGCGTGATTTCCACTGGTAAGTGAAAGCTATAGGTCGAGAAAACAACCTTGTAGACATTTTAGCCACATAGATGCAGTAATACTTCAGAAAACATTAAAAACCCAATCATGCATGGCGATCTTTGGAGATTTTTAATAGTTTCGTAATTTTTCTCATGAATAGGAGCACTTCAGACGAAATAATTTCACGGGATGAATCCTACCATTACCATCTTTATAACAAGTAAGCTTTTAGATAATAATTCAGACATTTTTTCGAGGGTAATTACCAATCCTGTATATGTATTACCTTTAAATTCGTGCTTGGCAATTATTATTTCCCAACCGTAAAATACTAGCACCCAAATTCAGAATATTGCAGTTACTTTAGTGTGACTTTAAATGGCAGCGTATACCAGTCAAACGCAATACAAATGACATGAAATTTTAGATGGTAACCTGTTTTACTTTGCCAAATCTCCACAATATAATTTATATGGATCTTATTAAATCCTAATTTTGAGAAAATAAAACCTTTCTCTTGTTTCCAAGTCGGATTTCAGCTTAATTTGGCCTATTTTAGTAATTTTCATAATATTGACCGAATTGTATCAGACGAAGAACAGGCCACATTTGCACCTAAATTTTATGGCAAATTTCCCCAGAGGCTGTCATTGCGCGCAGCAGAAAGCTAAACTTGCATTGCGTGCAAAACAAGAATATTTATATCTCAGAGGAGACAGGAAAAGGTAATTTATTCATCCCTCCAGAACATATCTCGATTTTGGTCATTTCTTGATCAATCGATAATTTTCTTCTTTCAAAAAAGGACGTGGCTTGGTTGTCAGTAAACTGCGCCCGAGGCTCCAGGTGTCTTTTCGCCAATTTCACATATGCGTCGCCATGGCAACCGCTCAAGTCTAGTCTATTGAAACAAAATTACAAATCAGCCCGCCGAGAAATCGGAACTTGCTGGCCTTTTTTGACCCGAGCGGAAAATATAGGCCCAATATAAAAATCTTGTTTGTTTTTGCAAAAGCGTTTTGTATAGTAGGTCTACCAGAGCATTGTGTTTATCCTTTGGTCGACGCGTAACCGTTTGTACTCTATTGTAACTTAACCTCAAATAAATATTAAAAGTTTTTAAATATGTAAATTAAAAGACAATGTCAACGTGTGTTGAGGTTTTTTTATGGAGACGTGTCTGTACATCTTCAATATGTCGTTCGATATGAAAGCAGAAGAGGTACTAAAATTATTGGTAACATGATATGGTAAGTCATGTCTCTGGCGGAACTAAATATATCTGCTCTGGAATTCATGGAATTTTATTACCATTAAGATTAATTTATTTTATTTTTCAGATATTCGTTATTGAGTGAAATTGTTAGAAATGTAACTAGAATCGTTAAAATATTTTGTGTCTGAAATGCCGAAGCGTCTCTTTTTCGAAAAAGACGGTTTCAAATGCACTACTCTTGGACAAACTTTTCGTGCACTCGTTTCCTATATGTGCACTTTAGAGGCCCTGAGATGATCTGTTTTTGAGCGATTCTGCGAATAAAACTATTATAAATCGAAAGAAAGACATCAACAAACTCATCCGAAGAAATTTCAGCTTTGTCACATGTACCACGTTTAAAAAAAACATGAAAACCCATAGGCCTATGCGTTTTTCTGGTCTTGGCGGGGTGTTTCAAATATTCGTTCTCAGTTGATCGGGTACTGTGTGGCTTGCGTCATGCACTCTGTGGCGCACATACTGCGTGTGCGCGCGATCCATAAAAATGCATCGCTTTGGAACACGCACACGGAGTACACAGCGCCCATGCATTTTGGACCGTGTAGATGCGAACCAAAAATAAGTAAATCGTTTGCAAACGATCTAAATAATTTCATCTTTACGGATTATTTTCTGGTAAAATTATATCATTTTGAGCGAAAACCTTTCATTGGATAGTTGCTATTAATACAATCTTTACTTTCAGAACTTTTCCCCTGTAAACTCGTTGATTACTTTTTGGGGTCATTGCAAATGATCCACTGGGCCTTTAAGTCAACAGATTTGAATGTGTGCAACGCGCGCAACGCGCGCAACGCGCGCAACGCGCGCAACGCGCATGTCTCCTCCAATGATATGCGCCGTCTCCCAAACTGGCACTTTGTGTATGTGCGTTTTCGTTTATAAATGCACGTATCCCTTGATTCGATTAATATGGATTGGAGACACATTTTTGCCCGAGGGATTCAGCAGTAGGTGACGGGCTTAATGTAATCTAGGATAGCTAGAAGCTTCAAAGTTGTGCACCGGAAGAAGCGCCGTAAGCCTCGTCTTGTCTGGCAAAAGTCAACGTACTATATGACAGGTGGGTCGGTCGGTGTCTGATGGTGGCGAAGATATAATCCTCGGTGCTTAGATATGACTAAGCTTCCAGTCGCACGTGGCGGCGTGTAGTTTTCAAATTTCGCGGGCATTATCAATCAGGCATGAGCGTCACGCATAAGTACTAAAGACAGGGTCTCGTTTTGGTGCAAAAATTTGTGATAATTTAGCTAATTTCATTTTTAAAATTTGTTTTAAAACTTTTGTTTTCTGAGATGACCGTTTATTTTCCATATAATTAAATTTGGCTTCAAAGAACAGAACATCAAAATCGAGCACTCCAAACATTAAAGCCACAATTTCGAACGTGCAAAGATTCCAAATTTGATTGCACGGGTGGCCATGGCAGGGGGAAATCACATTAGGGACCATTAGAAATGGTACGCGTACGGGAAACGTGTGCGGCTTGCAAAATCTGGGTCGTTATATCACAATTTTACGTGGCTGTTCAAGAAATGTGCGGATGTGTACATGGTTATATTAATGTAAAAAGTCACATTACCTATGCTGTGCAGACAAAATAACCGCGCAAACTGTTGGTACAACCATCCAGTTTTTCCCAGCCGCATACGTTTCCCGTATACGCGTACCATTTCTAATGGTCCCTATTGTCACCGTGCGTCATGCATGAGTACAGCACTTTGTTGATCTATTGTTACATCATTTACATATGAAAACATGCCTCCTGTCATGGCTGCCGGTGCAAATGGTATATTACTGGCACTTGGCGTTGGTTTGAAAAGTAAATATAACCATAATACCGGCAATATTTGTAGCGCGTCTTTGAGCTTATATTTAAAACAAAATAGTCATATTATCAGTGTTTCCCTATGACGGCTTCAAAAACATTCACAGATGATTGTAAAATCCTCAGCAGTATCTGCATGAATATTCAAAAAGACACACTGTCGATGCGTAATCCAATATTTTACAAGTGTGTAACACGAAACCAACTGAATTCAATTTCGCGAAAGTCAGACGGCCAAAATATGATTTGTACTTCTCATCAGAGTCATTGTTATTTTTCACGTCTGATTTTTTTGGGGTGGGGGGGGGGGGGGTATTTCCCTCGCCAGATCTTCGTATTAATTTTTTGGTTGCAAAACGAGGATAAACAACCAGGATTTCTTTCTCTCCTTTCTATTTTTATTCGCGTAACCCGGTGACGTCTTACCGTACTCCCGTTACACACTCAAAAGATGTCTTCAAGTCACATTCTCCTTAAGTAGCACTCGTCGGTGCGACTTCATTTCATCACATTCTGGAACACGCCGGGTTATTTTTGGTCTCTTTTTGTCTTTACTCTTTATTCTCCTTAAGTAGCACTCGTCAGTGCGACTTCATTTCATCACATTCTGGAACACGCCGGGTTATTTTTGGTCTCTTTTTGTCTTTACTCTTTATGAATGTTATTTCACGATCGTCGAATCACAAAGTCAACACGGCGCGTAGTAATGTTTGGGATCATTCTAAAGTACGGGGTACCCGGAGGGCCGGAATATGGCGCGGTGAGACACGGGGGAGAATCCCCCCCCCCCCCCCCCCCCCCCCCCCCCCCCAATCATTCCTCCCCCCCAATCATCCCCGGGACTTCCTAAGGAATAAAACCGCCCACAGGCTTCGTAATTACTCCACCATCCCCAAGCATCTTTAACCCGGACAAGTGGTGGTGCATATACACAGGAATTATAGCACCATAGTCTGCCGTACACGAGTTAAAGGGAGGTTGTATACTTGTATACCGTTTGCAAAGATTCGAAAACCAAATAGCCGAATTAATGCAATATCGTATTCAATGTATGGAAGATTACAATGTCAAGATTCTGTGTTTAACAAAAAAAAGAAAATCGAGATGTTTTTACATAAAAATGTCTTTCCTCACATACAGACGCACAGCAGGCTCCCTGGCCTATAAGATGGCCACACCATGTAAATAAATATATTCGAAATTGAAAAGAACTATAGTTAACATTTTGTATACGAACAGCGCCATATCTGGCTGTTTGTCCCTGAAAATGGCTTGAATTGCGTTCATGGGTTATCTATATTCAATAAAAATCTATAAATGTGGAGAAATTAAATGTCACATAAATTGGACGAGGCAGTTTTCGACGGAAAAAAAGTCAGGTGTTTCTGACAATGGTTGGTCGATATCATTGATTATTGGGGCCTGTTTGTTGCGACCATAACATAACCATGCAGAAACATTGTTTTTGACAGAAACATGGTTTGACCAATGAACAACTTCTGTTACCGACGCCCAAAACTGCCCATTGGTTGCTAATTGGTTGATTTCGCAGTTACGTCAGAAACATGTCTCTGGTTGTGTTCACGAAAACAAGCCCTGGAGATTATTGTAAACATGCCAATAATTACATGTAGTCACAGTTTTCATCTTCTAAAGCTGTATTGTGTTATTCATTGAAACATTGTCCAGACGATATTTCAATTAAAGGTCTGATATTTCATGTGCACCAAAGCGTTGATTCTTGTGTACAAGACAATGCTTCAGTTGACATCACCATTTCGTACTAGAGCGTATTATTTAGGTTACTGGCACTAGGACACGGAATCTAAGAACTATTCCACCAGCCAGACATATAAATCCCTTCTTTTAATTTAGCGGACCGAGAATTCTCATCCTATTAATTACGATGTTACAAGGTGCGACGAGCTTTGAAGGGCGAGGGTTGTGTGCAGTATGCATGCAGAGTGCGCGTTGGAGTTTAAGACAGGATTATAGATGGTGTCCCTGGGCAAAGCAAAATCCGGATTTCCTTGGGTTTAATAAGCGATCGGGTCGAGTAATGATGGTCTGTCAGGGGGAAAATTATGGGGGCAAAGATTCTCTGTACCTCAACTTAGAGGAGATTGTGAGTAGATAACACACACTAGTCAGCATCTTAAATTGAATATGTGGGATTTAAAGGCCACGAAATATGATTTTTATTTGTTAAAAGATGATAGTTTTACATGGTCCTGTCAATTTCATGCACTGCCGGTAACAGTTGTGAGCTAAATTTGTACGTTTTCTGTTTTTATGCTGATGCGAATTTCCATATTCATGAGTACAGCTGTGATGTCATCACCTATACAGCAGTGGAATCTCCATGCATGGACAAAGATTGACATTCAAGGATTTTATTTTTGTAACAAACATGCAAATGTTTTCTACAGAATCAGATATATGCAGATAAGTACATTTATCGCTTGGGACTAAAGAACACTGGACGGAAATGTGTTGACGAAAATAATTAAAATTTAGACGTCTAATTGATCTTGTTTAAGCCATTGCCTTTTGGATAAAGGCCAAACGTTGTGGAGAATTAATAATCTGACTTTATACCATTTGATAAATTGCCTGTATACGCTATACATATTGGTCTTTCACTGTTTTGTCTCGTATTCTGAGCGGAAGGTACGTATGACAATTGAAGAAAACATGATACCCGAAACTGGAAACAAAAATCTAGAACCATGTTTAGATATGATCTGGATTTAACTGCATGTGCGTACATGCCCCGATCGGCTCCCACGGGTTTCTGGTTGCATATCAAGATAACGCAGCGATATAGCAACACCTAGTACTGCATAGAGAGAATATAAGTTTCTCACGGGAAGAAATTTGAAAATTCAACGATGGTTGAAAAACTGCGCCCGAGGGGGGAATATTCTAAGCAGGTCCTCGGCCTCCCCGAGGGCCGAGGGCAAGGTACGGTATCGTCTTGAAGAAAGTCAAAAACAACATGTAAATTGGCAATGAGGAACGAAAGGACACGGTGAGGTGAATATGCATGCACCATTCGGATCAACTCGTGAAGGAAACGTCCGTGTGATAGGGATCTTATTAAGGCAGATGAGTTGATGAAATCATCAGGGATTTGGGCACGGGTCATGGTTGACGTCGCCGGTTATAGTTGGCTGCAGTGATACTCATTTGATTGTTTGTTAAAGCCCGGTGGACTGCTTGCAAGCAGTTGAAAACAAAGTGTCCAAGTAATTGTGTATAACATCTTATTTAAAGTATAATATTACAATGTCAAACACCACATTTATTTTCTTTTGCATCAACAGAGCTCAACTTTTATGAAGAATGCATCTCCATGAACCAAGAGTATATTACAGAAATATGTGTTGTGTTTGTCCTTTGGATTTGTTTGTGGTTTTAAATGTGTTTGTCAACAAATTTGAAATGTGTTAAAAAGAATTTGTTACAAAATATTTTAAATAAGCATGTGCACGTCAAAGTGGGTTTAGACTTTTACAAAATGGCCACTCGCTTTCAATTTTAAAAATGTGCATTTTAACACGAAATTGCGTCAAATTAACATTTTTCTGCTTGGCTTGCCGGGTCAACGTCAGTGACTTTTTATGTCCAAGTTCAACCAGGCGAAACGAAATCAAGTTCTCTCGTTAAATCTGCCGCGAAGTCTATACTCAATGTGTTTTCCCGAGTCTGCAAAATAGCGAATCCTTGGCGACTTGGCGCTAAAAAGCCGAAAATTTCCGCGCGAATTGCGCTGCATGACTATCGCCAAGGCGACGCAGCACAATCCGCTGCCAAAACGACAAATTGCAAAAGTGACGTCTCACAGAAAATAAGTACTACAACCGGTGCAGCTGCTTCAAGTTTTCCCGCTCTTTCCTAAAGCAATTGAACATGATTTTGCCGAGTTAAAATAGCCCCAATCGGTATACGCAGAAAGAGGGCATCCGGCTACGCCAGAAATTTTCTAAAAAGTCGTCTTTCCGAGTTGCGTACGCGTGGTTTAATTCGATTCACATCGCCAGGGCATTTAAAGATTTTCTGATTTTTTCACTCGTGTCTCCAAAGTCAGAAATTCGTTCAGCCTTTCATAATGTCCATTACGGGCCCTTCAAGACGCATTTCCATAACAGTTCGCTGATCTTGCACGGAGAGGCACAATCTAATTATATTGCCTAAATCATATTTTTCGTGCTGTTGAAAATTTCAGACATCGAAGTTAGACAGCATGCACTCTGAATCAGAATGCATTTGCCATCTTCCATTTAAATCGCATCATTCGTGACTTTATTTCCGGTCGGGAATGGATCACGTAAAGTAGGTTTGATTTTCTTTCCTCGCGCTCGGGAAGAGATGTGCAGGGCGTATAATTACATGAATGTTGCTTCATTCTCGAGTTTCTGGCTAAACGTACCAGTATCGAATATTTTTTTAAATATTTCTTGAGAAGGATGTGGCCTAGTTTCTTGGTAGTCTATCATCAAGTCTTATTAGCATATCTGTTACAGAGGTCGCGCGTTGTCCGGGGAAGTCCGGGAACAACATGCCAACAGTGCTAGCATGAATGTTTCGGATCCAAATTTTCAACCGTTGGGGAAACAAAATGAATAACCGTATTCACGGTAGGAAAGAATGGCATAAAGCAACCATATTGTTGGTCGCAAGGCATTGGCTTGCACCACGTAGCAATGGCATGTATGTGCACCTTTAAGCTGCACCTCAATTTGAAAGAATTCGGGGCGCCATGCAGCCGTATACGAAGGTTACGCGCAAAAGGCTATATACTTGCGGCTACTGCTACCTTTGACCTTTTGACCTCGATAATATTTATCCTCTAATTTTGCACGCAGTCCTTCCCACCTCGAGGGGACAAAGCCTTAAAACTGGTGTCCAGCATGTCGGTGCAAAACCATTCAAATCCGAAATACCAGTCTATATATGACGTCAGGTATTGCCCCGTGAGAAATCAAAGATGGCTGGTTAAGTATTCCGATGTAATGCTTACTGCTGAGCATTTGATCTCCAAGCCGAGAGAGTGTTCTTGGGTCGGTCGCATGAGAGACACATGGGAAATAAAGGAAACAATCAGACAGGTATTCGTGCGAAATGAAAACCGACAGCGGGGATTACGCGTCATACACGAGTGAACTATACAGACCCTATACGTTTGGAACTATGTGGTGTGCCCCAATTTGAGTGCCCCGCCACAGCGACCTAACGGTCAATATGTCAGGCCATCGATATATAATCACTGGTTGCAGCAACGACGTCTAAAATTGAAGCCACCGTCCGCCATTGTACATCCCAAATACAATTCTTGTATAACCATTGAGCTACAGCTCCATGGTATAACCAACTGCTATTGCATACCTTATCGAGTGATTATGTATCGATGTGTCAGGCCCACTGCTGACCTTTGACGAACTCGATTGGACCAAAGTTCTCACGTGACCGGCATGCGCAGTGTTGTCCTTAGCTGAATAATATTTTTACTATTTAGGATTTTTATCGATGAAATATATGCTTTAAAACCACTCTACTCAGTTAAAGTCATAAAAATCCTATTTTGAGCTTGCTTTGGGGGTTAAAACAAAAGGTTTTTAGTTTGTATGCTAATGCGAACATGCATATTCATGACCAAGGTCACTATGTCACAAGAGGCAAACACAGGAAAATCACATTCAACTGTGCACAAAAGATTCCACATTTTTCTCAATTTTTCTGAAACTTTTGTAATCCATGGCTGTTTGAGTTTGTTTTACTGGGGGTAGAAACTGCAGCAATTTGCCACAAGTCCAACTTGAAGTCTTATGTTTTTTCTTAACTTTTCCCTTCTGTCTTCCTTATGTGATGCACTCAAAACAGCGCCCTCTGTCTGTGATTTATTGCAGTGAAATCTTCAAAGTTGAAAAAGGCCACCTTTTATTGATTTTACATTCAAACGAACAATAGTATGTCTTGCTGAACAAGTAATCCGTCATTATGAAGCAAAGCTTAGGCACAAAGTTGTTTAGGATGTCACAGGCCCTTTAAATTGTTTTACTTAGATTAACCGATAATTCTGTAGTCTGAACAAAATATGCGTTTGAAACTGTTTAAATACATTATAAATAAATGACATTTTTAAAGTGGACAAAATTCTTCTTGAAGGAGACAAGGTCATTTACAAGAATATCTTTAGTGTGCATGAATATAAGATGATAAATGTACCGATTTCTGCTGCCAACCCTTCTCCTGTATCCATGACATGACTTTAACCTTGCTATCATAAATATAAGTCTCCCTACTTTCTATAAATCGGTGCATTGGCAATTTCATTCTTCGTCCATCGTCATTTGTTATTATTCATCTCATATTACGCCATCAGAATTGACAAATTACCTCGGATTTTTCCTTGACAACCAATTCGTGGCCTTCATTCCGGATGATGGCAACCGATTTTACAAGGATCAGTATACAAACAGACTAGCTCGTTTGAGGCTAATTTGCAACTAAGGACATGTCGTGGTCTATCGTGTATACATTTGATTTATCATTGTTAATTTGTTTACATACATGTAATGATGATGATAATGATAATGGTATCTTATATAGCGCACATATATATCCTGTGGGATACTGATGACGCTTTACACATTATCACCCTGTCATTGGGCACAACTCCCTGGGGAGTATGCAGCCCTGGCAGGGGCTACAACCCTTGCATGTATTCATTTACTCCTGAGTGGAGAGAGGCAACATTCATTGGGCAGGTATGCAGCCCCAACAGCCTGACACGAGCACTCACTCAGGGGCTACAACCCTGCATGCAGGTACCCATTTACTCCTAGGTAGATAGAGGCAACATTATCACCCTGGTCATTGGGCTGTGTACTCCATAGGAGTACACAGCCCTGGCAGTCTGACACAAGCACTCAACGGCTGCAACCCTTGCAGGTACCCATTTACTCCTGGGTGGAGAGAGGCAACATTATTACCCTGGTCATTGGGCACAACTCCCTGGGGAGTATGCAGCCCTGGCAGCCTGACACAAGCACTCAACGGCTGCAACCCTTGCAGGTACCCATTTACTCCTGGGTGGAGAGAGGAAACCTATGGCAAAGTGCCTTGCCCAAGGGTACACGCATCTTGGTTAAGGCTAATACTGTTTTAAAATAAATACACCAAAAACACTAGTCGAAACTCTGTATTTTTATGAATGTTGAACAAAGCTAATTTTGATACTTATTTCTTGCCGGAAACAAAATAAGGTGCTTATTGTAATTCATAAATTCGTTCGCAGTAACATACAAAATTCAGATTGCAAGTAATATCTGCCGTGAGATAGGAATACAATATTTCGCTAAAATTATAGGGAACTAGAACGAATTATAACCAACGCGTATACATTACTTAATGTCCCAGGTTTAAACATTCATTCTTTCCCCGCCAGGGGCTGTCGGCCCAACATGCAATTATTTAAATTTCCGGTTTCAACCTCGAATCAATTTTTCTCCTTTCAACGACGACAATTACCATTGTGGGTAGTGCCACCTGCACATTTTGAGACCGAGGGCAAAACTGTCAAGACATAATGCTGTTGGTTCGGCGACAACATGTTTCGAATGTCAAGGAAGATATTGAGATGTGTGTGTGCTATTGTGGTGTGATTTAAAGATTAATTTCCACGATTTCTGTCCGAAATGTTTTTAAAGTCCGTTCAGGATTATAGGTATAGGCCTATGTAAAGCACTGACGATCTCTGTTGACTGTACAGCAACGGTTGGATATGCAACAAAATATAGGAATGCATCCGCCATCTTGCTACAGGTACAGCAATGCTTGTCTACACTGGTCCCCGGTTCACAAAATTATTCGTATTGCACTTAAAACATTTACTCCAGAGTAAGAGTAGTATAAGCAGTCTGTAGACAAGGCGTTTTTTCATGTTGCAAGATGGCAAACGGTCGTTCACTCATGTGTACTCCAAGCTAAATAATATTTACAACCGAACAGGTCTCAATGCCCCTTTAAGCCAGCCACGCTTTAATCAACACGGATATGTCTTGCATTTCGGGCCCTCAGATTTAGCCCGGCTTATATAGTCTATTCGGCCCCGAGATGTTTTTCGGGATCCTCGCAATTTCCACAGGAAAATTCAAGCGCGAACGTAGCTTCTGAAAACCAATTTTCAAAGGATTCCGAAATGAGCCGGGCGCTTGTCTTAGGCCGACAGTTTGCCCTTAAAGACAGGTTTCGGGAATTTCAGTTGCAGTTGAGAAAGCGCATATATACAGTATTCATGGTATTGTGGCCACGATTTGAGAAAAAAAACAGAGAAAATTAATTCTGCATGGAAAAAATCAATTTAAGTTCTGCCCTGAAAAAAAGAAAGATGCGCTGTGCGTTAAGTTACTTGGTTTTCTGTTCTTATTTTGTAATTTCACGGTCACTTGAGCGTTTTCATCAAATTAAATAATTGTCAGAATTATTAAGAAGTCAAAAATGATTTTTACAGTTGGAGGCAATTTCATCAAGCGTAAATTATAGACAGCTGAAGTATGACGTAGGTTGCCATGGTAATTGGCTATAAATATTGAGTTGTCGGCTAAAGCATATCCTCTACAAAGCATATAATTAGTGATTTTTAGTGTAGAGCCATTGCTTAGGCAAATTACGGGTAAATTTGACAACTGGGTAAGAAATCTGGCATTTCTATATTCGTAACAGCAAAGAACATGGCGACCCCCGTGTGGTCGTTCTACGCATGCGCACTGTTACAGCATTTTGGAACCCGAGACGAAACTTCGAAACATCTTAAAATTAGGCATGAAACAATGCTAGTCGCTAAGTAGCCGGCTTCATCACTTACCATAATGTGCAAATTCAAGACGCTAGCCAAATGATTCAGTGTACACGCATCTCGCGCGAAGCATTCTGGGTAATATTTGTACAATATCTTTAGAACTTTTACTCGACAATTTAGTTTAGATTTTGGTAAAGAATAACTAACATGTATGAAAGTAAAGAACGTATAAGGTCTTGCCATTTTATGCTGGAAAGCTGCTGCCGCGAGCACGAGAAAGTTACCGAGGGAAATTGACAGCAGGCGCGGGGTGAAATGGGGGTAATGTACGGTCAGGGATGGCCCAGAAGATACCGCCAGGGCCCGCGGAAAACCGAGGGTCGGTGTAAGAGTTTAGGGCCTTGGGCAAATCGGAAGTGATTTCAGCATAGATTGAGTAAAGTACACTGCCCAGCATGTATTCAGATTTAGCCGTGGGATTTCATGAATATATTGAGTAAACCATTTTGGTATGTATATACACCACAATATTTTTACAAAATAGTTTGGAGTATAAATTTCATACATGTATACTATACGCATGACCCATGACCCATGACCCATGACCCACCGACACCAAATTGGACATCTTAAGCAAGATTGGTCGTCTCAAGGAAGATTTGACAACTTAATTAAGTTTGCCGGTCAGTTGTGGCATTTTAGGTATAGTTCAAACAACGTCCTTCAAACAACGGGTAGTTTCCGTTGTTTGAAGGACGCTATTGCTCAAGCTTGCCCGTGGCGCACCTTATGACAACATTCACGAGAGCAGAAAAGATTTTATCGCACCGAGTGAAATAATTTCGACGGTGTAGCTCTTCGTCAATTTAGCCGACATTTTAGGGAGATAACTCAATTACATCACTCCTTTTTTCAACTCCGCTTGATTTCCTGTTTTAACCCCGTCTCGACTCTTCGATCGGTTTTGGGAGAAAACCATCTGTTATCATGCTCACGCACGTTTTAGGCCAATTGGAAAGGCTCTAATGACACCTGATTGGTGTCACGTGACACGTTTGCATGCGTGGACGGTGAGCGAGTCAGAGGCGCCTTTACGACCAACAAACGACGGACGCTCCCAACCAAATACAGTGCAGCATTAAACAGTATACAATGGAACATGCTGTAGTGTTACGTAGCACGAAACAGTTACGTGTAAAACACACACAACAGTTCAAACCTGCAGTTGTAGTAGGCCCTAATGATGACAGAAACTATACACACGTTACTTTTTCTTTTCAAAAATCAATATCACTGTTTTCTGCATGCGCTTGGATAATTCTACAAATGAGATTTTCAAAAACGACAATTTCTCTCCAATAGGTGCCGGAAACGATCGAATTATCACTTCTAAATTCTGAGATAAAGCACTTTTCGAGACGTGGTTGGGTTACAACTCATTCAACTACCGCCACATTATCGACATGGACCGGCCAAGTGGTAAGGCAATCGGCCGAATTTACTCTAAAATGTTTCGAGTATCGTGCAAGCTTGCTCAGGTGATATTGACTCGAGGAAACCTAATTCCTCAAAATGGCCGGCTTGAATGCAAAGTCAAGCTAGCCACGACCGATCACGATGGTAAACCATCGACGCCCAAATGCGGATCGAGTTCCAAACTTATTTACCTTAAAGCACTCTGGTTACACTCTGAATACACTCTGTACAATAATAAGGTTACGCAGCGGCATCGTTACTTTTACGTTATTTTTGAATTCTGAATGGCATAAATAAGCACTCTACGTATGAATTGGCACTTTTTAAACGCTTGGTGGCAGCAGACACGCTAATCCGATATTAGCAAATAAACAAATATCGTGTGTTAAGGGGCGTTCACACTATCGCGGAAAAATCACACTGTTCCATTGGTTTGTACACAAACTGGTTTGCCGCTTGTGCGCGGCCTATCGCGACGCGCAAAACTTTTGAGCTGGGTCAAAGTTCAAATCTGTTGAACTTTGACCGCGGTGCGCTGACCTTTCCAACGCGTAGCCAATGAGGTATCAGAGAAGCCCCAAGCTACCAGAGTGGAATTTTCTATTTTGGAATAATCGGCCATTGGGAGCTTATGCAATGCGGTAAGCGCAGCGCAAAAGTGTGATTTTTCCGCGATAGTGTGAACGCACCTTCACAGTTATTTTTTATTTAATTATTTGTCTGTAAAATCTGGCAAGAACGAATTTTAATTTTCCGCCTGAAAAAAGTGTTGACACGCCAATTATCCAGAACATAAAAAAATATAGGCCTATGTAATCCCACGCTACAACGTACTACGCACCGATCGAGAGCACCACTCTTTGCCAGCCGTACAAAACCGACAACCAGAAAAAGAATCCACATTCCATGAAATGAGGGCGTTCACAAGATTTCCGCCCAAACTTTGATGCCCCATAGGGCATACTCCAAGCCTCCTCTATGTCCGCGCTGGCTCGTGTACACGGCCACCCCAACACGCAAGACTGCGCCACTTGAAACATCTTCCCGCGCTCTGCGTGCCCGTTTTTGGCGCGCTTTGTCTCCTCGTATATTGGCGCGCTTTCTCTCCATACCGCACCACCCGCAAGATGTGTGCTACCCAAGATCATATGCACTGGTTCCATGCACTTCAATCACCAATAGCTACTTCAAACATGAGTGTGGGCACGGGACTGAAATTTCGAAAAGCTATTTCGCGCAAGGCACTCTGCCAGATTTGCTCGCGGGAGCCCACGAAAAGGGAACATTTGACTGTCTCGAGAATAACCAACGGTTTCGGGTTATGTTTTAACGAGCTGGCTAGCTGAGTGCCGTCGTCTAGATTTTTCTTTTCAAAGTAATTGAAATGGCAACGAAAGTTGACACCGAATTGGCCCAGAATTACCGCCAAGGAAATGTTGGAAGATTTGTTTTTCTATAGCACGGACATAAATTTGCTGAGCACACTTTTTTTGGCGTAGCACATTGAGGTTGCTTAATTGCTAAGACGTCCTGGCAAGTTAACACATTTTGTTGAAGACATGGCTGAGCTTTGAGAATAATCGATTACATCACGCGTGAGGCCAAATTCGTGCCACGAAATACGCAGCTCTATAGCAAAGGCGTGGAGCTGCGTATTTCGTGGCACGAATTTGGCCTCACGCGTGCATTGACGAGTCTGTGCCTTTAAGTCTACGGGGCTACTGCCTACAAAGTTGAAACTAGTGCGTAATGTACTAACGTGCTGCGCGTATGTATGACTACAGTACGCACAATGCGCGACGCT
Organism: Henricia sp. BOLD:AAB3569; assembly: GCA_037783545.1. Classification (NCBI taxonomy): domain Eukaryota; kingdom Metazoa; phylum Echinodermata; class Asteroidea; order Spinulosida; family Echinasteridae; genus Henricia; species Henricia sp. BOLD:AAB3569. Next base: position 1,209,900 of record JBBELK010000454.1, on the reverse strand, counting down.
ACACCAATTGTGTGAAATCATTTTTGGACGTGTTTCTATCGTTGCAGATCCGAATCCAGATCCCGAAATGTGTCGCCGCACGGAAACAAAGGAAACTGCTCTCAATGAGGATCTCAAGTCACGTGAACAGAAGTTAATTTTACAAATTTTGCGAATTTTTGAATCAAATTTCACCCATGACATCATCGCAAAGTGAAAAACCTTTATTTGTTTGTATCTGTTGTCCATGAGAATTGAAACGACACAATTTACTCACATGGAAATCTCTCGAGAAGGATCACAGCTAAGATGACCAAGTGCAGATCTTTGCACATTAGGATTCGTCTGAAACAAACACGCCCTTAAATGTTATACATGTAATGCCAATCTATACTACACGCGCGTGCTCGTCTGAAAAAGACAAGCATATCACGCATTAAGGGTTGTTGCTGAAGACGTTATACAATCTGTCAGTGTCGTTTCAAGAATGAATCTATTTTGCTGCATCAAAGGTCGTTACTCTTCACCGTAACCTACGCTAACACTCAGCGGGGCAAGTTGAATCTATGAGTGATCTGAGACCATTGTAGCCGTCTCTTATCAGCTTTAGCTTGTCTCAAGAAAAAGTCAGATCCGTCAAGGTCGGGAAATTGCCAATTTCAAAAAGCACTGTCTGTTTGTTTCCTTACAGTGTATTTCGGTTTACCGCTAGCTTAACGGAAAGGTTTCCAAGTTCAATTGAAATTTAAAGGTGTATTGCCTGTGGAAATTGCTGATTTCACTTTGAAAGAAAAAAAACGTGACGTTGTACATTTGTTTTTGAAGGCCATGTGTGCAGACCATGAATCTTTAATGAATATGAAAGCAAATAAGTGAACCAAGAAACAATGGCGCCACACTTATCTGACCTTGTTTAGAACTGATCAGGTACAAATGTAACCCTGATAGCCCCCGTCTCAACGATAATTTGAGGTCCATGTCAATAATAATATTGGCTATTTTGGCCGACGTGATAATGTAAATCTTTCGATTTATTAAAGTTACGTGTAAATCTACAGTCGCTGACGTAAATAGCATTGGACACTCTGGGTTAATTTTCTCATTAAAAATTGATTACGCCTTATTCGAAATTGCAAAGAGTGTATAGAGCAAACACGCATGTCGCCGAGTTACTTGTGCATTGAGGCTTTCGTTAGATGACTTCAGCATGGCAACGAAAGCTGACATCAACAAATTGCAATGGCCCAGATTTGCCGCCATGGAAATCTCATCTTGCGTTGGTGGATACACAACATCATCATTTTCTTTAATTTGAGCAATCACAAAATTACTCCGTGGCATAGAAACAAATCAGGCCACCTGGGTTATTGAAATGCCGAAACCAATTACCTACCGTCTGTCGAAGCGAAAGACCACGCGAACATCATCAGTCTAATTCCATCATCGCCTCCCAACAATTTCGTTGGTATTTTTATCTCATCCTCGAAGAAAACTCGGCACAAAATTCCAGTTTCTGTTCGATATCCCCGCACACATTTGGGCTGGCAATCCTCGCCAGATTATTCCATTTCCGTCTGAACGCAGGATATTGGCGCGGAAGACTTGGAATGAAACACAACTCCTCCGAGCGAGATGAGACCACGCAATGAGACAACTCGCAATCACGACCACCGTTTTGAAATGTGTGGGCTGCTAACGCGTGCGACCAACGATCTTGACGTGAACAATTAAAAACTCTTGAGGGCGCGCTAGGTGTTTTCTGAACACAGTTCAGTATGTAGTGCATGACCGCAGTAGAAGATTTTGGTCGACAATGATTATATCCCGTACCCCATGTAAATACGAGTTTTATCTTGAAAGTTACAATCGCTTGAACGCCATGCCAAATACGGGCGTCTTTTGGAAATATCTGCTCTCTAAATTCCTAAGAGTGAAAATTCACTCTATTTGAGTGAAAATTCACTCCCTCTAATTGAAATTAGGGACAAGAAGATTTGGAGTGAAATTCCTTCACTCCGATAGATTGAAATTTCACTCGAGTTGTCACTTGAAGGGGTACTTTTTCAATCTAAGAGAGATTTTCACTTTAAAACATTTAGTCCCTAATTTCACTCTTTCAGATTTTTATAAAGATACTGAAAATACTATAGATCACTAATATTTTCATATTTAAATTTTCATATAGGGCCTATACATTTATTAGTAAAAAATAAAAATCTTTAAGGCAAATATATGTTTATTGATCCAATATGTACGAAAACAGATTACAAAACATAGCTATGGTTTCGAGATTTTTAAAAAAATCGTCGAAGCTTGATGGGGTCAAAAAGGTCATTTTCCTACTACTTCCCTTTTGGAAGCCTTAATTTGCACAAAAAAAAGGAAATTTTAATTTGTACACATAGGCTTATAACTAAATGTTTACACCTAAACCAAGTATTGCGTGGTCGCATCACATATTTTCCCCATCGGCTATACATCCATGAACAGGTTCGAGTCAGTTGGGGTTCTTTCCATGACCTGACAATGCTCCAATTTACTTTCATCTGAAGTTGGTTCCGGTCAGGGAATTAAAATATGTCCGTGTTTTCATTGTAAAAACATTAGCTGTAACCCCTAGACATTCACATCCATTTTTCAACATTGCAGCAAAAGCTTATGTTGTATAATTTCTTAACAATCCCCCCAGATACTAGGATCTACGTGTCTTTATTACCAAACTTTACAATTTCGCCACGGGAATTAGGAAAACCGCTGTGTAAACTAAAATGGCGATCGTCAATATTTCACCCGAAAACGTGCGTGATTTTAGTATAATGTAGGTCCTTCGGTGTGCGAGGCATCGCTAGGTATCGGGTTGTTCACGAAGATGACACCGCTAGGGAACCAATCCCCTACCCCCTTTTGCATCCGGTTTGGAGGATAAATCGCCTTGCCGTCTTAGTGAAGCACGATCTTAATTAAGACGAACATTCGGTTCAATCTTGACTTGCTGCGGGCACGAACGAAAGAAGCGACCCAGCTATCTTGCACGGACACAGCCACCGCTAATGATCATCTCACGTCTTGATCATTTAAAGGTTTTTAAACGACATTGAAGATCTTTTTTATGTCAAAACATATACTGTACAATTTTATCCTCCTATTGTCGAAGCAAAGTTTGGCCTTTTGTGCTATTTTATATACAAATAATAATTATAACTGAAAGTGTACACTGTGCCCGAACGTCCCTTGAATTTTTTGTCTCTTAAATTAATTTTTCAGCATAAATTAAAGGAGCGTGTTCAGATGTTTTTTAGAAAATGGATTTCGTTCTAAAATATAAAATACACCCTTAAAATACTATCCATGGGAAGAAAATTTCCAATCCCCAATTTGGATGTGGAGGCAAAAAGGTCGGTGTAATTACTGCAATGCTTATGTAACCGGACAAATTAGTTTACTAAACTTCGGTGGTTTTTTTACGATATCCCCAGAAATATACAGATTGAGAGTGCGAAATTTCAGAATGGTAATGAGAACAATATGACACACAGCATGGTATCAAAATCTCAACACTCATGGAAAAAAAATGAGAGGCTCAAAAATGTGATCTGGTCACGTTTGTTAACATAAATTAGCATAAATTTAACTAACTATGTTTAAACAAAACAGGAATTATGCCGTACAACCTCACGACGACCGTAAGACAATTCGAGCACATACAATCGGCTCGACATTAGCTCCTTGCGCCAAAGGAATAAACCCTTTGCAAGGGCGGCCATGACAGGGGGCAGTCACATTGTCACCGTGCGTCATGCACGAGTTGGCACTCTGTGGATCTATTGTCACATCATTTAAATATGAAAACCTGCCCTCTGTCATGGTCACCGAAGGAATTATGCAAATTGTCCCGCCAGTCCGCGTGCTACATAAACAAGCAGCAGCGTGCAAGACAGTCAAACGACACGTTGTGAATAAGGAATAATTGTGGGGATCATCCTATATTTTTTGGACCATCGTTTCAAATGTTGCCTTATTATTTCGGATACCTGCCTTTAAGACCATTTTGCATGTCGTCCATCTGTAGGGACACGCGCAGATCGTATGGCATGTTGGACAATTTTGCCTCTAAATAAGACCCCGTTTATCCCATCCTCTTGCAACAGTGCCCCTTTAACGCACTCCCTAACGTCGCTTTGCAGAGTGGAAATTCCCAGAGATCTCAGGATGCGTTTATCCACGACTGATACAATATTTGTTTTCCGTCCAATCCTTCGCGTTTCCTCGCCTCTGGTTGCTTTGAATCGAGACGCAAGATAAATCAAAGTAAGCCTCTTTCCCGCGAAACTGTCGATCGCCACGAATTAACTTCGCTCCAGTTGGCACGGTTATGAAAATTTTAAAGCGATCAAAAGAAATCTTCTAAGACTGAATTTTCACGGCGAGTGTTTGCGGTGAGATTTACGCCAAACGAAAGCCTCCAATATGTGTTTCAATCCGCTGAAATTGGACGGCGAATTCGCGAAACGACGAAATGTACATGATCTGCAATTTTCAGTCAAATATCGAGTGGATAATGGGGGATTTTCGCTTTCGTAGAGAGTGCATACTCCCAGCCTCCGATTCTAGGAATAGAGAAAGCACATAAATGTATGATCGAGCACCGGCTGGAACAAAATAAACTTGTTTAGCATACAAATTTGCGTAGCACAGAACTTCTTTGCTTTATTTCGCAAAACTGGGTTGCCAGCCAAAATCGTATGTGATGTGTATTTACTGATGTTTTGCTACTGTTTCTAAAAACACAATTTGACATACAATTTTGGCTGGTACGGTAACTCATTTTACAAAGTAATGAAATTCTGTGCTAAGCGAATTTATGTGCTAAACAGCGCCATGAAATTGGCCCCAGGGGCCAATTTCATGGCGTTGCTTAGCACAAAAATTTGCTTAGCACAGGATTTGTTTGCTTTATTTTGCAAAAAATGGATTGCCAGCCAAAATCGTAAGTGATGTGTATTGCAAGGTATTCTCCTACTCTTGCGAAGAACACAAGTTGGTGTATAATTTTGGCTTGTAATCCATTTTATAAAGCAAACAAATCCTGTGCTAAGCAAATTTTCGTGCTAAGCAACGCCATGAAATTGGCCCCTCAGTGGTTAGTTGACAATTTGTACTAACTGGCGAGATCTGTTACTTGATTTAATTGCATTTGTATACTAACTCGCGAAACCCGTCTCGAGTGTGATCTGCTGTAGAAATTACTCCTGCTGGGGTTATTTTTCTTGGGGTGGAAATTAGTCAAAAAAGGTGCCGTACTCCTCCTACAAAATTGAACAGAATTAAAAAGATGAGACTTTAATTAGTATTATGGTTGTTGTCCCGAGACGCTGAGAGTTGTATTTTTAAATAATCAGGCATTTAGCATTGGTTCTGATAGAGGCTCGATTTAGTTGGTTGCACCAACTCGGCCCTGGCCATACACGTATCAATTAATCTGAAGAGCGCACTCTACGTTTGTTTGGCAGCGGCGACGTTGAGGGCGCCGTAAGTGGTATCCAGTCAACTTGCAAATTCTTACCGGTACCCCCCGCTTGTTCTAACCATCCTTCCTCCATGTTCTAACCTAAAATTGCTCGTTTCCATATAACCATTATTGCAACATCTGAAGTCACACTTCGATTCTTCATTACATTGTCAAATAAAATTCGTATTTTCAGCCCATCAATTGGGTGAGAAAGGGACGAACAAATCTAATTAAACAAAATATCAGTAAATTTACTCAAGTTCCATGCTTGTTTATTATCAAACAGTGCAATTAAATTCAATGAGTTTAAATCTTATAGAACAATCTCAGAGATTTTGTTGAATATCTTAGGCAATCAGTTAAATACCCAGTAATTATAAAAGGTAAAGGTGCTTTGTTTGTGATCACAGCCGATGTCGAAAAACGCAGAAGTTATGAAATACAAACTTGGATAGTTTGTGCATGGTTTGTGGAATTTTTCAGCCGCAAGGGGTGAAAAGATAATGTCAACCTACTGCAAAAATTATCAAGGTCGATAGACCCCTTGTACCAGTGGCCATGACAGGGTCAGGTTTCATATTTAAATGATGTGACAATAGATCCACAAAGTGCCTACTCGTGCATGACGCAATGTGACTGGCCCCTGTCAAGGTCGGCCATAAACAGACAATACACCTTTAATTTTTATTTGAAAATGAAAACAGGTGCAGAACTAAATTTTTCTATCTTTTAAAAACCTAAAAAATAAACCGCACTAAAATCTCCTCCAGGTATGCAAGTGTCTTCAAGACTTTTAAAATGAATACAACTACAGTCTAGCATGACTTTTAGAGTCTGTCTTAAAGACCAGCAGTATTGCCAAGGAGTCGCTTTGCAAGCTCAAGATGAGGTCTTGAATACAAATATAAAATATCTGTGTACAATATATACATTTCTGCAAGCTTTACTTACATAAACATCATTCTGTTTTCCCCCTAAATCTTTTGGACATTTCTCTTTTGTCTTTCCAAAATCACAGCAGGCAGAAATGTGCTTAATTTCCGAATCACGATTTAGTTTAGACTTGGGTATACTATACTACGTAACATGTTAAATTTCAAGAAGAGAAAAATGAAAGACGATTTTTATACTCGAGTGAAAGTGCTAGTAAAATTTAACTATTTATTAAAATGTATTTTTTTTGCTCATTAAAAACGGCCATGATTTTTTAGATATTAAGGCAGGTTAAAACAATTATTCATGATCACGTGCATTGTGGCTTCACTAATCTAATTCTCTTGTAATTTGCATGAGCGCTATGCATCAACTGGTATGCGCGCTGCACAACCTGACGTATCTAAGTTGTGTATCATGCAAATTATTTTTACTTTGATTATTGCAAACACGTCGAACAACGAACAAAAGGCATGCAGTTTATACGCACCATGTATAGTTCAGTAACTGGCCACATGTGGTGTTGGGAAAGTTACCACTTAATGGCGACTTGGTGCGGTTATCAAGAGATCTTACAGTAACAGGGCAGTCTTAAACAACCATGTCAAAAGTCCACGACACTAGACTCGCACCAGTCCCTCAAAACTTCGTCTTGGTCCTGCTTTCATGTTGCCTCGCACCCATCGGCGAGGGCGCCATAGGAACCCCCGACATGGGATTGTGGATTGTTCGCTGGCGCAGCATCGTCCAATCAAACGTGCAATCGTACTGGTGGTTGAATTTACGGAAGAGAACGCGGAATAACTGGCGTAGGTACATGTAGTTGGGCGCCTCGTCGAATCGGAGGTCTCGGCAGTAGCGTAGGTAGTGGGAAAACTCCTCAGGATAACCCTACAGAACAAAGAATGAATCAGTCAGAATAAATTATCTAATTTATTTGAACCAAATTATTATTATTATATAGCGCATATTCCATATGGATATGTTCACATGCGCTTCACATTATAATGGGTCTTTACGAAGCTAATACTCCACCTAAACATCGAGACACATGGGTAGGTGGTGCCATTGGCAGCCAGAGGCACCGGGGAATCCCCTTACTCTTCACGAAAGAGTGCCCCTGGGATCATTTAAGTGCGTTACACAACACACTGGACCAACAGCTTTACATCCCTTCCGAAAGATGGAGCAAATGTGTTTAAATGCCTTGCTCAAGGGCACAGGTACCACAGCCGGGTATCAAACCTGCAACCCCAAGTTTCACCCGAGTGTTACAAGTCAGTGGCCCAAACCACTCGGCCACAGTACCCCATGTACTGTGGCCAGCTCTACGAAAATAAGGATGTTTCACAAAAACTGTCTGGTATGTGCAACAAAATCTTGGGCCAATTTCATGGCGCTGCTTAAGCGCTAGCTGACGTGTGCTTACTGTAGCAGAACAGTTGTGCTAACGTAAAGGCTATTTCACGGCCGCGGCGTGCATAGGCATGGCGTGCATAGAAACGGGTATTGTTGCGTCACCAGTGTTAAGCAAATTTTTGTTTCTGAACCTAGTAAATGTTTTAGGGTGCTTAAGGTTACAGTCTCCATGAAATAGCCGGAGCCTCCGTTACCACAAAATCTGCTGCAAAACAGCTCCATGAAATTGGCCCCTAGATTTTAACTCGAGACCTCAGGCAGTTGCTCTACCAACTAACTCACACTGGCACTTCTCTTGGTGCACAGTGTTGGATACTTTTCTCAGTTGTACATCCATACACAAGAGTTTCTAGGGAAGGGGGCGTGGCTAGTGTCTTACCTCACACAAGATTTCCGGGGGTGTGGCTAGTTTCCTCTCGCTTATCTTCTCATATTTCTGCTTCTTGTTGACGGCTTGCAAACCTTGCCAAGGAAGCTGGGCTCGGTTTAGGTACATCAACACGTAGCCTAGTGATTCGAGGTCATCTCGACGGCTACATGCAAGAAAAACACACCAATAGTTATACCTTTCAGTAGCTGTAATAGAGCAGTACATCACAGTACATCAAGCACGAGTAGTCACTTTGTAGATCTATTGTCACCTCATTTAAATATGAAAACCTGCCCCTGTAATGGCTGCCGGTGCAAAAGCTCTATTCATGTACCGCCAATACATTAGGGAGGTTTCTCACGGATACTGATACATCATGACTTTATGCACTTCTCGTGACGCGTAACTCTGGGAGCATTGGCAGATTTAGCTGATAAATGTACACGTACATTCACACAGTGCGAAACCTTAAACATACGTTTTAAACCGGATAGGGGCCAGGACGCTGATAATCGCCAGTGCCTTCTGCCAAACCTTTTTCGTGTAAATAGGTAAAACTCATCAAAATTAGCTTGTCGTTTTGCCATGTTTTGCATTCACTTTACCTACACCGCGTTCGTATGAACTGCTAGCTGTACGCGAGTTGTCACGTAATGCAAGCGTGTTGTATGCGCACGCACATGACCGGGTACTTGTCACAGTGCAATTAGCTTTTGGGAGCGTGCAGTTTCTGTATGTGTGTTTCATACGCGACGACCAGAGCGCGGGTGCGGCCGCGAGCCATAGGCTTAAAAGTGTTTAAGACTGACTGGGCCTTTATCATCTGTTTAAAACTGCCCACGTGACGTGCTCTCGGCCGATAGGGATGCGTAAACTGTCTAAGGTATTTATTAATTTATAATAATGGTCACAATTTCTGATGTCTAAATGCACCCTCAAAATCAAGTGCTAACCACAGTCTGTGTCTTTACCTTTGTTCAATTCCAAGGTGAGCGTTGATACTCGCATATCTTGCTGTCCCAGTCAGGTTTTTATCTTCTCGGTACGGTATGTGTTGTCGCGTTTTGCTGTCGCGATACTTCTTGGCAAGACCAAAATCTATTAAAAATACCTGCAAAGAAAGAACACCGATTCGTGATAATGTTTGGCAGTATATGGGTGTAATATAAACACAAGGCTGTCGATCAGGGAACTAGTTAACAACTTTTGCAAATGATACACTAAGGTTGTAGGTATTCTTCATTTGAACAAGAGTTGCAATATTTTTAAGTTTACCTGATTGCAACTTTTCCCGATGCCCATCAAAAAATTATCTGGCTTGATGTCACGATGGATGAAATTTCTGTTGTGAACAAACTCTATTCGACTTATTGCCTGTAGATAACGGAGAAGAGAAAAACAAAAACAGTGTTAGAAATCACCCGTTTATTTTTATCCGACAGTTGGCTGGTAGGTTTGAGCCTTACCAGTTATACTTTAAATAAATCTGAAAACCTCAACGCTATCAAAATAAAGGGCAGTTTAATCCGGCCTTAATTTTGTCCAAATTTCAAAGGACACTGAGGCCAACTGGAGGTGCACCACGGCCAACTTTGTACCAAATGTGTACTGGTTATTAGTGTATACAAGCCTCATGAAATTTAAGAAGATAGGGCATGCTGGCCAAGTTGGCCTTGAAAAATGTATATCTTGAAGGGGCATCAGGGGCATCAGGGTCAACTCGGCAGGGCATAGGGCCATTGGCCTCGGTAACCCCGGTTAATGTCAAGGCCTGAATCTGGCTCCACCAGTCATGCCACCATTTACCCTTTCAGAACGCACTACCACTCACAAGAACACACTCACCCCGTGAGAGCTTCGTTTACTCGGAGTAACTTCTTTAAGACATTATACACATTGCGGGCGTGTCTTAGTACATGTGTATTATACTGACCTGATCGGCTAACATGAGCACTGTTTTCATAGTGAAGTGCCGACGGCAGAAAATAAAGAGATCCTCGATGCTTGGCCCGAGGAGCTCCATGACTAGTACACTGTAGGCCCTCTCTTGCCCAAACCATCTGAGTTTGGAAACGAAAATAGTTTATAGAAATAGTCTGTCACTCTTTAAGATAGTTGAAGAAACACGACCACCACATGGCTCTGCAGGCTCTCACAATTCAACAAGACTTGGTCAAGTTACAGGCTGTTTAAAGTTCAGTTGGCACTTGAACTTCTCTAGGGGTGCACCCAAGTAAATGGGCAGAGATCTGTGCGCCGAGCTCATGAATATTTTGTATGCCCTCAAATTCTTCTTTATTAGAGAAAGTTGCGAGCTACACGAGTGTGGTCTTCTGTAAAATATGGCCATCGCCGCGATGTGGGGTATTTTTTCTTCCAACTATAAACATTTGGACAATGTAGCTCCTAAAAGTGGCCCTATTTTTTTGTTCCAAAATGGATGCTGGTCTGTTTAGTAATTTTCACTGTTGCAGTGGTAGTTTTGTTTCAAGTGGAAATTAGGGAATAAAGGTGACGGATTAATACCCTCATAAAATTGAACAGAATTGAAAAGATGAGACTTCAATTAGTGTTTTGGTTGTTGTCCTAAGCTGAGAGAGTTGAGTATTTTTAAATGATTTTTGAAAATTTGGCATTTGGCATTTAGCATTGGTTTCTATGAGAGCCCTATTTACTTGTGTGCAACCCTAGCAACAGCTGCCCTGGGCTGTGTTCCACTAATGCAAACATTGCCAACGTACGTTCGCCACTGGTTACAGTGCTTTTCTGCACTTGTCTATAGGAAGCCAGGTACCTGTTGTTGCAGATGTTTGCAATGTTTGCAGATTTGGAATGCAGCCCACGTCACTACTAATTTTATTTATTTTTTTCCCCTAAATTGATCATGTTACCGTATTCTTGGAATTCCAACCCCTCCTTGTAGAATCTTGTAGAGTTTACTCTCATACAGTAGCTGTGGATGCTTGGCATTCTTGGGTTCAAGTTTAACCGCTACTTCCTGTTAATTAACAGAAAAATCACTCTGAAAATCTCAAACAACTGCAACAATATCCATTCACAAGATTACAAAATTAATCATGTTTATAAGCCACTGATGAACTGCTGTTTATTCTAGGGTTATAATAGACATTATGCACGGCAGCCATGACAGAGGACAGGTTTTGATGTGACAATAGATCCACAATGTGCTCACTCGTGCATGTGACAATGTGACTGCCCTCTGTCATGGCCGCCGTGCATAAGGTCTATTGAGATATTGTAAATGACTAATTGTTAAACATTTTGCTAAAAATACATGTATATCATTGTGTAAAACAGTTTATGACTGCCTGCTAGCCCTACAAATAGGGCTGTAAACAGCTCGCTTTTCAAATCTGACTTATTACAGCGACTCTAATATGTCAGATTTGAAAAGCGAGCAATTTACAGCCCTATTTTTAGGGCTACTGCATTTGGACCCTGTGCTGTGCATCCTGTGCTGTGCAGAAAACCATGGGCTGATCTAAAAATTGTTTTCCTGAGTAAATGCTTCAAGTTTTCGCTCCTAAATTTAGGATTTTACGTTGAGTTTGCTCTTTCTGACAGATAATGTGCCATTATAAGAAAACGTAGCAATGGCTAGGTAAAAACGCTTATCCAATCGAGAATTATTAATGTTTACCTCCCCAGTCGTGAAATCTACACCGAGATAAATATCGCCAAACGATCCACTCCCAATTTTCTTGACCAAACTGTAGGTGCCCGCAGCGACTGTGTACTCGTATTTCTGCCCTCTGCCGTTAGACATGGCGCTCACAATACAGCTGACGACTTCTCCCACATCTATCAAACATCATTCAGCTCGTTAATGATATTTCTCAGGGCAGAGTGTTGTAATTTTTGGCAGTTTTGAATATTTTTGCGACAGAATTCTGCAGCGATGAGTTGTCTTTCGCATATTTGTTGGCGGGTACCCGTACCTGTACCTGGCGGCAGTTTCGTGTATTGATTACGCGCATAGTTGGAATCGCGAACCAGCGAATAAACGACGGCACCATTTTTGACGTGACCCAAAATGATATCACAAATGACCTTGAAACCAACGCCGTGTGCTTTTATTCAATGAATGACACATTTTGGTGACACACCCTGTATTCATACTGGGATTGAATCGATATGTATGGCAAAAACAGCTGGTTTCGTTGTCGTTTTTGTAGGCTAACATCTCTTATAAATATGTGGCGGGGGCCGCCCGGGGGTCAAGAGGGGGCGGGGGCCGCTCGGTACTCATTGGATAAAAGTGACATGACACGCCCCGACAACAAATTCACCAAGTAATGTACAAACTGACTCTTCCCTGGAGACATTTAAAACTGTCTGTAGACAACAGTATACAGCCTGTAATCGATTACAACAAACTCTCTCTTTGTCTACAAAATATTCCCAGTACAAATGACTTTTTGAATGACTCTGCCGCAAATTTATTATAAAATCCATATTATAAAATCCATACATATTTTGACATATAATAAAAACACTTCACTCATTCAATTATTTTATTAAGCTATGGAACAGGATGGACAATAGTCTACAATGTTCAAATATTATTCTCGATTCTATTTAAAATATTATTTTATTAGTTCAATAAAATACATGTAATAAAATAACCATTACCATAGCTACTGGAGCGCAAATTCAACCATGCATAATTATGGTGAACAGACCTTTTGCGCACCGGCAGCCATGACACGGGGCAGGTTTTCATGATCCACAAAGTGCCTACTCATGCATGACACAGAGTGACAATGTGACTGCCTCCTGTCATGACGACCCATGCAAAGGCTCTATACGTGGCCGAGCGGTTTAGGTCATTGACTCGCAATCATAGGTGAAAACTTGGGGTTGCAGGTTCGAACCTCCCCACGGCTACGGTACCTGTGCCCTTGGGCAAGGCACTCAACCATACTTGCTCCATCCTTCGGAAGGGATGTAAAGCCGTTGGTCCAGTGTGTTAGGTAATGGAAACGCACTCTAAAGATCCCAGAGCATTATTTCGTGAAGAGCAAGGGGGATCATCCCCGGTGTCTCTGGCCAGGTCTAATTCTAATTCTTCATGGGTTTCCTCACGCTTCCGAGTGACAGTGCAATGAGCACTATTGAGGAATCCTTGGTATGAATACCAGAAAGAAATAATAATAATAATAATAATAATAATAAATAAAATGATCATTCATTTCCGTTAGTCACAATGGCAACATTAAAACTGCTGCCAGTATGTTTACTTTCGCTTGATAGCCTGAGCAAATGCCATTAAAATGAATCATACTTTCTAGTTCTATATACACATCGACAAATCCACCTTCCATTTGATTATTTTATGTATGTACATGTATTTGAATTGCACTTTGTATCAGCAGCTAACAAAGTTCGAGACGCCGCTTTCATCTAATCTTTGAAAATTTTGAAATTCTGCAGAATTTAGAATACTCTGCCGGCATGCTGATGCCGCGCATGTATGCCAGTGTATGTGTCATCATTCCCTAAACCTGTTTAGCGCCCCCTGTTGAGTTGAATTACACGTTCTCCACATGCACGAACACGTAAAAAGTACAAATTTTGCACATTTCGTGACATATACTGAAAACTCAAAAAACAATGAAAATATGTATCAAAAATGTACCGGAGGACTACCAAAAAAATTGTACGAATATTTTCTGTTGAAACGTTTCCTGTATAACTGAATTTGTTTTAAGCAATGAATGGACTTGATTAAAGACGAAATTAAACAGTCTTGAAAGTATCAAATCAGACAATCGTACCAAATCACATACATCTTTATCTAAGCAACCTCAATTTTTGCATTAAAATTTAAAGTAAAATGTAACAACTCTTTCAGGCAAAATGAAACTTTGTCCCGCCAAAACGAATCAATAACCACGCTCCTTTGGAGGTCTGTACTCCAACCCCAGATGCTTGAAAATGTCCTCCTCGCACGTGACCGGAAGGGGCGTGCCCTCGTGAACTTTGATCTGACCGCGTCTAATGACACCCGTGCGTAGCGCATGCTCAGAGAGTGACATGCCCTGCAATTCAAGAAAATAATGACATTAAAGATTACTTGATAACATTTTTGGCATGTCCTTATTTCGTTGATGTCTTAAGCAGGCCTCCCACTGTGCGATTTTTGCCACGAATTGTCTACGATTGGGTACGATTGGCTACGATTGTGTGTAGAGTCTATAGGCAGTCTCCGATAATCGTACCAATTCGTAGGGGAATCGTGGCAAAAATCGCACAGTGGGAGGCCCGCTTTAAGCGGGCCTCCCACTGTGCGATTTTTGTCACGAATTCCCCACGATTCGGTACGATTAGCTACGATTTGGTACGATTGTGTGTAGAGTCTATAGGCACTCTCCGATAATCGTATCAATTCGTAGGAAATTCGTGGCAAAAAACGCACAGTGGGAGGCCCGCTTTAAGCAGGCCTCCCACTGTGCGATTTTGGCCACGAATTAGGTACGATTAGCTACGATTGGTTACGATTGGGTACGATTGTGTGCAGAGTATATAGGCAGTCTCCGATAATCGTACCAATTCGTAGGAAATTCGTGGCAAAAATCGCACAGTGGGAGGCCGGCTTTACACGAATAAAATACTAGATTCTCGATCCAGGAGTAACAAAACATGTTAATAGAACCGATGCAACTCATAAATAATTAATGGCACACTAAAAATGGCCGAAAGTAGAAAGTTTAACACTTTATGTAATCCTTCAATTCTTTTGAATTTGGCACAAATTGTAAACTAGAATTACCTTGATTGGATACAATTTGTAAAACATGTTTTTAAGTATGCTTAATTGCTTTTAATACACCTTTAAAATGGAATTATGTTTCGACATACCAGAATTTGACGAGAATTATGTCTTAAAATGAGTAAAGAGTGAAACATGAGTAAAAGTGGAGGTTTTTAATGGGAATATTTTCCAACCTTTTTCTTTGCCAGTAATCGGATAGATCGATTGAAATGGCCTGATCCAGTGAAGTGCACGAGGGCGCAGTAGTACTGGCTGTACGGTGCCACGATGATGTCCAACCTACGATACTGGAATGTACAGAGCACATGGTAAGTACTACGTCATCATAATGAATATTAAATAAGTACTTCAACACATAGTCGCGCATGGGGGATTTATTATTCATAATTGACGTAATTCCTCGCGGTAAAGTGCATAGAGCGCAGTAGTACTGGCTGTACGGTGCCACGATGATATCCCACCTGCGATACTGGAATGACTGTACAACAACATGAAGCACACAGCAGTAGTAAGTACTACGTCATCATTATGAATAATAAATAACATAGTCTAGAAGGATTTACAATTCATGACTGACGTGTTTCATCACGTGTGTCAGTAATAATTCAACCGGTTTGTGGTCCCGGAATCGATTCCCAATGACACGAAATGCATGAAATTTCCATTGTTTTATAAAGTACAAATGGGGCTTTTTTTTCGGAAAAAATAAGGGAAAAAAATGGTATATACGTGGTTTCTTTTGATACCTTCTTGTTTTGACCAGGGAGTTTACAGACGCCCATATATTTCTTCTGTTCATCTTCATCTTCGCTTTGTCTCACTAAGTCGTCAGTGATAAAACCTATCAAACAAACACAAAGAAACCAAAGATTTTAAGGGCGTTTATCCACGGTATCATCTCCGCCATATCTTATTAAAGCCCAGTTCATACTTTACACGAAAGCGAACAAAAGCAAACGATAGCGAACGTGAATTCGCATCACAGCGACTAAAGTTTTCGAGCCGCGAATTTGCAGAAAGTTTAATTACTATAGTTTTAACTTAATTTTTGCGCGAATCTTCGCTTTCTCGTGAAGTATGAACCGGGCTTTATTTCAGGCAAAACAATTCATTGCCTATACATGTACATGTATTATTATTATACTACTTTTGCTACATGAGTACATCATGAGTTAACCGGGACGCAAGTAACGGTATGCCCTGGTCAGCAGTCTAGGCACGGCATTATCTTGCCGAAGCAAGATGTTCGGCAAGATGACTGACGCGTTCCTTCAAACATGCCGATAAAACTTTAATGAAGTCGTTATGTCATGTAGACGTACTTGCACAAAAGATATGACGTCATCTAGCTTACAGAGCTGTACTTGGTTGTGAATTTCGTGTGTGTGGACGTAGCGACAGGAAACACTTTAAATTAGTTAATTCATCTGAAAAGTACATTTTTAGGGGGAAGGGGAAGGGGGAGAGGGGTAAAAAACAATTCAACATAACAGATGACAACACTGGACAAAGTAAATTGGTTGAATGTTTGTTTTGACGAAATGAGAAAACAATAACTGACGTGCATGCGCAACCAAAACCCGATTGTCGCATAATTGATTCCAACCTCACGTCAGTGTCTAGTGCCGTGATGACGAAACCCGTGTACAGATCGTGATTTCTCTGCCAATAAACAGAGCGATTTTCTGTGTAATCTGGCGACTCCCTTTCGCTTGAATCAAGCAAGTCCCGGGGAATCGTGACCGAGCATTAAGTTAGGCAGGACTCCCGGTCGAGCTCGCCCTGAGGCGGCAACCGGAAAATGTTGTTATCTCGTCGCTGCATCAAGGACATTAAAGCTTTTCACGGAAGGAGTTTGACGAATGTTTTGTTTTTCATAAAAGCATCCAAGAATTTTTGCAAAATTTGCATTTCATCTACTAAGAATTGTCTCATATGTAAACCATTATGGTGTTATTCCACGGTTGCGTGGACTACCATGATGCAGCTGAGCTATTGAGCAATTTCAAATCGACATCGAAAAAAGGGGGTCTCGGGACTTTCTTTTGTGATAAAATTTGCAAATAAAAAGACGCGTGACGTAATACAATGGGTCAACATCTGAAACATTAGGCTGCTGCAGTACTAATAATGTGAAATCTATTATAATAGGTCGAGGCCTAAGTCCCCGTTACTACATTTCCCCCCGAAATTTAAAAGGTACAAAAAAAACGATTTGGTAATTTTTATCCCATATCTTCCCCTATATAGGCAGGCAGGGGTACCGGTAAGACAATTTGCAGACATCCACTGACTTTATGTATATATCATGTACCAGACATGCGCAGGGTACTTCCCATAATAATTTTGGTGAAGTATACGCGATCTCAGACTTTAAATATGTATAAAAACGACTGGACCTATATACCCCCCGTAGTGGATGTCTGCAACTTTTCTTACCGGTGCCCCCTGCTATAGGTGTTACTTTATTAGAAATTTCATTCGAATGCTGCTAACGCCAGCAAACCGAAAAAGAAATGTCATTTTTTCATTTTCAAGGTAAAGAGATGATAAACCTTTAAAGTTATATTGTCAGCATTAACTTTATTTTATAACGAGAGTTGAATTATTGGCGGATCAACAGTAATTGTTTGATAACTAAACGTTGGTCGGTTTTTTTTTTCGTTGATGTCTCATTTGAAAGCGAAGAACGTTATACTTTATGTTTCTAGAAAAATATCAATTTAAAAAAACCACAAAAATTTCCGAGGTGCCACACCCAAAACGCACGGACAATACATTTTATTTATTTATTTATTTCATATATTTACGCAGGATAAGTCAGAACAGCAATATGCTGGTTTCCACCGACTCCCTGCGTGGAAGCATGTCTAAAAATTAATTTATGATAAGAATATTACGAAAAAATCACAACAAATAAGGAAATATATACATCTTTAATACCCCACTTGCGTTGGAAACTAGATGTTTTTGCATTGTGCATGTGCGTCCGAATTACATAAAATATGCATGGCTGTACGTGCGTTATAGTGTCTCCACCTATTAATTTAACAAAAAGGAAAAGTTGAATGGCATGTGAAGGTTATTGTTATGTATATGAAATAATGAATATAAGAAAGCATTGAAAAAAATACCCGCATTAATTTCGAATTTCAAAATTAATGTGTACGTGTACATTTTTTTCACTTATTGCCAAATGGGGAATTTGTGTTTGCTATTGTCCCCATTCACTATAGTCATTATATGCTGCACGAGAATACCGAGTTAACTCCCCCCCTCCCCCCCCCCCCCCCCCCCCCCCCCCCCCCCGCCCCCTCCCCCCGTCGCTATACCTCAACACACTCTTCCCCTTCTTAACGCACGACCCAACCCCTCCTCCCTCCCTCCCTACAACCTGGGCTGCTTTCGAGCGCTCGTCCCTGGTGCACATTGGCGTTGGGAACGTTACGTCACACACATGCGTACACACAATCGCGCCCGAAAGCGTTATCGGGATCCCTGGTGCACCACGGTCATTAAAGATTACATTCCCGCTAATAAAAGCTTAGTTTTCCACAAAATTAATCACAGGTATCTGATGAAAATAAATCATGAAAATATTTACAACATTTGCATTCGATGTGGAAGCTTGAACATTCAAAATATCAATCCAAATTTCCAGAATCATTCTACGACGCGCCAGTCATTTTTGCCGATTCATGCACGAGTACGCGCATCTGCGCATGTCTCCCAGTTGTCCCGACGACTCGGAGGTCGGGAGCAGTTGGTGCCACCATCTGGTGCACCAACACGCTTTCGGGCGAGCACCATGGTGCACCAGGGATCCCTGGTGCCGCGCTCGAAAGTAGCCCGGGAAGGAAATTCTTTAGATGTTTGACACACAATGCGACAATGGGGGAACAATGGAAAGAGGGGAGGAGTGGGTTTTAGTACTCGGTCTCATGTCGTGCACCATATGTGGCTGAGCGATGAACATATTTTACTAGCCAGTAACGTGCGTCACCACCTCCTGTGGTCTCTAATACGGACCAGCCTCCAGAGCCGCTGAGGCAGGGTGCGCCACTGTGCCTGAAGTGCACTCTGCACTTTTTAAAAACCGAATACACTCATAGAACACAAACATTTAGAGCATACACTCAGAAATCACAATTCTTGTTCATGTTTATTTTCCTTTGGGCCAGCCAATATAACATTTCAATAAAATAATAAATACAAGCAACGTTTTACGTGTAGATATGTTTTTAAAACGGTCTCTGCAGTTTCATTACAGAAAAACACAGTGCACGTTCCTTCATATATACAGTCAAATCTCATTTACAAGAGAGGTCCTTTGGACTTTGCGGATTACCTTGTTCAAACAGGAAACGTGTGTTATGAAAGAAAACAATTAAGAAAAAACAGGAAATGTGGACCTAAAATGTCACGACCGCCGGTGGTGCAAAATGTTCTATTTGATATCGAGGTTCGATTGTTCGACTGTATTATCAATTCCATTTTTATGGTTTGTTACAACGACATGGGAGGAAATTTCAGAGTTTCACATCAAAAATTTAACTTAAGTAATGGTTCTTTTGGCGGAAAATGATTGTCAGTAATTGCAGGGTTGTAGTCGAGTCCTCACAAGCCTTCACAAGTCCACCACAAGTCCCTGGGTCTTAATTCAAGTCACAAGCTACTTAAATGAACTTTGCTTATTGTTACTGGACTTGTGACGAACTTGTGCGGGACTTGTCACGGACTTGTGATTTTATCGGCTTTGGACTAGTGATAGACTTGAGATGGACTCGACTATATAACCCTGTCTTATAGTGTGTATTCCGCTGTTAATAATATTACACAATCAATCGGTATATCTTGGTCAAAACAAGTTTACAACTTGTGACGCCCACAAAATACCAATGACGAATAACAGCCCTTGTAGGAGAAATAACCAAACTTGGTGAAAAAATATAGTTATATTATTTACATTCGTTTAGGCGTGACGGTGGGCGTTTTTGTTTGTATTACCATTACACAATCATGCGGTTACACTTAGTAAAAACATGTTGATAAATAAGACCATCACAATAACAACATATGAGTCATACGAACATGTGAGAAATATCAAAATTTGGTGTGAAAGTGAAAGTCATGTTGTGGAGTTTCACAAGGGTGATTGTCTGTATGACCATAGACAGTCACATTGTCCTGGTATGCTGCTCTGTTGACGTCATCACGGTCGTCATGGTAATCGGGTTCCTGCTCCAATCAGGCGGAAAGACCCCAGAAAAGGAAATGGGTCCGACAGCTGCGGTTTAAGTGGTTGATTGGGTCGTCTGAAAGCGCCACCAGTCGGCGAGTTGTAGTAAAATAAAGTCAATTTTTGGTGGCGAGTTTTGTTCCCATGTTTTTCAAAGGCACTGTATCGGACGCTTGCAGATGCACACCCATAATGTTTGTTTTTTGCAGTAGAAAGTGTCGACATTTTTCAAAGTTCACGCAGGGTGTGTTGACCCGTTTCGGCAGTTGTGGAGTGACTGCATTCTCTGCAGTGTTTCCGGGTCGAGTGGGGTGGCCAGGGCGTTGCGGCGGCGTTCGTAGTAAGCGGGGCTTGGGAAAATACTGGTGGGGGAAAAGCAGGCATCCTCCCCGTCATCCGATGGCTCAAAATCAGTATCATTATAAGTTGTTCGGACTAAGTCCTCCAGATGATGCAAATCGTGGTGGCTGAGCCCTTCCACCACGTTGGCCACCGCATTCCTTCGCCGGCCCATCAGGCCGTCGCTGGCTGCCGATGTGGCCGTTGATGGATTGAAGAAGTCCGGTATGTAGGTCTGGACCTTGGCCTCCAGGGCCTGGAGTTGGTCCGCCGTGATTCCGGTCGTCACGTCGGCCATGGCGTTCCGCCGGACACGCTGGCGACTCGGTGTCGTAGTTTGTGTTCTGCAGGCCCTCATCATGATTGCTGTTGGGGGTGCCATCATGGTTTGTGTATATGTCAAAACGCTCGGTAAAATAGTTGAAAACAAGCCAAAATTTTGAGCAAGCTCTTTCTCTGATGTCTCTGAATTGAATCTGCCGCTACACGCCGAACCTCGCTCTTTTATAACGTTCACAGTGTAATGTACACACGCATTGTCAACACAGTCACGAGATTGACAAATTGGAACTGGTACCCCGAGACCCTTACAGCTTACAATCAGCAGGAACTAGCAAGTACACGCGCCATTTACCAGCCAATAATTGACGTCATGCAGTGATATGCCCTTACGTGCCAACACGGTGACGTGTATATATTCAAGTCACTACATGCGAGCCTGCGCCTTTATCAAGTTCATGAGTCACAAAAGAGGTTGACAATTGAGTCGATTTTGACGAGATTTAGACAGATGATGAAACAGAAAGTAAACCGTGACAGCGGATGTTTAATGTCGGGAAAATCCAGCAAAGAGTCATTTAATTTCACAAACGCAATATCTGATATGGTGCCTAATCACCATTGAAATTAAACAACCAAAGTTTGTTTAATTCTCTTTCTTCCTCCATGGTCAATTTCACAATGCACTGTTTCGTTTCATCAGTATAGACCGTATCGAATAGCTGCCATCTTGTGGGGCACCTTTTGTTACTTGAACCGGTTCAACAATGTATAAGGACAATATCTACAACCTTAACCATGCATGTCGTCAAGGAACAAAGAAACTGCCCCACAAGATCATGGCGGCTATTCGATACGGTCTATACACTAGTATGTAAACATATTTGACTGTATATATTTCAAAACGAGGCTCGATCACACTCGAAACGAGGCTCACTTCAAAGTACATGTTCGATGTAGCGTTACCACATACTGTTTTTGCAGTGCTGGACAAAGCAACTTGCAAACAAATGGAAAGAAGGAAACAAATTAATGTTTGGACTATTTTGTTTGTTGGCTGGCTCCCAAGCTTTGGTAATTGGCTGCATGCAATATGTGTCTTTAATATAAAGCCCTGAAACATGCGGAAGTTAGTCACCATGCAATTAAGTACAACATACATCATGTATTGGTCATGTTTTTTAATGCTGTCACATTTTACACAAACACGAACGCGTTTGCCCCACCTTTGCTCCATTTCGGCCAATGCACAATGTTATGATCATGTGACAAAACACAATATTAAAAGGGAGTGTCTATCCTGTCACGTTAGCGCACCCCTTGAATCCTCTTGAACGTTTTCTACTAAATGAATCAGCTAAGGCATCACTAGAATGCCACTATTGAGACATTTTTGTCACAAAACATTGGAACGGAAAATGTTACCTGCATTTTACGTCCGTTTTAATAAAAAAATAAAATTAATCGCAACTTTTCACACAGAATCGATCAAAATGTGGCCTTTTCTAATCAACGTCACCCATGCAGTGTTTTGACTGCGGTTATATTTGAGACGTTATACTTTAAGGTGCTTTGCATCCCATCCGGAGGACGTATAGCACTGCGGTTAAACGAGCCCTGCAGCACTACAAGTGATCATGTCAAACTATAAGTTTTCCCTATTTTGTGGGGGTTAAATGGTAAAGGAACCGGACGTAAACTTACAGAAAAATCACCAATGGGGAAAACCCTCCCGTTCCTCTTTTATGTTCACGGGGCAAATGTCGCACCAATTTGACCCTTGTACGTCCTGCGAGGGATCAATGATGTGCGTCCCAAAACTGATAAGGGGGACGCGTCACCGCTTATTTGTAGAGGACAAGGGGACAATCCGACCTAGCCCCACGCCCAGGGTGCACAGAGCAAAACAGACGAAAGGTGAATTGATACCGAGCCTTTTCGTGCATAAATGCGACGCGCATCGCTTTAAAAAAAAAACTAAAAAAACGATGTGGCAGGGAATTTGGAGTAGAACGATGCACTGAAAACCACAATCAAAATGGGCGGGAAGTGTTTTTGTGATTCTGTGATTTTCAGTGCGTCGTTTCACAATAAATTCCCTCCACAGCACCGATTTTTCTCAAAGCGACGCGAGTCAACTTTACGCGCGAAAAGGTTCAATGTGGATCCGGAAGTTCACAAGGTTATCTACGGACAGCAAAATCACAATTAAATGTTATCATTATAAGAGAGATTTATCTGCTATATACTGTTGCTGACGTCAGTTAATTGGGATGATTGTATTCGATATCACAATACAATGATATTACAATGCAAACACACTCAGCCCTGGCCGATGGAACACCTTGGACGTTAGTTGCCCTTTGTTCCACAGAGAGTTGTGATATTAATTCACGCAGGGTTGTCCTTCATGATATTTGTACAGTTTTTTTGCCAGCCGGATGCAACATAATTGTGAATGTCCCCTTTGCGCAGAACTAGATTCTTAGATGCGATTGGAAAAGGCCTCCCACTGTGCGATTTTTGCTTGAATTTGATTTGTTGTGATTGAATCTCTGTAAATCTTAAAGTTATATTGTCCGTGGTTGTCATCAAATTTGATTTTTGTTTCTCTGAACGAATTTCTCAAGCATTTACTTCATTGTTTCCATACGATTTAATATGGAAACCATGCTTTAAGCGGGCCTCCCACTGTGCGATTTTGGCCACGAATTAGCTACGATTGGGTACGATTTGGTACGATTGTGTGTATAGAGTCTATAGGCAGTCTCCGATAATCGTACTAATTCGTAGAATTAAGAATTCGTAGGCCCGCTTAAGATGTCTCGGGGTCAAATATTGTGATGATGACCGTATATGATTTATGTACCTTCTAAACTTGTAAACTACTTCCTTATCTAGAGAAAGAGGAACGTACTTTTTGTTGACTTGGAGAAAAAAAAGTTGTCCTCAGAAGGGTATAACTGCAATCCTGTTCCTTACAAAGTAAATATGTATTTCCTTCCTTGTATATAGATTGTACATGTAAATTACATAGGCAACTTATATGAAACTGGTATTATGTAAGTACAATATACAACCGTTTATGACGGAAATACATAAGTATATAACAAACACTATACAGTTTGAACGTCCGCAACAGTCTATGTAAGGTTACATCATCAACAGATGGTACAGATTGTTGACCTTGGACAAGGCTATGGGAAAATGCCCGTAGAATATAGCTATTCGAAGGACAAGTGGTGTTTTACGTCACCGGAAATTATTACGGACAGCTGTTCAAAAATATGCGCGGAATGTTCCGCGCTTTTCGAAAAAAAAGAAACTTCACATTCTAATTTTCGAAACAAGATGTGTAGACATTGCATTGTGTCATGTATTGAGCTCGTGCCAAAGACGTCATTTTGGGAGTCAAATAATGCCGCGTCGTTGTGGAAGCAATGTGCGTGCGCGTTGTGTATGTCCATAGCGCGCGTAACGCGCTATGATGAGGCTCCTATTGGTGAATTAAACCGCGTTACGCCCGCCAGAGACACACATAACGCGCACGCGCACATCGCTTCCACAATGACTCAGCATTATTTGACTCCCAAAATGGCGTATTCGCACGTGTTCGAAGGGGTCAATACACTTTGGAGTGATTTAAATGACCTTTTCTGAACCTTGAACAATATCGCTACCGACCAAAAGGAACGTCAACCTGCCTCTAAACATGCCGCCACACGACCGTGCAATTGGAAGGGCCTTTCCCCATCCCGCTCCTTCGCTAAATTGCCCTCTCACAATGTCTCAATTTCTTGCAATCTAGACGTTTACAAGACACTCGTCAAGACTGTTTTCGCCGAACATTACGTCGGACATTCCAATGTACCGGTACATACATAATAAATTTCTGGGCCATCGCGCGTACGTAAGAAGACCTTTTTAACATAAAAGCCTTTTTTTTTTCTCGAAAAATCACTTAGTCCAGCTTGTCAATCACAGATAATCTGTAAGTTAGTATATTTAAGTTTTTGTTTTCGTTTTCATGATACCTGTGAGTGGCGGATCTCCGCTGTTGGATATCAAATAAATAAATCAATCAATCAATCAATCAGTGTTGCCAATAATTTATACTTAATGCATGATGACGTCACGCTTTGTTTGCATGTGTGCATAGTGTATGGAGTCTTAGGGAACAAACTATGACGTCATTAAGTGTTTGGTCTATTAGTACACAACCGACTCTTTAAATGGGATGAGATAAAAACAAAATCATATGCATGATCCTCGTCGGGATCCAAACCTGAGATCAGTGACATATCGGGCAGCTAAGCTAGGAGGCACATTGGTATACTCCTTTCAGGTTTCCCCTGAGAACTTAACCCTTTTCGGTGTTGCATGCGTGCGCAACTGGGCAAGACAATATTTTGTTCGTTTCTTTGAGAATGCAAACTACTCTTGTCTTCTCATACTTGAACGAGCAGCTGAACGCATACGGACTGTCTTTCTGGGGAAAGCTTGCTCGCCGTTCGCTAGAATTCGTTGGATTTAGCGCGAATATTTTATTGCCAGGAATTCCCAGTGTTAAAAGGGGAAGTAAAAAACACACTAATTTGATACACAAGCAAGAGCTGTGGTTTCCAGAAAATGGCACAATGCGAAATTTGAGGACGACTCTCAACCTGGACCGCTTTGGCGAATAATATACCGTGTAGTTAGAAATTAAAAAAATTCGAATTAATTACCACGTGCTAGACTAATCAAAATAATTTTAAATAAAACAATATCGAGGTAAATTACACATGAATAAATGATAAGATGCTAAGACATAAATATGCGTTATTGATATTCTAAAAATAAGGGGCAATTGAAAATTTAGCTATTTTTTTTTCGGGGGGGGGGGGGGGGGTAGTGGGGAGGGAGGGGGTGTGGGTGGGTGGCTATAACGTACAACACCCCTGCGTTTAGTAGGCCTACTCTGTGTTCTGTAGAATAATTCACTACGTACGCAAATCCCGGGACGCAAATCCGCAACGCGTGTCTCTTTCACGTACAAAGCAGCTCATTGCCACGGTCAGCCTAAAAGCTTTTAACGCGCGGGAGAGTCGTGTTACAAATCAGATGATATAGCGAATAGGCTTTTAAGAAATCGGTGCTAACGAAATATCCCAGTCAGCTTTGATACGGCGATAAATTGAATTCGGAATTGAAGTCAGTCTGAGCTACGCGTAAAAAGACATAGGACGACAGGGCCAATTGTTCTGTTCATTTTTTCCCCTCGCTCGTCTACGTAGGCCTGACGTAAGCAGTCACGCCGCAACAGGCTAATTGAATTGCCTAAAACGGATATTTTCTTTTCGGTAAAAGGGGAATACATTGGTTAAAGTGGCACTATATCGTTTCACAGAGCCCGAAATCATGCTTATTTGTAAAATGCTATTTGCGTTCAAAAATATAGCACGATAAGAAAGAAAACTGTACAAACGGAAGTTGCAAAGTAAAATTTACGCCCACGCACGCATTGCGTGCTCGCGGTTTAGGTCAGCGCACGCGCATTTAACAGTGCGAAACTCCCAAGATTAAATATTGAAATAATTTTAAGTTTAATTTTTACATCCATTGAAGATACAGGCTCGTCATAAGGCCAACTTCGTGCCACGAAATACGCAGCTCCATAGAAAAGGTATGGAGCTGCGTATTTCGTGGCACGAATTTGGCCTCACGCGCGCATTGACGAGCCTCTGCTTTTAACGTGGCAACTGTATGCATTCAAAGGATGAAATTTCCCGAGAATGAAAAAAACGAACAAATAATTCAGAAGATACACGTTTCTAAATATTTTAAACAACAGAACGGAAATTTCAACCGTGCACTAAATCGACTGCATTTTACTAACAGGCAAGATAGATGATCGACTATATTCAATTATTTTTTCATTGCTGTCAAAATGTTTCAATGGCTGCCATATTCACCACTGTTCTCATATGGATTTTCACCTGATCAATTACCATTTTGGAAAGAATTGGGAAGTTGATCATGGCTTCAGACCTCGTATGCAAAACATATGAGACAGTGTTTCCTCACAAAATCTTAAATTTTTCCCCACTCGAAATCTTGTTGGTTTTTTTCATCAAATCTGCACATTCCAAACTCTTACCACCATTTTTCTTTAATCAACCATGGAGGAAGGAAATCAACCATGTCTCCATATTTCCTGTAGATAAAACATTTCGACGAGTATCTTATCATGGATGTAGCACTTCCCGATATCCACCAGTGCAGAACCGAAAAACTGATCAGAATTTAATCGGGCACTGGCCGTTGCCATAGAAACGCTACATTATCCTCGACCAGGACAGGGAGAGGGCAATGATTCGCAAATTGGCATAATTCACATTCACAGGAAGTCATAAAGAAACTGTCAACTGACAATGATTTGTTTGACTGCTGACGTCATCAGTGACATTGTGCAGAATAATGAAAACTAATTAATTTTGTTTCTATATAAGGTCACCTGGAACAAAAATGAAAGAATAACAGTTTGTCATTTTGTCATTTCCTGCAAAACGTTGAGTTAGTCGGCAGATTAACTGTCTGGTAACTTCATGGTTTTTTTCTTCAAATGCTAATTTTTTCCAAGTAACTTTATAAAACTGTCCAAATACCCAATCTTTATTCAAAGAAAATGCTGAGAGGCTAAGGGGCAATTCTGTAAGTTCAGATTTACACCCCAGAGACTTTGAGGGCTTGTAATGCTTCACATATTCAAGTTGTTTGATTTTAAACACATGTTCTTCAAGCATCATTGATGGAAGTATAATTCCTGAAAAACTGATTGTAATGCCATTCTCAATAAGGGACCCTACACACTTACTGAGAATAGTATTACAATCACTTTTTCAGGAATTACACTTCTATCAATGATGCTTAAAAAACATGTTTAAAATCAAACAACTCGAATATGTAAAGCATTACAAGCCCTCAAAGTCTCTGAGGTGTAAATCTGAATTTACGGAATTGTCCTAAAACAAAATAGAAACTGTTTAAAGAAACCCACGACATCCGGATGCTTTTACAAACCAAGCTGCTGTTCAAACATTTTTTTCAGGGAATAACACGTCAAACTAAATTCCCTCTAGGCAAAAGACACATATTTCTTACTGTTGTTATTTGTCACAAATTGAATGCAAGATGTCAGTATGCATTTGATGCGTGAGACTAATGAAAGTTATATCCTAAAATCAATAATTAGCGATCGTTTATTGTTGATTTATTAAACATCTGGCAAGTCTATGTGTACGCATACTGCATAATTTATTGCTTATAAATACAATTCATAGGTGTGAGATCCCCAGCATTATACATATAAACAGCAGAATGATTTCCCAAAACCAAGCATTTTCATAAACGAACAGACAAAACATGGGGCCATTTTATGGAGTTTTTTAGCACAAACATTTGCTTTGCGCACAACATTTATTTGCTTTGCATAATTGCAAAAATTATACTGGCCAAAATTGTATGTCGACTTGTGTTCTTACTTAGCACTCAGCAGAATATCAGTCAATCGTAATCAACATGAATAGATTTTGGCTGGTAATTCATTTTTTGCCAAGCTAAAAATATTGTGCTAAGCACAATTCTGTGCTTAACAGCTCCATAAAATGTTTTGTTGTTTGAAAATCGGTCAGAGAAAAAAAATAATAATTTGTTGAGAATCACGGACTGTATATCTTTAGTTTAGTGCGACTGATTATTAATTAATTTAAAAAAGGAAATGTCACGTAGTGCAAGGCTTTTGAGCTTACACAGCACTAATGAAAATCTCACAATAGGAATTAGGTAATGTGGGTCATTCCATTAAAACAGGACACATGTGTGCCCCTTATGTCTTCTGGAGTGGTATTCAATTCAATAATCCAAATATACAAGAATTTTACTTAGTTTTTGCCTGAAGAAAAATTCTTAGCCAAAATTGGTATTGAATTCATAAGTTTTTCACTTCAAAACAATACTTAAGAACATTTGGTATTGAAGTGGTTTTACCATGATTTTGCCGACAAAAATGAATAATGGGAAGGCGTAGTTTATTGCGCGTCTCACGCTGTATTCGATTGGCTGTTTAGCGAGTTCTGTGCCCTGCGTAATTTTTTTACTTCACAATTATCTTAGAGTTTTACTTACTAAAGTAATTATCTTAGATGGCATTTGAATATGAGATAGGTCTAAATTTGCTTAACCAAGCTAATACTAAGTAAAGTTTTTACTAAATCCACATTTTTAATTGAATACCGCCCCTTGGTTTTTTAATTTTTTATTTCAAATTTCAGAGAACTATTACACACACCATATAAACAGTCTATGGCCTCATGAACTGAACAACATCTTTACCTGTCGATAAATCTCAAAACACGATGGGAATGACTTCGGTTAGCGAGGGGGTCAGACTTTTCTGTCAAGTTTGTGGGGGGTTCGCCACTCCTCCCACACAGCGAGTCTGTTTACCTTCCCAGCATGGTACCCATTTAAACACCTGGGTGGAGAGAGGCAAGTTAGGAAAAGTGCCTTGCCCAAGGGCACAAGACACTGGTTGCAATGGGACTCGCACTCACAATATTAAATTATGAGTCAAGTGCTCTAGTGCTCCATATAAAATACCTCCCCAAAATACTATCCATGGGAAGAAAACAGGGAAAGTGCAATCTCCAATTTGGATATGGAAGAAAAAATGTTGGTGAAATTATGTGCACTGCTTAATGGAACCAGATAAATTCGATTACTAAACATCGGTTGTTTTTTGACGATATCCTTGAAAATATACGGATTACGGATTGAGAATGCGAAATTTCAGAATTGTAATGAGAAAAATATGACAAATGATATGGTATCAAAATCTCATCACACATGGGAAAAATGGGGGTTCAAAAATGTGATCTGGACACGCTCCTTTAATTTCAGCACATTTCTCCCCAAAGGGTTGAATACAAGCCAATAAAGAATCCAACATAATCCCACTGAACTCACCTTTATACCGTAACCCATCCAGTATCTTGCCGAGCGCTCCTCGATGTGACTTGCCATCAGGGTGGGTAATGAGAACATCAACATCCCCACAAGTTGACTTGCCACGTCGGTATGAACCGCAGACCACCGCTAACATACCGGGGTCTATGCTCACTGCCATCTCACGAACCTGAGGGGGTAATGAAACATTTTATTATAATTATGTAGTCACAAAAACATTATCAAATCACCACAGAAATGCAACAGAAATAACCACAAAATTATAACAGAAAAAAAAAAAATCATGTGGTCCTCATCAGGATTAGATTTAGAGACCTCTGAGCTGAGATTTTGCCATTGCATCAGATGTTTAACAATGCTCATGTCAACTTTTTTCCCATACATGTATTCTTTCTCTTAGTGACTCCTGTATTGTGAAATGCCTGTATTGATCCTTTAACACATTTGTCTTGGCTAAAGGCTAAAGCAAGGTGGCTGTGTGGTGTTGGTGCACTCACAAGGCCACAAATGCAAAATGTCCAAACACAGTTAATCAGCATTGAATTCCAAAGCCTTATACTTACGGTTTGTTCAATCTCTCCTGCTTCCTCCCTTGGCATACGTTGCAAGAAATCATCGTAGTGCTTCAAGCCAATCTTCTGCTGCCGACTTAGTTTAGCTTTCTCACGCACATCGTCCAGAGTTCGAAGGCCCTAAGTGTGATTATTTAATAAGACGTTTGTGAATTGGAGGGGAGGAAGATTAGTAACCTTTCTAGCCCAAATTTGTATTGTAAACAAGTATTTGTCAAATACAGTGAACTTGTGGATAACAAGGCATTGATCGCCCAACCACTTTGGTATCGCTTTCAAGACTGTTATGCTTCAGTGATTTCATACAGGTCCAAGTGGATTTGTTTTAACAAAGTGATTCCCACAGTAAATGAAATGTGACATTTTCCGTTTCTAAGAAAATCCTGTAGTTAAGGGCTCTCAGAAAACCCATTTTGTTGAGTTTTCAACCTGATTCAACCTGCATGGGTTGAGCTGACCACTGGATCCAAGTGTTTCCCAAACAACCCTAGAAGTGCAGGAGCTCAGGAACGCATTTCAGGCAGAGTGGCACACCCTGCCTCAGCAGCTCTTACAGAGGCTAGCAGTCAGCCTTGCCACAAGAGGTGGTCATACACGTTACATTTCTCAGCCTCCTTAATTCTTCGGTCAGAGTATTATTTGCATTTCCGTTTTTTAACTATATGAGTCATTCCATGAAGTTGAGGAACACGGTTTCCGTGTTACATCCACAACCATTTTTAAATTTAAAAGGATTGTTTAGTTTGAGAACTGTGTGTTTATTTCAAATTCAACATGAAAAAATTTGTAGTTGGAGTGAAGCAGTTGAACTGTATTGGTTTCCAAGTTACATCCACAACCATCACTTTGTTAAATAATTCAAAATGGCACAACTCAAAATGTCAACACTGAAGACTCCCAAATTACCCCCAAACAGTGTAAGCCACCACATCATGCAACATCGTTATATAAATGGTGATTCATTTCTCTCTTATTGACCATTTTTGTGGAAATGAAGAAATGTCACACTTTGTTTCACAACTTCATGGAATGACCCATATATAAACTGATGGGCATTAGTGAAAGTATACCAAACCATTTACCCAGGGTAAACAAGAATGAAATGAAATGAAACATTTTTTTCTAGAGGTCTTACCATTTGAACCCATTCTTGAGCCACAGTGGGCCCAACTCCCCAGATATTATTGAACAAGTCCAGCGCCTTCATGTCTTCTCCTCCACAGACGTGGTCTATCTTTCTCAGGTGGCCACTTTCCATGATCTCGCTGATTTTGTCTGCAAGGCGGGTTCCAATGCCTGGAATTTTGTTGGCCTCCTAGTCCAGTCAAAAAAGAAGAAGTCAGCGCAATTCATCTTTTGTGATGTTTGTTTCTGTTCAAAGAGCTGCCAAAATATTCTCAACTCCTACTAGTTGATCTAGCAAGCTTCTATCAATGCAGAATCCAAAATTGGGCCCAGCAGCAGATTTTTTGTTAACTGAGCATCCGGCTATTACACAGCAAGCCATGTAAAACATGCCAATATCTCAAAGCATGGGCATGATTAAGCACGTCTCAGTTATGAAATGGTGCTTTAGCTAGCACATTTTTAGCTAGCACTTGAGCAGCAGTATAACTTGGCTCCATTCTAGTTATCTTCTTCTCATACACAAGAAGAAAACTAAAATCACATCCTGTAGGAACTACCATCAAAAAGTAGGAAAACTGTAGGTTCCAGGAACAAAGGAAAGCCTGATGTTAGCACCAGTGTCACCATTACTAAAAATGTCCACTTGCTGCAAAGTTCTTACCTCCCAACTTGTCACTTCTTTGGGATATTGTTTTAATGCAGTGATGGCCTTACGGTAGCCCATTGCTCTCCAGTGGTCCTTGGTGTTTGTGTAGGTCTTCATCAAGAGCTGTAGAAAATGATTTCAAAATTTGAAAATCGTTTAATTTCTTTCTGACGTATATATATTTTTTAAATTTCCATTTACAAATATAAAACGTTTAGATGTACCTCAAGCTTATCTGTGATGTGTTGATTGAGATTTGTCTGTTGAGCTGTAGATGGCTTGGAGCAAACCCAGTTACCTTTCTGATCAAAGAAAAATACAGAAATTATTTTACAAACAAAAATAGGTAGGTGTCACTGTGGGAATTATCTGGTGATTTCTGGACTGGTCAAATTTATACCATCGCATGAGTCCTTGTGAACAAAACATGTGACTAGCTGAAATTTTGGTTTCTCTCTACTCATAGCTGATGGCTAATTTCAAAGAAAAACTGAAGTTCTAAATGGATGTCAACATCCAATGGATGTCAACAAAAATGCAAACTACATGTAGTATAGGAAATGGGAAGATTTTATTTCTCTTTTTGTGCTGACATATCAGGTCGTGATTGGGTAAGGATTTTTTTTATTTCAACTAGAAAAATTAGTGGTTAGACAAAGTGTGCTACCCCACTTATTTTTCCCCTTTTATGATGACAAAATATGACAGGCTAAAGGGTATTTTCTAATTTCTTCTAACCGGGAGCTTCTGTGGAGAAGTCGATGGTGTCGATACATTTGATGACGAGCTGGCTCCCTCCTCAGATCCCGTTGTTACTCTCAGAAAATCCTGATAATCATCATCGCTTGGCACATAGCTACTGTCATCGCTGTCATAACCCTTATCAGAGTGGGCAGCTTTTGAGGGACTCGTCCATTTAGATCCAGGCACAGGAAGAACACTTGAAGAGCTGGGAATGTCTTGAATTGCTTCTGGGATTACTGCAGTGGTCTCGTTTGAAGCAGATTTTTCTCTTTCTTCAGCTGGCTTAGATTTGGCGTTAGATATTAGTTTCTTTATTACAGGAAAGGTTAACGTGTGATTTTCAATTGGCATCAATTTCTCTTCTGAAAGGCAAAGACTCAACCAACTTGCTTTCAAAATGTCAGCTTTTCCTGGGGATTTCTCAAGTTTCAAAATTCTCTTGAGACGTTCTACGTCCATTCCTTCATCAACAATCAAATGTGTGCATTCGGTTTCATCCCATTCATTGAGAACTTCCGCACCAAATTTTAACATTTGTTTTTTAAAGATGTCTGTGCGTACTTTTCCCAGACCTGCTTGCAAAATGTACGCCGTGACACCCCTGAGAAATACGGATTCATCAGTGCTGGCCGACTCAGGCTGTTTAGTTGGCGATTTTACTTGAGCGTCTGACGTTGGATTGCTGGAAAGGGAAGCTTCGGAAGGACAAATTCTTTTCTTGGCCGGACTGGTCGATGAAGAAGTTGACTTAATATCACTTTCACTTGGCAAAAAGGGGTTACCAACCGGTCGCTTTCTTTTGCGATTCGCCGAAATTGATTCTTGGGTTTTGGATGAAGAGGCCATCATTAAAAAATATCTCTGCAGAGTTTGCAAAGCCAGACTTTATTTTGTTTAAAACGCTGCAGTATAAATATCGGGTATATCTTCACAGTTTTGTGGAGGCCGCCATGTTTGCCTCGATCACTTAAATAAAAATTATATTTTACTTGTCTCGTATTTTATAGAAAAAATATAATGATTTAATTTGCTAACAAAATATTAATATAATGACAATAATTACTAAGTAACAGAACAATGAACGTAATTTAGAAAAATATTTAAAACGGAAGTTTAGGAATATCATCTTCTATATGCTTTGCACGAGGTGTTTGTTTGTCGCCGTTTCTTTACTCCACATCAACGAGCCTTGTCATGCTCGTGTGAGGCAGACATTCGCAGAATTATGGTTTGTGACAATTTAATCATTATAATCTTTTACATCTGGACACATATTTAAGTATTTTGTAAATCTGTGTATCATTCCGACTTTGTGATATTCTTTTATTGCAATATTTTTGTTTTTTTGTATGATAAAGGGAAATAAATTTGTTGTTGAAATGTACAACTGAACAACGTGTTTCTAGAAAATTCCGATTGGGTGCAGCCTCTACCATAGTCATACAGCCATGATGGCAGGCATCTTTGTCATGAAACACGATTAAATAATAAATTCCGGGTATTTTTATTCCTATAAAGCAAATTAAACAGCCTGTTTAATTAAATGAATTATAGGCCTATAGCCTATTTCCCAGTAACATGTCTGTTGGAAAAGTTGCGTTTCCAAAAAAAATAAACAGTCGTGAAATAAGCCTTATCACTCAGCTCATGGAGGAACATTCTCAATCTCAATGCATCATGGGATTGGATGGCAAATTATGCCCGGCCAAGTGTGTGTAAACCTATGAGGCATTGCGTATACCGAGCTGCAAGCATGGTACTCGGACTTTCCCACTACGAAGGGAATCCCTGATGATTTTTCACATTTGCAACATTTCTGTGGCAGTCTGTGAAAGTCGGACCCTCCGGATCTTTGTTAAAAATTGATATTTAATGAACAGAAAGTACCTAGTTTGACTTCTAAATATGCTTACATACCTTTTACCACCATGTATTGCACCAATTTGTAATCATACACCACATCGACTATCCACAAAGTGAAATTTTCGAAGAAATAGTCGTAGGAAGTGCAGGACACTAAGAAAAAAGAAATTGGTTTTTTTTCCACGCCGGATCTTTAAAAATAAGGCCTGTACATGGCGGTAAAAGGTATGGAAGCGTATTAAGAAGTCAAACTAAGCACTTCCCGTTCATTAAATAGCCATTTTTGAAAAAGATCCGGAAGATCTGGAAGGATCCGGAGGGTCCGTTTTTCACCCACACCCCATTTCTGTTTTGGGACATGTTTGACAGTATGTTTGATATGTCCTAATTAATACTCCTATCAAAGAAAAAGTGGTGAGAAGTCGATTCTTAGACTCTTTTTGGTTTTCGTGAAAATAATTTAAAAAGCTGTCGCGTTGGCCTCCGCCTCATACTTTAACTAGGTTTACGCACACTTGGCCGGGCAATATTACTATAGTCATCCAATCCCATGATGCATTGAGAACGTCGATTAGGTTTATTACAAGGCGGGTTCGGTATTTCGACTGGGCATGCATAATTTACTTTTTAGGTGAAAGGTTATGTGGGAAGAACTTGTTGTGGCAGAATACATGCAAATGTATGGTAGCAATGAGAACAAAAATTTTAAAAATCCAGATTTTTTTGAGAATTTTTGGGAACCTTTTTGGGAGTATTTTTGTTGGTTTCAAAACTCAGTGTCGTTGAAGATTGGTAAAAATAAAAATAAAATGTGCACATGAACACAAATATAATGAAAATTGATTGGTGGAAAAACTACCATACACATTTACCAGTCTATGGAGCTGACATAAAAAAGTGTTTTCAAAGAAAAACTTGGTATTTTCTCATTGCTAAAATCATGTTTCCTAACCAAATTTACACTTTCTGGGGCATTATCATGTCACATTAGGGAGAATTAGGTGTACGGTATTTATGCCTTGATGGTACCCTTAATTCACTTAGTGCACAAAAAGTGCCATGTTCCTCCCGAACAAAACTTGGCGTAAACCGATGTGCACAGGGAAAAATGGAAATGCCGAACATTTTATAATAACACTCTTTTTCTTTTGGTATCCATAGCAACCCCAAATAATCCTCCTTAAGGAGGGCACTGAATCATCTCAGGGACGTTCCCAGGTCATCAGTAACATCAATGCTTGCCAAGTCGTTGCCGACGCTGTCCGTACAACCCTGGGACCAAGGGGAATGGACAAACTCATGGTCGATGCACGAGGTACATGTAACTCCCATCAGGGTGAATTAATTCAAAAGAAATGTGGATAAATGTCTATGAGTTTCGGAAATCTGGATGCAGTGAAAAACAATTTGGCTGCACCGAGATTCGAACCACAGAAGGCTTATGCTTAACGTCCAGACGCCCTACCAATTGAGCTACATGTATGAAGCCAACTGGTGATTTCGAAACATGGTATTGCAATTGTTCTCGCTGATTGAGATTGGCTATCACGTGAGCTCAACAAGCCATACACAGAAGGATAAACCCTTTAATGGGATAACCACCCCTCCCAGAAATCACTTAAGATACGACCCAAAGCTCTGCCTGGCTCGCCCCAATTATTAGCAGGGTTGTAAAATCTTAGATTTTTAGCAGATTTCCGCTTTTGTGCTATTTTAGACTTATTTCAAGTCTGATATTGCGTATCACCAATTATGTATAAGGTATACTTCTCATAAATTTGTGAAATATGCGCGATCTCAGACTTGAAATAAGTTTAAAATGGTACAATCTGCCCCCCGTACCTGATATCAAGAATGTTTTCCTACGCTGCCCCCTGCATGGTGCAGACAGAAATGTGCATCGTACTGTGTGTGTAGTTACTCAGAATCAAGTGGTCCATTTCTCTTTGGCCTTTCAGGTGGAGTGACAATCTCTAACGACGGAGCTACAATAGTCAAACTATTAGACGTCATTCATCCTGCTGCTAAGACTCTTGTTGAGATTGCCAAGTCACAGGATGCAGAGGTAAGAAATAGCATGAACTACTTAAAGAACATTAGCTTTCAAATGAGATGTTGGTTTTTTTAAAAAGCAAGTACGCGAACATGAGGATTTGTCTCATAACCTATAAAACATGTAGAATACACAAAATCTTGTTGGCGTTGAAATTATCAGCATTTAGACATTAAATCATTACATCATGCCGCAGTACAATGGAATATTATCTGTTTTATTTAACCAGGGTGGCCTTCTCAGTGATAAAAATAACTGCTTGTCTTAAGGGCCCTACGTGCTAAAATTGATTTTTAAAAATATAACACTGCTATTATTAATAACAGATTAAAAGATACAAATGAGACATGTACATTAACAGGAAAATATAATAAGAAAACCAATAAAATCTAAGAAAATAAGGAAACAAAAATTAGGATAGAAACAACCAAGATCTTTAGTAATTAAACAATGACAGAAAAAAAGAATAATCAAATATAAAAATGTACAAGTAAATGTATATTTCTGAAGTTAATTAATACAAATTAACATAGCAAAAGACAGCAGGAAAAGATCAGTACAAATAAAGTATAAAACGAAAGTCTAAAAAAGGTAAATTATGAAACCGGGAATGAGAGTAAAACATGTCAAAAAATGACTAAACAAAACATAAAACGTATGAGAAGTTAATTATTTTGTTCAATCCAGTTAACCAAACAGAACAGAACCGAAAACGACCAGTACATTTAAAAATGCAGTTAAAATAGTGTTAGAAAAACTATATTAAATAAAACCGAAAGAAAATAAAAACATATTGCTATGCATTTACACGAAAAAATAAAAATGAATGAACACAAGCAATAAATAGAAAAAGAAAAGTTTAAACTAATGCAACTAAGCTGCTCGTGGCGAACTAAAAACGATTTAAACTTGGATAGTGTCTCGGCCTGCCTGTGGAATAACCACAAGAGGGCTGGCTTACTATGCGCTGGTCGGTTTGAGAGCCCGCCCTCTTGTGGTTATTCCATTGTATTGCGGCATGACATAATGTCTAAATGCTTTTTTTTAAAGAGTCGAACGACATCCATGGTATGTTTTTCAAAGTTAGATTTTGACTGTTAACGTGAAATTGTTGACACAGGTAAACTGACTGGGGTGCACAATAAAAAAATGTGCTGTATCTGACGGCGGCCATATTGGCGATTGATTTAAACTGACGTTTTCCCTTCCAAAAGTTAACATAAAAAAAGTCACTTTTAGCCTTCTTAAAGTAAATAAAAGTTAACTGTACCTTTAAACTTGGATAATATAGTTATAAGGAAATGACTCGTCCTTGATGGATGCATCAAGGACTATAGCATAGAGTTGTCTTGACACTAGTTGCACTGCTTTGAGGTGTTAATTGAATCTAGCACGTTCCTCTTCTTAACTTTAACTTTGACACCTCTTTCCTCTGACACCATGTTTACACTGGTCCCAAGCTTGGGATCAAGATTGATCCCCTGATAAGAATGCTTCAGTGTTAACCACAATGATCCCGAGTGCTGTGTTAACATTCTGTAGTTGATCTTGAGCGCAGTGCCAGAAGTTGCAGTCAAAGGTTATGCTCTGTGTGTGTATGTACTGATCAATGTGCGCATGGGTTGCGTTGGTTCTCTCAAACAATCGCGGACGTTTTGGGGAGGTTTAACAAAGGGAATAATATCGTCCGCGATTGCCAAGCGAACGTCCGCGATTCGCTCGTGTACAAAACAAACGAGAGTAAAGAAAAAAAAAGTATGTCCAAACAAAAAAGGAACAAAGGGACGTCCACGGTTGTATGTGGATTCGCACCTATATGTGTATGTACAGTGCACAAGGCCACTTGAATTTCGCGGGCTTTTCCCCCGCTACGGCTGTGGAGCGGATGCGGCAGGATGCAGTAAAAATTAATTGCTTATCTAACCGCAAACTGATCCCGAGCTCGGTGTTCGACCCCGAGCTCGGGATCAAGTGTAAACAGCGTGTTATGCTTCAAACATCTGACACAACATTAGGAGAGGAAATGCACAGTATTTTTAAGGGCGTTTCCTTCACAAATGTTTTTACAAACGTACAAATACTCCAACAAAACAATTATTACACAGGATGGAAAAAAATACCTTACACGTTAGCCAGTTGAGACTTCATGCACTATTATAGGGAGCATGACATAAAAATCATGTTTCCTCACCAATTTAAACTTTTGGGGGCATTATTATGTCATATGTGACCCGCTCTGAAAAAAGGTAGTATAAGTCGCGCAGGCTAAGACAATGTACGTACCGTACATCGATCACGCGCTACATTATAGACAGAATGCGTTGCCAGTAGCAACAGCGCTCCGAGGCCATTTTTGCATACGACTGTCAGTCATCACTCATGTGAGTAGGTCATTAGCGCTGTCTGGTTCCGCCCACCACTCCACAGAGTAGCACAGACTAGGGGATAATGAGCTCATCCCTACCACACGAGGGCGCACTGCACATTTAACAGTCAAGTCGATATCAAGTGTTGACTCACACTTCTGTCCTTGCTACATGTTCAATAAATCGCTCCT
This sequence comes from Henricia sp. BOLD:AAB3569, assembly GCA_037783545.1. NCBI lineage: Eukaryota > Metazoa > Echinodermata > Asteroidea > Spinulosida > Echinasteridae > Henricia > Henricia sp. BOLD:AAB3569. The sequence continues at coordinate 1,170,468 of JBBELK010000454.1, read as the reverse complement.
CCCCTTTCCCTTTGTGGAGAGATCCCAAGGGGTCTGTGGTCATATCATTTTACATCACTGTGCTGATACGTCAGTTGGCAAACTGTGAAATATTGGTGGCGCTAGAGTTGCCAGTCACTTGGTTTTAATCATCTGACAGTGTTACTGATGGAGTCAAAAAGTGATACAAAATCATGCATTTTTAGAGTCGTGTATAAAGTATGGCTAAATAAATTGGATACATTGTACTGCCTTGGCTTGACTGGTTGTGCCTAGAGTAAATTTGAATAATGGATATTTTTTCCAGTTTGTCAAAGTTACATTTTGAATGATTTATGTGTTAAAATAACCACAAATTGGAAACAAAAAGTGCAATTTTCATTAATTCTTAGTGCTGCTAAGCGCTACAATAATGAATGAAAAATAACTTTTATTCACTGGTTCGCTGTTATCACTCGTTCATCCAATGTTCAGGTTTATTAAGCTTCATCACTCAAAGATCATCATTGGTCAAAAGAGTGATATCTTTTTCCCTCTGCAATAGAGCTTCTGCACCAGCGGCCATGACAGGGGGCAGGTTTTCTTATTTAAATGATGTAACAATAGAACCATAAAGCACCTACTCATGCATGACACATGGTAACAATGTGACTGCCCCCTGTCATGGCCGCTGTGCAAAGGCTCTATATCCAACTCGGTTCTCTAGAGCCGGTCCAAAAAATTCAATTAACTAAATATTTAATTATAATATTTAAATAGTAAATTGTTCAAATTCGCACAGCCCCAATGTGAGGTCACTTTGATCAACAATCAAGTGAAACAATCAACGTTGCCTGGTCACGGCCAGAGCCAAAACGTGATTCACGATGCGGCTCGTAACCAGTAATAGGCCGGCTAATGAAGAAGTTGATCCTGTCAATCAGTACTGGCTTATTGGGCCACAGCAACGTGCTGCGATAATTAGGTTATGATTCTAACTGCTATGGTGCCAGTTGTTTCAGTAAGACCAGGTCTGTGTGTATGGAACAAATAAGGATGAGGAAGAAGTATTAATACAATGGGATTTATGTCCGAGTTGGATCCAATGGGAATGGAAACAAGTGTAATGGAATATAAACATTATAATGCAATTGAACTTCCTTGATTTAGAAGATACCAAAAACAAATTTAAAAAAAATGCAAGAATAATATTTTGATGTGGTGTTTGTGGGTTTTTTGGTGGGGAGAGGGGGAGGATTTTGTTGTTTCCCCTGTTAGTCTTTGCAGTATTTGCAATGTTAATTTCTTATTAAATAAGATTTTGTGAATTTTTATTGACCTACAATTTGTTTAAATTACCGTGTTTTTTTGGTTTTTTTTATTTTTTTTATTTAAGAATAAGTTTCAGACAAGATTGCCTATTATTCGATTTTCCAGTTGACATATTTGAAAAAAATACATTTTTTTGCAACCCCATACATTTATAATTTATACAGAGCTAAATGAAATTTGTTCTAGCCAATGGCTCACATTGATCTTGTACTGAGCATTTCTGAATAATTTTGTAAATCATCTTTGCCTTCTAGTACTACAGTGCATGCCAAAAGATTTTTCTTAATTCAATAGAAGTTACTCCAGAATTTTATTACACACATGTATAGGTCGGTGATGGGACCACGACCGTTACCATGCTCGCTGCAGAATTCCTAAAGCAAGTGAAGACGTTTGTTGACGAGAACGTACATCCACAGGTCATCGTCCGAGCGTTCCGCAAGGCGACCCAACTAGCTCTGGACAAGATCCGTGAAATAGCAGTCAAAATAGAGAGCGACAATCCCGAGTAAGTTACCCCCGGAAGTTGCCCATTTACCCCCCGCTCTGACCCCCTCTAAACCCCCTCTTCAGAAACCCCCTACTACCCTGCCTAGCTCTGCCCTTTCACCAAGAAGCGCAACATCGCAGATAATGCAGCAAATCCTACCCAAATTTGCTTGCGGAGGTGTCGATTGACGTGAGGCGCTTCGTAGCCATGCTGCGTACTGTCAACACAGAGTTAATTGATAGCTTGGGATAGCCGGCAAATTGAAGTGTCGGATGGTGAATTGTTTAAGTCCCTTGATGTGATTGCACAGATGTGACTGCGCCGATGATATTCAAAGCTGCGAGTCGTCGATAATAACATTAACTGGAGAACCCACGTCTTAATCGAGTCACTCCCAAACTTGTTCTTAAACACAATCAAGTCCTTGGGTCAACAAACGGCATCAAGTGGTTTGGATAATGTTCTTCACACTTTGTCATCAATAATCTCGCTACTTGTCTGAGAATAATTTTCTCTCTGAGAACACTGTCCAGACCCACCAAAGGATGGGAATATCAAGTTATCTTTGGAAGGCAGGTAGTTACTTGGTTGCACGTGTTCTGTCCAAATTAAATTCTCGTTATCTTAAACCTGCAACAAGATAAAAATAAAGTTGTGTCGGGGCATAAAAGTCTCCTGTCACCGTGTCCAAAATGTTCGTTTCTTGATGTAAATCTTATTGCAGTTTGAGATGAAATATCATTTTATAAAAAGTACCAGAAAAAAATGATGCACCTTCAGAAGATGACTTTAGACGCAGTGACAAGATGCAATCTGACATTGGACCACATGTTTAAGCCAGAATCCAAGATCCGAGCGCCCCGAGAAAATTTGAATCATCCAAGAAAATAACCTGAGCCTCGTCTGCGCCATGTCCCCTCGAGGGGGAAAATGGTCGTTAATCATTTTCTTTTCTCTGCCCCACTTCAGTCAGCCGGTGTCATTTAGACGTTGACGTTCAATGAAACAATGTGTTTTGTTGTGAAGAGAACCCCCCAGTTCCAGTGACTGAGCACTGTTTAACGCATTTCAGATGTTCGCCCTTTTCTTTTTCTTTCTTTTTTATTGGAAAATGCTTAGTAGAGCAGCGATTCGAACTGACTTTGCTTCGACATAGTCAGGTCGTAAATCATGGGGAGTTCTCGTATGTGTTTTGAAGTTTTTATGGGGTTTTTTTGTGGTTGAGAGACGACGTGGTAAAATGAAGGAATTGGTGCGAAGCGTCCTGTTTACTGATGCGAAGCGCTCACCTGAGGCAATTTCAGGTGAGTGAAGGAGATAACGGTCATGTGACTCGCAGAATTGTCATGGCAACCGCCAAGTTGACTTTCACATGTTGCACCAGTCATGTTAAAGGGTCATGTAGCGTGTCAGACGGTTACTGTGATCATAAAATACGTAGGCTACATTTTTGTCTAGAGAAGTTCAAGCCACTATCGCTATGGTGAGGAAGTTTGGGTAAAACTACTATAGGAATGTGCATATTCTAATAATTTACTATTTAAATATTCTAATCAAATGTTGAGTATTTGTTTTATCAATACCTCAATTGGTAGGGCATCTGCATGTTAAGCAGAAGGTCCGCAGTTCGAATTCCGGTGGAGCCAAGTTGCTTTTCACTGCATCCAGATTTCCCAAACTCATGGACATTTGTCAAAATTCCTATCGAATTAATTCACCCTGGCTGTCCCTGGGTCATTAGCCCTAAACCAAATCACCTATTCATACTGGTTTAATTGTTTGATTTCATTTGTATAAATTCGAAGTCAAACAAAAGTATGTCACAAACTGCAATGCAGTAAATAAACTTGAATATTCTAGAAAGTAATTAATTTTTCTTCAAACATGTTTTTGGCAGATTTTCTTTGCAAAAACAGCTACTACGGCTACTTTATAAATAAATTGACCGGTATTCCAAAAAGTTGTGGTCAAGTTAGTCTTGATAAATACTCATTTAATAATTCTATTGAATATCTGAGTAAAATCTGTAAGTACAGTAGCAAATTAAGGCTCGTTAAAGACTCGATTTCCTCCTTTGCCGAATCAAACTCTGCAATTTCCAAAAAGGCGAGTTGAAGCCGGGTAGGCGCTAAGTGTAAATGCAAAAGGTGAAGTGAAAAGGGTGGATCAGACCCAGGTCTGATTCGCCTTTTTCAAGTCACCGAATACAGATTCGGCAATTTGAGGGTCTTTGGGGCGGTGCCTGCCTTGTTGGTAGGTTTAATCAACGAATCCACACATGCGCTGCGGTCACAATTAGCGTTGACTTTTGCGGTTTGTAAACGGTGGAGAAAGCTAATTGAAGCCTAATCGAGATGTAGTGTAAACGCGGCAAATGTTTAGTTTTGAGGTCGCAATAAAAATGCTGGGTCTGTATCCACCTTTGCCGTTTCGTTGATTGATCTGAAAGTCCTCAAACTTCAGTTATTGACTCAATGATGAATGACAATGACAAATCACACAATGTTTGCGCACAGCGTTTAGTCAGCATACCATTTAGTCAGCATACCATGTGTTAACAATGGGACTGCCAGTGTGCGTTAACATCACCTTGATTTGTGTGTGTATCTATACATGTGTGGCACACCGTTGCGCAAGATTAAAACCACAAGGTAGTTTTTAGCCCACTCATCGTTCGCTGTAACCATCCAGTCATACGTTGGCCTCTCCCCCTCCTGTTCTTGCCAAGCCCCGCCCCCTCCATGTCGGAGTTCGCAATGACTCATTAGTCCTTGTTTCAGCGCTTTGTCATTCGCCTAAATGCGGAGCAGCTGTCCAAGCCTTACATCTGATGTTGAATTCATGAAACTGACGTTACGAGGGGAGGGGGGTTGGGACTTGAGTTTGTACTGACGAGAGCTGTTTTCATCTATGTGATAACGCGTCCCCGGGAATTAGCCAAGTATTTGTCATAGGATGTAATTTTTCTCTAACTGTAGGCCTATTGATTAAAGATTTAAATGTATTGAAATCCTGGGGATTAGTAGAAATTTACAGACTCAAAAATCTAGTAAAAACTACTGTACAAAAAGTAAGGTCCGAGTTATAACAAAATAACCACCCTGGATAGAAGTATGAAAAATAGTTATCATTCACTGAAATTAGAGCACCAGGTTTTTAGTAGTTTTAGAGAAAGGTGCAATTTTGTCGTATATTTTTTGTTGGTTGGAAACCTAACATTCACTTAAATGCGGCCGAAGGTCATTTTATGCTTTTACGGGTTATATTTTGACAACTTTGGGCATAAGTTATCTTCATTAAAAAAGAAAATCAATCCTATGGGCTTTTACCCATTAACAGGGACAAATACAGAGAATTAATACAGAGTAAAATTTAATGTCTTGGAGAATTCACTTTAATTGGACTTAAGGATACAGTGCTAATGTTACAGTAACTTATTGACCTTTTTACTGTCGTTTGTTGGTAATATTGTAATGAATAATCGACCATAGAAATGATATCAGTTGCCCCGCCCTATTTTTGATAATACATGCCCCACCCACCACTCTCCTGTGGCTTATTCACCCTCAATAACCCCCCACTTGTAATATCGCCCCTGTGTAAACCGATCCGCTCCAACATGTGTTTGGCATCAGTGTGATGTAAGACGTGGATGAGAAATGAATTCTGGATTCTCCAATAGCCGTCCCCGAGGGACTCTCGGCAAACGACAGACGAGAACTGCTGACCCGTGATGGCGCGATTCGTGCCACCGTTGCCCAACACTTGTCAACATCCACCAACACATGGTCACACATTTTGTAGGTTGACGACAAAAGGAAAGTCTTCAACCGCAGAAGTTATGAAATTGCATTTCATTGTTGGATTGCTTTGCCCACAATTTTAGAGATAGGCATCTTGAAATACTTCCCGATAGTCGAATTAACACCTCGGTAAGGTTTCTACACACAGGAAGTAAAACTTTACCAACACTTTGCCCACCAGGAAATAAAGCATAAAAGCCCACTGGGTCGCTAATTTGTACAACTTCCACAAAGCATACAAAATAAGAAAAGTAGGTTTAACCCTAAGTCCTCCAAGCTCCCTAAACCGCCTTACCGGTTATCATCAAAGTGTCCCAAACCATCCCGCACTTCACTTCACGTTTAAACCAGTAGCACTCGCTGGTAACAAGTAGTGTTTTATTATACCTCAGAGCTTTTTGGTAATGTTAAATTTGTGGTTAAATATGGCATTCGTTGCTTTGCTCTGTTGCACATCCATGCAATACCAAGGGGAAGTTTTGGTTCTTAGGAGACACTTGAGGGAGTACAGTTGAACCTCGATGATAAGAGCACTGTTAATACAACATTCTGTTTATAACAAGGACAATTTTAGGTCTCAATCCATTGTTTTCATTGTTTATATATTCCATATATGCCCTTGTGATTTTTCTCTCATCCCAAGTTTGGTTGTTTCATTTCAGTGGTAAATACATGTAGGCACCATACCAGATTAAGGATGGGACATTTAACCGGTTAACCGTTTAATCTATTAAACAAAAATTAAAAACCAGTTTTGCCGAACGTTCAAACGAAACTGAATTTTAAAGAATTTACAATAGTTTTCAGAGGGTTATTTGTAATCACTTCATGAAATTCAAATAAATTTATATGGGGTCAAAACGATTATTTTGGGGGCCTAGGGGTATTGTGTACGTTGCACAATTTTTAGTGTCTGCCGAACAGTTAACCGGTTAACCGACTCTTGAAAGAATTGCAAACCAGTTTCTGAATTAACCGTAAATTCCCATCCTTATACCTCATATTGCATTCGTTACTTTGCCCAGTTGCGCGCCCATGCAACACCGAGAGAAAAAAAATGCTGGTAGAGCATCTGCCCAGTGTGTCAGAGGTCTCGGGTTCGAATCCCAATAAGCCCTTACGATTTGTCTCTCGTCCCAAGTTTGATATATGCTGGTTATTTGAATGTTTCCCCATTTTTTTGCAGAGAGCATAAGAAGCTATTGCAGAAATGTGCGGCTACAACACTAAGCTCTAAGCTGGTGGCAGCTCAGAAGGACTTCTTTGCAAACATGGTGGTCAGCGCGGTCAGTTTACTGGACGAGAATCTACCCATGGCCATGATTGGAATCAAGAAGGTGCAGGGAGGTGCATTAGAGGTATGTCTTAAGTGCAGAGGGCCATCCATCGTGTACACGTTTTCTATAAGTCAGTTTTGTACTCGACATTTCTAAGACCTTTTTTTAAAGAAACCAATGAAGAAATCAAAATGATCATTGAGGAAAGTCGCGTTTATAAATTTTTTATTTTTTCCCCCCAAGTTTTTATTTTACACCATGTCTTTTTCTGATAAAGGTCCTGCTCTCTGGAAAAGCTTGTAACAAAATGAAGTCTGTTTTCAATGATGCACAGTATAAACATTGTATCTGAGGTTTGCACATCGCAAATTTAATTAATGAAGCAAGATTTAATGTAACTGTTGAATGTTACTGATTAAAAGCAAAATTTAGAGTTGCATACAATTTTAACGGGGCAGTCGGAATTTGAACGGGGCAGCCTAAATTTTAAATGTGGTCTCTGAGAACACTGCTATGTGAACGCATTTTGAACTGCATTTTAGTTTCTTCATTATTCTCCACAAACAGTCAGCGGAGAAGCACCTTCCCATTGCTTCCTCAGCGTTACATTTGTGGTAAAGCAATGCATCCTGGTCTAGGCAATGTCGTCTTGTCGTTCTGACGAGCGGTTCATTGCCATCTTGACCAGGGTACCCCGTTTCTGAGAGTTGGCCTGCTTTGATTTCTGAACTCATGTTCAGTGTTTTGTAAAGCGGGCCATAGTATATGAAACGGACATTGAAGATTGAGGAATTAAGAACCTAAAAATGTTTTTGTTATAAAGAGAATGTTGTATTAACACTAATAACAGGGCTCTTTTTATCAAGGGCTGAATGCCAATGCGTACCAATTAATAATTGTTTGTGATGCTGTTCATTTGGTACATTCACTACTCACAAAAAGTTAAGGATGTTGGTGTTGTAGAATTGTGTGTTTTTTTCCCTTCAAATGACTGTTTTCCCCTATTGGGCCGTCCATAAAGTACTTACGCACGGAGGGGGAAGGGGTGGTTAGAGTCAATGCGTACACCCAACATTAAAGTATATGGGTGACGTCACAAATTTTGCGTACAGGGAGAGAGTTTTTTTTTTTAAAAGTCGGCATTTCATGCGTACCTACTCTATGGACGGCCCCTATTCCTCTGACAAGGTGCGTCTGTCAAGCAGATACATGTACAATTGTCTAATCATATCAGAATGCATACCCTCGATAGAATATCTGCATAAACCCCACAATATCCCTAACTTATTGTGAATAGTGTAAACTACCGGTACAATCAAGTGTAAATAAAATGACACAATTATGTCTCGATGTGTCACTTGTAGACCAACAATCTCTATCATGTTTACTGACAGGAGTCAAGACTCATTGCAGGAGTAGCGTTCAAGAAGACGTTTAGTTATGCCGGCTTTGAAATGCAACGCAAGAGCTTCAAGAACCCTAAGATTGCGCTCCTCAATGTGGAGTTGGAGCTGAAATCGGAGAAGGAAAATGCGGAGGTTCGTGTCGACAGCGTTGAGGTATGCTGAGCTCTACACTTGTACATTTGGCCCCAAATACTGTGCTTGGGTGGGAATCGAACCCACAACATTTTAATGACTAGATCACCTTGCCTACCACTGTTAAAAGGCTGGTTCGAAGCCTTCAGCTGTGACAACTTTAATTTAAGTAATGTGATTATATTGTGTGTCCATTCAATCAACAAATAAACATTAATTTGCCATTTTGTATAATCAAATTACATTATACTCGCTAAGAGAAAATGCTAAAAAATCTCCACATTCGGCAACATTCCCAATTGTATTAGTTTATTTCAATTTTTCTTAGTTTATTCCAAATATGTTGCTGGAAACATTCTCCACAAAAGTATGTTCCCTTTACAAAATTCAAGCAGTATAAAGCCATCAAAATTCACTTACAAATTTGGCACGATTTTGATAAATTATTGATGGTCTCCCAAAATGGCACTGGTGCTTCACACAGTCCTTGACGACCCGCTTTTGTCCAAACGAGTTAGCGTTCCCCATGACTTAAGGTAAAGTTATGAAGGTTGGGGTTAAAGAGAAACGAATGAATAGGGCCTGTTTATTTGTGGAATTCGTTTCACGATGTGTATTCCTTGGAGCCGGAGGGGACTCATTTTTGCCTATGGATACCATCTGTGGAATCTAATGCATGTCATTGATAGATGATTTTGTGCGGATGACTTATGCATGCTTAAATTTCTTGTTCATCTGAAATACTGCTTTCATAATTTATTACACTGCGGGCATTGGGGCATGGCTGCCAGCTATCGATCATATGAAAGTAATGCATTCAATATTTGGCTTCTATCTTGCTAAATGGGAACGCGGGAACCACATTGATATCATTACAAAATGTAGCTTTATTTTGGGGGGCGGGGAGGTGGGAGGAAATAGGGCTTTTTGGGGGTGGGTGCTCTTGGGGAAGGGGCTATTGGAAGATAGTTTGACTGTTCCACACTCTTGACGAAATCCTTTTTCAGGTTTTAGGAAGTGTAGTTATCACAGATTATCATCATTATCATTAAAAGATTCATCATTAAATATGATCATTAAAAATTAATCATTAATGATTGTTCTTACATTAAATGCATTAATGTCAATAATGTGTGATAACTACCGGTACTCTTCCTAAAACTACATGTACAAAACCTCAAAATGGACTTTGTCAAGATTTTTCCCCATACACCTAATTGACTGGGCTATTACTTAACACAGCATCAATGACGTACGTACTCCTGGTTATGTGATGTACCAAGTCACAAGTATTCTTATTTCTATGGCAAAGCAGTTTTTCTCAAAAATGGTACTTGACATAAAAATCAAAGTGTCGGGTAAATGTTTAAAACTTGTGTTCTCTGATTTCTTTGTTCTTTGTTTTGCAGGAATATCAGAATATTGTGGATGCAGAGTGGTCGATCCTGTATGACAAACTGGAGAAGATTCACCTCAGCGGAGCTAAGGTGGCCTTATCCAAACTACCCATTGGAGATGTCGCTACGCAGTACTTTGCAGACAGGTGAAGGAACACTAATACTCTTAAATTGTTAAAATTATCATGAACTTTGTAATAACAACTTTGGGGTGAGATTGGATTTAGCGAAATCGGGTTGCAGTACTTTTAAATTAACATTAACTTTGTACATGTTATATCAAGTTTGGGAGTGAGATTGGTTTGGGTGGAAATCGGGTTGCCATAGTAGTACTTTCCTTGCCTTTCACTTCTGTGGCCCTGGTTCGAATCCCGTCCGGGTCAGTATGTGGATTGGGTCATCTCAGTCCCTGCTTGATTCCGTGTGTTTTTCCCGACACGTTGGTGTGTGGGGTTTTCCTCCCACCTCTAAAACTGAGCATTTCTTCCTGTTCTCTCGCACTTCGTGGCCATGCTGAAGAACCTCCCAGGTGGCTACAGGGCAACGACTTAAGTCGTCTAATTTTCAGCATTGTGTTAAAGATCAATAAAGAAGGTTGGCTTAGCAAGACTTTGCTCACCTCTGTGGCCCTGGTTTGAATCTAATCTGAGTCAGATTATGGATTGGGTTTTCAGTTCCTGCTGAAAAATTTTGTACAATTTTAGACATTGTTTTGATTTGGTCCAGTGGTCCTTAGTACTAAAGCTTTTAGGAATAAACGTCGTACCCAAACCCTAATCTTTAAAAATCTGAGACGCAACAACAGTTTCACTTCTTGGGAGGAGAAAAGAGGGCAAGTCGTGAAAAACTTGTCCTCTGCTTTGTGAAACGGACGTAGGCCAGACAGTCGTGACCTCATTTAAGGTCCAGGTTTAAACTACGACCTGGTTTAAAGACTGATCCTATACAGATATGGTAGTGTTAAACTTCAGTGTGACATTTACAAGAATTGTGCTTGTTGCTCGTGTGTCATTTGTCAAGACTAATTACGACGCCCCATTCGTCTTGTGACAAACTCGGTCACGTTGACAGTTGACGCACACCATCAATTTATGATTCATAATCGTATTGTGTAACATAGCACTAAATTAATAAACTTGGCTTGGCAAAAAAGACGTTGAGAATTTGACAAAATCCACACTTTTTGTGTTCGTGGATATTGGGGTTGAGGCTAGCCAGACCACGCAGTAAACCTAGGACGAATCTTTACATGCGCTTGGAGACTTTCCGATGTATGTCAAAAAGTGTCCTACATCCCCGGGCCACGCCAAAAACTAGTTATTTCGATTCTGCTGGGAACGTGCGGTGTGTATGTATCTTGTCAGGGTGGTGGGGAGGTAGGCGGGGCTTTGTATTGAAATAGTAGGAGGATAGGTTCATAGGCGATCTGGGTCAGGAGTGACAAAAACCATTCATTTGTTTTAAACTTCTGGTTCTAATTTTTGATATATCAATCATGAACTGCCGTTTGTTATCTGCACATGGGGTATTGTTCATCCACTGCTGTAGACAATATATCAAGTTTCCGTTTTTCAAGGTGGACTTTACAAAGAAAGCTGGGCTTTAGCCATGAATGTGTTAAGCCTGTGGAGAAAAAATCATATGGTTCGAATCAGGATTCGAACCTGAGACCTCTGACACACCGGAAAGATGCTGTGATGATAGCTGAGCTATGAGGCACAGTGGTATTCGCTGTAGTGTGATGCCACACATGGTCATATCAATACAAATTTATCCAAACATTACAAGTAGTTTTTGCTAAATACACTTTGTATGGACTTAATATTTCAACCATAATTTCTCAGAAAATAAAACTGGACAAATGGGACAATATTTATATTTTACAACAGAAGAAAAATGGCTGAAAAACTGGATGCAGCACTCGCATAACTTGAATTTTATTTTTTAGTGCAACTGACATTACAAATGTTTGTCTTTGCACAGGGATATGTTTTGTGCCGGTCGGGTCGTTGAAGAAGACCTGAAACGCACAATGCAGGCCTGTGGGGGCTCTATACAGACCTCTGTGCAGAGTCTGACGGAAGACGTCTTGGGAACGTGTGAAGCATTTAGCGAGGATCAGATTGGGGGAGAAAGGTGAGTTGGAGGGTGGTCACAAAGTTATTAAGACCAGCGTGTCTCAACTGCGGGCATCATCATCATCATCCTCATCCATAGAGTACATGACTATGTGATTTATAGTGCCTTTAACTGTTGTTTCTACTGCAGATAAAAATTTCACCACGGCAGTTAAAACAGCGCCCAACAAAAAAATATTTTAATGTACAAGGTTTTAATTCACACGTAACATTGCACGGAGTGGCATATTTCCATTTAAGGCCATTTTTACTGGATGGATAACAGTGCCGGAAATAATAGTCTTCCTTAAAATCACGCTCATAAATCTTCCACCTAAAATATGTTAAGGTATGCAATTACTCTACAGTTCTCAGTTCCTTTCAAGTCTTTCAAACTATTTCTTTTCAATGCTTGCCTCCTTCAGGTATAACTTCTTCACCGGCTGTCCCCAAGCCAAGATCTGTACCCTAATCCTGAGAGAACCGGGGACTGTTGGGGTTTAATGTCTTTCTTTCCTTGACCATTCCTTTTCAATCTTTGCATCTTCTAGGTATAACTTCCTCACCGGCTGCCCCCAAGCCAAGACCTGCACCCTAATCCTGAGAGGTGGTGCCGAGCAGTTTATAGAGGAGACAGAACGCTCGCTGCATGACGCCATTATGATCGTCAGACGAGCTATTAAGAATGATGCCGTCGTTGCAGGTAAGAAATGTTATTTTGTCATTTAACCCTAATCTTGATGAATTCATCATTTCGGAGTTTTGATTTTGCTTTTTGCGCATCGCTTGGTGCACACCTTGACGGGAAAGTAAGTCACTTCAGGCGTGCAAAATGAATTAAGGGTACCAAATAAATTCTACATACATTATGTTTTTGATGGTACCTCTCACTGATTTCTAAACACAGTGATTTATGTGACCTGTTTCTGGCGAATTGAGTTGGATGTCGCACAGTCTGTGCCAAGTTTTTATGACCACTTCTAGAAATCAGCGGCTGTCCAGGATCATTAAAATACGAAAATATGGTGCCCAAAAATTTCAGGCAGTGCCCGGGTACTGCCCAGAATGTTTATTATATTTTTTCATTTTAATATGGTTGCAAATAATTGCCTTGTTGCTTACAAGGTTATTAGTCAAAAACGCACTGTTTCCAAACTCAACAGGTGGTGGCGCTATTGAGATGGAACTCAGCAAGTACCTTCGTGACTACTCGCGCACCGTGGCCGGTAAGCACCAGATTCTGATTGGTGCGTTTGCCAAAGCGTTGGAGATAATCCCACGACAACTGTGCGACAACGCAGGATTTGACGCCACTAACATATTGAACAAACTGCGACAGAAACATGCACAAGGTAAGTACATGTACAATGAAAGATTGTGGTTTTTTTTAAGATCAAGCCTCGCATCCCAAATCATGCAAACATTGTCCATTTGGCTTTAAACCTCAAAAACTTCCAGGATGATTCTGGAGAATTGACAAAGATTAGAGTGCCAAAAAAAAGTTCAGATTGTGGCCATTTGTTTGGTTTCAGACACATTTACCATAACATTTGCTCTCATTTTGCACCAATCTTTTATGTACAGTCAAACCTTGTTTATACTGTAAGAGGTTCCTGTTATAACAAGGTAAGCTACCTTGTTATAACAGGAACCGTGTATTAAATAAGCAGAATGTTGTATTACCAGTGCTCTTATTATGAAGGTTTGACTATAATCTTATTTAAGCCCTACTCTATACCCCTACTTGACATCAAGTACCTATCAGAGGAGCGAGGAAACAACCCTTATGTACCATTAATATCCAGATCCTTCCTACTTGGACCCAACTCCCCTTCCCCCGACCACCCCCAAATAACTCTACCCCCTCTAACCATGCTACATGTACACGTGTCTGCCCTGTATGCCTTGCATGGCTTCACGTACCCTGGAAATTGAGGCATTTCCTGCCGCTGAAATTGAAGCCAATTGAATTTTCAGTCTGTTCCCATGCACCTCTGAAAATCAAATTTCCTGTCTCGCACGTCGGTCGATTATGCAAGTCGGTAGGCCTTGTTCGCTTAAACAGAGCACCACATGTTTTGCAGGGAGCACAAACGCGCGTGTGTCATTCACTAAAAACGAGGTTTTAGGTTGGCGGTTACGTTAATGGTGCGTTGTCACCCCGAGCGACGTTTAAGGGTGTCACGGTTATAAACCGGCCAATTTTGGCAACGATATGTCATGATGTCGTTGGGCGGTGATAAGGCAGTTTTGTAACATGATATGTTTGTTGGCTGAATCCATTTTATTATTTTCTTTCCTTTTTGCCAAATCATTTTTTGTCAAATCATCATGTTGCATTCACATCCTGGAAATAGGCAGTTTACACATCTACGTCCTGGGTTCATTCTTGACGGATTCAGTTTCATCGATCCTGTCGGGAATTCTCTAGCCTGTAATTTTACTCCATTTTGGGCCCTTTGGGTTTCATGGAGGGCCCAACTAATAAAGTTTCAGATCCAAGTTTCGACAGGTTTTACACTGCCTGATCTTTTGAATTGGATAAGTTTTATTTTCTCCTAAACACCTAAAAATTGAGGAAGTGAACAAATTGGTAAAACTGGTACTTTGAAAATTAAGCCCAGAAAGTTGTGAACATCTGACAATTTTCTTAAACTGCCAATTGAGTTTTACCAACAATCTAAGAAGTTTGAAGTCCTTAGTTATGGTGATATTGTTGACATTTGCATGCTTCAAATCAAATAGAAGACCACACAAATATGTAAGGTAATGTATTCGATAAAGTTAAAAGTAACATGCTCAAAGCGAGGAATAATTTAATAGAAACGTTTTAACTGTTTGAAGTAGACATGTACTGTTTGGCAACATTTTATTTTTGCAGAATAATGTTTCGGTTTATGTATTCCGGTATTTAGAAACCCCCATTTCTAGAAGTCTAGAATTTCTAGTTGTTATGAAATTTGTGTCATTCTGTGTGAATTTGCGCAGGTCACATGTGGTACGGCGTTGATATCCTAAACGAAGGCGTCGCTGATAACTTCGTGGCCTGTGTATGGGAGCCGGCCGTGGTGAAGATCAACGCAATCACCGCAGCATCAGAAGCGGCGTGCTTGATCCTGTCTGTTGACGAAACCGTTAAGAATCCCAAGTCAACTAGTGGAGACGACCGGCCTGTCAAACCACCCATGGGTAGGGGGAGGGGTCGTCCACGCTGATTAAAAATTAGAAAAACCCCATCGTCAAAATTGTACCAACTTTGCTGTTTTGTAGTGTTATATTGTGCTGTTATAAAATAGTCGGAAACCCTGTCACAGAGCCCAATTTCATTGGTCCCTTAAAACTAGTAAACTTCGTATCAAGTCCCAGCTGATTCAATTGTATTCATTGGTTGCTTTTGGCTACTGTCAAATTGCAATACTGGAAACAAGAACTACACTGGTATAAGAAGTTTTTGAATAAGTATTGAATGGGTTAAAGGAGCATGACCAGAGTTTCTGGAAAATAGTTTTCGATGTAACTTACCAATATTATCAAGTAACTCCCATACACACCTCCCATGTCCCAAAAACCCGAAAATATTCGCGATTTCCAGTAAAAAATTGAACAAAACTATCGAGTCGGCTTTCAGTGGATAAACGTTGATACTGGAAAATTAGTTTACAAATAATCGGTGGATTTTCGACGATATCCTCGGAAATATGCGGCCTAGAAGCGCGGGAGTTTCAGTTTCGTAATCAGAAAAATATAACGGATGTTATGATATAAAGATCTCATGACCCATAAGGTAAGTCCCGGGGAGTTATGGGTAAAAAAAAAGTGATCTGGTCACACTCCTTTAATGGGTTAAGACCATTTAGTGGCCAGTTTTTGTTCAGTTTATGCATAACCCAACAAGTACCAGGAAGCAGCCATGACAGTTTGGCTGCTGCATGAAACAGCGCCCTCTATTGTTGCATGAACAGGTCAGCTCAATACAAAGTAAAGAACATTTTGGTTGTCTCACATAAAAAAAATACTTTGAAAATTGCAACACATGCCAAATTGTAGTGTAAAAACTGTGTGGTTAACTTTCGACCTGGCTCATCATTGCCATATTAGACAAATTTGAGTGCCAACTATAGCTATAGTTTCACTTAAGTCCCCTCAAACAATGGGTAATATCCGTTGTTCGGAGGACTCTAGTTGAACTATAGTTGACTGTAGTCATTTAAATTTGCCCATTACTTATTGTTGCAATGCATTGTGTGTGACTTTTCTGCTTGTGATCAAGACCCAATGTCATGGCTCTGTTTAGCACTAAATGTTGCTCAGCAAAAATTGGTAGATTATCAATCAAAGTAATATAGATGGCATGAGATTTTTGCTGGTAAACTGTGCTAAGCACATTTTTTATCTGCGCTAAGCATCATCATGAACTTTCCCCTATTTGGAGTGAGATAAGTGTGAAACGATAAATGTTAATACATTTTTTTCACATGTCAAAACCTGTTAAGTAATGTAAACGCAGTGCTGACTTGAGCAGAAAGGTTTTTTGACATGCGTAGATTTTGTCGTGTTGAAGACAAAATCAAGAATGTGCGCTAGCTGTACATGTGTGCGCCATTTGGCTCACAAAATTACCACCCTGAAGACAGACGAGGAATTTTTTTTTTTCATTTTCCAGCGACCAGTTTCTTACACGAGTCTACAACTCCTTTCAAAACAATATTTTCTAGCACTTTAATGTCTATCTATGATTCAAATTTGAACCACCTTTAATGTTCATTGTGTGACAAGTTACGTATGTCGAGTAATTCGCATTGTGGCTAATAAATCAATCATATAAGCACAGGTCTGATGCTTGGTCTGATTGTTGTCTGATTTCCTGGCGGAGTCTTGGGTATACCTGTCACGTTATGACGGCATCCAGGTTGGCTAACAGTCGGCCATTAATCAAAGCTTCCATTGGCACCGCTGGGGGCGGAAATATGCAAAACAGATGTATTTAGTGCTATAGTGCTTGAGGGAAGGGTGGGGGCTAGTATAGATCACCTGGAGTTAAGGTGTTTGCAGAAAGTTGAAAGGCCAAATTGTCATCAAAAAACGAGGGTCTTTGTTTTTTTTTGTGATAAAATTTGCAAATGAAAAGACGTGACGTAATACAAAATATCTTAGCATCTGAAACAAGGCTGCTGGTGGTAATTTGTCAATTTATCATTTGCAAGATGAAACGTTTTACCGATATGGATTAAGGACAACGACTCAAGAAGAATGTTGGTAAACTAGCCTGCAGACATTTTATAGCTACCTACAACAGATTCTTCGGAAAATAACTAATTTTGTTAGTCCTGACATGGATAAAAACCCTCCTGGATTGTCAGTGAACAACCTTGGGGATTTTTAGATGTGTTTGGAGTCACGGAATAAACCTATTTTCCCAGATGTCCTCCTTAAACTCCGGGAGGGTTGGGAGCTCTGTTACATGTAGATGCATCAGTGCTTCAGGAAACCTTTAATATGTGTGCAGTGCATGTTTTTGTGGTAAGTGAATGGTAAAATGCGCACATACATGTATATTATTTTTAAAAACCACCTTCAGTCCTTAATTTCTTACAGAAAGTACAATCTTCGACATAATTCCATTCATGTGGTGTTTGTTACCATTGCTATCAACGGTTTGGGTAAGTTTGATTTTTCTGGTTAATTATGCAGACTGTATATATGACACACACAACATTAAAAGGGCCATTAAGTGAACATTTCGATTTTATAAGTGGCATTTTGAAATTTTTACTGTTTTGAACTGTCCTTGCTTTTGAATTATTCTAACTTTTTTGTGTAGTTTTGTTGCATTATTGGTGCACAACAATAGTTTCGGTATATAATTTGTCTCACACGTGGGGTTGCAGATTCGATACCCGGCTGGGGTACCTGTGCCCTTGAGCAATGCACTTAAACACACTTGCTCCATCCTCCGTTGGTCCAGTGTGTTAGGTAATGCACTTTAAAGATCCCAGAGCATTCCTTCGTGAAGAGCAAGGGGATTCCCCAGTGTCTCTGGCTGTTTCTAATTCTCCTCATGGGTTTCCGTCACGCTTTTGCGAGCGACAGTGCAATGGGCACTTTTGAGGAATCCTTTGTTTCAGTACCAGAAATAAATAACACAAATAACCCAAAAACTTGGAAGGAGAAGTACATAAATCTGCATATAATTCTTAAAATGGAACTTGGTTATTTGCATGTGCACCCCCAAAGCATCGCCTCCTTAAAGGGCCTGTGACATCCTAAATAACTTTGTGCCTAAGCTTTGCTTCATAATGATGGAATACTTGTTCAGCAAGACATACTATTGTTCGTTTGGATGTAAAATCAATAAAAGGTGGCCTTTTGCAACTTTGAAGATTTCATTGCAATAAATCACAGACAGAGGGCGCTGTTTTGAGTGCATCACATAAGGAAGACAGAGGGGAAAAGTTAAGAAAAAACATAAGACTTCAAGTTGGACTTGTGGCAAATTGCTGCAGTTTCTACCCCCAGTTTTATCATGGCTTACAGCAGGCAACATGTAAATCAAACTCAAACAGCCATGGATTACAAAAGTTTCAGGAAAATTGAGAAAAAAGTGGAATCGTTTGTGCACAGTTGAATGTGATTTTCCTGTCTGTGCCTCTTGTGACATCATGACCTTGGTCATGAATATGCATATTGCATTAGCATAAAAACTAAAAACCTCCGTTTTAACCCCCAAAGCAAGCTCCAAATAGGATTTTTATGACTTTAACTGAGTAGAGTGGTTTTAAAGCATAGATTTCATTGATAAAAATCCTAAATAAGGGGCCCTTTAAGTTTACCCCGAAAAAATGGATGTTTAGAGGCATGCTTTTTTTCTGGTTTTTCGTCCTCGCAACCAAAAGGTGACCCAAAGTACATGCACTCCCTACTCATTTCCCCTTTGCATCTCTCCCCCTCCCCCTCCCCTCGTCCCAAAAGTGCTGGCTACACTGTCATTCAAACATGGGGCCAATCTTGTGGGAGGCATTTTGTGACTATAGTCTACATGTTAAGCCTGGATGGGTTATCAGTTGTCCAGATGGGTAGCTTTTGGCAACCTCGGGGCACAGTATAGGGGTGACATTTGGTCCACTTCAGTTGGCTCAAGACCCACAGGTCAACATTAGTCTCAGAATAGTCAAGGGATTTCCAACCAATCGACCAGTCATTTGACACCAGTTGCTTATTGTATCACTACAAAGAAACCACAACTGCCACCCAGAAGCAATTTGTGTCCCTGTGCCTTCCAAACCAAAATGGATATTATTATGTCGGCTATTGTGCGGATAATTTGGTCTTGGCAGGTCCCCGCCCCCTTAACCCAAATGTTTAATTTGGGCAGAGAGAGATCTTAGACCTTTGGACATTCTCAAATTACCTTATTTTGAACAACTCACAAATGTCCTATCAATCACCAAAAAGGTTTGCACTTGTTGCGAAGAGGTTGAAAAGCTTTGATTGTCGTAAAATGGATGGAAAATGAGAACTATCTTTGACACATTTCTTTAGGGGACAACCGTGGGAGGGAAAGTACCGGAGTTGGCAACTGACGTTTGCTTGTCAAGTCTCCAACTGGTGTTAGGGGAGTAGGTTTTAGTGCATTTCCCGCCTCGGGTCGTCCGACACCGGTGTCAAAAAGAAAAATGTCAGTCCTCCGTTCTTTGGGGAAGAGACCCGGATGACTTTTGTTTTTTATCCTTAGCAGTTGAAGATGGAGTAAAAATGCAGAAAAGGAGCATTTGTAAAGTGTCTTGAGGCGATGCAAGACTCGGGAAGACTAAAAAATAAGAGGGTAATTCTCGAGAGAAGCCTGGCCCAGTTTTGGACTTTGTCTACCAGCTGAGTGCGTTGTGAACTGTCTCAATCTTGGGTTAATCCGTGGCCATTGGGGAGGGGAACTTTGGCTTCTCATAAATGGGAGTCAAACTTTTTAACGCCTTTTTTATTCCTCTGGCCAAAAAAAAAAAGACATGTTGATTTTGTTTTTCTGGACGTAGACTTTGAGAACTGCTCGGTGTTGTGCGGAAGAGGATGAATATGATTGTGTACAGGTTTGTTGTAGCACCATGTGAATATCTTTTTTTGTAGATGTGTGGTTCTGAAGAAAAAAAGGTTCTTTTCAGAACCGCACATAAAAAAGAGACATGAGAAAAACTTTGTAGCATGCTCGGGTGGGAATCGAACCCATGACCAGCATACTTGACAGAGGTCTTAGCCACTCAACCACTGAGCTGGCTGGTGTTGAATGGTCGGTTTGAATCATTTTAGCAGTGGGTAAGGCGCGAGGTCAAAATAGAAACGGTCTGTATACCGGGAAACGGTACATAAACGATACACCGTTGCACGGTTTTGAGTGAGCAAGCAAACGGTTCAGCTGGTCTGGCCAAACGGTAGATAATTGGCAGTGTTCAACCCACCCGTGTTCGCCGAACAAACGGTTTTCTGCCCACAGACAAACGGTTCCAAGAGGGATTAACTCGAACCGTTTACCGGTATACAGACCGTTCGTATTTTGACCTAACGCAATTATTGTACCCTACATGTATTCACGTATCCTTACAGTATTTACATTTCCTTTATTTACAGGTTGTGTATACCCAACCTGTACCTTGAAC
This sequence comes from Henricia sp. BOLD:AAB3569, assembly GCA_037783545.1. Taxonomy (NCBI): domain Eukaryota; kingdom Metazoa; phylum Echinodermata; class Asteroidea; order Spinulosida; family Echinasteridae; genus Henricia; species Henricia sp. BOLD:AAB3569. Next base: position 1,149,911 of record JBBELK010000454.1, on the reverse strand, counting down.
AAAATTGGTATGTACATAAACTTGTATACATGTAGTTCTTTGTCCGATTCCTGTTTTCCACATTTCTGTTCATTAACCACTTGATGCCGGAGGACGTTTAAACATGCCAAGATTTCCGCATTGGTGTAGCGGAGGACTTGTTAACACGTTTAGGGGAAATTCACTTGTTACTGCTTTTGACGTTTACCCTCGCAGTAATTGACGAGGGAAATGGGCAAAACAGTTTATAACAAAGCGGCATTGGGATGTACAATGACGGTGCACAGATATAACAACAATACCTTACCAATGCATGGTTAATGAGTTCAGTTGTTTTCCTTCCTCCATGCTTCAACTAAAAATAAACCCGCGCCTACGGACAGCAATGTTTGAAATAATCCCGGCGTTAAATGGTTAATAAGAACTGTCTCTTATTTTTCCTTTGTTATTCGTTTACATTGTTTTTTATTAATGTTAATGTTAAGCCAAGTTAACCGCTTGTGTTGCTAAGTTTATGTACATGTACAGCTAATCCAAGTTTAGAGCATTTCATCGTACTTACATTCATTTCATTTATTATTTTATATATTTTATTAATTTTTTGCTTTTCAGAGAAGCTTGCAGTTTGCAATTTAATTTCATTTTGTTTTACTTGTACGTTTTGAGTTAATTGCATGCATTGAATTCATTTAGTAACTATCATTTTGTTAAGTTGTTCTCTCTTTTTTACTATTTTGTACACATGTATTTAATTTGTCAGACATAAAGTTATCGGTCTCTTTTATTTAAATTTGAGTTCAATAACTCCAATTGAAATTAAGTTTTTTAAATTTTCTAGTTGAGGTTTATTTCATTTTAATAAATAGAATTTCATATTTGGTAAATTGTTTCCAGTTCTGATTTTGTTCTAGATTAATGCTTTGACCTAAAACTTTCTCATTGCTTGCAACTCTCTGGAGGAGCGGCGACGGTTGTGGATGGGGAGGGGAGGAGGGGGTGGGGGAGGGATCGAATTAAGTTGAAACGTAGAACGCCCTCTATTTCCAGATTTTATTTACCTTTTTTAAAGGAGTGTGACCAGATCACTTTTTTTTACCCATAACTCCCCGGGACTTACCTTATGGGTCATGAGATTTTTATATCATAACATCCGTTATATTTTTCTGATTACGAAACTGAAACTCCCGCGCTTCTAGGCCGCATATTTCCGAGGATATCAGATTATTTGTAAACAAATTTTCCAGTATCAACGTTTATCCGCTGAAAGCATACTCGATAGTTTTGTTCAATTTTTTACTGGAAATTGCGAATGTTTTCGGGTTTTTGGGACATGGGAGGTGTTGATAATATTGGTAAGTTACATCGAAAACTATTTTCCAGAAACTCTGGTCACGCTCCTTTAAAATATCCCTCAAGTTCGGGCGGGCGACTATAGTTAACTAGACTAACCTACCCCGGGGCTTGGTTCCTCTAGTCGGACTAGCTAGTCAAACCACGCAGCGTTCGGGTGACATAGAGCAAGCTCGGGCGGGCGAATATAGTTAACTAGACTAACCATATTCGAACTAGATGTCACTCGAACGCTGCGTGGTTTGACTAGCTAGTCTGACTAGAGGAACCAAGCCCCGGGTAGGTTAGTCTAGTTAACTATAGTCGCCCGCACTGCCCATATCGAACGGTTAAGTCTAGTCGCCCACCCGAACTTGCTCTTCCCTGCCGAGATTATTCCTGGTAAGAGGGTCTCTGGAGGAGCGGAGACGGTTGTGAATGTTGGGGGAGGAGGGCGGTTGGGATCGAATTAAGTTGAAACGTAGAACGCCCTCAATGTGCAAGTCCGTGACCACCGGGACCACGTCTCCGGAGACGTGGAGATTGAAGTATAGTAAACAACTAATGTGGAAGATAAACTGAAAATAATGTCTTGACATGGAGGCACGAACTTCCACAACTAGGCCTACATGTAAATTGATATTCCTAGTTTCGGCGTAACAATTTGGAGATTCCTAATCGCGTTGCAACAGTAAAACGTAGGACTATCAATCAAGAGTTGCGAGTTCGAATCTGCTCTCGTACACAATTTTTGTCATTGGAACAACGATCGACGGACGACCTATCCAGAGCCTTGGAGTCGAGTTGTCTCGACTATGCATGTCGCCGGACGAGCTGTCCTTTGCGCTAATACTGGTAAGATTTGAGAAGTTTACAAATGTTACGAGGTCCGCAGTCATGAAATCAAAATCCGTGAGGAGATCGCAAGGCGCCAATAGCCCCGCGAGCAGTGCTTCGGGCATGTCGGGTGCCCACCCGAAGCACCACTGCTCGCGGGGCTAGGCGCCAGTTAACAAACTGCGAGGTGCCCTCACGGCGACTGCAAGGCAATCGCAAGGCGCCCGCACAGCTGTTGCGGCCGCCGCAAGGACGTCGTGTTGGATGTCAGTCAAGTCGACCGAATACCAACTCGACCGGGAAAAAAATCTATCGTCAACCAATTGACCGCGTACCAACTCGACCGCAAACCAACTCGACCATACATGTACAAAATAGGAGAAGCTGTGTCGCGTCGCTGGATTCGGCCGGTAAATGTTGGCTCGCTCGCACACTGAAATAACACGCTGCCGGCCGCGGGTTTGTCGGTATGTCTTTGCCGGCGCCCGGGTTGCTGTCGGCGGTGACTGTCGAGTTGGTTTGGTACGCGGTCGAGTTGGTTTGCAGTCGAGTTGGTACACGGTCGAGTTGGTACGAGTCGAGTTGGTAAATAGTCGAGTTGACCTGACTCCGTCGTGAGGCCGCCGCAAGGTCTCTGTGCCACCGTACAGTGACCTTGTCCTTGCAATGATACATGCAGCGGAGTTGCGGCCTACGGCCTTGCGATTTCCGGGAAAAAAGTTTAATGTCAAGTTGTAAAAATCGTAAGCCCCTGCGGCGAGCAAAAACCTTGAGATTGCCTCACGGCTAGCATATTCTACTGTCCGGCCACCGCACAGTTATGGTAATTTTGGGGATAATACGGCCGCCGCCAACACGCTGCAGGCCATTTGTGACCGAGGTTTAACTGAATGCATTTTTTGAAGGAGAAAATGTGATTATTCTTTAATGTAAATGTTGGCATATTAAACCCCGTTCTCACTAGAAGAATCGCTTCGTTTGACGAAGATTAGTTAATCATTGTTAGTTTAAGAGTGCATTCACATTACTTAACGAAGATCAAATGAAGAGCAGTACCGTACACATTATAAGCGATCGCTAATGAAGATCAAATTAAGCTGTGGGAGGTCGTACATGTGTGTCGCGCGTCTAAACGCGCTGTGTGGTTTTCCAGTGGCGAGTCAAAAACAACGCTTGCTGGGCGCTTGACACACAACGCGCTTGTGCAACCTGGGGTCAATTTTATAAAGCTGTTTAGCAGAAAAGTTACCTTAATCCAAAATTTGTATGCTTTATAAAAATGGGTTAATAGTCAAAATCTTCTGACAAGTATTACAATTGACTGGTGTTTTGCTATTCTTGCTAAAAACTATTTTGACTATTTAATCCATTTTTATAAAGTAAACAAATTTTTGATTAAACAAACGTTTCTGCTAAACAGCTTTATGAAATTGGCCCCAGGCCTGCCAAATTGCTTCGTCGAACGAAGGGAGCATTCTCATTACAAATTTTCTTCATCGAATGAAGCTATTTGCTTCATTGAATGAAGCGATTCTAATCATCGTCGAATGAAGAGGCGTGCGTTTACATCAGGAAAACTCTTCATCAAATCATCGTTAGATCATCGTCGATTGAAGCGATTTCTCTAGTGAGAACGGGGTCATAGTCGCTAGTCTGAGTAACTTGGACGCCTAAAAATATCGTTATTTTTTTCATGGGGATGTGATGTGCGATATTGTAGGGGCCAAGGGAATCTTAAAAAGTATATTAATTCCCAGCTCTCACATGCCCCAAATAAGCAACAGTTTTCACTCTCAAAATGGCACGACACAACATAACATCTGAGAAACAAATGGGTATTGAGGTTTGATTTCTACAAAATTTCAACTGGAGTGGCACCACGGCCAACATTCTAATGTGCACTGGTTATTGGTGTAGGCAAGCCTCGTGAAATTTGGCCTCAAAGTGTGTATCTTGATAGGGCATCAGGGCCAACTCAGCATTGCATAAGGCCATTGACCTCGGTGGCCTTGGTTAATGTCAATGCCTGGATTGGTTGCATTTTTTTCAGTTGCTAATTTTCGTTTCTTATTATGTATTCACAGATTGGAGATGGAGCCCACAGACTGTGGAGCTTGATATTACACACAACAAAAATGGACGTGTTGCCATGGATACTGAAAACACAGGAGAGGTAAGTTTTTTGCCATCATTTCAATTTTATTAGTGGAAATTCGCTATAATGAACACCATAAAGAACATTCTGCTACAGTGAACATCACTCACGGCTCCCAACTATTGTAGTATTTTAAATATTCCATTTGTTCGCATCAAACACCACCAAAACAAACGCTTGTTATGGTTCAGATACGATGCTCGTTTATGGTGACTTTCCACTGTTGTAAAACTTGTCTAGCTTCCGCTTATAGGCATGCATGGGTGGGGCTTCCTCAAAGATGATATAGCAGCAAAAGTGCAAGATAGCGCACCCGTGCGAAATCAATTCAATAAAGTGAAGTATGTTTGACATGCCTCTCGTGGTGTAATCTGTGTTGTGGCGAATAGTAACGGCAGCTTCCGCACCCAGGATTCAAACCCGAGACCTCTGACACACCGGGCAGATGCTCTACCAGCTGAGCTATAAGGCACAGTGGTATACTCCCTCAGGTTTCCCCCAAGACCTCTGACACACCGGACAGATGCTCTACCAGCTGAGCTATAAGGCACAGTGGTATACTCCCTCAGGTTTCCCCCCAAGACGCCTGACACACCGGGCAGATGCTCTACCAGCTGAGCTATGAGGCACACTGGTATACTCCCTCAGGTTTCCCCCCAAGACGCCTGACACACCGGGCAGATGCTCTACCAGCTGAGCTATGAGGCACAGTGGTATACTCCCTCAGGTTTTGCCCAAGACGCCTGACACACCGGACAGATGCTCTACCAGCTGAGTCACGAAACCTTACTCACTGCGTTAAGCCCACTTGTGCAACTTTTTATTGCATAAGCTGCTCAACACTTCTGCGATAATGCATAGTTCCGATTTTGGATATTGTTGCTATGGCTCACACGCTATCGTCAAAATGGCGACACACAATGCACAAAGCAATGGGACTTTTAACGGAAAGCACAGATTCATTGGAGAAAACTCAAAGGTATTCATGTTTCAGGGTCGACAGTTATCTTTAATAGATCACACCGAGTATATTATCTTAGAACACACCGAGTAAAGGGCCAGTAATACAGGGATGTCATATCATGACATACGTGCTTTCGTACAGAACAACGAAACGACCGGCCTTGAAACCAACAATTCACCCGGAACATCGCATACAACACTGTACAAATTTTATGGGGCAGAACATCGCGTGATATTGTTGCAAACATTGCACTTTGACCTATGTGATCTCTGCTAGCTCTGTTGTGATTGGTCGGCGGGTTCGGTTGATTGACAGGTCGGAACTATGCATTACACGCAAACTATGGGGCCTATGCCATTTTCAAAAGTTGTCAAAGCTACGCACTTTTTCGTGAAATTGATTGCAGGACGAGTTTCATTTTTGGGAGTGACACAATGTCTCTAGTCGTCTGGGGCTGGTGCAAGGTTTGGCCACATTTAGGTTGTATTCACACTGCTTTTTCATGCATAATTTTTGATGCGCGTCGCTTGGAGAAAAAGTGATGTGGATGGAGTTTGGAGTAAAATGACGCACAATCACAAAAACACTTTCTGTCCAAGTTCATTCTGTGGTTTTCTCTATATTTTTACTCCAAATTCCCTCCACATCGCTTTTTTTCTCAAATTGATGCACATCAAATTTACGCCCGAAGTCTCAGTCTGAATCGACCCTTAGGAATAAATGCATAGTTCCGACCTGTCAATCAACTGAACCCGCCGACCAATCACAACGGGGCTAGCAGACAGCGCCCACATAGGTCAAAGTGCATTGCCTTACAAACTAACATCACACGATGTTCTGCCCATAAGTTGTATGTGGTGTTCGGGATGAATTTTTGGTTTCAAGGCCGGGCAATTCGCTGTTCAAAGGTAAGAAAGCGTATTGTTATGAATATATGACATCTCTGTATCACTGGCCTTTTACTAAGTGCGTGCTACGGTACAGTAACTGTCGACCCTGAAACACGAATACCTTTGAGCTTTCCGTTGAAAGTCCCATTGGTTTGTGCAGTGTGTGTGGACATTTTGACGATAGCGTGTGAGGCATAGCAACAATATCCAAGGGGGCGGGGTTAATTGGGCAATCTCGGAACTATGCATTACTGACATGTTGGTGTCTTATCTCTAATCAAAATGTCCTGTCAAATTAAAGTGGTTAAAAAACAAAATTTTCTACTAATTGGCATTTAACTTTGATAGTTTGTGTAATATTCAATTGTTTGTATTCAAATTTATGCAAATACTGCTCAATTTACATGTTACTGCATCATTAATTAATACTGACATCTAAAAGCACTATTCTTGCCTAATAATCAAATTTATGCAAATCTGCTGCTTTACATGTCACTGAGCGCTGCATGCTAAATTTACTCTTTTGCCCTTTCTGTTTATTCATGAATGGTGTTTCCCTGAAGCCAAGTTCCAGTTTTGTTTTTTAGAAGTCACATACTGGCCATGGTTTCAGCATGATGTTACCCAGAATGCCCCAATATTTTCTCATGTTTATTCATGAATGGTGTTTCCCTGAAGCCAAGTTCCAGTTTTGTTTTTTAGAAGTCACATACTGGCCATGGTTTCATCATCATGATGTTACCCAGAATGCCCCAATATTTTCTCATGAATGGTGTTTCCCTGAAGCTGAGTTCCAGTTTTGTTTTTTAGAAGTCACATACTGGCCATGGTTTCATCATGATGCTACCCAGAATGCCCCAATATTTTCTCATGTTTATTCATGAATGGTGTTTCCCTGAAGCTGAGTTCCAGTTTTGTTTTTTAGAAGTCACATAATGGCCATGGTTTCATCATGATGCTACCCAGAATGCCCCAATACCATACATTGAATGAAATGAGTTAACACTGACATTGGGTGTACTTTCCTTACCTTAATCAAAATCTTAATAAAAAAAGAAATTGCTCATTAAGTTTGTATTACTGCAACATGTTCTCTCATAAATATATTTGCTTCTGCAAAGGCTTAATTTATTTGTTCTAGATAAAAGTCTTTCACTACCGCATGCCACTCACAGTAGCTTGAGAAATGTTTACTTCCAGCCAGAAAGCTGAAAGAGATAAATACTCCTTTCAAAGACTTTTGCAAAATTTGTTTGGTCGATCATGTCTTTGTTACTGTATTATTAGCATTGTGTGTTATATCATTGGAAAGCCTGTTCATTTCTCTAACAATATGTCCCATTTGTTATAAACATGTATTTGTGCATGGGATGAGCATCATGAAAAAAAGTCAATGTTTTCCTTATTCTCTGTTACGGATAGAAAGTTGATTGTTCTGTTGAACACATGTATTGGCACATTCTGTTAAAGACCCACCCGCATTCACAACAGAGTTGTTGAGCCTTCAAACAAGTGACTGTTACAAATGTGGTGTCATTGTGAAAGGCAATGAATGAGCTTTCCATTGATATGCTACATGATATGAACAGGTCACAAATAATTGAGATATAGGTGATTGAAAACAAATATCCAAACCTTTAAGGAGTAAACTTTACATACTCTTGCATTTCATTTGATTTCCTTTTAACAGGACCAGTTTGTGAATCCCCTTGTGTTGCTGCCCATGCTTGGCCTCACCTGGACTATTGGACTCCACGTACATGTCTCTCTCCTGTTGGAATTAATTTGCCACCATGATCAGTTTTCAGGTATTGTAATGATCAGCTTGTTACTACTTCTCTAAATTAGGAACAGCTTGGTCTTTCCCAATATAATCTGTCAGCACTTTTGCTCAGTGCTTTCCCAAGAGCTATGTCAATAATTTGCGCGTGGGTGGGACTCGAACCCACAACCTTCTGCATTCTAGAGCAGTTGTCAAAGGGCCAATTTGAATCATGGAAAAGTTGGTAACCCACTACTAATCCCTTTGCCTACTTAATTTATTGGCACTTTATGCTCAGAGCTTTCCCAAGAAATATATGTTAAAAACCTATGCTTGGGTGGACTTGAACCTGAAGTAGTTGTCTTAACCATTCGACAACTCGGTGTGCAGGGGCCAATTTCATGGCGCTGCTAAGCACAAACATTTTCTTAGCACATGATTTGTTTGCTTAATTTTGCAAAAATGGATTGCCAGCCAAAATCGTAAGTGATGTATATTGAAAGGTATTCTCCTACTCTTGCGAAGAACACAAGTTGGCATATAATTTTATGCTTGGCAGTGCTGTGAAATTGGTCCCTGGTGTCAAAGGGGCCAGTTGGTAGCACAATTTATCAGCACTCCATGCCCAGAGCTTTCCCAAGAACTATGTTAAAAGCCTTGTGCTTGGGTGGGACTCGAACCCACAGCCTTCTGTATTCTAGAGCAGATGTTTCAAGCTTCTGGAACAATGGGCACTTTTGTAAGGCACATTTTTGTATTTTTTTTCAATTACTAAAACATCTTTTGGCCAATTTTACTTAAACTCCATATAAGTTTCAGGCCTGTTGTCTGTTTATTCTTGGATGCCGATTTGGCACCGTCATATTTACACTGAGCAAAAATATAAACGCCCCCATGTAAGTTATTTATGTAACATGAAATTTAATATATTTTGCAACCCCTAAGGCTAATAAAAGTTTCAAAGTGTCACATGGGGCGTGTGGATGAACTAGCTAAAATTTTTGTTTGGATCAAATCTGCTTTCATAAAATGCATTAAGTACATTCATAGCTCCACACATATTCCACTTGAAAATGGGGATTCATTTATTTTGTTTTGTTTTGTTTTACTGTTCAGTGTTGGATATTTGGTTTCAAGTCTCGGCTCTAATTTCTAAGTACTGTAACAGAGTTAAATTATAGATTTTTGATCCCTTTCTTTCAGTCTGCGGCTGCTGTTCATATGCACCAACCATCATCTTGAGATTCGCTGGGAGAAGAAATCTGGCCAGTGTTGACCTAAAGTATAGGTAAGTCACAGTCCATTGTTCTGTTCATCTTTGCTGCAAATCCATACCGATGTAGGTTCGTCTTCACCATCCCGATCAACTCTGATTGTGAATGTAGCCTGCAGTGAATGTTGGTAAAACGCGGAACGGAACACAGAACGCACACACATTTGTACGACTACACACCGCGTGCGTTCCACCATTCCATGTTTTACCAACATCCGCCTGCAGTTTTTACAGTGACTACACTTTGGGGAAATTTGCGGAAATGCTTCTCATCTTGTATTTTACTTGCTCCACACTTCACGTTAATTTCTTCAAAAGCATTGTTTATTTGTAAACTCTACCGTGCGTGAGGCAATCCACTATTGTAAACAAAATCAGATGTGAATCTTTATTTGTCAGCATATTTCCAGTCGAACTCAAAAATTGTAAATTTATTTATGAATTCAGAAACTATCCACATTTAAATTCTCTAAACTTGCAGAATTTTCTAATGATATATTTTCTTCATTGTGACAGGTGACACATGTTGAAGATATCAAGTGGACTGAACCTTCTGCTCAACCTACCACATAGTTCCTGAATCTAACAGTCAGTTCTCAAGTAATTCAATTAAGTCTCCAAAAAATGACTAACAGTTTGTAAACAAACAAACAGTCCTAAATTGGTTCAAGCCTCTCTCAAAAAAATGACTAACAGTTTGTAAACAAACAAACAGTCCTAAATTTGTTCAAGCCTCTCTCCAAAAAAATGACTAACAGTTTGTAAACATTGAATCAATTCCTAAGCACACAACTCTTCAGTGTCTCAAAACTTGCTCAATTTATTCTTTCAAAAAAAGACTATCAGTTTGTAAACAAACCAAAACTTTCTCAATTTATTCTTTCAAAAAAAGACTATCAGTTTGTAAACAAACCAAAACTTGCTCAATTTATTCTTTCAAAAAAAGACTATCAGTTTGTAAACAAACCAAAACTTGCTCAATTTATTCTTTCAAAAAAAGACTATCAGTTTGTAAACAAACCAAAACTTGCACTAAATATTCTTGTCTTATTTAACAACCAATTGTATTTATTTCTCTTGAAGCATTGTTTAATGTACTTTAACAAATATAGTAAGTTGTTTGTAAACAATCTTATTTAAATAGTGTTATATAGTTAAAGTAACTTCCAAAGTCAAAATAAAAGTCACTGACAACAAAAGTTTCATTTGTAAACAAGTCTCATTTTATTCTGTACTCCAATAAGTAAACCAAGTAATATGTTCATTAACTTAATTTATGCAAGGTCCTAATTGCTATTGTCTTTACAGATAGGTTATGAGCCCTCAGCAGGGATTAAAAATCGAACAGGGGTTACCCCCTGTCCAATTTTCTAATGTATTGAAATGGAGGTTTCCCTCCTCTACCTGTTAAAGAAAACATTAATAAAAATGGTGTACAAAGAAATGCAATTAAAATGGTTGATTAAACATCCACTGTAAAACAAGAAAATATAATTACAAACAACTGCAATTTCAAGAAAAAATCAGTAAAAGGCAACATTTGTAACTTGGTAAGTCACAGATTGTCAGTAACGACGATAAGCTAAAAATTTACTTTCTCAAGTTTTCCGTCTGGAAATCAAGTATAGGTTTTGTTTACATGTGCTATCCAAAAATACACTTTCGAGTTTACGTGATCACTAACTTTGACGAGAAAATTTCCACAATTTTTAGAACTGGAATCTGTTTAGTTTAACTTATAGCGTAAAATGTTACAGCACGCATTATCCAGAAAACATTTCATTTTCACAAAAATCTGAAACTCCTAAAATTTTGGTTTTTTGAACCTATATCTGGATTAATGAAAAAAATTGTAAAGAGCTCCGTACAGTAAACGGCAGGAATTTAGTACTCAATCATCACTTTGTACTTAAAGAAAACTTTAACCATCAGAAATTGCATCAGGTGCAGAAATTTGATAAGGGAAAAACCTAAAATTTACCCAAAAAAAAGTTGACTTGCCCTAAACCGAGTTGGATGTTTCACAGCCCGGGTCAAGTTTTTGCAAATCGGTGGTGGATCTAGGCTCATGGACATTTCAAGCACTACCCAAATAGTGCCGGGATCCACTGCCGATTTCTAGTCATGATCACAAAAAACTCGGCCCAAGCTATGGACAGACACATTTTCCCCATCTCATAGGTTTTCCGAGAGCTGCCAACCCTCCCAGATTTTGCAACAGATTCTTCGGAAAATGGCTAATTTTGTGAGTCCTGACATGGATAAAAACCCTCCTGGATTGTCAATTAACAACCTTGAGGATTTTTAGATGTGTTTGGAGTCACAGAATGAACCTGTTTTCCCAGATGTCTTCCCTAAATTCCGGGAGGGTTGGCAGCTCTGGTTTTCTACAGGTCTAAGTGATAATTGAGTACTAAATTCTTTCATCATAAACCAGGTTATTTTAGTTAAACTTTGAAAATGCACACAAATTTGTTTATGGTGTTTAGATGATTGCGCAAAGCACCCAGGAGTAAATGGGTACCAATACCGACAGTGAATGTTGATGCGTTTGCTGGAATAATGGCCAACATAAGTTCATGTTGTAACATGCAGTTTGTAATCGGCTGGAAAGAGCATAATGGAATGTCTGTAGCACAAGTTAAAAATAAGGAATTCAACTGACCTCCAATTTTAACCACTCCAGCAAGTAAATTCGGCACATATGCAAAAAGTAAAGTTTGTTTTAACCTTACATGCCAAAAATAAGGGGTTCTGTGCAGTACATTTACCAGCATTTATGAATGAAAATTTCGACCAGTCACAACATGGAACCTTCCGACTATTTACACAGATAAGTATAGGTCAAGTCTGTACAATGTTCCTATTCATGTAGCCTTTTCGCAAATTCAACTTGATATGCACAGATTTCGTCTTCATGATGATATACAGATAAAAATACAATGCAATTTTCTTTCATTAGCATAGTGCAGGTAATTTGCAGAATGAGTTATAAGTATCATGGCTGAGCAGTTTCGGTCATTCACTCACAAACTTCAGGTGGAAACACCCGAAGGTTGTGGTTTTTAGACTACTTGAGGTATTTGTGCCCTTGAGCAAGGCACTTGACCCCAATTGCTCCATCCTGTGGATGGGATGTAAATAAGCCCTAGGTCCAGTGTTGTGTAATGCACCTTAAAGATCCTAGAACATTCTTTTGGAAGAGAAGGGGAATTTTCCCAGTGTCTCTGGCTTAGCTGCCACTCGCCGACCTATACATGTATGTATCAATATTGAGGTGGTTCCCGATAGCTGTAAAACGCATTGAGATCTCAAGAGACATGAAATGCACTATTATTGAAGGATACCAGAAATTTGTGTACACTGATTTTGCCACCACTTTCTCAAGCAATGAATTTGCAAAAAGGCCAATATTTTAGTTATTTTAAAACTTAGCTTTAAATTTTTCAAAAATAATCGTTTCCAAAAAAGGATTTTTTTTCTTCATATACATGTACATTGAACACGGATTTGGGTGAATTTATATAATGGAATCGATAGCTTATTCAATTCTAAGATATACTTCCCACTGACACTTACGTCGCAAATGTTGCATTTCTGAGATAAATAAATGATAAAATTACTGTATAAAGTAATGCACAAAATGACGTGGCGAGCGGTCTGTGCGTAAGCGCGACAACAGAGGGCGTTGCGTGCATGCGTGAATGGTTATCTTGTGCACTAACTGAAGGCAATTTTTGAAGAAGAAAACGTGATTTTTCTACAGAAAAGCAACATTTGCGACAAAAGTGCAAGTGGGAAGTATATCTTAAAATTACATTATGTGTCGATTCCAGGAGGTAATTTCCTTAAAATCTTTGTTCAATGTATACGAAAAAAAATACCCCAAAAAATGCAGTTTATGTATGGATAAATTTTCATCTCTCAAGCCAAGTTTCTTAAATGTCACTGGCCACGTATTCCAATTTTGTTTTAGTTTTAATATTTGCCACAGGATTTAAATTTAGAGGTCAGTTTTTCCTTAATAAAATGTACGTGCTCAGGGCCAATTTTACTATGAAATTTTGATATCCAAACAGCTAAGTGTCGTGTACTCAATATCTTGATTAATTCAAAAGGTTGTAGATGTGCCTTTTGGCAAGGCATTTTACCATAAATTGCCTCTCTCCACACATAAAAATAGGGACCTACTTTGGTAGCGAATGTACTGTTATCATTAACATCAAACTGAGAATTGCCCAGATATTCATGGTAAAATTGGCTCCAAGCACAAACAATATACATGTACCTTTAAAGTTACAATAGAGACTATATGATACTTACATTTAAACTGGACCCTTGGCTGGTGATCAAAACCTGAGGAGAAAAGACAAAGTATTGCTGTTAATGAAATAAATAAACGGTTCCCAAAACCCTAACCATGATCGTTCAAAATGGCTTCATTTTGTTGAATTATTGTTTTGTGGTAATTTAATCTAAATTTCCTACTTGCACTTCTGTCGCAAATGTTGCATTTCTGAGATAAATTAATGATAAAATTACTGGATAAAGTAATGCACAAAATGACGCGGCGAGCGGTCTGTGCGTAAGCACGACAACAGAGGGCGCTGCACCCGCGCGTGAATGGTTATCTTGTGCACTAACTGAAGGCAATTTTTGAAGGAGAAAATGTGATTTTTCTACAGAAAAGGAACATTTGCGACAAAAGTGCAAGTGGGAAGTATATCTTAAAATTATATTATCTGTTGATTCCACACGATAATTTCCTGAAAATCTTTGTTCAATGTATACGAAAAAAATACCGGATTAAATAAGAGAATTCTAGGTATAAAAGAGTTGAGAAGTTGATCAGAATTATTTTGTTTTTTAAATGACTTAAGTGCAAATTTGATGGAAGAACCCAACATTTTTAGTGGGAAAAATTTACGATTGTGAGGAAATGTTCAGCCTGTCTCATATGTTTTGCACACAAGGTCTGAAGCCATGATCAACTTCCCAATAAACCCATTCACGGTTATCGACGCCATGTTGTTTACGGGGCAGTTCGAGCACGTGTTGCTGTCTGCGTGCGCTGTGCAGTTGTTATGATCCGCGCACGCACACGGCAACGCGTGTTCGAAGTGCCTCGTGAACAACATGGCATCGATAACCGTGAAAATGTTTATTCTTTACATATATTTTTTGGGGAAATTTAGGGTTTTAACAGATCTGTAATTTACCTGATCTAAAAAGCTGCCGTCACACGAGTCCATTCTGAAAGACAAAAGAACAACCAGATTAGAAGGATGGTTACTGATTCTTAAGATGGTTCAAAGCCCCTTCAAGCAAGGAATCACAAACCAAGTTTCCCCTTCAAACTCGCAACAAAAATCTTTCATGAAATCCTGAAGAGTTAACGTATTTCGTAGCTCGAATTTGGCGCGCGCGCATTGCTGACGAGCCTCTGCCTTTAAGGACCCCGCCCCCTCCAAGGAAGGAATCCCAAAACAAGTCTTCTTTTCCCAAATTCACCCATTTTACTCGACCCACAAATCCCATGCACAAATCCCACAGAAGTAGGTAAAAGACCCAGAACAAAATTTAATCTTTACCATTCTCACATACAGACATAGCATGAAAACCTTCACAATCGTCGAATATTCGGTCATACTAATTGCCGTCAACCATTGTCAACTGCCGTCAACTGCCGTCAACTGCCGTCAACTGCCGTCAACTGCCACCAAATACCACATTTTAATCAGAAATCAATAGATTCTAGCATACTGACAAAGTAAATGCCGTATTTATGATGTAAAAATGACTAAAAATATTACTTTTTTGTGAGGTTGTTTTCATTTTCCGCGGTGCGCGCGGTGGCAGCCATTTTGTTGCTACTGTCAGCTAGCTGTGTGGGTCAAACCATTAATAGAGGAGGGGTGAGTACTGTTTTGTAGCTCGCATGCGGGGGAGTCCAAAGTGAATCTCCAAAGTGAGTGTTGGGCTATGCGCCAGCCACGGAAAGGGGGCTGGCCATGTATAGATTACAAAACACTTTGATTTTTGAATATTAGTACAGGGGTTCCCAAGTTGGGGCCAAAAATGTTTTTAAACAAATGACGGTTTCCTAGACAACTAAACAAATAAATGGCAAAATTGTGATTTCACGCCAACTTTTGTATTATATTCAGCTCAGGCTTTAAATATTTTATTTGCTCTTTTCCTGCAGGTAAATCACCCAAACTTTACATACTCGTCATCAGGGGCCAATTTCATGGCGCTGCTAAGCACACAAATTTGCTTAGCACAGGATTTATTTGCCAAATAAAATGGATTACCAGCCAAAAATATTCACGAACTTGTGTTCTTCGCAAGAGTAGGAGAATACCTTTTAATACACATCACTTACGATTTTGGCTTGGAATCCATTTTTGCAAAATAAAGCGAACTAATCCTGTATGTGTCACTGAATGGGTAAGCACCATCACTCCCCCCAACACCCCCCTTTACTTTTATTTTATTTTACGAGAACTCTTAGCCTCAGAAATACACCGGTTCATGTCTTCCCATGGTTGTATCTCGAAACGTCGAGACCAAACCGGCTCTTTTCAGAGCCAACACTACTCCAAAAGAGATTTTTTCACATGGTTGTACCCGCAAGTTTACTACTATTTACTTATTTATAGTTACTTCTTACTTTCAACACCATGCAAAGCTTCAAACACCACTTATTTCACTCTACATTTTACATTTTTGTAACAGGTTAAGGAGCCTAACTGTTTTCCAGAAAAATTAACATTTCCCAGGGGGGACTTATTTCTTTTGACCTGTTTATATTATGGTATCTGTGCATGCGAGCTACAAAATAGTACACACCCCTCCTCCATTAATGGTTTGACCCACACAGCTAGCAGGAAGCAGCAACAAAATGGCTGCCACCGCACGCACCGCGGAAAATTAAAACAACCTCACAAAAAAGTAATATTTTTAGTCATTTTTAGGCACCTTTACATCATAAATACGGCATTTACTTTGTCAGTATGCTAGAATCTATTGATTTATGATTAAAATGTGGTATTTGGTGGTAGTTGACGGCAGTTGACGGCAGTTGACGTTTTATTAAAGGAACACGTTGCCTTCGGGTTGCGCTTTATTGGGCGTTTTTGGGCTATTACAAGCGTTTGAAGTATAATGAGCACGATCTGAAAGATGTTTAAAAAGTAGAATATAATGATCCACACAAACGTGCCTTAGAAATGCTTTAATTTTGCGTAATTTCTCGAAGCAGCACGCTCCGCCATTTATGGGAGTCAAAATCTTGACTCCCATAAATGGCGGAGAAATTATATTAGTCTTATTTCCAGCCTGGAGAAAGAAATTATTTTTCCTTCCTCCGTTGCGTGTGATGTGCCTGTTTTTTAAATTCGTGTCTACAATAACCATTGGGTATAAATCATCCAAGTCCTTTCTATCGGTTTGTCCCATGACAATATTCTTACCCTGATTGGCGAGGTTTTCGTTTTTTCTTTTTTGACGCGTCTGCTGTATTCTCTTGACGATCCATTTTTTGACAGCCAGTCGGTGTGTGTGTGTGAGTGTGTTTACATTTCACACATGTCTCGGGAGGCGGAGAATGGTATGGTACCTTGCGTTCATCTGATAGGTTTACCTGACCACTGGCTACGGCGCCAGCCTAACTCCTGTTCGTCGCTGCATTTTGCTCACTACCCAGACGATCGTATTGACGGCTGAAATACGTATACATTTCGCGGGACATGTAGTGGGGGTCAGAGGTCAGTGTTTGTTTTTTTAAATTACCATTCACTAATTATAACACATTAAATGTGTTTTATTGCAAGAACAACTCTTAATAAGTATAAGGAACACCCTCAAACGTGAGATTTCGTGAAATCTGAAGGCAACGTGTTCCTTTAATATAACCATGATATAACTAAGTCAGTTTACGTACCTAAAAGGACTCTCCTCAACGCCCCTGCCCTATACTTCAACACACTCTTCCACAACCCCCTAAAAAACTAAAAGGAATTCCTTGGAAATTCCCTCGATGTTTGAGACACAATGGGGGAACAATTAATGGTAGGGAGATATAGTGGGATACAGTGTATATCTGCGTGCTGCTTCCACGGCTCACTTACTGCTTCGTCCGGAATGCGGTGGTTACGTAACCGAATAATGGACATGCTGGCTTAAAGCGCTTGGGCGACTCCAGCATTTTCGGAGTCGACTCCGATTCCAGAAAGGATCGCAATTCCACTCGGAATCGATTCCATTTTTTTGTTCACGGGAAAACGACAAAATATACACTGCGTATACCCATTTATTTACGCAGTTCCCAATAATATAAACATTATCAGAAGCTGAGTACTCTTGCAAAAACCGCGTATTTTGGCTTCAGTAATTTCTGGAATCGGCAGCCTATCGCTGGGAATCGAATCTAGATAATAATTTCCACCCGCCCGCTCACATACATGCAGCTCTGCTTTTTTTCGCGGCCGGAGTAAAATCTCGAAAGAGCAAGTTAACAGATTCTGTATTGGTAAGAATTGAGAAGTTGGACAGATTTTTTTCGTTAAAATGACTCGTCAAGATTTTGGTGGGGGGAGGGGGATCGAATTAAGTTGAAACTTTATTTACATTTTTTTAAATATCCCTCTCGTGCCTAGACTGCCGACTGGTTCCCGTCCACATATTCCACACAGGAGAATATAAGGACAGGTAAAGGGCGCTTCATATTGATCTGTAATTGGTCGTCTTTGCGCGTGCGCATTGTGTTTTTTATATTTAAAAATTGGCCAAGTCCTTTGCTTTAGGCAATGTACTTTATTTACATAATTGGATATGTTCGACACGCACGGCCAAGTTACAAATGTCAATTCAAAATCTGCGCACTTACTCAAAATATAAAAATAATAATAACCACGATCGCGGAAATATCAGACTGTGCCATTGGTTTGTACACAAACTGGTTTGCCGCTTGTGCGCGGCCTATCGCGACGCGCAAAACGTTTTGAGCTGGGTCAAAGTTCAAATTTGTTGAACTTTGACCGCGGTGCGCTGACCTTTCCAACGCGCAGCCAATGAGGTGTCAGAGAAGCCCCAAGTTACCAGAGTGGAATTTTCTATTTTGGAATAATCGGCGATTGGGAGCTCATGCAATGCGGTGAGCGCAGCGCGAAAGTGTGATTTTTCCGCGATAGTGTGTATCCGCCGTTACAACGTCTATGGCCTAGACTAAGTCTCTGGAGGAGCGGCGACCCGGAGACGGTTGTGAATGTGGGGGGAGATCGAATTAAGTTGAAACGTAGAACGCCCTCAATGTGCAAGTCCGTGACAACCGTGACCACGTCTCCGGAGACGTGGAGATTGAGGTATAGTGGGCCCTGCATTCTATAGTTTAGCCAAATTTTTGGCCAATTTTGACAAAAAAATTGCTGGACTAACCCCTTATGAAATTTTATGATTTAGATTTTCTCCAAAATTACAGGAAATGTTCTTTGGAGCCCATAGGTAATATCCCTTGAATTTGACCTTGACTGCTCACCTGGCAATGAATTTTTTAAAAATCCAGGTTTTGAGGAAAAATTTAAAATTTGACAATTTTCTATTTTCCCTAGAAATTATCTTAAACTGCCCAACTAGATTCCAAATGGGCTAAATATTCGTTAGGAGTCATTTCTGAGACATTTTCAGAAAAAGTAAATTTTTTGCCAATTTTGACAACAAATTGCTGAAATTTTTAATTTTTGGCCACAAATTTTATGATTTAGATTTTCTCAAAAATTACAGGAAATGTTCTCTGGAGCCCATAGGTAATATCCCTTGAATTTGACCTTGACTGCTCACTCGGCAATGAAATTTTTAAAAATCCAGGTTTTGAGAAAAAAATTTAAATTTGACAATTTTCTATTTTTCCTAGAAATTATCTTAAACTGCCCAACTAGATTCCAAATGGGCTAAATATTCGTTAGGAGTCATTTCCAGAAAAAGTAAATTTTTGGCAAATTTTGACAACAAATTGCTGGACTATTAAACCCCTGATGAAATTTTTAATTTGTGGCCACAAATTATCTTAAACTGCCCAACTAGATTCCTAATGGGCTAAATATTCGTAAGGAGTCATTTCTGAGACATTTTCAAAAAATTAAATTTTTGGCCAATTTTGACAAATTGCTGGACTAACCCCTTATGAAATTTTTAATTTTTGGTCACAAATTTTATGATTTAGATTTTCTCAAAAATTACAGGAAATGTTCCTTAGAGACCATAGGTAATATCCCTTGAATATGACCTTGACTGCTCAAGATTTTGAGGAAACATTTCAAATTTTGGACCAAACTTTCTATTTTTCCTAGAAATTATCTTGGGGAAAAATCCTAAACTAGGTTCCAAAATGGGCTAAATTTTCGTTAGGAGTCATTTTCAAAAATCTTTTGGCCAATTTTGACAAAAATTGCTAGACTAACCCTTATGAAATTGTTTATTTTTGGCCACAAATTTTATGATTTAGATTTTCTTCCAAATTACAGGAAATTTTCCTGTATAGATGATATTTCTTGAATTTGATCTTGACTAATCATCCAGAAAAAAATATATAAAATTTTTAAAATTTAAAAATTTCATGCCACATGATTCCAGGAATTGCTTAAAAGACATCTGCAAATGATACATGGAGTCTTCAACCCACATGTTGCAGAATATCACAGCTTCTTAAAACATCAATTCCTTTTTCTCCTCTTATCTTTCTTGATTCAACGAACCCCCTGTCTTTTCCTCGCTTTCAATCTAGGTTATCCTGCGGTGATGTGGCTAAGATTAATGGCGGTTTAGTCTCAAATTGTCCAAAAGACCTTAAGCAAACCCAACGAACTGAGTTTTTTCCTGCTGGAAAGTAGTCCACGCTTCATGTACTAGAGGTCTAACAATCGTCCTTCAGAGAGAGTAACAACAGGGAGCCGCGGGCTTCTTGGGGAGGGATCGAGTTTATGTTGAAATCGTCGTTCCTGGCCGTCTTGGGGTCCCCATGAGCTTGTCGTGGGATGTCCAAAGTAGGCTTAGGGGCGGAGAAAGAAAGATGTCAACCCTCAAGACTATCAATTCTTTTCTCTCCTTTTTTCAGGCTTAAGAGCAAGAATTGGACAATACACAAGATGGGAAGCTAACCAAAGCCGTGCTCTGAGGCCCGGTAGCAGTGTTGGAACATTGAGAATGGCCTGGCTTTCTAATGGCTGTTATATGCCACAAGAAATAGGCACTTGCTCTAATTGAGATGTCACAGGAGAATCCAGAGAGAAAATGCACGCAAAAGAAGATGGATATTTATTTTTTTCTGGCCCTGGGCAGAACGTTGCAAGTATGAACAGGGCCGATGTGTCAACCAGTTAATACCGGACACTCGCTTGCACTTTTCTGACATGGTTTCTTTTCATATAGTTCAAGAGGCCAGACTTTTTTCTAATTTCCTTTCAGAGGGAATACAGTTGGTGTAGTGGTACTTTCCTTGCCTTCCACCTCTGTGGCCCAGGTTCGAATCCCGTCCGGGTCAGTATGTGGATTGGGTTCTCGGTCCCTGCTTGATTCCGTGGGTTTCCCCTGTACAGAATTGTGTAGGGGTTTTCCTCCCACCTCTAAAACTGAGCATTTCTTCTTCTTCACAGGTTTCTTCAGGCTTACGAGCTATAGTACCTCCGGCACTTCCGAGGTTTCCTCGGTTTTAATACCAGAAAAAATTAATAATATAATAACAATTTTCCCGTAATTTCTTTTTAACACAATGATTTGCGATTAATTTTCAGGTTAACCTCTCCAGAAAAATAAGACCATAAACAACGTATTGTCTCACTTATACTTCCTTTTTTATTAATATTTTCATCCTTAGAGAGATAGCAATAAGACAACGGAGACAATGAAGAACAGAAACAATTAACAACGTACAGCAAATTACGCTACCTACACATCAGGGACGAATTACGGCAAAAAGGTAATTATAGAAACCGGAATAATTAAGAGTGGTTAGGAACAGAAATTCTATGATAGAACTTTATCCAGAGATGAAGGGGAGAGAGGTAGCTAGTAGGATCCCGTTTTGAGAATATCAGGTTTTAGTTTTTTTGTGTGCATTTGCACATACTATTTCAGAAGGATTTCATAAGTTAGTCATGTGACCTGGCATAACCAATGAAATGACCAATTCAATGTACTGGATGCAGCATCCAGATTATTGGCTACAGCTAGAAATATCACACAAGTCTATGAAAAGCGATTTAGCCGGCTACCGTTGGGTTGTATGTATTTTCAAGCCCTAGCCAAGTTATTTCGACGAAGCCCATATATAGGTTCACCGTGTTGTAGGATCATTACCAATTCAGACTTTGAAAATTATGGAAGCTTACACATTAGTGCAGGTACACACTTGAGTTTATATTGTCAACTATAGAGCCTGTGCACCAGCGGCCATGACGGGGCAGGTTTTATATTTAAATGTTGTGACAATAGATCCACAAAGTGCCTACTCGTGCATGATGCACGGTGACAATGTGACTGCCCCCTGTCATGACCACGTGTGAAAAGGGTCTATAAGGGCGATTTCACCAGCCCTGCAACATGGGCACATAGTAGTTGCTAATGTATAGTTTCTCAGCACTGGTGAAATGGGGATGATCTTGTCCAATCAGGGGACGTTTTAAGAAACCCAGAGTACGCTTGCAGCATAAAACAAAATTATGTACATCTTACTCGGTAACAGCCATCTGCCATACTTTACTTAAAAGGGAACGGAGCCCAAGATAAGATACTTCATAAAGCAAATGCAAGTCACATTTTATTTACCGTATACCTTTGTTTCTTTGGCCCAGTTCCTCTTTAAATCTGCATGAATAAAGCTGCTGTTTTTATGAATACATATAAAAATTGACATACATTCCTCTTATGACATTCCTCCCTTTGTGCAGAACATGCTTCTGTGTACACACAAAAATTAAACATTTTTTTTCATTTCATAACTATGGTCCAGTTTTATATTTTCCCCCAGACATATCCTATAGTTAATACTGTAGCGATTGTGAAATAACCAGTATGTATAGTCGATTGTAACCAGCCCACAAATTTTCAGAATAAGTTACAAAATGAACTTCGTTTTAGAGTATTGCATACAGTTTCCAATGTATACCCATCATAAGTGTGTAGCTATTTTTGGAATGACCCAATTTTGTTTTTAATGAGTTGACAAGAAAAACCTTACTCAAAGTGTTGATAGCAATGGTAACAAACACCACATGAATTTATTTCCGTCTAAAATGGTATTTCATGCTGGAAATTGACAACCGAAGATGGTTTTTTAAAATACCATTCACTTGTACACAAAATCCATATATAGATTTTCAAGGTTTTCTGAAGCATCTATGTAGCTAACATTTCTTCGGACTAGTTTACCAACATTCTTCCTTAGATATGTTACACTCTTATTCCACGAATACATACACTATGAGCAACTAACAATGGAAATTGGTCACACACCATTGTTAATAACAATGGTTTGTGCCCAATTTCCATTGTTAGTTGCTCATAGTGATAGTATTGGGCAATATTTGTCACTCCGTATCCAGATCTTGACAGAGTGGGCCAAATCAGAACAAATTTCTTCGAGAGATTGCTGAAATATGCAAACAATGGGATAAACGCTGAGCGATTGTTTCTGTTAGGGAAGTACAATACTTTGTTTAGTTCTGGTAACTTTACATTTATGATACATGTACACAAATTCTCAAGTCCCTGGACACATTAATATTTCAAAGATTTATAAAGTCTTACAAAATACTGACTTTGGCGTGCCTTGTCAAAAGAAACAGCTATATACACCTTTTTTGGGAACAAAACGCCTCAATTGTCATTTTGTTTAATGCTCTGTACAAAGCGCCAAGTACAATACAAAATGCATTTTTTAATAATTCCTTTTATATAATCTTTGTTTTATGATACAAAGACGTGTGCTATGAATGCACAACCTGCTAAGTCTTTTTGGGGGATGGTTGTTGGAGAAATTGCCTGAAAAGTGGGGTTTACATTGCATTTATAATCATGGTTATAACCTCCATTGAAACGAAAAATGAAAAATCTGAAGTCTGCAAGCTACGTATGTTTTGTCACAAAACTGTCACACTGTCAGATTTCTCATCATTCTTTGCATCCCGCAAATTTTGGTGAACTTGTTGCATTTCTGGCTAAATTTTTCATCAAAGACTATAAAAAACAATGTTTCCCTTTCCTTTTGCGAATAAACCTTGAGACGTAATGACCATTTTGGCACCTTTAAAAAAGAGCACATGTACACAAAGTGTAACATTATATCTGATTTTTGATTGAAATATTACTTGACTTGAACTATTACACAACTTATAAAATGTCTTGTGTTTTCAAAGATACAAGGTACGTCTAAAATCTATAAAAACCAAGATTTTGGCCATAGGTGGACCCTGCTATTAATAATTAGCTGGTAATATTTCCCCATCAGTTAAGATGCGAAGACATATTAAACAGCTTGTACAACGAATGGTCACACACCGTTTCCAAATACTTTCTTTGGGTTCAATAGCATTGTTCCTTAATGGTATAAATTTTAGAAGCTCTCTCTCTTTAGGGAAAATAAAAAGTGAAAAAAAAAATTTGAAAGACAAATGGTGTTTTTTGTTGTCCTGTCCACGGGTTCATTTTTTGTATGTCATAAAAATGTGATTCATTGAAGACAATGTAGTTTTACAGTTTTTAATTTTGGGGCTTTTTTAAAATGGGAATTAAAAAAATTAACCAATCATTTGTCATCTTTTTCAGATCACGACATTTCGGAATCACAATAGCTACACAATTCTGATGGGTACAATTGGAAATCGAAATGGTCTGATTTTAAAGTTATTTGGTAATTTTTGTGATTTTGAGGACATTGCGATCTTGGTGTGTGCCCATGTTCCCCTGTGGAGAGTCCAAAAGTGGCCCAACATGTACATTGCACAGGGAAAACAACATGGTTGCTTCTTCTAAGATATTTTCCGCAAAATATTCTGTTATTATCTAAGTGAGGTATCATTGGAAGATTTAAGATTACCCAACATGCCTCTATTTGTGAGTGGCCAAAATAGGCTATTTTTGTCCAGCACTTTTGTTAAAATTGAGGGAATGAAATGGTTAAACTAAGCAAACATCGCCCCTTGCACAAGATTGAAATATTTCTATCTTTCACAGGACGACATGGTCACATTTAAATCGGTTACTATATGCCAGTACAAAAATAACAGTGCTGGGGTTTTCCCGTCAGCCAAAAACTTAAACAAGCAATTATGTACAAAAGCAGCAAAAAAATCACTTCGTTGTAAAAACCTGCTTTGGACTTTCAACAAAGCCCTTAGTTTAGTGTAATAAACAAATTAAGATCTTGGCACCATACTTTATACGTCTTAATAATATTTATAACAATTTTCATCTTCTTAAAAAGCTTCCCTGTATAATATGCCTTTTTTCATTTTAAAGATGAATAAAATCTCTTCTTGTTAAAAAGACATGGTGACTTTAAAAACCAAAAATGTATGTTCACGTTACAAAAATTCTGCTTACATTTTAATACATGTACATGAACCGACATGGATTTGTAACAAAACAAAATGAGAAAGTTTAAGTATGTAATCTGTTTTCACCCAGGGTATGAATATATGCTGACCAGATCTTTACATAAAAGAGCTTTCGGTTTGGGAGTTAAGGACAAGAGCCGAGGTTTGGAGACCGGAGTCATACATTTTATCCAGTACTATAGAGCTGCTTAATGTCATACACTGGCAGACTGTTCACGAGAGTGGTAAGGCCTTCACAAAGCCATCACAAGGCCTTGCAAGTCCTAACAGTCAGTGGGTTTTGGCTAGAATCATCGTAAAGGACTACGTGAAAGCCTCGATAACATTGGTATATATGTCCCGATTTTAGAGAGATTTTACAACTTTGGCCCCCTAATCTCCTTTTCCAACTCAAAGCCCTTGGCAAAACCATGGAGGTAGGAAAAGGCAAAACACAGTCTGTACTGGGACATTTTCAGGGCTGAGCAATCCAACGGACGAAGTAATAAAAAAAAAAGACAAATTGTCATTACTTGCTGGGGGTTTCTATGTACGAGCCGTAAGTGAGCGCGCTGCATGTGGGTAGAGCGAAAGGTCCTCCGACTCCACAGAAAGACGTAGACATCATGGCAGAGCCTCCTGTGGGTGATAGACACAAGGGGTGACAGATAGAGGGGGAGAGGGGGAGAGAGAAAGAGTAGAGTACATGTAGGTCTCGGTGAACCTCTGTGCAGACAATGTGGAAAGTTTAACTAGTTTACGATGTGGCATTTGGCCAAAATATGTATAAAAAAAAGCTGACGGCAGTGGCTTAAACAGATAACAATGTGTATTGTAGAAACTTGAACCATTTTCAGATGGTTTGTCTGCTATAAATCACTAAATTATCGATCTGGGCGAGTGTTCAAGTTTTGGACTTCTAATCTTCATTGACTTGCAGTGTTGGTCGCCTCCTGAGTACCAATAAATCTTAAAGTCTGGGCAAGAAAGCAGGACACAGCTGACTCACCGGCAAAGGGCCTGAATGTACGAATCTCCATGGAGTACAATGAATGAATACATCATATACATGTCTAAAATCGCTTTGTAAGGGCTGATGTGCTGGTCTATTATATTTATTCTCTTAAACTCATCAAGATTTCACTGTGCATTTATTTTGTAATTTGTGTAATTTTCTTGTGTTGGCGAGATGGTTCAAGGAAATAGCTGTATAATTGGGTGGTGGTGTTCTGAAATTTTGTTCGAGTTATTAACAGAACCCCTTAAGATCCTAGCTTCTTGTCAAGACATTATTGGACCTTGCTAAGGGGGAACTGGTTCACCTTTTTGGCAAAAGAACCCCCACCCATCAGACAACTGGCCTACAGGCCTAAATAAGGTTGCTTTCTTCCCCTGTCATAAGTTTCTCGGGAAAAAAAAAACTAATTTGTGAAAATATTTTGTCCGTAATTGTTAACAAAAAGAAGTTGTACATGCACTGCCGTGCACGTATGCCTGCTCCTTTATTTATTATCAATTTTCTCGTGGGACTTCAAGGCTTCTAAGTATAAAGCAGATCTGATTTGTGAATTACATTTGGACTTATACAATTGCAAACTAGATCCCAAAAATGCCGGGCAGAGTTGTAGAACAAAGGGACAAAAGGATAGAAAAGTAATCTAGGTACTGAGAAAAGGATGTATTGCGTTTCAGACTGCAACACTGTTTATGTTGAATAAGAATGATTGTCCTTCAGGTTCATAAAAAACACACTAATCCAATTTCAGGAAAGACAGGTTTACGTCCAAAGACGATTTATATTTCAGTTTTTCAAGACTCCGTACAGAATTGGGTAAAGAATAGAGGCCGAACAATGGGCAGTTTTAAAACAAGATTTTCCGCAACACAAATGATTTGATGGGCATCGGTCATGAAGCACAATGGCGGGTTCTAGGGCTGAATGAACCGTAGGCCTCGTCAAGGTAATGTGATCAGGTTTCCGTTGAATCGAAGGCGGGGTAATCCAGAGTGGCAGTGGCAATGATAAAATATCATCGTCTTTCTCTGCGGCATTACGGATGGGATGAGCACTTAATGGCTATTACTACGGCATAACAATGCCACGGACCTCCTAACGTTATTGCAAATGGCCTTGAAGTCACTTCGGGGTTTTCTTAATCCAATTCTACAGCAGTTGTATAGGATGAATTGTTAACAAAATTGTAAAGCGAATGATACGCTGATGTTTTAAAATGATGAAAGAGCAAAGAGGGGAGAGGTTTTTTAAATTATATTTTCTATTATTTGATATTTTTTCTCCGACTTTAATTTCAAAAATGTGTTTGTTTTTTTTTGTTTTTTTTTTAAGGACGATTGAAATGGACGATTGAATAAAACCTATTCAGAGCCAAACATTAAGCAAATTATTTTTCTGTATCAAACTATTTTCTAACTCCAGTTTGACCGAAAAATAGGGGGAGAAGCAGGCAATGTTAAGAATGAATTAAGGATTGGAATCTAAGAGATGAAAAGGAAGAAATGTTCAGGGGGAGAGTAAAACTGTTCAGGCAATAAGGGGAACCCATGGGTAGCAAAGACTAAAAGCTCAATCCACACACTGGTTTAGAATGAATTCGAACCAGGGCCACAGGTAGAAAGGTAGAAAGCAAGGAAAGTCCTGCAACATCAACTTCATCCCCATGCAAAATTTCTACCATTTTTAAATTTTAAATTTGAAACAAATTGTAAAATGGACAAAATATAGTAAAATATGAACTTCTACTTGACAAGCAAAATTGGGTGGTAATCAATTTTGTAACTGGCAATGAGTGCTCAATGAATAGATTATTGATTATTGGATAATGCTGATGAGCGGAGAAACACTAACAGGTTAAGGTGGTGGGTTTATTGAAATGGCAAAAGTGGGCAGAAAAATGCAGCATATAAATGACCTTTGCAGCATGAGTGAGTTTGGCAAGACATGCAGCGATGATCGCTTTTTAAAAAAAATGCAATAATGTAGAATGGTTTGGGCTTGACAAAAACAAAGACAATATAGTAAGAGAAGTAGTTGGAGATTAGTAAAACATTTTAAAAAATTAGGCAAACACTGCCTAATGGGAATTTTTTTTTTTAAATGCTAAATGAAAATGCTAAATATGACAGAAATTTCCTCTAGATCATGCTGGCTACAGAGATGATTTGAAAAGTTATGAAAGAAAAGTGGCAGGGTTTTGAGATCTATTTGAGTTACAATTTGAAGAGGAAAACTCAGAACAGATGACAAGGGAATTATGGGAAAGAAAAGGGGGCAAGTGCAGGCAGCAGGGAGCAAGCAAAGCGCAGCGGGGAATTGATTCATGGCCAAACCCACCACCCACCTTGTGTCTCGCGCTCACCTGCAAGCCCGCCCCCTAGAGACGGACTGGAGGCACCGCAACGCACCACAGGGGCAAACGCACTTCTCTGCTTCACGGCCGTGATCAGATTGGTAGCCGAGAAGGGGAACGGACCTGGGGAAGATGACGCCGTACGGTGGTGGGACGATGACGCGACCACGTGAGCAGAGTGGGGCATGGAGGAAGGGACGACGGCTAGCGGAGACACAAACAAACAAACAAAAAGAAATACAAACATAGCTGCCAACTTCCCGTATTTTGGAGAAGAAACCTGGAAAATAGGTTGACCTCCCGACTTCAGACATCTAAAAATCTCTGAGGTTGTTAATTGACAATCCAGGAGGGTTTTTATCTTTTATCTGCAATATTAAATTTTCCAGGAATTTTTAAACAAAATATGGGAGGGTTGGCAGCTCTGTACAAAGCAAAAGAAACGCAAACACTGCATGATGGTGGTGGTGATGAAAAGGTGGAATGCTATGCAATGAGACTATCGCCAAAAGAGAAAGCGTTATGAATGAAAGGCTGTAGGGGCAGAGCGTGGTAATTTCATTCCAAGTCTCCGAGGAAATATCACAAGCTTCGTACTTGGTCACGAGAAAGCAAAGAGGATTGTCAAGGCACAATGTCTGCGACTTTGCCTCTTTCGGACCTGTTGGCTGTTCGTTGAGAGAGAAAAGCACGCAAACAAAGTGAACTCGTAGATTACGAATGAGCTTTCATCCAGACGATATTCTGAGGTGGCAAGACGGCAGACATTTCCGGCCACTTACTGAGCTGTCGTGCAACGGAGCACAATGCTCACGAACACTGATTGCTTAATGCGACTTTTCCAGAGTACAACTTGACGTGTCCGATGGGAAATAGAGGGACGTTGGGGAATTGCTCCCAGTCCCTGCATTGCCATGCAACCTGTCAAATTCATCAAATTATACACGTCAAAGATCCCTCTGTCCGCGCAATTACCTGGCCCAATTCGGGGAAAAAATCTCATAAAGTCGACGTTGGAGAAGTCCGCAAATTGCAAATTATGAGCGGAACCTGTTGTGAGCCAGCGCAGGTTGTTTTTTGGGCGAGATGTGGCATTAAACTTGCTGTCTTTGACAGAAAGGGATTTGAAAACTCCAGAAAGCGACAAACAGAGAAAGAGCTGAATGCAATATAGTCAATTATGAGATTAGCGAGTGAAGTTTGGAGATAGCCTAGGGCTTTAGTGGAGCTTGTGAATAGTCAGTATTGTGTGGGATAGCTTTGGGGGATTGACGAAAGCTAGACTGAACACCAACACATCTCTCTCTCTGCTACGAAGCAAGCTTGGAAAAAAACCTCCTTCCAGGAAAGTTACTTGCCTCAATGTCCCCCAGCAATACTTCTCAAATTTGGAAAAAGGAAAAAGCAATCAGGGGATGTCAGAAAGCTCTGTAATTTGTTTTCTCTAGCCATTTATATCAGTATGATTTGGGTTCATCTTTATCTAAAGCCAATTGTCTCCAAAAATCAGAAACTAATCCTGAATTTTTGAGTTTTATCAAGTAGCAAAGATCTGGTCAGCAATTGACAGTAACATGCTAAAACACAAAAATCAAAACTATTTGTACATTTACAAAAAGGTTATATACTTCATCTACTCAAACACTTATTTCCCACATTAAAATCTAGGGAAACAATCTTTCTTCCTTTTTACAATTCCCTTGAACGGGCAAATATTTGGTCATTATTTGCACACTGTAAATACAAAAAAAACAATCATACTCCTGCCCTGATTGGTCGTTTCTCGGGGCAGGAATATTTTTTTATTTATTTTTTTACCCTGTATTGATCATAAATTGAGTTGATATACACAGCTCTTAGCCACATGTACAAAGTAGATACAGTTCCACCACTATTTAAGTAACTCTGTACGCACCAAGACGATTTTAAAAATGATTTTACTGGACTCACAGTAGAATAAGGTTTGCTTTCCACACAATGTTTTAAAAATAATAATAAGTTAGTTAGAAGCTCCTGAAAAATGGCCACTAACTAAACTATTAAAAGACAGGGTTTGGGGTTCTTTTCCTAGTTAAGTTTTCTTTTGTTTAAAGTCAGAGGTTACTCCATTCTATCTATGAGTCCAGCAAATTCTGTCCAGATTCTTCACAATAAAAATCATGCCAGTATGCAGCCACGGACAATCAAAATTGTTCCTACATTTACTTCAAAACAAAGCAAAGTTATCTGAATGTACCAGTTTTCTTCCTTTAAGTCACAGAATTAAGTCTTCTTAATATTCATGCAATGTACTCCAAGATGCTTGCACTCAAATACTTGTACATGTACTTGCACAAGCACTTGGGATAAACAAGTGACTGCTTCAAACATGGAAGAAAACTATCGTATGTAGAGACCTTGTATTGATGTGCACTTGGCTGAGAAATTTTACTCAAGCAACATGCAAGTACTAATTCAGGCAACACATGAGAAGTGTCACGGTTGCGTTTTAAAGCGTTTGATATCTATTTTTCAGAGCCTTTTTAAAAGGTCAATTTGACTGAAGACAACGAAAATTGAGGATGAAAATTGCATTTTATTTTAATGCATTTTGCATGTGCAATGAGCGCACAATCTGTGCAGTGGTATACCCACGACAAATTTGTACAATGACGTCAAAAGACCACACAAACCAACGTCATATCTGGCGGACCATCCGTACCCCCTCGGCTTGCGAAACCGCTCTTACTGGCAAGATTACGCTCACTCTTAAGTACTTGACTACATAGAGCAGGCAATTCTACTTGACGATATTTAATGCAAGAGCAATCCACGACAGTACTTACTGGCTGTTCCATTGAAGAGACTTGGTGATGACGGGATGGCCATGTTAGACAGGTTACTGGCGCTGGCGTAGCCGTTCATGCTGGAATAGGACCCTGTGCTACCGTTGCTACTGTGGGGAGTTGAGATACCGGACGAGTAACCGCGGGGTGATAATGCGCTACTGGGCTGAACTCGGGAAAAACCTGTCATGGGGAAAATCAATGACCAGTTAGTGATGCAAGTCCTTACAATAAAGAGTTGATTGGATTTTTCAAATTTGGTGAAATATTACTGGCAATAATTATGCCTTATTTGTAGAACTGTTGCAAAACTCGACCCAGACTGTGCAACATCCCACTCATTACACATGGTCGGGTCACAACTTCTATTAAAAATATTTTTAATAACATCAAAAAGACAAGTACAATTATGCACTACAAAAAGATAAATGTCTTTAAAGATATATTACATGATTGGAAAACTTTTAAAAACAGGAACAACAGCATTACAGGGAACTAAAGAATAATGTTGATAAACTGCCTTGTAGAAATTTCAGCCACATAGATGCAGTAATACGTCAGAAAACCTGAAAAATCCATGCATTGTTTGTGTTGAATGAATGGTAAAAAGGTTGTCTGCAGACAACCATTTTAAAAAGCACCTTCAGTTGGCAGTTTCTCCCACAAAGGTACCGTTTTACATGGGATAAAATCATGTTGTGTTTGTTACCATTGCTATCAACACTTTTAGCCGGGTTTTTCTTGTCAACTTGTGAAGTCAAATTTGGGGTAACTGCAAATGATGTATTGGGGCTTTAAACCCAACTTAATTCTAACTTAAAAACGAACTAATCAAAGAACAAAAGAACCAATAACTGGCATTCATACCTGACTGTTGTTCACTGCCGCTACCGTCGTGATCCCCCAACGATAGTTGACTACCGAAAGAATTCATGGGTACGAGACCGCTAGGACCGCTGGAGTTGTTGATGGCCGGGGATCGCGGTGCGGCGATTGGAAGCTGGTTACGGGGCATGCTGTAGAGAGCCTCGGCAAGGTCTGCGGCTCTCTTTAGGATGATTTCCTGATGAGAATTCAAATAAAAAGACAATTTTACTGAAAGTTGAACTGTCATAATAACAGCACTGTTTATACAACACCTATAGTGTAATCTGAATAACATTTAGTGAGCCCGCCCTCTTGTGGTTATTCCATTGTTACTGCAGTGTATGTCTATTGTGACGTCACGTAAACACATTGGAGATACACCGCAGTTTTCGTTCGTTGGATTAGTCTATAAGGGTCATTTCAAATTAACATAGGCAATATTTGATATGGTGCCTTACCACTATTAAAAGGAAACAACCAAACTTGGGATAAGAGAAAAATCGTAAGGGCCTTGTCGGGATTCGAACCCGAGACCGCTGACTCACCGGGCAGTTGCTCTACCAGCCGAGCTATAAGGCACAGTGGTATAAGGCACAGTGGTAAATTAACATGAAATACTGTATCTGTTATGTAACTGCAAGTAACCATATCTTGAAATAACCAGTACTTTTCTGCACGATCATTAAATGATTTAGTTAATTATCAAAGTGACAAATTAGCATAAACAAATATTTAAAAATATTGTGCTCATTACATTGCTCAGTTTTAAAACCATGTAACACAGAGAAAAAAAGTTGGGTTCTCAGGGGAAAACCTGAGGGAGTGTATGTATTCCACTGTGCCTCAGCTGGTAGAGCATCTGCCTACTGAGTCGGAGGTCTCGGGTTCGAATCCCCACGAGGACCATGCGTTGTGTGTTTACCTTGGGAAGCCTGTCTGGGTCACCAGGGTGTCGGGGTACCAGTTTACTGAGTCTCTGAAATCCGTAGTCTATGGTGGGTTCGGTGAGTGAGACGTAAACGAATCTTCCTGGCGCTCCTTTGCAGAACTGTTTGGACTTGTACGATAGAGTGACTTCCACTACGCCGGGGATGTGTCTCGGTGGGGTTTGAACCCGGATAGCGTGCGACGTGATCAACTGGAAAGATAAATCAAAGGCTATGTTTGGACGGCTTGTTCCATATTAAACTGATTTGGTTATAATTCATACACAGTGATACAGCACAGTTTAACTTGAGAACTTTTCACACTACAATAAACTCTCATTATAGCGCTCTCCAGGGGACCGAAATAATTTGAGCTTTATATCCAGAGAGTGCTGTAACCAGTGCATACACAATGCAGAGAATAATGGCTGGGACTTGGTAAAAGGAGCTTCAAATCAAGAACAGCTTTATATCAGGGGGTGTTATAACGAGAGTTTACTGTGTTGCCATTTCCACATCAGAATTTACTCATGTAAAAAAACCTTCATGTCAAAAAAGTCCTTCTCAAAATGACTTGAGAAGGACTTGATTTCTTGAGTCCTTTTGAACCACACAAAGTCATGTCTTTCTACAAAATTGAAGTTTAAATATTTCACATACTTGAGACTGTAGTGCTTGGTTTCATTAAACTACATACTAAATTACTGAATGGATGTTACTACTTTGTTCTCACTTGATCATTTTAATATTTTATAGTAAACTAAATGAGTTGAAAACGATTCAAGTACAGACTGGTAGCTAGGTACAAACTACGTTGTTTACGGAACTTTGAATGCTCTCTTCTTAAAAGTCATCACAAGTACAGAAGACGAATTACAAGAGAAAGTTGGAACTTCACAAAACTGTTTGCAATCATAAAAGTCTTTACAATGAAAGCTCATTTTCAAAGCAGCAAGATGATTAACTATTTTCCTATTAAACAAAAAGAACTACCACAAAATCAACTTAAAAGATGAACTTAAAAGGTTCTTTTTTCTTTTTTCCATGGAGTAGAAATCCGTAGGAGAAGAAGACAAAACATGCATTCCACAGAGAAATCACTCAAAACTCGTCTTTCAATTAATACCCCTACTTGCAAGAAGTCTTAGCCGCGGGCGATAGCACACCTGAATGAGGTTTCATATCTTATGACAGCCAGAAGCCTTTCTTGTAAGATTTCCCCCTTTGGCAACAAGACAATGTCAAGAATGTAATTAAATTGCTTCTGGGAGACAAAAACTGGCAAGTTTCATTGAAAGCAAGAGCTGCTAAAAAAAACTAATTCCCGTCCGTTCTTTGTTCACAGCTTTAAGAAAAAGAGAATGAGTGCGTACTGATGGCTTTTTAAGGAATATTAGCGGTTTTGGTTTTTCTGTAGCGAGGATTTTCATTTCTTATATATTTCCTTCT
This sequence comes from Henricia sp. BOLD:AAB3569, assembly GCA_037783545.1. Taxonomy (NCBI): domain Eukaryota; kingdom Metazoa; phylum Echinodermata; class Asteroidea; order Spinulosida; family Echinasteridae; genus Henricia; species Henricia sp. BOLD:AAB3569. The sequence goes on along the minus strand of JBBELK010000454.1, from coordinate 1,115,697 downwards.
TTTTTTTTTTTTTCTGAAATAAACGTGACAATTGTCTATTTTGTATTCAACTCGGCTTATTTCCCAGCAGAAAGATCGGACCGCAAATAATCTGAGCAGGAAAACAGCAAAAGTGGCGAGAATTTCAGAAAAATAGGAGATTAATACTCCTTTTCTTTTTTGTCAATTCGCAAAGGGAAAGTAAGATCTCTTGATAATATCCAAGCGGAGAGAATTATAAATCTGGAGAGTTATAACTGAAAGAGAGTGCAATCCTACAGAGACTAAACAGAGTGGCACAACAACTGATGCAATGGTGAAGTCAAAACTCAAAAGAAACATCCAGCTGGGCAATTCCGGAAATTCAAATTTACACTACAGAGACTTTGTGGGCTTGTAATGCTTCACGTATTCAAGTTGTTTGATTTTAATCAAAACAATACATGTTCTTCAAATACATGTTCTTCAAGCATCCTTGATGGAAGTGTAATTCCTGAAAAAAAAAATGATTGCAATGCCAATGCCATTCTCAGTAAGTGTGTAGGGTCCCCAAAACCCTCGGTTTCGGAGATATTTTTGGATGTACCACCCATATTGAAAATGGCATTACAATCAGTTTTTCAGAAATTTCACTTCCATCAATGATGCTTGAAGAACAAGTGTTTAAAATCAAACAACTTGAATACGTGAGGCATTACAAACCCTCAAAGTCTCTGAAGTGTAAATTTGAATTTCCGGAATTGCCCAGCTATTGACAAAGTAGCACAATAAGTGTAAGAAAGTGTGCTAGAACATTCTACAATTTAAGTCTTATGTCCGAGACATTCATGTGCCCAGAAGACAGTATATTGGAAAGCACTACTTGGTGTTTTGTCAAACTGACTTAAAGAAACAAACTCCTGCAAGATTGGTGGTTGATGAGTGGTTCAGAAACTTGCTTATGAGTTTGAGTCCCACCAGAGCACCCTATGAGTTTTGAGTCTTGAAATTTAAAATAAAACTTGTAATTGATTGAGACCTACTCTTAAAGACTTGGGACTTACTCTTAAAACGAGACTTGCTCTTAAAGACTGGAGACTTGAATTGGTACTTGCTCTTAATGATTTGGGATTGAATTGGGACTTGCTCTTAAAGACTTGGTGACTTGAACAGGGACTTACTCTTAAAAGTATAGGGACTTGAATCAGGACTTGCTTCTAAGAATCTAATAAATGTAGTGTCACAGCCATGACGGGAAAAGCACTTACCTCACTCCAAACGATCATTGTTCCGAAGACAACTTGGAGCCCATCAAAAAAGTTTTCCCCGACAATGATGACCGTAGCACCTCCCGTTGTCCAGCCTTCGCTCGGACTTATGGCCTTAATGCAAGGCGTGGCTACAAATCAAGAAATAAGAAACAAAGGCTTTGAAACTAACAAACAATATTTGTTTTGTCGTCCAATCATCATTAAAATGACAAAATAGGGGTTGAGAGAAAAATCCTATGGTTTCTGTCAGGATTTGAACCCAAGACCACTGGCACACTAGGCAGATACTTTACCAAGCCGAGTATGATGTATCACAGGTCTCGGGTTCAAATGCTGATGAAGACCATGTGATTTTCCCTCTCAATCCATTTTTGTGTTTGAAATTTAGAGTTTAAAAATGTTTGCTTAATGTGTGTCCTAAAGCCAAGTAACATTTTGAAAACAAAAGGTATCAGTCAAACTACCAGTTGTTGTAACTTTAAATTAGGTTTACTCTGAATAGGTACAGTTTTCTTCAAGTTTCTGTCGTTTTAATTTTGCTGTCATCAACTTTCCGTTGGTTTCAGTTCAATGATAAACACAACCAGCCGAGAACCATCAAATGTGAGCATTTATTCCGCATGGATGCACATCTGAAAGTCCACAGATTATTAATGTGTATCACACCACATGACATCTGGATAAGATCTGTCAAATTTGCAATAATCAAAATTGACTCTGTGCTACTGGGTTCCCCAGAAGGGTAATTAATGTTTTATGGTTTTTCGTCTTAAGCGTGTTCATATTATACCTTTTTTTCCTGGGAATCTTAATATGACAAATGGCATAGTGGCCACCCTCGGGACCGTAAAAAAATGGCCACTATAAACAGGTGGCCTCTTTATAAAGGTTGCATTAGCATTACACACATGGCATTTAGGACCAAAGATGGGTGGCCACTATTATACATGTAGGGAAGACACACAAATCTAACTGCCGATATCGTGGACATAACGTACATTGAATCTTAAACCTCATAATGACGACCTCAACACGCTTCTAATTGTCTGACTGACACTAAAAGAGCAGCCATATTAATGCCTGATTCCCACAGAGGCCCCAGAACTCAATATTACACTTTTATGAGACAGAAGTAGATGGGTGACAGACAACTGGCATCCTAATCCTCTCGTTTGTTTTCGTTCCACACCTTTCTTCATTTGCACTTTGTTCATCTGCTCCTCAATTCTGCATCTTTTCTTCCCCACCAATTCGTAAAATTTGCTGCCGTTGACAACCGTATAATAAGGACAAAAATGGCACAGGTGTCGACGTCCCAATTCAGAGGACACCGACACGAAATAATCCCTCGCAATCCTCTTTAATTAACTCCGGAGTCTACAACCGTCTCGAGTCAGTAACTTCTGCATCTGCGTTATATCAACGCGAGGCCGTGAGGACAAACGAGTGTGTGCTCGACCGACCGGCTGCTTGCGATAAAAGCCGACCGGCCTGGTGTTTTTCATACCGGGAGCAACTTGCGCTGAATGACGCGTAAATGTTTTTTGTCTGAATTGGCCTCATGGCGACCGTGCGATTAGTGAGCCATGCACGGTAGCGCTTGAGTACATCTTATAGTCAAAGAGGCAATAAATTGACAGCTGATGTCTCGGATATTATCGCTTCCACAGCTTGTCCTGATTAGACTAAACCCAAGATGGTGCTCAAGACAACACTTCTAGCTTCAAGGTTTCTGCATCTTAAATACATTTAGTGACCGTGGAAATGAACAAAAGGCTAGAATTTCAACAATTCTTGCCACATGTTGATCTATTTCACTTGGCTTGATATGAACAAGTTGCCCTCATCATGTAATTGCCACAGATAGCTAACAGCAGGCTTATTCAGGAAACGGATCATATCTTTTTATAGCATTTTTAATGGAAGTTGAACACAATAAAACTTAAGGCAACTTAATGTTACAAAGGAAACAAAACTGCACAGCAGAACCATATCGTATTACGGAGATAACTCCCTCACAACATACAGGGTATCTTCTCACAGAAAAATATGTCTCATTTTGTTTATTGCTCAGGATATGGCTCTAGTGTCTTGCCTAGGGGGACAAACATATCAGCACTAACCCACAACCCTCAATCATGAGCATGGATGTGTACCCACTAGACCACATGCACTCCCATAAAATCAGCCAATACCTGGGCTGTGTTCCACTAACGCGAATGTTTGCAAACGGCAATGTTGGCCAACAATTTTAATTGGAACGAATTGTGCACCACCAACGTTCGCCAACAAACTTTTGAGTTTCAAAATGGCACACATGGTTCTGAAAATAACAAATAAATCGCACCTTTCGTGATTCTTTCCCTTATCGCTGGCGATACACAATCAATGGCAATATATCACATTTGGTTTAAAAAATTGGGAAGCAAGCCATATTACAATGTTGCTACGACCGCTGGAACTTTGGGCGCCGCCATCTTGACAACGTATTTTGGCAAACAATCCGTTCCACATTGAGCAAAACGTTGGTGCCAACGTTTGCAAATGTTCGCGTAAGTGGAACACAGCTCTGATGAGGTTTCCCACTACCAAGGGGTGAATAAAGTATTCTAAGAATACATGTATTCCAGGAGTATTTTAAAGAATATAACAAGAGTATTTCACAACAATTCCAAGAGTATTTCAAGAATATTTTACAAATATTTCAAGAGTATTTCAAGAGTATTTCAAGAGTATTTCAAGAGTATTCCAAGAGTATTCCAAGAGTATTCCAAGAGTATTCCAAGAGCATTTTGGTAGGTATTAAGTGCCTGGGAGGTCTAGGGTCTCATCTTCCTTACCTCCCTCGGAGGGGTCCAGTCTCCTCGCTCTACGGCCGTGCTTGGAGTTGTTATGAACAAACATGTTGTCCGAGACCGCCAGCACATGGCCATCCACGTTGGGTGTGGTTGAGATGACCACCTGAAGAAAAGAATGGGAATAGAATGCTGAACTTGCAATCTATTGGTCTTTGGTTCTGATCCTGAACAAAGAGCTCAACCAGATTTGCTAGGCCCATACAAAACTCTGTCTGCAAACCTGACAGAGGTCCGTTTCTATGTGAAGTTCAATAGAAATATACCAAGTAAATGAAACACGAAACATTTTTCCAACACCATAATGACCATCTGGGGAGGCTTGCTTTGCTCTTGGCAACAAAAGATTATGCTTTATCGAGGTACGCTGAAGAGCATTTTGCCTTAATATTCAATCAGTTTTAAAGTCAACTTAATAATCAGAAAAGAAATAGTTAAATTTTTATTAACTTTGTTTCTGAAAATTTGCATTTCTTTTGTTGCCTACAAGCCAGCCTGTTTCATCCTTTAGATAGGATTTGGGTCAAGTATGTTGTAAAATGCATTTAAAATATCCAAGAAACTCTTGCTCACATAAAAAGGTAATTTTCCCTGGTGTTTCTGGCTAAAATCGTCAGCCCACTTGTGTAAAGAGTGTTGTTTGTAAATTGCATTTTTTTAAAACTGATTCACGGGACACAACTGGACATTGCCTTGCCTTGGTGACAGTATTTTTTATTTTATTAGCTTAAAAAACAAAAGGATTTAAAACGTGCACGTAAGTTTTGTTGAACACTTATTTAATAAAACGCAGTTCAATTTTATTCAAGACATAAGACTCCATCACTCTACTCCATTTTCATGCCATGTTCAGAGGTATTGATACTCCCTCTGTAGTCGTTGCGCTAATTCCTTTTCAAACTGAACACAATCACTACCAATTCTCCAATGGGGTGCCCTATGTCCACATGACGCCCTCCACCTTTTTCAAATCCCCCCCCCCCCCCCACTGGTGGTTACGCGAGTAGCGTCAACACACTTGGGTCCTAACCTACTGCCTGTAGGGTTCAATATTATCCCTTAATAATCGCGCTAATGCGAGTAAGCCCGATTACGCCGGCAAGTTATTTCACACTCTTCGCTGTCTGCTTAATCCAAGCCTCACGACCTTTTCCCTTGTCTGTCTGCCACCCTTGCCCCTTCTTATTTTAGTCTTGAGTATTCCCTGTTATATTTCCCCTGACTTGTCACCTGATCCTCACAACAAGTTATCGAGGATCGTCAAAGCAAATACGACTGATTGGCAGTAGAAGAGCCACTGAGCGACAATCAATAGCACCTGACGATGGACGAATGTATGTAGGACAACCAGAGACCGATTTTTTTTTACGGAAGAAAAATGCAAACTCAAAAACTGCAGAAGACACACTGAGTGCATTTTCAAGAAAAATGGGAGGTGGGGGTGGGGGGATGGGGGGAGAAAAAAACATGCCACTTAGTTTTTCTCAATTCAAATCAATTGATTTTGTCAATTAGTCAAAATGGACGGGAGCAGTACCGTCCGCTTCTGATCAATCTTTGATTTGTTGGCCAGCTTTTCTTTTTATCTTTAATCTCCGCTCCATCCCCAACATCCGGGCAGACCCAGTCCGCAATACGACTAAGAACCCCACGCCTACTCGCAAGAAACCACGCAACAATAAGAAAATTGTCTTGGCTTATGTATTCCAGCCGTCATTCCTTTGTTTGTGTAGCTACCGTTAGGAATGGATATTGATTTGGGGCCACTTATAAATCCAGCATTGATTTCAGCCCGCTGCTTTTCAAAACAAATCCTGCGCTTCCTATTTTTCCTCCTCGTGGAGACAGCCGCATGCAACCACATGCTCGGACCGGGGGTTCTGTGTTGACACAACGCGATGGGGGGAGGTGTAGGGGTGGGGGGAGGGAGCGAAGGAACTGTGTCCCTGTAATGGTGTCTGGCGAATCGATTGTGGGGACGCAATGAGCGAACGTCGGGGCCTCACCTGAAACCGTCGCATGTCCCTTGGGTTCCCTGCATTCTTCAGACAGTTTTGGTTGCACTTGAGGAAAAACTTCAAGAAAAACCTGCAGCATGAGAGAGAGAAAAAAAATATGACAACATGAAGATACTTATTTTACAAAATGATTAACAAAATTAGTGAGAACAAAACACCAGAGGACAAGTTGCTAGTAAACTACATGTACGAAATGGAGTTACATGTACTTTTTAGCCATGATTGTAAACATTCTAAGTGAAAAATTGTTGAGTAAAATTTGAACCTGTGACACCTGATAACAAGTGCAGATGCCTTAACCACTCGATCCCAAAGAAGGAACTAAATGGCTTGATTTCAATCCTACACTGTATAGATACTTTGCACAATCAGCCATCTTGCTGACAATCTCTTTCTTTGCATGAGGCAGCCATGAGTAGACAATGTAACAAGACTTCAATTTTAAAAACCTTCCTTTCAACATAGCTGCTCTTGTAAAATGGGTATCACAACTTTCATGAACTACATGTATGCGGACAAATTTAATCAAAATTCTTCTCGGACTTTGTTAGATGAAAATTTCTTGAACAAAATAATCCATGAGTTGCACCTTGTAAATTTTGAAAAGAGAAAAGGCATAAAAAAAAAAAGAGTACAATGCCTTTTTGTCACCCATGCGGTGAGTGACCTCATCAGAGTGTAGGGTCTACCCCACCCTCCCATCCCGGTCCCCTCGATACACCTGCATGGGGACGACTCATGATACAGCAAGATTGCCTGAATGCTTTGATAACACACTCAGAGAGCATGGACAGTAACTTGGTAATTTAGCCTAATTGGGACTGACATCCATTTGGGTAGGGGGCTCCGTGCCTACATCATAATCCGTGTCGGACATTATTATTAAGCTGTGAACCTCCCCACGCAAATTGGCAATGAGGGGTGCATTTGGTGTTGGGGGCCGAGGTGCGTGGTCATTGCCCCTTAGTTTGGGTGGAGCTTTTTTTGGGGGGGGGGGGGGAGGGATGTGGCGGTGTTGCGCTTGAGGCTGTTAAAAATCATGACAACAAATATAAATTCAAAATTATGTTTCTATGCAAATGCCAGGGAGCATTTAAGATTGCATAGACAATGTGACAATCTGTTCATCTTGGGGTTCAGTTTTGTACCTACTATTCCCCCTTAGCCCCTCCCATGACTTAAGATGTTTGAGATTCACTCATTGAGATGTATGAGAAAATGATCAAGAGGCATTTCAAATGATGGATCATGCAGTACTACATGTATGACTCCATCAATTTATTTTAAATTACACTTCTTTTTGATTATTATTTTCTGTCTGTTTTATTTTATTTCAGCTATGCACCTGTCTACTTTGAAGGTACAAATGTACAGTCAACAATATTAAGAACATATTTATAATATAAACATTTGAAATTTCTAGGGATTGATTGAAAAGAATAAGATTAGTGTTAATTACAGAAGCTTCTATCATTCCATGTCAATGCAATCATCAAATCATTGCTCGTCAATAAAGGGGGGCCAACGCAACGTCCATCTTAGCTCTCTGTGCATGGTTACCCACAGTGCACCTGGCCTTACGGGCACCCCCATGACCAATCCGGTATTACACCCTAAGGGCAATCAGAACAGATAATCCCTCCAAATTGGAAACAAATCATCATTTTCCTGCTTGAATTAAGGCCTGCTTTACTCATTGCACGCGGCGATTCGTCTAGCTATTTTCTGCCGGAGTGAAACAGATAATTGGAGACGTTTTTCGCGTCGCCAGCATTTCTTTTGGTCTTCGTCTCTGTGTGTGGGATGATCTGGCGTAATCCGTGACTGACGGCTAACTCAAGGTGAATGACTGTAAGGTTTCAAACCCTGCATTTCCTTTCATTAAGTACAAGCTCTTTCAGCTTACAATGTTTCCTAGTGTCTCCAAGGTGTTTACGCTATTCAATTTTATTTGTCTGGCAGACATTTCAAAATAATAAAAAAGAGCCAATAATGAAATAATTTTCAAGGATATATCAATAAAGAAATTCCTTCATTGTGACAAAAGCATTCTTAGATATGAAATTCATCATATTTTGCCAGAAATTTAGATCATGCACAATCTGATGTACAAGCCCCGGCCCCATTTTTTACAAAGCAGTTGTCTAAAATACCCGCTATGCTGGATTTTGCAGTACAAGTCTCACCCAACTAAACAGTCTGAATCAAATTTTACGGAACTAATATTAGTTGCTTAACAAAGGTCACAGTACTAGTGGCAAAAACACTTGGAATTACAATGTATCATAAATTATGATACATTGTAATTCAAATGTAATTATCTTTACCTAAACTTCTCAAAAAGTCAAGGGCAAATATAATGAATTCACTACATGTACAATAATGGCCGACAACAGGCCGACTGCATTTTGTATGAAAACACTTGTTTCTAAAAAGCAACTAATCTTATTCAAACAATCATTGACACTTCCACTAGATCAGACTGATAACTACACACACTCGTATTCTATATATAACTATACAGACAGCAAGATAAGCCAGAATTCAAATCCAAAATTCCCAATATTCATGGCACACGTTTCCCGGTAACATCTGACCTAGATCTCGCAACGAGCGCAACGCGGCGCAGCATGGCACGGTGTGCAGGATGACTTTGTCCCCCCTTCCAACGGGTGTCAACAAGCAAATTAGTCCCGGGCCGAGCGCGGCGGAGGCACTGCATACTTCATGCAGGACTCGTTGGCTCGACATCTGAGACTGCATGAACTACAGAGTTAGTAGGCACATCTCGTACGGCGGATGGCGGCTGCACAGTGTTAAAGCACACAGGCTCTTAAGTCTAACGGCCACCATGAATGCCATAACAGGTTTCATGAAATAAACCCTTCTTTTTATTAATCATTTTTCTTTTATGCAGAGATATTAAACAAAAATCTTAAAGGAGCATGACCAGATTTGTTTTTCTTTATTTATTTCCCCCCCACCCACCACCCAAAAAAGAATTTTGTTCTAACCTAACAATCATATGAAATACCTCCCCAAAATACTATCTATGGGAAGAAAAAAGGAAATTTGCAATCTCCAATTTGGATGTGGAAGCAAAAAGGTTTTTTATAATCACTGCACTACTTTATATAACCGGATAAATTATTTTACTATACTTCGGTCGATTTTTGACAATTATATCCCTGGAAACATACGGATTGAGGGCGCGAAATTTCAGAATGGTAATGAGAAAAATATGACAAATTATATCAAAATCTTAACACCTACATGTATCGGAAAAAACGGAGGGAACAAAAATGTAATGTGGTCACATTTTTAAAACCTCCTAAAGCCTTAAAAATAAAATTGCATTGCACAAAGGTTGCACATCTTTTTTGTTCTTCCCGTTTTATCTTTGCAATGTGGACTGTGCTCCTGCAAGCCTGTTACGCAGGAGTTTTCCATCAATCATTGGGTTAAGAGGCCAATGCATTAGAGATAGTTAGCCGATGATAGCAACGTTTCAGATGGAAGGAAAATTGAAAAGGATTTTTGCTTTCACCAAGAAATGAAATTCATGCGGAGTCTGTGAATAACCCTGTAAAAAGGTGTGTGGGGGGAGGGGGGAGGGGGAGAGGGAATCTTTAGAAGCCCTTAATCCTACAGATAATAATCGTTTTGTGGGAATCTTCAAAACTGTTATAAACTTTTAAAGCTGGGTTGTTTCAAGACAAAATAAACTTCACAGAAACAGCAAATATATAAATTGTGTTTTGACTCATACATAGCTGGTACTCATCCCCGGTTTTATTGGCATGGAGTGACTAGGAGCATTGTTACTCCCCCTGGATGGGATGCCAGTCCAGGTTTACCCCCAATGCAGGTTTACCCCAAGCATTTAGTTGGGTTTCCTAACCATTATTTGCCAGTACCCATTTATACACCTGGGTGGAGAGAGACAATGTGGAGTAAAGTGTCTTTTGGAATGAATTGCCCTTTCAGATCAGATCAAGTGATACACTATCCTCTTTCAAATCATGTCTCAAAACCCACCTCATGCACAAGGCATTTGATCAAATGTAGTTTTCTTTAGTAGTGTGTAATTTGTATTTCAGCGCCTTGAGCGTGGAAACGTTGCGCTATATTCATTATTATTATTATTATTATTTGTCTAAGGACACAACGCGATAGTAGTGACCAGGTTTTGAACCATGGACCTATCACCACAAAGTCCGAAGCGCTATCCAATAGACCACCACGTCTCCACACTTATTCACATACATCTGAGAATACGAGTGCTGTTTTTGACAACATTAAACTTGTGACTCAACATTCATTTGAATTCAGTAAAAAAGAATAACAAATCAGTTAAATCACATTTTTAAAATGTGCCACTTTAGTCTCCTTAATTTAAAAAAATTCCCATATGCTCTCATGGTAAAAAACAACATTTGTGAAAAAGACAAGGCATAAAAAAAATACTCATTTGGTTTTCCAGGAGAGGCTTGAAAAATGAGCTAAAGTATCCATGACTAGAAAAACATCACTGTCATTGAAGAGTGAAGTCCGGAACTGCGCCGCAAAGCAGCGGTCGTTCGGTCTCTCGCTACGCGCATCAGTGCATGCATGGCTGGCCACACCGAGTGTGTGCCCAGGACATCCAATATGGCCATCCCATTGTAACAAAGCTTGGTAAAATTAAAAATAAACAGATTTTCTGATGGAAACACCTGAGAGGATCATTACCATGTAAATAGGAAGAGGGATGAAGTCCAGATATGAGGCACAGTGAGATGAGACAGGGGGGTAATGGGATAGACAGAGGGGCAAAGTGCAGTCGAGTAGGTCGGAGCAGGTTGTGTTGACGTTTAATTCAGGGGGATGTCGTGTAGTACCGTCATGTTGCTTTAAACGTGCATGTTTTAGAGCCATTTTCTCAATATGCAAACATTACTATGTTTGCACATCAAAAATGGTTTTACTGCAATGTGAACCAAATTTTAAGAGGGGTGGGGGGAGGGGGGGTGCGCTAATGAGTTGGCCGCTACCACACCATTGTACAGGATACACACTTTAACCGTTGTTAAGTGCGCCTTGTATTGTGTGTGTGGTGTCTGTGTGAAATGCGAGGGCAGATGGTCCCTATTGGGCGAGCACACAAGTCTCCGGCGGTGTGACTTTGTCACGGATGGCTGGCCGGGTAATATAAAGCCAGCACTGCGCTGAAATATTACTCCGCAAATAATCAGTGACAGTTCGTGCCAAAGACCCATCCATATCGCGCGGCACAATTACGCGGGCTTCGTCAATTATTCAGTAACAATTTCAACGAGATAGCAATCGATCTAGCTAGCTAGCTAGCTATATGCAGGGAAGATGGCCCACGTTGTATCTGCTACTAGCAAACGGTCAAGCGCAGTTCAGCCTGATGATAATTTTAAAATGTTCTACGCAATACTCGGGTCTACAGATCTTTCATGCTTTGACCAAAAAATGATTGGATGCTTTAGCAATGGGAAGACACAACAGATGGGCCATTACTAGCCCCAAGGATGATCTATAGCGACTGAATAAATCCAGTTCGCCAGTAATCGACGACCCCATCCATCTATTTTAAAATGAATTACCATTATTCCAAGGATTAATATGCATACTTATGCAGTCTCCACAAATCTATGTGTGCTGCTAAAACCGCGAGGTGACTATGAAGAAAATTTGTGAGCCCTCTCGAATCACAAAGAAAGCAAAATTTATCATGAAAGATACAGCGCCGCTGATAAATTCAACAAGGATCCAATCCATGAATAATGAATGAGATGTACAGTGCGAACGCCATATATTATCATAAACCTGGAAACCAGAAGCTGCCACCTAGTAATTTTAAACTGTTAGCAGATCAAATGCAATGCATTGGTAATCCAATACAGCTAATAGCTCCATTTTGCATTACAAATTATTGACATTACGGCCAAAAGTACAATCAATTTGGGCAGCCCCCTCGACCGCCTACCATTTTCTCGCTCTAATTATTCATATTTTAGTCCAAACCTGGATAAAAGGGTCCGGTCGGTCGCGTGAGGGATGAGGCGTGGGGAGACTGACTCGAGCTTGCATTACGGAATGCTTTTAACAAATCTAAACAAGAAGTTTGCCCAAATCCTTTCAGTCAAAGGAAATGGGGGAGTGGCGTGGATTGGTTCGAGTGCGGACGACAACTTCTCGTTTCCAGCTCTTCGCGACGGGAATGTCTTCACGTGCTGAAACCCTCCCCGACTTCCTGTCAACGTGTCACATGACGAAGCAATATCAGGTTCTGGTGTCTACAAATCAAACTTTGACGAGCGAGCACCACCGACAAATTGATATTTTACCTGGGTCAGTACCCCAGTCTCAAATCTGATAAAAGTCCAAGACGCGTCCCAGGAGATCCCCGCATCTCATCCAAGGATTCTCCCGCGCTTGAAACTTGAGCAGAAATTTGACCACTTTGCGCGGCGTATGAAAGCCTTTCAATTGCCGTGGCCAAGAGAAATTAACGGCAAATTGTGGCTTTCAGCGGGCGCCCATTAATATCCACGGATTATGGAGAAGAATTTTGAGCGGTTTAACAAGTGGACGAAGACAAGAAATGCAGTTGTGGCAATCGCAAAGTGAAAAAAGAAGTTTGGCAATGTAACCCAAAACCCGACGTCCTATCAAGATGTCAAAAATAATGAGTGGAAAGTGTGCAGTGACAAGAAGATCTCAGCTTTTTGACAAAGCTTTTCTTGTCCTATATATCCAGGACTTGCTCAACATCAAGTAATACAAAATCCACGAGGGAAACTGCTGATGTTCAGGGCATACATTAATTCAGACTCCCAAAACAAATATGGCTTTACAGCAAATGTCATTAACACTCCTTTACATTTGTTCCCAAAAACAAGCATAAAATCTTCTCGCACAACTACACATGTAGGCCTATGTACATGTCATCCTCTTGCATGTTTACAGTGTATGTCTCAAAAACAAATCCTTAAATCACTTAAACAAATGTGGTGCATGCAAATTTGCGGAATATTATTTTTAATAAACTAACACATTTTAAAAATCTTTTTAGAGAGCACTTAAACTCCAAGTCTGATGAGTATGGGATTTGTTCCAGTCTTTCTCAGAATAGTCTTTGTCACAAAACAATGAGACACAATTAAAATTACAGGTTAATATAGAAAATGACAAATCACAAAGCCCTGCCCAGTATGATAAACAAACCCAACTGCATTAGGTTTGTTTAAACATTAAATTATAAGATATTTTAAAATTTTGGTCGGAAATGTCAACAATCAACACGCATATAAACCAAGTACATGTAGTCTCCACAATTGCCCTGTACCCATTATTTTCACATTGTTCTACAACCGACATAATAAGCAGTTCTGAAATCTTTATTCTATCTCCTTCAACATCTCATTATAATCGGGAACGATGCCCAAACATCGCCATATCATTAAAGCAGCATGTAATGGTGGTCGCCTCCAATGGCGCTACGTCATATCTATCATACATGATCTCGCTGAAAATAACCAGCACCCCTGAGACTTCCGCAGACTCCCCAAGTTTCTTCGTTCCTCCCGTCAAGCATTCAGGATCGGCAGAATCGTTAAGAACGCACTCTATCAATAACGCACTCCACAACCATTACATCCAATAAATCTTTTAATTTCACAACCATTACACTTGATTTCCAGCTCGCTGAGATCAAGTGCTTGGCGTACTACGCTGATTTTCAGGATGTGGCGGGGATGTGGATGGGCGACTCTGAGAGCTACTCAAGTAGCAGTAAAACGCTCTGCTAAGGCGTTGTGGGGGAGCAGAAGTCCTCGGGGATTAACTCCCTTGTAGGATTAATGATAACGCCGTGCCTGACAATGTATGCCATTATTACAATAGGTACACATAAACAAAACCTAAACGTAGGATGCGAGAAAAATCATATGGATCGCATCAGGATTTGAACCCAAGACCTGTGACTCTCTGGGGAGATGCTCTACCAACTGAGCTATGAACAATGAGCACAATGGTACACTCCCTCAGGTTTTCCCAATGAAACCAATTAGGCCCATATGATTTTTCGTGTTTGGTTGTTTCATTTCGATGGTGTTCGTTACTACAATTTAAAGCACTCATATTCTTGCCGCAAATAAACAACTCGCCTTTATTGGCCTACAATTCTACAAGTCAACCACTTGGGCCATGCTCAATATGTGGTGTGTCTCCAGAGAGTTTGGGGGAAAAATCTGCCTGGCCAAGACTGGCCCCTAGAGGGCTCCTTTTACCAGCCACTGCTGAATGGTTGCTCAATCTTCAGTCAAGTTTATGTAAATCGGGACCGGGTTTCTCCCTCAGCCTCCCTAAAAACAGTCACAACAATGCTGCCGGCTACCTGCGGGATCAGAGACAGATTTTCAGTGTATTTGATGAAGGAGTCCAATCGTTCAGCGGATTCTATTTTTATTTTTCCCCCCCTTGAAGTTCGGGCAGACATGTGACCATAAAATGCATAAGACTGTGCAGACATTAACAAAGTCACTGCCCTCTAAATGTTGAAATCGAATCAGCCCCGTCGACGTGGATCTAGCCTTCATCAATATTTGCTAGTCATCTATTTTCATAAGCAATGAATATTGGTTGGCTTGGGTGCTTGCTCACGCCGAGTTTGGCCGTATTGTATCGCGACCCAGAGAATAACTAAAAACGAATGACGAGCAGACAGCTTTTACTTCAATCAAAAGATTTAAGCATGCACATGGAGTGACACAATGTTGCCTGATCTGACGTGCATCAAAAAAACCTATCAAAAATGTATTTGGTCGCGTCTCCCTCTTGCAGATTAAAAAAAAAAGTCTGTCATACATCGGCTGCATTCAATTCACACATCCCGAACACTCCATCAAGCACTCCTAATGAATTTAAAAAGGAATTAAACCATCGTTCATGAATTAAACATTTTGCATTTGCTAAATTAAAGCCTAGATTCCGCGGGGCGATTTGCATAGTAGCGGGTCCCGGGGCTTAACGTTTGGGATGGTGTGCAGTGAGCGAGCGAACAACGGGCCGAGCTAGCGGGGGAAAGAGGATCAACGTGCGCGATCAACATGCCCACACTGATATGACACAGCCAATCTCCTAGCGGAGTTCGTTTCACTTTGACGCATTCATTAACTCGGGCGGAAAGATTCTCGTTGGCCGGCCATTGACACGGCGGTGCGGGCTCCATCAGTCTGATTTGTCAGGGGACTACAGGCAAGCTCAATGCACCATGGCATGCGCCCCAACAACCAATAACAGCAAAGTTCTTTGACGTGTCAAGAGAAGACGCAACAGAAACTTGCCAAGAAAAGAGAAGAGGGGGATAAGAAAAGACGGGAGAATTAGGACAACCATCTTGAGCGAGAATCTTGATTCACTTTTGATGATGAAACGCAAGCCAAGCATTCGTTATCACCACGGGCCCCTCCGAGGCTTGCTACTTGTGCCACAAAATTGCCACAATATCAATTATAATACCCCAAACATAACTCCCACAATGCAATACACCCAGGATTCTCTGATCAAAGGGGCATTGTGGGTATCTAGGTAATTGCGGTTCCCAGGATAACACGAAGAGCATCCATCAGCTTTTAGTGGCAGACTCGGTAAAACCTCGTGATTTTTTTTGCTGCAACTCGGTGACGATGGGAGAAAAAAAAACAGGGGAGAGAACTAACGCCTTCAGACTCTTGTTTGCACGATTGGAACAGGCTCGAAGCAAACTGGTAATTCCATTTAGGAGTCCTGGGTGTCGAGATCATCTAGCCAAAGTGGGCAGTTAATTTAGCCTCTGGTCCTCAAAATCCACTGCGTAACTCAGTTTAAGGCTTCTGAGTGGAGTGAAGCTTCCCCCTCAAGGGCTAAACTCCCAAGAACTGTCCCAACTGAAATGGCTAACTGCTAATTAACGGGGGAAATTTCAAGTCAATCTCTGCTGCCAAACCTCTTGGGTTGCCATTTGCAGAGGAGAGAAATATAATGGCTAAAAGTACACAATACAGATGAAGACAAGCAAATCAAAAATACAGGACATACTGACGACTTTCAGGACCCAATTTTGGTGTTGAGCACAAAATTCTCCTCGGTAAATGTTTGTGCTTCGCAAAAACTGGGAGAGTTCCAATCAAAAGTAATACAGACGGCATAAATTTTAGATGGCGGCCTGATTTTGCAAACGGTGCAATGACAATTTTGCAAATTCAAAAAGCAGCTGCAATTTAAAACCGTCAACAAATTACAAATTCAAATTAGCCAAGCGGCTAAAATCAGGAGGCGAAAATCAAGCAGTCAAGAGTGGGCATGTACAAATTAACTAACTATCGAGCTTGTTTTATACAAAATCATCGTGCCAATCATTATGTTGATCTGTCCCAAATGACAGAAAAAATATACGTTTGACTTTGAGTAAGCTTTAAAAAGTATCCCATAAAAATAAACTGGTATCCATCATTTATGACCCTAGAGTTGAATGTCCAGGGAAAGAAAAATTAGGTCAATGAATCTAATATAATACTAGTGTCTTTAATTGACAGTTGAGTGACAAGTACATCACTCAGTCTATAGTCGTAAGCTGCCTATAACCACTAAAAGCTGCTGGTCGCTCGCACATTTTATTCCTTTCTTCGGGTCTTTATTCTGTTCTTTTTCAAAGGTTTCTTTTTGTAACAGTGGTTTGTATTCAGTTTACTGAGGTTACTCAACTTACAAAAACAGGTCCTTTTTTTATGCCCTGGGAAAGGCTGTTTCTTTTATGTAGCCAAAGGGCAGTTTCTGTGTGTGCCGTGATTGACGTTTTTACTCCCGTTGAAGTCGACGTGAAAAGGAGAGATGTAAAAGAGCAGTGTGTGTTTGCTCTGTACTTCACACATGCAGGGCTTCTGTGAGACATTGGCCGTGTTTTTGAGGGAAGGACGTGCCTTGGTGATGTGCTTGACAATGTGTTCAGCTTGGCTGTTTTTGGCCGGCCGGC
Organism: Henricia sp. BOLD:AAB3569; assembly: GCA_037783545.1. Taxonomy (NCBI): domain Eukaryota; kingdom Metazoa; phylum Echinodermata; class Asteroidea; order Spinulosida; family Echinasteridae; genus Henricia; species Henricia sp. BOLD:AAB3569. The sequence goes on along the minus strand of JBBELK010000454.1, from coordinate 1,098,572 downwards.
CGGCTGGCCGGGTTCGAGGATGTCGTACTGCCAGCTCGGTCACAGCTCGTGTCATGGCCGTTTGACAGTACATCACGATGTGAGTGACTCGTACAGCGGCAGGGCGCCCACACCGATGTGTCAGACGATCTGACATGCAAAGCATGGAGGGCCACGGTCTGATTGCCCATCACAAAAGCTTGAATGGGAACAGCCACACTCGAGCCCTTTTTTCCACACGTTATTGGCGTGACGCGCAAACACAGGGGCTAGCAATACAAATATTGATAGTACTTAACAAAATGAGAGCAGCACTCCAAAGTCAAAAGGACTGAGGTGGAAAGCGATACTACAAGTCGGGCCACACAATTAGGCTAATGTTGGCACAGGCTGATTCACCGAGAGCTTCTTTTCTGCTCAGTTTGCACAGGTCCATACAAGCCCCGCCGTTATAGCACCATCATCCGAGACCATCGTCCACCAACCCCCAATTCAGACAGACTGGGGGGGAGCTAATGGACTAAACTCGAGAACGCCAAACTTCTAAGAGACATGGAGAGAAAGAGAAGCGATCTTTATAGTCAGATGAGAGCAGGTTTCCAGTAGAATAAGAGGAGTAGAGACAGAAGAGAGTGAGTTGGAGAGGGGAGGAGTAAAGTGGCCTATTTACCGAAGCTTTTAGCTTAAATCAACAGTGCAGTGTATGGCGATTGTGCCCAGTGGATGGGCAAGAATAACATTACTGTGCGAATTGAGCTCTGATGGAGGGTATGTACACACTGTCTATTTGCACATACTTCTGGACTGAATAAATAGCGAGTGGCTATTGGTTTATGCAGCTCAGGCAGGCCACACATCCCCCATTTGTGTCAATCAAGTCGGGTGGAAGGTGCGAACGCCCAGGTTCATTATACTTTTGGTGCGCCTTGGTGAACTTATCTCAAAAGACATTAGTGTCCTGATCGGCTCATGTCTGGACCCATTGACAACAAGAGAGTAAAAAAAAGACCTCCGTCGTACAAACATGGGGTCCAGCTACGCAGACGGCAGGCCTCGCGACCGACCAAATGCTGAATGCAAACACTATCATTTGCTCAGTGGGGTGAACAACCACAGATCCCCGGGTCACTACCCATCCCCCTTCAGTTCCCCCTTCGCCCTTCCAGTAGTCACCTCAACACTGAAGCCAGACTGGGTCACATGCACTGTTTGGTGTCAGCTCCTCAGGGACCCTCCCATCTCAAGATCTTCCACTTGTCTTAAGAAGCTTTGCACCAAATCATCATTATCATGTCAGGGGGACGGAGGCAATCTCAATGGGACCTCAAATATCCCAAGACAGTTCTTACAAATCTTCTGGCCCAGAGCTAGTCACATAATCAGAGCGCAAAGAATGAAAATTCAGACACTGCGTCCTGGCTGATGTTTGTTGTTGTAGGGACAATCCTACACAAAATGTGTTTAGGCAACGGCATCTGGCAGCTTATACAGCCATCAATATTGATGTGATTAAACTGATAAAAAGTTAAAATTGGTAAATTTTGCCTCCTTCACACTCGGGGAATTTACAGAAAAAACAGCTGATCATACATTTAACTGCCCATCAATTGACACACTCGAAATATCCAGATATTATCACTGGTTAACAGTGCCACAGAAAATTTTGTTCCGATTCTGAAGCATAACAATGTGCTTGTCTACTTTTTACTAAATTAATCAGGGCCGGACTTCAGTAGAAAATACTTCTAAGCAAAATCTTCCCCTTACAGCAAAATATTGCATTTACAGCAAAATTTGGCCAGAGTACAAGTCAAAAGTAGCAAAAATGTCATGAGGTTTTAGACAGAAACCCATTTATGCCGAGCACAATTTTTCTCTGCTAAGCAGTAGGTATTTTCTGCTAAGCAGTGAAATAATATTGGACCCTGGAGTTTCCACAGTTCCACTTTGTTTTAAATTGAAAATAGAGTTATAACAATGCTACTGAGCGAAGTTAACTCTGCCAATCAAAACACTCTACTCTTAATACATGTAGATGCAATCATCCATATTAAACGCCAATCCCTATTGGTCAGAAATATTCAAGATCTGTCAAAGCTTTCCCCCACAAACCCAACTTCTTAAATTCCTTAGTCCTTCATTCCATTTTCCAATACAACCATTTACTAACCTTCTCCACCAACACACAGTTTTTGATTAATCATCTCAATTCCACCAGCCAAACCATGTCGACCCCAAAAGCCAGCCGGCAAAATTCTTTTGATGTCTGAAGAAGAAAAAAAGCCTAAATTGCCAGACTCATTCTTTGCCGACTTTTCAAATTCAATTGCATTCTGCCACAGCTGCCGATTCTTATGTTTCTAATGTCAGGCAACCAAACCTGATACTATTCATATCAGTGATTTAGTGGAGAGAGTCCGTGACCTCAAAGTCGTAAAGTTGTGACCTCAGAGGTTCTATTTCCTTGGTATCACTCACCAACTCTCTCGGCAAATTCCATGTGCTTGGTTTTATTTCTCTCTCTCTTTTCTCTACCACAGCCAAATTTAGCTTCTACCCCATTGGTTAAGACTCTGTTTCCCCACTGGCTGCTCCCAAGAGATCAATGATGCCCGGTGAAAATAAGGGAACTGGTTTCCCTATTTATTTACAAAACACTTTATTTGAGGATTGTGTCACAAATTGAAGTTAATCATTTCCCGTTGGTTTTTATCCTATCAAACCTTTCCCCTCCATCTCTAGTGGAGCAGCAACATTTATCCACAAAACATCTGGCTTCTTCAGAACACTAAAGATTTCATCAAAATGCACAGAAAAGAACACTTCATTTCATCTAATTTTGTTGAGCAAAGTGGTTACTTTAACAAACCACTTTCTGCCCAAGAAAAAAGTAAATTTAGAGTCAGAAAGTCCAGTGTAGACAATTCATCTTAACTGAAGTTCATCAATGTTCTGAATGAGTCGGTTATTTTTACTACAATTCTGATACAATTTTTTAGTTGTACTGTGTCAGCCCAAAAACGTGTGCTCTCTAAAATTTCAACTCTACAATATTAAGAAAAAATGTAAATGTCAGGATACCAAAATGTTTCCACTGCCTCAAAAAGTCTCCCTTTATTGACAAATTTGAAATTGACACTAGCAGCCTTATTTCAGATGTTGAGTCATTAAAATATGTCACAGTCTTTTCATTTGCAAATTTTACAAAAGCACTGAGTCCCTCGGTTGCCTTGACAATCTGAAATGCCTCAATCCCTTCCTCAAGGGAGGATATGGGTTCAATATTTGCCAACATCACCACCACTAGAGGGATAACCTTGATCTAAGGAGACCTCTCTCAACCCTGAGCCAGCTTGAGGGGTAAGGAGCAACAAAACCCTGGCTACTTGGCAACTCTACTGCCCTCTCTCTCCTCAACTAATGAAGTACCACTTGAAACATGAGATCTGTCACTAAAGGACCACTTATGGGGGTGGGGTTTAAGGGCATTGCTGAGGAGAGCAAACATTTGGAACACCATTTGTCCTTTGGTTGCTTAGGAGTAGTTTAAAAATAGAATCTGTGATTATAAATCTATGGAAAATTAATTTTATCTGTAGAGTATAAAAACAATCAGGAAAGTGGGAAAAAATTGTCTAAAATGTTTACCACAACTTAAAGGAGCATGACCAGAGTTTCTGGAAAATAGTTTTCGATGTAACTTACCAATATTATCAAGTAACTCCCATACACACCTCCCATGTCCCAAAAACCCCAAAACATTCGCGATTTCCAGTAAAAAATTGAACAAAACTATCGAGTCGGCTTTCAGTGGATAAACGTTGATACTGGAAAATTAGTTTACAAATAATCGGTGGATTTTCGACGATATCCTCGGAAATATGCGGCCTAGAAGCGCGGGAGTTTCAGTTTCGTAATCAGAAAAATATAACGGATGTTATGATATAAAAATCTCATGACCCATAAGGTAAGTCCCGGGGAGTTATGGGTAAAAAAAAGTGATCTGGTCACACTCCTTTAAGGAACATAAGTTTTTTTCAACTAATTGGGAAACTGTGGCGCACTATTGCATGATCATGCTAATGCACTGATCATGCCAAACACCTAGGCCTATAGACCTTTAACACGTTGTCTTGTTCCCCATAGTACGTGTCGGGTACAATCAGTGCGTCTGCACAACCACATGATAGCGCATGTATCTCCCGTTGAGAATCATCGTCTACGCTGTGCTCTTGATCGCGCAACGCCTGTGCCATTGTGATGCACACAATGAACAATTTCAAAATGGGACCAAACTATTTTTTCTTCAAGCCTCACTTTGGTTACATACTTTTTCAATAGGAGAAAAGGGAAGATGGCCGCACCGTGATAAAGGTCTATAGTAAAAAAACCACAAAAATAGCAATGGCATGATAAAGGCCTACACCAACTGGACATCTTGTAAGAAAATTATACTTTTTCCCCCTGCACAAAGATAACTACAATTATTACCAATAAAAATTACAAATTGATCAACCATTCAATGTTTGTCCTTCAAATTTAAACCAGCTCAGCCGAAATCAGTTGTCAATGTCAGCTTCTTTACTTTACCATGGGCTATTGCCGTTGCCTTTGTATGGCTTAAGTGTTCTCTTTATCCTTCTTCAGAAAACGGGTCAAAAAGGTTAACAGGGCCAACAGTGGGCTGAATAGGGTGGACTTTAAAGAGGTAGAATTTGGTTCCATTGTTAGAAACATAAACACAACGGGCATTGAACTCCAATTTCTCCAAAAGAAAACGATTATCATAACTGATTGTAAATGTATCAGTGTCATTCTTAAAACTGATCCTTGTGGATTTGATTAAAGCTGCTATTGGACGCAAAAAGCAGGTTGATTAGTATTAAATTCTCTATTTACGGTTGTTTTGAAATTTATTTTCTCCAAAATTACTGTCAAACATCCAGTAATATGTAGGCTAACTTTAACTTCTGTCATTTCATATGAAGGTCAGTTTGTGTATTTTTTGTTCGTCACTGCGTGCATTACTGATCAACGAAAACATTTCAAATTGTCATTGAAATGAGGGTCTCAGTGTTTTAACATTTGCAAATGAAAAGATGTGTGACATAATAATAGTACAATTTCTCCACATCTAAGACAAGGCTGTCTAGTGCCAGTTTGAAATTTATCCAAGTGTCATTGCAAATGATACATACTTGTACAATGGCACTTTAAAATACTGTTCCTGAAAATCTACATATTGTTTTAAAAAAGGTACAGTACATTTGAGCCAAATGAAGGACATTTACTTTATGTATTCCTAGCCGGTTATAAGCCTGAATGTTGTGTTAATTGCCCGTCTTCTAAACATGGTACAATGACGCTCTCCCCCTTCCTTCCGCAGTGTCGTGTATCAGGTTCATTTGCCCCCATTTGCAAGTGGAATTCATTAATTTCCGCCCCATCGTTGTAAATCAAGTCTTCTTCCCGCTTGATCGCATCCCGGTCGGTAGAGTACTTTTTGGCCGATCAGGCGCGGGGATTATTGTGCCAGCTTTTCACCCTGGCTGGCTGGTGGACTGGGTTAGTTGGCGAGCATGAATAACCATGTCAGAGCAGACGGGCTATCTCCTCTCGGCCCTACACCAAGCAACTTTCCCTTGATCTCTTGATGGGGTCTTATTATGCTAGCTGTCATTCCGTACTTCAAATTATAGCTGCCGGTCTGACAAAATTATTTCCACATGGCCGACATTTTGTACTTGGTCTATTTTGTATCTTCATTGTCAGCATTGCATTGATGCAATGTTTATACGAGATGTCATTCTACCAGATTTATTTCTACTCTTTCCAAATTCAAATTCTTCAAACACAGGCACATTGCAAGAAAAGGCAGATTTGGGAAACAAACAGGCACCATAAGCCAACAAACATGTACTATATTACAGTATTAATGAGCAGACAGATCTTTTTTTACAAAAACCACCTTCAGTTTGCAATTTTTTACAGAAAGTACCATCTTGGACAGAAATAAATTCATGTGGTGTTACCATTGCTATCAACACTTTGAGTAAGATTTTTCTTGTCAACTCATGGGTATAAAACCAACTACATGTACAAATGTGTAGCCTAGTCTTTGCCCAGTAGCAGTTTGTTTATTCAAATCCCATCCCCTTTCATTCTTGCATTGCTGTATATTTCTTGTTGAGAGTCCCATGTATCACACACGCACCACTGTCTCAACAGCATGTTTCCCACTAACTGTATGGTCCGAGCCGGCCCGAGTGAGTATCTCTCACCCACATCAGTGCCGGCGGCTGACTACAGTTTCTCCACTCCAGCGAGCGCTTTATCGTCCCCTCATTATCCCGGTATAACACCGAGATATTCCGATGTACGCGGCGTTAAGTGCAGTCCCCTCGCCTTTTTTCACCGCGTCTGTGTTTCGGTCGTGGCTGTAGCAGTAAATCCTTCCCTTATCGTGTTCATTTTTTCCTGTTTTAAGCCGCTTTTGTATTTATTTTATCTCAAACCTCATCATCAGTATTTGCATTTCTAACAGGGAATGGCTCTGATTAAAATCACTGCGTGTACGGGTCACAATATCCAGATGAATAGGGATGCCTTTTGAAACCTGACGTGTTCCTCTTTTACAATTTATGATATAAACTAGTTATTTATTGTTTACATTTTGCTTTAAAAGGCCCATCACAACGACCCAGAATTTCATTACTTCATGTGTCGATAGCAATTGGTAACAAACACCAAATTATAAATTTTTTTTAAAAAATACACAAGGTTTTCCGACATATTGCTGGATGTGGTCTTAAGCCGTGTCCGCATTTGGACTTGTTTTTCGGGAGGTTTTACCGAGATGATGGTAAAATGAAAAATGGCTAAATTTAACTGCTGTCCGCATTTGGACTTTTTGACACGGGAATATTTTACAGAGACCGTGGGAGAGCATGCGCAGTGTCCCTTCGCAGTATGACCTTCACGGCCCGAACGTATCCATTAAACTTATTGTCTCGGAATAAGCTACCTGGTCAATTTTCCTGGGCAGCAGTTGGCCAGGAAAAGTAACCGCTGGACTCGGAAAAAGTTACTGAGAGGAAAACGTCCTGGGCTGTTCGCATTGGACCTAAAATGGGAAAAGTACCCATCGTCTCAAAACAAGTCCAATGCGGACAGGTCTTTAGTTTTAAACTGTTTCCTTTACCCTAGAAGGATGTAGGCCTACATTTACATAACAAAGAAATTGAAAAGCCAGAGGCAAAAAATGTGGAAAGATAATTTTAAAATGTGCAGCCTATAAATGCAATGATAGACGCATTTATGCAAAATATATAACCCCACTCTCAAACGCCATAATTATTTACAACCTTCACTATTTTTTCATGAGGGAAGCCCCACCATTATGCTACCCAGTTACACCAAAAAATTGAAAGGGATAAAAAGCCACCAAACTGCATTAGATGACATACTATCTGGTCCCAGGAGGCCTACAATAAAAGCCTCCATGGAATTTGAACTTAGGAAGGTTAGAGGGAGAAAAATGGCATAGGCTAGAGATTTATGGAGCATTTCTGGTTGGTTTTTATGGAGTAGCTGCTTGAGTAGGGAATGATCTTAACAGATGTGAGAGGGTCGACCGTGGCTCCATGATGTCTGCCAAACGATACCCAAGCCTGGACCAGGACAAGAGGAGCTTCAAAGCCTGATGATGAGATGTTGGCACTCTTATGGCCACATGAGGGCGCTGTCCATGCATCCTGCACTGGGTCTGAACATCCATGTACCAACCACAGATAAGACCAGTATGTGATATGTAAATAGAGGAGACGTACACTCTCCCATCCACTGTGTGCTTATTGTTAATTATTGTACACCCTCCCCCCTCCCCCCTCCCCCCTCCCCCCTCCCCCCTCCCCCCTCCCCCCTCCCCCCTCCCCCCTCCCCCCTCCCCCCTCCCCCCTCCCCCCTCCCCCCTCCCCCCTCCCCCCTCCCCCCTCCCCCCTCCCACCACACGCACCAATAAAAATCCCATTTTCATCCAATGAATCATTTACAAAGTTTATTACATGACAAAATGGATCTACAGCTTCACATCTAATCTAGAAGATGAAGCAAGTCTTTGAAAGCTTTTAAGTACATGTACCACAAGTGGTCTCTAGCGGACATTTTAAAGGCAATTACACCAAAAGATAATTGGGTTCCTAGATAAAACCCAAGGAAGTACATGTATACCACTGTGACCTCATACATGTAGCTTATCAAGTAGAACATCTACCTGAGAGTCGGAGGTCTTGGGTTCAAATCCCGATGAGACCCATAGAATGTTTCTTATCCTATGTTTGGTTGTTTCATTCAGTACCCAAAGTTCAGGGACATTGGCCCAAACCACTTCGCCACTAAACTCCACACAAAACTTTTCATAATCCTGTCATCACCTCCATATTTTGAGGGCCACTTCTGAGGTTCCTGGACCCCCTAAAACCAGAACAGAGCCAAGCTTTTGTTTCGAACCTGTCACCACCATTCAGGGGGAAATTACACTAGCAAAGAGGGCCAGGATCAAATGTCGTCTCCCCTCTTCTAATAGAGGGCAGGGTCAGCTTCATCAGAAAACCCAACAAGAGTACCCAGGCGGCATGTGCTACATATTACCCCTCTAGCTATTGGGCCCATATATTATTTCTGGTATGCGTGAGCTTAACACATCTTGAACTGAGGGACTTTGGAGGGTGAAGGAAAAAGTGTGGTAAGTTGCATAGCCCTGAGGCTGACCAGAATTGTTTAAAGGGTCATTTAGGTCAATGGAATTGCTGGCCACACTTACCACAAACTTTTAAAAATGTGTTAAGATTTAGAAACTGCCTATAGTTGTAAAAAAAGAATTGAGGAAGCCTAAAGTTGACACCGTGCGGCCAATCATCGCAGATGTGTGTTTTTAGTGCTCGTGTGAAATGGGCTTAATTTGAATCTCAATGAGAGATTTGAAATATTGCATTCGTAACTTGGTAATGGATTCTTGTTTTGGGTTATCAATTTTTTGTAATTATCTAAGTTTGAATAATCAAACTTAGAGTGATTTTATTGGTTCCAAGTTGATTCTGTAGGCTTCACCTACATGTACATGTATAGCCTACAATGTGTATGTATGTACAATGTACTTTTACGATTTTCTGCTCACATCTAAAACTGAGCATTTCTTTATCAGTTTCTTCAATCTTCAGGTTTTAAGGCTATGATCCCACAGAATCTTTTGACAATTCCATAATTTCAGCAACAAAAATAAAAAATTATTCAACTAAATGTATAAATTTACTTCATTGACGAGAAAATTACTACATGTAGCTAATCAAAAACTCTCGAATGTGTCACAGTGGGACAAAAATTAGTAGTACTGGTTCATTGTCTGACCCAGAACAACGATTCGTAATGGTCTCTGACAGACAGCCCAAAGCTTAGCAATCCCGGAAACATTTCTCTCCCCCCTCCTCTATGTGCCTTGCTGGCGGCAGGGCCTTTGAGTGCTTAGAGGGACTCAACTCAACCTGTTCCACATGATCTATCTCATTTCCATGTTGATAGAGTTGTCGTTCTCGCTTCTTGCAGACACGGCAGTCAACCCCCGGTGCCCTCAATCATAGGAATGGAGGATTCTATTAGACCTTCTTGCCCTGTTTTAAGGTCCGTCCCTAACTATGACTACGTGTATTTGTATGAATTGTTAGGAGGAAATCGTGGCAGAGGAACTTATTAATTCAACATGTAAGGTTGTGCACATTTGAATAATGTTTGTTTTTAAATGTAATATTCAAATATTCTATAAAATATTTAATATTCATTCAGAAATCGAATGACTTAGTGAGCAAAGAAATCCCTTCATACACGGACAGCGACCTACATGTATACATGTAGTACATGTGGGTCATTCCTAAAATTAGGGGTCCAAAAGTGTGACATGCTTTTTAAGATTTCCAAGTGTTTTTAGTGATTGAAAGTGGTTTCCCAGTAGATAATAATTATTTTTATTTCAACAAATGCCACTTAAATTTAATGTTTGTGTGTAAATATGGCACCAAGGTTAATGCAAACTCATTCTACAGCCAATTTTCATTGGCGTAGGTAACTCGGGACACCAAACTCCTATTCAATACAATGGAACAAATTATAAGCTTTTATGGTCTTTTGTTTTAAATATTTTTCAGGAATCAGAGAACAAAATATTGAAGAAAATTATGCTGCCCCTATCACAGGCCACAGTCCATTACTGAGAATCTGTGATCAGGAGGGGTGATTTTTGAAGCAGAGAGTGTCGTACGTAACTGGGACACCAACAATTTTGGACCCCTAATTTGGGGAATGACCCATGTACATTCACAAACTTATCATAGTAGCGTTTCAAATTTCAACATGGCAATCTTTTGCAAGACAATTCAAATCAAGACAATTCAAATTTAAAGCTTGCACAGAATGCACTGCTTTGTGACAAATTCTGGGATTGTATACGGTACTTAAAAAACCAAGTACAGAGGTTGAGTCATGCATGCACACTGCAAAGTGTAAACCTACAATGTTTTTGTAGTTCAACGAGACATGTACAAAGGCACTACTCGAATGAAAAAGTGATTCCTATTCAGAAATGGCTACGACACCTGAAGTGTTAAGTTATTGGTTAAAACTTTGGAACAATAAATTACAAACTTGTCCTCAGGCCTGCCCCTAAATCATAATCAAGAACTGATTGCTAGCCATATCAATTCTATCTGTTTTCTTTTCATCACGTTTGGCAAATAGCCCTTAATCAATGTCAAATTTGCAACAAGAGCCAACATTGTTTCTTCAACCTAAATTTCTGAAATATGAACTAAAAAAAACACTTCAATGACCTACAAAAACCCCTCTAAAGAAAGCAAAAATAATGTAGTTTCACTAAATAGAGTTGCCAATTACAGAGTGTGAATTTACAAACAGAATGCATAGTTCCGAGATTGCCCAATTAACCTCGCCCCCCCTTGGATATTGTTGCTACGTCTCACACGCTATCATCAAAATGGCGACACACAATGTACAGACCAATGGGACTTTCAACGGAAAGCACAGGTATTCATGTTTCAGGGTCGACAGTTACTGTAGCACGCACTTAGTAAAAGGCCAGTGATACAAAGATGATATATATTCATACAATTTCGCTTTCACACCTTTGAACAGCGAATCGCCCGGCCTTGAAACCAACAATTCACCCCGAACACTGCGTACAACGTATGGCCAGAATTTTTCGTGATGTTGTTTGTGAGGCAATGCACTTTGACTTATGTGGGCGCTGTCTGCTAGCTCTGTTGTGATTGGTCGGCGGGTTCGGTTGATTGACAGGTCGGAACTATGCATTAACATGTGGGTGTTGTGTAAGATGAACACAAAACAAATCAACGAACTGATTAAAATTTTAGGTATAATTACGTGTAAATTACATGTACTGTATGCATATTAGACCCACATAAATGCAAATCACTTTATGTAATATTTTTAACCTTTGAAAAATGTTTTTGTTTAAAACATTTCCATTTAAAACAGTTAATGCTATCAGGCATGCAACTGTATCATTGCAAAAAAAAGAGGAAAATGCAAAACAAAAATCCAACTTTGTGCAGTTTTTATTTTTATTTTTAATGGGACAGATGAGGAAACAAAAAAGTGGAAATCAGCTGATCCGCTGAAAAGTTACATGCCTATGCTACATGTGTGCAGGTGAAAAAACTGCATAACTGTTTCCTAATCCACCATAAATTGAAGATTGGGCTGTCCTAAATTCCTGAGCCTCTGCAAGCAAATGGTAAGTGTGATTCAGTAGCAAGCCAACAGAGTCCAATAAAACGGTCCTTGTTTATCTATTGATTCAATGGAAATACCGCTGGGGATGTGCCCCGCCGCAGGATTGAAAACTATGAGCTGCGGCATTAATATTAGCAAGTTGGGAATACAAGAGATATTTCTTACGCTCCCAGATGAAAATACACATTAAAAAGACCCAAGTAATATTGGGTTTAGGGTGTAGTGGAGGAATCCTCGAGTGAATTACACAGGTGTTAAGAAGAGTGTTGTGACCCAGGCGATAAATGTTATGAAAGAGGATGTTCAGAGCTGCCACGTGCGGGCTAGGGCTTCTTAAGTGGTGGAGAAAATGTTATTTGGGTCACTACATTAGCGCTAAATGGTTGGTGTTTGCAAGAAGCACCTGCAGCTGAATGTGCAATAATCATCGGCTTGGAGAGTTGTTGGAGTGCTAAACCGATGGACGGAGATGAGGGTTTTTATCAGAGAAGGGGAGAGAGAGAGGACCGAGGGTTGTGGTGTGTCAGCCACCTGTAGTGAGCTTGACTGGTTCTGTAAGGTAGGTGACGCGTTACAGTACGGCGCGGTGGTACAACTTCATCAGATTGGTGTGACTTTGCACCTCGTGCATTCCCATCTTGCACTGATAGGGGCATATCATGTCTCATTAAATGGCATCTCTCCTGGTGAAATGTCTTAAGATATTTGCCGCTCAAATGGGAAGAATGAAATGGGACAAACAAGGGCACCTTTCAGGTGTCGGAAGAAACAAAAATGTGCAAAATGAGCCGAGGACAAGCTGTAATATCGTGTGATATCATATCGGACGAACAAAGAGTATGTGTGCGTGGTTGAGATCAAAGTGCAAGGGAACAGGGAAAATTGAAGAAAATGCTCATTAATTTGTTACTTTAGGAGCATGATGCTTGAAACTTGTCAGCCTACAGTAATTTTAACAAGTTCTGGTATAAACCCGAATTATATTTTGTAAACTTTTAAGTAAAACCTGAAAATTTCACCTTAATGTTCATTCTTTCAAATATTTTAACAACACCCCTTTGTAGGCACTTTGTACTTCAAAATTTAAAACCTGGCCACAAATATGGCTGCTGCTGCAAAAAGTCTATAAAGAGGAGACTCAAAACTAATTTAAAATACATCTTCGAAGAGAGTCTCTCCCACTCCGTCTGAATAAGCAAATAGTGAGCGCAAATTATACCATATCAAATGGCAATTGTGCAGATCTCAATTTCATATTAATCCTTCATTTCCTTTTAGATTTGATTGCTCGAGCGAGGTGGTGTATGCGTGTAACACTACACTGGTTGGAGTTAATGAGACAATATCTTGGGCTCTGATGAGGAAACTGAGATATCAACATGATTTCAGTAGTTTAAAGGAGAAAATACTTCTAAGTAATTTAAAAGCTGTTTGGGAAGCGTAATTACAAGGTTTTTGTTTTTATATGCTGATGAAAATTTGCGTATTTTCACGAGTAAAGATGTGATGTCAAATCACAGAAAATTCCCATCTGTGCACAAAAATTGTATTTATTTTATTGATTTTTGGATGCTTCATTCAAACATTCTCAGTCACAGTCAAGAAATGAACCTGGGCTGAAACGTGTTGCAGCTTGCTAGTTTGAAATCACGTTTTCTTACTTCTTAGGGGTTTCCTTATGGCACAATTTTCACTCTAAAAATAGGATTCTTTCTTTCAAATCAAAATGAGAGCTACTGTACACAAAGCCTGTTAGTTTTTAAGATGGCCAGAATATAGGAAATGTTTCATATCTATTTTGTGTTTTTTCTTGTCCCTCCTTTTGTTTGTTCACATCGATATCCAGCATAAGATGAATAGGAACACTACGACGTGATCTCATCAGGTCGACCAGGCCGTGCAACAATGCCGTGCCAGTCAGCTCACGGTATTATCCACCGTGGCTAAGAGAGAGAGAGTGCCTCAGATTGGCAACGTAGCCCCCGGGTAGCTAGCTAGCGAGCCGGATGAGGATAATTTCAGTTTGACAATGAAATCACTGCCGACTTGCCAACGATTCGTGTCCAAGTCCTGCACTTCAATCAGACTATGTTAGTATGCCAGCCGAGCCAGGATCTAATCTGGTGATAGTTTCTTAAGGTGTTATCACATCCAGCTTCCACTGGATACCGTTAATGGATTTTTAATCACAATACTGCAGCAAATTGAAATTCAGCCCCTCGGTCAAATGAGAACTGCAAAAAAAGATTTAGGACGGTGGAAGCATGCATGACCCAAAAATTAAAAAGGGAAAAATCCGGGGGACAAGTCGTAAGTACGTGACAATTTCAACCAGGACGGATCTAGAGGAGTGCTCGGAGAAAATGATTTGACCAATCCTATTTGGCAGCTTGCATAAACACAGGATCAACATGGTGCGAAGGTAACAGGATTTGAGAGGATCTGCACAAATGACTCGCTCCCGGCAGCACCGTCGGGCAATCCGCGTTCTCTCTCTCGCTTTCTGTCACGGAGACAACGATAGAACGAAGGTAACAAGACGAGTGAGTCGAGAGAGACAAGGAATTGAGGGAAAATGCGCCCCGGGACATTAACAGATGCGCTACAGCGTCATTGACTCATCTTCGCCTGGCCCGAGGTCCTTGGAATGAGGTCTGAGACAGAACGTGCTACCATGTGATGGCTGTGATAATCTACACCGACTCGTTGTTTGCCAACAAAGAGGACTGCATGGAAACATGCACACTGGAAGTCACGCAGAGAAATCAAATGTCACAATTTTAAAACCTGCACTCCTCAATTAGTGAGTGATTATCAATTTATAAAGATGGCAACACACATTTAAAACATGAATATAATTTGGGTATATTGAATTCAAAACGTAGGCAGGACATTTATTATTATAAAGTACAGTAAAAACAATCTTGCCTACAATAAGTACATTAAAAAAAATCTAAGTTGTGGCTTTGGCTCCCAAACTGTGGTTTCTTTTGGATAATTTATGAAAAGGATACTCATTGAGTCAGCCCAAAATGCAATTAGGCTCACCGAGTCATTTGGCAAAAAGTTAAAGCCTTTTAGAGCAGTGCTAAAGCAAAAAGCGCATGTTTATTACATGTTTTATCAAATTTGGCCCAGGTCTTGCAAAATGTCCATTTCCTACCCAATTCCTCTCAACCAGAAACTACTCCATCAGATGATAATCCCAAACAAGCACCCCACAGTCACCCCAATGTTCTAACTAATCCCCACAAAGCCAGATTCAATCCAACACAACAACCATCAGAACACACAAGCTATCTACAGGATGGGAACTGGCTCCCTTGGCAAGCGCTGACAACCTTGTCATTGAAATACCCTCATTCAGTCATCACTCACTGCACTGCCCATTTGTCTCGATAGTGACTCAGTAGGATACATGTAGAGCCAGTGTGTTTATTCCATGGCTGGGTTCTCTCCCAATTCCCCCATTTATCAATAAGGAATTGAGGAGACAATGACATTATTAGGATTTCAATAAACAATCTATCAAGGGGTTTGATTTACACCTGGTAGGCTCTGCGAGATAACTGATAAGGCCCTGTACAGTACATAGGTTTGCTCAGACTACATGGTTTATTTTGAAGATCTGTGGATCGAAACGTTCGACTTCGTTTGAAAATTTGTTTGAAACATTTGACAATTCTGCTTGTTGTGTGAAATTTAGCCCAGAAAATTATGTTATCACGATCTAGCTTTGTTTTGTTGTTAGGTTGTCAGGGGTTGCTGAAATGTTTCTCTTTATATTTTTCTTTCTTTTTTTGGGAGGCATATGAAACGCATCATGTCTTTGTTGGATTATTCAATGGTTCCTCCAAAAAATACTTGACATTTATTGAAAACTTTCCCATGGCACAAATCACAGTTAATCAATCACTTATAATCTCAAGGGGAGAAAAGACTTCAATTAAACATTTAAAGCTCATCAGATGTTAAAGTCATTTCGAAACTGTCTGAAAGCAATCTGTCAAAACAATTTTATATTATTTAATAATGTTATTAATTATTACTGTAATTTATCAACTGTCAAACATATATGTGCAAGATTTCAATTTTCCTTTGCCAAATCTTCAATGACGAACAATTATTGATTCATCACATTCTGCTGCTTTAAACTCATAATCGAGGGCAACTGCGTCAAAGTGGATTGATTGCCTCTTTGGCAGCAGAGTTTTCAAACACCTGGTGAAGACATCAACTTGGGAATAGATCCCTTGAACCACAATCTCAAAAATGATGCATTCTGCAGAGAGTTTCCTGCAATATATAAACTGTGCCTCATAACTCAAACCACAGACTGAATCATTTACAGCTCTCCAAAATATGTCACTGCAAAGCATTATATTTCCAAGTTCATTTCTTGCCTTTTTCTTCCCCCATTCTGAAAAGATGATTAGCGGAAGGCTTTGCCACCAACTTTCTCATTTTGTTGTTAGTCCTTCCAAGCAGGGGTCAATTTAGGCCGACCCTCTATCCATCATCAGCAGTCAAACTGGGTTACTGGAGAGTAATACAATCACCAGACGGAAGAGCTCCTTTTAGCTTTGTAGTCACAAGTTTCGCTTTTTTTTTCTATCTTAAAAAAACCGCTTTGCTCCGACTTGACTTTCTAGGGCAGTCAATCAGTAATAGACTAGTCTTTGTTTTCAGGCAACACCATGGTAACTAGTACCAGATGTGAGCTGTGAATTCTCCACAATTTCACATTCCAGCTCCAAGCATGTAACAGGACATTAGGGATGATGCTAAAAGACTGTCAACATTCAGTAAACTACATATGTAGCCAAAAGTGGAAAACGAAAAAGTGTCTCCTTGCCAGACTCGCAAAGTAGGAGGATTTATTTGTCAAAAAAAGTGGACCAATTCCCCTTGCAAAGACCATCCGACTCGGTAAATTTCCCAGAAAATAAAACACAGCTTTAAAAACCAGTGTTGAGTTTCGACACTTTGCTCACAATGTTCAGAATCGATCTCAACCTGAGAAATCCAAATCGACTTCAAAAATGTTGGAATCAGGAACTCTAGTTTAGAGGCTGCATGCCTAAACCTTCATTGATTGAGGCCAGGTGAACTGAGACAAAGCTAGAGCACCCCGTTACAACTGTCATTTCCTCTAGAGAAAAGAAACGCTGCGATTTAACGGTTTGACAAAATCTACCAGAGGAGCCAAGACTTCATCGAGCCGAGGGGATTGATTCCCTCGATGAATCAAGATGGGATATTTGCATCCAGTCATAAAAAGAAAAAAGTTACAAATTGAAACAGTTCTTACTCCCCCGGAGAAATTAAATAAGATTCTAGTTTCTTTGTGATTTGATGTTCAGTTTGATGTTCGAGTGCCATTTCGCCCCAAATTAATTCGTCCAAACACTACATCGCCCAAATGCCACTTGGCCCCAAAACTACTTCGTGCACAGGCCGTGGTTCAGGGCGAAATGATTCAGGGCGAAATAACTGCAAACCCTTTTTTGACTGTTTTCTCAAAAGTTAGACGAAGTACGGAGCTGGTTTTTGCTCAGGTTGGTTTTAATCATGCATATCTTCAATCACACAGGGCGATAAAACTATTTGTAACAGTTTACCAATCATGTATACTATCTTTAAGTTCAGACCAAACTCAACATAACAGGCATCACCTCAAGAGAAGTAATGGTACTAGCAATACAAATAAAAATTCAATCATCAATGATGCTCACCCCCACACAACGTAACGTTAACCACATCTTGACATTAATCCTAACATATACAGCTCAAGTTTCTTATCCCCTGAACCAAGAAGTTGTTGCATCCTGTCGCCTTGCGATTCTCCGAGATTGCCATTGCCACCCTTCGCTGTGCCTAGGAGCGCATAACCGCACACTGGATATGAGTTTTTGTCACCATGATATCCCTCACCCCCGGGCCCATAGTCCCTTCAGACTGGACCAAGTTGTGAGATTCATCGCATGGCTCAGATCTACTCCGCGTTGCTCTCTTGAGCAAGCAAGGGCCACTGGCAAAGCAGAATTATCTGATCTCTCAAACTATTTTCCTACCTTGGGAAAAGTTAAGAAAGCGGTTTTTAAACTGCTTACAAAAATATCTTCTTATTTTTAGCAAGGTGAAGGAATTTTGTTGAGCTGCACATGATAATCCTTCAGATCATTACCATTGATACAGAAAACAACCATATGATTTCAAAACACTGCTTGGGTCAGGAGACAAGGCTACTAATTTGACAGCGCAATTCTGTCTACATGTATAATCCTCTTTCTGCGGACATATGGCAAAAACCTTTCAAACTACTCTCAGATGGCTTTGAACTCAGGGAGACCAAATCGGAGAAATTCCCCTGAGGAAAACAAAACACTGCAAGTAACATAACCCAACGCATTAACACTGGCCATCTTGTGTTTCAAACGTAGGCACAATTTTTTTTCACCATGAAAGTTTGGGCCGCAGTGCTTGATCGACATGCTAAAGGTGAACATCCCACCACAAAAACAGAACGCCCCGGTTTTGTTTATTTACCAACCTCAAGAATTTCATGCATAAAATGCAACACCGGCCTGCAGAAACTAGGCCTAATTGTCAGCCCGGCCCCCTTAAAAAGGTAGCGCCGTGAACGATAAAAAGGGGGTAATGTATATGACTTTAGCAGGATCTGGTAAGGTTTGTCCAACGTTTAAAACGATTTGGGAGAGATCACAATGTCAGGTATCGATGTTGATTCAAAATCCCAACCAATTTTTGCACCTGTCAAAAGCAATAAACAGCTGGATTGAGGCAGGAAAACACGGCAGGATTCAGTTTACACATCGAAGGCTGACGAGTTTGAAGTGTTATTGCATGTTTTGTGGATGTTGTTACATCTGTTTCGTTGAAAATTAAAATTCTTTTAAATTGGAAATGTTTTCATAATCACCAGAAGAAAAACACTTAAAAATTCTTTTTTAAAAAGTGAAATTACTATCAATGCTAGAATAGGGCGACAAATCATGTGTAAAAAAGGTATATTAGGGCGACCTGCTCAATAGGGCGACATTTTGGTGTCGCCCTAATATTTTTGAGTTTAAAATTAATTTTTTTAGGTCAAAAACCATTTTTTTTAGGTCGAGAACCATTTTTATCGGGACTGGAGTCGTTTCTCTTCGGTCTGCGACCATCTCCGGAAGCTTCGGGTAAAAAAATAAGGTGTCATTTTGAGTGACTCTTGCCGAAATTTCGGTGGTCTCCGGCGAGAGTCTTGCCGAAGTGTCGCCCCATTGCGGCATTCAGAGTTGTTTAAAATTTAAGTGTTATTAGTCAAAACCTAATTGTAGGTCTACACTCATATCAGGTCTTCACTTGGGGACAAATTAAAGAGCTTGCTCATATTTTTTATAAAATCATCTTCAATTACTTTCATCCGAAAAGATAACATCTCGAATGGAATTGTGTATTGGTACAATTTTTGTCATTTTTTACAATTTGTTCTCGAAAATTCATCAGATAAGATTTTGGATCATTGAAAATGACACAGTGACCTTAAAGTTTAAAATTAACCAACATAGAATTAAAATGTTCTTGATCTACATTTGCACACATTAAGTACCAAATCACCATTATCCTATTTCAAATTCAGTAGGCCTACATGTTGGGAAGGCTTTATGCAAATCAAATCACTTCAGTCTATCTGCTGAATAATGATGGCCATCAATAAAAACACCTACAAAACAGCTCTAAAATGCTGTCTCTGGAGTGTTGTTAAGAACTGCCAGGGTAAAATTATTCAAACTTGTTTAATTTTGCTTAGTACCTTTTTCCGGAGGAACTCAATTTCACACAAGAAAGGGTAAAGTTGCATCATGAGATGGACAAGTTCATTCCCTGGTTTCCATGGAATGGAGTGACTAGGAGTATTGCTACCTTTATTAGTAGTCTATCCATGTATGGAATGCCAGTCCATCACAATACCCCCAGCAGTTAGTTGGGTTCCCCCCCAACAGTTTGCTGGTACATGTACATTTATATGGCTCATTTATGCACCTAGGTGGAGAGAGACAAGTGTATTGTCCATTAAAAGGCACCACACAGATGCAGTGGATTGGCCCAGAACCATGGGCTTTTCGCCCAAAGGTTTGACGCAATATATCCACCTTCATTGCAATTTTGCAGGCCTGGTCGACTTATCAAAGAGTCTGGGGAATTTCAATGCTCATTTTTCTAAACACCAATTGCCAGCATCCTGGTATTTTGACGATGTGGCACTATTGAATTATGCATCCCAGGCGGGACTCTTGCATCAACTTGGTCCGTTAGCTGGTAGGCATAGCCGCTAGCCCGTCAACATGGCCCAACATCAACGACTGTGTTCCGATCGCTTGCTATGACTTCCCAAGCTTCAATCCTAATGGGATATTAAAATAAATCTAGGCAGAGACACGGAATAATCCCCGTTCCCAGTCCGCCCCTACAGACCTTAGGCTACAAAATACTTCCCAACAGACGGAAATCAAACTTCTAACAATAATACCCTGCCCCATAAATAGTTTGCACAGGGCCCGCAACACGGAGATTGGATCATTCTGAGTACACACACAATCACAGCCAGAGAAACAGGGAATCTGCATCCGGTATATCCCCCACAATATCAAGAAAAGTGCCGATGCTTTCAGAGTGCCTGGGAGTATACATGTAACACCTAGGATTGTTAAGTGCTATCTCTTAATCACTTTGCCGATCTCAAAGCACTAGATACATTATTAATCACAACTTTTATCAACGAGCTCGATCCACCGAACGGTATCGTTAGTGTCATAAAAGGTCTTCTGTACTTTGTACAAGAAGGGATATTGGATATTTGTTTGGAAGGAAAAATCAAGAATTCCCAATTGGGGAAGAAGGGAGGTCAGCGTAATTTTGGCGGTCCGTTTGGGGACCATGTGGTCCGTTTGGGGACCATGCGGATGAATTTTGGAGATGTGGTTGTTGTAGTGATTTAGCGGACAATGGACAAGTTGTCTGCCCTTTCTGCGGGTACGTACCATCTTATTAGGACGCCCCTCATAATAGGCCACGCAGTTATGAAGATAGAAACCGGCTTCGTATTACAACGACCAATCACGGGTGAGGTGAATCTCGGCAATCCTCGTTGGCAAAGCTACACCTCGGTGCACTTTGAAGATGCCTCCAGTTGATATCAACTGGGCCCTCCGAGACCCGGCTCACGGAATTGTTTAGCAGTTTGGCAATCCCACGATGCCCCCACAGCAATCCCATGAGCCCCCAGTGCAATCTACGGGCCAGCTCTGATGTAGATCACAAGGGACAAACCCAATTTCCTCCAAGTTTTTTCTATCACGCTGAATCGGGGATATTGCCTCTTCTCATTTTAAACCGCTTGTGTTCCAAGCGCTGGCTTTATCAGGGCATGAAAAATCACACAGAGGTCATACAGGCCACAGTCCATTGCCCCTAGCCTTGGCTATGAGCCCCTGTGCAGTACTCCCATAAACTTGGATTTTCTATCGCAAGTGCCCCTTTCTAAAAGAGTTGATTTTCTACCTAAGTCATTGACCTGAAAAACTATTACTGTTATAGTTTATCTAAATAACGCCCTATTTTTCTCAGCCCACATGGCATGAAAACAATTGACAGATTATTGAAATCCTGAATCACAGAAATTTCATCTCAGATTAAAATCGGCAAAACTTTTATTAAATTTCCAAACCGTTCAGATTAAACAAAACAGTCTAACGTCTGCACCAGCCTTGCAATTTTACTCAGTCTTCATTTTAGAAATATGCAGGACAGCGCACAATAACGGCAAAATAAGGAAAGACAGAATTTAATGAAAACAAATACATAAAGTAATAGGAAACCGCAGGAAACCCCAAAGTCCCTAAACAATATGCAGCGGTGCACTTTCTCTCGCAGAGACTACAATCATTTTTCTCCGCTCTCATTCTCTCATCTCTGTGTCTCTGTACTAATTCAGAGTGTAGTTGACGATTGTTCAAAACACACAGAGTGAAGGGGGACGAGGTGGCAGCACGGACTACGTGTCAACAATTCACTGATCGGACGGCGTGTTAATAAATGTAAATTTGCTCGGAATCCTGGATACAGATCCCATCATTCTCTGGGCCAATATTGTCGCAATATGTAGGCGACAACTATGGAATATTTAACGCTTCTGTCTCCAAAATGCAATCCAATCTTGTAGCAAACAAAGCAACAACGTAGGAAAATTTGGACAAGGTAAAGAGTTGCACACGTTTATTTTGTAGGACAATGACACACAACTGTGCCACAGTCTTAAAGGATATCTAAATAAAATGTTCACTGGTACATAGCTCTTCCTGGATATTTTTACTGAAAGTTCACTGAAATCATTAAGATGAACTCAATTTACAACTGAAGTTTACAGGTTTCATTGATTTCTTTTTTTTTCTCACAAATTCTACCGAAACACACCGTCTTGCAAAATATCCAACACCATAGACGGAAAAATGTTAAATACTGTGTAGTTAATCAAATATTTCATCTTTTACGAATACAAAATTCCTGGGTCATGCAATGGACATACATAAAATGGCTTTATTAACAGCCATGCCTGGCCACAACACTAACACTGGTCACCCATCAATACCGCCGACCAAAACAGAGCGAGTTCGCGCATTCGTGCGGAATTCTTGCTCTAGTTTTGACAGGAAAGTAGGCCAGGCAGCGCTTTACGTTCCCCTTCCTCTCAGCTGGTCTACAGAACTTGGGAAGTGTGAAATGAGAACTGTGTTAATCTACTCATGGCCCTGCTGAACGTGGGACATTCCTGACATCTTCGTGCTAAGGACAATATCAAGATATTCACGCAGGGTTGGTCGTAATTTTCATGCCCCAGGATGGGGTCTTTCTGTCATCCCAGGGGTGGGGATATGGTCAAGCGTGAAGTGATCCTTCTGATATTGTACATGTATGGTGGGGGAAGGGGTGGGAGGGGGAGGGAGCGGGGGGTGGGAGGGGGAGGGAGCGGGGGAGGGGATGGAGGGTGAGGGAGCGGGGGGTGGGATGGGGAGGAAGCAGGGGCATGCGAAGGGGGGGGGGGGGGGGGGGGGGTTTGGGGAGGGGGGAGTTAAGGGAAATTATGACATTCATCATTACCTCTAGAACCACTCTTTGCTTTATTTTGAAGGACTTGGTCAAGTAGAGCTTTACAGATGATAACAACAGTCTATGACCAATTACAACGTACATTGCCAAGGAATCGAGATATTAAGAAAGGTGGTGTTTAGCTAAGAAGTGTAATTTCCTCCTAACACTAGTCTCTTCAAGGAAAGCACAAGTGGCGATGAATCATTACCCAAGACAACTTAATAAACTTCATCAGTGACTGGGGATAAAATCCCAAGGAAATAGGGGGTGTTCTGGCCACATCACCTCTTTGTAAATTTAATTCTTTTAGCCGGCTGTTTTATATCCATTTTGAGTCGAAGGTTGTCTCACTAATTTGTCCTCTATTGTAAGATTTTTTTGTTTCAGCAAATCACCTTTGTCTTACCAAACTAGTTACTTTAATTGGGGTACTAATGCTAATTACATCGCCCTTGAAGAATTTTATTATTACACTGCAGAAAAGTTCAATTTGTTGGTTAGTGTTTCCTCCATGCATGGTTGTAAATTTAAGGAGACGAGGCTCTTTAAATTTATGGCTTCAAGGCAACCTCATTTTTCTTCATGACATCATTATTATTTTTACAACATTGTTTTCAGATAATGACTCATCCAAAGACTTTTCGTTTCAGGGACAACACCATTAAAAGAATTTTAAGCACTTTCATTTCACCTTTTATACAAAACAAGACCATCATTTTACTTTTTATATAAGATACATGTAAACAGATTTGATGTGTTTTGAGTGAGAAATTTACTAAATTAAAAAGCCGTTTTACTTGATTTTAAAATTCATGGTAAAAAAAGTGTGTGGTTACAGCACTTGAACTTTTAACCTGGGATTTTTTAAATTTTTTTAACTAAAAGTCAGAGTGTAATCGATCACTGCTTTTCCTACAATGTGCACTTATTTTTGGTTAAAATTGAACTACAGTGTAGTTGAGGTAACCACAAAGTTTCCAAGGTTGTCTGAAAAGGACCCTTTGGCTCCTTGAGTTTTACTGGGAAAAAGTGATTGTTGAGATAGGACATGACGAATATCTTTTACCCCCTTGCAAGTCAGGAATGACCAAAATGACTAGAATTGAGCCACGGAGAGTCACTAAATCGTAAAATATTGTCTCAGAGAGGAAACTGATTGATTTGAGCCATTACAGACGCTTTCACAGGCTACAAGATAAATCATCACCCCACTTGCTATGCCTTTGAAGAAAAAATAAGAAGGTTCAGAGGAATAAGACATGAGAGACAGAGAGTACGCTTTGTCATTCTATCCTCTGGTGCCAGGATCTTTTTGAATTTAGGCTAATTGAGATAAGATGGCTGGAATGTAGGCCACACTGCTTGGCAAAATGGTCAACCTTTTACTACTGGCCGAGGAACCCGATACCACTAAAACTGTTTCACCTATCACCACCAATAGAGCATGCTCCACTGCCAGAGCTTAAGCTGCATTCATACTGCATTTAACTCTGTAAAAGTTACAAATGGTATTTTGTCCATGTGAATGCACTATTGAATTAATTCCAACTTGTGAAGTCTTCACAGTTCCAGGATACTGTTATATGCTTCAGCGGACACAAGAATGGTTCAGTTCTGTTCAAAAATTGCTCGGTAAAAATGACCAGGGGCCAATTTCATAAAGCTGATTAGCAGAAAACTTTGCTTAATCCAAAATTTGTTTGCTTTATAAAAATGGGTCAATAGTCAAAATTGCATGTCAACTTGTGGTATTCACAAGAATATCTGCTATTCTTGCTAAGAACACAATTTTGACTATCAACCCATTTATATAAAGCAAACAAAGTTTGGATTAAGCAAATTGTTCTGCTAAACAGCTTTATGAAATTGGCCCCAGGTTAATTTTACCAGGCAAAGAATGGCCGAGAAAAATAACCACTGAATTTAGACAGAGTAACTGAAAAAAAAAACATTTCTGGCTTGTCCACCTGCACTGGTTAAAGTGTCCATTAATTGGCTCTGTGAGCTTTACCCCCCAAAAAAGTCATTCCACTGTCCACTTTTTGATTAAAGGACGTGTGAAATAGGGTTTTTATTAAATATAATAATACTTAATAGTAGAGGGTGTGTTTTACACATTTCGGTCAATTTCAGAAAATTTGATAGTTCCGTTTTGGTGTAATTGCAAGTTTTCTATTTTTATGCTAATGAGAATTTCCATATTCATGAGCAAATCCTTGATGTCATCTCAGGACAACAGATGTAATCTCCATTGAATTGTGTACAAAAGTTGTTTTCAGTGACTTCTTGGTGTTATGATCTTAAACAGTTTATTGAGTTTGTTTAGTGTGTCATTTGCAACAATCCTGACAAGTTTGTTTGAGCCAAAAATGGATCAGTGGGCTACTGTTACTGTTCGAAATGTAATGTTCTTTCTTTGTTTTTCAACTGTGGGTTCCCTCCATGACCAGCAATAAACAGCACCGTCGGCTGTCAAGAAAATTTTGAAGTAGAGAAAAGGTCACTTCTGTCCGAAATAAAAACAAATTTGAGTTTGCCTCTTTGTTTGCAACACTTTGATCTTTTGATTCGTGTATAAAAACAGCTGGTTGATAATTTTCACTTCACTAAACCTTTAAGTCCAATGCGAACACGGCTATCGTTCTGTCAACTATTGATGGCCACAGAAGCTAAATGCTGAATATTATTTGTGGAGGGTGAATATGGATTGCCCAGGTCTCTTGTAAAACCCACATCTGTTTGACATTACCAGATAATGGCTGGCTTCAGCCATGGGAATATTACGCCAAATGGGACTTGCAAGACCTGCAAAACTTTACTGTTTCATAAGCCACAGTTATCCACCAGCTCCAAAGTTCCGGCCCAAATTTGTCACTGATGATCTATGGTAAGTGATTGCTGGAACGAAATTCTTTTCAAGAAAAAAGAAACTTTGTCTTGGTAGACACAAGGTCAGTGCTTTTTTCCCCTGATGACGCTGCCCTAGCTATCCAAGTGTTAGTATTGCGTTATACCAAGGAAGTCATTTTTCAAACCTGACTCAGCTATGTACATGTGGTTTGAATTCCGGGTATTAACTGCATGCATCATTGTGTCCGCTGGTTTATTGAATGTCGGTACGATCTAACTACTGTGATACATTTGGGGCAAAGCGTTTGCTCCGATTTGTTAATGTCCTGCCATCTATAGGCCAGGCCACATGAATGGGGCCAACGCGACAGGAAAAATGTTTCCCTTGAGTTGCACTGGATTTGGAAGACATTTTGTTTTGCGTACAAAAAGTTCGTTATGCAACAGCTCTAAAGCCAGGTTCCCATTGGACACTTCTTGTTGCCACTG
Source organism: Henricia sp. BOLD:AAB3569 (assembly GCA_037783545.1). Lineage (NCBI taxonomy): Eukaryota > Metazoa > Echinodermata > Asteroidea > Spinulosida > Echinasteridae > Henricia > Henricia sp. BOLD:AAB3569. The sequence goes on along the minus strand of JBBELK010000454.1, from coordinate 1,072,283 downwards.
CACCCCCCCCCCCCCCCCCCCCTCCCCCTCCCCCTCCCTAACCCCCTCCTCTGTGAACTCACTGCAACTTAATGTCTGTGTAATTCTGCTGTTCATACCAAAATAATCAAGGACTTTTTACTGTCAATAAGTACTGTCAATAAGATTTTTAGTCCAAATATTTAAATTTAAAAAAACGGTGAAAAAGGGATATCTTTTACAACTTTTTAAAAATTAGTTTAAGATTAAATGCATTAATTTTAATTGTTTATTTTCTGTTGGTTTTTTCTCTCTGATTGGTTAACCAATACTTTAAATTATCCGGAAAATTGGTCTCAATAGAAACACGCCTCTACTTGGCTGTTAAGTTTACAAACTATGTTTCCACCAAGAGATGTAGGTCACGTCAATCAATATGGCCAGCAGCAGTGACTCTGGACTTCACAAAGGAGATTCTGCAAGCATACCAGTCTTCCAGGGTAGCGCGCTGCAAACAGTGGACTCAAAACGCTGAAGCTGGCTATGGCAGGCCTCAATGAAAATTAGCTGCTCTATCCACAGGAGCCAATATCACAAATCACTCTCTGCAGAGAGCCACATTTAGCTACTAAAATACCCAGGGCTCAGAAAAAAGCCCCTCAGGACCTAAGGGGTCGTGCCCCCTCGTGACCTGGGGGTCATTGGCAAAGGAGCGCTTGTCTTTGGTTGATGCAGGGGAGCGGAGGAGCTGAGGGTGCATGAAGCATACTCCTTCAGGACCAGAATATGCCCTCCTTTGGGGTTAAGTTTGGGGGTAATCCCCTAGGGCCTACTACACTAGACTTCAGGAGCTTTTGGCTTGGTGAAAAAGTAAAGAAATTACTGCAGAAAATTGAAACTTTGGCAAGACTCCATAATGATTGAAATGAGGAAATCTAGGGTGTTTCTGACTGCGGTTGCAAGTAATGCCTTTAACCTCACGTCTTGTAATGTCAAGTGTGATTCTCCCAGTCTAAAGACTCACACATTAAAGATACATGCATCGCTTTTAAAAATACATGTAACTAAAAACTGATAATTTCCTCATATTTGCACTATTTGACAGGGAAAAAGTACACTATTGTTTTTGCTCTATATAAGCAGTTGATTTTATTCCATTAGAACGGTTTCAGCATGCACGGTTAGTGATCACGTCTACGTTTAACTAAACCTCAAAAGTATTCTTCACTTTTCACCATCTGTTTTCACTTAGGCCTACGTTGCTATCACTGTTGACAGCGAATTCTACACTTACTACATACATGTATGAGATGTGTATAAATGTCACATACGCACACAATAAAATAAAAGACACTAAAAGTCATTGTGTGTGACTAAAGGCGCGTTCCCATTGGACTTCTTTTTACGCGCCCTCGCGGGAACTTTCCGCGACTCCCTGTAAACATTCCTTCCTGTAAATCTCCCGTGCGTTCCTACTACCATATATTTTACACGACGCGAGCGGAAAATTTAGCTATTTGGCTGGCCATATGTGGTCAATTGAGGGCGTAGTTTACATAACCTTTGACCTAACAGGAGTTTCGTTTTCAGGAAACCCAATCAAATTTCGAACAACTTCTATTAAACTTGCCATTATATTTGCGAAGAAATGAGCATGAAAAAAACACGTGCGTACGTACGTACATGGCATGTACAGTACATAATAACGGAACAAGAATTTTTGCGCAATGTGTGGTGGGATTGCACAATGCAGGAAGTGACGTCATCCATTTGGCATTTTACACAGCGGTAGCGGTAGTTCTACAGGGCGGCGCTGTTCCCATTGGACTTTTCGAGGGCCCTGTAAAACTCCCGCGGCTGAGCGGAAAGTTTCCGCGGACTCTTTTACCCTGTAAGTTTTACATCGTGGTCGCGGTAACTTTACAGGGACGCTAATTCTCCGTGCGTCCCCATTGGACTAAATTTTGCTACTCTCCCGCACAACCACGGGAGTTTAACCAAAAATAGTCCAATGGGAACACCACTTAATAATCTCATTGGAATACTACTAACTTCTCAAATAAAGAAAACTATTGATAATTGTTCATTCAAATTTATTTTCACGGTGAAAGAATACATCTTTAAAAAGCTTGGCATGCAAGCTTAAGAGTCGGAAGACTCTTTGGCACCATTCTGATGTCTATCACCTGGGGAGAGCAGGGAAGAGAAATATTACTGCTGGAGGAAAACTGAAACCACAGCCCTAAAGATGATTAATGAGAGGTAGAAATAATAACTTAGAGAGAGAAAAAGGTTTAGTGAATAAGCAGAATTGCGGAGATAAATCAAGTATCAACTGAGCAAGATTAGTTTCCATATGTTTCTTATTTCTTCAGGATCAGGCTGGGCCTCCATGAGGCCTTACATGTACCATACTAGTGAAAAGCCCAACTTGACCCCCTGGACATGAGACCCAATAAAGGGACCTACATGTATCATGTCCTAAATCCTCTCACAATAATTCAACTCCTGTTGGGTAATTGTTTAATGTGAAGAGAAAATAGTCCCAATCGTTTCAGTGTTACATGTACATGTACATGTAACCCTGAGGTAAGGCATACAAAACAAATATGTTATGTTGGCGTAACCCGACCGACCCTAAAAATACGGCCGACCCTGGATATTTTAATTTTTTTCAAGGGAAGAAATTTAATGATTAAAATCTATATAAATGAGTTATAAATACGTTTAAAACCATTTCTGACCATTTCTCATTGTTGTATTGACTTGTCTGACGCTGGCGCGCGTGGAACTTTGGGCTGCGTTCGGGCGTGCAGTTCTCGTTACTCGGGAGTAATGCGTGCGCATTGCACTCGGGTCACATCACGCGAACGGCAAGTCGGCATTCCGCATGCGCGAATGGCAATCAGTGAAGATGGCCGTCTCTTGCCATCACTGCACAAAAAAACGCCGTTTTACTGCTCAAAAGAAACTGAGGAAATACAGGCCGTAAGTCGTGAGAACCTTTGATGCCGTCCAAAACAAACCTTAGTGAGTTGTTGTTTCAGTATCCAGTTGACACGTTTAGCAAATTCACCAAAAATCCAACCTATATCCCGCCATCTTCGTACTAATCACATGGCATTCGTCGGGAGTAAGAGCACACTCCCCATTTGTTGGGGAGTACCGAGAGCATACTCTCACTGACCCGAGTGTCGTTATTCTTGCCGTTCGCGCGCGCAGGAGTATACTCGTGTTAACACGAGTACACGCCCGAACGCAGCCTAGGAGTGCACATTGTTGCACCAACAATCGAACATGCAGCAGAAGATTGCGCAGGCTCTACAACAATGTACATGTACATGTAGAGGTGTGATATCGATACGGAGATAGATGCACCAAGTATACATTGTACATGTATAGTCGCGTCCCCGACTCCCACTCAGAGAGCAGCCTCACGCTCGCTGAAGGTAGCTCTACATGAAAAATATGGTAGCCTCGTCCTAGACTGTTGCACGGCGCGGACAGCTACATACAATATTTAAAATATTTGGCTATTTATTTTGTGTTTAAAAAATAGTTTGTTACAATATAAATTATTTTAATTATTTTTTCAGCATTTTACACAATAAAAACTGATATATATATATATACATTCTAAAAATTGTAAACTATTTTGTGACCCCGGCGACCCGGCCCGTGTTTTACACAGTCGCATCAACATGGCGCCCGGTTCCGAAGCGTACAGTGTTTTCATCAAGGGAAAATGTGACATACAAATGTATGTATAAAAAAAAGACATACAAATAAAATAAATGTCATCAAGAGTTTAAAAGTATACTATTTGTTGTGTGTAGCCTTTTTTTCATTTGTTACCGTGTATTACTACCGGCTTAAACAATTAGAAAACATGTCATTTTCGTTGCTGGGAGAAAAAAAACACAAAAAAAAACATAACATTTTTTGTTTTTATGCCTAACTGAACCAGCCAACATTAGGGGCGTTTGAGACGCTTACACCGGGTAACGGGGGGAGGGGGGGGGGAGGAGGGGGTTTACACCGGGGGAGCCCCCAGAAGATGCAAAACGAACGACACAGGGTCTCGCTTTGAATCCTGGGAACACGTGGTCAAATGTTGTTGCCGGGTGGGGTTTTATGAACGCCGTTAATGTTTGACTCAGAATGAAAAATGAAGCCGGGGCCACGCAAAAATAGTAGCCCTAAAGTACCGAAATAAACTTCGTCAATGCCCACAGACATCTACTGATTCAGCAAAATGTATTTACAGCCCTATTCCCTCCTATTTTGTGTCATAAATAAGTGTTTTTCTTCGTACTCACGTCGCGATTCCAAACTGTCCACCATGTTTTACTACTCGCGGTTACTCGGGCAGTGGTGGCTGCCACCGGGGCAGACTCGTGTATCACGTGATGGCTAAAAGAACGCTCCGGTGTAAGTTGGTGTTACCCGGTGTAAGCATCTCGAACGCCTCTATTAAGAGCTCTGCGTTCACATGACAGTGAATTGTGATGGGAATGGCAACTGAACGGTACCGCTAAAAGTTGAAACCTTTAAACTTTTGGCGTTTGTCATTTGAGGCTGCTGTCGAAGTTTTCTATCTGCTACAGTTGAAATTCTTGAAAGAATCAGTCCACAAATGAACGTCCAAAATTGGTGTTTCAGTGGTTTGGCCTACAGTTGAATGGCAATAAAACGGTAGTGGGACGGCAAAAAAATGTTGTAGTGTCGACACTACTTTGCAGGCGTCTCCAACCTCAAAATTGCTGTTGTGGAGTTCGTACCCTACAACCAAAGTACATATGCTGTTTGCAATATTAAAAGCCATCATACATTTCGGGCCTCATCACAATCAACAAGCTATGGCTCATTAATTTCCAAGGTTTTGACCCGAGATTCCTGATTTCCAAATTCACACACCGTTGCAGTAATTTCTCCTAGTCCAGCATGCTTACTGTAGAAGCCCTTCTGTACAACTCAAACAATGATTTATGTGAACAGTGTGGTTATTACGATTGCGCTCCAAAAAAAGTAGTTAGTGAAAATGTACAAGTGATACCCCCCAACGATTACTGAGCCTTAATGGGGCACTGGGGAGCCCTTTGCATTAGCGTAGCCATGGTAAATGCCTATTTTCTGAGGCCTAAATGCTGATGTTGGATCTTAAGTACACTGTTTACATACTGAGTAGGGCTGTGCCTCTGTGAGTAAATTGGAAGCCATATCGACCAGGCCGAAATTGAATTTTTCTCACAATGGGGTAATTGAGACCCTGGTGAAATTACATCCTGATGAAAATCATCGGGGACTTTTTACTGTCAATAAGATTTATAGTCAAAATAGTTAAATTTTAAAATATGGTAAAAAAGGGACATCTTTTACAACTTTTATTTAATCAGTTTAATTAAGATTAAATGCATTAATTTTAATTGTTTATTTTCTGTTGGTTTTTCTCTCTGTTTGGTTAACCAAGTACATTGTACCGTAGTACACTGTTTATGGTAATCAGAATTTTACTTTTAATATATTCAAACCTCATTGAAGATTACCTTGTTATAACAGGAGTCTAAAATGGGGACCTAAATTAATCCTTGTTATAAGCAGAATGTTGTATTAACAGTGCTTTCATTGTTCAGGTTCAGCAGATTAAAATGCAAACCTATAAATGTGATAGCTGTTCATTACAACAGTAGTAGAAAACTGGTTTTCATCAAACCACCATACACAATTTCATTACAGGTAAAACATAAATCTTGTGAATAACTTTGATGATAGGCACAACTGGCTAAAATAAAATTAGGCCATGCACCATGACAAGCAAGACAGTTTAAATTGAATGAGGTCAAAGGAATTTGCAGAAGTCTGCCATTATGCCTCTGGTGACTACAGTGACCTAAACCAGACTACATGTAGGATTAGGCCACGTCTCACGCCCATAAATTACTGTATTGTCTTGTTCTGGCTAGTCATGTTGTCTGTGTGTCAAAGACAAAAGGGATGGGAGTCATATGGTTCTAGAGACGTGAATTTTCTTAATCTCACCATGGTTTACACTCGAAATGCAAAGGTGGATACAGATCCGGCATTTTTATTGGGACCACAAATCTGAAAATTTGATGCGTTTACCCGGTACACATGCAATGTCTTGATTTGAGTCCAATCCACCGCAAAAGTCACGAAGTGCATGCGTGGGCTGTTTTGCGTATTTGGAACTAGCACTGGATTCGTCAGTTAAATCTACCACACGGCGCGCTCTGCTCAAGCTCCACACCAAGGGTGCTAAAATTGCTGAATTTGTATTCTGGTAGCGTTTACACTATGTACCGGTACAAGCAATATTGACATTTGTGGGGTTCAGCCTGGCAATTGGGGGTTGCAACCCTAACCAAAAGGTGAATTGAAAAAGGCAAATCAGACCTTTTGTGTTTACACTTAGCACATCCCCGGCTTCAACCAATGAGGAATCCTTCCTCCATGCTTCCATTTAGAAAGCGCGCGGTTCGATTCCGCACAGCTGGATTGATGGTACATGTAAATGGGCCTTTAGTGCCGGTTGACGGAACGGAGTACCGGCTGAAACCAACCACTGTTTATCAGCAGCAAGAGTCGGAGCTTCGCGAGTTCACTAGTACCAAAATTGCTGCCACACCACATTTACTGTCTCACTACATTGAGCCCATCTCCTTAAATCCTCTAAGCTCCTACAGTCTTTCCTGTATAATTACTCGGCTTCTGAATTGGAAGAGTAAAGTGCAGTTGAGGTGAGATCCCCTGGGTGTCGTCCAGCTGTGTGAGGGCGCCCACTGTACTGAGTCGTAATAAGAGCTAATCCCAAACTTTTGCAACTAGGATCAATTTTTTTTATTGATTTCCATACCCTGGCCACAAGCCCCATTAGTAGCCCATAACCACATAGAAAACATTGTCAGATTGGTTTTAGCTTTAGTTGTGCTTGCGTAGATTTTGGCTATTTTAAAAATGGGTAAATTGTTGGACTCGAGAGCCAAATGTGACTCTGATTTCACATGTTGTGCCATTAAAGTACTTTATTACCTTAAGTGCGTCTCAGCTGAAAAATACATGCTTTAGTATTAATATGCTTATAATAGTTAAGTGGCCTAGCACATCAAACTCAGACAGTATTGGTTAATTCTGTGGGTTCAGAACCAGGCTGGCCCATGGAGCATGTGCCCTTGGGCAAGGCATTTTGTCATAAATTGCCTCTCTCCACCCATGAGCAAGTGGGTATCTGTGAGGGCAGTGGAAGTGTTGTGTGTTTGATTAGCTCATGAGAGCCCAATAAGCCCATGGGGTTATATACTCCCCAGGGAGCTAAAACTTAAGTTAAATTAAGGAATGCTATTAAGAGCCCGATGACCAGGCATCACGACATACAATACATGTATGTAATATGTCCATAATATTCAGCTTTTTGTTTTATTTTAATGCAGCTTCACAAAATTGAATCTTGCTCTTTCTTTCAACCATAATATCCGTAACATCACTGAACCACTACAAACAGGTTGGTATCGGTGTCAAACTACCAAATGGGGGCATCGTTTCTATAACTGCATGAAATTATGGCACCTCATCCGTGAAATTAAGCGAACAGTGTTTCACTGATCCTTTGAACGAGTGATAACTGTGTTACTGCATGATATGATGATGTCATATTAGGCAAAACAAAAAATAATAACGTTTAGCGTAAGTTGAAGTCTCCCAAAATGATGCAGTGACGCGGCATTTTTTTCTGTTTTTTTGTGAGTGGATTCCAAGCAATAAAGGCATGTTTTTAATCGAAACACTCAACAGATGGTGCGTGTCTAAGTAAACAAAAAAATTTACGCGCAGGGTTGAAAGTGACGCGCGCGCTGACGATGTTATTATTATTTTGTTGCTGTTTTTGAAAAAAATAAAGCGTTGATGCGCAGGGTTGAAAGTGACGCACGCGCTAACGCTAAACATAGTTCTTTTTTTTGGCCTTAGCAATTTTGTTTCACAGGTGGTTGTAAGTGATATCTTGAGGGTTCACATAATTTAATTGGTGGTCACATTTTAACTACAGTCAAACAAAGACAAACTTAAGCCTATTTAATTGTAGGCTAATATTTATTTAGATGTTACACCAAAACTATACAAATAATTGTTTTTTTGAATAATTTCCTTCACAAACTTAACACAAAATATTTTCCTGGAATCATTCATCAGCTTGTGAAAGTTTACATCTTATTTACTAATAATAAATAAAAATAACAAAAAAAGTGCTTTAGAAATAAAACTTAAAACTGATAAAATTAGAAAATATTAAGATGCAGCAAATGCTATTTGAGATCAGTGCAGCATAAAATTTATCAACTATCAGCTGGAGTTAAGCTGAAGGCTTCAGCAGGAGCTGAAGTAAATCTGGGCCTGGGGACAAGAAGTTGATCTAGCCCTGGGGTTAAGGTTGTCAACCTATGAGGTCGCTTGCCATCTCAGGAGCCAAGGCCCAAGAGAGCAGGGCTTGGGCCCAGGCAGGTTGCCCGGAGACTGCAAGGTGATCACCCTTATCAGAAAGCGGTACAGTCCGCCTACTCAACACAGAGTAAATCATGTGTAAAGGATTCAATTTGGTGTGTAATTGGAGTTTGGAGAGGGTCGGACTATCTGGGCCACAGAGGAGACTGGAGTTAGGTCCCTCAGGTGATGCAGGAAAAAGGGAGGAATGTGGATGTGTCTGGTTTAAAACTTAATTCTCAATCTTTTCTTAAATGGTAAAGTTCCTAGGAGCACAACGTCATACACTGAACATACTTCTTATGAAAGTTTCACAAAATTACAATTCAACGCCACATCTGGCCTGAAGCCAATTCCAGCCTGATCTAAAACCGGAATACGTCAGAACCTGTTAGATTGAAATACAAACAAAATACATCCTTTGTTCTCCCTGGCAAACACTGTACTATATGCAGACCAAAATAAGGTTGTACTTTTGTGTTCGTTGTCTAACTTGAGTTAAACTCAAAACTCTCTTTGCAGACCGTTTAGACACAACCAAGAAGTAATTTTCAGTTGAAGGCCCTGTGAATTTCCATCGTGATTTGGTTGGATTCATGTTGGACCGAGCACGGCATTCACAATCATACAAAACACCTTTAAGTCCTGAGATGAACTTTCCTTTACTGAGAAAATCAATACTTGTCTGATCTCTCAAAGAGCGCTAAGTACACCATGCAATATTTATACCTAAACACGCACTCTTAATGAGGTTTGAGGCATTAAATCAGAGAGTGCTACCGTCACCAATATCCATTGGGAATCAAGCGTTTCGCACATGTGTACATTTTACCACTAGCAAGGTGTCTTTTGCCAACTGAAATACATGCACACACTCTTACCACTGCGACAAGTGCAAAAACCAGCATATTATTGCAAAATGAAAACAAAACACACACGCAGTATGCACATTTCAGCAGCAACTTTTGCGGTTTGAAAGGCAGATTAAAACCGTATCAAGACTTAGTATGAACAGGGCAAGTTTGCAGTTTGAAGTCGCAGTAAAAATGCCGAATCTGCATTCAACTAAAATTACATTTCTCATGTTTCGAGGGCTATTAATTTGAAGTACCCCTATCTAATTACACAATTAGTTTAAATGTGTAGACCGAAATAAATGGAATGCTTGCAAGCATTTATTACTACAGGAAATGTCCTTGTGGGTCTAAAATACCTGGAATACTGAAGATAACTTAGTGGCATTCTAGGTCTATTATCATTAATTCTTTGCAGTACTTAAACCAAGGATTCCTCAAAAGTGCCCATGGCACTATAGCTCACAATCCTGAATACTCAGTTTTAGAGGTGGTAGGAAAACCATGACACGTATGTACAGGGGGAACCCACAGAATCAAGCAGGGACTGAATAAACCCATACTGACCAAGATGGGGATTGAACCCGGGACCACAGAGGTGAAAGGCGAGGAAAGTACTGCTGTGCCAGCCAGATTCCCCAACTGTTCTCGGCTCAAACTCAAACCAATTTGGGCTACATGTATTTGTTTTTTAAAAACACAGGACTTAGTTTCTCCATAGGATTAGAGCAAGGAAGTGCACATCCTCCCCATTCCCCCCACCCCCCTCCCCAAGTGAGCTCAGAGGCAAAAAAGGTACTTTTGGGCACAATGCCAGGAATAAAACAAAATGGGATATTATTGGTTTTTGGAGGCAACACATCCATTAAGAGTTGACCTGAGTTAGGAATGCTGATGATATATGAGTATTGCAGGTCATGCAGAAAATAAAAACCTTCTGTTCCCCCAACGACTAGCCAATTCTCTTTTTAAAGGTGCCCAAGATTTGGCAAGATTTTGGGAGATAAAAAGTTTCCTAAAGATGCAATATTTCGAAAAAGGATTGGTCCAAAATCTTAGCAGAGGATAGCTGGGAGAAGTTAAACCACTTGACTTGGGAAAAGTAACTGGCTGAATAGTTCCCTGGGCCGTCCGCACTTGACATAATATGGTTAAAGTAAATTTCTTGGCACCGATTCACTGCAACAGTTACAAAACTTGCTCGAGGAGATTCTAATGTGAAACTGGAACATGATAGCAAGTCATAAATTGCTTAATAACTAGCCAAAACAAAGTTGGTATTCTACAGGAAAATCTGTCTATGTTTCTTTTTGGTTTTCCCTTGTGGGTCCCCCCATAAACCCCCAAGCTAGTACTTATATGCTTGATTTAGAAAGAGAGAGTCTCGGAGAATAAAGCTTGGACCTGAAACCAATCAAATACCGAGGCGTCTCCCCTCTTTGTAGTTTCTTCCAGGTCTTAGATGCCGGCTACATTTGACGTTTCTGGAACAGGTCAATTGCAGTGGCCCTGTAAGCTGACTTGGACCCCCAGGCTACTAACTTTGGATACCTCAATCATCCCCTAGTGCTGATTGCCAATGAGAAATGAATTAAATTCCGGTGACTTGGCCTGCCGACCGGACCGGCCAAGTCGGCATTTTTTTCCTTCCGATTGTATCCCAGCACCATCCGAGTCATTAGGAATTGTATGATCTACGTGACGCGTTTCAAGGAAGGTAAACTTTCCCCTTGATTTTTCCCGAAGTAGAAAAAATTAAAAACGTCAAATCTGAGCAATAAGCAAATTAAACGGTCATCGAAGGGGAAAAAAGCGTTGCCTGATTAACACCTAGGGGCTATGTATGTGATTACGGTCGCTGCAGGAAACGTTACAGAGACTGTAGCACTGCTTGGGCTGCAGGGAAGCAGGGAAATTAACAAATTAAAAGAGTCCTGCTTTGTCGCTGTGGATCTCTAGTATCGAATGCAATCAATGCAGTATTGCTGGAGGCGATGTATCGGCCATCAAAAGCTATTGTGCTTCTTTGGGATACCCAAGAGATTACACCTCTAATACCTTCCTGAGATTGTTAGGCCATCTTCATGAGGAATGGAGGGGGGAAAAGGGGAAAATGTTTATTATAAATTCTGGGGAGTCCAATGTTGTTTTGTATCTTCCCAAGTGCAATCTAAAACATTGTTATAATAAATAAAAAAGCTCAAGATGTTTATAAAAAGCATTTTATTTACCAATTTTCATCAATTTATGGACCTTTTATTTTCAAATTTGAAATGGAAGCATTGCAGTAACAACAGAGCAGCCCAACGTGGGATATTTTCCAGAACATTTTTGGCAACATTTTTTAAACATCTTTTTATCTAATTTCTTGCTCAGAATTTATCCAGTTTTGAGAACTCTCTTCAATTGAGTACATTGTAGTCCAACGTTGAACCCTACTGATTAGGATTATTTTCGGGGTCACCACAGGCCTAACAGAACGTGACTTAACAATTGCAAGCTGCCTTTCACCCTTCATGTTAAGTAGGTTCTGCAAACTCGAGACTTTCTCTGTATGCCTGAAGTCGACCCGCCCCTCACTTTGAGTTCCGCGAAACAGTTTACTCTTCGCACTCCGCGGTGAAAAAAGAGACGCTTGCTACCGAGCAGCGCCGTCGGTTTTAACAGTGTTGCCCACCTCCCCTTCCCGATGTGCACTTTCAGCCGACCCGACCGGAAGTTTTAGGAATGAGCACGTGCACCATGTGCGGGAGTAGCGAGCGGGGAAAAGCACGGCGTGTGTGTGTTGAAGGGATATCGGTTAGCCGATGCACTACGTGTGGGTTTCTAAAGGAGTCGGGTTCAAAACAGTGGACTGACGGCTTGGCCAGTGGGGAAACTGAGAATTAATTTCCCTGGTTTTGGGTGAGACTGGGTAATCTTTCATCTGGGCATTCAGTCTAGTGAGTGCTTAGTCAACATTGACTTGAGTGCATGACAATACTGGGGACAGAGCTACTTGATAGCGTAACCTGTGCTGGAACAGGAGCCAACTTTGTATGTGAATAGGCCAGGCCCTCATTAACTCTCGACTGGACATTGCCTCTCTTTCTCGGCGGCCCAATGCCACCCTTTTCCGGTCGAACCTGGCTGTACTTGTTTAATCAAATGCAATCACAGAAATTTAAATGACTTCTGGATTTATTGCTTTGTTTGCACCAAGACTGAAAAAAAAAAGATGTTTGTAGTTGTATGGATTCAATATGCATACTTTCCTGAAATTCAGCCTTGAAACTAAAAGTACATGGTATGTGTACCTCTCAATACACATCAGAAAACTCATTTCTGAGACTCAACATCACTATCAGTACGACAAGAGATTCACCATATGTATAATGTTTATAAATCTGTGAAACAAAAAATAAATAAATATTAATTAGAGTTTGTTTGCTCTTACCCGGCATAACTTGGCGAGTACTGAATACTCACTAATCATTACTCACGGTTATTTTGTTTAATTTTAATTTTTACCAATTATGAATAATACCTAAAGATGTATTTTAATCGTTAATTTTACTAATAATGTTTAATGCTTAAATACCGGTATACACCTGCTGTCCATGATCCTCTTCGTGATTTTTTTAAAAATGAAATGAAAAAAGTATTCTCCCCCGAAGAAAGGTTCTTCCCTTTCAACTGAATTCAATCTGCCGCTAACCCTAGTAAAAACTTTCATTTTTAAGCTCTAAAGTATACTGAGACGAAGTAAAGTAATACCCTGGGATATTCTTCCTTTGACAACAGTCGAAGACGCTTCCTGCGTACACAACGAGGCTTATTATTTAAAGACGGAAAGCGAATCATTCCACAAAGAAAGCGCTCTTTTGACAGGGACCCAGTAAAGATAACAAATACGCAAATTTGTTATAGATGCCCCTCACAGTCGCGATCAGGGAGCCTGGCGCTGACTGTGGACGAGCCGCATTTGTGTCAACACGTGCTGATATCATATTCAACAAATGAAGTACAGCGTTGCGACGTTAATGAAAAGCTTGCCATCCGTGGATGCCGTGTTTGTTTAGTGCAATGGATGCGGAGGAGTGAGAAATACATGATAAATGACTCGTAGAATTCCAGAAAGCAACAAACGGCAAATTTCTGGCAATTTTGCAAAATCCAATTAAGCAACCACCTGGTTGGACATTTTTAAAAATTATATTTGAATAATTTTTATTTAAAGAAATTGTATTTAACCACTTCGCCTACATGTAGCCGTCGCAAAGTAGTTAAAGAATTTTTATTTAAATTTGAATAATGTTACAGTTCAGGGTGAGTGATCTCAGCCCAAAGGATGAAATCATTGCAAATAGTTTTTAAAATGAAATTTTGAAATAACAATTTTGGAATAATTATTTTTTTCACAAGAGCATGATGTACAGATGCTCAGGGCTTCAGAAAACTATCTGTGAATAACAGCTTGAAAGAAACAAAGCACATTAGGCAAGGAATTCCAAAGATAATTTATAACACGTTTAACAGTAATAAAATAAAACAGCCAACTTGTGAATGTTATTTCCGTTTACTCTCACTCAAAACCAGAAACTTTACTTTTGAATTACTTTAAACTCCTTTATCAGGAAAGAAAATGAAGCCTATTTAAACTGAGCTTATATAAATTATACATTGTTAGCTGCCAAAGCAAGATAAGTCTACATAATGTAGCTTCAAAGGAGACAGATGATATTCATGGGAAATCTTCAAAACATTATAGCTGGGGGCAATAAGACACCTGGCTGAACAACCTATAAGAAACATGGGCAATCACTAACAAGGGGGTCTAGGCCTGACCTCAGAAGTCAACCATGTAATAAGGAACGTGACCCTGACAGAGCAGAATTGGGGAACATGTAAGCACCCCTAAACTCCCCTTTGGCAACAAGAGTTAGCAAGAATTAAAATACCATCAGAGAAAATAAGGTAAGGGTGACCTCCATAAGGGTACAGGTACAGGGCCTGTGTGTGCTGTTCAGAGATAATGCTATCATCAAGCTGAATGTGAGATGACCGGCCTCCAAGCCTCAAGTCATGAAATCTTGTCTGGTTCTCCACTTGCAGCTCGGCCAGCTTACACCAATGCCTTCAGCTAGAAACTGGTGTCACCTTGCCACGTCTCCCGCATAGTTTAACCAGAGCTGTGTCACTGGCAAGCTTGAGGTTAACTAAAAAAACCTGAAGCAGACAGTGCTGAGATCTCAGAGTGAACGTACGTAATCACAATCACTATAACGCAGCCAGTGGCGATCGCAGGAACCAGACGAAAAAAATGCGTTTCACTTTGCTTTTATAATTAACAATATCATGTAACTCTCAGGAAATTAGAGAGGTGCCGAGGGTTTTGAACAGGAGCACAATAAATGGCTCCAGTGGTCTGCTCGGAACACCCTCGGGCGCAATTTGTGATAATTCCGAACAGTCAACAGTCATCACTTGTTAAGATTTTGAGTGGAATCAAATCCAAATATTTCGGATGAGCGCAGTGTGCCACTGCGGCGATAATCTCCGCCCTTAAGTACAGCAGTGGGAAAACTTACCTGAATAGGAAAGCTATTTGATTATTTGCCGAGCGTGCCCACAGTGCACCCTTTACAATATTATTTGGTCTATAACTGAGGGAAGCATCTGTCCCCAGTCAAATTCGACACTTAAAGCTACATTCTGCTCGAGTTTTAGGGAGGGAAATTTAGTCCTTGAAACTCCAAAGTCTTTTTTGGAAAAGACATTTTGAAGGAACATTTGTGTGAAATTGCAAAACATCCTATTCTACTTTAAGATCTTATTTTCTTATCTTTTATCAGTATCGGGGTCGCATTGTTATCTCCCCAAATCACCCATTCTTTGCCAAAATTTACCGTTAAGAGGATATAAATATAAACTAAAAGATAGTCCAAATACCAATACTATAAGCGCAAATCAAAATTTATTTTGGTATGTAAGCCAAGAAATATTACCCATTAATTAGTGTATACAAACTACATCCCGTCCCAATCCCGTCCCAACCCCCCCGACCCCCGACCCCCCCCCCCCCCCCCCCACCCCCAAAATGAAAATTTCAACATTATAAACCAGAAAAAAAATATCATCTGAAAAAATTTGATACCGGTAACCTGCATTACGGTAGAATTCTTTTTTGAAATCATTTTTTAATTTTCTAATAGGCCTACATGTACAAGAATGTACATGTTCATCGTATCTTCAGCTCAAAATCCGTATTTGGAAATCCAATAGCATAAAAAAAATTGTACAAGATATTTAAAAAATAATACAAATTCCGAGCACATATTTTGCATTGATTGTAGCAAAGCGGAGCTCAGGTGGTGTATTATAGCGATTATTGCTACTGCGCGTCCAACCAACCATGCTACACTACACTCCGTCTCCTATCACTGACAACGATTACAAATATCCCATTGACTACAGCTGAGTCACACAGTCATAACTACAGCCACTGTCCTGCAAATTCGTTATGCGGCACTGATTTCGGCTCTTCAATTTTAATGGGCAAATTAATGCAGAAATGGGCCAACCCCTCTGCAATATTTATTTGGCTTTAGCCGAGGTCACTTGCCTCTCCCATGCATTTGTGTGTGTCAGGATAATTAGCATAAAGTGTAAACAAACGTGATCATCTGCCTATTAATGCAATTATTATAAATGAATTTACTGGCATCGTTCAGAATATGGAGACATGGGGCCACTTTTGTGGCATTGTTTAGTGCAAAAATGTGCTTAGCTCGGAATTTATTTGCTTTATATTGCAAAAATGGGTTGCCAGCGATGTGTATTTACAAATTTTGCTAGTGTTTCTATAAATACAATTTGACATACAATTTTGGTTGGTAATCCATTGTACAAAGCAAATAAATTCTGTGCTGAGCACAATAGCGCCATGAAATTGCCGCTGTTTAGCCAACTTTTGTCATAAAAAACAGAATTGAATCCAAGGTGGAATTGAAGTCAATACAAAGCAAATATCTTTCACCGACTTTCCCCTAAGTCATTGCGCAACAGACAACCGATGTAGACCATGAACTGACTGACAGAAGAAATTATCAGGTGGTTTATGGAATGCACCGCAAAGACAAAACGTCCAAAGGCTGTGACTGATGAGTAAATGAAGATGAGTCATTATTAGTTATGGACAGGAAGGGCAAAAGTTCCCAGTCTTGTCTGGTACTGAGGTGGAGAACAAAGTGGACTGTGTCATCCTCGACCCCACCTTGGTCCCACAAATGTCAAACAGGCTTGACCATGGATCCCCACCCAAATATGACCGACTTGTGAAAGTTCACAACCTCATGCTTGAGAAATCAGTTTCTTATCTCAGGTCAGAAATGACAAATCCTGTTCGCACTGGATTTCTTCTTGGTAAAACTCACAGAGCTGATGGGTACTTGAGAATATTATGTCTAGTGTGAACAGTGCAAGAGACTTTTCCGTCAGGTAGGCCTACTTTCTCCAAATCTAATGGTTATTTTTTTCTGCCCAACCTCTAAATATGGGATAATAGAAAAATTATTGTCACTATGAGCAACTAACTATGGAAATTGGGCACAAACCATTGTCTTAAAACAATGGTGTGTGCCTAATTTCCATTGTTACAATGTAGTTGCTTATAGTGTGTGTTGTTACTTTTCCTAGAATTTGCACATCATGCAATGCTATAAGAAAAGTTAGGTTCTCTGGTAGAGCATCTGCCCACTGCACCAGAGGTCTTGGGTTCAAATCCCAAAGAGGACCAGAAGATTGTTTTCTCAACTTCAGCTTGGTTGTTTCATTTCTATGGCGATGAGGTGCCAGCATACCGAAATAGTGTTTGTTACAAATATAAATGATGAACACATGCATGTCAATGATAGTGAAATTTAGGGAAAATACACAAGGGGTTTCAGAATATTGTGTTATGATTATGACTACAGACTGGTTGTAACGATCGCGCAGGGATTTCATAATAGGTCTGTTGTGAGAACATCTGGAAACCAATGTTGCAAAGAAATATTCACTGCAATTGTGTTTTTGGGGCTGATGTTCACCAAGGGGTTTGAAAGGAGGGCTCTGGGACTTATTTTATCAACATCTAAAAACTGTACGCTATCTCAGAAAAAAACATGATTGGTTTTCCTGCTTGGGTGTACGATAAAGTGACATTTAATTTGAACCATGGTTGGGCCTGGCACAGCTTACACTATGGCGAAGGGGAAAACATGTCTTCTTATTGTGGGGGAAACAGAGCCGAGGTGCGAAACGGCTTCTGTGAGAAATTGTATATGCATTTTTAATGCCATTTCCATGATTGAAAATCCCGACTCTAATCGCCTCCCTGTGGGATCAAGTTAATGCTGGACTCCTCCGCTCATTAGGGGGATAAGGGGAGGGGGAGAATGCTTGCTTGCTGTTTGAGACCTAGCGTAATCACTTTGGGTGTCTTGGCAATGCTGAAAGACTCCTTCACACCTTCGCACAATGGACGAGAAGGTCATTTCAGAAGGAGAAGGGAGTTCGGTTTAGGGGGGTGGGGGGGAGGTGAAAGGGAGAAAGAGTGAGGCTAACACTTTGGCTGTGGTGTCCCCTGACTGCATTTTGATTAGGGCTTTTTATGCTAAGGAAGGCGTGACAATTAACACCAGGGAGTCCTGACTGTGGCACGGGTAATATCCATTTGCGGAGATCAATTATGTGTGCAATGAACACGGATTGTGCACTGTGGATAAGATGCTTGTGCTCACAAATCCTACACCAATGTAATAGGGACTTACGAGCCAAAGGTTAAAAACGGTGTAAATCTGTACACCAAGATCTTGATTTATAACTCTTTAAAATCAAAAGTTCTACTCAAACTAAAAATCCATTTCCACCATAAGTATAACAAATTTATTAAAATTCTGCTTAACTCAAGATTCAGAGCTTTTTCTTTGAGACCCTACAGTAACTTAACAAGCATTGTCAAATCGTACTGCTTTGCATATAAATTTTAAAAATGTATGATGAAAACACTAATAACATTTTAGCGCAATAGATAGAAAACATAATAGAAATTTAACTTGTTTCAGAATTTATAAATGAAAAGACTAAAATAAAAAAGATTAATCACTTAAATATTTGACAAAAGACAAAAATAAAACTGTACAATGTACAAAAAACTAAAAATTAAAAAATGATCATCCTTATTGTATTGCGTGCACTCTCTTCAAAACAGAAGCGGCCTCTTATATTGAATGCCCAGAAGCAGTTAACGTAAGTACCAACGCAAACAGTATTTGACAATTTCTCTCCGAAATCAGGAAGGAAACTGTCAGTATCACGCTCATTTCCCGGTATTACTACTGCAGACTTGCCTCCCAGGCAGATAGATAGAGCGAACGTCGGAAACGGCGTACACACAGAGAGGACGTACTAACTAGCAAGCCGTGATATCCTGTACAACTTAAGCGTGTCATTTAGGCACTTCAGCCACTCAATCAGTTGACATCTGCCGATTCCCGTTTTATACCATTAGATCAAAATTGGTCGTAATTCTCCGAGCCAACCCAAGTGAGGTGTGAAATAAACTGGAGGATCCTGTTTTACTTTACGACCCGATTTATGCTAATTGTTTTTGATTTCTATTAAGGCTAATCGACTCGTAGTGGTGGAAGGAAAAAGGAAATTGGGATGCTTCTGGCAGCGGACCCAGTCTCGTTTGGTGTGCCATTAACGGCAAGCTGCGATACTCCGCCATGTTTGTCTTCATTTGTCGCATCCAAGTGTGTGCGAGGAATAATGTTCGGTATAACCCGATGCTATTTATCCAATTGATGATTTATTGGGGTACTTAAAAGCGTGATGGCCCTGTTCCGGGCCGCGGTTACGCTGAATGGATTCAAGTACGACTCATCTCGGCTTTACGACATTAACATGGTGAACATATGGTGGTCCGCGGTACTGATAATGACAGGTCATCACAATGCTTCGTACAGCGCGATTTGATACCCGACTCATCACTGTTAATTTCAACAAACAATAACGATGCAGCGTTTATAATGAGCGAGGCAACTCGCAGGCGGGATGAAAAATGCGAACATTTGTCGAAGCGGAGTTGATAATTTGTTTGGATAAAATCAACAGAAGGGGGCAAAGGAACGATAATTCAGTGTTTGGACAACTGCCTGGAAACTCTCAGGCCTATATGGCTGAAACACTAGATTATGATTTAGTAGATACCGTAACACACCGAATGGTAATGACACAAATGAAATTAAAAATGCATTATTTATTGTGTAGGAGGGTTAAAAATTAAATAAATCTTTAGGTCCCTCCATTAAAACAAAAAAGCTCTGTTAAAAACAAAATAAATAAAAACACATGGCATATGTTGACATTTCTCCCAAAAAACCTTTTAATTCTAAAACTATAGATTTTCTCAATCCCCTCCCCTCCCCCTCCCCACCTACCCCTGTCTCTCCCCATCTCATGATGTAGCATAAGTCCCAGTTTGAAAAATTTGCTGCAAATCTCTGTACAATCTAGCAGTGTCTTAAAGTGTACTGATGACCATAGGTGAGCTACATGTATACCGCACATGACAAGACACGACAATTGAAAAAGTCTATCAACACCAGCCTCTTAAAAAGTGGTTAAACCCTTTAAGTCTGAACAAACTACCCCATTGTTGGCCAACTGAACAACAAATTGAGATCAAGTTTATTTCGAAAGCAATGCAAGAGCGAAATATTTCTAACCAACTTTAGTGGTGTTCCCATTGGAATATTTTTGGTAAAACTCCCGTGGTTGTGCGGGAGAGTAACAATATTTAGTCCAATGGGGACTCACGGATAATTAGCGTCCCTGTAAAGTTACCGCGACTACGATGTAAAACTTACAGGGCGAGAGAGGCCGCGAAAACATTCCGCTCAGCCGCGGGAGTTTTACAGGGCCCTCGAAAAGTCCAATGGGAACAGTTTCGCCCTGTAAAATGAACACGACCCTGCAGTAAACTATGGGCCTGCACGGCAAAAGTTTACTGCACGGTCACGGTAGCTTTCCGCATGGGCACTGAAAGCAATTGCAAATGGGAACGCATGGGAAGATTACACGAAGGAATGTTACCGAAGGTCGCAGTAACTTTTCGCGAGGCAGCGGAAAAGATAGTCCAATGGGAACATGCCTTTTATTTGACACACTAAAGGTCATTTTGTACACACCTGAGATTGGGCACTTTTGGATGATAAAAAGCAAATTGGAATTATAAATCAGAATGTTTGAATTTTTGACATATTCAGCTCTTTCACATAGATATTGAATATCTTTTTGCAAGGAGTGACATCACCATGTCCCAACCCACACCATAAGAGTTTGAGATTATTTGCCCATTCTAGTTATGACGCAAGCAGTTCCACTCAATCACCGATGACAGTTCTTTAGCTTTATACATGTATGCTGATTGTCTTGTGTCCCACCTTTCAAATCCCTGCCCCAGATCGGCCGGTTTGAGGTTAGAAGCAGTCGGCCAAACTGCTAAAGGAAATGTGATTATTACGAACGTCTTACTCAGATTATGGGAAAGCTCAAAGTATTATCACACATAGACAATCTTGGCTGCTATGCCGCCACACATAACCATTAGGTTCATAGTGTTTAAAGAAACAAAATATAGTCAATTAAGCAAGTGCAAATGGTAATTGATACACAGACCAAGGAATTTTACTCATTGAAAAGCTGGAACGAACTTTAAGTATATAATACCCAATAGTGTTTTAAAAAAAAAAAAGGAAAATTTAATATTTTACTTGTTTTCAGTCATGAATCCAAAATACATTGTAGCCCTGTATTTAAAAAGAACTACTATGTAAGTTCCCTCGATAAACAATTTTCAGCTGAAAAACTGCTAGTTTTATAAGTGAAAAACGGTTCTTTAAACTACTACACTAAAGCGGGCCTCCCACTGTGCGATTTTTTCTACGAATTAGGTACGATTAGGTACAATTTGGTACGATTGTGTATAGAGTCTATAGACAGTCTCTGGTAGTCTCACCAAATCGTACCTAATCGTTGGAAATTCTTACAAAAATTGTACACCTCACGCAGGATCGTACAATTTTTTGAACAACAGAGCACAGCCCAGGCTAACAGACAATGCTAAAAGTGCCTTATTTTTGAAAATTTCGGAGCTTATGCACCAAATTAAATAGGTTTGGCAATTTGTTTATAGTTTGGTGTATCTGGTTTTTTATATCTTTTTTTTGTGGATAGATATACATTTACTTCCCCTTTAACATTGGTGACATATGTATCAAATAAATTGCTGACAAGTTGAATTTCTTCGTCATCCTACAGGGACGCCTTAACCATGTGGGCAGAATTACTGCCAAGCGTCCTGGAGTCTATGCACAAAATGTACGTATGATTCTGTAAAGTCGTCTGATACAATGTCTTTCTCTGCCCAGAATCAGATACCTTACGTGTACGCAAAGTAACTCAATTAGTGGACGTTTCTGAAATAGCATTTGGAAAAATTACGAAAAATTTAACAAAAAAGATCCACAGAGACTCAAAGTTTAATCAAATCTAGCGGAATGCAAAAACCAACCCAGCGATGTTATTCTAAAGCTGTTCTTTTACTGTCAAATGAATGGCAACTGGCAAGCAATATTATTACTGTGATCTAATATTTATAACTCAATTACATGCTTACCCTACATTGCAGCAACCAAGGTTTTTTTTTTGTCCACAAATTTATAAAAAAAGAAATCTATTGGGTTGTAGGAAAACACAATGGGAGAAATCCAGAGAGGGTATACAAAAACAGGACAAAGCCGTCAGTTTAGATAAACCAGCCAATGTTACTGAATACCGTCTTGTATCATGGCAAATTTTCTGGACTGCGACACGGGGTAAGAAACGGCGAAGAGAAGAAAAAAGAAATGTAAGAATAAGTGCAGAGAGCTGAGGACAGAAATGAAGTCCCTAAGGAGACGGATTAGCCGTACATGAAGGAGCGCAATAGACGGGCAAGACAATACCCCACAATGGCAGATGGAGAGAAGATTGTCCAAATTGGAGGGCAAAGAAAGGCGCAGGAAGAGTAAACACAACGAGCGAGCGAGAGCGGACGGACGGCCGCGGTCGAGGCTCATCCTCCTGCCCGAGTCAATTTCATCAGCGTCTATTTAGAAACGCTGCAGCCACATGCTCGGGCCCGGGCCTAATGGACTTTAAAAGGACAGACGGTCGCACGATGATGCCCAAACACAAAATCCAGTGCATTAGCGGTTGGAGGCAATGAGATATGTAGCTTGTCATATTACAGGCACTATTGGCTTGGCACTGACATCTCTCTATGCTAACACTACTGGCTCCGCAGCGTGAGTCAGTCAAGGTTGATGGTTCTTCAAGTCAAGCTAGGACACTACCGGTACCCGACTCCTCTCTATAGGACAATAGACTGTTATGGACACTAGGACAGTGAGTGGGCCATGCCCAAACAGAAGGTCTCTGCTATCAAGACTTAATCAGGCAGAAGAGAAGTTAAAATGTCCGTAATCAGCGATGTCAATTGACTGAGTGAGCCGGTATTAGTAGGCACTCAATGTCCGAAGTGCGTTCGCACTGCATGCTTGACAAGACTGAAGTGAACAATTGCAATACAAATTGAGCACCACTTTTCAAAAAGGTTACAACATTTTCATGTAATTTATCCTCCAAGGAAAAATTACTTTACTCCTCACTATCCCACCTCACTATCCCACCCCCCTCTCCCCCTCTCCCCCCCGCCCCCCCCTCCCTCCCCCCCCCCCCCCCCCCCCCATCCCCAAAGTTCGTTTATAGGATTACCCTGCTCAATCCAACCCCATGCTTTTTTGTGTGAAACAGGATTTTTATAAGGCATGTCAGGATTAGTTTTAAATGCTCAGGACTACCAAATTTTACATTTTTGATAAAGTTTTATTTGTTTTATTTTAAAAAATTCCACATTCATAAACAAGACTGTGATCTATAGGCTCATGCACTAAATTTTTGAATTTCAATTGTTTTTAAATGTATTCATTTTATTTTTAAGTTCACTTGGTTAAGTGAAAAGGTCACTGGAGCCACCTTTCCAAAGCCAAAGCCACAGATTACGCCAGTCACTTCAGAAAGCTCTTCCAAAGCTCAGACTCCCTGAGAAATGTCACACCTCAGTGGTAGCGCTTACAGAGATGGCAACCGGACTGTCACTATTCTGCCCACATTGTAACCCCAGGGACTCGACCGCCTCACACCAAGAAATCCCCTCGATCTAGTGTCCTCTTTGATTCCTCAACTGCTCCAATCCCCCCCCCCCCCCTTTTTTCCTTTCTTTTCTTTGCCGGTCTCAACATCTAAAGCCTGGCAGACATTAAGCAAATCGCTATACAATCAAACCAAGAGGTGCCCTGTACTTTAGAGTCTTTCACATTCATAGGATTTGTTCGGTCAGACCGCGACTGCTCCGTGACCCAGTGTCTACATGTACGTACCGTGGTTACAATCGGGTGTAAGGCTTTTCTACCCCCTTCACTTCTTCAATCTAATATCCATTTTAAAATTTCATTTCCGGAAAACATTCTTCTCCAGAGTGCAGCGTCCTTTCAAGTCCTTTTATTCCCCGCGGCATTGATCCGTGAAAAAAGTTGGCTACCTTTGTTGTGAGAGTACACACTTACGACTTAATTATGGCGTCTACAAGGGGGAGACATACAGTATGACATAAGATGCAATAGTACAATGATGACATCATGTAAGAGAGGACAGCCAAATCCTACCACATGGATCTGCTTTACTGATGTCTATTTAACTCCGTGAACCCTTCCTCTGAAAATTTTTCTACAGAATAAATCAGCTAGTAGGCCTACATTATTACATGAATGCCATGGAAAAGCATTGTGTGTTTTGAAAAGGTTATTTAGGGGAAAATGATACCTGCATTTTTTTTTAATAAAAAAAATATTAAACAACTTGCACAGGGCCCAACAGAAATTGATCTTATTTAACCCATAGCCTACCAATCACCGCAAATTATAGGGTAAAATTATGGATTAACTTTCGATCACCCATGCAGAGAAAAAAAGTTTGGGAGAATTCACAGATAATTTGACTTCATGTCATTAATTAGAAGAAAAAAAATACAAATTTTTATGTTAACTTGCTGGCTCCTTTTAAACTGTGTTTTCATCACAATTGCAGGCATACTGTCCAATCCGCATAAAATTTATGTTAATTCGAGAAAAAATCTAACACATGTTGCAACTCTCTTGTCAAACCAAACCCTGACATTATTTATCCCCCACAACAAAACAAGAAGCCCAACAGTAACTCAAATGACCCTTGCATGTTGCAGAGGAGGGCAAGGGTCGTTAAAGGACCTTTCAGAACATCAGCCAGCTCCTAGAAGATTGATTCTTAGAGATATATGATGCTGATTTATTTTGGTCACATGATGAGTTTTCCAGATGGGCAGGTCATTTAGTGTTATTGCTGAGAAACTTAAGGTAAGGTCGAAGGTCACATGGCAAGCAATGAAATTTAACAATGTAATGAGTATTTAATAAATTCATCCTTGAGACCATTTTATTCTTTGGGTTGCATACAAATTTTGAAAAACAGGAAATGTGGACTATTTAAAACCGTAGAAATCATAAATCAACTCTGTTTGTTTTTGGGACCGGTTCAATTTTCCCACAATCCATGATTTTCATCAAATTTAGCAGAACAAGATTTATTCTTATTGCAAGTTGAACAAATGCCTTAAAGTTCACTGCATTATCTACATGTACAATAACCCCAAATCTTCCTTAACAAGTTATTTCAGAAAACCCTACAAGTGATTAGAGCAATGGCAACAAATACCCTCTTGAGTTAGGTGGTATCTTCTTGAAGAAAGTAGTACTTGAAGATTTTTTGTTTAAAGAGTGTTCTGCATGATTATTTCTAGAGGCATAGGCAACCGAAAAAAAACTTCTTTTTTTTTGCCCAAATAGATAGAAACTTAAACTTCACAATTTGAAAGAAACGGAAAGCATCACAAATTACGTGTACAGTAGTTGAATGACACAGATACATAAATAATCTCCAGTGTCAATAATCAATATAAATGAATAATAAATATTTACATGTACAGGAACAGCAACTGCTGGCAACAAAGACTCGGCCTATTATGTGCAGAATGTCAACGAGTGACTGTCGCTACAAAAATCAAATTATCATTCAACCAACCCCTTATAAAATAGCTCCCCAAAATAAATGTATGAGTGTTAGTATCACATTACCAATTAAATATTCAGGGTGCAATTAGCTTTCTGATGCAAATGACCCGAGAAAGTCGGCCGATCTTGCCGCAGCAAAGCGCTGGGTGTAGAGCAAGGCAATTTCATGGAGATTGCCAATGAACCAATTCAATTAGGTAAGAAATGGAAGGGAGGTTTACACTCCATCAGCCAAAGATTCATAAATAATGCATGAGGCATCAACTGCAGTAGCCAATGAAAATTACCTCATCTGACCTCCGGTGACCTCAGAGGTCATGCTCAGGACTGCCAACCACAAATTAGGCTATTGGACATGAATATTTTAACAACACTTTTTCAATAAACTACAAAGTGATGCTATTAACAGTTCAGATGATTGTTTGAACATAAATGTTTAATCATACCCACAGGCCTATCAATAAAGTGGCATCTAATTAATTTGGATTAATTTGTAAAACAATTTATTTGACAACACCGTTGTCTTTTCTAACCTACAAACTCTCAAAATATCATTTTAAGATTCCTAATGAAGCTTAAAAATGATATATTTTTTCCTAATGTAATAGACTTGAATGTTATAATGTTTGTGGGTATTTCTATAAATTAGCCTGGGTCCAATGTTGGTTTCTTCCGTTACATTTTACATCTTGTTTTCGTAAATTCAGGACACATTCTTTAAATACTTTCCATCTCAAAGAGTACATAAAGTACAATTCATACAAAATGGTTTAAAAGCCATTTTAATGATTTTTGTACGAAAAATAACACATATCAGGTGTAACGGGGGACACTAAATGTCACACTTTTGGACCCCTAATTTATAGAAAGACCCATGTACCAGATTCCGTTCGCTTCTGTGCCCCAATCTGAGAGAAGGCCCTATGAACTGCCACTAGGAGATGGGGTAACTTGATCCATCCCTCAAAGAGTGCACATCAAAACTGATGACCTTAGCAGAAAGCACGTCAAACATTTGGCCAATTCTGACCATACTATGACACACAACCTGTGCCTACCAACCACCAGAGATGTGTATGTAAGTTCCTGGTATTATTTGGGCGATGTTTACCCTCAGCTGTGTCAACTGAAAGTCTTGACAGCCTTTAGAAGGTTAGGTTTCTTTTCGTCATATAAAGGATTCTTTTCTCCCACAGAAAAAGCCAAACCACTGCTCTGTTGGTATTGAAGTGGGAAAGTTCTGCAGACTGGTGAATAAAAGTGCAGTGAGATGAGGTACATGTATTCTGAAACCTAAGTGTTTGCATGACAAACTACACGTGTCTTATAGGATTTTTTTTGTACGTTCATTTGTATTTCAGACAGGGCACACACTTTAGGCATAATTATTTACTCAAAATCCATTTTCAACATGAATATGTCAGTCCGGCATTTCAGGTGAGCATGCGCATGCGTTTTTAGGTCAAAGGTTATTTGGAAAAAAACATGTATGTTATGGCAAGACCGGTAACCAACACTTTAAAAGTCAACGTTTCTCTGGACTAAAAACAACTAAACCCAAATTGTCCTTGATTTTTTAAATCAGTACTGTGGAACATCGGTAAAAATGAAGGAAAAAAGTATTTTTGGAACTTGATTGGTCCCCTTAATTCACTTTGTGCACAAAAAAAATGGCATGTTATTCTCAAATAAGAATCTGCAAAGCAATGCGCATGGGGAAAAATTGAAATGCCAAACTGTAAACTAACTTATTCAAGTCTGACATTTCAAGTTATTCGACTGAGCTTCTGTCCTGGTTATTACTTAGAGCCAAAACCAACCAAAGTGAAGTATTTATTTTGCAAGTGCAACAGGGGCGGATCCAGGAATTTTTCCAGGGGGGAGTTTTGGCCCGTCAGATTTTGTTATATATATATATACATATATAAAGTACATGGACATCTTTTTCTTGCGTAAAAATGGACCTATAATATTAACAATAACATACTTTGACAAGATTTTCCATTTTTGTAAAAATTTATTTGTCAATTTATTTATTAAAATATATATATATATTTTTTTTTTGTAAGAGCAGGGGGCGGGGGGGGGTTTGACCCCCAAAACTCCCCCCCTGGATCCGCGCCTGTGCAATCATACAAAGTCTATATGGGATGCAAAATATGATCTTTGCTGGTTAAGAAACAGCTTATAAAGCAAAGAAGAAGGGGGAAAAAACCACCCAGTTTAAAACTGTTAATGCAATCAAGCTAAGCCCAAATCATGTAAAAGCAATCTGATGGGATGTTTTAAGGCTTAAGCCTATCAAATTTAGTTTGATGACACTTGGTTCAACGACCCCTGGGGGAAATTAGGTTAGGGTTATGCTTAGGTTACTTCAAAAAACTCCTGGGAGATCAGTGTTGTCACTTTATAAGCAGGTTGTTATGACCTGTAACTGGGGTAGATTTTAATGTGATTTGCAAAGTGTAAAAGTCTATTTTATGGAGAAACCTTATGTATGAAATGCGAGGATGAATGTCTGTGAAGGGTCAAACAGCATGTGGTATTTCCAATCAAACTTGAAGCCATTAGCCCGATCTGTTTTGTACTTTTTTCTCCATAACACTCCCCGACCCAATGTAAGCCGTAACCTAGTGCATACTAGTCTAGAAAATGTCTCTAAGAAAATACTCTAGCATATCAGAATAAATAATAGACAAACACTCATGTCACATACAGACAAGATTAATATTTATGCAATGTTATCCTGAATGAATACGCCGATGACAGTTTTATCCTGCCAAGAAAACAGAAAAAATTGTGGACTTACCGATCGATGATGACTGGATCAGATGGAGTTTCATTCCGATTTCCACAACTCTTTTTGTCACAGCAACGACTACAAAAACAAAAACAAGTACCTTTCATTAAAAATCATTCTTTATATTTAATGTGATTAATGAAATTGTTGATGAATGAAATTAATTACAAACCAACTGAAAAGAACACAAACATAATTGTTTTGGTAGGGTCAAAACTTGGCATTATCTTTCTATTTCTGTTACCGAGTTAACGTATAATTATTTGACACACCGTTTCTTTGCAAACTTAAAATTGGTAGATTTGTTTACATCTGTTTGTAACCCCCCCTTGCAACTTCCATTCACGCAAAAAAACTACATGTACGATACAATATAGAGTGTCCTAAAATAAAGAACAATTAGATTTATGAATTTTAAAACATGATCAAAGTTACATGGAACTCAGAGTCAACATATCAGTTTTATAAATGTTCCAAAAATCTATTTTAGTCTGCCAAATTTGGCCTAGAGGTCCTATCAGCAATGAATACACAATCAAGTACGATTGTAAAAGGTCTTTGTGTGTCACAAATTTCTTTGCCGGTTTTAATGCGGTTTATACTCGGCAGATTAGGTTCTTGTGTTTTTCAAAAGCACGTCCTTAAGCCTCTTAATCGCGATTGAGTCTCGAGGCGAGAAACAGCATCCCGGAATTAGTACGTATAGTTCGCTCGGCTTCGGCAAATGACAAAATGGATATTATATTGCCATATGAACAATCACTAATAAAATATGATAGGCAAGCTTAAAGCTATCATCGTGATGTGGAGATTTTTATCCGTGTTAAGCTGCGCTGGGCTAGAGTGACGTGCTGCCATCACTACTGAGGAGTGATTTGCATCTACAAGAGACACTGATGACACAAATTGAGCGTAATAAGCCACGTCCAACACTCTTCTGTTCCCCCTTGTGCTATGGAGGGCAAATCAATTGAAAACTCTGGCTTAATTTTATTTTCAGCTCCATCATGGAACAAAGAATGACCATTTTTAATAGGATCTCAACTATCAACCTTGAAATTACATGTACTGGTACCTGAAAAGATGTAAATAACTTAAGTACATTTTCTTGATATGATCTGTAATCTTTTAAACATATTCTGTTTTGTATCAGTATTTTTGAGGGGCGGAGGAGGGAGGAAAACGGAGGATAATTTTGTTTGGGAGTTTTTCAACTTTTTAAGTAAATATTTCAGCCAAGACAAAAAAAATTAACAAAGTTTGTACAAAAGATTTATGTCAACTAACCCAGATTTTTACTCTCCTGAAAATGTTATTCAAATTTTGTAAGCAGAATTTATTTTGTTTCCTTGGACTCCTAGAATGGAAATGTTTTTATAATCCACATTGTATGAAGAGCACTCATAAATGTATTCATAAAAAAAATTCACAAGATTATTTCAAAACAAAAACAGAGAGCGCTTTATAAAGTTAAACTGGTTTAATATTGACTTCAAACAAAAACAACATTTTTGCAGGCAATATCTTGCAGCAAAACCATCCTCAGTGGAGCTTATGAAAAATGGAGAAAGCCAGCACTTTGACAAAGCAAATATGCATTGATGACTTAAAAAGCACTCCCCCAAACCAATCCAAATATACTGTGAGCTCACTTTGATAAGTTATCACCCCCAATTTTCTGTCAGACTGATATTCTAAGGAGATGGCTTGCTTTTTTTTCTGGTAAAGTTAAGTGTCAAACTCTTGTCACTGTGCACAAATAGAGCGTGAAGTGGGCCGTGCCTAGCCCGGCTGCATTATACAGAGTCGTCCTCCCCTAACGCTCTCCATTTCTCCGGTTTGTCGTTGCTCAGGTTAATCACCCAAAAGTTTGCACAGGCCCAACAAACAGCGACCATTCCCGCATCCGCTGGGACCGGCAAGAAAGGCGAGGAAAAAACCTCTTGTGGTGTCAGTGAAGCGGGGCCAGAACCCATGCTCTCACTCGCGGCCGAGACACCTCGGGACCATCTCTCTGGGGGCTGCTTCTGGGAACTCTCGTGGGAGCACGAGAGATGCGGCGTCATCTTGTACACTCCGCCCGCATTCTTCCATCAGACAAGCCAGAATGCATTCTCTAGTGGTTGCTCTGCTTGGTGCGCAGTGGAGGAGAGCCTCGACCAAAGCAACTACGGGGTCAAGTACAGTGCGAATGCGCACACCGCGCGGCACCGCGTGGCACCGCGCGACCGTGAATAATTCAGCGAGATCCGGGAAAAATGTGACGGACAATTGCAGCCCTTCACTCCACTCCATCCGCCCGCTTGCCCGCCCGCCCTGGTCCGAACACATGACAAAATCAAACAAATGGGTGCTTCACAGCCCTGTTTATGGATTCAATTACTCAGGTCCATATTCGGCCCTCACCAGTGTTCCTTTGAAACTTCTGGGGAGCCGGCTTGACTTGAGAGTGTGTCTGTGCTCATTTAAGATTCGCATAAATAAATAACAAATTAGAATCTTACCCCCATAAAATATACCATAAATCCAAAAGCAAAATAGGAGGCGCTTGTACTTTTGGAAGCTGTATCATCCTTTGGGTTCCAATCAATTAAAAGATTTAAATCTAATTACGACCATGCCCTTTTTCAGCCAAAGTATTCCTCTCCTTTCAAACGTGCACTCTTACGGGTGCAATGGTATAATGGGACTACTTATAGTCACTTATAGCGTGCTTTAACAATAAACTCATAAAAGGCATTGCGCCGTCTCAATTATCTTATTGTGAAGATTCCATTACTGCAACATAATAGTTCTAATGTTAGCAATTTTGAAGAGGAGAGGGCACAATTCTATTTTGAGCAAGAATTTTTTTGTACAAATGTATTTCTTTAAAAAAGATGCAAAAAAGTGCAAAATGAGAAAAGTGCAAAGTGAAAAATACATTCATTTTCCATTTACTTCGAATTCACACCCAAATTAAAGTGCACCTTCCTGTTGTGTCCACCATAATTCAAAAAGGATAATTTATCAGTTCTTCCTAAGCTCCTTCGAAAAACGGAACAAGAAAAAAGTACCCACCTGCACATGATCTCGTGTGTCAAAAGAACCCGACACATTTCTGGATTTTTATCTTGTCCTTCATATATAATTGCCTGTGAATTGAACAACAAAAAGAGATAAATTTTAAATTGCAAATATGATACAGTCTGCAACATATATTGAAAAGACAAAATCAAATCAAATTACTATCAAATATCATACGGTTCATACCTGTACGGAATTAACAACTCAAGGTTTATTTTTTAATACGAGTGTGCACTTTCATTTGTTTAGCATTTATTTAAAGGCACAGGCTCGTCAATGGGCGCGTGAGGCCAAATTCGTGCCACGAAATATGCAGCTCCATGCCTTTGTTATGGAGCTGCGTATTTCGAGGCACGAATTTGGCCTCACTCGCGCATTGACGAGCCTCTGCCTTTAATACAAGTCCATGCACGGATTTTAAAGGTTTTACCAAGACAAGTTTGACTGAGAATAAATTATTTGAAACAGACAGACTGTCATGCTTACATACAATTTCTTTTTAAATCGTTCTGGTTTTTAAATTTGACAATTAAAAGTTGACATTTGCTCATGTCTAAAAACTAATTTACAGGGAAAATCACCAATTCATAGCTTCTCGCACATACATCATGTAAACTCAGATTACATTCAAACCCACAAAACCTCTTTTTTCATTGTTCATCAATCATTGAAAGGTTAAAAGACAGAAGTGCATGTAGTTTTGAGATATGTATGCCTGAATTTCTTTATCTTATAAATATTCAAAGAGGACTTATACAAAAGCTCATACTGGCACAAGACAAGCTCTTTGTTGCAAGTCTGAGATGAGACCCTATTCTTGTTAAAAACATGAGATGCAGTATTTTATCAGATAAATAATGGATAATGGGACAAATTCACCGCAGCTTCGGGCCCGAGATTTGACAAAGATTAATGATTCCTGAACAACAAATGCGGAATAATCAGGTCGTGTATAAAATGAAGGAAAATTTGGGCAATAATTTAAAATCTTAAGTACACACAGTGAGATACAACCAAAATCACTACATGAAGCCAAATTTGCCGAGCAATTTCTACAAATCAGCTAAACTTGCTGAACAACAATTTTCTGCAAAACAGATTTGCAAAACTGGGCCTAGGTCAGGTGACATCGTCAAAAATCTTCCAGTATAATAGGGACAAGAGCCAAGGATCAGTCAGATCCATCAGACCTTAATCTGTCAATGATGTGCACTCTACCATGTGTGCAGTACAGAAACCAGACCATGACGTCATCTGAACTATGCTTATTGAACACACACAGATGTGAGAAGTCACACTGGGTTTTGTTCAATACAACCCGACATTTAGGCCTACTACGCAAATTAATCCATAACATCATATGGACCAATGCAATCATTTCCTTATTTCTTCCTAAAATTTCTATTTTGTTAAACCTATTTCTTCATCAACTATACCTGCAGCCGATTTCAAGAATCCTTAATACACACTGCGTAAGCCCGCTTGCGCAACTTTTTATTGCGTAAGCTGCGCAACTTTCCTGTTATAATTGGATTTCCCAAACTCATGGACATTTGTCCACATTTGTATCGAATAGATTTTTAAGGTCTAAGATTTTAGAAGTTCTATCATTTTGTCCTTAAAATGGCTTAAAATCAACCATCAGTGCAACCATCAGATTTAATGGAAAACTTGAATTTATACAAAACTCCTTATGCTCATGCAACTTTAGCTTTGATTTGAAAGCGTAGAAGAGTCAAGCCATGTAACCAATCTATTTAAAAGGTTTCTCGTTATTCTCAGAGAAAGAGAAGTTGCACAGTTTCCAAAACTGGTTAGGGCAAGGACGGAAAAAAACACACCTCGTCTTCAAAAAGAAGATCTACAAAGATATGATAAACGAACGCAATCTTTGGATAGTCCTGAGATTGCAAATGAGGCTCTATGGCCGAGCATTTTGAAATAATGTATTCATGGGACTACGCACAGTGGAGCTCTCAGAACAAGCTTTGAGCAAATCATGCATTTTCATGCGTATTCATTTTAACTGCTTTCAAACAATTTAATTTGCTTTCTGTATTTAACAGTCATCGAAGTCAAAATGCCTGCAACAATTTGGATTGTACTGACGAGTGGCGAACTGAAATTATGTTGAACTTAGCTTTCCCTAATACATAGGCCTATTTGTTTTTTCCATTCTAATATTTTCCTCTGGGTAATAAATTTGAAACGATGGGGAAAAAAGAAGAAAATGAAACGGTTAGTTATTTTAAAACTACATGTTGTGGCATTTTTCACTTTTGCCACATAGCCAGGTTTTGAATCCCAACAAGTAACAACATGCCTAGGCTGACCTGAGTACTTGGCAAATAAATTCCTAGGCTATGTTCTCTCTGGTGCTGGCAAACAGTAAATTGCATTGAATATTGCTGCAGAGCAAAGCTAAAATAGTAAAAACACGACATGACTGTTAATGTTATTTATTTCCTACAAAAAAAAACACCAATTGGTTCAGACCCGGTACACCTTCGCCAGTTCAGACTCCATGTACTAAGTCTATGGAGCATGACATAAACATTCGAAGTGTTTTCAAAGGAAAACTTGAAATTTTCTCACTGCTAAATTTATGTTTCCTCACTAAATTTACACTTTCTGGGGCATTATCATGTCATATTACTTAGGAGGAGGAATTAGTGGTGAATGTGTAGAACCAAATATACAAAACACAACATATAACAGTGTTACAGTAACAGTGTTTTCTTAGAAAATCTTAATTTTGTTCACTCCTAAATTTGGGGTTTCAATCAAACCTGTACCATTTGTAAAACTTCCTCCTGACCTGATGCTTGGTAGGCCTAAGTCATTTTAGGGGAAGTAATGGTCAACTCCTCCTCAATTCTTACACAAGAGACAGGCTTGGGGTACCTGGCTATAACTTCAGCGAGCATGGCGAGGTCAAAGACAAGTGTGTGCAAGCGATGATAGGCCTACGTACACAATTCAGTCAATATCCATACAGCATACACGCACGCAGAACGCAAAAACGAAAATGTCCACTTCACTTCACTATGGAAAGGTAGGCTGGTATTTAGCCCGCGTTGTCAAATAGTAGGATATTTTCATCTTGGCGTTGAAACTCCATAAGTATGAAGTTACTGACAAAGTTACCAGTGCGACATTTTGGTTTTCTGAAGGAAAACAAAGTCGTTTTTCGCGTTTCTTCTCTACACAAACACAACCACGAGTGGAAGCCGCCATCTTGTTTCTGTAGCTTATAAGAAATCGCTGCCGATTGGACACCATGAAGTTCAACTGTGACATCATTAATCTGATTAAAATAATCTTACAACACTGAATCTTGACTGAATAGTAAACAAAAAAAAGCGAATGCACGTGTTAACAAAAGCAAAAAATCTGAAAATAATTTTGGACACTATCCGTCGGAAAATAATGCAAAACTTTCGGCCAATGAAGTAGCGCGTTACTCGTGAGCATATGTTTCTGACGTCACGTAATGATTTATTCAACCAATGAATGGCCTTAGTTGCCCACGACATAAGCTGATCATTGGTCGAACCAGATTTGTATTTACATGTACACGTATATTGCGTCCGGTCGGTGTGCACCTGATGTTCGGTCGATTATTTAATTGCTATTTCCGAACCGTGTTTTAGAGGAACAGGGTAACAAAACACGCACAAAACACTATTTATCTCAACTCACAATGCATCGGAAACCCAAATCCAAATCTTCACAGAGCAACCATTATTCACGGTGCGTCCAACCATGGACTCAGAGTTGAATGCGCAAAGTATTCTTTATATTGTCAAGCCATTGACCGGCAAATGTTGCCCAAAAAAGACATTTAATAACTGTCTTTTAAAGGTAAACAACATGGTTTCTATCGGCAACGCGTTCCTTGTAAGTGCGGTGTTGGAAAGAAAAGGTTTTGTGGAGAAACTTGAGGAGAAGGGTTTGTTTTCGTTTGGTTGCGTTTTTGTCCATGGAAAGCGTGCGTGAGTCTGGCGCGTGCGGATAATAATGTTACTTGGGAAATTGAGATGCGGATGAAAAGCATTCATCGTCCCGGAAAAGATAATCAAATCCCCTTTGAAAGAAATAGGCACTGTATCACTTTTTAATGAAGCTGCTACTGTTCCGTTTCATTTTAAATAAATCATGAGTATTTTGTCTGGACGGGACAAAATATAAATGCAAGGTAAATCCGCACTCGGAAATATTTTCCAACGATGTCAACGAACCTTGTTTTCAATACAAGGATTTATCTAGTACAAGAAAGTCCGAGTGATACAAAGCAGATCGATTGTGGTAGCACGTGAATAAACTTGTTCATTTTATTGTGTGATGAAATGTTAAATTTGTTACGGTTTTGATGCTGTGTGATGTGACGTCATTGAAACAAATAGGCAAATCAACCGATTAAACTGTCGCAAACTACCATCGCATGCAGATCAAGGAAACCTCTTTGGAATAAGCGGATATGGCCTTGGCAGACTGTTGCGTTTTAACTACTGCACAATCTCTCGATAAACGAGGACGGTCGACCGCAAAATTCTCCCTAAGCGACCGGGCGCCTCGTGCCGTGTCCCCGCGGACAATTCGCCTGATCGCGCTGGGTATAATTACCGTACGACAACACGGTGTGTGCGCAGCGTGTGTGGGGATTTGGACGGCTCAACGCACTGTGTAGCTTCGCCAAAGGTCCCGTATAATGACGTAACACGTGCGATTGGTCTCCCAAGATTCGTTAACTGGTTTACCGGCCAATTTATCGTTGAATTGGACCCCAGAGGAGCCTGGGTACCGATCTCTCGAGTATTGATATTAGCACGCGCATCTCGCCAAGTAATTGGTGCGATGTGCGGACTTCGCGCCAAATTGAAAAAGCCATCTGCGGAGCATGAACCGAAATGTAGCTGAAGGAAAAACAACGGATGAAAACGCATCGAAACACATAGTGCTGTGGTTGATTGAGACAAGATAGACATGTTGTATTTACATTTGTGGAATACTTGACAGAACGCGGGGACATTGATAAGCGAATATTCTCATTTTGCAAGTGTCATTGACTCGCGATCGCACATCGTAGACCAATAATGAACATGCAGAAGGGATGAAGTCAAGGCCGCTCTTTGAAGCAAGGGTTTTCAAAGAAGGTAACTAAAGAATGATTTATTTTAAAGCGTGTGAATTGAAATGGCATTGTCAGATTCTTTGTGCCGCTTATATTGAAGTGTCTTTCAAATCCATAATTCCGAGTTCTTTGTTCGAATTTCGAAACACTGTGCCGAAACTGCATGGCACTTTGCTGCGCGCGTGAGATATACCTGGATATTTGCAAGAATCGAGGTAATATTTTTGCCTCTATATAGTTTCTTGAGAGAGTGTTTTCGCCAGTTTTAAAAGCGATGAATAAGCAAGTTTGTAGTGAGAGTAGGGGGCCGGGGGTACGGGTAACGTCACAGGCCACATGGTCATTTGTGACAAAAAAACTTGAAGGCGCAATATGCATGCGCGCTTGGTTTTGCTGCCGGATAACTTGGATTTATAATTTTTGCTCTCTTGACTTGTCGCTAATTTTGAATTTCTTACTTTCAACGTTTTTTGCCGCATCTCCCCATGCACAACAAACTGTCACGGGTACTGATGACCCAACCCAATAAAAGGTCACGTTGATAAGTCTGCGCGTGCGTAGCTACGAACTTGCTTATTGGCGGATATTGACCAAAAGGCTGCAATGTACATTGTAGCGTGGCAGCTTCATTATAAGACAGAAATTCAAATAAAACCTTGTGATTTGTTGGCGACTGAGCGACATCACTTTGGGAACTTCGCGGAATATTATTACCAGCGCATCGGCAAGAACTTGCCCTGGCGGAGTGTCAAAGAATGATGTGGAACTCATGTACAAAACTGTGACATTTTCGTGGAAATTTGCCGCCCTCGGTAAAAGTTTAAAGCAAATGCAGATAGGCCTACATTTTGTTCCTGCAAACTGGTCCTGGAATTAAAACCAAATAACGGCTAACAATAACATTTTATACTCCGAACACAATGGGAAATAAAACAAGAACTTGGGATAATCCTACGATTTTCCTTGCTGCAACAACTGATGCCAATCATGCCACGAAGAGCCCACTCAACACAATTCCGTTTCGTCTTCTCTACAACCCTTCAGGACTTGAGTGGATTAAATCCCGTCCATTGAAAAACTCAAGTAGGTCGAGTTGTCCGTCTAATTATGTATCAATTAGGACAACAAAACCTTTCAAGTGTTGAACAAGCCATCACATAATTGATGGAAATAATGGACCATGAATTTAGTGGTTCTGACTGAAAAGTTTAAAGTGGAACACGGACGGGAGACCCGGCCGAATAACTTCTACAATATTGACGGCCTACAGGATTCATGAAAATTCTCGTCTTCTCGTACAAAAATGCGCCAAAATAAAACATCACTTTGGGCACAAATTTGCACTTTTCACGCACAAATAAAATGTGCTATTGTTCCCTTTTAGCAAACCGCATTTATACTGCATGCCTTGTTACTTCCAACATCCTACGTGCATCTTCGAAGTTTAGACCAAAACAAACCCTCAAAATTCGGAGACAGGTGTACAAATATCAT
The DNA here is from genome assembly GCA_037783545.1 of Henricia sp. BOLD:AAB3569. NCBI lineage: Eukaryota > Metazoa > Echinodermata > Asteroidea > Spinulosida > Echinasteridae > Henricia > Henricia sp. BOLD:AAB3569. Next base: position 1,034,249 of record JBBELK010000454.1, on the reverse strand, counting down.
TCACCAATTTCACATAAACGCACATGCACCATTCATTCTTGAACACATATAATTCAGTAGCACAAATTATCGTAATTTGTATCGTTGATGGCAATGCCGTGTTATAGCATACAAGTCACATCCAACATGTCATAAAATTCCACAAACGACAACAATTTTTGCACAGAATGAAGTAAATGCACATTGCAACTTTAGCATGAATTTGCAAATCGCATGCATGGCAACTTTACCACATGTTTCTCTCCTGATAAAAAAAAACCTGATTTTGGCAAAATGGGGCGACGGCAAGATGCCAAAAATACATGACGTCATTTGCCACTGAACGGCATCAGGCGTAACTGTTGATTTGGCACAAATTTGTCCCGCCAAAGGTCAGGATTTTATGCAATCAACGACCGCTCATACAAAATGGCGACGATGTACTTTGTCAGAAAAAGGGGTGAACGTATATATGGATTATCTTTTTTCGTCAAATGTTGGTATAAGTTTTATGCTATCTTATAACCATAATGTACGCTTGTCTTTAATACGTAAATGGTGAAGATCTTTTCCCATTTTTATTCATTTACCTAAACTAGTTAAGAACTGAACATTCAAACTTCAACCAACCATGCAGGGCAGAACTGTGCAAAACTGCGGTACCGGTAAAACGTTCACCGCAAACATTATAAAAAAGATGCATATCCCAATTTGTTTCTTAAGTATACAAACAAATAAAACCAAGCAAACTAACTAAATAACTGACCTGTTTTGTCATGGAATCGATGAGTCGAACATACAGATCCTGTTCTGTCCTAGCTCCTGATAAAATAGATCAGTTGAAAATCAATAATCGAACAATCGGTAATATACATTTTATAATCCCAATGCATTTGGGTTTAGTCCGCACACAACAGTGTTTTACACTATGATAAAGTGATATGTTTAAAACAAACTTATAAAAAATGCAGTAGGCTAGTACTAGACATGGCAACTATAAACTGGTTTTAATTTCAGGTTGTTCGGCGTTACTTTCCCGCCTTCCACCTCTGTGGCCCTGGTTCAAATCCCGTTCGGGTCAACATGTGGATTGAATTTTTGAGTCCTTGTTCGATCCTGTGGGGTTTCCCTCCCACCTCTAAAACTGTACATTTCCCCCATCTTCTCGCAAATAACAGTCAGTAATTGGCGGCGATGTTAAACGAAATAAATAAATAATTAAAGTAAAAATCTTAATCGACTCGCTCGACGGTTCTGGTTAAAGATGTAATTGTCCGACGGGGCTCACGGCATATTTCACATTATAAAAATCATACAAGAAAAATTGTATTAATGAAACCTTGACGTCTGCAAACGAAGAAAATTTACACTGTTCTTTAAAATGATTTAATGTGGAATCGGCTCCAAACGCAGACAACTACTTTAAAATCTTGTTGAAAGTGCTTGTAATGCTGAAGATGGAGTTACAACAAAAAATCAATGGACGTTATGTATGATACAAAAGTACATTGTCAATTGTGATATTAATAGCTTCGACTCCATTCAGACTTTTTGGTCACATTCACTGTTGCTTCACAAAATTGTGCAAGAAATCAATTGATTACCGTATAAAGTCAGGATTTGCGACAAACCCACCCCAGCAAATAATTGAAAATTTAATTGTTTTCAACCTTTGTACGGAAACGTCCAATCGACTAATGGAGCTTTAATCCCTGCATAATCAGCGTTAATGCGTCGCCTTCCACCATACATCAAGATATGATAACGCAGCCAGTCAAGCGACAACTCAAATCCAATCTTGCGGCCTCGCAACTCGCTTTTTGCTTTCGCTCACTCGGTGCATTTATTAAAATAAGCGTACCGCATTCTACATTATTTTATACGGGGTTAAAATTGGTGTTGATAGTGTTTTACCGTACGTGATGGGTCAGTCTCATGAACGTAGCGTGTGATGGGGTCGCTCACGCCGTGAGATGCGACGCTTAGCCCGGAGGCCATTCGGAAGATTTACGGTCAAGCGAGTGTTTTTTCCTGGAGCGCTAAAACGCAATGTCTCACCCCCAAATCGGAGAGTTTTTCATCGTATATAAAAACTACATTTACCGCTACTGAACACTACCCTGAATGCGGTAGTATTGACATTCTTCTAATCCTATTTTAGCAATGGCGGAACCCCCTTCGTTCGCAAATTGAATAACAGCCTCGCTGCAGTGGTCGCTGTGTGATTAGATTGTCAATAGCACTGCGTGGCATAAAATAGAGGTCGCGTGAAGAAAGAAAAATTCCAACAGGGTACAACCAGGGTACAACCACGTATTCCAGTTTTGAAATACACGTCTTGTCTTTAGGAATCAGTAATTAATTCAAAACGACGACAAAATCTATTTTCTGTGACCCTTCTAAAAATATCCATGCATAGAAATCCTTGATGACTTTTTAAGATTACGATACTGCAATTCGTATCGTGCCGTATCGAGTTTCAACGTAACACAGCAAGATTATTTCTGAAGTTCCTGTTTTTGTGAAAAAATTAATACCCTTATTTTAATACCTTTTATGTTTATGCTGATGGCAAGATAAACCATGAAACGTTAATATAGGCCCTAGATATAATTTGTAAAAATGTTTGGTCGGTTTACAGAAGTTATTAACTTTCGAATAATATTGTTTACAAAAATCCACTCACGTAAAGTTATTGAGCAAAACTTTTACGTCTTAAAAAGTTTCGTATTTTAAAAATATATTAAAAATATATATTCAAAACATGAGCGAAGACTATAAACTGTTGATACATTGACGTTCAATTGGAACATTTACAAATCGTATCCAATTTGGCGGGTTCAACTCGAGATTAAATTCACGCTTCTGAATCCGCCAAAATCAATACGATTTTTCACACGCCGAGGGAAAGTCAAAGTATAGTTTTGCCAGCTATGAATATACCAAGTATGAATATACCAACGTTTCAGGGATGTTATTAACTAAATCGATTAACTAAACAATTAATAAAGTAGTTGGTATGGCGGCTAATAAATAACCACCGGAATGAAATAACCAAACACGGAATAACAGAAAAAGAAAATCATAGTCCTCGTTATAGGATTCGAACCTGAGACATCTGTATATCAACTTAAAGTTAATCCATTCTCGCTATTATAAAAGAGCCAAACAATACATTTACTACATGTATTACCAACACATTCTGCTTATCTCAAAATGGGAGATTATTCTCTTAAGGTATCACTTTTGTGAATAATTAAAAAAACAATTAAATTTTAAATAAATAAAATGTATACACTTGAACCTAAAACCAGGCACACATACCATTGTTGTAAAGCAGTTGTAATCTGTAGTGAATTCCATTGTTGGTTTTAGTGCTATCCGGCTCCTGAGGGGAAACAAATAATTCACCACTTTCTTAAAATCAAGGATTTCCTTGAACAAGCATGAAACGATTATAATTTTAATTTTGTATTTTCTGTGGGGCAATTAATTCCGAAGCCTTAAAGTCGACAGCGTGTTCATGTCTGGCTTATACCGAATGCTATTACGGGCAGGCCCGCCGGCCCCCGGTGCCCACAGCTGTTAAATATTGGTGATTATTACTCAGAAGACGAGACTGCTACTGCTCAAGATCGAAAGATCACGGCAGATTTGGCGAGAAGACGGCGACTAGAGACCTTGTCATGAAACGGGATGTTGATATTTGGGGCAATTCCACGCGGCGTATGGTGTATCACGTAATGTTTGCAAGAGAAAATCAGCCATTTTTTTCTTCGAAAATCGCGACCATGTTTCTCCCTAGTTCATATTTCCTGCTTCGATTTGGTACCAAGAACGATACTGACAAACATTTACCTCCTATGCCCCTAAAAATCTATCTTGTGGGGACATTTTTTGACCTAAATTTTAGACAATAATGTAGAGAGAAACATAGCCATCGATTTCGAAAAAAAATGACAAAATTACAAAAATTACAAAATTATGTCCGTGCAATCTTATTGTGGATCTAAAAAATTCTTCCTCGGTGTCTTTATATTATCCCAATGATAGGTTAGAAATCTCCAGGCTTTTCTCTAGCGAAAAAAAAATCGTATCTTCCAATAAACAGTTACTGGATTTATAGTACAGTGGGGCAAAATTATTTACTTTTTAGCACATACAGCAACGTCTAAGTTGTGAATTGGTGTGTAATTTGTAACAATGTATAGTCTTCCTACAAGGTCATTTAGTACTGCGTTAATAAAAGGCATAATGTGATTGGCCTTTGTCGCCATTTTATAATGCATGGATCTTGGGGTTAGCTAATGTTGTTAACACACTCAAAACATAAACTGAGGGCAAAGCCGTGTCCGAATTTATTGGCTGCGTCTTAAAAGTTACACACGAATCTACCTAGCGTCTTCCATAGATCGTGTGTAGTTTCAAGCCACAGCCAATGAAATCAGACGCGGCCATTTTTAAAAATTCAAACCTGGCCCTCTATTGTCTGGTTCCCTGACGTTACTCCATATGAACTATAGAAATCCATACACATTGGAGGATTGTCCGGTTATGGTATGGGCACAAACTGGCTTGAACCTGTTCAAGGATGACTGTGTCCCCTTAGGGGGAACGTGTGAGGTGATTTAATTGAGTAAATTTGTGGTAGTAATAAGAAAAAAACGATTGTGGTAGATTTCACAAAAACTTGCGATGCGTCGCAAGTAAATTGAAGTATACCAAATCCATCGCAACTCACCGAACCTTATGTAATTTTGCCACGGGTTCCGCGAGTTGCGATGGATTTGGTACTTGAGACGCGTCGCAAATCTTTGTGAAATCGACCCCAGGCGTTTCCAGCGACTTTCGACCGACGATCGCCGAAATTGGAGGATAAATTCCACTTCAGTTTTCTTGAAATTGATGGCATGCACAGTATACACAGTGGTTTCACACGATGGTTCAGAGTAGTACGTAGGCCTAGTAGTAGTAGTATCATTCACAGTATAGTCACAAACGGTATTTCACACAAATTGGATGGTTTGCTTATTGGTGTATATTATAACTTTCATAAATACACAGTTGTTCTGTTTTTATGTCCATTGTTTTGTTTTCTGCAGAATTATCTGAACTTACCCGTTCCTTCTCGATGAAATCTAAATACTGCGTCCTCTCTATCTCCACTGGTTGACCTGCTCGATCGTACAGGGCGATGACAAAATGAAAGAAGTTGCTCTTTCTGAGGTTACTGGGTGGTTGTTTCTCGAAATGAGCTCGAGCTAGTCCGCAGGAGCTAAAATGGCAAAAGGGGTAGAAACATGGACAATCCTGAACTTGACTGAACTTAGACGAATGCAGCTGGACCGGGTGGAGCTAATGGATTGCAGTAGAGGAGACGGCGGAAGGGGAGAAATTACCGAGTATTACTATAAGTGACCTACGTTAGGGGCGTCTTACCTCACTCGAGCCCAAGGAGCCGACAAGGGGTCGCATGGGTAAATTTGCTTTCCCCTCGGTAATCGGTTTGCGACGGTGCACGGGATCATCGCCGCTAAACAACGGGCGAGCACGCACGCACCGCGCGCTGCACGACACAACCACGGTAGCAAAGGAGCTATGTACGTGCTTGGCACAAGCCGGCGCGGCGGGACACTGGGGGAATACTCGGCAAGGAGTGAAGGGAAAACAGTGACGGTGCTATCCCTCGAGTGAATTGAAGAAATTGTGGAATGTGATGGAATATAGGGGAGGAAAGGGAGGAGGGACGGAGGGAGGGGTGAGGTGGGTCTTGGTTTGGCGTGATTTTGTACCTACCTGGACCCTTGCTCTGCCATGGTCGGCTGCATCCAGCTCCGTATGGATCCCACTTGAGACTCTCCCGTGGGCTCCTCTTTGAGGTTAGTCGTGCCTCTTGTGAGGGAGTCTTGGATTCCGAACATGAACGAGCACTTTGGAGGTAAACCGTAGCCAGGCAGAAACGCGCGCCGAAGCTAGGGGATTTCAGACTCAGTCAGTCCAAGTTTGCAGCGGGCTCCGATCCGTGTGTAGACCCGGAACCGATAGGCCCAGAGAGAGGGGCACGAGGAGGGTGAACTACAGGGGGAGTGACGGGGCAGTCGACCGGGTCAAGTAGACAGAGGGTGTGAGGGCGCGTGGCTGCGTGGCCGGCGGTCGGCTCGGCTGTTGTGGAGGCGTGAGCTCTTGGGTTTTATCACTCCAAGGGGTTGACTGACTCCGGTACTTGACAGAGCACGGTGGAGTTCACAGCGTGAGCGGGACACCTCGTGTTGTAATTATTATCATCATCAGTCGAGCCTTGCAAGCAGAGTGGAGGCCAAATCGCCGCTGTGGTGTGGATATAAGCGCGAAACTAGCAAGATGTTCTACAAACTGGCATGGCTCATGACCATCCCTTGTCGATCCGTCTGGGTGTGTGTGTGAGGTATCGCACAGGTGACAAACACGTCTTAAGGTGGGCTTGCCCGGGATATACAAGGGCGGTGGCACTGGTTGAACAACTCGCTAACACCACCACTTGCACTAGACCGCGTGTGAATGTACACTGACCGAGAAATATATATATTTATATTAATACAATGTTGATGATTTGATAGTGCGCGACCCGTGGTGATGAACTCCTAGCGTAAGTGGGCAATCGCCCCGCGCACCACACCGTGTGTAGTGTCACTGTACGTGTATTTTACCACGTGAGTAGCAAACAGACGTCCGTGTGTTGTGTGTACACACACGCGGTCTTCAGGGTAGAATTTTGAGTCACGCTGCTTCGACACGTCACCTCGGCTTTAGAGCACGGTGCGACTGACTTCTGGTGGGGGTTTTCGGGGCTCTCGCGGGGCTGTCTTTTGTTCCACTCAAGTGCTGGTTGTTGAGCGCACGCGCGCACCGTCCCGCCCTCCCTGAGGACCGGGGGCTTGATTCCCCGATGGGCCGCCCGTAGAGATCCCACATGCGCCCTGGTGCCTCGGGACCCGAAGATAGACACCGAATAGCTCATCAGCCATCAAAAGCCACGCCTACTTCGGGCCAAATAAGGCAAAGCGGTATGTATGGAATGCCCCGACTGGCCAATCAGAGGCCGGCGAGGATTGTGAGGGGTTTCCCCTTCATTTTCTGACCAATTTAACTGGGAGATATCTTGGAGTGGGTGTCTTCATTGTGTCACAGTGATAGTCTTCGCAAGACTCTTTACTACAAGACATGAAAGATTTGGAGTCACGAGCCAGCATGTGTCTGTCTCAACCATTTCACGTGTGATTTGCATAATTCAATCAGTCGTTAACAGTAAATAAACACTTTATTGATAAACAAACAAAATGTGACCGTCGTGAAGGACCACCAGAACACAAGCTCCGTGCACTCTGTCATTCTGTGTGCTTGTAAATTGCTCGGCCATCCTTTCGCCAAAAATCAAGATCGAACAAAAAAGACAATTTTGAGAAATTTTTTAATTTTTGTGAATGGTACATTTTACGTAACTTGGCCCAGTAGTGGTGCGTGCAAGTGGGAAGCCATAGAATTGTTACTTACCGATGATGCATGCCTATAATTAGTACGCTACAAATCTCTCGGCAATGGTATAGGTAGAGGGCAAAAGGGACACTTGAATCATTATAATACAAAATGGCGTACTAATTACATACTGCAGGCACATGGTACTTTATGTTAATTCCAGATTGGAAAATCCTGACACTTAATGACATAATTCCCTTTATGTTGCTTGCCATTCTAGATTCGTGTTTTCAAAAATGATTGGGTGGGATTCGCACTCCCAAGATTATACGATCACATTTTTTTCAAGCACAGGCGTCCTCACCACGAGACCACCTGCCTCGCTGGTATTCACGGACGGTTCGAATCTTAAGCTGCTTCAGTGACCACTGACGAATGTTATTATTTCCATGCAGAAAACCGTCATATTGGCAAAACAACATGCAAAAACGAGGACCTTTTCGCGTCGTCACTATGTCGGTTGCTGTTACGTTGGCTAGGTCGTTGTGGTCCATTGTAAAACGTCGTTTGTGTGTGTAGTGTAGGCTTGCATTTGCAGCAATCAAAGGGGAAGGCGCTTATTTCACTACGTTCATCAGCATGATTAGGCACTTTGCACCTATATGACGTCATTCAAAACTTGCCCATAAACACGGGCGTGTTGCAAAATGTCTATATGCGTGAGGTAGAGGCACAAGGAACCTTGGATATTATTGAAATACCAATTGACAACTTTCTCAGTTTGAAGAAGTGTTATTTTCCAGGACACACGACGAAAACATTAGAAGACAAAACAACAAAAATGCACTGTCGGTGTATCTTTTCAGCACAAGTAAACTTATGTTTGGTGAAAAGGACACTAAATGTGTTGCAAGTGACTGTATATTTTTATTACAATAAAACACAATTAAATATCGATGGCTGAAAGCCCAATAAGGGAATTAGCTCCAAATCTGGAGTGAAGCAGATTATTAGGTAAACGTTTGACGAGATGATTCAGTTAGCAAGATTTCCTAGTAATAAGCAGATTTCGCTTATCGATACGTCACTTCGTGTAGTAAAACAAACAAACAAACCACCAAACAACCCCACACATTAATATGCTATTGTGTACAACGCCCAAACAAAGGCTCATTTTTACGATGTCCTTCCTCAGCTATCTTTTGACAGTTTTACATTTCTCGGGAGCGATATTTGACAGCAGAAGGGGCCCGGAATTGAAGATCTTTCATCACGGCGTTTATAGTAGGGACCACGATGCACCGATCGTGGGTTGCAAGCTCGGACAGAGAGCGATGATTTTAAACCGTTGACAGGTGCAGCATTCAGCGCGCGGTGTTACAGAAGCCCACGGGGTAAACCGACCTGCAACACGGCGGGGTATAAAGGGTCGAGTCCATGGTCATCCTCCTGTACGCGGATAACTCACGTCTTAAAGCCCCAATATAGTATAATTGCAATCTTATAGCACTTATTAATTAATTGGACACTACAACGCAGTGAACGAAAGGAAACTTCGTTTAGCATACTGAAAAAGGTGGGATTAAAGATAGATTGGAACAGGGGGTATCATGAAACAAATGTTTGATATCGGGTTGGAAATTTGCCCTTCTGGTGTCAGACCCACCCACCCAATTTTCTTACGTGAAAAAAAATGTTGGTTGTTCAGGTCAGTTAGACCCCCAGATATTTTGACGTGAAAAACAAAAAAATAAATCTTGAAAGAGACAACCCCCCGACTCCCCTCGAAAAATCTTACGTAAAATAAATTGCCCATATATATAGCCTATACCACATTCAAATTTTAACAGGAAAAAAAGTGTTGCTTGTTCAGAGCAGTTATATGTAGACCTGAAAAATAAATCGACGTGATAAATAATGGAAAACCATTTTCAAAACCCACCCACCCTCTATGCCCCAACCTCCACCCCTCCACCCCCGGCCCCTTCCAAAAAGACTTGATTTGTTAATAAGATGAATAAGCTGATTAAGTCTACTATAGTATAATACTAAACTCTGCTGAACCAGACTGCACTCAATTCAAAATTACCTTACGACTGGCTACTAAAGAGCACCATGTTATAAATTGTTTTCCCCTCCCCCTCCCGCACCGCCCCGCCCGCCCCTTAGGCGGGAACTTGGTCGGGTTTTCATTTTTCCGTAGGGATTTTGTCACATAAATTTGCCCCAGGGTGGGGATTTGTCACTTGTTAATTGACAATGGGGGACAATTGACAGGTGCAAGGGGAGATTGTGCACACACATTTATATAAATGAGCTTTCATTTCTCGTTTTCTTGTAAAATGATGTAGGCCTTGGCCCCAATCTCGGGCGGAATCACAGCATTTGTCGATCTATTTTCCATTTGAGAAAGTTTTTCCGGTCAAATGGTTGTTTAACATTTTGGATCACTGCAATTAGTGCAAATCACGCATTCGGGCTTTACGATGTTAGATGCAGAATCAAACTAGAAAAATCCTTCTTCGGTGTTCAAAATACTGATGTGGGTTTTTGGGATTTATCATCCCGATTCTCTCAGACGAATGTTAGTGCCACTTCTCTTTTGGTACCAAACGAAGCTTGACATCTTAATAATTATGTCCTCCTTGCAACTTTTACAGAGAGACAGAAAAACCCCAACGTTTTGTTTCGTAGTTTTTCATTTCTGAATATTACCCCACCGCTCCTGACCTTTGACACCGCACCTGCTTAGTGGGTAATTTATCGATTACCTCGTTTCGGCATTCCGAACAAAATCGAATAGAAAACAAAAACCTCGCCACGAGCTAAAAACTATATACTGTCGGCGTTCTAAACTTGGCCGCTATGCAATGACATTGCCCCCAATAACCCTAAAACACTCAGAGCGCACGCTGGAAATTGAAGACAAATAAAACTCGTGAAACCCAATCCGGCATGTCATTTTTCATGATGCACGACCAAATCACATTGATTGTCTGTGAGTCAAAACAGACGACTTATTTTGAGTGCTTTTAACGAAAATGGCTGCAGAAGTGGCGTCCAAAAATTCTTAAAATGTGTGAAGTAAAATATCAGGTAACGAAAACCAGAGCTCATGCTTTTTTGAAGAGAAATTATACTCCCTTCAAATCGTACACAAAGTTATTAATAAATTACTGCTTTAAAAAAATTAAATACTTTTACAAAGTGTATTTTGCTTTCAGATCACGCATAGGCCCATGTATAGGCATACATATAAACAAATAATGCAAATGTCAAATTTGACAGACATTAACTTTAAACTGGATACTTCAACTCAAAAACCAGCTCCAACCATGGAGGAAGAAACTCCATGCTCCAACACAGCCGGTCGGGCGGTTTTGAAAGAGGCTCATTATGATTTGCCAAACAAACTGACCAATTTTGATTGCTCTATATCCGGCAGCTCTTCACACATTTCCCAACTCTTGTTCAAACTTGTATAAACCAGCACTCGGTGTTTTACATCCAAACAAACGCAATCTCCACACACTACATCGTCAACTAGGGTGTTAAGTTGCTAGCCGGGGCATTTGGACAGATATCGGAAATCGCACTTGAGTTGCGAGCCCCCCTGAAGCACTACACGACCGAATCGGCTTGCTTTCCGCCGATTGGGCTCTATCTAGCGAGTTGACATGTCACTTTGAGGGCCCCTTCAATCGGTGATTGGTTTTTGAGTGGAAGGATTTTTGGTCAAATTCGCGCGGTTATTGGCAGGACAAGTGGATTTCATACGACGCGCGGATTATGTGCATGTTGTTACGCGGATTATACGGGATCTAGTGTGGTTACGGTACGGGTGTAGCAAAGAATAATTACTTAATTGTGTATAGGCTAGTCCTCCTCTTGAAATTTACGTTGAGTGTATCTACTGACTGTTTTTGCAAAATATGTTTTTTTTTTAACTAACCCTTTATACTTTTATACTACCAACGTGTCCATAAATTGTCAATTTCAAATGAAACACAAAAAAATGCAGTTAGAAATGCACAAAATGATCAAATATAATTGCGCTGTAATTTTAAAGATAAAATTAGCGTGGCCATGTTCATCTGAAGCAAAGTGTTGTGTAATTCTTTGAAATCATATTATGTTTACAGTATTTTATCTGATGGAACAACAACCTGACAAACCCTATCATTGATTCGACTCATTTCGCATTTTTTTCTGGGGAAAAAATGATCATTAAATACTACGGTGATGTAGTCTTATAGTTCATTGTACGACACGTTCCCACAGCTAGCTAGCCACGCTCGGTAGCCCCTGTGCATATACAGCGCATTAATAATAACATTGTGTGTGAGCATCCATCATAAATTTCTCTCCGCTACAATGCTGAGCTATTCCGAGATGTTTTCTTTCCATTTTGCCCATTATTTTCCCGGCGTTCCTGTGTACAATAAATTGGCCAAATGTTGGCGGAGAATTAGAAAGGACGGGGGGAGGGTGTTGCGAGCCGTAGTCCCCTTCACGCAAACACACGGGGCATTCATGGTGAAATTGTGGACCATATGGCTAGCGATGGGCCTCAACGATCGACCGCCGTCGGAGTCACTCAACCAAGGCTTCAAGTGAGAATTGATGTTCGTCGTTTTGCGCGCGTGGTATTTTTTTATGAAAATAAAGAAAGGAACCTTTTATGACTACATTATACGCTTGCGTTTGTTGTTGTCGTGGTCGCGTGTTTTGGCTAAGTATACGTCTGGGGATATATTGGATCTTAAAGCAAAAATCTGATTTTTAAGCGGTGAAAATGTCGTAGTTTCAAAAATTAAGAGAGCATTAAAATTAACGGTATCATTACGCCTAAGACACGGTGACGTCATTCTTTTATTTACATGTGCGATTTCTTATGTCGATACAAAGCGTCTGGTCCCTCGAGGTTCTGACAGAAAAACGTACATACAAACAATGCGTGACGTCATTACGTCTATAGGGTCTACTCCTTGTTTAGCATTGAAAGCCAACATCACGTACTTTTGATGTCCATGAACTGATTATATCATATTTTATCGACAGATTCATTTTATGCAAAACCTTCTAAAAGTATACGAACTATTATGTTTAGCTCAAATTCTGCTTAACTCAAAATTTGAGTTTATTTCCCTTGTTTAGAAACTAAATTTTTTTTTTCAAAGTTGAACGCTACGCCGCGCCAGACCAAATATCATCGGTATTTCATTCAGATATATACGCGGCCGCAATGGGTCTAGTCACTGCCTATTGATAACGGTGCCTCCCCGCTGAGATCAACTAAAATCCCCTACGACATGATCCGGCGATTTACGCTGCGCGTCTTGTTTCGGTCGCCGCGATAATGTGCGGGCCACTTTGGGACGAAATCGGGGTGGATGTGGATGGGGGAACGAACACTCATTAGATCGGCAGATTTTTTATTGTTGATAAGATTACTTACATATCGTCAGGTCATTGCGGAGTCTGAACGGAAACCAAGGTGCGCTGCAGAGTTTCGGAAGTGCTTAAAGATGTCTTGTCAGCACTCAGGGAGGATTTCACCTTTAGAAATAAATTTGAATAAAATCTTTATTTTTTTTAAACCAGAAACGTATTTCTGGCCAAAGATCAACTTTGGTTCTTTGGTAAAAATAAATTAACGTCGCATGAAAACGTTTCTGTTCATCGCCAAATGGCCCGTATGTTGAGGTGGATTTCATCAAAATGTCAAGTGTGCACAAACGCACAAAACGCTCTGCGCGCGAACACACAAAACTAAGCCTAGGACACAAAAAGGGGTTTTCCCCACTTTGGCCCATGCACCCGACGCTATACCCCACTTTAGGAAAACGGAACAGTAACCTTGCACGCCCTGTGGTATTAAATACAGCTCCTTATACTGCATAAATAAAATTTGACTTCATGCATTTTGGGCCCAAAGGTGGGGATTTGTTACGACAATCTCCACGTATTAGGTGGGACACCCCGGGGTGGGGAAGTGGCTACATCTTGACGGCCCTCCCTCACGAAGCTCGCTCCCTCATTAACTCTTTCTAGTCGTTTAATGATCACTGATTGGCTAATCCTTACCTTGGGAGTTACGTCATGTTCAGGGCAATTAATAAAGTGGGATCGGTGCAAGACCGTCTGACGAATATAGTTTTTATGGCATGTTGTAGTTTTTTTTTAGCCCTCTATGCCAACTACGTGTATACGGTTTTAGCATTAACTATATATTTTATTGTCAACTTAAGATGACGAAGGAGATGCAGTTTTAGAAGTGGGAGAAAAAAAACCAGGGAATTCTCCTGGAAAACCCACGCGGTCAAGTTGGGACTGAAAACCCAATACACGCCCGGGAATCGAACCCGGGACGCCAAACGTGTGAAAGGCGCCCAGAACATTTTTTCAACACACACGTTGAACATTTTTCATGGATTTATTGTTCACTTCTGGACGGTATTTTACACTTGGATAAATCTTAATGATAGGGGCCACGTTTTGTAGACCGTTTACCTTTTCCTGAATGGTCAAAATACACATAATTTAACGCCAATCAGTGAAGGTGTAAATGACATGTGTGGTGATGACGTCACGCGTCAAACACCATAATTCACGAGGGCCGTTCAGGGGTTACAGAATGTTTATTTTTCTCGCAGTTTGGCCCCTAAGTGGTTTATTCCTTCACTACAGTACCAAGTAAATCGAAAAGTAAACATTGCACAAGGGGTTAATACACCGACCCCGTGCGAGAGGCCACTCTCTAGCGGGCAATCGGGTCGACTACGCGGTAGCAAATCACCGGGTCTGTCCTGCTCAAAGACATCATCGGGGTCAAGGAGGAATAATCTCGGACGTGATGTTTGGGCCCGGTCACTGCTTCTCAGAAAATCGCAAAATGTGAACCGAATCGAATTGAATATCATTTTCATAATCCGGTCATTACAGGGGATGGGGATTAGCGCATGCACAGGGCATATTCGTCGCGAATCTGTTGCTTTTCATTTTTCCCCTTTTAAGATGGAGCTTTGACGGGAAAACCATTTTGTCGATTGACATCCAGACTTTACCCTTTTCTTCTAAGAGAGTCAAAATATGGAAGAGCAGTTGCCAAAGTGCGGCCTGGCGGGCCTTTTGTGAAGACCCTATATTGCCTGGCGATGACCTAGCAAAGTCTGTGATGCATCGCGCGGTGCATTAGCGCAAGCCCCGCGGCGGTCGAACCCATCTGTCGTGTCTAAACCCGACCGTCGTCTGCGACATACGTACGGTATAAAGTCAGACGCACACGCGCGTTCGGGACAAGGCCAGGCCGCGATGGCCGGTGTTAATTCTACATCGCACACAGCATCCAGAAAATTAGAGGGACTTGAATATTATATCGTAATTTTTTGTCCTTGTTTGTTTGAAATGTGAGCCCTGAGGAGCGTTTGTCCACATACACGTATCTCATGGAAATTGACTGCGCTCATTTTAATGCGGTTTCTAATTTCTTGTGCTAAGGCTGACGACATTTTGGGGAAAATTTAAGGGGAAATTATAGCGTTTCCTTATTGACTTCAAATCAGTTATGATTTAAAAACAAACAAGAAAAACTGCAACCAATGTTTTAGGCGATCTGGGCTAAATATGCCTTGGAAATCTTTAAAAAGTAACGCAAAAATATAATTAATGGACCAACTGGAATTTGAAACGTCCACTTTCTTATTATGAATTAGTGAGGATTCATAAATTTTCGACCGTTCATAAATTATTATTTTTTAACGATTTATGATGGTGAAATTTCATCAATTAAATTTACAGCAGGCATGCGTCTTATACTGAACAGATCTAGAAAATTGCATTTCGTACGTTGTATCCGTGCTTTAAATTCATCGAGTGCCTTTTATCACATTTATGTTGTGCCCGTCGTTGTTTGATAAAGATAATTAGCCTACATTCAGTTTTGAGTTGTAACAAATTTCGGTCTACTTATTTTTCGCCAATAGTCGAAACTTTAGTGTTTGCTTTTTTATGTATCATAAACCTAAACATTTTCTCTCGTTATTTAATTGTACTTTAACTAGCATATCTCGCTATCTATCGCGAAATTATCTCACAACATCACACTCATTACAAACTCTGATTTTAAAACAAAAACTCCCACAAACAAACAATACAGTGTAGATATCCTTTCCATACACCCCAGTGTTCCTTTCCTGTAATAGTCATCAAAGGCGCGCAAACCTTTCTAGACCAAATGCACCACTGGGACAGATATTTTTTTAGCCCTGAAAAGAATAATTAAGATCTGTTCTGTAAACGATAGTGCCTGTATTTTTCGCTGTCCCCGATAATAGTGCTCCTAATTGGGTGACCAGCGCGCACATGTTCCGAAGTCCGCCCCTTGTAATTAGCGGCACCGTGGGTTTACGTAACCGCCCTCGAGGGATACAGCGTGGACGCCAAGAGCAAAACGATCTTCGTAACGATAAAAGTCAAAGAAATAATTGCACCAATTTTCGTCTCTGATTTAGCTACTAAGTGCCTCTCTTAACAATGAACCATATTCAGATTCTAATGAGTCGAATATGGCGTTCTTGTGTGACAGAAATCGGAAATAATAATTGGCCCTATTTCAGACGGATTTAGCCTAACATGACTTCATGCACAGAAATCCCGGAAGTTTTGCAAACATTCCAAAATAAAATGTTCAAATTATTGTAAAACAAAGCTCACTTTATTGCATGTATAAATTTGCAGTGCAATTTTCTGTGCTTAAAGTATGCTGCCACTTTCCAGAAAATATATTCATGAGGGGGGAGGGTGGGGGGGGGGGGGGGGGGGAGTCGTGTGTTGAAGGTGTTTCGGCGAAATTACTATATAATTTCGCAATTTCCCCCTAAAAATCGACTGTTTTCTGGTTTTAAATCACGAATGTGAAATGGATGCACCTTACTCCAAAATTGTGAAACAAACACAATATTTATACAAAAGTATTTTTAATCTGAAAAATATTTGCGATTCTTTGTATAATCATTAATCCGCTACACTGCTTTCTCCAAACTTCAAGTTCCGCTCATTGTTCCCCTCTTTACCGTTATTTATATACAATACTCTTATATATTTGTCCCAAAGGATGGATGTTTATAAACCTATTTTACCGTTCACTGAAACCAAGTGTAGATTACGGTTTTGGTTATCAGCGGGCATGTAGGGCGTACTCAGCCAGACCAACCGGCCAGCGAGCCGGCCACGAACCATCCAAAGCACCGTGCCGCGTTGGAATGTCACCGGTGCAATTAATTCTATCTGTCGGCTTCATACGGTCGCACGGTTGGACAGCGGTCCCAAGACGAACCACCAATGTTGATAAGGTTTCTAACACCTATCTTAAAGGAACTTTCGGTATGCACGGAGTTCAAAATAATGTGGACATGCAAAAGAGCTAAAAGATGATGCGTCACACTGTGTCTACATGTGCGCTTTGCTGACAGAAAAGCACACACGTAAAGAAGCATGACGTCATTATACCTATAGACGAGAGTTTAGAGCTGACAATTGTTGCCCAAGTACGGACAGATTCATGGTTCGCCATGCAGGGGCCCACTAATTTATTCAAACAAAAAAATTAATAAAACTGCATGCGCTATGCTTAAACAATTAACCAACAAAATGATGAATCAACAACAGAAAAGATGAACTATTTGCACTTTATTTTAGAACCACTGTTCAGCAGAAAGACCTTTAAACGAAATGTTGCCATCTATCCGTCAGCACGCAATATGTTACAGTAAGGGTTTAATTTCCCGGCGGTGACTAGCGGGCAATTCGGTTCCCTTCCTCGGGTTATAAGGGGCGGCAAATTCAAAGGAGGGAAAATCGCAATCTTCTTGGTGAAAAGTTCCGAAAAGGAAATTAATTACACCTCATGGAAATTGCATTAAAGTACGGGCCTTTGTTTAGAAACCGAGTTTAATTGTGTTTGAAGGGACTTTTTCACGGATAATTTGGCATAAATTCTGGGCGAACTTTTTTATTATGCCGCTTCGGTTTTGGAGGAGCAAGACGTCTGGCTCTATAAACGTAAGAATTAAAGAATTAATGAGGTATTTCGTGGCGTTTCTCAAATCTGAATCACGCGTAAATTGGAACTAGGCCTATATATTTATTTTTAAGTGCGAAGAAAAGGTTAAACTAAGAGGTAAAACACAGTATTGGCTTCTCATGAATATATTTTTCTGAAATAAATATAAATTTGCTCAGGCACTGACATGTTCAAAGGTTTATGTCCATATAGAGCATGGAAAAGGTTTCCTTGTTGCCCCTACTCCGTAGACAATAGAATGTGTACCCGGGGGAAAACACAATGACCAGAAATTAATTAGGATAATTTTGCAATTTGTGAAAACCGCTTTAGGGATCCGAATCTTCATGTAATGATAATAAGTGTATAGTTTGTTTTTGTTTATTAATTTTCATCCTCCAAAATATTTTATAAGGTTGCCGTTCTTACGGCAACAGTGCATGTGAACCAGTTAATCACTTGGGAGACTACACCAGGATTTGAAGATAATGCCCCCGGGCAAATCGAGTTCGATCACCCGTAGGCCACAGGTATATCACTTGGTGATTGTCAGGTTAGTAAAATAAAGCATTATATTGGAGCAAATTCTGCAAGACACGGCATTTTACGCACACCGCAGCAGCATTTTCGGTCACCGTGACTCGCAAGACTTCGCCCCACTGTCTACACCACCACCCCCCCCCCCCCCCCCCTTCCCCCTCCCCCCTTCCCCAATACCACTGCCGCGCGCTGCAGGCAAAACACACCAGCTGTCCCGTTTTTATACTATCGCCCATTTTCCCTCCATTTCAGCCAGGAAGTTCCAAAGCATCGTCTGTGTTTTCCGGAGAACACACGGTCCTTCCTATATTTTCCGCATGACCGGCCGTCGGAAGGGACACAGGCCGACCGCACGCCGATTTTCACGGTCGTTCATCGCTCGAGATCCACGGTATACTACAAGAGGCTTATCGTGCGTGCATGTGATGATGCGAGCATATCTGCACAGGAACCACGCCCGATTGGGTTTTCATTGGCGCGCACCGCGGATGAAACTAAGACACATTGGCTCAGATGGATGGGTTGTGCGGATATTGAAAAAGACTTGCGATCCCTCTTGCTTCATTCACCATTAAGGAGCGGAGGGATTAAAATTACACACGCAACGATGTGGAAGAAACACTCGGATGTGGTACATTTTTTTCCCTTCAAAACTTGTTCGATGGCCAAACATGAGAACTCGATTATGGTTAGGGAAACGGCCACTCCAATTGCCATAGCTTAAGAAAACCAGAGAGTGAACTATCAACATATGCTGTGCCGATATGGACGCCGCCATTTTTGCACCCATAGCGTTAATCCAAAATGGCGGCCCCCACATTGGCACAACCCCTATACGTTTAAATACCATCCTATATTGCACATTGTGTAGGCCTATATACATGTGTACATGTAGATTTATTGTGCGTGAAAACCTATATAAAATTAAAATCTTTAATATATTTAATTGAATTGTGTGATTCTAAGTCAACAACCCAATTTAAACTAAATTCGCCAGCAACTGTAGGCTATCTGACAACGCCCCTTGTAATATTTCCCAGCATTCAACGCTGTGTCATTATGAATAAGCATTCTCAATACCACACCGCACGCATTACCAGACGCGCTGAAATAATAAAGTGGTTTTGGGCACAGTAGGCCTAATTTGTGCCTCAACGTTGTCCCGTCATGGCAAATAGATGCGTGCCAGAAGACAATTTTGGTTCTTTAGGTTATTTCTCAACTGAAATCAATACCTGCAAAGTGCATGTTTCACTTCTCGTAAGCTACAACATTTTCTTATAAATATTCATATTCATAAACGATGTGCTACTTATGGCATAATTTATGCATGGTGGCAGGCGTTCAGTCAAACCATATGTACATTATGTTCCAGCATTATTTTTATATAGACCCTTTGCACCAGCGGTCATGACAGGGGGCAGGTTTTCATACTTCAATTATGTGACAATGGATCCACGAAGTGCCTACCCATGCATGACGCAAGGCCCCTGTCGTGGCCGCCCTGGCCGTGCAAAGGGGCTATTGGTGATTCTGCGGTCTCGGTAACTTGCACTTTCGCACACCATTTTCATGCATCTTCCCTTTCTTCACCAACAAACCGCAAAACCTCATATTCTCCAGTTCAATCCAAACACGATAATCCGCTACGGTCTGACAATGGGAAATCATTTTTTCCCCATAACTCGGCCCATGTGCGATTGGGTCCCAATTGGGAATTTGATGACATAGGGTGAGTGCACAGCACATTGTCAGGTCCTATACACTGACTCAGCTACGAGGGAATGTATAGGGGATTCCTAATTGAAAACATTCATTGGACGAAGGGTCGTCGACTTTTTCAAGTCATGATTGAACACCGCGTTGGTAGGCCTAAATCTGAAAGCTACGGTAGGTTTTCGGTTAGTGGCTCGAATCGATGACATCATGAACCAATTTGAGTCATGTTTGCTTACTAATTTCTGTGCAACTGTAAAACAATGTTTATGGTTTATCAAACATATTTAGCCTGCACATGACATAATCATGAAACGCCTTCATAACAAATGCTGTATTTTCTAGCAAATACCATGATGAGATCTCAGAGTATTTCCACTCTGCTAAGCGCCGTTAGAGCAGGGGAGTACGTTAAAGAGGCACTGCTCGAAGAGGATGAAGTCTACTCGAGATAGCAAAACAAGTCTACTCGAGATAACAGTCCCTCGATATAGCGCCCTCAATGTTTGCCAATCAAAACCTTTAATCCAGGGAAACAAAAAATATATTAAAGGTCTACTTAATTCGTGTAATTCAATTCTTAGAAATTAGTGCAGTTTCGCACAATTCATTCGTTAAACTAAACGAAGGGGCTTCGAGAGTTATGGAAACGTCTGTACACGAAGATTGAATTTCGGGCAAAACTAATTATTTTTTACTGCCGAAATGAATGTTCGCCCGAACCTCGCGAGTAATTTCCGCGCGAGTTGGCGCCTTGGAACGGGGATCTGTAATTTAGCTGTAAAAACAATAAGGACATTCCGTTTTGCAGCGCTTCCGACTCGGAGAAATTCGTCTCGGGTATTATTCGAATTTCGGAAATAGCGGATTGAAGTACACGAATTAGTCTGCTGTCACGAAGTGGATGGTCGTTATTAAAAATGAAGGGTCAAGTGTTCAAATCCTTCTTTTATCCGTTTAACACCGTCCCAAATCGCCGACATTGGATTATTAGAAGCCAAATTCGTCGTGATATGCTTCAAGGCACTTATGGTGGACCAAAACGGAGAAAACCGAGCCGTCGAGGCAAGAAAAATGGGGAAGAAAATCCTGGAGTTTTGAGCAGGAGTCGCAATTTGATCTTGTGATGGTACAACACCGGGGTTGTGTGCCGACCGTATACTGGCCAGCCTTCGCCAGGAAGTGGGTCCAATTTCCCCCACGGCTGAAGTGTCCCGTCCCGGGGCCCCAAACCGGTCCCACAAGGCCTTCCGTGCAGGAAGTCACGAGGGGACGGCCTACCGTGTCGAGAGCTCTTGTGCTCGGGGGCTGGCGGCTCGAGGGGCCGGCCGAAGCAGGGACTCGCGATCCCGCAATTAAACCGTTCCGGGGGAATATCAAGGCTCCCCAAACTCACGATGACCAGAAATCTAGCTTGGAACACTTGATGTCATTTCGCAGGCAAGCAGAACGATAAAATCGCTGGAAAAACACTCCAACCCGTCGGCACTGACTACTTCACTCGCTCTGGTATTTTTTTAACGCCTTTCCCAACTCCGTCCATTTCGTTCAAACAACAACTCGCCTTTTTTTCGCTCTTCTAAAATTTCCACGGTGCTTGAAAGTTGTGCATGTGTGAAGAAGTTTCAGAGCCTTGGGAATTACACCCAATGTTTAAATTGCATTTTTTATTATGAAATAACGCTGGTTATCTCGGTTTCCGAGGCTCGCATGTTTGACTTTTAGGGACGGAAGGCTACATTGCCGCAAAACGTAACGCGTAACTTCAATTTGTATTTATAGCTTTCCAAAAATCGTACGGTCATTATTGGGGTTTGAACCCCGCTCCCTCAGGTTTCCCCCATGAACACTGTCTTGCATGTAAGTAAGCTTTCTAGAAAAGAAGCCACTTATCCATATAAGACTTATAGTATACCCGCCACCAATAGTGTAAAATGTGATTGGGGGGAAATAGCAGAGGAAATTTAAGATTTTACAAGGGAAAATCCTTTGAGTTCTTTGTATTTTGTATACAGTTTTACACAAGTGAAGTAATAGACAGTTACTGGGGTACTAAATTCTTTTCCCCAGCTTTTCCCCACAAATTCGGTATCACCTTGTGAACAAGACGTTTTTGTTTTAATTATATCACTTATCAGTTATGTTTTTGGAGGCAGTGGAGAGGCAGGGGTAAAGTTTATTAAAAGGAAATGTAATTTTTATTATTTGGTAATAAAATATTTGCATGGAAAGTGCAACTGCTAAAGGGTATTTTAGAATCACGTAGAACTAAGTGTATTGCAAAATTCTTCAATTTTAGTTGTTATAGGGCCTAAACTGGGGAAAATAAGGACTAGGCCTACATATATTCTGTCCCTATAGACAATCAACCATCAGAAAGTACAGACTTGACTGAAAATAGGGAAAATGGGATCATTACCATACATGGGCACCTAGGACTTTCCTTATCATAGGCCTATGTGACATATGACATTTTGCGTTTTGATGATAAAAACGCAAAATTAGAAGGGAAAAGCGTCATGAGTTTACAAAGGAAAAATTATAATTTGTCAGAGTTGTCCCATAGGTTTAGCGCATGGGGTCTCAGTGGGTGTCCGTGTGCGGTAATATTTCCTAAATCCGCCGGCAGGCCCGACCAGTTTTCCCAAGTACACAATGACACAATGTATGATAATTTAGTATCACAAACGTCCGATTTCCCGATAGTCCGTGGCGTTTAAATTATGCAACTCAATCCAAGGAAGAAATTACCATTGTATGAGAAAATCTACATGTACTTTAGTTTCTATACTTACACGAACGTCAACTAACGTTGGGGCCAACGTTTTGCTGTGCGCCAAATTATTTTACCATGTTTACGCGATTACGTTGAAACACCTGACGGCTTACTTCGAGACGAGTAATGCATGGCAGGGCGTTTGTGGCTAGCTGAAAACCAATTTTAAGAGGAATTCTGCGACGTTACCACTGATTGTGTACCATCACCCAGGGTAATGATAAGGATGCAATTTAATTGCCACTTTCAAAACTGGAAGTGGAAAGCACTGTCGTCTGCATCTGCTTAATACCAGTTTCTGCCATCTTGAACTGGGCGCCATTTTTAAACACTGATATGATTTGTTGGCGGACGTTGGTGGCGCACTTCTCGTTCCACGAGAAGAAAAGGTTTTGGCGAACGTTGCCATGCCAAATTACGTTTCGAACGTTCGCGTAAGTAGAACGCAGCCAAGTTTTCAGTCAATGACAAAACAATAGGCGGGTTTGGGGTAAAAATTGCAAATGCTGGTCATTGAATTCCAATATTTTCCCCATGATTCAGAAAAGGCACGTGCCAAAAAGAGCGTCCTCACAGCAATGACAAGTTTCAAAGGCAAAGACTGCTATACATTTCAAAGTGCCAAAATAAACCCGTTAGGCCTAATAACCTCTAAACGAACTTATAATACATTATTCAGTTGATATAGGCCTAGACACTATGAACAACTAACAATATAAATTGGGCACACACCATTGTTAATAACAATGGTTTGTGCCCAATTTCCATTGTTAGTTGCTCATAGTGAGAGGCCCTTTATTGAAAATGGTTGAGGGAGTGTCTTTAAGCATGATAATGCACAGTCTTAGACTAGTTCTCAAGGCGCACGTCATAACTGTCAGCTTCCAAGTGAAAGGTACTTCATCATGTGCATTCCCAATAGGTCGGCTCTATTGTCTTCTCTGGTGCACCGTTTCCTCTCTGCTGAAGTCTTACGAAGGGCAAAAGCCTAGAGAATGACGCAATAGCGACCTATGAATACTTTGGAGACAAGCTCGACTAAACTGGGTACAATTTCTTTAAGCTTTTCAGCAGAAAATATATATATATGTCCAATTTTTGTGATTGGCAGAGTACTAGAGTCCAAAGAAATAGACTACTAAAGTGTGACGTCAGAATACCACGGCAGCTGGGTCTAAACATTCGCTCATAATCTCAATCGTTCATTGCTAAAGCGCAGGAAAACGGTTAACTGGTTTTAGTTTAGACCCAGTAACCTTGGCAACACACACACAGGATGACGTTTTCACTGGCTTTATTGGCTACAACAAAATAAATTAATTTTGCTGTACAAAAATGGAAGAGTGAACTTTGTTGAATCTTTGGCCTTTTATTCAAGTGTTCCTGGAACCCTGTCCCAAAAGAAGTATTGCGTGCAGCTTCCGAGGGTGGAGGGAGTATGATTACTAATCATAGTTCCTGGCAAGATTCAAGCAATTCGGGCACTGTATGATTTTGAAAAGATACCCAAAAGCCATCGGCCCGTTTTGACACGAAAATATCACAGAGCCAGCCCACTGGTCCCAATTACGCCACGCCATCGGGCGTCACCAACGCCCAGGGCTCTTTTGAATGGATGTTGAGCTAAAACAATAGCCTCGGGCTAATCACCTCTCGTCGAGGATTACAAAGGATTACCAGAGAATATCTGGACTACCTTTCATCAATTCGTGTTTCGTAAGATGCTGGTTGGCCGAGCTTCTCAGTACCTAGTTGCGCCCTCGAGAGATTTGACTTTTGAGTCATCCCATTTCTTACCTGTGCGGTCTTAAAGGCAGAGGCTCGTCAGCAATTCGCGCGCGCCAAATTCGTGCCACGAAATACGCAGCTCCATAGCAAAGGCATGGAGCTGCGTATTTCGTGGCACGAGTTTGGCGCGCGCGCATTTCTGACTAGCCTCTGCCTTTAAAGGCACAATCGCTAATAATTCAGACTTTGCACATTATTCTTGTTATAACAGGAACCTTGTATTATCAGGAATGAAAACAATAAAGAACAAAGAATTGGGACTAAAAAGTTTACTTGTTGACAAATTTCAAATTAGCACTAGCAGCCTCGCTTCGGATTCTGAGTCATTGTATACGTCACACGTCTTTTCATTTGCAAATTTCATTACATTCACACACAAAAAGCACCGAGATAATGGTTTTCGATAACAATTTGAAATTCCTCGGTTAGAGCGTTTTTTAAAGAGATTGTTCACTGTATTCGATCCTATTAATCGATACCATTTTGTTTTGGTATCGATCCCTCGTGCACGATTCCCGGGAATCGTCCACGGGAATCGATGTTGGCCGCCAGGGTTTCAGAAGTGACGTGCGTTTCAAAGAGCGCCCCCATTCGGTTTCTCTTATCCTTTAATAAAATAGTATTTCCCCCACCCCCTTCCCCCAACTTGAGACCGAAATTAACAGTTGTAATTCCATTTTAGAGTAACAATCTTCGAGTTAAAATAAAGTCAATAATCATGCAAGGATGACTGACCATTTGGTAGCCCTTTAATGCCATCTAAGCTCGCTAGCTGCCAGCTAGTTGCATGTGGTTTGAGTTTACGATCTTCAATCCACCTGTCTCCACCCCGAACATCATGCATCATCCCATATATCACTCCCGCCAAAAGCTCGTCTCTCAACACGTCGGTTATGAGTAAAATAATAAATGCTGTGTTTTGACTTTGTCGGGCGAACACGCCACCGGCGGAGAAAAATGTCGAGGATATTGTCAAACGGAATTTACCCGGGCGTTTCAGTGCTTTTTATATACTGGACCATCGGGTGCAAAATTTACAGATGAACCTCGTTATTAAGAGGTCCATGGGACCTTGAAGATTACCTTGTATTATCAGGAATTAAAACTTTGGCCATATTTTGATTTTTCTGTTTAACAGCATTAGTTCCCTAAATCCCAATTGATTAAAGGCATAGCAAAGTCATAGCAAAGCACGGAGCTGCGTATTTCGTGGCACGAATTTGGCGCGGGCATTACTGACGAGCCCGACTTTAATTACATGTACCTTAAATTTTTAAATCATCCTATTATACTTTGTTTTTGACATACATGTATCCCAACTTCTTGGACAACTTGTGCGCAAAATCAAGTAAAATGTGTCAACAAGCAAAATAAGTGCATTTACATACCGATGACTTTAATTTACCATGAAAGGGTTATTTTAATCTTCCACTTCAAAACGTTCTTATGAATACATGCATTAAAGGCACAGAATCGTCAATGCGCGCGCGAGGCCAAATTCGTGCCACGAAATACGCAGCTCCATGCCTTTGCTTTGGAGCTGTGTATTTCGTTGCACGAATTTGGCCTCACGTACGTGCGCATTGACGATCCTCTGCCTTTAATGTACATGTACACGTATCCACCTCTGTGCAAGCAGGTTTACTCATATAATGACGTAGGTCCTTCCTAGAGTACACTTTTCATCCGAAAAATATTTCACAAGTGATTGTACAACTCAATACATGACCGTAGAGGGCAGTGTTCGTCTTCTATGGTTCCATAAACTCCCGACAAGTGTCAAAACCGCCAGCTGCATATATTTTGGTCACACCACTGTATAATTTCTGAACTCGCAAACAAAACATTACAACTACACACAAGTCACTGATTAAAATGTATACAATAGACTATTAAAGTGAAAACGTCACCCTTTGTGTGTTGCCAAGTTTCTGGGTCTACACTAAAACCAGCGAACTGTTTCCATGCGCTTTGGCAATGAACGTTTCAGATTACCAGTGAATGTTTAGACCCAATTACCATGGCAACTGACGTCACACTTTAGTAGTCTATTGTGTGTCTACATGTACAATGTACTTCAGAACTTTCCGTGGCGTTTCGAATCTATTGTTTTGTCTACGTGTATTTTTGACAATTAATTAATTTTCACGGAAATCTATCATGCAGTTTTTACACGTGGTTTCCAATCTACCCCACAAATGTTTAATTGCAGAGACAAGTTCAGACAAATGTACTATCTAAGAAGAATGAAGTCCAGAAAGTGTAATATTTACATCCGATTTTGTTATCAAACTACTACATTACACACGCTTACAGCCAAAGATTTATGAAAAAATACATGTGTTAATATGTCGTAAGAAAAGCCCTGATCTGACAAGTTACAGGTCTCTGAAAATGTTTAAAATTGGTCCATTGTAGAAAACTATGAAAGTACAAATGTATAAATACAAAATGTCAATACATTTTCTGTTGCAACATGTGGAAAACATCTGATTTGTTAGAAAACTTTTGATCTGGCATTACATTTTCAAAGAGCCATTTAATCACTAGACTTCTGGTATACATGTAGACCATTTGCACCAGCGGCCATGACAGAGGGCAGGTTTTTTATTTAAATGATGTTACAATAGATCCACAAAGTGCCTACTCGTGCATGATGCACGGTAAAAAATGTGACTGCCCCAGTGCCCCCTGTCATGGCCACCCGCGCAAAGGGTTTATTCGATAAAAACCAGCATCGAGTATTAGAAGTTTGATAACGACTCCAGAAATGGGTAGATCCGACAATTGTTTTTGTTGCTGTGATGAAGTAAGTTATTACATGTAGTTTCCTTTATCAAATTTACATTTTATGATGACATTAAAATTTGGTGGCGAAAGTGTATGGGATTTTCCCGCTAGAAAAATGATCCATTTTAATTCAATCATATTTTTGACGTGGAATCAACTCTCAGAGCGCACACAATATACAAGGAATGTCTATAAACCGTTGATAAAACCTACATCTACATGTATAAGACTTGTATGTACAACAATCAAAAAGTTTGTCTACAATATTTACACTAAAAGAAATTTCGGTAAGTGAGGTCACACATGTCACATTGGGACTTCAAAACAACAGCCAAAATTTGACATTTTGGTTAATAACGTATTAAAGTTTGACAGGTTACCCATTGTTTTACATTTTTGATTGAGTTGCTAGGACCGAATGCTATAATTTATATGCATCAGTGGAACATTTACATTTTTCTTGTGCACGCCTAGACTGGAAACCAAACTTGCTATTAATTTTTAGCTATGCAAGTACAAACCGTTTAATTTTTGCCCAGATACATGATCAATACTTTTGACAAATTCGTAGCAATATATCTGTCAGAAACATACAAATCCCTGAACTCTACCCAATTTAAAACCCGAAATGACATTCTGTACACAAACTCTGAATCACTAGAAATGTACAATAAACCGAGATCCACATTTCTAAAGATATAAATATGGTAAGACACTTTACTGCAGACACTTCCAGTAACTACAGATGATTCTACATAAAAAGGATTTAAAATTTGAATGTGCTGTTTGCATGTGTTTTTTACAAGCCTCCTGAGATAAGCACTTTTGAAAGTACGGAGCATTTAATTCCTCCTAGCTCGAGTGGTTCTACGTGTCACAGCGGGCGATTGTTTCTTGGCGACTGCTGGGGAAGCCTTAGCCGTTTTCTTGGTTCCCCTCGTAGATCGAGCGGCCGGTTTTGGTGTGACTGGTTTTGGCACTGCCCTCCTGGTTACGCGAGGTTTAATGGGAGATGGTGTGGTAATGACTGTTGTCTCCGTTATAGCTACCTTAGTGGTCTTGCTTGGTGTTGGGGCAGCCTTCTTGACGGTTCCACGTCGCGTTTTCTTAGGGCTTGGTTCGACGATGGATGGCGGTACATCTTCCTTTGTAGCCTTTCCACGAGCTGCCCTTTTGGTTGGCTTCTTAGCTGCAGGGGGAGTAGCCACTTGCTTCTTGCTACGTCCTGATCTTGTGGTCTTGGGAGAAACTGCTGGTATCTTCAAACTTGGCTTCTTAGCGGCTGGCTTCTTAGGTGTGGGCTTCTTAGTAGGCGTTTCAATAGTAGCAGTAGGTTCAGTGATAGGTTTCTTTGAAGCCACCTTGGGGGAAGCTGAAGGACTCGCTGCTTTCCTCCCCCTGCCCGATCTGGTCCTCTTTGGGCTTGGTTCCACAAAAGTCACCTCTTTAATTGTTGGCTTCTTTGGGGTAACAGCTTTCTTGGATGGTGTGGCTTTCTTAGATGGTGTAGCTTTCTTGGCCGCGACAGCTGCTTTTCTTCCCCTCTTCGCTGGAGTCGGTGCATCTGCTTTAGGTGGCGAGACCACTCTTACGGTTTTCTGTGCCACTGGTGATGTTGCCGATTTCTTAGATCGTCCACGAGTCTTCCTTGGGGATGGTTTGGCGGAGATCTCTGGTGACACTGGTGGAGCAGCAGCAGCAACAGTTGTCTTCTCCTTGGTCTGCTTTTGAGGAGGCTTTGCCTTGACTGGTGAAGGTGTTTTAGCTATGGGCGTATTTACGGGAGCCCCTCTCCGACCACGTTTGGCTGGTGTTGCTACCTTCTTCGGAGATGGCTCCTTAGCCAAACTCCTAGCCTGTTTCTTTGCAGGTGGCTCAAGGTCAACTTGTTCAACAGCTGCTCTTTTGCCTCGAGTTTGCCTTTTGGCAGGAGTAGTAGAAGGTTTGGGAACTGTCTTGGCTCCACGTGTCTTCTTGGTTGGCGTCTTGAGTTTCTTCTCTGGGGTTACTTTAGCCGCAGCTCCCCTCCTGGATCGCTTAGGCTTCACAGGACTTGGAGTCACTTCCTGGATTTTCTCAACCTCTGCTGCAGCAGTCTTCTTCCCCTTGGACACGGATTTAGGAGCTGGGGTGCCGACTTTGGCCTGCTTACGGGAAGGAGTTGGCGCTGGAGAGGCCTTGCGTTTTGTCGCCTTCTTCGTGCTGACTTTCACTGGGCTTCTTGGGATGGACCGGGGAGTCACGAAAAGTTCGGGTACACCTTCGAAATCGTCGTATGGATCTATTTGCGGCTTGGGAGTGGCCATGAGCTGTTTTAGTCCAGCCAACTTTGGTGTATTTGGTGAAGGTTTGGGTGAAAGTTTGGGCGTTTTTATGAGACGAGCGATGCCTGATAAGACAGGTGATTTAGCAGGTGTCTTTGCCTTGGGTGCTGGAGTCTTGGCCTTCGAAGCTAGGGTCTTAATTTTTGATGGAGAACTCTCAGCTTTTGGAGCTGGGGTCTTGGCAGGCGTCTTGGCCTTTGTCGGAGGAGTCTTGGGTTTTGACGGAGTTTTGGCCTTTGGAACTGGGGTTGTGGCCTTACTCTTTGTTGGAGACGTGCCTTTTGCTGGAGTTTTAACCTTGGCAGCTGGAGTCTTTGCCTTCGCTTTCACCACCTTGCCGGTCTTCACTGGTGTCTTGGTTTCCTTGAGGGGCGACACAAACTTCTCAGACATTCTCTTACCTGGTGTCTGCTTTGCCTTAACCACCTTGCCCGTCTTCATCGGGGTCTTGTTTTCCTTCAGGGGCGACACAAACTTCTCAGACATTCTCTTACCTGGTGTCTGCTTTGCCTTAACCACCGTGCCCGTCTTCATCGGGGTCTTGTTTTCCTTCAGGGGCGACACAAACTTCTCAGACATTCTCTTACCGGACATTTT
Source organism: Henricia sp. BOLD:AAB3569 (assembly GCA_037783545.1). Classification (NCBI taxonomy): domain Eukaryota; kingdom Metazoa; phylum Echinodermata; class Asteroidea; order Spinulosida; family Echinasteridae; genus Henricia; species Henricia sp. BOLD:AAB3569. Next base: position 1,004,224 of record JBBELK010000454.1, on the reverse strand, counting down.
GACAGCATCAAGAGCCGTCATGGTGACGCCAGTCTTCATCGGCGTTTGTTTGGCGGTGAGAGGCGAGACCATCTTGTAAGGAGAGGTGCTCTTCCTTGGGCTTGGGACTCTGGACGTCAGGGGCGACACGGCCATAAAACCGGGACCCTCTGGTGTGGGCACGTCGAGAGTCGTGTCGAGCTGGAATGACGGCTTTGTCGACTTCTTGGGTGAGGGAGTCTTCATCAGATCGGCCAGGCCTGTGAAGCTGATGTCGGCTGAGGTGTCTTTGGTCTTGGGAGGTGCCTTCTTGTAAGGCGTCTTTCTGCCTTTCTTGGTGCGGATCGGTGTCTTGGCAGTACGCTTAGCGCGCCCAATGAGGATGGTAGCTGGAGAGGCAGCGTGTCCAGTGCTGCTAACACCATACATTCTCTTACCCTAGAGATTGAAGAGAAAAAAAAGAGGGGAAAAAATGAAAAACCTTCATTAAATTCACCGACTGACTAAACTTTCCAATGGAGTTCCAAAGTTCCAAAGGTATAAGCATGAAGCAATATATGCTAATGCTGAAAGATTCAAGAATATAAATTTAAGGTCAACATTAATGGATAATTTTTATAAATGCGCAGACATACATGTACATAAGTTTTACCACGGAAAAGGGGGCCATTTTGGCAACACAGACAAAATTTTCCAGAAAATACCTTTGTCTGGTCTCAAAATAAAAGAAACTTGGTTACAATGGGTTACAAATAGTGTGACAGCATGCCTTTCTAAAAACCCTTTCTGGACGGCCTAAAATGTAACAAATGTTACAGAAATCATGGTCCATGCATGGGTAACTCATTACGCCTTAAAGGCACAGGCTCGTCAGCAATGCGCGCCTGCCAAATTTGTGCCACGCAATACGGAGCTCCATAGCAAAGGCATGGAGCTGCGTGTTTCGAGCACGAATTTGGCGGGCGCGCATTGCTGACGATCCTGTGCCTCTAAAGGCTCCTTTCATCATAGATCTCAGAGGAAAAAGTCAAAATAAGTAGGTTAAAACAGGGCACAGGATTCACAAATATTGCACGACTAAAAATGGAATCTTTTGTCGAACAATAGACCCCTTTGGACAGGCAGCCGTGTTAGGGGACAGGTTTTCATATTTAAAAGATGTGACAATAAATCCACAAAACAAGCTACTCATTAATGACTCCTGACGACAAAGTGATTGCCCCCTAAGATGGCTGCTCTGCAAAGGATCTATATAATAACTCAAGTAATGTGATCTCACCTTCGGTGTCTTGGACTTGGATGCCAGCACCTTGCTCTTTCTGAGTTTAGCAGTCTTCAGGGCTCTGGAAATGAGAACTTTGGAGGCCACGGAGGGCTTGGGTTTGCCGCCTTTCTTCACGATATCAGCCCACTGCATTGGACGTGGGGTCTTGGGTTTGGCTGGAGTCTTAGACCTCGGAGTCTTGGGTGCCGGCGTCTTAGCTCGTGGAGTTTTGGCTTTGGGTGTCTTAACCAGAGGAGTTTTGGCTCTTGGAGTCTTGGGTCTCGGAGTAGCTCGAGCCGGCGTTTTAAACGGAGATTTAGCAGCGATGGTGACCGACTTCTTCGAAGCTGAGCTTTTTGGAGTTGGAGTCCGTGCCTTTTTGGTCTTTGGCGTCTTCAGAGGCGTCTTGTTTTGAGCGATATTGTTGCGTTTAGCTACAGCAACGATCTCTTTCTTCAAAGGTGTTGACATTTTCTTGGGCGTATCTTTCTTGGGCAAGGCTTGTACTGCCTTTATTATTTCGTTCTTCAAAGGAGATGACATTTTCTTGGGTGTGTCTTTCTTCGGCAAGGCTTCAACTGCTTTTTTGATTTCTTTCTTCAAAGGTGTCGGCATTTTCTTGGGCGTGGCCTTCTTCGGCAAAGCTTCAACTGCCTTTTTGATTTCGTTTTTCAAAGGCGATGGTATTTTCTTGGGCGTGGCCTTCTTGGGCAAAGCATCCGCTGCCTTCTTTATGGCTTCCTTCATAGGCGTGCCCATCTTCTTTGGCGTTGGTTTGGCTCGTTTTTTGGCTGCCTGAACGATGGCTCGCTTCAGAGGCGTGGCCAGTTTCTTCTTTAGAGCCGATTTAGGTGTCGGTTTGGACACCCTGCCTTGACTGACAGCACCTTTCTTGACGGGCGAAGGCGTGCTAAACATCTCGGGAAGACCAGTAAAACTTTCGTCCATCAGTTTCACAGAAGGCTTGATTTCTCGCGGCGTCTTCTTCTCTGTGAGCGTCGAGCCCACTGGCATGTATGATTTTTGTGATGGAGTTTTTGCGGCGGTGACTTGTGCTTCGGCTTTGGATGGGGATGGCGGTTTGACGTTCAGTTTGATTTTGATAGGTGTTTTCTTTGCCGATTTGGGGGATCTCTTGGGTGTCTTGGCCGGGGTCTTAGCGGGCGACTTGGCAGGAAATTTTGCAGGAGATTTTGCTGGAGACTTGGCTGGCGATTTTTCAGTTATCTTGGTGGGGGACTTGGCGGGGGACTTGGCCGGCGACTTGGCTGGCGATTTTTCAGTTATCTTGGTGGGGGACTTGGTGGGGGACTTGGCGGGGGACTTAGCCGGCGACTTGGCTGGAGATTTTTCTGGAGACTTGGCCAGAGACTTGACTTGCGATTTGGCCGGAAATTTGGTTGGAGACTTGGTCGGCAATTTTTCCGGAGACTTGGCCGGCGATTTTTCCGGAGACTTGGCCGGAGACTTGGCCGGAGACCTGGCCGGAGACTTGGCCGGAGACCTGGCCGGAGACCTGGCCGCTTTCTTTGGCAAACCTTCCAAATCTTCGGGCGATTCCTGGATAGCAGTAACAGCAAGTGAATGACGATGCTTGATGAGACCGGAAACCTTCGGGCTGACGACTGCCCCACTGAATGAACGACGGTTCTTTGGCGTCGCTCCCCGACGGAGTGGAGTACGAGGGGGCAGACGCTTGTCGAAATGCTCGGGACTGAGCTGGGGACCAAAGGAGACACGCTTGCGTTTGGCACTGGGGGCAATGTCGTCGAGGGAACGTCGCTTTCTGCTTGAGGATGTGGTTTTCTGGCTGGCAGGTGTCTTAGCTGTTGGCAAAATTGAAACTGATGTTGGCATTTGCATAAAGAAGTTTTGAATATACAGTAAACCTCGGATAAGTCAGATCCAACGGGACCAACTAATTTTATCCGACTTAAGCAAAAATCCGACTTACGCGAAGTGGACAGTACACCTACAGATTCATTGATCTCCAACCACCCAACGATCATCCAAAAAGCATGAAATAAAGTAATAATAATAATAATAATAATAACACATGCATTTGTAAAGCGCCATCTATCTATGTAAACATATTCCGAGGCGGCTGTTGCCATTATTACCGCTGCCATCAGGAAATCACCAGAACCATTTCGCTTCAACTAGGTGTGCAACCCGGCCAAGGCTCACAATCCTATCAGCAGTTAGATTGTGGCATTCCCCATAACAGCTTCCCATATATCGCTTGGGTTGACGAGGCAACTGGGATTAAGTGCCTTGCCCAGGGACACAGACACGTTGGTCGAAGTGGGGCTCGAACCCCCAACCTCTGACTGGGAGTCCCGCTTCATACCCACTAGACCACACGTGCTTTGATTCCAACACAAAACCATTTTATTTTTTAACTACATTTTCATTTTCAGATGATGTACTGATAGGCAGAAAATTGTAAGCATCATGCATTTGTGCATCGAGCGTCAACGCTATTGTCAAATTGTGGCCATGCATTATGTACACACGTGTACTGCTCAGCCCTCCACCTTATCCAATGAAAAATGCAGCCTGTGACAACGTGCGCACAGACGTTTTACCAGCCTGGATTACGGGCGCGTGTGCTTGTGGCTGGTCAACTCAATGCACTGCTATTTCTTGTCTGACTTGACTCGAAACCAGCAACTGCTGCTGATAACGTACACTGTGTGATGTACACATGCACACGTAGGACTTCGACTGTACAACAATCATGTTCGTGCAGGCAGCATTTTGGGAAAATGATTTTGGGGGGAGGGGGGAGGGGGGGGGTGGGTGGGGGCGGTCTGTAAAAATGTTGACAACCTTGGACGGCCCTCTATATAAACTGCTTTGTCCTAAAACACGTTTGGATTTTCATAGTAGAGTATAATGGACAGAGTTCAAACAATTCTCAAACCTACCTTTTGGTGATGGAGTCGCAGTCTTGGGCGGCGTCTTAGCCTTGGGCGAGGCATTAGCAGAAGTCTTAGACTTGGGCGAGGCCTTCGGTGGGGTCTTTGCCTTGGGCGGAGTCTTGGCCTTGGGTGTCTTGGCCTTTGGAGATATTGCCACCTCATCTTCCTCTTTGAGTGGGGCCGAAACTCGTCTAAGTTGTCCGATGCTCCTCTTCAAGGACTTGGAAAAATTAGCTGGCATTCTTGGACTGTCCACAGCTGCTTTCTGATTGGAAGAAAAACAAAAATAAAGCAAACTTTAAATAAAGCACGTTTTAAATAGACACAAAACAAGTAAGATCAAAGTGGCACTTGTATTACTTAGGCAAAACAAAATAAATGGTGCGTTTACGGTAACGGCCTAAACAAAATCCAGGTAGGTAGGTAGGAAATTTTTTTTTTTTTACATTTCAGTTCATGCATTTGCGTGTTGTTTTGCAATGTTTGAAACTCACTATTAACAATATTAACCATGTTCATGTACAAGTGCAGAAAATGTTCGTTGGACATTATTGCAAATAGTGCTCATTTAAAATTATCAACTTGAAAATTGGCAATAAAAAGTTTGAGGTCGGCAATTTGGCCTCAAATTCCAGGTAGGTCGGGTTACCGTAAACACACCATTTATTTTGTTTGGCCTTATCAGGAATAAGAACAAAGGATAGGACCCTACAAGTGTCTTTGTTATAAACAAAATGTTGTATTACCAGTGTCCAGGGGCAATGATGTGTTCACCTTAACTAAAACACCTTATTCATTGGATTTTTGCTCCATATAATCACAACACGCGCACTCAGACTAGACACAAACAACTCCAACGTAAACACTGACGGAAACAATTGGCAATGTTAAACTTGATTCAACTTTGCCGACTGTCTGCGTTACCGTTTGCAATGCAGTCTAGTTTGCGATGCTCTCTGCGTTTGTTGCGATGATATGGATACCAGGCTCAAGAGATCTCAATATTTTAAACTTTGTGACTGATGTCATTTTGCCATGCCTGGGGTTTGGACATTTATAACATGTTTTAGTGCTAAAGACCAGGGGTGGATTGCAATATGTGGTCTAAGACCGGTCTATAGGCTTAGCCGGCTAACGCGGCATCCACTAAGACTGGTCTATAATTATAGCCCGGTTGCAATATCGTTGTCCTAAAGTTAGACCAGTCTTAAAATTTAAGCCCGCGGCGAGCAGGCTTTAATTTGTTGACACCGCGCTACATCTCGTAATTTTGCATGAAAACAGACGAACAAAATGCACATTGTGCCCATTCGAGCATTTTTAGTGCTATTTGATAACTTTCACGGTCAGTTTCTCTGCAAAAACTGCACCACACAAGCGTCATCAAGTGGCTTCGTGAGGACGTTTGTTTGGCTTGAAATCACGCAAGTATAGTCGGCTGCATCACTTTCCGTTACGGTGTGCGTGTTTTTCGGCTGCCGCAGCCATACTTTAGTTAGACTGGTTTATTGCAATGGGCTAAACCAGTGACTAAGCCAAGACTGGCTAAGTTGGATAGCCAGCTATAAAATACCGGTCTTAGACCAGTGGCTAAGTCGATTTTATTGCAATCCGCCCCTGGGGTCCACAAAAGTTCAGACAAGTGTGAGACCCTTTAACAAAATGACAGTAGTCTGTTCTGCAATTTAATTCTTACCTTCAAGGATCCGCTCAACCTTCGCTGACCCTTCATGAAAGATAAAGGAGTCAATCTTTTCGGAGTTGCAGTCTTGTCTCGAACAGGTGTAGTGCTACTAACGGGAATTTCCTGGGGCGCTTTAGGTGAAACTTTAGGAGACACCTTGCCAGCCGGAGTTGTTTTGGGACTGGGTGCTTTCTTGGCCGAGGGTGGAGTTTTCTTCACTGGCGGGCTCTTGCTGATTTTCTGTGGAGTGGCTTTCTTTGCTGGGGCAGATGAGGATGGAGATGCTGTTCTTTTCACTGGGGTCTTAGAGGGCGTCTTAACTTTTGGTGTCTTTGCTTTTGGAGTCTTCCCGGGGCTTTTGGATGGAGTCTTGCCGGGGCTTTTGGATGGAGTCTTCTTTGAAGCTTCAAAATAAAAACAGAATAATAAATAATAATAACTGTACTTATATAGTGCCAAATTACCTGAGGATACAAGGCGCTTACAAGAAGAAAGAAAAAGAAAATAAGATGAGGGAAAGACAATTTAACCAGCTATGATCTGGGAAAAAGATGTTTCTTAAGAGCAGATTTCCTGATGTGATGGGGTAGATGATTCCATAGGTGAGGAGCAGCAACAGAAAAAGCCCTGTCCCCGTTCTTTTTACGAGACTTAGAGACAACCAGTGTAGCAGCATCACAAGAGCAGAGGGAATATGAATGGGTCTGGATATTCAAAAGAGAAGAGAGATAGTCTGGTGCCGAGTTATTAAGTGATTTGAAGGTCAGTAATTGATTTAGCTTTCGTCGGGGAGAATGAATGTTAATTAGGGTTTGTTTTAGCCCTTACTCTTGATTTGAAGGTGTGGACTAATGTGCGAAACAGAATACGTCGATCGACTAGACTAGAAGCCAGTGAAGTTCTCTGAGCAGAGGAGATGTATGTGTGTTTGTGGATTTTTGGAAGATAAGCCTGGCACATCTGTTTTGAAGTTTTCAGTTTTGGAAATGCCATGAGTAGGCAGCTGCAATAGTCTAACATGGATAGGATGAGCGTGCTTACTGCATTATGTCATGCATGTAAGTCAAGAAATCGTCTGATCCGACTGAGGTTGCGAATGCGAATCCTTCTTGAAACTTTAAGGAATGACTTCCACACATGTTTATGGACATTACTTTATAAGAGGACAACTATAGTGGATACAATAACAGCAATGGCAACCACTAGCAGCAAACGTCAAACGTTTCAGCGGTGCCGCTACCGTTGCCATTTCGTCACAATCATTTGCCGTTTTGGTCACAATTTACTGCAGTGTGTACACGGCTTAATGAACTGTTGGTGTATCTGAATGTTATTTTTTTTATTTGCTGTAAACAACATCTCAGTCGTTAAAAAATAAACTTTTTGAAAGCTTACTCTTGACTCTTGCTCCACTCGTAGACGATACCACAGGACTTTGAACAGAGGTCTCACCTTTGCGTTTTGCATGACCGGGTGGAAATTCAAATCTGAAAGATCAAAAACATTTTTTATTTTTCATTTCTTAAGACACACACTCGTTGATCTAAAAAATGTTGAGGTCATTAAGTGACACTCCAGTAAGGTTGTATGTGTCAAAGGTTTTTGTGTTGCAAAATCTGGACGGTTGGCAGGTCTTGCATTCTTTTTTTTTGAAAGTTGAAGTTGGCCTATCCCAAGAAATTTCAGCTCTACATCATGCAGCACAATTGCAAACATTGTTTTGCAATACAGTCACATACTGTCAACATGCTTTAAACCATCTTTGGTTACTCTTTATAAGGCTTCACAGTCAAAAACCACCTCGCATTTGGGCAAAGTGGCATTTGGGCAAAGTGGCATTTGGGCGATGTGGTTGAGGACGAAGTGGTTAAGGACAAAGTGACCGACATCAGTCAATAAGTTACCTCCTCAAGTAGAATAACTTTATTGGACGTTTCAGGACTGGAAATTCACGGAGGCCATTGCCCCTGGTTTTGTACTTGATGGCCTTTTGCGATCCTCCCATTGACTTTTTCATTTTCCAATGGAAGTGCCCTTTTTAAACTCCAAAAGATGCCTCAAAAAACACAAATGGCAGTGCCCTTTCAGTGACGAATTTCCTGCCCCGACGTTTGTTGCCATTGCTCTTATCATCTAAGGTTTACAGTGGCATCTCGTAAAGTAACATTTTAGTAACATTAAAAATAGATTTAAAAAGCCAATGGAATTCTAGCACTAGTCTGGATGGTTACAAACCTGAATGATCTATCGATGATCGTAAAGATGTCCTTGTGTTTGAGCAATGCCCAACCTGTCAACGGCTTGCCGTTTACCTGGGTCGGGTTCACTGTGCTCAAGTTGGTCAACTTGACCTGCAAAAAAATTGGGGGAGTTTAAGGAATCTGCAATTTTCAGTTTTAGCTAAGCTATCTACTAGTAGATAGCAGGAAGCTTCATTTTAAAGAAGCACATCTGGGGTCATATTTCATAAAACCCACTTAATTTCTAAGTAAACATTCTTAAAGGAGTGTGACCAGATCACTTTTTTTTACCCATAACTCCCCAGGACTTACCTTATGGGTCATGAGATTTTTATATCATAACATCCGTTATATTTTTCTGATTACGAAACTGAAACTCCCGCGCTTCTAGGCCGCATATTTCCGAGGATATCGTCGAAAATCCACCGATTATTTGTAAACTAATTTTCCAGTATCAACGTTTATCCACTGAAAGCCGACTCGATAGTTTTGTTCAATTTTTTACTGGAAATCGCGAATGTTTTCGGGTTTTTGGGACATGGGAGGTGTGTATGGGAGTTACTTGATAATATTGGTAAGTTACATCGAAACTCTGGTCATGCTCCTTTAAAGGAGCGTGACGATATCCTCGGAAATATGCGGCCTAGAAGCGCGGGAGTTTCAGTTTCGTTATCAGAAAAATATAACGGATGTTATGATATAAAAATCTCATGACCCATAAGGTAAGTCCCGGGGAGTTATGGGTAAAAAAAAAGTGATCTGGTCACACTCCTTTAACTCATGTTTTTAAAGATAGGAAAAATTTTATTTTATTGTTCCTAAATCCACTTAAGAATGTTTTTAACTTTTATGAAAAAAGGACCCAGATCACATTTTTGAACACCATAATTTGTTTAAAATTTATTTTGGGGAGGAATTTTATATGATTGGTAGGTTAAAGACAAATCTATTATTTGGAAAAATATGAACAAGCTTCTTTTAATTCTGGATTATGAAACCACTGGTTTAATATCTCACTTGCTGGAAACGTTTGGTGTTGATCAGGGTTTCCCCAAAACATTAAAGTGGTACTACTACCCTTAAAATTAAGTTTAGCAAATCAGTCACCTTTTACAATCAGGGATTTTTGATAATTTGTAATTTGAGTACTCGAACAGAACTTGTAATACAAAACAAAAGGGCAATAAAATTCAGAAATGTTGCACAGACTTTTCTTACGAGTTCTAAACTTGATGGAAAGTCTACATGCTTTCTTCAGTAATTTGCAGAACTTACGTTGTCATCATCAATGACGTTGATGCGACAGTGTTCCTTGGACACATTGGGAAGCTGGATCCTGATGTCACATTCATTGGTCCTTTTGGGGGACAAAAAGAGTTACAAATGTGTTAAATAATTTAAACAAAAATTAAATGCATTCTAAATGGAAAGAAGAGTGGCGTTTTCCGTAAATGGCGATTTATTCGCTGTTGGATTTAGTTTTTTTAAATTAAAAAATAAAACAATGTAAATGAAAAAAAAATGACCTTAGGGCCTACTTGCAAAATATCACTGCATAAATATACATAATTAAAATTGATGGTTGATTGCTCATTAACAAATATTTACTTACCTTCCAAACAAACACTGCTTTAGGGTTAGCGGAAAGTTGGCTCCATCCGTCTCGTTCCTTTTAATTACCACAATCTTACCGTAGAGTGGCATTTCCTGGAGAAGGTAACAAAATTTCAAATTCAACAAGGTAGGCCTACTTTGAGATTATTTTGCCACAAAACATAGGTACTTTTAGAAGGCTCAAAGTTAATATTTGACGTTTACTTCTTGTTCCACCACGTGCATACATGCATGTATAATTACATGCATGTATAATCAGGGCATACAGCACTCTCGGCAGACATCCAGTCAGTTACAGCTACATCATTTCAAATTTTTCCCACTTTTCCTTGCCTTTTTCAGGGCAATACAAAAACAACTTGTTGGCCTATCGGGATTTTTCGTGGGGGGAAGGAGGCACCTGGGGGGCGGGGGGGATGGGGGGGGGGGGCACACACAGCTACGCCGCTGCTACACAGCAACGCGTGTTCGAACTGCCCCGTGAACAAGATGGTGTCGATAACCATTAAAGGGTTTTATAATAAAAAGTTTCCTCACATTTTTCTCAATCAATTTTTGGTTTTTCCATAAAATCTTTACTTCCCGCATGTCCCGATGTTTGATGAGTAATTTTGCAAATTCTAATCAACTTCTTAAATCTTTAATACGTTACATGTCTTACCATTGAACATTAAATTAAGGAAAACTTTAATTTTTTTTCCAAGGTCCTTCGACTCCTTGTGCATGATAGGGTTTGTGCATAGAACAGATCATGCAGATGGGGGTTCCCGGTTTTGCATACAGTCAGTAGGGTCCTACACTCGTCATCTCATGACAGCATGGAGGTAGGCCTCCATGATGACAGTAACAAATTTTAAGGCCATGCATAACGTTGAAAAATTATTTGAAAAAAAAATACTACGGCCTAATGGTCAGCTTCTCTATTCTTACCATAATCCTATACACTTTTTTTATTCCCAGTCATTACATTTTTCATAATTTTAACGAGTTTTACAATCATATCACCACACATGTCATCGCGCTGCTAGCTGCTGCATGCAGCTGGGCATGCTGGGCCGTGCAATGGCGGAGGTGCACTGTTTCACGAGAACCGACAGTCGAACGACCCAGCTGAAAATGCTTCAAATCAACAACTAAAATCGTCACTGATCTTACTCCTATTATTTCCTTACCTTAGCTTACGCAGTTTCCTGTGTGTTTGGAAACTTTTTAGCAGCGTAAGTGCGGGGAAAACGCGAAATGTCGAAGAGCAAACTACCGGAAAATTTGTACTCCCCGCGTCCAATTTTGTTTACCCTATCGCATTCAACGGTTCTCATACAACCCGGGTGAACTGCATGCTGTACATTGTGTATGCGTTACACATGGGAGTAATATCCGTACGCCTAAACAAAATAGTGCGTTGTTCTTTGAAAGATTTAAACATTTTTATGAACATGAACATAGAAAATCATACCTCTTTTATTGTTTTCGTTATTAATGTATCAATCAAAAAGAACTATAACCTTTAAATTCATCAATCTTTTAATTCCAGTTCAGAACAGTCACGCGGATGAATATACCAACCAACCAGTAAACATCGGGAGCAATTTGAATTTACACATTCCGTCGCTGTGATTGGATGATGGGCAATGTCATCATTATCAATGCCAAATGAAGTAAATTCAAAAAAAGAAAAAAGCAATCCTGTTTCTGCTTTAAAATTTGGACTGAAGTGAGTTTCACAAAGAACTTTTAATTAAGCAAAATTGTCCCTTCAAAGAGTTGTTGACAGGTCGGTTTTTACCGACCTTAAAATTTTCGATTTCCTTTCAATACTTTTGATAGTCTCGCAACAAACGGGTGTCAAATTAATTGATTCGTGTAATAATCCTCTTTAAACAGTTAAAATAAATGCAACGAGTTGTCTTTGTCCTTCAACCGACATTAGCTAAATTATGCAGGCTTCCTCCATGGTCACTCCAATCACAAAATATAATTGTTTTCAAAGATTTTTGCCGTGGTTGGAATCCGGGAGCAATTTCCAACTTTACCGTTCTTTTGTTTCTAATCCGATTGGTGCACCAGTGCAGGGGCCAATTTCATAAAGCTGTTTAGCAGAAAAATTTGCTTAATCCAAAATTTGTTTGCTCTATAAAAATGGGTAAATGGTCAAAATTGTAGCTATGTCAACTTGTGTTTTTTGCAAGAATATCAGAACACCAGTTGTACACAAAATATAATATTTTGACTGAAAACCCATTTTTATAAAGCAAAGAAATGTTGGATTAAGCAACTTTTTCTGCTAAACAGCTTTATGAAATTGGCCCCAGGTCTACTGCTATAATTTAACCAACAATGAGACATAATCGCCATAATTACATCGAAATGGATGCACTTTCTGAGGCCCACGCTATGGACCAGCGCACCCCGTTAAACTGGCCAAGCAAAACAAAATTAGGTTTCTCGTCCATTGGTCTGACAGAATTTTCTGGACCTGAAATTATATGCGTGGTATCTTGCGTCCAGTTTGAAACAACATACAGAAATTAAATTTGGGCGTGCCAAATTATTGTCCAGGGGTCTCAGACTGGACCATCGAGTACAAAAGAGATTAGTGGTCTGGACCTTGCGCGGTTTTGCAATGGAGCACAAAAGCCAACGTAGTTGGTACGTTCGATTAGTTTCCTCAAGTCAGCCCTGCCATGGGGATGATTGTGCAAGGCAGGAGAGTATGGAAACGAGAATGGAGGTGTGTGGAGGCTAAACGAACACACCGAGTGCACATGCACAAAAACCAATAAAAGGGGAGTTAATGACAACCATAAAAATGTAGACAAACAAAACATGTTGTATCGATAAAACTTTACTTTTGCTGTGCACAACACAACGTACACACGGGACAACAGTGCAATAACTAAACTTATACTACGATTCATAAATCCAGTAATGATTACGTGATATGAGAAATAGTCCTCAACTGTCATTGTGTTCCGAACATCTTAGAAAAATTACCCACATGCTCAGACTGCAGTAAAGTTCTGTCCACTAAAAGTCACCAAGTAATGTAACAATATATCTTATGAACAAACACACCTGGGCCCAATTTCATAAAGCTGTTTAGCAAAAAAATTGCTTAATAAAACATTTGTTTGCTTTATAAAACTAGTTTAATAGTCAAAATTGTTTGCAAACTTGTGTTTTTAGCAAGAATAGCACAACGCCAGTCAACTGTAAACACATCACATAATATTTTGACTGCTAACCCACTTTTATAAAGCAAACAAATTTTGATTAAGCAATTTTTTTTGCTAAACAGCTTTATGAAATTGGCCCCAGGTATGGTGCCTAATCACCATTGAAATGAAACAACCAAACTTGGGATGAGAGGAAAATCTTTAAGGGCCTTGTCAGGATTCAAACCCGAGACCTCTGACTCACTGGGCACAGTTGGTATACTCCCTCATTGGGTCCATAGGGAAAACTTGAGGGAGTATACCACTGTGCCTTATAGCTCAGCTGGTAGAGCGTCTGCCCAGCGAGTCAGAGGTCTCAGGTTCAAATCCCGACAAAGTCTTTCTAATTTTTCTCATATCCCAAGTTTGAATGTAGCTTACTCTACAAGATATTAACGTGCACATAATACATGTAGTTTTATAATATAATACATAGTGCATTATGAAAACACTTTTATGAATACTCCATGCTGAAGTGAATATCAAACTACATACGCATAAAGATGTATATATAGAGTTAAACTAGCTACTTTGATATGATTTTTGAAGAAAAAGAAAAACTAATGTGATTTTCATGATTGTACATTAAACACCTTCACTGCAATGTCCAATTTAAAGATGGGTAGAAACTGTACAAATTAAGAGAAATCAGGACAGGTTTTCAATATTTGTTGGTAACTGGACTGAAATGCAGAACATGATTTAACTTTGCTCATTTTTTAAAATCGGCAAATTTGAAGGTAAAAATACGCCATTAATCTGGCGGGTTTAAATAAAAATCTAACAAAATTTACAGCAATTGTTTTCTTTCTTGTGAACATTTGGTCTTTCGGTGATTGTGCACTCGACAAAAAAACAATTAATTTATTTTCTATTAGTTTACAAACTAATAGTTTTTTTGGGGGAAAGGGTGCAGAGTAATTAAATGTGTTCAATTCACATCTTAATTGTGTCCTTTAGATGTCCAGTTAAACGATACTTTGAGTTGGGAAAGAAAAACTTAACAGATAAAATATATACAAATGATATGCAAAGCTGTAATCTCTGGCAGTTTCTCATACTGGTGCATGTTTTTTCCTCTTTTTTAAAAATCTTTCCTTTTTAATTTTGTTTCTAAAAACTATCTGTATATTTATGCATTATTTTGGTGACATTTTGTTCAAAAACCAAAACAATCAGATTCTCGTTTTAATTTACAGCGCTTCAGCAGATTAAACAACTCGAGTCTTTAATGACTAAATGTTACAAAAAATAAAAAATAAACCCCAAACTAAAACGGACTGCCCTGAAATTAAGTATAATCACACATATGAAGTACATTTACAACTTAAAGTCAGCCATTTTCTGTATCAAAATTCTTTTTAAACATTTACAATGAAAGGTCTGAAAGGCCAAACTTTTACAAAATATATCTGTACAGGCACCGTCAAAGCAGCTCCATTTCTCTTAAAATCAAATGTTAGTTTTCAACCTCACTTTTTTGTTTTTTTTACAACTGAATACGTAAGCTGTAAAATATAACTTGTATCTTTGTAAAACTATACAAAAAATGCGTGGCAAAGTCTGTGGAGAATTATGCAGCACGTGACAGCAAAACAAACAAAATTGCATAAAAACACAATGTATTATTACTATACGGAGCAACAGAACAAATGCAAATTTTCCTCAAAAACATATTTTGAATTCTTTTTCTCATTAAGCTGACATCGAAAGTAATCGAAGTGAAGGTGCCTTTCAATAAAGTGGTAGATGGGGCTGTTTACTTCCCAGGGAGCTGAAGTGTAAAAAATGATAAATGTTCTCAGTGCCCCGAGCACCTACGTGAAGGATATGTGTACTATAGACTTTTATCACGGTGCGGCCATCTTCACTTTTCCCCTATTAAAATGAACATAACCAAAGCGAGGCTTACAGACAAAAATAGTTTGGTCCCCTGCTGAAAATGTTCATTGTGTGCATCACAGTGACATGCGCGCAACGTGATCAAGAAAATGCGCAGCGCGGACAGTGATTCTCTCAAAACAACGACGGTAGACTGCACGCACTATCGCCCGGTCCCGCACACGCACTGATCATGCCCGACACGTACTATGGGGAACAAGACAAAGATGAATGCACCATAATAAAGGTTATTAGAAGACTCCACTATCATTTTCCCCTGATATTACCACATATTTAAAGTGGTGTAGATGTCGTTTTCCCCCTTACTACTCAATTCAGAAATGCTCAAATAAAAATGTACTAAATTTTCAATAAAAAAGAAACACTTTTGTTGTTCCAACAATTTTCATTACCTGTACTAACAAAGACATTCTGGTGTACTTTTTTGAAAGATAAATTTAAGAGTGAAAATTCCTGTTTTCACCTCCAATTTGCTCAGAAAAGACATACGAACAGAACTAATCAATCTGATACGCATTTTAAAAAAAATTCGAAAATACCACTGCATAAAGGCAACATTTAAATCATCGGAAATAAATTATGCATATAATGGTTCTTCCTGAAAATATATCTGTAATATTTTAATACAGAAAACAAATAAAAAAGGCACATTTATTTTGGTGCCACTTATCTTTACAAATTAAAATCATTTGGTAGGCACTGGTTGATAATTTTCCTGACAATTTCACACATGATTCTCTCAAACATGATCATAATCAATGGATAAGAACAAAGGACTGAGATTTTAAAGGACGGCGATATATTTTTAATGCCTTTATGTGGTAGTTTGCATCATGATACGAACAATTGATTAGTTAATTTGCAAAAACAGAAAAGCACCATGCAGTGGCGTAGCTACGGGGGTATTGAAAACTTTTAATTGCCTCAGAGTTGCTTTTTGCTGGGTATTTTCTGAAAGGCACAACGAAAAACCTTGAGGTACATGATATATCTTGAATGGCACTTGTCTGTTTATGCAAATGAAGTCTCCAATTATACCTTGATTCGATTGTTATGATGCTCCATGCGGGAAAGTTAACACGGAATAGACTGCCAAAGTGAACACCATCTTTTGTTAGTTGCCTAGGCAATGGCTCTACACTAAAAGTCACTGAACCGTCCCTGTGCTTTTGCAATGGTACTTTTTTGGACGGCCATGATGTTTAGAGCCATTTACCATGGCAACATGTCATACTTCGGCTGTCTATTGTGCTTTTCAAAAACACATTACCAATTAAAATGAAACATCATTTGTATTACTTTAGATGGGATTATTCCAATTTTTTAAAACACAAATTAGTATTTTCAGCCCTGTTTTTATCAGCAATAGACTTTTTGCCATCTTAGAGGACAATCACATTCTCACTGTGTGTTGTGCATGAGTAGGATCCATTGTCCTCTAAGATGGCCACCGGCGCAAACGGTCTATAGATACATCTTCTACACAAGTTCTTTGCATAAGTAAAATATACTCTTAAAGAAAATCTTTTAAGGCGGATTGCTCGCAATCCACTGAATACGTAACATGGGCACTTTTTGGTCTCTTGAGGGCGCACTCCACAATGCATCACATACCCTTGATGCACATTAAAGATCAATTCAGCATTCTTTGGGCAAAATTCCTCCCTTTAACATGTTGTTACATCTGCCTCGAGTTTCTTGGCTTTGAGACTTGCACAAGAACTTGACCATAAACCAATGGGCGACTTCAGCTTCGTCCAAATTACCTGGCTATGGCATGGAATTACACACAAGTCAAAGGTAGCCGGCTAAACCACTTCATGTAATATTTCCAGCCACAGCCATTTTGTCCGGATGCTGCACTACATTTGGTAATTCTTGTCTATTTACATGGCAGTAAAACATGAAACAAAGGAAAATCTGTGGTTGATTTCACAAAAAAGTGAGCACCTTGCACAACTTTTGAAAATGGCATAGCATGCGTGTAATTATCGCAAGATTGTTGCGCAACTTACAGTTGTGCAAGGGAGCCTAATCAATGCACAAGGTTTCATGACAGTGCCTGCTGGTCACCCCTTTCTTGAATACAGCGCAAGCCACATTCCTCTCCCAAACTCGATTCGTCAAAACCTCCTTACCTCGGGCTGGTAATTGGCATGCAACGTTCATCTCACAGAGACCGCGTATCGCCGAGGCAATGCATAGTTCCGAGATTGCAAATTAACCCCGCCCCCCTTGGATATTGTTGCTACGCCTCACACGCTATCATCAAACCAATGCACAAACCAATGGGACTTTCAACGGAAAGCACAGATTCATTGGAGAATACTCAAAGTTATTCATGTTTCTGGGTCGACAGTTACCGTAGCACACACTGAGTAAAAGGCCAGTGATACAGAGATGTCATATATTCATAACAATTCGCTTTCTTACCTTTGAACAGCGAATCTCCCGGCCCTGGAAACCAAAAATTTACCCGGAACCCCGCATAGGCCGTACACAACGTATCGGCAAAATATCGCGTGATATTTGACATGTGCGCGATGACGCGCGCTGTGATCTGCGCGCTGTCTGCGCGCTCTGTTGTGATTGGTTGATAGGTTCGGTTGATTGACAGGTCGGAACTGTGTATTGTCTTAAGGGTGATAAGATGAATACATCTCTGTAAAGCACCTTGCGGATTTCACTTGATTCTCACATCACGTCTAATGAAATACACCATTTAGCAACTATATTTACACGGCAGTTTAGAAGCTTGCAAACACATCATACATGGCATTAGGCATTATCCGAGTATTCTCCGAGGCTCCAATTGTCAAAATTTCATTTGCTTGAAAGATGCTCTTAACTTCATCTCAAGTCGTAGTTTGGTATCTCAATTGCTTGCTGATTTTGGACTGCAGTACTGAAAGAAACAGTTATTAAACGAGGATACCAATAGTGAAATTGGCGGAACCTTAATCAGAGTTTTTAGAATTAAATGTTGCCCTGTATCATCGACGTCTGAACAGAAACACTATGTTGATTTCTCACAAACTGTAAAGGGGAAATGTAGCATGATTTACGTTGTTTAATATTTCATCTTTGCAACATCTTGTGTGTTGGTAGATCCGTGTGGAGCAATTTCTGGAGTTCTTGCATGGCGAGAAAATGCAGAAAGATCACCTTTACACAATTTCCTTGTAGCGAAAAAAATCCTGGCTGAATTAGGATTACAGTCCCCAGCCACATCTTTTATTTCTTTGCTTTTACAAAAAAGCTTTTAGCAATCGCTGTAAATCGTCACTCGGTGGAGTTAAACAAATGCTTCCAGTGATAGGCCAGTAACGTTCTCTGCCGTTTCAAACGGTAGACTCACTGCTATGACGACTGTGCTGACTTGAGTTTCCTGAGTCGAATTCAGCATCCACGAAGGTAGTGACGGGGGCATCACCGAGAGCCTCGAGGTCCAAGTATTCCTGAGAAGGGGAGGGAAAGAGGGGAAGAGGGGAAATAGGGTTTAGGATGAGACACTGGCTATGTAATGCTAGCAGCGGAATGTCCTGGTTACATGGGAGATAAGGGTTTAGTATGAGACACCAGCTATGCAATGAAAGCAATTTGACTTGCTCAAATAGACAGACTTCTGTTGTCATTTTGCTATTTTGTCATCCAAATCTTCAAAAATTGGATTTACAATTTCTAGTCAAATTCTAGCTTGTTTTCCGTGTGTTGAAAACCGATTAGCAAATTGATGACCTATATGTTGCCCTTTGATCTCATAATGTAGTACTGTTAGTTTCACACATTTTACAGCCAAAATGCAAGAGAGACCAAACCAAAAGACTAAACAGACCCTTTGCACCGACGGCCATGACAGGGGGCAGGTTTTCATATGATGATGGTGGGCAGGTTTTCAATAGATCCACAAAGTGCCTACTCATGCATGATGCACAGTGACAACGTGACTGCCTTCCGTCATGGCCGCCCGTGTAAAGGGTCTATAGAGAATCCCTAAGTCTTTGCTTTGTTAAGTGACTGCAACAAACCCTGGATCTAACAGATGAAACCAGGTACTTTACCTGATTGGATGATAGAGAGATGATTCTAGCAAAGTCTTCAACGAGATCAAAGAAGGTTGGTCGCTGTCCAGGAGAGGTTTGCCAGCATTCTAGCATTATGTGGTAGCTGTAGGGAAATAAATAAAACAATGTCAATTCTGAAGATTCTTGGGCGAGGTTTGAGCAGTATTGATTGCTTTCCGGTGACGTCACGCCTTCCATCCACCATTTTGGTTGTCATTTTTCATGACCCACGTGGCTCGAGTGATAACCGGCAAAAAGAGCAAGAAAAGCGCATTGGTTGCACTTACCTCTGTTGCTTAACCTTACTTTATGTTGTTGCGCCATGGCTGTTGTATCGATAAAGATAAAAACGTATTTCTTCAGGCTAAAAATCGCAATCAAGTAGTAGAAGCACTTCCGTTTTTACAAGCCGAGTGCATGCTTAATAATTTGAACGAATCGCAGCGCGCGCTTGCGGCATCTTCGAATGAAAATACGCTGGTGAGTATTTTTTACGCGTGTTCATTGGCGCGTCTATTGGCCCGCGCGTGTACGTGCGTGACTGTTGACCACTAAACATTCCCGGATGTTCAATAATAGACTTAGGGCTGTAGTCGAGTATATCACAAGTTAATCACAAGTTTGTAAACCAGTAAAATGCAACACACATATTAGTAGCATGCCTTTGTTGCAGTTTGAGTAGCTTGTGGCTTGAATTATGCGGACTCGAGACGGACTCAGGACGGACTTGGGGCGGACTCGGGGCAGACTCGGGGCAGACTCGGGGCAGACTCGGGTCGGGCAAGACTGCAGTGGTGTCATTCTCATGTGATGGACGTAAAATATTGTACTAAAAAGCAAACAAAAATGTGTAGTACGAACAAGGACAAGCCCGACTCACATTTCCAGGGAGCTGTTCTGTGGTTGCTCCAGACGTTTGCCTGCTCTTAGGAAATCAAACATCTTCTCAACGGGAACGCTGGGGTACGGCGTGCCACCCAACGTGATTATCTCCCAGAGTAGGATTCCAAACGACCAGACGTCACTCTGCGTGGTGAAGACGCGATCAAAAAGGGCCTCGGGCGCCATCCACTTCACTGGTAACCGACCCTGCATTAAGAAACAACCATAAAAGATTTGACTGGTAACCTGCTAAACTGGAATGTTGCCAACTTCCGTTGGTTTCAAACAGCTTTCGCTAGTTTTGAAAGCTCTCATTTTGTAACTCATTTTGTAACTCACTGTGTAGAAGTACAATTTAAGTGCGAGAAGATAACCTCACATTTAACGACCATTTTGAGACATTAAACACAGTTTTACAAAAAGCAATTACTTTCATGTTTGGAACTTTACTGAAATTCAGAGTAAAACAAAGCATCATTTTACAATTTGAGAAAGTAGCATATTACACTTCAACTCACATCAGTTGTCTTTCTGTAGAAGTCAATGTAGTGAACATCCCGGGCAAGTCCAAAGTCGGCGATCTTCATGATGTAATTATCGGCTACAAGCACGTTACGGGCCGCCAAGTCACGGTGGATGGTCTGAAATTAGGCAAAAAAATCATTTATATTCACCAACAAAATATATTTATTTTAAAATTATGGAAACTTGACATAATTGCATCATCTTTGTTCCTTTAATTTGAAGGGCCTGTGATATGCTAAATAACTTTGTGCCTAAGCTTTGCTTCATAATGACGGATTACTTGTTCAGCAAGACATTCTATTGTTCGTTTGGATGTAAAATCAATAAAAGGTGGCCTTTTTCAACTTTGAAGATTTCACTGCAATAAATCACAGACAGAGGGCGCTGTTTTGAGTGCATCACATAAGGAAGACGGAAGGGAAAAGTTAAGAAAAAACATAAGACTTCAAGTTGGACTTGTGGCAAATTGCTGCAGTTTCTACCCCTAGTTTTGTCATGGCTTACAGCAGGCAACATGTAAAACAAACTCAAACAGCCATGGATTACAAAAGTTTTAGGAAAATTTAGAAAAAGGTGGAATCTTTTGTGCACAGTTGGATGTGATTTTCCTGTGTTTGCCTCTTGTGACATAGTGACCTTGGTCATGAATATGCATATTTTCATTAGCATAAAAACTAAAAACCTTTGTTTTAACCCCCAAAGCAAGCTCCAAATGGGATTTGTATGACTTTAACTAAGTAGAGTGGCTTCAAAGCATAGATTTCATTGATACAAATCCTAAATAAGGGGCCCTTTAAGTGTTTTGAAAATAATTTTTAAAGTAATTCCTCTTCTGCCGCTTGGCTATGAAACCCATGGACTTATGAAGACTTGTAGGGTCTTCTTTTGATCTTAAGTTACCTTTTTAGAGGCAAGGAACTCCATGCCTCGGGACACCTGGTACGCCATGGAGAACAGGTCTTTGTTAGTCAAGAGTTCAGAGCCGGGAAGAAGAACCGTCTTCTCGTCATTCTCTGGCGGTCGACGAAGACGCAGGAAATCGCGCAGATTGCCGTGATGCGCGTACTCCACGATGACATAAAGGGGCCCTGGTAGAAAGCAATACAAAAACATGTTAGTAATAACACAAAATCATTCCCAAGCGATGGACTGCAGTGACCCTTCAGTGGTAAATAAACTGCTAACCTAATATTCTCTGGGGGTATTAGTGTAAATCTGCTTACCATCCTGGGTGCAGCAGCCTAGCAGATTAATGATGTTGACGTGTTTGCCGATCATTTTCATCATTTCCAGCTCAGAAACCAAGTCGGATAACTCGCGATCAGTTGTGTTACCTAAATAAGAAATAATTGAGTATGATACATTTTGTAACTCATGACCCCCATGTTAAGGGCAGGGTAGCATTGGGGAGGGGTGAAGAAAACAACTGATTGAACATAACCAACCTTTAAGCATCTTAACAGCCACGTTAATTGTCCGTTCCTTGGCACTGCGGCCCACCGCTTCAGCAAGGACGACTTTGCCAAAAGCACCCTCGCCGAGGGCTTTGCCCAGAGTTAACCTACGAAAGAAAAACAAAGTTTTAAAACCTTTAACGAGGATTTGTTGAAATAAAACCAACAAAGCAAACAGAGTAACATCCATCAATACGCTTTCTGCATTATTACCCCTGGTCATTGGGCTCAGTAATATCATTCCTTAATCCTTCTCAGCTCCCTGGGAAGTATACAGCCCCGCCTGCCACAGGCGCTCAACGGATAATCAAACACATAAACGTTCGCTACCCTCTCGGGTACCCATTTTGCTCCTGGGTGGAGGGAAGCAATGCGTGACAAAGTACCTTACATGCAGCGTAGAAGGGCCGGGTCGGGATTCGAACCCACTACCTTTGGAACTAACCCAGGTTTTGAGTAGGATCCACTAGACCGCTCCGCCACAGCACTTCACGAGTTCCAAAATAAAAGAAATGTACTAACCTTTCTCTAGAGAATTCCCATTCAGGATCAAACGGAACCTCGTACTCAGAGACCATAGTGAGCGATGACGATAGACGTGATCGTCCGATGACCAATGGGGCTGTAGAATGACCAGACTCGGTTGAGAACTGAGGGGGACAAAACACAAAGGGGAAACTGCACTTGATTCAAAACCTTGTCATGTTACAAGAAAGTGATGAGAAAATGTATAGACCGTATCAAATAGCTGCCATCTTGTAGGGCAACTTTTGACATTTAAATAATGAAAGAAGTACGGAGCTGGTTTTTGCTCAGGTTGGTTTTAATCATGCATATCTTCAATCATACAGGGGGATAAAACTATTTGTAACAGTTTACCAATCATGTATACTATCTTTAACAACTAGTTGCCAGAAGGTAGAACATGAACAACTCGTGGCAACTGGGATTTTCCCAGTTTAGTTGCAAATGCGTGACACGGATCTTTTCAAGCAACTGGTCAGTAGCTCCCAGTTTCTGCGAGTTGCTTCTAGTTGCCGGAAACCTCAGTTGCCACTAGTTGCTTTCAGTTGCAAGGCCGATGTACGCTAGGCTTTACAACCTACCTGTCGTGTTAAATGTTGCATATTAGGCAACGCAGGCAGCATTCTCTTCTTGCTATGTCTCTGGTTGTTTTTGTAACACATCACGAAGATGAAGAAGAAGAGAATGAGAACAACGGAGCAACAGACGATAACGATCATCATGATGGTCTTCTTTTGGTTCCAGCCATCCCGTCGGATGATGTTAATAATTGGGGCCGATGTCGGAGGTGGTTTAGTAGGAACTGTAGAGATACGTAAAAACATACTTTTGGTTTGTGCTAGATTTACAAAATGCTTCAGAGTTGTGATGCATCGACTCGAGAGTTGAGTTGACTCAAGTCCCGATTTTCACTGACTTGACTTGACTTGACTTGACACTCGATGGCAGTTTGACTTTACTTGGGACTCGAAGGCAGTCTGACTTGACTTGGGACTCGGAGGCAGTCTGACTTGACTTGGGACTCGGAGGCAGTCTGACTTGACTTGGGACTCGGAGGCAGTCTGACTTGACTTGGGACTCGAAGGCAGTCTGACTTGACTTGGGACTCGAAGGCAATCTGACTTGACTTGGGACTCGAAGGCAATCTGACTTGACTTGGGACTCGAAGGCAGTTTGACTTGACTTGACTTGGGACTCGAAGGCAGTTTAACTTGACTAGGGACTCGAAGGCAGTTTGACTTGACAGACGACAATATTGGTTTTCTCAACAACAGATTTTTGGGTTGGACTAAAGCCAGGTTCATACTTCACACAAAAGTGAAGGCGAATGCGAACTTGACATAACAGCAAAGTTTTCGCATTGCATAAAGCTGAACTAGTTTCAACTTGCGCAAATGTTTACTGCACATGAATTTTACGCCACTTTAGCGTTTGTGTTCGCTTTTGCATGAAGCATGAACCGGGCTTAACTAACCTGGCAAGACTTTAAGAACAGCGCTCTGCCCAGTCATGCCCAGACTTGATCCAGCAACACACGAGTAAAGGCCGGCATCGTCAAACGTGACGTCGTACAACCGCAAGGTCTGTATGGTGAACTTGAGTTTCAGAGTCGTTTTCTGAAAGGGGACAAAAAGGGCAAATAAACACAAATTCACCCACGATGTGTCTTGAGAGAAAACTTGAACTTAATGAGTTTTCTTCCACCACGGCTTATGTTAAGCAACCAAATCCCTTAACCTATTTAGCAGGCTATAGACCTTTATCACGGTGTGGCCATCTTTACTTTTTACCTATTCAAATTAACGTAACCAAAGCGAGGCTTGCAGAAAAAATAGTTTGGCCCCCGTGTTGAAAATGTTCATTGTGTGCATTACAATGGCGCACGCGCAGCGCAATCGTGTGGTTGCTCAGACGCGCTGACACGTACTGTGTATATTATGGGGAACAGGACAAAGATGGCCGCACCATGATAAAGGTCTAAAGAAATCTTTGGTGGTTATACAAAGAGTTCGATTCCAGGGCATGTATGTGGATTGGGTTTGCAGTCCCTACTTGAACATGTGGGCTCCCCCAGGAGATTTCCCTGGGGGTTTTCCTCCCACTTCTATAAAACTGCATCTCTTTCTTCGTCATCTCAAGTTGATAATAAAGTATAGTTAAAGCTAAAACCGTATAGTTGATGGTATAAAGGGAATTAGTTGCCGAAGATGCCATAAATTAACAACAACAACATAATATAGAGGGGGATACAGAAAAGTGCTGGGACTTAAAATGACTTTTTAAATTTTCAGTTTTGATTTTAATGTTTGATTTTACATTTGGAAACCGAATATCACAAATAAAACGAGAAATCAAAAGAATTGTCGGAAAAGATGCAACTAGAAATCAAAGAAAGTGCAAACACAGAATGCAGAGCTCCCAACTCTCCCGGATTTTGATGAATAGGTTGACCTTCCGACTTCAAACACATCTGAAAAACCCTGAGGTTGTTAATTGACAACCCAGGATGGTTTTCATCTGTGATGCGAGTCCCGAGATCGGTACTTTTTTTCAGGAAATTTGTTGCAAAATCCGGGAGGGTTGGCAACTCTGAGAATGACGTCAGAAAGAAGCAACTGACGAAGAAATATGCAAGTGACGAGAAAAGAAACTGCGGTAGAGTGAGAGAGAAAAGTGTAGGATACAATATTCGTAAAAAGCAAATTGAACAGAGTTTGAAAAATGGTGAAAAAAAACAGCAGGAGAAATAATAAAACTGCAAAGAGATTGTGATGAAGCAAATTGCCTTGTGGAACAGCTGTGTGGAAATACAAAAATACACCAAAAATACACCAAAAGCGAGTAAAACTGAACATGTGACATCTCTTAAGCCTAGCGTACATCGACCTTGCAACTGGAAGCAACTCAACTGATCAGTTGCAACTGATTAGTTGGGCAACTAGCGGCATCCAGCCATGGCTACATTTCCAGAGCGCGCACATCGACACGGCAACTAGAGTACATTGACTTTGCAACTGGAAGCAACCGTTGCTTGCAGTTGCTGTCGATACGCAACTGCAACTGCAACTGACAGCACCTGGGTACAACTAGTTGCCAGAAAGTAGAACATGAGAAACTCGCGGCAACTGGGATTTTTCTGCAGTTGCTAGTAGTTGCGTGTACATCAACCTTTTTAAGCAACTGATCAGTTGCTCCCAGTTGCCGCGAGTTGCTTCTAGTTGCCGAAAATGCCAGTTGCCACTAGTTGCTTCTAGTTGCATAGTCGATGTACGCTAGGCTTTAATGTTTAATGCTTTGGAAAAGCCGAGTCCGCAATGGACCCTCAAATTAACCAAATTAATTCCGGAAGGCCGGAATACTGCATTACTATCAAGAGATTACACTTTGGCAAGTTCAGAGCT
This sequence comes from Henricia sp. BOLD:AAB3569, assembly GCA_037783545.1. NCBI lineage: Eukaryota > Metazoa > Echinodermata > Asteroidea > Spinulosida > Echinasteridae > Henricia > Henricia sp. BOLD:AAB3569. Next base: position 978,551 of record JBBELK010000454.1, on the reverse strand, counting down.
ACCAACGAACAGCGACAATTAAGCAAAAAATAATTATATGCTCAAAAGTGGAGAAGTGCTGCTGTGAAAATAGAAGAAAAACAAAACTGATTAAAGACGGAGGCATGTCAATCCACGACGAGCTAAATCGTGCCACGAATTTTACCACACTCCATATCTTGCCCGAGCTCTTACGATCACGAGAACGCGTACGTGTGTTTGTATGTACGTACTTAAACTTGCACCGTCCAGGATCGTAACAGCTGACTGTAGTATAGAGCGCGGTGAATTTCGTGGCAAAAATATGTTCATCGCGCATCGACGAGCCTGCGTCTTTAAGCCAAATTAAATTGATGCTGTAATATGTCCGGTGCGACCAGCCGAAGCAATGCTGTGGCCTAGAGAAAGAAATGCTGTGAAAAGATGAGGCTGGTGAAATAATCTTTGTGGAACAGGAACAAAAATCATCTGTAATTATGTTGATTAGTTGAATTATTAAAATTATCTTGTTAGTTGCAAGCTGTGGTTTGTCACAGTTACATTTTAGTGGGTTATGTGTGCGCTCCATGCAAATTTATGGAAATTGTGTGAGATATTAACACCTTGCTAAAAAATGACATTGAACATGTTTTAGTAAAAAGGTCAACAACCAATTTTGGTTTGTTTTTAGTAGTGTGAACATGCATTACTTGAAATCTAAACCAAGATTTCATAACCTCAAAATATGAAAGCTGGCAGATAATTACCGATTAAAAATGCTCAAATGACTTTTAATGTGAAAACCAAGTCGGGTTTAATGAATGCTGCAAATTTTAACTTCTCTTGCTTCGTGGATTGAAAAGAAAAAATGTTATTTAAGTGAATGAATGCAAAATTAAAACCAAAAAAAGGATAATGTTGATAGCATGAATAGAATGAAAAAGCATTGAGCTTAAAAGAAATAAGCAGAGATTAGCTTTTAGTCAAGTATAAGGATTAGCAAAGATTAAAAGCATTGGAAGGTATAGGAGAAGAATGTTATATCCAGCAACAAAAGAAACAAAAATGTTCAGTTTAATCAAAACGTGAAAAAAAAATTGTAATAAAGTTTACGTCGAAATATTCACGCAACAACTTCATTAATATGCATTACCACATAAAGCTTCTGTGTGCTGAAATTTTCCACTCGGACACCGTGTTTACACTGGTCCCGAGCTCGGGATTAAGATTGATCCCCTGATAGGAATGTGCCAGTGTTAACTGCAATGATCCCGAGTGCCGTGTTTACATTCTGTAGTTGATCTCGAGCGCAGTGCCAGAAGTTGCATTTAAAGTACTGATCAATGTGTGCATGGGTTGTACATGTACACTGTACAAGGCCACTTGAATTTCGCTGGCTTTTCCCCCACCTACGGCCGTGCTTATCTAACCGCAAACTGATCCCGAGCTCAAGATCGAACCCTCAGCCAATGGGAGGCCAAAATCCGAGGCCAATTTGGTCCTGAGAGCGTTCACACTCAGTTTGTGATCCGGGGCTGATCCCGAGTTCGGTGTTCAATCCCGAGATCGGGATCAAGTGTAAACAGGGTGAGATTGACCATGTTTTTCAACCAAAAAGTAGATATATTTTTAACGTTTCTTCTGTTGCTTGGTATAGTTTTATGCCAGGGTGAAAGAGGTTGGACTGAATCCCCTCCCAAAAGCCGTGTCAGCATTGGACTTTTTGCAGACATTTTGTCAAGATGACGACAAACATTTGTGTTTTCCTTGCTGTCTGTTGGATTTAAAGAACGTACTTGCTTTTAACGGAACAAAGATACTACCCTACAAGATGGCAGCTATTCGATATGGTCTATTGGACTTGATATGGTTAAAATACCCATTTGCTCAATTAGTTTGTCCTCTTCAAAATTCCAATGCGGGCAGGGCTTCAGTTATAAAAACCTCCAATCTGCGAGAAACCTTAATCGCCCTTCAAACCTCAAACCCGTCCTCTCCAAATTAGCGATTCCAAGAGGATTTTCTTGGATCGGCCGGAGCCGCAGGACGCTGTAATACCTGTTTGGGTAAGCACTTCCACAAATCAATGCGAGGAGCCAGATATCTAGTCATCACTTGATCACAGGACAACTCTAGGTTCTTGGACCATTTCTCCTAAAAGGGTTGATGGGGAGATGCATGCAATGAAAACACAGGTATGGTTAGTATTACAAACATGCAAATATCTTCAAAGGGCCGTCCAAAGTTGTGAAAATTTTCATGGTTCTACAAAGCGTAGGAAGGGGGAGGGGGAAGGGGGATGGGCGTGTAGACAACTTTGGACGGCCCCGAACATGAGGTGTCTCCAAAACCTACACCTAAGAAGCAGCCCCAGTAAAGGTGGACTCACACCGACGTTTTCCACACAGGAAGCATGTAAATTTGACACACGTTGCCTGGGGAAATTGCAGCGTGGAAGGAATTTAGTGTGAAACGACACACTGAAAACCACAGAATCAACTTCAGTGACAAGCATTTCTGTAATTCTGTGATTTGTTTTTAGTGCGGTTCACACCAAATTCCCTCTACGCTGCATTTTTTTCAAGGTGACGTTACGTACGTCAAATTTAAGCCCGTTCTCACGTGAAATAAATGTCAATATGACTCCACCTTAGAATCAATGAGGCTGCTACAGACCATGTCCTGTTACCCTGGTCTTGGTTCCTTCTTGCAATCATCACATAGGCATTTGATGTTCTAGTGGTAGTGCCCTTTGAAAATACTACATATGCCTTACCACTTGGCTAGATTCCTTCCTTTGGTATCTGTATCTCTCTTAATAAAATACACCTTTAAAATTTTGGTCGAAATTTTCAAAAGTTTCTATTTTACGTAGCACCTCAAAATCAAGGTTATCAGTTACAGAGCATGAAAAGTGTAATCTTTTTTTCAGCAATGAAATACATTGCTAATTTTCATTTCTCCACTTCTTTTCTCAGAAAATTCCAGTTTATTCTTCCACAACACAGAGAAATAGTAAGTTTACAGAGACGCATGCTACTGAAATACACCTCATTGTACATGTGAAAAATGAAGAAAATTGCAACATTTTATGAGCGTGTTTCTACCGAGCACAATGAATGGCCCACTGTATCATTTGCAATGACCCCAAAAGTTAATTAACGAGTTGACAGGTAAAACCTTCCTCAAAGTAAAGATTAAATTGGTAGCAACTATGTTTCCGCCTGAGATGATATAATTTTACCAGAAAATAGTCCATCTAGGTGAAATTATTTAGATCGTTTGCAAACGATTTCCTTTTCATCTGGGCGGTCCGAAATGGGCGCTTTGTACTGCGATGCAATTTTTTCTATGGGCCGCGCGCTAGTGGGCTACAAAGTGCATGACGCGAGCCGCAGAGTACGCGACCGACTGAAAACGAACACCCCGCCAAGACCGGCAAAACGCATATGGATGTTACATGTTTTTAGAAACGTGGTAAATTTGACTGAGCTGAAATTTCTTCGGATGAGTTTGTTGGTATCTTTCTTTTGTTTTATGTTTTATTCCCAGAATTGCTCAAAAACAGATCATCTACAGGGCCTTTAAAACACTTGAGACTGCAAAATAAACCCTTCCCACCCGGTAGAAAAGGTCTTTGCCGGTGCGCGCAATGATATTTTGGCAGTAAAAACAGCCAATAATGCTTTTTTAGTGTGGCGCGCCATTTTAACTACCGCGCGTAGTGCGCCAAACACCGGTATTTTGTCTGCAGTAGAAATGGCCAAGATAACGGTTAAAGGCGTTGCCCAACGCATCGAGAAAAAGCATTTAATGTCGGTGCAATAGAAACACGCTCTACCATCCACAAAACCTGTCAGAGAAGTACAGATTACTCATTGCCAGAGATATGAATATGTAAAGTGCCAATAAAACAATTTCTTATGAATAAACAAATTATGATTGCCGATTGTGATTGCGATTTTTGTTCGCTGCCATGCATAATGCATTTCGCGTACGTGATGCACTTGAGAGGAGTCGCTGTTTAAAAAAATATAGCGCAGGCTCTATGACAATGCATAGTACAGTAGACGTACAGATTTATTCATAGCCTGCCAGAAGAGCTCCAGCCGATTTCACGAATCCTGCTGCACTTTCATTGTGCTCTCAATCACATCACAATCATGGATGGTTCGCAATCGTGGAATTGCTTAAGCATTTGTACTAGGCAGAAAACCAATATGTGACGACCTTAACTGGTGAAAATGCTTCACTTTTTCGACCATCTGATTTTTATTTTGTTTTATATCACATGGATTTATCCTTTTTGCAACTCGCACACTATTCCAAAATCAGTTTATTAGCACTTTAGATCACAATCCACTAAAAGTTGTGAAATTGAAATTAAAATTTCAGTCATGCGAGCGAAACTTTTGAATAAAAACAGATCATCGTCGGGCACTTAATATACACGAACAAATACACCAACAAAAATAGGCGAAGAAAAAAAAACAGGAAAAACAAACTAAAAGTGCCACTTTGAAAACTGGATTTAGTGCATACCAGTGGACCAGTTAAACTCTAGAAATGAAAATGCTCTATTTTCCAGTGAACATTGAAATGTCCTTTGCCTCAGATTATATTCTGATTTAGAGGTGTATAGACCATGAGCGAGATGAGGGAACAATCCTCTCCACGTAAAGCATTATGGGATTAAATGGAGTACTCCCTGAACAGCCGCTCATCGTGTTTGTGTTTACGTACGTCAAATTCGCTATAGTTTATATCATGCACTGATTGAGATTCAGTTAGCCCCGGCACTAGAGAAACCTCCGAAGTCTCTCTGGAGTATTTGTGGTAACCATTTTTTTTTACAGTAGTGAAGCGCCTACCGCTTTGAATGCACGAACCAATGCTATACAGCATATGCCATTTTATTAGAGTTCTCCAAACAATACCATGAACCCCCGCATGACCACTTTTTGACATTGACTTCATCTCTTTTTCGGTCTATTCGGAAGGGAACATGACATTTCAATGACTGAAAACGAGAAATTCACAGTAAAATATCCATAAACAACTGCACCTTGTCACAAAAACGTCCCTTCATCTCCCCCCTAACATAAGGTGTGCATCGATAATACAAAAATGTGCAATAAACATGCATACCACCGACGATAAAAACTCAAATACGAAGAAATGTTGGAATGCACTTACTTTAAGAATAGGTATTATCGTATTAGTCAATGTGTCCTCTGCCTTTTTGCAAAATGACAGTGAAAGTGTGTGAAACAATAGTTTAGTACATAAAAGGGAGGTTTCGCAAGCCGACAGATAATCATACGTTTAGCCATCCGTAACCGTACGGTTAGTGACATTACTGTGGTTTCGCGACTTCAAAACTACAACGTGTTGATAGCTAAAAGGCATCTATTTCCGACAGTGGGAATACTACTGGCACAACATGGCTTTGATACTAATTTTACTTTTAATCCAAAGCTTTGAAATGCACAAAACGTTCGTAGACATTCATAATTCATACTCTTTTCGACCTGGCCACGTAAACGCAACAAAAAATGAGGGAAAACATTAGAAATCTGTGTGCTTATGCATAGCGAGCTCGATATGCGTGCTGTTTAAAGGCATAGCGGATAGTGAAACGTGTTTATTATCATAACCTGTGACGTATCCGTCGCACTATCCGTATCCGTGCGCTTGCAAAACCTCTCTACCGATAAATAAAAGCGTACCATGAGCCAAAAGGGCTTTATGGCTGGTACTTTGCTCTCACGAAAAGAAACGCAATTTCCCTAAAATATCAATTCTTGATCAGAACAGAAGTTTGCCGAGTACAGTAAACTTGGGGATAGCAAGGCACTGATTGACCGATCATTTTAGAATCTTTTTTCAAAATGTGACATTTCCCGTTTCTGGAAAACCTATTTTGTTGGGATTTTGAACTGAGTGAACTTGCTTGGGATGAGCTGACCTCTGAAGCAACGTGTCTCCCAATTGAAATTATCAGACAATTTAGTGGGGGATATTTGAGCAAGCACAATCTGCAAATCTTTTTTAATGCATTAACATAATTTACTTGAGGGTTTAATGATCAACATGCAGATGAATTACATGCAAATTAGTTGTGATGTCATAATGATGTCATGTGTGTAGAAATATATCACAATTAAAAATTAAAAATACTGAGGATAAAATACATGATCATCCACTAAGTCCGATATCTGTCCTAAAAATGGAGAGAGAAAGAAATTTGTTACATTTATTTATTTATTTATTATTATTATTATTATTTACCACATCGAACAGCGGAAGGCCCGCCAATTACAAGAATGGGATAAATTAACATAGATATTCGAATAACTATCAACTTCTAAGTGGAATTAGAAACGGCCAGAGACACCGGGGAATCCTTCCCCTTGCTCTTCACGAAAGAATGCTCTGGTATCTTTAAAGTGCGTTACCTAACACACTGGACCAATGGCTTTACATGGACGGAACAAGTGTGATTAAGTGCCTTGCTCAAGAGCACAAGTGCCACAACCCGTCACGGCCCGGAATCGAACCCACATTCTAGTACTGGCACAGGAACTTGAGTTCGACGCACTAGACCGCTCGGCCATAACACCGCGGACACTACTTTGAAATTTGAAGTTGATACTGCCAATGTGATTGGAAAAAAAAATTCCCATTCTTCCAAGTGCGACATTTTAAAACTTTTATTGAAAAATTTATTAAAAATTTGCTCATAATGAAATTTGAATTTAAGTGTTAAACTCCAACAGCTAAGATCAGTATCCAGTCACACCTGCTAACCACTTGCCTTTTTTCTGTTAATTTTCTTCAATTTTCGTTCAGAAATATTCCTTGGGTATACAAAGAAACTGAACCTAGTTAACTTGTTTTGGAGCTTTATAGGTTATTGTTGTTTTCACGAAAATACCTGTGGGAAAATGTCCATTTATACAGTAAACATATTCGACAAAATGTAGTCCTGAGGCTTTTTCAAGGTAATTGGTCAAGACATGACAAGCATACTTACAACTGCAATTTGGAGCTTGTTTTTGACTTCCTTGAGCTGGGTGCTGTTGCCTGGCAATACTCGCTTCAGCCACACAATATGAGGTGTCAAGTCGCTCATGACGGAGCAAACGAATGACACATTATTGCCCACTGTGACCTCCTTGTCGTCCATTTCAGCTATGATTGGTTTTTCTGGGACTCTCTCTGTCGAAAAACAACAATAAAAGTGGAATTATTACCCCTAGTCATCGTGATCTTTGATCTTTAAAGGAGCGTGACCAGATAACATTTTTGACGCCCCCCATTTTTCCCATGGGTGTTGAGATTTTGATAACATGTGTCAAATTTTTCTCCTACCATTCTGAAATTTCACGTTCTCAATCCGTATATTTTCAAGGATATCGTCAAAAAACCATCAATGTTTTGTAAACCAATTTATCTGGTTTCATAAAGCAGTGCAGTGATTACACTAATCTTTTTGCTTCCACATCCAAATTGGAAATGCAAATTCCGTTTTCTTCCCATGGATAGTATTTTGGGGAGGTATTTTATATGATTCTTAGGTTAAAACGAAATCCATTTTCTGGAAAAATCTGAAATTGTTTGAAGGCCATTTTAACGATACTTGTACGGCAAACGGCACATATCGGGTGTAACAAGGGACACCAAAATGTCACATTTTTGCACCCCTAATTTATGGAAACTTACGAATTACTTCAATGCTTGTAGTATAGTCGATACTTCCGTAATCGTTGGTAACATTGCATGTGTAGCTCCCGTCATCCACCTTGGGCATAAGTCTCTCGATGATTAGCTTAGAATCAGCCATCGTTACCTAGATAAAAGGACAGTTTGGATTTGGCTTACTACGCATTCAACTCAACTCTGGAAAAACAAATCAAAATATTGAGTGTACCGAAAAATGGGTAAAGACCAAATATTTTCTTAGAAAACCACCTTCGGTTGTCAATTTCCAACATGAAATACCATTTTTGATGGAAATAAATTCATGAGGTGTTTGTTACCATTGCTATCAACACTTTGAGTGAGGGTTTTTCTTGTCAACTCATGAAAAAACAAAATTGGGTCACTGGAAATGATACAATGGGCCTTTAAAGATAGAGTACATGATTGGTAAACTGTTAAAAACAGCGTTATTACCACTCGTATTTCAAAAGCCTACGTCGAGAAAACTGCCTTGTAGAAATTTCAGCCACACAGATGAAGTAATACTTCAGAAAACCTGATAAATCCATGCATATTTTGTGTGTGTGAATGAATGGTTAAAAAGTCGTCTGCAGACAACTTTTTAAAACCCACCTTCAGTTGGCAATTTCTCCCACAAAGGTACCATTTGACACTGAATAAAACCATATGGCGTTTGTTACCATTGCAATGAACACTTTTAGTCGGTTTTTTTTCTTGTCGTCTCGTGAAGTAAAATGATGTAGTGGGGCTTTAACACATTCTGTTCAAATCCTCCCACCCTCCACCCCCCAAATCTTCTCTAAAGCCACAAACTTACTCGTTTACTAAGATCCTTCTCCCAGTTGTGTTTTCCGTTCTTCAGCCAGATTACGGTTGCCGGTGGATTGGCCCTGTGCGGACATCTCAGCTTAATTGTCCCGCCAGCCACTTCAAGTATGTCCTCCCGCATTCTGTTCTTGAGATCGTAGAACTGTGGTTTGCCCGGTTCCAAGTCTTCGTACGTCACCTTCGCTTCATCTTCGCCCACGGAGGAATACTCTGAGCTGTCGCTGGAGTAGTCTTCGGATGATTCTTCTGGAAAATGAAGGCAATTCATGCCACTGAGCAAATGTTTCATGGGTTGACCTTGAAGGAGCGTGTTCAGAAAAATGGATTTTGTTTGAACTTAAAGGGCCCCTTATTTCAGATTTTTATCAATGAAATCTATGCTTTAAAACCACTCTACTCGGTTAAAGTCATAACAATCCTATTTGGAGCTTGTTTTGGGGGTTAAAACAAAGGTTTTTAGTTTTTATGCTAATGCGAATATGCATATTCATGACCAAGGTCACTATGTCACAAGAGGCAAACACAGAAAAATCACATTCAACTGTGCACAAAAGATTCCACTTTTTTTCTCAATTTTCCTGAAACTTTTGTAATCCATGGCTGTTTGAGTTTGTTTTACATGTTGCCTGCTGTAAGCCATGACAAAACTGGGGGTAGAAACTGCAGCAATTTGCCACAAGTCCAACTTGAAGTCTTATGTTTTTTCTTAACTTTTCCCTTCCGTCTTCCTTATGTGATGCACTCAAAACAGCGCCCTCTGTCTGTGATTTATTGCAATGAAATCTTCAAAGTTGAAAAAGGCCACCTTTTATTGATTTTACATCCAAACGAACAATAGTATGTCTTGCTGAACAAGTAATCCGTCATTATGAAGCAAAGCTTAGGCACAAAGTTGTTTAGCATGTCACAGACCCTTTAACAATCATCCAAAATACCTCCCCTAAATACTATCCATGGGAAGGAAACAGAAAATTTGTAATCTCCAATTTGGATGTGGAGGCAAAAAGGTTGGTGTAATCACTGCACTGCTTTATGGAACCAGATAAATTAGTTTACAAAACATTGGTGGTTTTTTTTCGATGGTAGTAACGATACCCTTAAAAATATACAAACCATTTCACAATGGTAATGAGAAAAATATGACATGATATGGTATCAAAATCTCAACACCCATGAGGAAAATTGTTACGTCAAAAATGTGATCTGGTCACGCTCCTTTTACTATTACAAAAAAACAAGGATTTAAGGTGCGTGGCTCAGATTGTTTCAAGAACATGGCAAGAAAACAAGCACATTTTCAAGTGAAAATTTGAGCACTCATGTAACTTAAAGGCGGGAATGACGTGTTCAGAATGCTGAGCGCTAATTGGTCTACAATTTAAAGAAGAAACTATATAATTGATTAGGCCCCATATCGTGCTGGGTATAACAATCTAAGGGAATCTCCACATACAAACTCTGTTTTCGAATATTTCCTCCACTTACTATTAATGATTATACAAACTTAGCAGTGTAAAACATTTGGATGAGTTTTAAAAAAAATTAACTGAACTGAAATAAAAGCTCTTTTATCAAGACTCACCTGGGTCATCTGGCGACACATCTAAGGTGAAGTTGACCCGTACTGCTCCGTAGTCGTTAGCCGCGAGGCAGCTGTACGCACCGCTGTCTTCCTCTTGGAGGTTTGTGAGCGTGAGTTTTACTCTATTAACGATAATGTCCTTCGAAGTCCTGAGTTTCACGTCGCCCTTCCACCACGAGATGTTGGGCTTTGGGTGGCCGTTGACGGAGCAGCGAAAATTAGCGCTCTCATTCTCTTTCTTCTTCAGAATTGTGGTGATTTCCTTCTTGATTGTTGGTGGTCCTAACAAAGGGAAAATGGTCAACACAAGTTCTCTAGGGGTCGATTTCACAACAAAACATTTGTGACGCATCGTATCAAATGATGAACACGTCGCAAAGACTACCAAATATGTAATTGCAACTTTGCAAAGGGTTCTGCCCAACAATTATATAGCACTGCGTAGCGGTTCTGTCTACAACTTGTGACACGTTTCTGTCGCAAGTGTTTTGTAAAATGCAACTATAAAACCATTGTAAACTTGCAGAAGGTTCGGCAAGTTGTGACGGATTTGAGCATATATGACGCGTTGCAAGTGAAATTAAATCCAGATCAGGGCAATTAAATAATTACTTACATTTAAACCTTCATACAAATATCTCACAAGCATACAGAATTCCCCGAGATATAAGCAGACTTTGGTGGCATTGTTGCAAGCACAATCTAACAATTTTGCAAGATTTTGGATGTTCACAAGCAAACTTACCGAGTAAGATTCCAGAGCCATTGACAGCATTTGAGACTCTAGAGGGCTCCCCATTCACACTGACGGTGAACGTGTAGATGACACTCGGCTGTAGATTGGTCACACTACATGTGGTGGCATTAAGGACTTGCATGGTTGAACACTGCGACATATCTGAATTGTATGCGAAACAAACAAAGATAACACAAAACTTCAAAACCGTTTATATTCTTTCTTTGTTAAACTACATGTACGTCATTTTGTCATTAGATAAAAAATGCTAACTTAACAGTAACTTTACTGAGTTTAGTGTTTTAAAAGACGACTTTTTCAGTCTGGGAGATGTAAAGGGAGTATTTTTCTTGAAAAGGAATTACACAGTAAAGAAACAGTAACTAGCTTTTAAACAAATATGTTGGGTACTGGCACAAGATAAAAAAAAAACAGAAGCAAATAAATCGCTCGTTGAAATGATAGCCATTAACCCTCGGGCAACGTTAACGTTATGCACACTCACGTGCAGAACTAGTGACAGATATGTGCACGCACGGCAAGCGCGCAAATGTTTTTGGCTCGATCACACAGCATGCAGGCTACACGGATGTTTTTTGCATTTGTTGATCAGGTTTTGTCAAGGCTCCTTTGCACATGTTGTTGCAATGTTGATTTGAAAACCAGCAAAGTATCTGACATTTGCGGTCTGACCTTGGTTAATGCTGTTTTGTTTTGTTCAAGTAACGAACCGTTTGCTACCGGTATTAAGAGATTCGCACAAACAATCACCAGTAATTCTGGTCTAAATGTTTGAACCCATCACACTCTTGTAAGTTTCATTATTAAATTTAGAGAGAAAAGTCATATGGTCCTTATCAGGATTCAAACCCGAGACCTCTGACACACTGGACAGACGCTCTACCAGCTGAGCTACATGTTTTTCACAGGAACCAAACTTTTCTGTAGTTGTTCATTAAAAAGAAGCCTTTCTTACTGCTTAACTTTTGGAAGCAATTGATAAAGAAATTATTGAAAATTAAAATTGGTCAGTAAATTAAACTGTTATTCTATAACAAAAATTCCAGCAATAGACCTAATCGAATAGCCGCCATTTCGTGGGGCACCTTTTGTTACTTAAACCGTTCAACAATGGAAGCAAAATATGAGCAACCATGCATGTCCTCAAGGAACAAAGAAACTGCCCTACGAAATGGCGGATATTCGATACGGTCTATTACTTGGTAAGTATCATCCAGGTGAACATCTAAATTTTCACCCCACCTAGTAATCCCACCAACTCACCTTTTACTCTGCAATATTTGACCTGGTAGTCGTACACCCCTCCATGAAGTGGAGCATCCCATCTCAGGGTCACTGCAGTTAATCTAATTGGGGTCAAGCTGAGGTTCCTTGGACTGGCTCCAGCTGCATCTGTGGCAGAAACCAGACATACCAAAATCAGTGCTAGAGTCTTCTCTAAGATCTTTTTTATTTTTTCGTAGCGTGCGGAATTATTTGGCCGCATGTGTGATCATTTCTACAGATGTTTCAAGAAAAAAAATCATCAATTGAGTTATCGGAAAGTTACAACTAAATTACAAAACAATTGGCAAATTCATATTTTGCAAGGATTCAAGTCAAGGAAATCCAAGTTTTAATTTGGCTTACTTTTTTGTCTTACCTGTAGGTCTAAATGAACAATGCTAACCTATCAACTCACACAAACCATTTCGTTTAAGGAAAAAACACCATTTAATAAGTAGAATCTCATTAATACCTTAAACCTCGAGGGAATAATATTCAAAGTTTAAAGTTTGATTTTTTTTTTTTGTAAGTGCTTTAAAATAGAATTTGTTTTTGGTTTGAGGTAAACAGGATTTTTGAGTTCCAAGTTTGACTTCTTGAGATTTCAATGTACATGTAATTAACCTGCTGTCAAATACCTACATGTAATGCTAAATTCCTAAAATCACTATTGTCAGCAGGTCTACACAAGCTGGAACTTAAAAGTACTACAATTTTGTGTTGGTGGTGTGATTTTTATTAAATTGAGTAAAAGTTGAGAAATTTTACTCTGTTTCCCCTTTTTACTACAAAAGTTTTTCTTTCCTCTTTGATCTGGGTAGCATTTACACTTGATGCCTCTTTTAAAAATGCTAAATTAGACTTTGGCCAGATTAGGCGGTTTCCAATTAGCCTTTTTGAAGTATGGCAGACACAATAGGAAGGCACACTTTGATTTGGGTATCAATGCATAGTTCCGAGATTGCCCAGTTAACCCCGCCCCTTAGATATTGTTGCTATGTGCTCACAAGCCATCGCAAAAAATGGCGACATGTACGTACAAAGCAACGGGACTCGGCATGGAAAGCACAGATTCATTGGAGAAAACTCAAAGGTATTTATGTTTTAGGGTCGACAGTTACCGTAGCACACACTGAGCGAATAGCTAGTAATGCAGGAATGACATATATTTATAAAAATGCGCTTTCCTACCTTTGAACAGCGAATCGCCCGACATTGAAACCAAAATTCACCCGGTCACTGGCGCATACAACATACAAACTGTATGAGCAAAAACATTGCGTGATTGTGATCGATGATTGCATCACTTTGACCTTTGTGGGTGCCGTCTGTGATTGGTCGCGGGTTCGGCTTGATTGACAGGTCGGAACTATGCATTCAAATTTTATACAGAATAACTGCAGTTTTCACTTCATGCACCTATTTAATTTATTTATAATTCTGTCTTTATATTATAATTACAACATGTAAAGCAAGTTTTTGGAAAGAAATACAATTGTTAAAAAGATTCATACCAAAATAAAATTGCGCCCTCTCTCTTTGTTAAGCCATACTTCTAAAAGGCTAATGGATTTGAGTGTAAATGGCTTTTAGCTCCTTTCTAAACTGCAAGAGGTCAAGGCTTTTGGTTTGGGTGACTGGCAAGTTCTGGAAAGCAGCACAAACCAACCAATTGTAGCCCAGTCTGGTCTGTGCGACCACAGTTAATCAGTTGTCTATTGTTTACTTCATTGCCCCTGGGATACATTGCAGTAATACCCCCATGATCAAATGACCAGCTTTTGGTAAAATTGTTAATGAGAAATCGTATCTGATCTGAAAGCTTGGGTCAGCTGTACATTGAATACTGTTGATTAGGTTACACGTTGAGGAAGGAACGTGGTTACACCCATGGCAATAGACAAAGGGAGGGAAAGAAAACTGAACAAAAATCTTTTGTTTCCTAAAAAAAGACAGCAACATTTTTAACATTTTGGTAAATCAGATCTTGAAGGAATGAACAAAAATTAAGGCATTCAAAATTTGAGCAAATCATAGTATCAGTTTATAATGGACTGGAGCGTACCTAGTTCGATGAGGTTAACGGATTTGAGTCACATGTACGCAAGCTTGAGTTTGGAGAGTTTACTGTACTTTAGATGTTGGTGATGCATTTACTTCTGTTAATAGCCTCAGGTGTGAATCTTATTTAGTGGGCAAAACAATTTTGTTACTCTGTTTTGGAGTTTATTGTATCATCAATGATGAATGAGTTGTCATCGACTGCGGCTGTGTAGAATTAGAAATTGCCCCGAGCTATCCAGTACAGGCTACAGTTCAGTGGCTACTGTGAATACTGTTTACCAGTTTGATGCCTTCAAACAAATCTTTGTCACGTAAAAGTCTTTCTGTTTCCCAGAAAAAGCAGTCATTTTATTGCCTCAAACAGCAATATTCACAAAGGGAAAAATCGAGAGCAGGATATAATAGATTCAAACAGTCATTTTTGCTACTGGCATAAAACAAAATTGTTTCGAACAAACATCTGTGTGGCACATAACGCCGTGTTCAGATTCGAAACTGCAAAAATGGATACAGATCTGGCATTTTTATTGCGATCACAAATCTGAACATTTTGAATATTTACATGTACACTACCAGGTACATCTCGCTGTGGCTTCAAACTGCCTTTACAACTAAAAACCAGTTTTTTTGGGGAAGGATAGCCATTTACCTTCTCCTTACACAAATATTAACAGATAGTGAAAATGCCAATCACAGGCTGTAAATGTAATTATCCCCAGCATAAGATACAAGTGGCCTATGCTAACTGAACCAAGAAAACTACACATGTAAACCATGACCATACATCCATGCGATGACTGACAGTCATGCCACTAGGCCAGATGTTGAGGCAAAGATCAGATACAACCTCGGACTGTTGGACAAGGTGAAGGATGGTCTGAGCTGCTGTCAATCTACAGCTCCTGGTCCCATCTTCAGCTGGGGTTCATGACACACCAGCTGCTTCATCTTAGGGGGTGGGGGTTGGGCCAGGGGAGGGGAGCAGGGAGGGGGAGGGGAAACCATGAACCCCCTCCTAGGCCGCCTACAATCTAGCCTTGGTTGCAGGGTTGTAGTCGAGTCCATCACAAGTGAGTCCATCACAAGTCCTCACAAGTGTATCACAAGTCCTCACAAGCTTTCACAAGTCCACCACAAGTCCCTACATGTAGGTCTGAATTCAAGTCACAAGTTATTTAAAAACTAAACTCCAACAAAAGCGTCCTTTTGCGAGTGTTAATCATTTGCTTCTTGTTACTGGACTTGTGCGGGACTTGTCACAGACTTGTGATTTTATCCGCTCTGGACTTGTGATAGACTCGACTACAACCCTGCTGGGTTGGACTCTTAGGACAGCCATCATCTGGATTATTAAACAACTCTCAATTTATATAAATAAAAACGATGCACTTAAAATGTGGATCCTGGAAGTTTCTGGGTAAGTTTTACCATCTTTTAAATTGCAAAATAAAAAATGCAGTTTTTGCGAATATAGTCCTTATCAAAGCCTGGGTTCTGTTCGGTCTGAAGCAGATTGAGTTTAAAGCGCAACCTTAGTGAAGATGTGCAATATTGCTCGCACCATTGTTCACAAAATTGCAAATTGTTTGTGGACAGTCGGCAAACAGTCGGAAATATTGAAAGTGGGAAAGAAGACATTTGCCAGCTTCTATAAATTTAGAACCCCGAGGTTGGTAACAGCAATCGCAGTCTAAATTCCTTCCCCTACTCAAGCCAAGATGCCGATTTTTTTTTTACATGATAGCATCGTCGGCACAGCTTCATCAATGCCACAGAAAAATCCTAATCCACATTCCAGATGAAGATGCAACTAAGATCAGTTTTCCAAGAATTTTGATGTTGGTGATGCATTTACTTCTGTTAATAGCCTCAGGTGTGAATCTTATTTAGTGGGCAAAACAATTTTGTTACTCTGTTTTGGAGTTTATTGTATCATCAATGATGAATGAGTTGTCATCGACTGCGGCTGTGTAGAATTAGAAATTGCCCCGAGCTATCCAGTACAGGCTACAGTTCAGTGGCTACTGTGAATACTGTTTACCAGTTTGATGCCTTCAAACAAATCTTTGTCACGTAAAAGTCTTTCTGTTTCCCAGAAAAAGCAGTCATTTTATTGCCTCAAACAGCAATATTCACAAAGGGAAAAATCGAGAGCAGGATATAATAGATTCAAACAGTCATTTTTGCTACTGGCATAAAACAAAATTGTTTCGAACAAACATCTGTGTGGCACATAACGCCGTGTTCAGATTCGAAACTGCAAAAATGGATACAGATCTGGCATTTTTATTGCGATCACAAATCTGAACATTTTGAATATTTACATGTACACTACCAGGTACATCTCGCTGTGGCTTCAAACTGCCTTTACAACTAAAAACCAGTTTTTTTGGGGAAGGATAGCCATTTACCTTCTCCTTACACAAATATTAACAGATAGTGAAAATGCCAATCACAGGCTGTAAATGTAATTATCCCCAGCATAAGATACAAGTGGCCTATGCTAACTGAACCAAGAAAACTACACATGTAAACCATGACCATACATCCATGCGATGACTGACAGTCATGCCACTAGGCCAGATGTTGAGGCAAAGATCAGATACAACCTCGGACTGTTGGACAAGGTGAAGGATGGTCTGAGCTGCTGTCAATCTACAGCTCCTGGTCCCATCTTCAGCTGGGGTTCATGACACACCAGCTGCTTCATCTTAGGGGGTGGGGGTTGGGCCAGGGGAGGGGAGCAGGGAGGGGGAGGGGAAACCATGAACCCCCTCCTAGGCCGCCTACAATCTAGCCTTGGTTGCAGGGTTGTAGTCGAGTCCATCACAAGTGAGTCCATCACAAGTCCTCACAAGTGTATCACAAGTCCTCACAAGCTTTCACAAGTCCACCACAAGTCCCTACATGTAGGTCTGAATTCAAGTCACAAGTTATTTAAAAACTAAACTCCAACAAAAGCGTCCTTTTGCGAGTGTTAATCATTTGCTTCTTGTTACTGGACTTGTGCGGGACTTGTCACAGACTTGTGATTTTATCCGCTCTGGACTTGTGATAGACTCGACTACAACCCTGCTGGGTTGGACTCTTAGGACAGCCATCATCTGGATTATTAAACAACTCTCAATTTATATAAATAAAAACGATGCACTTAAAATGTGGATCCTGGAAGTTTCTGGGTAAGTTTTACCATCTTTTAAATTGCAAAATAAAAAATGCAGTTTTTGCGAATATAGTCCTTATCAAAGCCTGGGTTCTGTTCGGTCTGAAGCAGATTGAGTTTAAAGCGCAACCTTAGTGAAGATGTGCAATATTGCTCGCACCATTGTTCACAAAATTGCAAATTGTTTGTGGACAGTCGGCAAACAGTCGGAAATATTGAAAGTGGGAAAGAAGACATTTGCCAGCTTCTATAAATTTAGAACCCCGAGGTTGGTAACAGCAATCGCAGTCTAAATTCCTTCCCCTACTCAAGCCAAGATGCCGATTTTTTTTTTACATGATAGCATCGTCGGCACAGCTTCATCAATGCCACAGAAAAATCCTAATCCACATTCCAGATGAAGATGCAACTAAGATCAGTTTTCCAAGAATTTTGATAACCTTGGAAATGGACCGTGAAATCTAACTATACCAAGAATGTGAATGCGATTTCCTTATCAGTTTACCTTGTTCAGACGAGATCGCTAAACCTTCTGATGCCACGCATAAGCTGAATACGACGGTGATTAGAAGGCCGAGGAGTACCGTTGATCGCAGATTATACTGCCCTCTAGTGGCCATGTTGAAAATCACAGCATGGCAAACTCGGAGATGTACAGCGATTGCTCGGTCAGGAGTGGTGGTGAGAGGGTTTAACCTTCTCGAGGTCAAATGACTTGTTAAGATGCGGTGTTGCGTTCTACACAGAGTGAGGAAAACAAAAATCTATTAGCATGAAGTTTTTTTGGTCAGAAAAAGTTCCTAGAAAAAATTGAGTTACCCGACAATCACTTCAGACCTTGTTTATGAAATCTACAAGTATGAGACTACCTGAAATGTTTTGCTTAAACGAAATCTTCATATTTTCCCCCCTTTCTCATCTCTATTAAATCTGAAGTCATTTTGAAGACAAAATAGTGATGGTCAGTTTGTAAATTCTCACCAAAGTCCCTGTGCTGTCATTGATTTTGGTCTCCATAGTACAGTATCTGAAGACAGCCAAATATTAAACACCACAGTGCATACATTTCTGAACCAGTGATGCCTCTAAAATTTGGTCAAGTGGTGTTGGTACGGTACATGTAGGTGTTTTGGGAAAATAGAAGTTTATTTCAACAAGGGTCTCTTCAAAAACTAAAGTGCCACAAGTGAAAAATATGAAGACCATCTGAAAACAAAATCAACTATTTCACAAGGAAGTCGCAGTGATATGATAAAAAAAAATCCCAAAAGGTGCAACTCTGGTATAGTGTTAATCCTTGTGGAACACAAAATGCCAGTCAGAGTAAAATTTACATTTCTCTGAGGCAATTTTGAGAAGTGATCTACTTTATAGGGACATTCCGTCTACTCAACAGTCGTCCCGAAGCGCTCTTAATAAAATGACTCCCCGGGATCATCTTGCAATCCTTATCTTGGTGACATCTTTCCTGGTTACTGTCAAGCAGCTTGACATGACCCAATGTGGGAAGATAATCAATTTCTCTCCTTAATGGTGGCGTCAGTTCTTCGTATTATGATCTCATCGATCCCATTAGGGCAAACCCAAATAAGGACTGTCTGAATCTGATAGTTTACAGTTTATAATAATACTAATGGAAATTTATAATGCGCCGTATCCATCAAAAAAGATGCTCATGGCGCAGCGAGACACATTAAAAATCTAATGTCACAATCATGGAGCTTAGTCAGTTAATGAGATTTCATCAAATGTGTTTTAAGTGATGTTTTAAAAGTTGCAAGTGATGGCGATAGCTTGATGTGTTCCGGTAACGTGTAAAAGATAGTAGCGGTTTTTAAGTTGATAATATATTGGTAAACTACATGTAGCCTGCAGACGTTTCAACTCTGAAGGTACAGCACCATTTCAGATGACCTTTAAAATCCATGGGCAGTACAAGTGTACATTTATTACATGTAGGTGACTTCTGCAGGGTCTGCAGTCTTGATTTAAAGAGGGTATGTTCAGACGGAGGGCTACTTTTTTTTTAGCCCCAATCCAATTAACGGACTCAGCGGGGTTCGCTGGAGCTAAAGTGAGTTACATGTAGTCCAAAATGCCCTCCCGTTCAAACGGTGATGATAACTCCGGAGCTACAGTTTCAAAGGAGCTAAAATGTGGTCCTTTTTGATATCATTAACATTGGCCAGATGCCACAGAGCGAGGTCAGTTGCATTCAGTCAGTAAATAATGGTGGAGCTACATGTAAAGCCCTTTTCACACTGCAGAGCCAATCCCCGGGAAATAAATCCCCGGGGATTTTTTAGCCCACCAACACCCCAGCAACCGTTCACACTAGACCCATTTGGTAACTCCCGGGGACACTATTTCCCGGGAATATGCTTGGTCGTTTCACACTGGCCATCAAACCCCGGGAAATGTGTAAACTGAGGGCGCCCATCAGGAAGTTCCCAAATGAATTGTGGGCGGAAGTCCACGCATCATGCGGATAAGAAAATAACCACACGGGACATTATAAATACACGTACACGAGAAGGAAGCTAAACACAGTCTTGTTCACGACACTTCTTTTATTACAAATTAAAACCATTCATTTTGCTCATATTATTTACGAAAAATTATGAAAGGTACTGCATCACAATACTAAGCTACCGCGCGAATTACTTGGCGCGCTATTTGTGACCCTGTGACCTTTCGAGATTACCCGTGGACGCAAAAAGGTGGGGTAAGTTCAAACCCTGCGACGTTCACACTAGTTGCTTTTCCCCGGGAAAAACGTTAAACCCCGGGGATTTCTCCTTTAACCCTACTCCCGAGCAGGGGTAAATATTTCCCGGGGAAAAGCTTTTTCCCGGGGAAAAGCTTTTTCCCGGGGAAAAGCTTTTTCCCGGGGAAAAGCTTTTTCCCGGGGAAAAGCTTTTTCCCGGGGATTTCTTTGGTAGTGTGAACAGACCGACCGAAATTCCCCGGCAATTTCCCGGGGAATTCGTCTAGTGTGAAAGGGGCTTAAGTCATAAAAGAAACCCCGCTGTGCTGAAAGTGGAGCTAGCCCCACAAATTTTTGGGGCTAAATTTGGGGAGGGCTAGCCCTGGAGCTACCGTAGCCCCAGAGGTGGAGCTAAATTGCGTTCTAACGACGGGAGTTTGGGGTGGAGCTACATGTAGCTACATGTAGCTCCGGAGCTAGCTCCAGAGATAGCCCCTCATCTGAACGACCTATGGATGTGTTTTTATAAGCTACCGGTACATGTAGTTACATTCATTTTGACTTAGAACTCCTTGTTGCCAATGATGTATGACATTCATTGTCTGAACTCAATTCACCGTGCTTCACTGTGAGTTGCTTTGTGTCAAACCAACACCATTTTAGTCAACTACAACTGAAAATTCACAAAGTACATGTACATTCTGGCCACAGGTTTCAATTAGTAAATCCCATGAGAAACCACAAATAGCCTAAAAAAATTAGATACAAGAGGGAGTTATTACGGGCTCGCAGGGGAGAGCGATCAATCAGGATTTAATGCTGAAGACAGATTGGGAATAGCGTGCTGATATTTTATTCATCAGCCCAAGTATAATAGAATTCTGCTGTCAATGCACTTGTTGTCCTCAATTTCCTCGTTAAACCTGCCTTCGTCGTCATCCTTCAACAATTGTCAACAGAACATGTATGATGGGGTACAATTGTCCTTTCACACACCAGCATAAATAATTAAATTGAAATATTTAAAAAAATAGCAAGGCCACACAATTCACCCAATTTTTCATTTTATTATAGCTGAACTTTTGTAAGGTCACGTACAAATTAACACTACGACATCAATCACAAAATAAGTGTAAAGCCCTGTCGCAATGGACTTTTTATTTTTAACCTAAACTCACTGAACCTGTAAGTACTTTAACCGCATTATGTCCAAAGCAGACAGTGGTTACTTTTACTAGCCAATTTCTTCCCACAAAAACTGACCAGATCAATTTAGTCAAGTCAGAAAGTCTAGTGAGAACTGTTTATCTCGCTAAAACTTTCATTGTGTGCTGTGTGCATACACGCTAAATGTGCATGTGGAGGTGATCGCTGAAGTCTATCACTTCGCATTCAGAGTCGGTTACTTTAAAGTCCCATTGCATCATTTGCAGTAACCCAAAATTTTACTTCACGACTTGACAAGACGAACCCTACTAAACGTGTTCATAGAAACACACTTTACAAACACAACATGATTTGTTTGTGTAAAAATAAAATGGTACCTTTATGGGTAAAAACAGCATATGTAGGCCGTGTTAAAAAACTGCCACACTGGCTGAACAATGATGTATTGAGCATGAAATAAGAAAGGCCCAACCCATATTGGTTTTTAAGATAGGCCCATAAATGCACACAAGACCTCTTTTTTGCCACACGCATTACTTTCTATTTCGGTGCAATCAAAACCCATTTGAGTATCAAAACCTACACTGGGTCCCCTGGGGTAGGGTGTGACAGAGCAGGTTAGATCTAAGACCTTTAAGATCTAAGACCTTTTAGATCCAAGACCCTCTCTAACCTTCTTAATGCATTCACAACATGCTTGGAAGGAAAGGTGTCACTTCACTTAGAACTCTCTCTGGACCTCTTATTATAGCCAGCCATTTTCCTTCTCCAGTCCATTTGCCAATATGAGAATGTCCATCCTCCTACATCCAAGGGTTTTATTGTAAGGTGACACAAGTCTTGACATGTCTGAACATTCAAGTTTAATTTTCTTCCAACATGCGCTCTCAACATTGGTCTTTTTCTTTGAGAGGAAGGTATGTATGTCCTAATTTCTTAAAGAGATCTCGTACAAAAGATCATCATAATCTTAAAATCAAACCAATCTAGAGATTTTGCATCCCAAGAAACAAACTCTGAGACATGTATACTCTCTTAATCAAAAATTCTAACTGCCAAATCATTCACGTTATGTGACCCAGAGTGCAATGCGCACGCAATACTCCAGAGTAGCAAGAACTGCATGCCGGAACGCAGCCCTAAAGTGAGGCATCAGTTACAGGGGTAACTGGATCTAAACATTCACTGGTAATCTGGTAAAGCACAGGGAAACAGTTTACTGGTTTTATTGTGGACCCAATAACCTTGGCAACACACAAAGGGTGATGTTTGCACATAGTGACAGTTTCACTTCAGTATACTACAGAGTTGGAATCAACTTGCTCTAGACCACGGTTGTAAATTTTCAAACAGGGGTGAAAGAGTTGACCTGGGTTCAAAAGTCAAAGCACTGGTTAATGTGAAATGTGGCGAGTTGAACTCGACCCAGCTTGAGTATCGTAATCCAACACGCTCCACGTTCCCCCTCCCCCTTCCACCTCATGCCCAGCTCTGGGTTGAAAAAAATATATATAAATTCTACATAGAGCTGCAGAGTGCAGTGGGTTCGTGTGAAGATACATGTAGGTGAACTTTTAAAGTCCCTTCCGGTTATTATTCCTGACATCTACAATACAAGATGTACATGTAGGCCTACAAGTGACATGTGAAAAGAACCAGATAATCATCCTATTTTGAAAACTAGCTTGAAGAAAAAAATAAACAGGAGTCCCTTGCAATTTGTTTAAACAAATTTACAAGCAGCTCTGAAATGAAATAAAATAAACCTTGAACTGGTACAGATGGCTTCAGCATGTCAGAAATTCTTGTGGTTACAAGTGTGGTTTCTTTCAGACAAGTCGAAGCCAGAGTGAAATAAAAAAGTGATGTTATAAGAAGTAATATGCCCTGGACAGCATATAGATCTACAGATATTTCAACATGACTTGGCAGATTACAAATTGGACTCGGATGATGCATATATGTCAATCAGTGGATGCGCGCAAGTCCTACAAAAACTTCTCGGCCTGGATGGCTTAGATCATGTGATGAGTATCAACTGGTGAAATATTACTCGCTAATTGGCAAGCGAGGATTAAAGACAAAGTACAAAGTACATGTAGAGACGAGGTGGTATAGTGGATAGCGCTTGAGAAGTCCATGGTTTGAAGCCTGGTCATTGCATCGCGTTGTGTCCTTGGACAAGTCACTTCACTCCACGTTGTCTCTCTCCACCCAGGTGTATGGGTATCGGCAAATACCGGTAATGGTTGGGAAACCCAACTACATGTACATGTAACTGCTTGGGGTAAACCTGCGATGGACTGGCATCCCATCCAGGAGGAGTAGCAATGCTCCTAGTCAAGCTCCATGCCACAGAAATCAGGGATGAGCCAATACATGTATGGGCTCATAAACGATTACCTACAGTACAGTACTACATGTACATGACAATATTAATTGTCCTGCAGCAAGCGGTACTTAAGGTTGCTTTCTTGCCTCAATATTTTCAAATTGGTAAGAACATCAGAGGCCAAAAGAAACTTAGCAGCATTTACATACGTGTAGGCCTACATGTAGTCTAGATGGAACTGTTTCATTTTGTGAATGCTACACCGCCCTGCTGTAAACGATGGATTTGCTCAGAGAAAGTCTACAGCAGAGTTGGGACAACTTTCTTCAAAGATTAGGACGAAAAAGGAGCATACGGCAAGATTTTGCAGAAGAATATTACTGCAGGCCACGGCAATATTTCACGGTGAGGTACATGTTGTGGAAGAAAAACTTCAAATAGCTCTCATCTTGTGTCATTTTTGTCACTTAAATTGGTCAACAAGGTACATGTACATGTACATGTAAGCACAAAATGGGCAACCATGCATGTCCTCAAGGAACAAAGAAACTGCCCTACAAGATGGCAGCTACATATACATGTATTTGTATGGTCTACAGATACTAGATCTGAGGTCATTGCAAATGATACAAGAGGCCTTTACCTTTTACTGAAAAATATAAATCTGATGTAGACACGCCACACACCTGTCTGTAGGTATTTACTCTCTGTGCTTTTAGCAAACTTTGACCCGATGTAAGGTGTAATCCTACATGTAAATAGGCAGGTCATGAGAGATTACTCCCAAGAAGCTTCCCATACATAGACCATATGTACATTGCATACACAGCTAAATGACGTATGTTTTGTAAAGAGTGCCTGAAAATCTGGGTCACAAAATTCCTTGGGGGGCCTCGCAGGACTATATTTGGAATAACGGCTACACACATGCAGAGTACAAGTGAAATACTTGAGACATCTACTGAAAACAAAGGTTTTTTTATGGTTTACAATCTTGTACTCCATTTAAGTTTTGCTAAACACTTCGAAAAAGGACATTGTAGGCGTTTATTTAGAAGTGTTTAAAACCATTTGTTTTCTGCAACTGTTTGTGTACTCAAACTTTTGACCGGTGGATAATGTTCGATGTTTAGTTTAATTTACAAAATTTTATGTATTTGAATGCATCAAAAGTGCTCAGAAGGCAATTGCCTTCATTGCCTCCGATTGTGGCCTTAATGCCCTTTTGCAAATTCTCAGACATTTTTATTTTCAAATGGAAGTGCCATTTGCAGACTATGAAATTTGCAAGTGGTAAAATTTAAAGCACGTATCACACTATATTAGAAGCCCATATTAATACCTTTCTCTGTAGCAAACATTACTGTAACAAATCCACTGACTCCCTCAAAAGTCACAATAGGACCGACCAAAGGCTACTTTATATTTCCTATAACAAATGGACTATTGATAACGACATTTTGCTCCACACAAACCATTTGTGGTCACTGTGGAGAGGAGGGGGAGGGCAGGTGACCTCCACTAATTTACATACTGGTAAATGGTGGATAAGCTTTTGTTATGCATGCCTCAAAAAAGGCGCTTCACACTGGCATTGGCAAGTTAAGTTTAGGTCATTCAGACTGGGGGGCTATCTCTGGAGCTAGCTAGCTCCACCCAAACTCCTGTCGTTAGAACGCAATTTAGCTCAACCTCTGGGGCTAGCTCCGGGGCTAGCCCTCCCAAAATTTAGCCCCAAAATTTGTAGGGCTAGCTCCATTTTTAGCACAGCAGGCTTTTTTTATGACTTAGCTCCACCATTATTTACCGACTGAACGCAACTGACCTCGCTCTGTGGCATCTGGCCAATGTTAATGCTATCAAATTTGACCACATTTTAGCTCCTCTGAAACTGTAGCTCTGGAGTTCGGTTACATTTGTATCATCACCGTTTGAATGGGAGGGCATTTTGGACTAACCCACTTTAGCTCCAGCAAACCCCCTGTAAATTGTGACAAACGGAAATTGAATGGTGACAGAACGACAGCTGCGGCAGCACCACTGAAAGCTAAAACTTTTAAACTTTTGTTTGCCACTAGAAACTGTCGTTGTTTTCTACTATTTGCTAATGTTGAAATGTTGGGTGTTTAGTCTACGATCAGGTAGAATGAAAAATCTGTCCACACTGTGAATGTTCAAAATTGGTGCTGTGGTGGTTCTGAAGCAGTTGAACAGTGAAGAAGTCTCAAAGAGGGAGCACAAGTAGTGGAACAGAAAAAAATTAAGTTAAACTAAAAACATTTGTTTGTGGATGATTCAGACAACTAGGCCTACATGTAAGGTAGACCATTTTCGAATAAACCAAAGATAAACCACTTTATTACATTGTAACCCCAAAAGTACAAACAAATCTCCATAAAAGGTGTGCAAAATTAGGGAACAGCTGAAAATTAATTGGTGTAACTTATCAGCATACATGTACTACCATGGCGTTACTGAAGTGTGTATGCCCTAATGAGAAACTTAGCAGGGTGTCGATTAAATACATCACACAAGGATCGTATGATTCATTATCATGAAATCATTGTGTGGAAAGATTACGATACCCGGACCTCGCATTTTGTGAAACTGTGATATTATGTCCAAAGTGCGTCACTCAAAAGAGTAAAATTAAGAGAAAGATAAAAACCAGGCTCATCCTATTGGTCCTTAATACAAAGTGATTCCCAGAGCGGGAACGCTGCCCATAAAAATATCAACAAAACACTTGAGTTATTCTTTACTCCAATTGAAGCGTGCACAAATGGTAATGGCACATTGCCAGGACAAAAGTTCGCATGGACTGCTCCATTTTTCTTAGGAGGGGAGATTCCCAATGATGGACCTGAACTTGTTTCACC
This sequence comes from Henricia sp. BOLD:AAB3569, assembly GCA_037783545.1. Taxonomy (NCBI): domain Eukaryota; kingdom Metazoa; phylum Echinodermata; class Asteroidea; order Spinulosida; family Echinasteridae; genus Henricia; species Henricia sp. BOLD:AAB3569. The sequence goes on along the minus strand of JBBELK010000454.1, from coordinate 952,123 downwards.
GAGTGACAGAAATTGTTTACGATTGGGTTTTCAATTTGGTCCCAGGGACCAAAATATAACTTCTATTGTATGTAAATGTCTTGCAAGCACCTGCGCCTAATTGTGCTTCATGGAGCGCCTAATTGTGCTTCATGGAGCTGTTGGAAAAATAATCGAAATATTGAAAATACACGGCATGCAAAAAATAAACCAATTCAGCAAAACTTGCCAAGTTGATTGGCACTTTAACCATTTCATACCCTTGTTTACTTTCAAATTCTTTACTCGGAAAATTTCTCCCAAGACTGGGATGAAAACGGATCACTCAGAAATCAACTCGACACGCATCAGTGATCACAGTTGTAAGACCACCGCATGCTTGACAAATTGTCCGCAATTGAATTTTTTTTGTTTGTAAAACTGACCTGGACAATTTTAGTTAAAAGCCCAAGCACGAACAGCTTAAAAAAGTCAACCACTAAAACATTCTTACCATAAAAATTCAGGGATAACAAAAGTCTAATTTGAAGACGACTCACGATATCATCCGATGGCTTAAACAATATCATCTGGTTTTATAATTTCGGGGAAAAACATATGGCTGGATCGTAAAAAGTTCACGGCACTCTGTCCAGATTTTATTTTTCGGTCACGTTTAATGACTACGGTTATCTTGAATATAAAGAGCATGTTGACTTTTTTTGTGCCCTTGATCAAATGTGTCCCTGTCCATTATGTCACATTCACGACTCAAATATTTCAGCTGGCGTGCAAGCAAGGTGTAAACAATTTTTATGCACGTAAGCCGTCTTTGCGTAGGGATAAATGTCGACACAAGTGCCTTAAATTTGGGGAGATTGGGGACAGATATGCACCTTTTGTGTGTGTAGACAACAGGCCAGGCGTCTATAATCTAAAATGTAGCTAGAATGGGATGAACCACGTTGACAAAGAGACACACTTAACAGTGTAGTAACAGCCTCGCAGCCAAAACGTTACCGTTTGGTGCATTTTATCTTCTTCTGACACTGATGTCTAAAATTAGAGGTGCGCCTTAGAAGCGACTAGGCCTACACCTCATACCCAGGTTTTTATGGCACATGAATTTCTCCTTAGCAGCAACAGCACATCAAAGTCAATTTTCCAATTTCTGCATGCATACTGCATGGCCATTCGAAAGATAGAAAATTCAAGACCAAAGCCTCATGAGCTAATCTATTGACCAATCAGCTAGAGTTCTGTTACTGCTAGAGTGCTCTAACCTTGGCTTCTGGCAAAACCAACACAGAGAAAGTCTTTTCCTATTATGGTCTCCACTGTACATCGTAACCATGCTTTTTGTCTGTCCACTTCCGGTAGCCGGCTGGCTGGCTGACCAGACTGTTTTTGATTTGTGATTTGTATTATAATTCACAAAACATCTTCTATTTTTCCAATTTATTGTCCCCGATTTGGAGACAGGAAGACATCCATCAGATTGTCAGTCTTTGTTGCTGACTGTCATTTAGTAGAGGTACAAGTACTGGGTACATTACCCAAAAGGGGCCTCTTACTAAACAGAAGTCGCCCATGAGTGGGTTAAAAAAGCGGAACTGGGTCACAAGCTAGATGTACAAAACATTGTCCATATTGCACTTTTGGGGTAAAACTGGCCCAGTGTGTCTCTGCAACTTGCAAGGCAGTGGTATCACCAAGAAAGGGGCCAAGAGGGATGTTCTTGGGCGGGGGGGAGGGGGGTGGTGGCGGGGGGGAGGGGGGTGGTGGCGGGGGGGAGGGGGGGGGTGGTGGTGGTGGTGGGGGGTGGGGACATGAGCCCTACATGTACCTCAAAAAAAGTAATTTTATCTCCAAACCCCCAAATGTGATTCGATGTTTAAAAATCTGCATAAGTGTAAGTTGCTTTTGGGGAAGTAGTGTGTCCCCATCCAAATACATGTACAATGTACATACCGGTATTCAATTATTTGATCATCCGATAGCATGGGTTTAATACAGGTACGGATATGGAAAAAAAAAAAAAATGAACGTCCAACACATCTTGTACAACTTGAACACAAATAAAGAATACTATGTATGTTGAGCATAAAAACTCAGCAGAAACCCAAGCCGATGTGCACTTTTTATTTGTTGATAACCAGACAATGTTTTGGGAACAAAATTCTATCGGACAACCCCCTAGTGCTTTTTATTGTGCGTGACGACAAAAGACGTGCCTGTCTGAATCATTCCTGTTGGGTAAATGTCTACTGACTACATGTCTGCAGGAGATCCTAAGGCATCAAATGGTACAACCACCTCGGGTACATGCACAAAGTTTTAGTAAACGGTGATAACCTTGGTCCATGACCATTGCATTAGATTACACAAAGAGAGGTGCCCACCTGCCGATTTCACAAAAAAAGGTTGATTTCACGAAAACAGTCCGAAACCATTAGGTTAATCAGGATACCCAGAATGTACCGACTGGGTGATTGACAGTGCTGACAGCCGGCCCATGGGACAAGGTAGAAACACGGCAAGTGAACTCCTTCACGGGAGATTCTCTACTTCATGCGTGGGTGCTCTGACCAACCCATAACACTGGGCCCACTTCCTCGGCCAGCTCGCTCGGCCACCCGAGTTATTTTTTCAAACCAATCTTCTGAAGTCTGATCCAGTCTGGAAGCACCTGTCTCTTACTAATTTCATGTTTTCAGTGCCACCCACCCAGGCACCAGGATGACGGGTCGCTTCAGCTCACACCAACCTGTGTATCATCCTGATCCTGTTGGATATTAACAAAAACACTCCACACACAAAAGATTCCGGAGTCCTTCCACTACAAAAGATGGCTGTGTCCCTTCCTCGTTCATTTCCTTTCTCAGTTGCTTCAATTGCAGCTCAATTAAAATTGCCCAGGATTTTTAGAAAACAGATGAGTTCCAACAATTGAAAAGGTTTGTTGTCTCTTGAACTTTAATGATGTGTTTTTATTGGGTGGAAATGATAAAATGCAACTGCAAAAATTTAAGAGAAAATATTTTTGTCAAGATACAAAAATCACCAATTACAGCATGAATTCAAACAATCTCCGACTAAATTGTTTACCATCATGACATCTTTGCGTTCTGCAAAATCCACACAAAACAGTGATCCAAACTGGCAAGCTAATATTGGTCGACAGAGTATACATGTACCTTTTTACTTTTGACAGTAATGCAAGACTCAAAGTTCAGGGAGGTTAGAAGGCAATTGCCTCCATTGCCCCTGGTCTTGGCCTCGGTGCCTTTTTGCTGTCTTCCGACAGACATTTTAAAGTTATCTAATGGAAGTGCCCTTTTAAAACACCCCAAAGGCCCCTACCGGTAGGATGTACATGTACATATGTAAGAATGACAATGTTTTTTCCCGTGGTGAAATCTGAGGCATGGTAATAGAATCTAGCTCCGAGTTAATCAGATTTTGGGATAAAGTAAAGGATATTTGGGCATAAAGCAGATTTTGACTGCCATTGCCAATTTCTGAAACCAGTCAGAAAATATTGGTGAAGATGTTTCTGGGTTACGGTCTTACATGTATGTGTGTTTAGCCCGGTACGTGAAAACATGGCAGCTGGTCAGGTCACTACCATCTGCTTCATCACAGGTACTCTGCACCTGTTTATACTAAATGACAAATTGACAGTGATTACCGGTGTGTTGCCAGTGACTTCATCTGGGTCATTTGACCAGGTGTACTTACTGTGAGGGAAGAAAACACTTCCCAGATTTGAAACCCTTAGCATCCTTCCGTTTAAGGCATAATGCAATTTCACATCAAAAGCGGTGTTCTTCTAACTTTACTGGAACTCCACTATAAACGTTCCCTCCGCAAACCCATCGTTTACTTCAGGGCCAAGTACCTTTACCAGGGGGAGCTACCGGTACTCACACTGGACGAAATAGGCCCTATATCTTTTTTTTTTAAATTCCCTAAAGCCCTCCTCTCTTTGTTCGACCATTCAACCTCAATTCTCCAAAATCATCCTGGCATCTAGACTGGTTCCCGTCCACATATTCCACACATGAGCATATAAGGACAGGTAAAGTGCGCTTTATCTTGATCTGTAATTGGTTGTCTTTGCGCGTGCGCATTGTGTTTTTTATATTTAAAAATTGGCCAAGCCCTTTGCTTTAGGCAATGTACTTTATTTACATAATTGGATATGTTCGACACGCACGGCCAAGTTACAAATGTCAATGCAAAATCTGCGCACTTACTTACAAAAAATAAATAATAATAACCACGTGACGGGCAGAATTCTGCCCGTCATGGCTGCCCTTTACCGATCCCTATATTTTCGCAATAAGCGAACCGATCTATAGGGATCGGGAACCAATCTACCTGGCATCAACAACCACTCAACCTCAATCCTCCCAAATCCTTTAAACTTTCAAAATTCGTTTAGCCTCAATCCTCTAAAATCTTCTAGGATTTGGGGGATCAGGAAAAGGTTGCAGTTGATTACACTATCACCTGCAAGTAATTTCAGTAAAAAGTCCTGGTTCCGATACATGTTGAAACTGAAAACATCCTTGTACGATGCTATTTTCACAACTACTGTACGCGCCCACACACTGTGAAACTTTCACCTGGTTGCCAGCAAGACACAATCATTAATCATTAGAGAGAGGCTGGAAATGAGGCACACCTCATGTGCGACCTTCAGATTTTTAATTACTTTGGCTTAATTGGGACAGGAACATCCCTCATTTAGGGGGTGGGGCAATGGAGGGTGAGTGGGAGGATTTTTTCGGAAGTTAAAGGGGTCAAAGATTATCTGTTGGTTCAAGCTTGCTTTTACGGGCATACGAAAGATCATGCATTTCTTTGCTTTAATTTGAAACCAGAAAGAAACGGCCTCTTTTTTTCCACTTTTAAAGATTTTTGTCAAATTTTATTTTATGACACAGGAGAACAAGGGGAATGTTAGCTAAACGTTTGATCAACGAGTTTTAACAAAGCAAACTTGAAGCCCTAAAGCGCCATTGTATCATCTGCATAATAAACTTTTACGAAAACAAAATTTCCTACGTTTTCCTCCTGATGATTCTTCAAAATTCCAGGATAATTGTTTCAACCTATTTCCAGTATGACACACCAATCATCCAGTGGACCCAGTGGATACACTGTTCAGTCATTAGACAAAACATAACATGCCGACCACTTTCTCTTTTGGACCAATCAAATTCCCTGACTTGAATTCTTGAATTCTCCGAATGGTAAAAGGGAAACCTCACCTCCCAAGTTTTCCTCCGATTTGCAGGATGGCAAGGAACCCTGTCACCAGTTCAGTGACTTTATAGAAAATTCCCAACAGGCATTGTCGCCAGGCCTTCTGGTTTTTGCTTCAAGGGACCTTGGGGTGTACTTCCCAAGTCTGATAATCAAACAGAGTCATTCCTCAAGAAATGTGGACAAAACTGTTTTTGCTTGTGCAAATGGAGTCAAGTTGAGTCACGATCCATGCATTATTTCCCTAATGTCTCAGACCTTTGCTCTACATTGCAATCAGGAAAAACAAAATAGAATTTCACCTTTTATTCTTATCTCATACTTTGAAGAAAAGTTAGCGTGCATGCCCTGTCGGCCTACTCTTAAATTTCATGAGGCTTGTGTATAACCAATACACATTTGGAGCAACACTGGGCCGTGGTGCCCTTCCAGTTGGCCAAAGTGCCCTTTCAAATTTAGACAAAAATCAAGGCCAAAGTGACATCATTATTACGGTAGCATCTTACAACATGTATGTCATTTATCAAACATTTGAAAACTTAAAAACAATTTGGCACACCTCTACAATGATGTCCAAATTCTGCCATACATACATAGTTCATTTTTTAAGTACCACAACCAAGTTGCAATTTTGGTGTACAGTATAAAGTGATGTGCTCTCTTTTGGGAATCATTACATAAAATTTAGACACAATCCAAACCTTGCAAACATTGACAAAACACAAATTGTCCGACATTGAGGACTTCTGAGAAAAGCCATCCAATAAACTTTTCTTTTATGAAAGGGCACTTTTTTTCACAAAAATGAGTTGGCTGTGTTGACGCATGGATATAAATTATTAAACGAAAGGTTTTCTGACCTTTCTGATGAAGTTGTCACTCATTTGCAAATAAATGCTCCTTTTGTGTCCAGGGAACAAATGACGACAACGCGTCAATTATTAATTTCCAATTAAATTCTGCCAACTTCAAACAAAGCCAAAATGCTCTTGCGTTACCCAGATGACAGACACTTAATACCAGGAAATAGCGAGCAGCTCGATGAATCATTAATTCCAATGCATTACTAACAATGTAAAGGATCCTTCACTCTGAGCCAATCGTCCATATCTAATGCTTAATGAATATTCATGAACAGATGTGCAGTGGATTTACACATATTCAGGGTTATCTACGGTAATCAAGAATTGAATACATCCTCACAATTGAACTTGGTCTCGTCCTTGGGCAAGGCACTTTGCGACAAACTGCCTCTTTCCACCCATAAAAGCCGAGGTAAAATTAAGAAATACTATGAAGAGCCCAATGACTAGGGGTACAGTAATCATGTGAAGCATTAGGATATATACACGTACATTATTATAACATGAATTACCCACACAAACAAAAAGATTTTATCAAGTACATGTGAAAAATGCTAACTCAATCCTCTAATCGCCCTACCCTCCCTTTATACCACCCCACTCTCTCTACACACACAAAGGGGAAAAAATGTACTACAGTAAAATCATTAATGCGCTCTTCAATGGACCGAACAAATGCGAGCCTTAGCACTATAACCAATAAATAGAGTAATTGCTGGGACGTTTAAAAGGGAGCTTTATATCAGAAAGAGCTTTATATCAGGGGCGTTGTAACGAGAGTTTACTGCACATGACTGATTCCAAGCAAAGTCCTGTTAAATACATTCAATTGTTTACAAAATCATGCGAAAATCACAGGTGTGCCTATGATCCTCGCGCCTTGACCAACGTCATTTCGTCAGATAATGTCTTGCACAAAGTGGTTAAATATTCGCACCTGTTCGTATCACACTGTACTCAGCGCTAAATACTTGGAATCAACAGTCAGTTATTGATTATAATGATCATAATTTAGGGAGGCGGGAGAATTCATTCATGCAAACTCTAGTGTTCATTGCACTTTTTGGTTGCTAATGTAGTACCGTATACGTGTAGTAGTTAATGTAGTACCGTATATTTACAAAAATAATGAAATCACTTTTGAAAAATAGAATATTGTTAATGTCATTAAATGGCCACTTTTTCATGTAAAAAAATGGCAAATATCACATTTTCTCAGAAACATTTTCATGGTGTTTTCGTGGAAAATAGGCACCGCATTTTCACGTAAGCCATTGTGGTGTAACTCAATTATGATTAAGGCCGCAAACTAAAATAAATTGAAATCTTACCTTTAGGCAAAACAATTCAGCTTCTTTCAAGAAATACCAAACTGGAAAAGAACCCAGATGCAGCCTGCTCAATGCATCTGTAATTCAAACATCAAACAGGAAAAATATAGGGTACATTAAACAATGCAAAGATAAATGTTTGATATTTTGTTTCGATCAAAACAAACTTTTGGGGGGAAAAGTCGGCACTTAACCTTCTCTAGCTGCAACATTTTGAGGGTGGCACAATAAAATAAAAAAACTATAGCAAGTTCAATCAAAGAAAGGGACAATTTTAATTCCCTTGTAAAGAAAAGAACCAAGCATATATCTGGAAACAAGTAAAATTTTACCGATTAAAAATCATCTATTTTTTTTTTTTTTTTAAATCAATCAATGGGGTTTATTGCGCAGAAAGTTACTAATCACGCATTGAATATTTTGAGATAAAAAGTGGCCACTGCACTTTTAATATTTACTTTCAGTTCTGTTCCAGTGTTCAGCAATCCCCGATGGTCAATATTCATTGTTGCTTTGTATCAAAGGTAAACTAGCCAAAATAAATGAGCTTTCCTTTAACACTACAGATTGCAATTTCGGCCAATGTTGGTTTTGTACACATTTAAAGTTACTCAGCTTCCTGTTTGGTTATCGTTAAATAAATATCAGCTATACTTTGGAGCAGTGAGGGACGGGCAAAGCGTGCATTTAAGTCAGTAACTGTAGTACCAGAACTGCCCGTACATTGGACTTCAATATTAGTGTGAACTCACAAAAAATGCGTACTTGTACAAGTTTTTACATTGGTGATGGCTGCAAATCGGAAGACAAGGACAAGAACCAAAAGATTTCATTTCATAAATACCCAAACGTTTGCTTACATGCCCAACCTGTGTGCAAGTCAATTATTTCATAAATATACTGAAGAAAAAAATAATAACCAAATTAAAATAATTATTTTGTAATTACCGTAAGTCGACATCAAAATATTCACAAGACCGCATAAAGCTTATGTGTGCTGAAAATTTCCAAGTTTCATACTGACTGCTTTTTCAATCAAATTTAGATAAATTTTGCGTTTCTTTTTCTTGCTTGGTATAGATGCACTTTTGAACAGTTGCACAGCTAATGCATACCATGTATCCGCATTCGGGAGGTTTAACCGAGACGATGTTAAAATTAAAAATGGGCCCTAAATTTTACTGCTGTCCGTATTTGGACTGTTTCGACACGGGAAGATTTTTACAGAGACCATGGAAGAGCAAGCGCACTGTCCCTTCGCAGTATGACCTTCACAGCCTAGACGTACGCTTCCAGAGCGCTTTTACCTACTCGCTGTGTCTGCACTGGACTTATTGTCTCGGGAAAAGTTACCTGGTCAATTTTCCTGGGCAGCAGTTGGCCAGGAAAAGTTGGCCTAACCGCTGGACTCTAGGAAAACTTCCTAGGCTGTCCGTACTGGATTAAAAATGGGAAAAATACCCATCGTCTTGATAAGTTTGACAAACAAAGTCCAATGCAGAAAGGCCTTTAGACAAAGTATTACGGAGAACAAAGAAAACGTAATTGTCTGAACTAAGCCCCAGATGCTACAAACTAACAACTTCCTGGATTGGGTCCTTGGGGTCATCCAGGGATAGGAGTTCAAATCAGGAAATTAATTTGCCAGATCTTGGAATAATTCGGACAGCTATTATTCCTTTGTTAACAGAAAACAAAAACATCCTGTAATGTAATTTGCCCTTGGTTGTAACATAATTGTTAAGCCTTCTGTTCTCATCATCATATGTGCTTGGTAAAAGTGTTTCAGCTTTCAGCTAAATTTGTACCTCGAATTTGAGAACAATGGATCACTTACAAGAAATTTAGGGACATTACATTAACACACTGTTTAAACAATGCCATAATCAAAGACTCACCGCAGATTGGCTGCTAAAAGTGATTCGCTTTTGCACTTCAGTTATCATTGATTCAGGAAATTTACCCTAGTTAGTTTTGACCTGTTCATTTTTATTGGGCAGAAAGTTGGATGAAAAAATTTAAGGAAAAATTTCAAGGAAAAGTAGTACAGGAAAGTTAGCTGGGACTTGATATGGCTAACATGTTACTACCGAAGAAAAAGTCCACTTTGAATATTCCTTTCACTGTTGCAGTAGTGCAATACAGTATCTGTCCAAACTGAGTAAAAGCTGTTCCTTGTTGAGCTGCTAGTGCTACAGTTATAACTTGACAAGGCCAATTTGGCTCCAGACTCCCCAAGATAAACAAACTTGGTTGTGGAATGCTGCTGAGAGTTACCACATTGTACCAGGGAATGGGTAGGGTCATGGGTACTGCATGGGTGCACAGTCAATGGTGGTGTGAGACCTTCTTCTGCCCAACTAAGGTATTACACCTGTAGGCCTACAGAGTAATTTCAAATTATCATCGAAAACGAGGTTCTCATTGCTTTTTTGTGATGAAATTTGCAAATTAAAAGATATAATGGGCTCAGCATCTGAAACGAGGCTGCCAGCGCCAATTTGAAATTTGTCCATAAAAACCATATTTGCTTTAATAATTTGGTATCTTGTGAAACGTGCCTACCTGTACAGTTTCTGTACTATAGGCTGCATTCAGACTAGAATTTATTTTGCAAAAGGTTACAATGCTCAAAATTAACAAGACCTAGAAGCTACATAATTATTACCCATAAACTCAAAAATCACTCCTAATCCTATGATACCAGAGAATGAGAGCAGAAATCGACTCATTCATAAATATGCAAAGCTCAAGACCTGTCTTTTACATTTAAATCTAAAACAGCGCACAAAATCTCCCACCAGTATTGGTTGATAAAATATTAAAGTCACATCCGAAAGAGCCCCACTAGCACCATAAGAATGCCACTCACTTATAATTCTCTTTTCTCTCGAAGTGTGCATGAAATTCCAAGCGCGACTGAGATGCGGTAATCAAGGATTGAGACATACAAGAGCTGGATAATAATAAACATACTGAGAATGGCTGGCACCGTTACAAGCTATCAGCAGCATGTATTTTATTCCGGGATATCTGTTTAGAGATAGCCTTTTGATAATACTGGCATAGTGACAGCAGTTAGTGGCAGAGAGCTTGGCATTCCAGACATGACTTCTTGACAGGTAAACTGAAGATGATGCGCACCATCCTTAATCAGATTGCAGGGCTCCATGGGAATGCCTGCTGGAGACTTCTTAGATGGGTGAAACTGTCAACTTGCCTCAATACAAAGAAACCAATAGTCACTATCTCATTAAGGCTTAGTCTTGCTACTAATGACCTATCAATCAATTCTCTTATTCAATCTGTTATGTCAACCTGAGGTGTGATGCCAACTGTAAATTGGATAACACTTTAATTCCCATTCAAAACCCTAGGGATGATTGTTTTACTTCTACAATCACAAAGAATTAAGCTTGCAAAGAATTTAGTATTTATGTACACTACAACTTAATAGTGTCTCAGCGTCCCAAGACAATCTAATCTTAGACTTTTTCAATTGGATCCTAAGGCATGTACATGTAGTTGTTTACAACAATTATGATTTTTTGTCTCCCTTTGACAATGTGAAAAACTGGAAATTACAGTTAAAGTCAGAAGTACATCATATTATACAACTGCATAAAACTGGTGTGCTTACAGCATTTTTGTAACAGTCTTACACCCCGTTTACACTCGATTCACCTTTGCCGAATCGAACTCCGCAATTTCCAAAAAGGGGAGTTGAAGCCGGGTAGGCACTAAGTGTAAACGCAAAAGGTGAATTGAAAAAGGCGGATCAGACCCGGGTCTGATTCGCCTTTTTCAAGTCACCTTTGGGGTAGGGTTGAACCCCGCAATTGCGGGGTTGAACCCTGCAATCGTCAAGGTCGCTTGTAGTGTAAACGCTACCCGAATACAGATTCGGCAATTTGAGTGTCCTTGCGGCGGTGCCCGCAGTGTAGTAGATTTAATTGACCAATCTGGCACTAGTGCAGCAACACCTAACAGCTCACGCATGCGCTGCAGTTACATTTAGTGGTGACTTTTGCGGTTTCTGAAGCGAGTTGAAGCGATTTGGGGTGTAGTGTAAACGCGGCAAATGTTCAGTTTTGTGGTCGCAATAAAAATGCTGGATCTGTATCCACCTTTGCCGATTCGAGTGTAAACGCGGTGATAACTAAATTCTTGATGCATCTTGATGCATGCACGTGCTTGCAGTACTTAAAACATAGCTTGTACACCTTGCAATGGTTCGGGTAGTCCTGTTTACCATTTTGGGTGATGATGATAGTGGTGTACATGTATTTATACAGTTTCTGACTTCATCTAGAACCTTGACAAAAACTACTTCATGATTTGTTTACATTATTTGTTGGATATATTACCATTTGCTTTTGGCCACCCAAAATAAAATTGTATACTGGATAAAATTTGATCCCATCTCAGTAGGGACTATTATAAGGTAGGGACTTGGAAAAAAAATTCAGAATTTGTTTTTTTAGTTAAAACCACTTTTTCACAACAGGCAAGTTGCAACAGATTCCGAAAATACTGTTGTTGCAAAAATTCATTAAGCGGTTGCTGTTTTATGCTTGTAAGATTGCATCTATTAACGTGTGGAATCGTCAATGAAAATGAATAGACGGCAACTTCAAAAATTGTGATCTGATGCAAAGCGCCCCCTTTGTCACAAAGCATGTTATTTTTTCTTGGCTAGTCTTAAATTTAAGCGTTATATATATATCTTGTCCTTCAAGAGCAGGACTGCAAATAGGGCGCCCTCAACTACATGTAACATTAAAATCACAGACAACAAAACAATGTCCATTAGCCTTTTAGAAGTATGGCGGAACAAAAGGAGAGGGCACAATTTCATTTCGGTATGAATTTTTTTATCAATTGTATTTCGTTCCAAAAACTTGATTTAGGAGTGGGGGTATTCGACCGGATAAGGTTCATTTTAGCATAACAGTTGCGTCTGAGGAGAAGCAAGGCAAAAGTTTTCGACAATCGCAAGTCTAGGTAATACTGCCTTTCATTTGCATCAAGCCCGAAACTGGAGGACTGATGAATGATGTGCAGTTTGACCACCAAAATGAGGTGTAGATGATGTGGAATTCGACTACTGTGTTGGGTTATTCGTCCAGTGCCATTTGTACTGAATACATAGTATTGATGGGACTTTGTTTGTTCGAAAATAAACGTAGGTATATATACTTGAGTGGTCAACACACGGGTACTATCACACGGCCTAGATTTGTCCCAGTACACTGTGATCTTTTTACCAATGACGCACGCGCTTCTCGTTCGTGCAGTAGAGATAAGTGCAAGAGCTCATTGTACCAGTATATTATGGTATAAATCAAAATGGCATCCAGCGGTGCTCGTTTTGCGATGTAAATAGAGGAAAAACATGGACAAAAAAAGACGCTAAAGAAACAAAACGAGCAGTAGAAAAGCAGTTTGCATACTTGCAACATACGGTGAATGCAGGGGAATGACCATAAATAAGGTAGAACAGTTAGAAAAAAGGAAATTAAATGACTTTCTACTTTGCGACGTTCGCACCAAGTCTGACACTGACCATGCTGACAGGGTTGACGGTGTGGTGAAATGGGCCAATAAAATACCGTGGCTACCTAATGAATATTTCTGAGGTATAGTAAAACAAATACCACATGGTTTTCATGGGAGATAGTGAAAACTAACGACCCCTCGGTGTTGGATGATTGACACTATCTCCCTCGGCTTACGCCTCGGGAGATAGTGCCAATCATCCAACACCTCGGGGTTGTTAGTTTTCACTATCTCGCATCAAACCATGTGGTATTTGTATAATACATAACCCCAGGCGGCACGTGGCCAGACTCTTCTGGCACGCGCCAAAAGGATTGGCGCGTGCTAGCTCTATACGCAAACTAGGTCAATGCTCGGCAGAAGTTCCGTTCTGCCTCCAGAGTCTGATTACAGGCACAGTCTCGTCAGCAATGCGCGCGCGGCATATTCGTGCCGTAGCTCGACGAAATACGCCGCGCAATATATTATGACTGCTTTAGCTGACGTCTAGTCAAAAGCGGTCCTGGTTTTCTGGCAGTGTCTGTTGCGAAACTTTATTGCAATGCGACGGTGCTCGGCCCGGTCACAAGTGCAGATACGTATTTTAACCATTATATTTTGACAAAAATATCCAGCAATGACTGGTCACAATTATTTTAACCAAAATGAGTCTCATTTTAAGGCAAACCCTATGCAAAAGAATGGAAAACGCATGACGAATGAAAAACGAACCAAAGGAGAGGCGCCTTATCCTTTTTTTTCATCCGTCTTGCGTGCGCGTTTTGCTCCACCCGTTTGTCTGTATCGGGCCATAGAGCGATTGAGATGCAAATGGATAAAAAAACGCAGGATGGATAAAATAAACTTATCGACCTGTAAAAGAAAGGCGCCTTTATTTGGTGTAAACTGACACACACAAAATGGCCGCACGCCATGCCCCTTGGTCGAATACTCAAACAGCAGTTTGATAAAATGATGTGGTATTCGACTAACCATTGTTTCAACCCAGGACAGTATTTTGGCCAGCAATTTTGTACTGGTCCACTCTGTAGCATTCAAAAAGACACGAGGTTCATTACAAATTACCACTCCACCCGACAGACGTTCAAACTGACGTCACAAAGTAGCTCGTATTTCTTATTGGACCCCATAAGGCAACAACGTTAAATGACGAAGCTATACTTTATTTCATGTTTTAGACTCATTTTATTTTGATTGCTTGGGGTATATTGAATCATTGACCATATCGCCATCGAGGGTTTAACTTAAACAAAATATTAAACATAATAAATACGACTAATAAGTGGTTTTTATTATATTTATTACATTTTTAATTCATACTGGTCGAATTCCCCTACCGGTCGAATATACCAGCGTTTACTCTACTTCAAATGTTTCTAGGTTTTAATTCCTCCTCACCTATTGAAAATTATAGTATAATCAGAGTGGGGATAGAACTGAGGTCGTTCGCTTCATAGTCCTGCGCTTTACCACTACACCACAAAGCGACTCGCCAAAACCCTCCAATTACGTTCCTTTATTCCTTTATTTAAGCAACTCATTGAGGGCGCTATTAGGAGAGTAACGAGCATTCATTTACAATGCACCAATCAGAAGGCACAGAATCCTCTGCCTGTGCTATGTCGTTCGAAAATAAAAATTTCGCTGCCCGGCACAGCATGAGGGAGCTATTGGCATGGGCTTTGTTAGGCACATGGTCATGCCCTTATAGGTGTCTTGAATCAAGACTAGGTAATTGACGGCGCTCGCCAACTGCCGATTTTGGTGATATTATGGGGCGGGAAAATCTCACCACAGCACAGGTGGATTTGCGTGATATTTGGCACAAATATAAAAAAAACCAGCCCCAATAGGCCTGCACTAAAAAGAAATTAACCTGACGGATTAAATGACAGAAACAAAAGATGGCATGATTTACAGTGCAATTTCACATAGCGGTCCATTAAGCTTGCGAACTTCGGTTACAGATTTGACCAATAATAGTATCACGACTGCGCAGCTGATGACGTCACGGATTTCCAAGTCCCTATATAAGGAGCTGCCTTTTCTTGACAATTCGACCAAAAACATGTTTTTGACAATGTCATAAATTTAATCAATAAACAGTTCTGGTTGCTTGCAACAGAGCTTATCATTGGTTAAATCAGTTAAATCACAAAACATTAAAAACCTTTTTGGTTTAGCGAAACCATGGCCAAGATACATGTATGATCAGAAGACGTCATCACGTGCTATGGACAGGTGGCATTTTGGTATGAATAATGACATCCAAGAAACAGACTGGTCTGCTTCAAGACTTAACTGCCAGTTGGAACATGAAGGAATGTTTGATTAATGTACAATGTTTGAAGCATTCGCATCTCCAGAGGCTCATTAAAAAATGAACTTCATTGTCATGAAAGTCATTCCACACGCTGTCACGCTCCATCAAACTATTTTAATGTCCTTTCTGGAAGAACAAAATTAGGTGACCATGGTAACCTTTCATTTTCAGTCTTGGTCTGTTGTCACTTTACCCCAACATCTGTATTACCAACATGAACCAAATTTTCGCCGCCAAAACAGTACTTTTGTACTTGAATGCAAATATGCAAGGAGCACTGTGACTTTTGTACAATGCAAATATGCAAGGAGCATCTGTGGGGTTGTATCTGCAAAGGGCACAACCATTAGTAAATCAAAAAGTCAGAAGAATTGTCTTGTTGACCAATACTTCCGACTGGCTGGCAAAGGTATTTCCTTAGAAAACCTTTTTTTCACACCTAGGCCTACTTTGTTTTAATTATTAAATTTGCACAAAACGTTTAGCAAAATAACTACAGGCCTATTTTTAAATTTTTAAACTTCTCATTTGATTCTTGAAGGAAAAAGCTATTTTGAGGAAAACAAAATAATAATGGCTAACTTCTCAACTCTGGTTTTATGTGCATACAAGGCATTATTTCGCAAATTGTCAGTTCTTTGGTATGGATGACTGTTGTACAAGTTTATGCCCAGGTCATTTCTTAGTTGCAGCATGGAGGCCTTCCTAGATCTCCATGGTCCGGTTAAGTTGCACTTGCAGACTAGACGGCAAACGAAATTGAGCAGCCAAAATCGAGCAGCCGAAACAACCCAATGAAAACATTTCAAATGTTCCTTCGCTCTCGTGAATCATCATTATTTTCAGCTCGCCGCTCCCAATGTCGTCCCCAAATTATTTATCCCACGATGCAATGCATTTTAAAATGACTCAACTTCTCCATGTTAGTACCAACCATTGAACCACGATGGGTGCACAATGGACCCACTTTTTCTACCCAACAAGCCATGAAGTAACTCGAAAAACCAGCCCAATAAAAGCACAAAATTCACTCCCAACTTACCTTTCAAAACCGAAAAACTCAACAAAACTGTCAGTGCAGATACTAGGCGATTGGTAGTTACCTTCGTGCTGAGTTTAAACTTGAAAACAGCAATCTTTGGGTGAGTTTCCAACGACGAAGTTCAGAGTTGGGATTCACAAAAACCTCACTTTTGGTTGCGACTGATGTACAAATACGGTACGGTCGCGTCGCGGTACGGTCCCACCGATGTACACGTACATGTCATTTTAATGTATAAAGTACAGTGAATACATGTACACACACATGTGCAGTGTGTGGTTCAGCCGCAATCAAAAGTTGGCCCCGGAATCTGCATACATTCTTCGGCATGTTTACAGAAACGGGGAGGTGCCAAAATGGACGATACCATTTAGTGACGGGAGCACGATAATTGATTGGTGCGGGAGTAGGAAAAACGCACGAGCAGCAGCTTATTACATTTTAACAAGTTTTATTCAATCGGTATCCTCTTTAACAAATAATTATTATTGCATCAAGATAAAGATGAACTGTTTCTCAGATCATTTCAAGTTCGTTTGGAGGAACTGACCAACCAGACATCTTGTGACCATCTCCGTCTTAAAATCTTTGCGGTCATTTACCCTTCGGGCATTTTATGACGACACAAGCTTAAGCCGCCTCATTAACATATTTTTGTCTATAACCTTTGCATTGCAATCTCTACCAAACACCTTTTGGCGATTATCTTATAAAGTTATAATTCAAACAAAAATGATCAGCCTTAACTAGTCACTTTAAAGTTGGGAAATGATGCTGGGGTGAAAGGTCACACAGTGGAATAGAATCAGCATCATGTAAATCATGACGTTCTTTTTCTATTTATAAAAAAATGGTGCTCTTGAAAATATTTGATTAAAAGGTGGGTTTTTCTGTAAAAAGAAAGGTCACTTTTTGTCGATCGTCTTGTGTGGTCCTACACCGTCTCACCTGAACTAGTATTCTTTATGAGAGCGGCGACTGGTGAAGAAATGTTGGAAACAGGTAACAGAGGATTTTCAAGTTGTATGGGGGAAAAAATGCAAATGAAAGACGCGTGACGTACTACAATGGCTCAGCATCTGAAATGAGACTGTCACAGGCAAGGCCGGCGCTGGAAGTTGGTACATGTACATGGTGCCACGCGCTACGTAAACTAGTGCGTGTGGGACAAAGTTGGCGGCGTATAGACAGAAAGCTGGTACCATTTTGAACATAAATAGATTTATGTGGTGCTTGTTATCATAAGGTTTTCATGTGAGCTTAAAGCGGGCCTCCCACTGTGCGATTTTGGCCACGAATTTCCTACGAATTGGTACGATTATCGGAGACTGCCTATAGACTCTACACACAATCGTACCCAATCGTACCTAATCGTACCAATTCGTATGAAATTCGTGGCAAATATCGCACAGTGGGAGGCCCGCTTAAAGCAGGCCTCCCACTGTGCGATATTTGCCACGAATTTAATACGAATTGGTACGATTAGGTACGATTGTGTGTAGAGTCTATAGGCAGTCTGCGATAATCTTACCAATTCGTAGGTAATTCGTGGCAAATATCGCACAGTGGGAGGCCTGCTTAAGAGGTATCATTTTGCCAGTCGTAGCAAAATGATGCAATTCATTGTGCTTTTTAATAAATTGTATTGTTTCATTCTTGTACACAGATTTGACCGTATAGACCGTATCGAATAGCTTCCATCTTGAGGGACACATTTTGTTGCTTAAACTGTGCAACAAGGTAAGCACAATATTATGTGCAAGTGCAACCATGCATGTCCTCAAGGAACAAAGAAACTGCCCCACAAGAAGGTGGCGGCTATTCGATACGATCTATACCCGATTTACTGTGTTCTTGTCTCATAATTATTCGTTTCGCTTCGCCAAATATTATTAGTCTTGACAAAAAAACAATTGATGCAATCACGGGGTCGAAGATGATCTTCTGGCGCTCAGAGCTCAAGTCCAGACTACACATAGCACTACTGAAACCAAAGCGTCTGACAGCGGGAGTGGTTTGTTTATGCCGTATAAGGTGACTCGAGGGCATTTGGCGCGTCTTTATGCGTCGATTTCTGTCAGGCATGAGGGGTTAACCTAGCTCAATAAATTGACATTTTTCTTTTCGCTCCATTATGCAGTTCGCCCAAACAGAGAAGAAAAACAGCGAGTGACTTGTAAACAAAATTGCGACGACTTCCACTGTATTCAAATTAGAAGTTTACTGGTTTAGGAAAAAAACCGAAATTGCATTCTTCGACTGCAGAACTGATTAATTGTAATTTTGTGGGTTCATATTTTTTGCTCATGCGATGACGTCATCGCACTGAATCTTCTACTCGCCCCCCACTCGCATGCCTCCCCCGCCCCCGAAGACGCCTTTTAATTGTTTCTTCAAACAGTAAACAATTATTCTTGCGCTCAGCAGTTTTGTGTCTCTCATAAAATACACAAAGAAAAAATCGGAATAGTCTGCGTTCGGAATAAAAAGGGAAAATGGGTCAGTGTTTATTTCTATTTAGATTGAGCATTGCGACACGTTTTTCTTAAAGGTACAGTACGTTTGTGCACAGTTAAATTAATTTCTTGAATTTACATGTGGGACTCTAGTCTCAACGAATAAAATTGACGTGTAAATATAACTGGAAATGATGACAAGAAATATGATGCATACATAACTTCATGGCAACGTCATACGCAATTTATTCATTGCAAGCTGCAAATAAAATCGACCATGCATTGGCCAACTCCGTTGAGGTTGTCCGCAAAGTTGCTTGGATGCCCTACGTAAACAAGTAGCATAAGGGCCAAAACCAGGTAGCGCACGAGATTGGAACGATTGTCTATCAGGTGAATGTTGTTGAAGGATTACTTGTGTAACCCCTCCTGTTCTACTTTAGGATCATGTATTGCATTAGTTTTGCGGGTGGTTTTTGTCGCCCAAATTTCGCAATCTTAGGGAGAATTACGATTACCTCGGTGTAATTCTGGCGTTAGCGATGGAGGTATAACCCACCGTGACTTCAACTGAGAAGGGGGATGTCCGTGGCAATGCCCGCCATGTTGGGGGCTCATGCACTATAAGGCCATGCCCACACAAATTAAATCTTTACCGTCACAAAAAGCCTGAAATTTCAAGTCCCTCGGCACTGCCATAGATCCCTATCCATTTCACTTCTTTTCTACGCGCCTTTCAAAGCTCATTATCACAGACGAGAAACTATACGCGGGTTTGGGCCGCGCCAACGCCTTGGGGAAAGTTTATTCATTGTGGTGAAGTTTGGGGTTTTGCAATGCCATACGGAGGGCCTGGCCTACGCCACAAAAGGCCCGTACTGGACTGTGCGGCAGAGCGGCCGTCACCGGTGAAAAACAACTATTTCCCCGAAGGGAAGTTGCTGAGCTCCAATAATAAGTTCACATTTTCGGTTCATTCAGATTTTACTTTGCGCCCACGCGCGCCAGAATGGCGACATGAACTATAGCTGTCCGATTAACTCGAATATTCGATTACTCGCTAGTAATTCGCCGTGGAAGTGGTTACGTCATATGCTAATAAGGCACGTGATGCGGGATTGCCAGGGTAATGATCGATCAGTTTGAAACGCAAAAAGGTTTTATTTTAGAATTAAACAAATCATGATGAATCCAGTTTGCAAAATTTAAAACCATAACGATTTTGACAAAGGAAAACCTTGAAAATTCAACAAACTAAGAAAGTAACGGACGTGTTTGCCATCATCACCCGATTCTTGTTTCAAAAATAACCTCGCAAATGTCTTCTTTTTTTAAAAAGATTAACAAGATATCAACGCTTTGCTCCATCTCTCGACCACCCGGGCAAATTTCGGGAAAATTCGACCCTCAATCACTCAAGACCGCAGGTCAAATTCTTGCAAGTCATCGACGAAATACATCTTTGTAACGAAATTGACCACACCTTCACCTTGTAAATGATGTGACTCACTTTACCAATTTTTGGCCTTTTCAACCATACACTCAATATTAGGCATGGAGCATTTTCGACCAACTTGCAACTGTACAATTAAAGATAGTTCGACCATTTTGGCTCGAACGCAGTCTCGTCAACATACGGTACCTGTGCCCTTGGGCAAGGCACTCCACCACACTTGCTCCATCCTTCGGAAGGGATGTAAAGCCGTTGGTCCAGTGTGTTAGGTAATGGAAACGCACTCTAAAGATCCCAGAGCATTCTTTCGTGAAGAGCAAGGGGGATCATCCCCGGTGTCTCTGGCGGCCATTTCTAATTGCGAGTGACAGTGCAATGAGCACTATTGAGGAATCCTTGGTATGAATACCAGAAAGAAATAATAATAATAATAATTTAAACAACGCTGGATGCCGCAATAGGGCGACATTTCGGGAAGACTCTCACCGGAGACCACCGAAATTTCGGCAAGAGTCACTAAAAATGACACCTTATTTTTTTACCCAAAGCTTCCGGAGATGGTCGCAGACCAAAGAGAAACAGCTCCAGTCCCGATAAAAATGGTTCTCGACCTAAAAAAAATGGTTTTTGACCTTTAAAAAATGAATTTTAAACTCAAAAATATTAGGGCGACACCAAAATGTCGCCCTATTGAGCAGGTCGCCCTAATATAGCTTTTTTACACACGATTTGTCGCCCTATTCTAGCATTGATAGTAATTATTGGACATCTTTAAACGACACCTTTCTCAAACATGCATGATTCCTCGCTTTACTTTCCGTCGCCTTTTCAATTGTTAGTAGTTTACTTTAGCACTTCGAACTCATGAACTACCCCAAGTCTCAGGCTGGATCCGAATTAGTGGCTTTGGCTGTGGCTGCGGCTGTTGCTATGCTGTTTCTAAGGACTTTCATTGTCCGCCCATAGCAACAGCATAGCAACAGCCATAGCCACAGCCAAAGCCACTTATTCGGATCCAGCCTCAGTTTCAGGCCTCTGGGATAGACCGAGGTTGCCTTAATTTTGTCAGACAGTTCCGATTTCTCGTCGGTGGATTTTTTTGGGGAAAAAGAAAGAAAATTGAATACCAGAGCTAACTTGATACAGTCGAATTCCAGCGCTCGGTGCCCGCGGGTCGCGGCGCGCTTCAGGTGGGCGGCTACAAGAGGTCAACAGGGGTCATGGTTTGCAAAATCGCCATATTTTGATGCCAAAATATAATGTATTGTGACACTTTCTGTTCGTGATTTCGGTGCTCGGGGGAAACTCCGTCTTGGGGTTAATAAGGGGAGTTTTATAATTGGTCGTTTAACGGTTTTGTTCGGGTGGTTGTTGTGCATAGAAAAGAGCAGGTGCCAGTGCGCGAATAAAGCTAGTACTACCTTAACAAAATTCTGATACAAATGAACGACCGGTAATCTCCTTATCGGAAAGAAACTCAACAAATTAGAGATACATGTATTAATGGAACAGAATGACGTCCGCCAATTATTAAAAAAAGAAAATTTGTTTTATGCCTGAGCCCAATTTCATAAAACCGTACGTTTTCGCTTAGCCCATGGGCCTATAACTAGTATAAGCAAAGCACTGACGTTTGCTTTAGCGCTAACGTATTTCGCAACTATTCGTGGTAACTACTAACTGGCTTCTGTCTGAAAACAGTTCACACCCATTTTAGTGTAGACCCAGTAACCTTGGCAACGTACAAAGGCAGACGTTTTCACTGTTGGTCCTCTAGCTATTATAGCTGAACAAGACATTTCGAATGCAGGCTTACGCGTTTGCTTTTTTATCACCCAAAATTGTCTAATTTTCCTTTTCATCTTACGCAATCGCTTAAATTCTCCCGCACCGTATTACATTTCCACAGACTTTCGAAGAAAGCAAAACTTTATCTTGTGGTTTCTTGACGGGGGATGTAATAAAACACGGTATATACATTCCAGGCAAATTGCTAAACCTTCCGTGAGCTCGGCAACCGCGTAGCCAGTACCCGCAGTTAGGACTTGATCGAGTTAGAATAGGGCCCAAGTTTGCCCCAAAACGAAAGGAAGGAAACGATGATTTTGAGCTCGTTTCCAGTCCTAAATGAATGAACTCCGACCGGTAATGCGGGGGCGCACTGCAGGGGGCGTGGGGAGGACACACAGGCCCACCGTGGGGTGCACATGCCGATCTAGGCAGAGTCATCAATAGAGAAAATCACCGAAACCTATGCACATCATAGGATATGGTTAACAAAAAGCAGTTTCTTAGCATTTTTTCTTCAAAAATGCCAAAACTCGTGGTAGCCCATTGCGTTAAAAAGTAAACTACAGGCGGTAAATTATCGCCGATTAACCTCGAGATCAGGAAAGCGCGGGAACTCTGGAACCAACATTTCGGGATCATTTACCAAGGTCTAATTGCCAAACTTTTGTCCTTGATATAAACAATAATCAATGCCCTCACATATACAATATAAATATCAGCTCTTGTTTGCGGGGACCCTGTTTTTGCGCCCGTGACCAGAAACATGTTACTGACAACCAAAACTGGTCATTGATTGAATCATGTCAGAAACATGTTTCTGGTTGTGGCCGCGAAAATGTGGCCAGGTGCAAAGGTAGAACACATGATGGATTGGTAAACTGTTAAAAAGGGCGTTATTTCCACTCGTGATTAAAAGCCCATGTTGATAAAAACTGCCCTGTAGAAATTTCAGCCACATACAGACGGAGGCTAATACTTCAGAAAACTTGTCAACCATTTTTCTTGTCAACTCATGAAAAACGAAATGGTGGTCAATGCAAATGATGTAGTCTACCTTTAATCACTGGGAATGGCCACATTAATAAGGCACTGTTTACAATGGGATAAAATGACACTCATCATTTTGATACAGATTATTTTAAAGTCAGTACCAATTTATTATGAAATGTTTTTCCCCTGCAAGTATATTTTTATTGGAACTTTATGTAGGTGTGTCAATTTTTAACAATTAGAACACCCAATGTTTTCTCAAATAAAACTTTTTTTTATAAATTCCTAAAACATCCAAGGAATAATGTTGGTAAACTAGCCTGCAGAAATTTGAGCTACAGTACATCCACCAATGTTTCAGAAAACCTTTACAATCCATAGTATTGTGTTAAATAAATGCTAAAAAATGACTGTGCACATTGCACAATCATTTTTTAAAAACCACCTTCAGTTTTGTTCAAGTGTTTGTATTGGACGAATAAATAATAATAATAAGTTGTTACATTCTGGGTAAATCTTTACTTATTGGATGTTTTACACTTTGATTACAAGGAATATAATCGTTGGATTCAACGTTGGATGCAAGTGGTGTTTCAAGGCACCAGACTATGTGACTCATTTGCTAGCACCACTACCAAAGGTCTTGTTCCACTCCAGATAAATGTTGAGGTCTGATTTGGACACACTGGGTCTGACGTGTTGCAGTGCTCCAGAGAAGTCCTGGTATAGAATTGGTCGAACCTGGACAATCGACAAGTAAATAAGTGTCAGTGTCACACAACCTCTCATTTTCAAAGGGATGTTTTTTTAATGAAGCAGATAGTCAATGGTTCTACAAGACAAGAAAAGAGAAATGTGTGTATACCTGATCAGCACTTATGTGTTGTATATCTGTACCCTGGATGCATCGGATTGGGCCGAGAGCGGCCTCTCGACATAAGTTGGCCATGTCGGCACCGGAATACCCTGTGGGAAGTGCAACAGAGAGTGCCCAAACAAGTCAAACAACACCAATAAACCAATACATGACCTGATCGTGCGAAATGAGTCGGATGTAGTCTGCATTTTCGTAACCAGAAACTAGAAATCTACAGTATACACATTGGGAAATTGTCACATCATGGAATGAGCATTAATGCATCATGAATTACCTCCAAAGATAGTGGATTCAAATCCTGGTCTGGCCCTTCCATGCTGTGTGTACCCTTGGGCAAGGTACTTTGCCACGCATTGCTTCTCTCCACCCAGGAGTAAAATGGGTACCCGAGAGGTACCGAATGTTGATGTGTTTGATTAGCCGTTGATCACCTCATATGCAGCCGTGGCTGTATATTCCCTAGGGAGCTGAGAGGGAGACGAAAGTGTGCCTTCTGACGTCACAACAAACCAAAACATGCCCGGCATTATGCGCACGCATCATGTTTTACATACATTTGGTTTAAGAATGAGGTCGCATGCCAAATCGAATTTTGTGACCTTTGGCATCATTACCAAAGCAAATTTATGCAAAACAGGATGCGCGCGCAAAACGACGACCAATTTTCAACAGAGGGCGCTTTCGATATAAACAAAGAGCACATCGCCTATATGGAGTGATTTAATGGAGCCTAATGATCAGGGGTAATGATAGTGTAGGTTGCCTTAATATGGGTTTCCCCGGATAAATGTGCGGTATAAGTCCATATTGTCATCTTCGTTATCATGAAATATACCCTCTGTTTCACGACAAATTCTCTCCAGCTCTTCTTCAGTTAACGAGTAGCTCTGCTGAGCCAGAAGATTCTGAATAATCTGTTTCCGAGCTGGTGCATCGGGGAGCGGGATGTAGAGTCGTTTAACCAAACGACGTCGGGCCGCTTCGTCTATTTCTTGAGGTCGATTGGTGGCGCCGACTACGAGTAGGCGATCTTCAGAGCTGGTGGTGGCTCCGTCCTGGGAAATGTGATGAAAATAAAGGTGATGATTTTGAACGTCACTGGGTTCATTTCACAAAAACATGCAAAGCGTCAGAAGACCTCAAACCCATGTTTGATCGCTTAAGGTGCTACTTACAAGTTGGACCAGAAACTCCGTTTTGATCCTGCGAGACGATTCGTGCTCGTCGTTTGATCGTTGAGACAGCAGCGAATCAATCTCATCGATGAAGATGACGGCTGGCTGATGGCAACGTGCAACGGCAAAGAGCGCCCTCACCATTTTCTCACCTTCACCGACCTGAAATTGAATACAATAAGCACAGACAGTCAAAAACATGCGCATGTTTTCATATTGCGACAGTAGATCCACA
Organism: Henricia sp. BOLD:AAB3569; assembly: GCA_037783545.1. Taxonomy (NCBI): domain Eukaryota; kingdom Metazoa; phylum Echinodermata; class Asteroidea; order Spinulosida; family Echinasteridae; genus Henricia; species Henricia sp. BOLD:AAB3569. The sequence continues at coordinate 926,796 of JBBELK010000454.1, read as the reverse complement.
AAGTGCCTACTCATGCACGACGCAAATTTGCGATTGCCGCCAAGATGGTCGCCATGCAAAGGGTCTATAAAAAATTTGGTATAAAAATTTCAGATCGCATGCATTTCCACAAGGCTTTTCTGTACCCCAACTCTACAAGAACTATGAAAGTGGAAAACCTTACCCATTTAGAGGTAAGTGACGAAGCGCTGATACTGAAAAATGTTGCTCCCGACTGACACGCAATGCATTTTCCTGCAAAAAAGAAAAAAAAGGAGCAGAGTGCAATAAACGATCTTAGAGCAGATGCGGTCTCAGTCTTAACAGTCTATATTTCTGACCCTGGTCTTAAGTGGTTAAATTAGTGCCTTTACTTAATGATAGCTTTCGGTTACTAACCTATTAGTGTTTTCCCAGTGCCGGGAGGTCCAAAAAGCAGTAGACCCTTCGGAGGGCCTCTAAGACCGTTGAAGATGTCCCTGAAGAGAAATTAAGGAGAACTTTAGAACTTGGTGTTTAGTAAGTTGTGCTAGGGCCCTATCAGCCCAAACCCCAGCCATGCCCAGGCCATCAAGCCCGACATATCTTGCTGCCCAAGACTTACTTACTGCCCAAAATCTCCCAAAAAGGTTATACAATAACAATGATAATGCCTCAAATGTAGCTTTTAAATAACTGCTTCAAAGACAAGACCAATAACAGTTGTTACTCACGGTCTAAGCATCGGCCAAACAACAATTTCTTTAATAGTTGTCTTAGCAAACTCCAACCCAGCGATATCGTCCCAGTGAATCGGTGGGCCGTGATCCATGATCTAAGTAGGAAAAATAAAGCATGTAGATTAGAAAACATTGATTTTTATACATTTAATTCATTACAGTACTGAAGTCAATGATCCCTCAAAAGTGTCCAAGGCAGAAAACAGAAATGGATCTCAACTTTTCATGATTTATTACAGCTTAGTACAAGGCCAATACCTCATTCATGACGAGTTCAATCATTTTAGGCTCGATTCCTTTCAATCGTTCGTCAGTGACCTCTTCCTCGTTGACCTTTGAGACACACCTTGTCTGCCTTGAAAACCTCTGAAATGTTATAAATGTAATATAAATACATTCTTGACTTACGATTTCTTCATTCCCAACTAAAACGCACTTTAGCAACCCTAATATCAATACATTGCCGATTTAATTTATTTTATTTTTAATTAATTACCAATTTATCAAAACAATTACTGATGAATAGACCTCTGGCACCGGCGGCCATGACAGGGGGAAGGTTTTCATATTTAAATTATGTGACAATAGATCCACAAAGTGCCTACTCGTGCATGATACATAGTGACAATGTGACTGCTCCCCTGTCATGGCCTTCCGTGCAAAGGGTCTATATTCAGTTTTAGCAGAGATGCCAACCAAAAAGAGTAATCTGCCGAAGAAAATTTACCAAATAACACCTTAACTCTTATAAATTTCAACCAGATAAAATGAAAATTACGCAGCTTTACACACTTTCCTTTCTGATTTTGTTTTCTATTCAGTTTAAAATATATTCGGTCTCAAATGTGGAATCGGAGAGTAAAGTCAAAATCAAATCAAATATTTAAAAATTCAGTTTCAAATCCCAACACTACTTTCAAACACTGACCTCTCATTCTCTCCTTCGTCCTGATTTATTATCGGAGGGACAAACTTGCTGTTCAGCCCTCTTCTGCTCGTTCCCAGAGATTTCTTGTTGGTCCCGTATGCAAATGAGCTCGGAGCCCCGCCCATGGCCCCGCCTCCCCTTCGGTTTCCATACTTCTTCTGATTTTGGATCATCTGAGAAACCAATCAAAAAAGGAAGTCAGGGCTGTCAATTCTTAGAGAGTCTGAAGACAATTACTTGAAACCTGGGCCAATTTCATGGCACTGTTAAGTACAAAAATTTGCTCAGCACAGAATTTATTTGCTTTATATTGCAAAAATGGTAACACATTTTTACAAAGCAAGGAAGTTTATGTGTTAAGCAAATCTTTGTGCTTAGCAGTGCCATGAAATTTGCCCCTGGTTGATTTTCCCAAACCATCTAAGCCTGGATTCACACTGAGCCTTTTCATGCGTTAATGCGCATAAATTTGATACACGTTGCTTTAAGGGGCTGTCCAAGGTTGTCAACATTTCCACGGTTCAACAGATCATATTTTTTAAGACGACCCCTCCCTCCCCCCGAAATACTACTTATCAACATTTTTTGTCACTACCGTGAAATGTCAACATTTTACAGTGTATGTAAAGTCGTATGCGGCCTCGACCGCCCTCCCACTTCCTACGCTTTGTAGAACCGTGAAAATGTTGGCAACTTTGAACGCCCCCCTAACTTACCAATTGTTCGCCAGCAGTCTTGAATGCACTAGGCATAACCCTTGTTTCATCATCCTCAAAATTATCCTCATTCCTTGGTCTAGCCCCCTGATTCCCACTGAATCTTGTATCTGTAAAACCTGCATGCTCTGGTATAGATGTTCTGAATGGGAGCTGACCGTCTCCATTATACTCAACTGTATAAGAGAACCAAACAACATTTAGCATCATTTCTTTGGAAATAAAATACCTAAATACAGGTTTAGAGAAAACTCATTTGGTCTTCATCAGGATTCAAACTAAAGACGTCCGACAGAATCAAACAAGATTTTTCACCATTTCCTTCTCCAAGAAAGCTTTTGGTTCATAGATTTAGTGACTCAAGTCCCTGACGTCTTAGACTCAAGATATCTTGAGACTTGAGCCTTGACTTGAGACTTGATCTCGGAAAGACTTGAACTTCAACTGAAAAAAAAATGAGACTTACTCTTTAAGACTTAGGACTTGAATCGACACTTGCTCTTTAACACTGTACTTGGGACTTGCATTAAAACTTTCTCTTAAGAAATGAGACTTGAATCAGGACTTGCTTCTTAAAGATCTGAAACCTGTCTTGAATTAGGACTTGCTTTTAAAGACTTGGAACTTGAATCAAAACCACCTCGGGACTTGAATTGAGACTTGCTCCTAAAGCCTTGAAACTTGAATTGTGGACTTGAGAGAAGCGACAATTTTCCTACTGTCGTTCATTTATTTACCTTCTTGAAACATTGCCTTCCGTTTCAGCGAATTAGACGGTGCTGAGGTGGAAGTAAAGACACCTGGCTTCGAGCTTTGATTAGATGCGAAACCTGACGAACCAGAAGGGTCTCTGACGTAGCCCGATCCTGTGGCACCCGTCCATTGGCTCTGAGGCTGCGGCTTACAGGTGGCTCCTCTAATAGCTGTGGCTTGTGACACAAAGGCTGGTACATCTCTTGGCACACTGGCTAAGCCTTGGGGAAGACGGGGGACCATGCCATCCTTAGGAGCTTGGGGTCCACTTAGCGGCTGATGGCTAGTCTTTGAATCTGAAGACGTCCGGATGACTTGTACTTGACCTGGCTGTTGATCAAGTGACCCTTTATTGGTTGAACTTTGACCTTGTGGATGACTTGTTAAACTTGCAGGTCTATTTGGTTGGATTATCGATTGCTGGTTTGTGTTCAGCGATGGTCTTGTCCAGGCTTTGAGTTGAAGGGGCTTATCCAGATGAGCAGTTTTTTGGGCCGCCTGATCCGCCGATGTCTAAATGGAATTTTTAAAAACATGATTTTTTAGGGTGCTGTCACAAATTTGTTCACTAATATGCAACTTCATATTGTCATAAAACGAGAAAACTTCCAAAAATTAGGTCAATTATTTGTAACAAGCAATTTATCTTTAAGTATACATTCACTCGCTAAATTCAGCTGTTCTGTTGAATAAACCGCTCACTAGGAGAAAATTTTTGTGAATTATTAAGGACATGTTTTACTGAAAAATTCTTACAACTTCAACCTTCCCAAACTGGTTTATAGGAGCCTTCATCTGCTCATTGAGTGTATCAAGGATCTACGTGTTACCTTAGATGATTGTAGCAAACGTCTTATGCATGGGAGATTTCGCAGATTCTCTGGAGTCAGCGATGTGGTCCATTCTGAACTCTCTGTAAATCATGAGAAATTGAGCAAAACCTGCTGAAATTAGAAGGTCTATACAGTTTTGTGGAATGGCGAAATACACCCTCACCCATATTGTGCTTAGGCCCCATCAAGGAACAATAAATATTTTTTTCTTGAAAGGTGCAATCTTACTTTTTAAATTATAGCATAAATTTTCATAGCGTTTTCTTTCTTTTTTCCCCCTTTTTTGTTGACTGTTGGTCTACATGTATCTTGTTCCCCTTCCTTCCCCTAAAATAAAATTAAAATTAAAAACAATAAGTCCTTTGTAGAAAATGTGAATAATGTTCTTTTTATTTTATCTTAAATCAAAAGAAGTAAAATAAAACTTCAAAGTACCGTTTGGATGGTTAGCACATAATGTCAGAGCGCTGTCAGCATAGTTGTTGAGTCCTAAAAGAGAAACAAAAGCATACGTATGCATCAAACACCAAGCGTCACGTGTCAAGTATTGTGTGCAAAGCTAACAATAATACATACTGTATCTGTATTTTTGGACGTGCCAATCCCAAAATACACATATTTCTGGAAAAACTTGTTTTAAGTAGATGACTCTAAAACTGTTAAGGACAGGTTAAAAGTGGACCATGTATCAGCTTACGTACCCGTTTGACTGTTGACACTGTCAACGATAGATGCATGCGACTTGATGTACTGTCTGGCAAGTTGACTGTGAACATCGTCGTTGATACTGTTTGAGTGAGAATACAGCAAACGAAAAAGGAACAATCAATTTTAGAAGTTAATCTTTTTTTTATTTATATGTTAAAAATATGGCAAGATTTTCGGCTGTAAAAATTACCGGTACTCTTTTTCATTTTTAAGAAGGGGAAAATTATAACTTTCATATGTAGGATGTCCAAATGGCAGTCATCAAGATTTTAACCTAACAATCATATCAAATACCTCCCCAAAATACCATCCATGGGAAGAAAACAGGAAATTTGCAATCTCCAGTTCTGACGTGGAAGCAAAAAGGTTGGTGTGATCAGTCACTGCTCTGCTTTATGAAACAGATGAAATGGATAAATTACTTTACAAAACATTGGTGGTTTTTTTACGATATCCTTGAAAATATATGGAAAAATATGACAAATGATATGGTATCAAAATCTTAACACCCGTGGGGAAAAAGGGGTTTCAAAAATGTGACCTGGACATGCTCCTTTAAGTAACTTTCATCCTTACATTTGTCTTGTTCTTGACTGGTAAATCTGCTGCAGGATTCCTGAGACAGCATCCACCTTGGAGCGGGGATCAGACTTCTCATCTTGAAGCTGGAAGTAACATTTCTGCCATTTGTGCAAAATGAAGGTTTGTTCGAATTCGTCTGCACCAGACTCCATGGGAACAGTTCCACTTTTAGTGATCTATTTCAGTTTCTGTAACGAATTTTCTAATGTTGAGAAAGTTAAAGATAAAAATACCATGATAACATTAGACACTTTCTGCAGAAAAAAAATAATGGAAATAATTTTGTTTACTGGTCGCCACTTATTCTCCTTATAAATTAATGACCTAATATTACCACCAAAACAAGTACTATTTCAAAGGGAAGTGATTTTAAGAGTGAAAAACATTTAACAATTTCCTTGAATATACAGCTGATTTCCCGGTTCCGCAAATTTCCCGGTTCCGCAAGATCGAAAAAAATGGACTTTGTTTTCAGAAAGATGTGACCATCGACTTGAGTCGTGATACTATTAACTATACATCAATCCGGTAACTAATATCTCCTTCCTGCATATCCGCCATAGCTGGGGGGCGTCCAGTGCATGGGCTGTGCGTTTTGTGTTGCTGTTAAAACGAAAAGCGCTCATCCATTACATGCACGAACGAGCCTCCTTCGCGTATACGCGGCGCGCCCGCCTTTGCGTACACGCGACGCGCCCGCCTTCGCGCGCACACAACCCTACAAAGACGCGCAACTTGTTCGAAGTAAACAAATGCAGCTTCAGCAACAACAAAAACATACAGTTCATTCAGTGGAAGTCCCCCAGCTATGGCGGATATACAGGGAAGAAGACCTTATTACCGGATTGGTGTATAGGCCTACTGTTGCCCTGGAATTGATAGACTTAACAAATGGAATCTCACTTGCAAAATTCATACTAAAAGGACAAGCAAGTTGTTGAAATATCATGATTGTGTATTTTAATTTAATATTTTTGGAAAGAAACAGGTAGGCCTGTATTAATAAACCTTCACTTGCAGCAGTCTTTTGCATGCAGAACTTGTAAAAGTTGCATTGCATGTCTCATATGATGTGTATTAAAAAATAAATGACTGGGTGAAAAGTTCCAAAGAAAACCTTAACTTTTTCACTCTTAAATTTTAGTCCTTTGCATCAAATCCACACATTACTGACGCTAGGTACAAAGAGAACAAAGAGTAATGGTCAACTTTTCCATTCTTGCTTTACCAAACCTTTAGCTTTGTTTTTGGAAGTGGAAGTTGTGGAACTCCGACTCACACAAGTTCACGAATCGCGCCATGCCTGCCTCTCTAAAAACCTGACACAAGAGGGCGCTATTCATAATAAACATGGCAGCTTCCTGGGTGAATCTTTGTGCAAGTCTTGCGGCGTTTTCGCTGTATTTGCTGTTCTTTCTCAGGGAAATTTTGGCCGACAGCCCAGAGATAATTGTTTCAGAAGAAACGAAGTGTTGGGACGAAACATGCGGCGTAAAGTTCGACCCAAAGTCACCGTTAATACGGTGTGAAAATGTGTAAGTACAGTCAGTGCGACACGTACACAACTCCTCCCGTGTTTTTCTGTGCCTGGTGTAGTATCATTGCATGCATGTGTTGTGTGCATGTTACTTGGAATGGAGGGGGTACCATGCACGGACACCCATGATTTTCCTTGTTATGACTTTAATATAAATCATGTAAAAAATTTAGTTTGATGATAAAAAGGCAAAATTAGGAGGGAAAAGTGTCTTGGATTTACTAAGAAAAACTTAGAATTTTTGAAGGGTTGTTCCTCGCTCTGGTTGTCCCATACGTTTAGTGTATGGGTGTCCGTGAAAATCGATAGTAACGGCGGTAACCCGATTTCGGGTATTTTTTTTAGCAAGATCTGATATTTCAGCTGTTTGTTGCATTTCTCTTTTCTTCATGTTCTTAGGCCACCAGAGTTTGTTCAATGTGAAGAGCCAAAAGATTTGTCAAACTCTGAAGGAAACTCATCAAAGACTGAAGCGAAGGAGTTTGGCTGTACACAAGTAAGACACAAATATATTTGGTTTTATAATAATTTATGAAAATGACAGGAAAGGCCAACAATTACCTTTAAAAATCAGAATATTTTAATTATACTAAAATTGTGTTTTACCATTGGAAGATGAGCAGTATATTTACCATTATCCAGAAAGCTGCCAATTTATTTACTTTAATTTTAAAATCACCCAAGTAATTAGGGAAATCATGGGAATTTGGGAAAAATGTCTCAAATCGTGAAAAAGTCAAGGAATTATATTGCCTCATGTCAAAACAGTGTATCCAGTGGATAATTGGCATGTCGAACTCAGTAAAAAAACATGTACGTTGAAATAATCATGGTGGAATTTTTAAAATTTATCGGAGAAAACTTGGGAATTTAGCTTTTTCATGAAATGCTTGGTACAACTTGTACAGTCAAGCATTCTCTGTGATCTTTTGTATTTTGTAGTATGGCAAACAGCGTTATGAAGAGGTAGAGACAACGTCAGTCCACTGCAAAGTTTTGAATGACATCGAGTGTTTCGGCAATAGGACCTTCGTGAAAACAAACGTTCCCTGCGTCAAGTGAGTATTGTGTAGGTGGTAACTTCAGATAGATCTGTAAGTGTACGTGTGAAACATTGGCATGACAAACGACCCTCAAGCCACTGCTTCATTTTAAGGAAAATCGAACTCGGTACGAACATTTCTCAGTGTTTCTCCAAAAGCATTAAAGAGTAGTGGTGTTGGGACCTTTTAAAAATAGGCAATCAGCCACTACTATTTCACATTCAGAGCTTCCAGCAATATTCTAAAAGAGTACTACATTTTGAGCACTCGGACATTAAAGTTGATACAAAAGGGAAATAAAACTATTAATTGAACAATAAATTAACTAGAAACTATCCAGAAATCCAGTTTGTACTGTTTCAGTATTGGATGGCGAATGCGAACAGACATTGGTCACAACACCTGATGTATTTTTTTCTTCTTTGATCTCTGTCAGGTATTCAGGCCATTATTTTATAACTACCCTCCTATTCTCCATACTCCTTGGGTTTCTCGGAATCGACCGACTCTGCTTGGGCGACGTTGGTTTTGGTGTGGTAAAGTTACTTAGTCTCGGAGGTTGTGGAATCTGGTGGATTGTGGATGTCATATTACTGTGCACTGGTAACCTACTACCAACGGATGATAGCAACTGGTGCCCAAACTATTGAACTCTGTGGGATTAGAGCCGTGAGACCAACCAAAATGACCCCTGAAAACAGCTGGTGCCCAACGTACCCAGTGTTCAACTCTGTGGATTGAATCTGTGGGACCAACCAAAATGGCCCCCGGAAACAGCTGGTGCCCACTCTACCCAGTGTTGAATTCTATGGGATTGGATCTGTAAGACCAACTAAAATGCCTGGTGCTCACCAATTCCAGTGTTGAACATGTGGAACCAATGAACATGGTGCCCACAGAACTGTGCGTTGACCAATACAATTGGACCAATCAAAATGGGCCATGGGATTTACCTGGTACCTGAACTACGTACAGTTGAATTCTAATAGCACTTATGCAGGATTAGAAGGTAGCAGGCTGAGACTACTGAATGTGTACAATCAGGCAATTAGATGTTCGCAACTTGAAAGAACAATTCCTTAGAGTAAGTCCAAGGATGAAATCCCATGTTGGGCCAGGCCTTTCAAGAAACGATGAAAACATATGTCTGGAATTTTTGTACTTTAAAACTAAAATGTTTTGTCAGACAGTAACAGCCAAATGAGACATTTTGAAGATCTTCTTGATCTTGATCTTCTTGATCTTGATCTTCTTGATCTTGATCTTCTTGATCTTGATCTTCTTGATCTTGATCTTCTTGATCTTGATCTTCTTGATCTTGATCTTCTTGATCTTGATCTTCTTGATCTTGATCTTCTTGATCTTGATCTTCTTGATCTTGATCTTCTTGATCTTGATCTTCTTGATCTTGATCTTCTTGATCTTGATCTTCTTGATCTTGATCTTCTTGATCTTCACTTGTATGAATCATCATCATATTCTTTTTTGGAGGAATTAGAACATCTTTTGTATCATCATATTTTTTATTGAAATGTATAAATTTGTCAAGATTAAATTTGCTCCAAGTGCAGATGAATGTATATTCAACATTGTGTAAGCTTGAGAAACGACTATAGTTCGACCATAGTTCCTCAAACAAAGAATATCAGTCGTTCCAAGAACTCTAGTTGCAGTACTAAAGTTATTTCTGAAATGGATTGCACATTCCCGCACTTTCTCGGTCGTTGGGTTAATCGGCGAGAATTTACCACCTGTAGTTGGTTATTTTCGATGCATTTTGTGACCATGAACTTGATGTAATTGGTATTATCGAACAATGCAAAGAAACTGGCAGCTTATCATGTAATGTGCACTGTTTTGGATGATTTTCACGTTTGATGACTGCCCAGATCGGCATGTGCACCCCACGGTGGGCCTGTGTGTCCTTCCACGCCCCCTGCAGTGCGCCCCCGCATTACCGGTCGGAGTTCATTCATTTACGACTGGAAACGAGCTTAAAATCATCGTTTCCTGATCCTTCCTTTCATTATTGGAAAAACCCTGGGTCCCAATTCTAACTCGATCAAGTTTGTACCAGACTTCGTATTGCATTCAACCTTCCCCTCAAGCGCTACTGATACACCGACAAAGAGTCACAGTTTCACATTTTATTGGACCAAAAAGTATGGTAATTTTGCGAAATGCGACCCCGGTTGACCTCTTGTAGCCACCCACCTGAACCACGCAGCGTCCCGCAGGCACCATGCGCTGGAATTTCACTGTATCAAGTTCGCGCCGGTATTCAGTTTTCTTTCATTTTCCCCAAAAAATTCACCGACAAGAAATCGGAACTGTCTGACAAAATTAAGACTCCATCCATATCCTGAAGTCCTGAAACTGAGACATGGGTAGTTCTATGGGTTCCAGGCGTCAATAAACCATTAATAATTGCTAAGGTTTAGAAAATAATCACTCGATTCTTAGCGCCTTGCATTTTGGGGAATTGCACAAATGTAACCACTGAATCTTAATAATGTTGTTGGAATTAGAGAAAAACTTTTTGGGTAACAAGAGTTTTATTTCCATTGATTATGTTTTAACGCATGTGCGGCCATTTTAATCCCTTGTCCCCTTGTTCAGTGTACCCATCAATATGGCCGCCGTTGATGTACCCAACTTTTTCAAATTCTCTGATTTCTGACTGCCAAAAACTATTCCTGTGGGCCTATGTTACCTTTTAATGAAGTAAAATAAGCTAAACAGAGATTTATTTCGTTGATGACATGAAAGAATTTGACCTGTGGTTTTCTTGAGTGATTGAGTTTCGGCCATTTTCCCCAAAATTTTCTGGGGTTGTCGGAGGTTGACCAAAGCGTTGATAGAAAAATTGACATTCTTTTTTAGGAGCGAATGTTTGTACAAATCTCATTATATTTCGCAGCAACGGTTCCACCTCGAAAACAACTAATAAAATAGGGACAACAGCGTCATAAACTTTGGTAGGAAAAAAAATGAGATGTTGGCAGACAGAAATAATCTTATGGGACAAAATTATGCGATTTTAAATTAATTTGACGCCAAATAATGTAAAAAGTCGCGACTAAAATGCATATTAGTTTGTGCGTCTCTCGGGGATCTTTTCCTGTTGATTAGCTCATTACGAATTTATCGCCACATGTACACTGATTCTTGGTATTCGCTTGCCTGGCTTACGTTCATGAGCAAGTTCGGTCTATATTCTTTGGAATTATTTGTTTTCGTAACAACAAAACACCAAGGTCTTTTGGAGCCAAGACTGGTTCGGTCGCTTTCTGCCGCACCCACCCTCAGCATACCCTATCAAAAGTCTCACGACCGCTTCTTAAGTAAACACTTTGCTCGCTTCAATCAGCCTCCTTAAATCAGTATCTTCCAATCATTCTTAGACCGAAACAGAAATAAACGTTGTCCCAATTCCTTCTCTGTTTACCCGTTCCGACCTCTCTCAGACCATAGAGCAAGGAATCGGCAATAATTTCTCAATTGTTTGATCGACCTTTCGAGTTTCCCACGACTCGGTGCATGAAACAATGTTTATTGTGGAAACGACAAAGGCGTCGTGGAAAGGTGGGCGGTACTTCAAAGGCAATGCATGACGTCAGATTACTGATAGCCAATCACGAGAGTTCAACGTTCGTACAAAAATAGACTGACGTAATTACTGGTTTAACCAATCATCATCGGCTTTGGTTGTTGAGGACCGAGGCTTGTCATTGGTTGAATCCGTAATTACGTCAGAAACGTGTTTCTGGTTGTGATCGCGAAATCACTGGCAATTGACGTCACATCTGTTCTCCATGATTGATTCCCAACATTTGTCATGCAGCCACCTCCCTAACAAAAAAATACAGTGCCCAGTTTTGGCGGCCAATATGACTAACCTGTTTTGTGAAGTTACACTTAATTCAACCATGGAGGTAGGAAAAGATTTAACCAATGTGGTGCTTTGAATGACCAATATAAAGCTGAGGATTGGTTGCATCGGTGATTACGTAAGAAACATATTCCTGGTCTTGGTCGCAAAAATCCGACCCGGTGAGATGGTGGGACCACACACAAGAAGAGTGACCCCAAAGAGTGACCTGTCCTTTCCTCTCTCTCCACCTTGGAATAAAAATCACTTTTATCAAAACAAACACGTCATCTCGATCGTCACTCACCGACGAACAGAAAAGAACACCGTGGTTTACACAACCCTGGCTTTATTCCACTGTGGCCTTTACCACTTTATGCCATGCTTTAAGCATAATTTCTCACATAATTTTTCACATTTCACGGACACCCTCCCACTGTGCGATTTTTGTCACGAATTTCCTACGATTGGGTACGATTTGGTACGATTGTGTGTAGAGTCTATGGACAGTCTCTGGTAATCGTACCAATTCGAAGGAAATTCGTGGCAAAAATCGCACAGTAGGCAGGCCCAATTAAAGCAGGCCTCCCACTGTGCGATTTTTGCCACGAATTGTCTACGATCGGGTACGATTGGCTACGATTGTGTGTAGAGTCTATAGGCAGTCTCCGATAATCGTAGCCAATCGTACCCGATCGTAGGAAATTCGTGGCAAAAATCGCACAGTGGGAGGCCCGCTTAAGCAAAATTGTACGTCAACTTGTGTTTTTAGCAAGAATAACGAAACACCAGTCAATTGTAATACACATCGTGTATGATTTTGACTGAAAACCTAAGCAAATTTTTCTGCTAAACAGCTTTATGAAATTGCCCCCTGATCACAACGGTACTAAATTTAAAGTGCTTGACAAATTGTAAAAATGGCTCACTGTTTCTTGATATGGCAACCTAGCAAGCGTGAATGCAATTTGGCAATAAATTTGAAATTTTATAAAATATCCCACTGCACGGTATATAGTTTCCCATGCTCCGTACGTACATGTACATCAATTATCGTGCTCCCGTTGCTAAAATGGTACCGTCCATTTTAGCACCTCCCATTTCTGTCACCAAATCTATGCAGATTGCGGGGCCATCTTTTACAGTACAGCCGAAACCATACATGTTACACATGTGTACATGTACATTTTGTGCACTATATCTCTATGGGAAACAGCCTCACGTACATGTACGTATATGTGGAACCAAAAGAAGATTTGGATCAGGGCTCCAAACTTTGTCGTTGAAAACTCATTCTAAAATCGTTGTTTTCTTGTTTTAAACTTGCGGAGAAGATACTCACGTCTTATTGAATATCTGTACTGACGCTGTAGTAAAGTCGTTTGGTGTTTAAAGGTAAGTTTGAGATGATTTTGATGTGTTTTGTATGTTGGTGTTTTGGTGTTTGGTTGGGTTGGGAGGTCATGACACATGTAGCGGGGGTCGGGTCCATTGTCATGTGTGCAGTCAATCCACCGTGGTCGATTTTAGTGAACTCGGAACCCGGCCTTGCGCGAAACCAACTTTAAAAGTTTCAGAAAAGCTGTATTTATGTATTTAAAAATGCAGTAGGCCTAACTCAATAATATCTTACATATTGTCACATTTGGCAAGGCAGTAATTTTGTCTCTGAACGGGCATTTTTGTTGGTGTATTTGGGAGAGGTCTGGTAAGGCCAAAGGGCACTTCCATTGGGAAATCAAAAAGTAGGGAAAACAAATTGCGAGTCAATCACAACAAGAATTTGAGGAATCTAAAAATTACTTTTGGCAAATTATTCAAAGTATTGCTATTGGGTTTTTTTTTGAAAAAAAAATCTTGACTGTTTTAATATAAATTCTCAGATTGCTGAAACGTGTGAACAAGTCAAAAAATAAAAAGGAAACCTTGAAATGTTGGGTTTATCATTTAAAATGGAACTGTTAATAAAATGAAAAGAATATAAAACTGGCTTAAAGTTCTGTTCAATTGTAATTTAGCTTGCATGTAATTTATGGAGTTTAGTACTAGCATGGAGGTAGGAAAAGCAACATTTAATGATAAAGTTGAATTGCAGGTTGAATAAAATTTGTTAATAACATTTTAACTGTCTTTGAAACTTAGCCATTTGACTACAATGTCAAATGACAGCTGAAACTTGGGTAATTGCAAAGATCAGATTTCAGGCCACTTCAGATTTTCTGAAAATAGAATGTTACGTTATTCCCCTGTGCGACAAAACTGTTTTGATGGAAGACCTGGAATGATTTTCCCATGAACTTAATATTTGATGAGTCTCTAGAGATGCGAGTGTCTCCAACATTCAGACATTTTTTACATGTTGCAGTCTCCAAGCAAACAACTTTGGTGGTACATGTACACTAAGATGTGTCTGTTTCATGGATGTCATTATTCATATCAATGCAACACCTGTCTGTCCTGTATGGATGTCATGTTCTGAAGAAATCTTCTGGGAAAATGTTTATTATTTGGACAACTCTCGAGTCCCTGAATATAAAACCTAACCGTGGGACTGACCTGAATGTTTTTCCCAGAATGTTTTTCAAATTTTCTGTCCTCCTTTTTGTGTCAAATTCGCACCTACTGATGGTTTTGTTATAATCTGAAAAAGTTATGTTGCTGTCACACTCAAGAAAAATGTGTTGGATGTCGCACAGTCTATGTCGAGTCTTTACAACCATAAAGTTCTAGAAATATTATTCTGACATAATCCCTGTTTCAACTAATGGTCAGGTTTGAGTAGAGACTTGAAAATCTGTGAGTCATCAGCCGCGCAGATTTGATCAAATCCGTAACCACAGGCTTGATGGACCGCTGCGTGAAATTGCAAATCATGCCGCCTTTTGTTTCTGTCATTTTTAAAATCTGTTAGGCTGATTTCTTTGGGGCTGGTTTTCTTTGTATTTGTGCCTGGTTTTCTATTTGTACCAAATATCACAAAAATTCACCTGTGCACTGGTGAGATTTTCCGCCCCAAAATATCACCAAAATCGGCATGGCGAGCGCCTAACTACCTAGTCTTGATTCAAGACACCAATACAGGCATTTTTTTCTCCAAAGATTATCATTGGTCAAATCAGTGAAACAGATTTCTGGTTATGGTCCCAAAAGCTTGACCCCAGCCTGTGCAACATATTATCATATATAATCTTTTATGGCATTCAAACTCCCATCCACAAGCTTTAAGTGGCCATTAAAGTATTGTCAAATTTCTAGTTAAGTTGAATTGCCTAAGGTTGACACAAGAAATTGATAATGTCAAGATTTGTTGAGGTAAACTGTTAACCGGCAGTGATCAATTAAGAAGAAAATTGATTGATAGGTCATTAGTAGCTGGACTAAACATTAATGAGATAGTACTTATTGGTTTCTTTGAATTGAGGCAAGTTGACAGTTTCACCCATCTAAGAAGTCTCCAGCAGGCATTCCCATGGAGCCCTGCAATCTGATTAAGGATGGTGCGCATCATCTTCAGTTTACCTGTCAAGAAGTCATGTCTGGAATGCCAAGCTCTCTGCCACCAACTGCTGTCACTATGCCAGTATTATCAAAAGGCTATCTCTAAACAGATATCCCGGAATAAAATACATGCTGCTGATAGCTTGTAACGGTGCCAGCCATTCTCAGTATGTTTATTATTATCCAGCTCATGTCTCTTTCCTTGATTACCGCATCTCAGTCGCGCTTGGAATTTCATGCACACTTAACGAGAAAAGGGGATTACGGGTATAAGTAAATGGCTTCATGACGCTAGTGTGGAGAGCTCTTTCGGAATTGACTTAAAAATTGGCGCTTTATCAGTGCTGTTGATGGAATGTTTGCATATCCACTGTCAAACTTCAAACAAATGTTCAGCATTTTTCTTCACCACATAGTAACAGAATTTAATTTTGCTTTTTGCCATTTTAAACAATTTTCATGTCGTCCCAGATCTTTGCTACACGTACATGTATTTTTCAAATGATTGATCTCTACCTTATTAATTTCTGACAGGTGCGTTGTAACGGCCAACGCTCCTTGGTGTGAATTCAATTTAAATTTTCCTGGAACCATCCCCAAATAAATTGTCTCCTAAAATCAATTTGCTGGCTGTAGTAGTTTGTAACCTCTTTATTGATTGCTTTCCGTGACGTAGAACATCCAGGAATGTTTGGTGGTCAACAGTCACGCGCACTAGATGCACATGGGCACACGTAAAATGTACTCACCAGCGTACTTTCATTCGAAAATGCCGCACGCGCGCGTTGCGATACGTTCAAATTATTGAGCATGCACTGCAGCTTGTAAAAATGAAAGTGATTTTGCTTGATCACAATTTTTAGCCTGAAGAAATAAATGTTTATCTTTATCGATACAACAGCCATGTTGTAACAGAGGTACATGTAAGTGCAACCAATGTGCTTTTATTACTGTTTTGGCCGGTTATCACTCGAGCCACGTGGGTAATGAAAAATGGAAGGGGTGACGTTACCGGAAAGCAATCAATTGATACAAAATTTCAAAAGTCTTTTGTGTGTTAATTTTTTATAATGCAGACTATAAAATTGGAAAAAAAGTTGGCGTTTAACGCCGGCTTATTAAGTTCGCCCCGGGGATCGTTGTTCTAACTTCTAGTGAGAAAAGCCTGGATAGAAAGTAAAAGAGCACTTTCATTGCTTTATTAAAGTACAGTGTGATAATTGGTACCCGTGTTGCCCCTTTAAAGTTCTTCAAAATTAACTGATGTCCCCATAAATTTAAGGCCACTAAATGCTACTTTTGGAGAGCTCTTTTTACAGCAAATTTGCATTGACGTCATCTTTGTAATCTGATACATTTGAACATCTCTTAAACTTTCCACGGTATTGCCAATAACATAGTGAGAAGTATGATTTTCATCCTTCAACAAGCCCCCAGGAAAGATTTCTCCAAGATGCACAAATTTACACTCCACAAAAAAAAACCTTGTCATATAAAGCCGCCGGTTTCAGAAGCAAATTAGATTCATAAGGTTTGAAAAATTCATGAAAGAACTTATTCACAGTCACGTTTTGAGACTTGTGCATGTATCAGTTTCAAGTTATAGGCCTATTGATCACGTTCAAATGACGTCACTTCCTACAAATTGCCAAGTGCATTATGATTTTGAGCATATTTTTTTGTGACCTGCATCGGTTGCGCCGTATTTTAAACAAATTTCGAGCAACACGCGCGCGTGTTTCGAACATGTTTCAACGTGTGCGTGCGCGTACTTTATGGCGTTTAATACGCAGTAGCATTTTTTCCTACGAAGATGGCATCTGTGAACGTGATCAATTGTGTAGAATGAAGTGAAACATGTAGATACATGTAATATCGTGAAAACAACCGCTGTTTTCTCTAAATTCTCAAAACTCTGTGTATTTCTTGAAACTGATTCTTATTTGGACTGAGTCTTCTTAAATTAAAGTGTTACCACATTTTTTTAGTTCCAGAACTCACCTGTACTGCTAACTGGTAGATTTCTTTTAGCTAATTATTTTGTCACAAATTATTATTCATGTGTGTTTAATCTGTTTTATTTTTGTCCATTAAATTTCAGATGTGTGGTACATAAGCACTTTATATCAGTCGTACTGTGTCCCATTTCTCTTCATGTTTGACTTCTGGTGAAAAAATAAAGACCGAAAGGTAAGAGTTATACTCTATTTTGCAACTTAGTCAGGTTCGTTGTGTAATTTCGCTCACTTTTTTTGGAGATTAGATAAACTATACATTTTTGAAAACTCCAGAAAATTACAAACCAGAAAACATATGTTTCCATTTGCCCGAAGGCCTGTATGGCAGCCATCTTGGATTTTTAAAAATAGCGTCTTTCAGGTGGGATTTTTGTAGTATTTCTGCACTTAAATGATACAAAATTATATTTTTTTGTGGCTAAACCTATATTTTTTGGTACAAAGAAACAAGTCATGCTAATTACAAAATGGTACCAGACTGTCAAAGACACTGGTGTGGGCCGCCATCTTAGATTTTGTTAGAATTAAACTGCAGGAAGTGCCGTGGCCGAGCGGTTTAGGTTATCAATTCTCAAACTGGAGGTGGAAACACATTCAAGTTGTAGCCTCGAAACCACTCGTGGCACTTTGGCCCTGATCAAGTTGATTAACCCCGACAGCTCCGTCCTTCGGATGGGATGTAAGCACTTTTAAGTGTCCCAGAGCATTCATTCGCACAGAAGGAGATTCTCCCCTGTGTTTCTGGCTTGGCTTGGTTGCCTAAGGGCCTCCCTCGGCTTTAGGCCTACATGGATTCTGTGAAGTCTGTCACCATGACCAATTATGCACAAACATTGCACCTGGGTATCATGGATTATCTTGTGGCTATGGATTTAAGCACTACAGTCAAAACCTATGTAGGTTAACAAGAAGCTGGAGTTATGATCTTAATCTTGATGAGTACATGAGGAGTCTCAGTGCCATCAGTTGTAAAAGTCATTCTGTAGTGGATCAAGGAACTCTTGCTGAGCGCTGGCAGCCTGTCCCCACACTCTGATCTGGACCCTAAGGACTCATAATTTCCATCGTCTCGGCAAAGATCACGGCGTCATCGGCGAAGTCCAGATCGGTGTTCTGAACATCCCCGAACGACACTCCACAGTCGGTTCCTCCCACCATCCGTCCCATAATCCAGTCCATGCAAGTGTTGAAAAGTGACAGGGCCAATACGCATCCTTGCCTCACTCCAGTATTAACTGGAAAGAAGTCAGAGATGCCACTGCCGCACTTCACATCACTCTCTGTTCCGGAGTACAGGGAGGCGATGAGATGCACCAACCGAGGAGGGATTCCAAAGGGCATCCTTACTGACTGAGTCGAATGCCTTTTTGATGTTGATGTAGGCTAGCTGCCATCAGCCTACATGTACGATTGAACTCACGAAAGCGCTCAGTGAAGATCCGGAGGGCCAAAATGCGGTCTACAGTGGACCTCTTCAGAGTGAACCCGGGCTACTCAGGGCGCTGTTGGCCAAGCAGCTTGCTGGCGCACTCGATTGAGGAGCACACGCGCAAAGACCTTGCCTGGAACTGAGAGGAGGGTTACGCCCCTGTAGTTGTTACACTCCAGAATGCCACCCTTCCCCTTCCAGATTGGGACAATAATGCCCTTCCCCCAGTCGGATGGGATGACACCCGAGTTCCAGACTGCACAAATGTGCAACCACAGGAAAGATGCCTTGCCGCCCGCCTTAATCGTCTCCGTGTAGATGCCGCACACACCTGGTGCCTTGCTGTCCTTAATCTGCCCCAGAGCCTTTTGAACTTATTCGAGGCTCGGTGGGTCGCAGGTCACTGTCAGTTCGGCAGTCGGGGGTTCGACGCCTTCCGCAGAGAATTTGCAGTCATGCGGGTCAGCACTATATAACTTCTCAAAGTACCCGGCCTAACGTTTCCTAACGGCGCGCTCCTCGGTCAGGATCTCGCCGTCAGCCGCACGAATCGTCGGGCTTCTCACAGGGGCACCCGAAGAGCGCAGTTTCCGGATTGCCCTGTAGGCCGGTCGGGAGTCACTTGTGCTTAGGTGGCCCTCGACCGTCTCGCAGAGGTCCCGGACTCTGGCCTCCCGGTCCCCACGCATCGCCCAAAGCGCTTCGCGCCGCAGCTTCCTGTGCTGCCCGGCATTGCAGTTTCCCTGGAGATCACGCGGTCTTGCCTTCTCGGCTTCTCCGGAATGCACTCACCGGCAGCCTTCAAGATTAAGACGTGGGCTCTGAAGGCCGACCATATCATCTCTGGATGCATATCAGCAGCCATACCCCAAGCGCCTCCCCAGCCTGCCAGGCATAGGTCCGAGCCACGTGCTGGTCCCGCAGGGGGCCGACTTCCAGCCTTTGGCCCGTCGTCGCCCGTTTCGGACACTTCAGACGCAGCTTCAGAGTTGATACCAGCACCCTGTGGTCAGTGCTGAAGAACTGGGCACTCGTGTACACCCGGCAGTTCTCAATCAGCCTCCAGCGCCATCAACAAGTACATGGTCGATCTCCTTCCTGGTGACGCCGTTGTTGGAATACCAAGTCCAGCGCCGCCAATCCGGTCTCTGGAACCACGATCCAGATATCCTCAACCTGCGACTTACTGCAAAGTCAAGCAACATTGAGGAGCTTTCATCACGTGATCCAGAGCCGTGAGGACCGATACATGGCTCGTATCCCTCTCTGGATGTGCCAGCGGTAGCATTGAAGTCACCGAGAAGGACTAGAAAGCATATCCCCCTTGGGTACCGCATCCACCACCGTGTGGAGTTGGGCACAAACCCTGGTCGGAGCATGCACTGCAACAAATGAGACTCAACCCACAGTATGGGCAAGCCTCAGTCGCATCATACGCTCCGAGACTGACGTAACCTCCCTTACCAGCGAAGCGAGCCGGTCAGTAACCGCCACTGCCTCGCACTGAACTATGTGTAACCACCTCATCCAATCTCACCCGAGCGTGGCGTCCTCACCTCAAACAAGGCAGCAACGGCTATGTCGAGCCGGGCGAGCTCCGCCGATAAAGGCAGGCACGCGGGCGTCCTCCTGAAGGGAGAGGATGTTTCAGGCGCCAAGCCGAACCGACCGCCTCAGGTTGAGCCGAGGGGGGCCTAGGTCCAGTGAACGGCGCCTCAGCACCACCGCGCCGACTTGTTTACATGATCACGGTCAGCAGAGTCGACCACTTATGTGCCACCTCCGGAAGCAGAGGTAAAGGCTCCCACCTGAGTTACAGGCTTGCTTGTGGACATCAGTAAGTTGTAGCCTGCCCAGCCATGCCAGCCAGTATGGGATATTGCTGGAATCCTGGTCCCTCTTTAGTTTAGATGTTACAAAAGCATATAAGCCAGACCAGGTGTTTCAGCTGACACTTTCCAAGGATACCCTGCTTGTTGACCGGAAATGTATTTGTCCTTTTACTTGTTTGTGGAATGGTGTGACTGAAAGACTTTTTGCATCCCCGATGGTCAGCATTGGGGAATTGTTTCTCCCGCAGCACCAGCTTTCTGGTTAGGTACGCATACAGCCGCAATTGTTCCACGAGTCGTACCCTTTCCATCAGCAGTGTCTTCCGCGAAATCAATCAGTGTTGCCAGCAGCGGAATGGGGGTACATAGAAGCCTTGAAACTGCTTATTTGTTTTCCACCACGGCATTGGCAAGAGCAGTTTCTAGGACCAGGATGCGGGATGCAATAACCCAGTGCATTGAGAAGCTTCATCGGCGCTTTGATTCTTGTGTTAAAATGACGCTCAGAGCCAGTCCCAGGACTTGTGGATTTTCTCTTGCCCAGCTTGCACCAATTTCGGTTTGGGGCATATGTTAGGTGATCTCAGGGAGGGGTGGTTATCTCATTGAAGGGTTTATCCCTCTGTAGGGCTTGCTAAGCTCACGTGGTGGCCAATCACAATCACTGCACTGCCGTGATTCGAAACCACAGTTGGCCCCATAGAGCAATTGGTAGGGCATCTGCACGTTGAGCAGAAGGTCCGCGGTTCGAATTTTCACTGCATCCAGATTGCCCATACTCATGGACATCTGTCCAAATTTGTAATTTAAATATATTTATGCTTTGTAATGTAATGCCTGAATATAACAATGTAACCAACAATGGATTGTTTGTACATGTAGTCTGGTCTAGTGAGTATGAAGCAAGACTTGCAATCACAGGTTGAGGTTTCAAGACCCACTATGTCCAACATGCTTGTGTCCCTGGGCAAGACACTTAATCCCATATGCCTCGCCAATACCTGTGCCTTTGACAAATTGTACCCTTTTGCTATTAACATAATTGCAAAACTGTAAGCTTGGTCGCAAACAAATGTGATTCTTGGTAACCTGGCAGTTAAAATAGAGCGAAATCCCGACTTTCAGGTGGCAATTTTGGACAATCCAAGATGGCCGCCTTACAGGCCTTCGGGAAAATGGAAACATGTGTTTTCTGATTGGTTGGTCCATGGAGTTTTCAAAAATGTATAGTTTACCTAATCTCCAAAAAAAGTGAACGAACTAAACAAAATGGACATAGTGAACCGGACTAACTTGTGGTTTTCGTATTCAATTGTAGACTGAATCTAATTACTAGGGTCTCTTTCCTTGTACTATCACCGTGTTTACACTCGAATCGGCAAAGGTGGATACAGATCCAGCATTTTTATTGCAACCACAAAACTGAACATTTGCCGCGTTTACACTAGACCCCAAATCGCTTCAATTCGCCTTCAGAAACTGCAGAAGTCACCACTAAATGTAACTGCAGCGCTTGCCTGAGCTGTGAGGTGTTGCTGCACTAGTGCCAGATTGGTCAATTAAATCTACTACACTGCGGGCACCGCCCGGCCCCAAGGACACTCAAATTGACGAATCTGTATTCGGGTAGCGTTTACACTACAAGCGACCTTGACGATTGCAGGGTTCAACCCCACAATTGCGGGGTTCAACCCTACCCCAAATGTGACTTGAAAAAGGCGAATCAGACTCGGGTCTGATCCACCTTTTTCAATTCACCTTTTGCGTTTACACTTAGTGCCTACCCGGCTTCAACTCCCCTTTTTGAAAATTGCAGAGTTCGATTCGGCAAAGGCGAATCGAGTGTAAACGGGCTGATACATGTATGCCATAGCTGGGATGCTTCCAGTGCATTGTACATGTGTGTGTATTGCTGCTAAACCAAACAACGCCCATCCATTAGGCGTGTGTAAAGGAGCCCCTTCGCATACTACACAATCTTACAAAGATGAACTTTGTAACTGTAAGAAGTAAAACAACAGCACAAAATGTACTGGAAGCCACTAGCAAAGGCAGTTGTACAGAGACAGAAATTCCGGTTACCAGAATTCATGGTGAAATCTTATATGTAATTGGTAAAACGTTTTTATAAAGTTTTGTTTGCTAATGACACAACATTCCTTTCACTCAAAACTTTGCTTACCATTCACGGTAGCATGTATTATTACCCTGAGGTTTAACTTTTTGAGATTTGACTGTACTTTTGCACAAATGTGAAAAGCACTTCAGTCTTGGAATCAACACCAGGTGCCTACATGTATGCTTTTAGCACCTGTCGCAAATATCAGCATGTTAATTGGACAGACAACAAGGGCTTCTCAAAGTCCACTTATCAACCCAGAGGGTCATCCTCATTTTGTAGGGTCTGACCTGTATTGTGTTCCAGCTATGAATAAACTTGTATTGAGGTGCACGTGCTGTCTGATAAGACATGTTTGAGGAAGAATCAAGCTGGCTGGTTTTTTTTTAGCAATATGGATTTGCAGTATGGGTTTCTTTTCATTTGTGGATATCCCAGGGTTGTATTAAATAAATAAAACGTGCCTCTAGTCATGAGAGCAAACAAATTCTACTTGGCTTGGGTGATTCCAACATTTTTGGAATAATCACTTACAAAAATTACAATTCAGATCCGATTTCACTTTCAAAGCAAAACTTGGCACTAAAATTAGAAAACTATCTCGTAAACCTGGGGCCCGTTTTTGCGGCCATAACCAGAAACATGTTTTATTTATTAACCACATCCAACAGCGGAAGAACCGCCAATTACAGGAATGGGATCAATTAACATAGATATTCGAATAACTATCAACTTCTAAGTTGAATTAGAAACTGCCAGAGACACCAGGGAATCCCTCCCCTTGTTCTTCACGAAAGAATGCTCTGGAATCTTTAGAGTGCATTACCGAAACCTAATACACTGGACCAACAGCTTTAAAGTGTGATTAAGTGCCTTGCTTAAGAGCACAAGTGCCACAACCCGTCACAGCCCGGAATCGAACCCACATTCTAGTACTGGCACGTACAGGAACTTGAGTTCGACGCACTAGACCACTCGGCCATAACACCTTATAATGTGAATCGATTCCTCCTAAAGACAGAATCGTGATTCTAATTCTCAATTTGAAATCGATTCCAATGACTCCAGAGAGGATTCATCCAAGCCTACTTTAAACTGTCAGTGTTTTGGGTGTTCTGCATTTTCCCTTATTGGGCCCACCTGGTCAGATGACCCAAATGAAGTCACTGGTAATCACTGTCAATTTGTCATTCAGTAGAAACAGGTGCAGAGTACCGGTGATGGAGCAGATGGTAGTGACCTGACCAGCTGCCATGTTTTCATGTTTGGAGCGTGGTACTGGGGCAAAACAGCCAAGACCATAACCAAGAAAACTTCTGTTGGCTAATTTACATGTACTTTGAGGATGCTTCACATATTTATATAGAATTGGCAGTGGCTATACAACACAATTTGCATGTAATGGACGTCTTATTTTACTAAAAATCATTATTTCATGTCTTTCCTCAAACTTGAGAAGAATGTACCTTTAATTGTTGATTTTGTCTGTTTTCTAGCATTTCACATTTACAAGAATGAATTTATTCCTTTGGTTGAATTGGGATCAGTTGTTGTTTTTAATTCCTGGCCGATGGTAATTGGAATGCCATTGAAGCCCATTGAAGTAACCAGGAGAGGAAATGAACGAGGAAGGGACACAGCCATCTTTTGTAGTGGAAGGACTCTGGGATCTTTTGTGTTTGGAGTGTTTTTGTTATCCTTCAACAGGATCAGGATGATACACAGGTTGATGTGAGCTGAAACGAGCCATCATCCTGGTGCCTGGGTGGGTGGCACTGAAAACATGAAATTAGTAAGAGACAGGTGCTTCCAGACTGGATCAGACTTCAGAAGATTGGTTTGAAAAAATAGCTCAGGTGGCCGAGCGAGCCGGCCGGTGTTTATGAGTTTGGTCAGAGCACCCACGCATGAAGTAGAGATTCTCCCATGAAGGGGATTCTTTTGTTGTGTTTCTACCTCGTCTCATGGGCCCAGCTGTCACCTCTGTCAATCACTCAGTCGGTACATTCTGGGTATATCTGTGAGTGACCCAACGGTTCCCACTGTGTTTTCGTGAAATCAACAGGTGAACGTCTCTTGTTTAACACAATGCCAAGTTCACAAGCACCAAGGTTATTCCGTTTACTGGAGCCTTTCGTGTACCATTCTGTACCTAAGCATTGCCTGTATAGCTAGTTACCTAGCCTGAATGACTTAAAGTGTTTTGCCATCGTAAACACAAGGTAAATAGCACCAGGGGGCTGTCGGAACTCGGAAAGAAGTATTTTTGTGGCAAACAAACCAAGGCTGCTTGAATTTAGCAGACATTCAGACTGTGGACAATATAAAAAGTACAGGTTCAGTCAGTTGAGTCTACAGCTTTATTGTGTTTTCTGGAGGTTAAAAAGTGTGGTTACATGTACCTTGCAAAATGTTATTAAAACATACCTACATACATGTAACTCATACAGTCAAGTAACTTAACGAATGGATAGTTGTACAGGCCTCAAATTTTAGGGAGACCAGAAGACAGCCTTCAGATATGAAAATCACAGGAGTGCTGGCAAATTTCATATAATTACTTGTACATGAAGTTGTGTATATGAAATGTATGCTGTACATGTAGCATGAGTTTTTACATGTGTAGGAACATTTTAGGCATGGGTTACAATTAGGCCACAAAAAAAAAGAAGTCTGTTTAGCATTAGCGCGCGCGTCACTTTCAACCCTGCGCATCGAAGTTTTTTTTTCAAAAACACACAAAAAAACTATCGTTAGCATGTGCGTCACTTTCAACCCTGCGCGTCAATGTTTTTTTTTAGTTTTTTTTTATTGTTTCGTTCAAAAACATGCCTGTTGGCTTCATGTCAACTTGACTTTATTGCTTGGAATCCACTTACCCAAAAAAAACAACAACAAAAAAACAAAGCCGCATCACTGCGTCATTTTGGGAGACTTCAACTTACGCTAAACATAGTTCTTTTTTTGTGGCTTTACTTGTACACGCCTGAAATCAGTAGCTGTTTCAACTGCAGAAAAAACACAAGCGATACTCCCCACTAAAAAAACATAATCAACTTTTTCTACTCTCGAAATATCGTTGTGCAAAGACCCTCTCCAAGTACCGGTAGGTTTTAATTTGCTGTTGAGCGCATTGGCAAATATTCATTTAAGGCTGTTTCGACTGACTGGATGATGATACTGAAAAACGTTAATTGTGCTTAGTAGGAATATAATGAACGCATGAGCAGCTGTCTAATTTGGATTTTTTTTAAACACCATTGTCTCGGTAAAATTCATGGAAAATTAATCCAATTTGCAGCGGTATTTAGCTGTTCACCCATTCACCTGTAACCTGCGGCGTTGTGGACTAGTTCATTTATCAATGTAGGTACGGCACTTACATTTACTTCGAAAATGCCCCATTGAGCTCCATGTAAATTTAGCGTTTAAATTTGACAAATTGTTTATTACATGTATCTAAGTTTTATACGGAACGAATATAATTTCCATTTGATTTGAATGATTTATTTGCTGTTTAATTTACCCAGTGAATTCAAAAGCGTAAGCCTACATAGTGTACCTCCCTTGTTTGTACACGTGTATGTAGGAGCTCACGACGTAATTTGCATAGGGTGACCTGCTGCTGCACGTGACTGGCTGATTTCGCTACCAGCTTTGGTAGCGATTATAAAGAAAAACATAAGAATTGCCTCGCAGTTTGAAAAAGGCCAAGTGAATGAGACAGTCGGCCTGTGTAGACTCTACTCTAGTCACCAAATTGCCCAAATTCACGAGGCCTTGACAAAAGGCTAATTCACCTGTGGCTTTTGTTCTGAAAGATGCCCTTGCAATTAAATCAAGAACAAAGACTGACATTGATTAATGTCTTCCTGTCTCCTAATTAAGGACAATCAATTGGGGGAAAAGGGATGTTTTATGAATCATACGAATCCCAAATCAAATACAGTCTGGTCAGCCAGCCAGCCGGCTACCGGAAGTGGACAGACAAAAAGCATGGTTACGATGTAGAGTGGAGACCATAATAGGAAAAGACTTTCTCTGTGTGGGTTTTGCCAGAAGCCAAGGTCAGAGTACTTAAACCGATGAGGCATGAACCATCTTGAATTCTCATTTTACTTCTCCCGGAAAATTGAAAAAGAGTGTTGCCACAAATGGAGAAATTCCTGTACAGGCTGAAATTGTGTCCAATGATGTTCATACTTTTGACTTGTACACATTTTGTCAGCATTTAACCAAAACTTGCACATGTAGCTTGTTTTGTTTAGATGCAGTCTCAAGTTTTACATTTTGTGTTTCATTTGGTTGTTTAAAAATACAGAGAAGATACGTACAAGAGAGTTCCAAATGTGCACTTTTTTTAACTTATTTCAAGTCTGACATCGCGTATACTTCACCAATTATGGGAAGTACCCAATGCGTAGCTGGTACCTTATGCACGAAGTCAGACTTGAAATAAGTCTTAAAATGACAGGACCTACCAGCACCTAGCGGTAGGTGTTTCATTTGGTTGTTTAAAAATACCGAGAAGATACGTACAAGAGTGTTCCAAATGTGCACTTTTTTTACTTGTTTCAAGTCTGACATCGCGTATACTTCACCAATTATGGGAAGTACCCAATGCGTAGCTGGTACCTTATGCATACCCCTAACTGTACCTCCTGATACTAGTAACTTTCATGCACAAACTTGTTGTTTTAGTAAGGCCCTTGTGATTTTTCTCTCATCCCAAGTTTAGTTGTTTCATTTCAATGGTGATTAGGCACCATACCAGATATTGTTTGTTTTAACTTGTTTGGATTGTTTTGGAACTTCATGCATGTCCATATAATAATGGTGTATTCTTATATAGCGCTCATGTCCACCCTGCTGGGTGCTCCTGGCGCCGTTGCCATTATTACCGCTGCCGTCAGGGAATCACCAGAACTATTTAGCTTTTTAAGTTCAACTACAATGTAGGTTGCTGCTGGCCAGGCGCTCATTCCTATCAGCAGTTAGATTGTGGCATTCCCTTATAACTGTAACAGCTTCCCAAACGCTGAAAAAAAGTGGGAAGGCTTGCGTGCATTTCAAGGAATTGTTTACACCGTGCCTGTGATAAGGAAAAGTTATGCGAACAGTTAATGATGCAATTTACAATGTATGCCCTCACAACTCCATTATTGCTTGGTGGGATAGTGGTTCATTAATCCACATCTGTTGGGGCACGTCTGTTCTCCTAAAGATGTTGTGAAATTCAACTGGAGCGAGTAATTATGCAATTGTATTTCTTCTCAGAAATACAGAATTTAGGCCCTGTTGGCAAGTGTACCGTAATCACTACCCGATTATGGACTGGGCAGTTTGCATGTCCTTTGCAATGAGCTTGGTGCGGTGCGCATTGTGTGGTGTGTATTCAACTGAATCTAGCACATCTGCAAAAACAAGCAAAGCGTGTCGCATTCATACATTTTATAACATGCATAAATCAGCAGTTGGAAAGATGAATTAAACCCAAATTTTGATGTAGATGTACATGTAGTGTGAATTTTGCAAAAGTGTGCTCTTAATGAAAATGCCGATTCCCTAATTATTCTACAGTAGGCAGTACTCCATTTCTTGCATAAATATGGTAAAAATAAGTGCAAGTGCAGCTGCAGCTGCACCATAAACAGTAATGGGGTACATTTGAAAAATAAGTCAATAATTCCTTTCAGATGTCTTTAGTTTATCTCAGAATTAAAGAAATGTCCTTGTTTTGTTCTCAGGAGATAACTTTTGCCCAAAAAAGTAACAAATTGCTGCCACAACATAAATTTTTGAAAAGCAAGTGCAAACATTTTCCTATTACGCATGTAACGTGGACAGACAATTTTGTGACATTTTTTCCCGTCTTTGTTACATGCGTAATAGAAAAATTTGTGCACGAGGTTTTCACAAATGTATGTTGTAGGACTATTTTTCTTGCTCCTTGGTGAAAAAGTTATTTGCTCAGTTTAGCTTGATAATTTAAAGATAAAATTAAGACATTTGAAGTGAACTGGGACCTAAGATCTTGAATGTTACAGAAATGTACCCCATTTTTATACAATAGTTGTTTTTTGTCTCTAAAGCGGGCCTCCCACTGTGCGATTTTGGCCACGAATTAGGTACGATTAGCTACAATTTGGTACGATTGTGTATAGACTATACACAATCGTACCAAATCGTAGCTAATTCGTGGCAAAATTCGCACTGTGGGAGGCCCGCTTAAGATGACATACATGTAGAAAACTCAACTGTAAACAGTTTTTGTTTGTACACTGTGTATTTATTCTCATTGAACAAGTCCATGTGTCGGGGATCTCCCCGTGAGAAGAATGGAGCAGTCCATGTGAACTTTTTAACTGGCAGAGTGCCATCTTTGTAGCTGCATGCTTCGTTGAAGGATAACTGGCAGTGTTTTGTTGATATTTTGGGGGCCATGTTCCCGCTCTGAGGATCACATTGTTACTTCAGCCAATTTGATCAGCTGTTTTGTATTTGCTACACTTCAGTTGTTTTTATTACATTTCCAGTTTATATTTTCCACAAAATATGAATTCTTGATAACACAGACTTCACACAGATTTTTACAAATTTTGCTATTTTTTTTACCCTTCCCAGTTAATACCATTATTTTCATGATCGATCTGTCTCACTGTCCATGCACTTTGGAACAATTTAGTAGTAGCACCAACCTTTTTTCTTTTACAGATTGTTTACAGTCGGCAACAATTTGATATGAAAAACGTCTGGGAACAACAAAAGATCATGCGTTGGGATTTTAATTAAAAATTCATTGGTAAAAAGTTATAGGAAAAAAAAGCTTAGCCCCTAGACTTGGCCTTGGTGCTTGTTTGTAGTCTTCTTATATAGACTGTATCGAATAGCTGCCATCTTGTAGGGCAACTTTTGACATTTAAATTGGTCAGCAATGCAAGCACAAAATGTGCAACCAAGGAACAAAGAAACTGCCCTACCGGTACATGAAAGCAGCTGTATGTATTCGATACGGTCTTTGCACTACTTTTGTAATGGAAGTGCCCTTAGCAAGCACAAATGACCTTTCATGTTTAGTAGTGTGAAAACATGGCCGATTTGACCCATGTTGAAATTTTAAGAAGTCTTAATGGGTTGGAACCATGTAGATCTCGACACGTGTCCACACGTGTCAGATGTGTGAGACATGTGAAAAGGCCCAAAAACCCAGGCCTGCATGTTCATGTACTTATATGGTCTGGGCAGCTCCCTTGGGAATTTAATGACCCAGATTTTCAGGCACCCTGTAAAAAACATAACCTACCAGGGCTACATTTATCAACATGTACACTATTTACATACACTCTGTACCCCTGCATAGTATGGAAAACCTATTGATAGTAATGTCACAGGCTACACTGTATGTCTTGAAGTTGAAATGTTACACAAATCAATGGTAAACCTAGGGGAAGCCGGCTTAATCATATTCCAAGTTGACTTAAATGCACTTTCTTGTTTCTGGTTTTGGGTTGATAAATGTTTCTGTTATGGCCATAAATATTTAAAAAGAAGAGACAGCATCCTGATTTCCCAAACTCATGGACATTTGTCCACATTTGTAGCGAATTAATTCACCTCAGCGGTCCCTGGGTTATAATCCCTAAAATATAATTACTTATTCATACTTAAAAATTGGGGCAAAATCTTAAATGATCTCTGGGAGGGGTGGTTATCTCATTAAAGGGTTTATCCCTCTGTAGGGCTTGCTAAGCTCACGTGATAGCCAATCCCAACCAGTGAGGAACAACTGCACTGCCGTGATTCGAGATCACCAGTTGGCTTCATAGCTCAATTGGTAGGGCGTCTGCACGTTAAGCAGAAGATCCGCGGTTCGAATCCCGGTGGAGCCATGGCCAATGTGAAATTCCTTCTCTGAATTTATTGAACCAAACAGCCGTGTTAGTCCATGACATACATGTACAACGTTATATATACACTTTAAATACATGTACTTGTATTTTATTTTCCCTGAATATTGTAACCATTTTGTACTTTAAATAATCTGATGGCTCACATCTGAAAAGGAATTTTTATGGATTACAACTTACTCTAGCAACAGGGCAATTAATTTGTCAGTCTTAATACCTTTAAAATAAAATCAAATGTGTGATGCACATATACTTTGACATTGACCATCGATGACCAATTAGCGAGTCATATTTCAACAGTTGATGCAAGACAAGTGTACACGTACATCAACTGATTGATAAATTCAACATCTGGGATTTATTTATTATCTGCGAAGCTGATGTTGAAATACATACACGCTGTGGCATATTACTTCTTGTAACCCTTCATCTTATCTCTCACTCACTCTGCGAGTCTGTACCAGGTAAAAAGTGAAAGAAGGCAAACTTATAACCACAGATATTTCTGACATCCTGAAGCCATCTGTAAAAAATCAAGGTTCAAGGTTTATTTTATTTTATTTCATTTCACTTGTAAATTGTTTGAACAAAAATGTGGATTTTTGTTAAAGCTACATGACGGGGCATAAAGGCACCATAATTAGCACCCCCTAAAAAAATGTTTTGCGTTAGCGCGTGTCACTTTCAACCCTGCGAGTCAAAGCCTTTTCCATCGTTTTCAAAAACACAATGCACTTAGACACGCACCGTCTTGTCAAGCTGCTGTTGATAGCAGTCGGGGCTCGAACTTCACGACGACATCAACGTTGCTGTCTTTGACCGGTACTTTTGGCCACAATGGATTTTCGGCAGTAAATACAGTTAGCTTTATATCAACTTGACTTTATTGCTTATTGTCCACTTACAAAAAAAAAGCCACGTCACGGCATTATTTTAGGAGACTTCAACTTACTTTATTTATTTATTTATTTATTTATTCACCACATCCAACAGCGGAAGGAACGCCAATTACAGGAATGGTATCAATTAACCTAGATATTTGAATAACTATCAACTTCTAAGTTGAATTAGAAACGGCCAGAGACACCGGGGAATCCCTCCCCTTGCTCTTCACGAAAGAATGTTCTGGGATCTTTAAAGTGCGTTATTAAGACCTAACGCACTGGACCAACGGCTTTACATCCCTTCCGAAGGACGAAACAAGTGTGATTAAGTGCTTTGCATAAGAGCACAAGTGCCACAACCCGTCACGGCCCGGAATCGAACCCACATTCTAGTACTGGCACAGGAAGTTGAGTTCGACGCACTAGACCGCTCGGCCATAACACCCCACACTATGCTAAACATAGTTCTTTTTTTTGGGTACCCAACTTGAGTTCAGCTGAAAATGAGCTTTATTAGTTGTCAGAATCATTTACATGTAGACCTACAAGTATGTAACGGTACATACCCATGGTTTTCCCCAAAGTGTTATAGAGTAGTGGTGCCACTACTGTTTCGCAAATGACCACCAATGAACTAAGTGAAAACTCTCCAGAAATCCACTGTTTGTATCATGGCAGTATCACAGTATTGGATGGCGAAAGTGAACAGACAACGTATGCCATCTCAAATATATTTTACCACTACGCTGTAACAATTTTCTGGGGGAAACACTGATTACCGGTAGATCGCTTTTTTAGCATAAAAATTACCACTTGCTAAGTGCTGCAGTCCAACCTGGGCAGGTTTTCAGTTGCTTACCGTTACAATGTCTATGAAATAGCCTAACGGAAAATGGGCTGTTAAAACAGCTCTATGAAATTGGGCCCTGTCCATGTGTAAACTGTTGATTTTGAGGTTAGAAAAAGTCTCCCATGGTGACCACAAAAATAACTCTTTTTTTTCTCCCCATACCATAGTGTATAATCATAGCTAAAGCCCACTCCCTACTGCGACCGTTTCATATTTATTAGTCTTTTTACATGTACCTGTAGCATAGTTTGTGAACATAGCCAAAATGTATACATTTGAATCGATTATTTTTGTAAATTTTTAAAGTTGTAGTTGAAAATTTGTGAATTATTGCCTTGCATTGGACTTTACCGGTACATGTATGTAGTTCTGAAAAAGAAAACCTGTAGAGCCTTGAATACTCGCCTCTTGATTTTTATAGATTTATTTTGCAATCCTTTTTAACTTAAGTCTGACAGGTATTAGAGGATTACTGGCACATCAAGGGATTTAGATTTCGGAGATTGGATTATTTATTGAAAGGATTATGCACCAGTGAGAGCTAGCGTCTTGGACAGGAACGTCTTGGACAGGAACTCGCAGGATGATGATTCTGAGAAGATCTTCTTCAGGGATTGTTTTTAATAGTAAAGGGATGTATTGGACTTGTTTCCTGTCAGATTTTATACCTGGCATTTCTCGGCCTCTCAGTTTTTACCTGTTTTTACTCAACTCTTGATTCTTATTGATTCCTTGTGCAATTCTGACAGGTATTAGAGGATTACTAGCACATCAAGGGATTTAGATTTTGGAGATTGGATTATTTATTGAAAGGATTATGCACCAGTGAGAGCTAGCGTCTTGGACAGGAACTTGCAGGTGGATGACCATGATTCTGAGAAAATCGTTCTCAGGGATTGTTTTTAATAGAAAAGGGATGTATTGGACTTGTTTCCTGTCAGATTTTATACCTGGCATTTATCAGCCTCTCAGTTTTTACCGATTTTTACTCAACTCTTGATTTTTATTGATTCCTTGTGCAATCCTGACAGGTATTAGAGGATTACTGGCACATCAAGGGATTTAGATTTTGCAGATTGGATTATTTATTGAAAGGATTATGCACCAGTAAGAGCTAGCGTCTTGGACAGAAACTCGCAGGAGGATGACCATGATTCTGAGAAAATCTTCTTCAGGGATTGTTTTTAATAGAAAAGGGATGTATTGGACTTGTTTCCTGTCAGATTTTATACCTGGCATTTCTCGGCCTGTCGGTTTTTACCTGTTTTTACATTGTGGCTGAGGTAACTTGACAGGGACATTAGTTTCTGCATGTCCATTAGACTTTATTTTGTAATTGTTTCATTCTCGGTGTGTTCCCATTGGACCATTGTAACCAAAAAGTCTTGGGAACATGTACTGTAGACCTACAAGTATGTAACGGTACATACCCATGGTTTTCCCCAAAGTGTTATAGAGTAGTGGTGCCACTACTGTTTCGCAAATGACCACCAATGAACTAAGTGAAAACTCTCCAGAAATCCACTGTTTGTATCATGGCAGTATCACAGTATTGGATGGCGAAAGTGAACAGACAACGTATGCCATCTCAAATATATTTTACCACTACGCTGTAACAATTTTCTGGGGGAAACACTGATTACCGGTAGATCGCTTTTTTAGCATAAAAATTACCACTTGCTAAGTGCTGCAGTCCAACCTGGGCAGGTTTTCAGTTGCTTACCGTTACAATGTCTATGAAATAGCCTAACGGAAAATGGGCTGTTAAAACAGCTCTATGAAATTGGGCCCTGTCCATGTGTAAACTGTTGATTTTGAGGTTAGAAAAAGTCTCCCATGGTGACCACAAAAATAACTCTTTTTTTTCTCCCCATACCATAGTGTATAATCATAGCTAAAGCCCACTCCCTACTGCGACCGTTTCATATTTATTAGTCTTTTTACATGTACCTGTAGCATAGTTTGTGAACATAGCCAAAATGTATACATTTGAATCGATTATTTTTGTAAATTTTTAAAGTTGTAGTTGAAAATTTGTGAATTATTGCCTTGCATTGGACTTTACCGGTACATGTATGTAGTTCTGAAAAAGAAAACCTGTAGAGCCTTGAATACTCGCCTCTTGATTTTTATAGATTTATTTTGCAATCCTTTTTAACTTAAGTCTGACAGGTATTAGAGGATTACTGGCACATCAAGGGATTTAGATTTCGGAGATTGGATTATTTATTGAAAGGATTATGCACCAGTGAGAGCTAGCGTCTTGGACAGGAACGTCTTGGACAGGAACTCGCAGGATGATGATTCTGAGAAGATCTTCTTCAGGGATTGTTTTTAATAGTAAAGGGATGTATTGGACTTGTTTCCTGTCAGATTTTATACCTGGCATTTCTCGGCCTCTCAGTTTTTACCTGTTTTTACTCAACTCTTGATTCTTATTGATTCCTTGTGCAATTCTGACAGGTATTAGAGGATTACTAGCACATCAAGGGATTTAGATTTTGGAGATTGGATTATTTATTGAAAGGATTATGCACCAGTGAGAGCTAGCGTCTTGGACAGGAACTTGCAGGTGGATGACCATGATTCTGAGAAAATCGTTCTCAGGGATTGTTTTTAATAGAAAAGGGATGTATTGGACTTGTTTCCTGTCAGATTTTATACCTGGCATTTATCAGCCTCTCAGTTTTTACCGATTTTTACTCAACTCTTGATTTTTATTGATTCCTTGTGCAATCCTGACAGGTATTAGAGGATTACTGGCACATCAAGGGATTTAGATTTTGCAGATTGGATTATTTATTGAAAGGATTATGCACCAGTAAGAGCTAGCGTCTTGGACAGAAACTCGCAGGAGGATGACCATGATTCTGAGAAAATCTTCTTCAGGGATTGTTTTTAATAGAAAAGGGATGTATTGGACTTGTTTCCTGTCAGATTTTATACCTGGCATTTCTCGGCCTGTCGGTTTTTACCTGTTTTTACATTGTGGCTGAGGTAACTTGACAGGGACATTAGTTTCTGCATGTCCATTAGACTTTATTTTGTAATTGTTTCATTCTCGGTGTGTTCCCATTGGACCATTGTAACCAAAAAGTCTTGGGAACATGTACTGTACCACTTAATTCTTCATTTATTCCCAAGAGGCCCAATGGGTTTTTGCGTCACCTTATTTTTAATTGACAAAAAAAAGCTGAATTTATCCTTGACTTCTGAATTTTAACCATACAGTCTTTAAAAACAACAGGGCCCATTAATACCTACTTCAGCATGTTTGATTTATGGTTTAGAGATGAAGGTTAAGGGCAGAGGTGGTTCTAGGCCAGCTTTATTGCTGGGCTTTGTTGAGAATTATGCCCAAAGAATAATTTGACTGCTGCAAATGATAGCCAAAACAGGCTTCGAAAGTGAAATTGAAACCACCGATTACATGTACAATAGTCCTCTTGTTTCAGCAAATGATTTGTGGCTATTATTTAAACGTGTCCCAGATTTGTCAAAACTTTACCTGTTCTCAGGGATTTGATTTACATGCAGGGTGCAGTATACTGCAGGGGAATATTAAAGGCACAGGCTCGTTAGCAATGCTCGAGCCCAAATTCGTGCCACGAAATATGCAGCTCCACTGGGCGACCTTGTCGGCACTCGCATGGTCTGCCCCTGGCAAATTTTCTCAGTACGCCACTGGCAAAACCCCTCCCTGGATCCACCCCTGTGTCCTTAGTTATTTTCATCATTGAATCAAATCACACAGTACTGCTGAGTAAGGTAACGTGTTAGGTAAGGTAACGCACGTTAAAGATCCCAGAGCATTTCTTCGTGAAGAGAAGGGGAGGGATTCCCCGGTGTCTCTGGCCATATCTAATTCATCATGGGTTTCCTCACGCTTGCGAGCGACAGTGCAATGGGCACTTTTGAGGAATCCTTGGTTTCAGTACCAGAAATAAATAATAATAATAATAATAATAATAATCAACAGATCAGCACAATACCGCGTACAGTAGGCACTTGGCAGCTTTTGAGAGGTTTGAAATGAAAATTGGGGCACATAGCAATTGAAGTAAAAAGTGGCACCCTGAGGCAGAATTCAATTATATTCCTAGTAGTGATAAATAAAATATCGACGTGCTATTCCCAAGCTGGTACTTCCTGGCTAGCAACTAGCCGCTGTTCTGTCCTAATTAATTTTTAAAATTTTTCGGCTTTCCGGCTGAATACGTGGTACGAAAACACAGTCTGAAGTAAGCCCTGATAAATTTGTTTAAATTTTTACATATTTTGTTTAGCGCACTTTAATGTACTTTAAAGGGCCCCTGAAATGGTGTTTCTATCAATGAAATATGTGCTATGGAACTAGTCCATTAATTTACAATCATAAAAACCCTTCTTGAAAGTTGTTTGGGGGGTTAAAATCAAGGTTTTGTTTTTATGCTAATGAAAATTTACATATATGCATGAGCAAAGTGGTGATGTCACTTTAGGAAAACACAGGAAAATCTCATTCAACTGTGCACAAAAGTTTCCACAATTTTCTCCAACTTGCTGAAACCTTTGTAACCTATGATGGTTTAGGTTTGTTTTACATGTTGCCTGTTGCAAACCAAGAAAACAAACTGCAGCATTTTTCCACAATTCCAGTTTGAAGTCTTATGTTTTTTCTTTGCTTTTCTGCTGTGTGTTCCTAAAGTGACATGCCCCTAACAGCGCCCTCTGTCTGTGAGTTTATGTGAAGAAATTTTCAAAGTTAAAAAATGCCACTTTTTATTCATGGTGCATCAAAATGAACAGAAGTATTGTCTTTCTACACAAGTAATCCTTCATATGCAGCAAAAACTGTGCATAAAGTTATTGAGCATTTCAGGGGCCCTTTAACTTACATGTACCGTAGTTCATGCTCATAATAATGAAAACTCCGTTTGAATACCACATTTAGTTAAAAAGTTTGTCGTTTGAACACTGCATCAAATAGACGCTTTTTTCCCCCAATAGTTTCAGGTTTTTGGATATTACCAGGAATGTTAGTCCTCCGTGTATCCCCATTGGATTTAATTTTGTAATACTACCCCACATCCGCAGTAGGCCTACAGTTTAACAAACAATCCAGAGTGAAAACTGCTGCATAAATGATAGATGCATGCAGTCTTTATTGGGTTTTACCCCAATGGGATTGGATTAGCTCATAATATGGAGTTCTGCCGCCACCGTTAAAGAGAAAAATTGATCATTATTTCAGATCGAGTTACGCCGTCAGCCGTACTTCTTGACAAAAATGTGTGGTGATGAGAATTGCAAGAAGATGTATTTGGTCGCATGGGACTGTTATTGGTTAGCTACAAAATGTCGCTGTAGCTTAAGCTAAGAGCACTTTCTTGGAAAATTACCTCGAGAAACGTAAATTAACTTCCTGGCTGACGTCTTGTGTTCCATCTCAAATTAGATAATGTTTGCTGTGGTGCTGCTTCTTCCTTGGTAAAAGGTCTCTTCTACGCCATCAGGCTAGTAGGTGATTTTTAATGAGTTTGTAAATGCCTTTTGCACGACTCTTATGTGCAATGGCATTAGCGTGGATCAACATATTTGTGTGTCGGGCTCGTTAGCTTAAAATTAAACTCCTATAAACTATTTATAAACAGTAGTAGAAATAACTTGTTTAAAGATTTTCAAGTTAATTTCCAATGTCTGTAAGTGAGGGGGCATTTTGGCAACACAGACTATATTTTCCAGAAAATACCTTTGTCTAGTCTCAAAATAAAATAAATCAGTTTAAGTTGTTTTGAAGAGATAACTTAGGCCCCAAAAGGGTTACAAATAGTGTGACAACATGCCTTTCTAAAAAACCATGTGTACAAATTTATAATATAAGCTTGTAACCGGGACGGCCTAAAATGTAAGTGTCCGTCCCGATTACGAGCGTATATTGGAAATTTGTACTCGGGGTTTTTAGAAAGGCATGTTGTCACACTATTTGTAACCCTTTTTGGGCCTAAGTTATCTCTTCAGAACAACTTAAACTTATTTCTTTTATTTTAAGACCAGACGAAGATATTTCCTCAAAAATATCGTCTGTGTTGCTAAAATGCCCCCTTTACCGTGGAAAGACCCAAATAGATTTTCCTTATTTTAATTGAGTGGTAATGAGGTACCAAATGATGTTCATAACGCTCTGCTGATGTGCGCATCCATACAGCGTTGAGATAAAAATTAGTGTTTTTCTTAGAGAAACCTGAAGAAGTGGAACCACTGGGCCTCATTCTGTAGCTCAGCTGGTGGAGCATCTGTCAAGTGTGACATAGGTCTCGGGTTCATATCCCACAGAATACCAAAACTGTGTTTGTTATTTAACCCCACTGCACATGCAATATCAGGCAAACACAAATGTAAAATTTTTGATAAACTGAAAAATTCCTCTTTTCTTGTTTCCCAATGTTTGTACAGAACAAGTTACTGGCTTGCTGACAACTTATTAAACACCACGAAGTTGAGGAACTAAGCCCTGATTCACCGACCCCTCACCGAGGAATCGTTACAGTCGAAGCAGAGTTTGCCATGCAGTGATTCTCAACATGGACGGTAGAGGGCGGTATAGACTGCGAAGAACACTCCTTCCAGGTTTTCTCAACATAGTGTTGGGCTTACATTTGGTATCGGGGCAAACGGCTGTTTTACCAACGCAAGGTATGCCATTTGAGTTAATGTTAATTTAGGGTCCAATTTTAAAGGTTTTGTTAAATAAACAATTGAAACACTCTTGAACTAATTTTATATAAATCAAAGAAACATGCAATAAACAAAATGGCAAACTCAAATTTGTTTTCATTTCGCAAGGAAATTACCTTTTTAACTTAAAGTTCTTGTTAATTTAAAGTTCTTGTATATGGTGGCACTGTTCATAGCTATTTATAGAGAACCCACAGTTGAAAAAAGAACAAACGTGGATACATTTTTGACTCTAAACCAAACTTGTTAACCCTTTCAATACTGCATTGTTTTATGGGGTCACACTGCCCTGTACCGCATTCTTTCTCACAACGCACTGTTTTATGCAACTTGCAATGTTTACTATTTGTGAACCTCAATTTTCCATTTGAAGACTTCGTTTTACAGAAATTCATTGTGTATATTATTTGTAGGCAATGAAATAGTCTTTTATATGATACCAAATTCAACAACATATAAAATTCAACAACAGAGGGCAGCAAACGCAAATAATGCAGCTTCTTGAATACAGCGGCCTTCTGTTGTCTAGTTTACTCGACATTGGTACGGAAGCACACTGCGTTGCGCTGTCGAGTAAGCTCGACATTGGTATTGAAAGGGTTAAAGTTGCTGCAAAGCACATAATACAAAACTAAGTAAAATCAATTAAACTATTAAATGTTTAACCCCTGAAAATGTCACCAACGTTTTTATGCAAGCTTGACTCAAAACGTGGCTAAAGTTCAACGAAATTTGGACCAGCAGATATAATGCCACATCGCAGTAAATTTAGGCATGAGTTAAGGGTACATGTACATGTATTATACACATGTACGTACACTGCTGTGTTTAGCCCAAAAGGCCCTTTATTAACCAAATGGTGGTCAAGGCTTTTGGTGTGTTTGGCACCAACTAGAAAGCAGCACAAACCAGCCAATTGTAGCCCAGCCTAGGAGACCACAATTCAGTTGTCTATTGTTTCCTTCCTTGCCTCTGGGGGGTATAGAGGGATTAAAAATGGCCAGCCAGTTCGTTGAATTGCTAATGAATTATGACTTGTAATGTGTGTGGAGTGTGCCTACACTTTTGATAGGTTCTTTTGTACACTGTTTCCCATGTACCCCTAGAAAGAGTTTTTGTTACTTTTGTTATTGAGCTACGGTACAGATACATGTAACGGTACTGCTGGTAAATGTACATGTCAAATTTAATAAACTTTTGCAGGGTGTCAAAATTTCTCGATTTCACATTTTGCAAACAAAACGTCCAACGTATGGATTTTCTTTGTCCATATTTCGTTTGAAGGTTAATAACTTAATTGAAGTGTAAAACCTGTTCTTTTTCCTTCAAATTTATTTTGTAAGATGAAATTGTCCCAGAACACAAACAGTCTAGGACAGTCAAACCTTGATGATAATAACAACACTGTTAATACAACATTCTGCTTATAACACAAGATTGTTAGGGTCTCAATTTTGAGATGATGGGTACTTTTCCCATTTTAAGTCCAATGCGAACAGCCTTGGACGTTTTTCTCTCAGTAACTTTTCCCGAATCCAGCGGTTACTTTTCCTAGCTAACTGCTGCCTTGAAAAATTGACCAGGTAACTTTTCCAGAGACGATAAGTCCAATGTGGACACAATCAAGTCGGTAAAAGCACTCTGGAAGCGTATGTCCAGGCCATGAAGGTCGTACTTGTCTCCCGCAGTCTCTGTAAAATGTTCCCATGTCAAAAAAGTCCAAATGCGGACAGCAGTAAAATTTAGCCATTTTTCATTTTATCATCATCTTGGTAAAACCTCCCGAAAAACAAGTCCAGACCTGCCAACCCTCCCAGATTTTAGGGAGGACATCTGGGAAAACAGGTTCATTCGGTGACTCCAAACACATCTAAAAATCCCCAAGGTTGTTAATTGACAATCCAGAAGGGTTTTTATCCATGTCAGGACTCACAAAATTAGTCATTTTGTGAAGAATCTGTTGCAAAATCTGGGGTGTTGGCAGATCTGCAAGTCCAATGCGGACACGGCTTTAATTGACAACAAGGTAATCTGCAAAGAACTCTTCTTGTCAATGTTTGATTGTACCTTTAACTTCATACCATATATGGTTTGTTTTGCAAGATAACCGACTTTCAAAAACAAATTGAACTTCTTTTTAAATAGGACATAATGCACTTTAGAGTAGTTTTTCAGACAACTCATTAAAGCTTCTCAGAGCATTTGATCTTTGGTAATGTTTGCTGGGAACATCTGGAAGAAAAGTTACTGAGCACATGGCTGAGAAAAAACAACAGATAGAACTCTGATTTGTGTGTTCATTTGATTCCTGCCACAGATACAGCTGGAGCCAGTCCAAGCAACCTCAGCTTGACCCCAATTAGATTAACAGCAGTGACCCTGAGATGGGATGCTCCACTTCATGGAGGGGTGTATGACTACCAGGTCAAATATTGCAGAGTAAAAGGTGAGCCAGTGGGATTACTGGGTGGGGTGAAAATGAAATCATTCCCATGACATGTCCTTTACTGTTTTGTCATAAGTCAGTGCTTTAGAACAATACTTGGACGTTTCCACGTTTTATTTTTTTTCAAGGACACCGTTAAGGGTCATGTGATGTTCTTCATTCTCTTGACCTGGGGCCAATTTCATGGCGCTGCTAAGCACAAAAATTTGCTTAGCACAGGATTTGTTTGCTTTATTTTGCAAAAATGGATTCCCAGCAAAAATCGAAAGTGATGTGTATTGAAAGGTATTCTCCTACTCTTGCGAAGAACACAAGTTGGCAAATATGTTTGGCTTGTAATCCATTTTATAAGGCAAATAAATCCTGTGCTAAGCAAATTTTTGTGCTTAGCAGCGCCATGAAATTGGCCCCAGGGCCCAATAAACCTTGATTCACTTGGGAAAGTTCATGCGTGTCCCCTGAATCAGTTCTATAGAATGCAAACTGCTAAATGGAAAGGTACCAGACTACTTATGCATTCCAACAAGATTTGGAAGGCAAATCCACATGGCACCTTTCCAATCAGTAGTTTACATCCTATAGAACCGAGTCGGGGGACACGATAAACCTGTTGTGTGACCTTCACAATTTGGTCTCTCTCTTAAAATAACAAAATTAAAATTAAAATTAAAAAGTAGTTGTGGTGCTCATGTTTTTGTCAAGATTTTACTTGGCTTAAAGGAAGTATGAAATAGGATTTTTATTACTTACAACTACATGTATAGTACAGGATGTGTTTTACACATTTCAATCAATTTCAGATAATTTGATTGTTGCGTTTTGGAGTAATTGCAAGTTTTCTATTTTTATGCTAATGAGAATTTCCATATTCATGAGCAAAGCGGTGATGTCATCTCAGGACAACAGAGGAAATCTCAATTGACTTTTGTACAAAAGTTGGTGTCATTTTCAGTGGCTTCTTGATACTGAGTTTGTTTAGTACGTAATTTGCAACAATCCTGACAAGTTTGTTTGAGCAAAAAATGGATCAGTTGGGTACTGTTAGTGTTACTGTTTGAAATGTAATGTTTTTCTTTGTTTTCCAACTGTGGGTTCTCTCCATGACTAGCTTTAAACAGCACCCTCACTTGTCATGAAAATTTTGAAGTAAAGAAAAGGTCACTTCTTTCTGAAATAAAACAAATTTGAGTTTGCCCCTTTGTCTGCAGCAGCTTGATCCTTTGATTTGTGTATAAAACCAGCTGATAGAAATTTAAGGATGAATCCTCATGACATACGGAAAGTCATATGGAAAGTCTATGGATATGACTAAGCTTTTCGAATTTTTTATCAAAATTTGGATCAAAAAGAAGAAAACAATTCTGCCGCAGAATTTCTGCCGCAGACACGAGCCAAAAACTTTATACAACTCCGAGTCTTTTTTCCCCTTAAGTCTTTTTTTACCCAAGGACGCTACTGGTTTTCAAATCAACATTGCAATGGCATGTGGAAAGTTACCCCAAAAAAACTCGTCATCAAACCTGAAAAACATCCGCG
Source organism: Henricia sp. BOLD:AAB3569 (assembly GCA_037783545.1). Classification (NCBI taxonomy): domain Eukaryota; kingdom Metazoa; phylum Echinodermata; class Asteroidea; order Spinulosida; family Echinasteridae; genus Henricia; species Henricia sp. BOLD:AAB3569. Next base: position 883,891 of record JBBELK010000454.1, on the reverse strand, counting down.
CAGCATGCACGTTGTATTCCCTGACTATTCATGCTTGTATCCATATTTCAATCTCTTGCATTGCGTGTATGTGTCTATTTGTACACATGTTGCTTATAATAAAAAAAGAGCGATTGGATATCAATTTTGTTTTAAGGACGAGTTAATTGCATCTGATCGTGTCTGTTTGCCCATTGGAATGTCTTCAAAGACATGTGGAAATGGTCTGTATTTTCTAAGAAAAATATTATCTCATCTTCTCACGGAAGGTAGTTTTCAAGAAACATCAGTGATTATCGCTTGGCATATCATTTGTTTACAACTTGCCCATTGTCAAATGCCAGATCTTAAAGGCACAGGCTCGTTGGCAATGCGCGCGCGTGCCAAAGTCGTGCCAAGAAACTACGCAGCTCTATAGCAAAGGCATGGAGCTGCGTAGTTTGTGGCACGAATTTGGCGCGCGCGCGCATTGCTGACGAGCCTGTGCGTTTAAGCTTTCCTTTGCCAAATTTATAGAACCATAGTTACATTTTTGAAGTTTGGGTTTTCAATGATAAGGGGGGCGGGTTTGGTCTGGTGTTGGCATAGAACACTGCTACGAGAAAATCAACATGTCCATGTGAAATTTGCATAAAGAGTCTTTCTATAAATTAGGGGTCCAAATGTGTGACATTTAGTGTCCCCCGTTACACCTGATATGTGTTATTTTTCGTACAAAAATCATCAAAATGGCCTTTAAACCATTTTTGTATGAATTGTACTTTATGTACTCACTCTTGAGATGGAAAGTATTTAAAGAATGTGTCCTGAATTTACAAAAACAAGATGTAAAATGTAACGGGGACACCAACATTGGACCCCTAATTTATAGAAAGACCCTACAACACAACTTAATTTGTTTTTCCTTTTTACATCCGTTGCAGATTTCACTCGGTGTTTAACGGCCCAAGTCCCCGATGCCACTAGTTATAATGTGACTGATTTAGAGCCGAGTGTCATATATACATTCACTGTCAGTGTGAATGGGGTGCCCTCTAGAGTCTCAAATGCTGTCAATGGCTCTGGAATTCTGCCAAGTAAGTTATCTTATATAGATAGCCGAAGTGTGATGTGGGTTGCCATGGCAATTGGTTCAACCAACAAAAGATGATTTATTCACTTCGGCAGTCTATTGGACCTGAGGCCATTTTTATGGCGCCATTTAGCACAAAAATTTGCTTAGAACACAATTTGTTTGCTTTATTTTGCGAAAATTGGTTGCCAGCCAAAATCGTATGTGATGTGTTTTTGTTCATATTCTGCTACTGTTTCTAAGAGCAATTTTGGCTTTTAAATGCCCATTGTATCATTTGCAATGACCCAATTTTCTGTAAAAACAACATGAGCCTGCAGTAAATAATTGGCTTGGACAGAGAAAGTTTACAGCAGGGTCGCAGTAACATTCAGCATGAGCACTGAAAACAAGTGGGAACGCACGGAAAGAATACACGGAGAAATGTTCCCGGTCAAGGTAACTTCCCGCAAGGTAGCGGAAAAGAAAGTCCAATGGGAACATGCCTTTATACACAGGTTGGTTTTTACCATAGACATCCTCAATCACACATGGAGAAAAAGCAGAAATTTTCATGGGCAGAAAATTTGTGGTAGAATTACCTCTGTGACATTCTGACAAGCTTCTGCTGAAACTTCTACAAAAATGTGCCAATGCGGCTGTCTTCCAAACCTTACGTTTACCCCTTTGTTCTTATCAGGACTACCAACAATCAAGAGAGAAAACCCCACTTTCTTGGAGAAACACCAAAACGAGAGGGCCAAGTTTCGTTGCTCCGTCAACGGTTACCCAAAGCCCAACATCACATGGTGGAAGGTTAACGTCAGACTGGGAACCAATGAGAACATGACTGTCAGTCGAGGCACGCTAACCATCATAAATCTGCAGCAACAAAACAGTGGTGTATACAGCTGCCTCGCGTCGAATAACTACGGAGAGTTGCGGGTCATCTTTACGTTAGAAGTCGTCTTGGATGACGAGGGTGAGTTAAAACATGCTTCCATTTGACCGTTTTTGTAAAACCGTCACGTCTGTGCTTAAAATTTACAAAAGTCCACAGGAGACGCACAGAGAATGCACTTTTGGAGGCAGGATGATAACGGAGGATTTCATGAAAAAGGGCAAAGCTTGTGCAACTTTCGAAAATTGCATTGTTTGTGTGAAATTATTTGCCCAATTCCTGTGCGACGTATTGAATAAAAAGTAGTGCAAATGTACTTGCAGTTGCGTAAGATTTCATAAGATCAGCTACATATGATTTATGAGGATTAAGGTAGTTTGCCTCCTCTTTTTCAACATAAGTACAACATTTTGAAGGATTTTGGAGGATTGAGGACCTTGGGGTTAAGATTAAAAGATAAATTGGCATTGTCTTTTTTGTTTTCTCTGCCTGTGGTTGAACTTGTGTAGGCATGAAGTTGGACTGAAGTTGTGGGTTCAAGTCTCACCATGGCCAACGTATCTGTGTCCCTTGGCAAGACACTCAATCCCGATTGCCTCGTCAACCCAAGTGGTAATTGGGGAGCTGTTAGGGGTGCTGATAGGATGTGTGCCATGGCCGGGCAGCACTGGCAACAGCACTATGATACTTCATTAATAAAACACTAGATGTAGGAGAATTTATTATTATTATCATTGACTTTACTGTTTTTGGTTTTTCTAATTAGACGACTCTTCGTATAGTGCTAGCTCGGAAGGCTCTTCCACTGAAAGCGAGGATGAGCCCGTTTACCACGACTTTGAACCGGGAAAACCGGAGTTCAACAACGACACAAAGTACAAGTTCCAAGACAGCGTTAAACCTTACTCGGGAGAGAAGATTTTACTGAAGTGTCCGTATCGAGCCAACCCTTCCGCAAGTGTAATCTGGCTGAAAAACCAACAGCTTAACTGGGAAAAAGAAAGAAATGTTGAAGGCAGAGTGAGTACATGGCTGAAATTGTTCATAGAGCGTGTTTCTATTGAGCACGTAGAAACGGCCTTAAACTCTATCTGATTAAGTCATTACCCTGTATAAATAAAGGAAAATAATAAATAATAATAATATAGTAATGCCTTGACAGCAGAACTGTCAAGCCCTATTACATCATTGACAGTTACCTAAAATTTCACTTTACGTGTTGACAAGAAAAACCGTACTAAAAGTGTGGATGTTAACAAACGCCACATTTTTTTTTTCTTGTAAAATGGTACCTTTGTGGGAGAAATTGCCAACTGAAGGTGCTTTTAAAAAAAAATTGCCTGCAGACAACTTTTTTACCATTCATTCACACACAAAAAACATGCATGGATTTTTCAGGTTTTCTGCATTATTATTGCATCTATGTGGCTGAAATTTCTACAAGGCAGTTTTATCGAAATATACTTTGATTTTGTCCCACCAGGTGAAAATCGAAGACTCTAAGTTGACCATCAAGCGACTTAAGGTTAGCACAGATGAGGCCAACTACACATGTTTAATCACCAACGAATACGGACAAATTAAACATACTACACACGTTATAGTCCAAAGTAAGTACATGGGTTTACAAATCATGTTTGGATTCAATTATCATTCAAGTCTGTTGGTTTATTCTAATGTGGGTTATGGATTTATGGAACTTCATTTGGCAGCCTGTAAGCCGAGTTGCATAAAGTGTCTTCCATCTATCGAGATACATAGGTGGGTGGCGCCATTGGCAGGCAACGGCCAGAGACACCGGAGAATCCCCTTACTCTTCACGAAAGAATTCTCTGGGATTTTTTAAGTGTGTTACACAACACACTGCACCAACGGCTTTACATCCCTTCCGAAGGATGGAGCAATTGAGGTTAAGTGCCTTGCTCAGGGGGACAGGTACCATAACCATGTGTCCAACCAACAACACCAAGTTTTCTTGCAATTCAACGACCCAAATCACTCGGCCATAGTAGCCTACGATATCATACTTTGAGCAAGTTCAATTTACGACCATAGTTAACTATAGTTCGACTATTTCCAACCGAACGCAGTCTAGTCTTGTTGACCATTTGGAACCAGCCCACAGGGCACGGTTGCACTGGTCACTGGTACCAATCATGCATTAAGTTGAAGCAGTGTTTTGTGTGGAACCAATTGACTAACCAAAGGAGTTCACACTTGAACGTCAATAGGGAGGTTTCGGTCGCATACGGTTAGGCAAAACGTCGACTATTAGTGAACTTTACGTCATCGATTTGTGCGTACTTGTGGCGTTTACACAAATATCCCAAGTGTAGTTTTGTTGTTTACACTGATAGCAACGCCTCTACACCTTAGTGAGAAACGGACAGCGAAAGGTAACGATTTTGAGGTTTGGCTAATCGTAGTCGTAATCACCAACCGTGCACACCGAAACCTCACTAGTGTTGCCAGGATGACGTTCGACCAGTGGTTATGTCTAGTCATGAATCGAACTTGCTATATGTTGATAAATGCTTGCACTCATTCACTGTGACCATTTCTTTGTTCTGCAGAGAGAGTAGGCTATCTTCCAATCATATCTAAATTTGACGACCAAACGGTGATTGTGGGGAGTAACGTCTCGATGGTTTGCACCGTCAGAAGCGAAATCCCGCCCCAAATCGCGTGGATGAAGAGATCTCTTACTAACGAAACGCACTTGGGATACATCCAAGACAAAGTTGAGATCATTACTGTAAGTATGATTGCTGTGTTTTTACATGTTAGTAATGAACCATTTGTATGTGGGTCTTTCCACAGTAAAGGGAACATTTTGGTAACACAGACCATTTTTTCAAGGAAATACCTTTTGTCTGGTCTCAAAATAAAAGAAAGGGGTTTAACACGGATGTTTAGTTCATTGTTATTATGTAGTTTATACAGGTTGGCTCAGGACTTACATTTTAGGGAGTCCATAAGGTAATTGTTTCAACACCCCCTAGTCTTGCCCTTTAGTCGTGCTCTTTTGCAGTTTTCCCTATTGAGCTCGTGCCAATGACGTCATTTTGGGAGAAAAACAATGCCGCGTCGTTGTGGAAGCAATGTGCGTGCGCGTTGTGTGTGTCTATAGCGCGCGTAACGCGCTATGCTGAGGCTCCCATTGGTGAACTAAACCGCGTTGCGCCCACCAGAGAGACACACAACGCGCACGCACATCGCTTCCACAATGACTCAGCATTATTTGACTCTCAAAATGGCATATTCGCACGTGTTCGAAAGGGGTCAATAGGGTTTTTGATTTTCAAATGGAAGTGCCCTTTTCAAAGTGCATAATGTACAATGTGCATTGCCCTTTCAGCAGCAGAATTGGTTTGTTAACCTTGCTTAAAGGACCCCTGAATTAAAAAAATAAATTGATAAATTTATTACTTATTTTTCCTTATATAAAAGATTGTTATACTAACAGTATTTATGTAGTCTGGTTTGAGATCTAAAGAAATATGTTTAACTTTCAAACATTATTTGTAAAACGAGGATGCTTTTTGCCCAGACGGCAGACGCACTGATCGAGCCCGACAGTACTAAGTGGAACAAGACACCGTGATAAAGGTCAATTGTGTATTCTTTTTTCTGCAGGGAAAGGAGCAGGTTCTGATGATCAGGACGATATTTGCATGTTTGTGATACTAACCGTAATCGTTTGTTCTCATTGCATGCCCTCCCAACTTGCCCGTTTAGATGGAGTGGAGCAAGAATTTTGAGATGTCCTGTACACAAATCGTGGCTAAATATCTGGCACCTCGTACAGAGTTGTGGAAGTGCTTACAGCCACAGGTACTGACTATTTGGGTGTCTTACAGGCCGGTTTTGACTTTTTGAGGTGGAGGGTTTTTTTGTGATGGAGTAGGGATGAACACTTTACGGTCTTCAGCCCTTGTCACACCTGACTTTTGGACAAAACTCACCAAGTTGATAGATATTTATCATATTAAGACTTACAAGGAAACTTTCCTGTTGGGTAGAAAACTGTGTTCACAGGTTCAAGCCTGCAGCCGATTTCTCAAAAACTGCGTACATGTACCTTACGTAACTTTTTTAAATGGCATTCATTTCGTCATAAAAGTAATAATTTTGAGTATTTACCGCAAGATTATTACACAAAATGTTACACGAGCGTATTTTTGCAATTGTGTAAGGTTTTGTAAAATAGGCTGGCGTATTTTATTAACAGACGGTCAGTTTTCCCACTACTTTTTTCCCCTTCATTTCTTGCACCCTACTAACTTGCTTTGATACTCATATGTCATGATCTTAAATGCCCATTGTATCATTTGAAATTTTGCTTTGATTTGACAAAAACAACCTTACCTAAAATGTTGAAAGCAGTGATAACAAACACCACACATTTTTTGTCCAAAAGAGCGCCTTTTTTTAGGGGAAAAAAAACAACTGAAGCTGGTTTAAACAAAAATTATATGGCCTGCAAATAATACAATGGGCATTTAAACTTGGCAAAATGCTAATCTCATGTTTGCATGCTGCTTACTTATTTGTGCTGCTTATTCCAAAATGTTTCTTTCATATAATGTTTGTTTATTTCAAAACAAATCATGCTGTCATCATCATTACATTAAAGAACTCAAAATCTGCATTACTTTAAATCCTTTAAATTGTTTCCCATATTTTTAAGTCACAAGTGTTAACATTACTAACACTATCATTGGATACTCTTCTGTTTAACATTATTTTGAAACTAGCATTGGTTAATATTTCAAGGTTTTCAAAAGCGAAGTGTCAAAGTCTAATTTGGATAAGTGAACAATTCTAGAAACTAATAGCAAATAATAATCATTATTCATAAATACCTTAGATAGTTTACGCATCCCTATTGGCTGAGAGCATGTCACGTGGTCAGTTTTAAACGGACAATGAAGACTGTCCAGTCTTAAACACTTTTCAGCGCTTCTGTGTGTGGAACACACACAGAAACTGCACGCATCCGAAAGCAGAATGTGCACTGTGACAATTACCCGGTTCATGTGCGTGCGTGGACACCACGCTTGCAATAATTGTAACGCACACACGAACGAACAGCAGTTTGAACGAACGCGCGTCATGCATGTAACAGTACAATGCAAAACATGGCAAAACGACAACATTATCAAAGAATTTTGGTGAGCTTTCCCCCGATTAAAAAAAAAAAGAAGTATTTATTAATTGGAATAAAAGTGGGTTTGGCCAGTCTTAAACTGCGGCTCGGGCCATTATCACTCGTCCGGTTTGAAAATGTTTTCTTAAGATTATCATTTGCATGGAGCACCTTTCAACCATAACACACTAAAACGTAGTTTTTCCAATAACACAGCTTGCAATATATAACAAAATAATGAAATAAATAACACGGGTAATCTTTCTATTCCACAAAAGACTTTTCACAGCATTTCTTTCTCTTTGTCACAGCGTTACTTCGGCCGGCCCCACTGCACACACATTGCAGCAGTTTGAATTCTTGTTTTTCTCTTTTCACAGCAGCACTGCAGCAGGGACGTTTGTTTGTTTGTTTTGTTTTGTTTATTTTTATTGTTTGTGCTTTGCAGTTTCGAACTCAAGAGAGTATTGTCTCTTTTTCGGTGTCCCATTTTAAAATCTGATCAGCCGCTATTTTTTCATCGACTAAAGTTTAATTCAATTCGCCCTTTTGCAAGTTCGCCCTTTTGCAAGTTCGCATAATGACTAGAGTCCCTTGATTGATGGCTAATATCTATCGTTCAAGGGACTATGCTTTAACTATTGTTATTATAGGCTGTTTTTAAAACTGCTGGCTTTGTCTCTGGGGGTCAGTTTCACAAAGCGCGGTGATCCTTCGTAACTCAAGATGCACGTTACAGTGGTTTACCCTTCATCAAATCAGTCCCAGGTTTAAGTAGTTAGTTGACAATTTGTACTAACTGTTACTTGATTTAAATACATGAACAGGGGCCGATTTCATGAAGCGCTACGATCCTTCATAACTCGTGACACACGTTACGGTGGTTTACCCAACGTAACTGGTAGTTATAAAAGTTTGTAGCGCTTTGTGAAATCGGCTTGGTGCATCCCAGAAATATTAACCCCGCGAAAAACCTCTGACTTCAACCACCTTGAATGTTCACCCTTGTTGAGCGTATAAGACCACCAAGAGAAACTGAAATAAGTGGTACCCCTCGGGGGAAGATGGAAAATTGCAAAGACCTAGCCTGAAGCTAAATCCAGTGATTTTGAAAACAGCCACAGTCACTGTTTGGACTTGTTCTATGATTGTATCCTACACTTATCGCTTTTGCCCACTTCAGTTACTGTTGTCACTTTCTGCAAGTTTTTTTCACAGAATATTTCTCTTATTGCAATTTCTGTCTTTCTGTCTTTCATTTCTGATTTAATTTTCTCCGCTGGCCTTTTTTTTTTCATTTTACGACCTTTCAACCAAGTCATTTGGAATGTCGAGACCCTCAGAAAGGTCTCTACTACATCTCTGCTCACAGATTGAGAAGGTTGAGAGGCTGAGAATTTGACACTTTGGAGGTTGAGAGTTCACCACTTTCGACCTCCAAAGGTCTCTCTTTGGAGACCTCTGAGGCAAATCTTGAGATGTGGCTGCTCTATAATAAGGCTGGATTAACACTGAACCTTTTTCACATGTTACACACATAAATTGTGGCGTGCATCGCCTCACAAAAAAATTCACCTAACGGTGGGAATTTGGTGTGAACCAACGAACTGAAAACCACAGAATCAAGTTGGACATCAACCGTTTTTGTGATTAATTCAGTGATTTTCAATTTATCAAAGCATTTTTGTGTCTAATTTTACGTAAAAAATGGTCAATGTGAATCCAGCCAGATATATTTTTACTTTGGCAAATCCCTAGACATTAGCCTGGACCAGTGTTGTAGGACTCAAGTCCAGGACTTGGACTCGAGTCACAATTTTGTGACTCGGACTCGACTCGCATTGGAAAATGGACTCTGACTCGACCATGATGACTCAGACTCGAACATGGTGACTTGTGACTCACGAGTCACATATTTCAAAAATTCTGTGCGCTGAATGCAGGATTCTTGGGGGAAAAACACGGTATGGCGCGTGAATATGTACACTGCCCCAGCAGGCCGGCAAGTAGCGCACGAGCAACGTCATCATTTCACATATTGTTTGAAACTATAACCGATTCAATTTCATTAATTTGGCAAACAAGTGACTCGTGACTCGGACTCGAGGACAGTGACTTGTGACTCGGATTCGAGGCTAATGACTCGAGACTTGGACTCTGTTTTGGTGACTCGACTACAACACTGGCCTTAACCTCTTATTCCTTGTCCCCCTTCAGGAAACAACTAAAGTAGCTAAGATCCACATGCAGACTTTAAGACTTTACAATGTCTCCTTTGAAGACACCGGCCTGTACATTTGCTTTGCTGGCATCTACCTTGGCTACAATAAGCAGAGTGCTCTCCTTAAAGTCTTGCCAGGTTAGTTAATGACAGATTACATGATTGGAAAACTTTGAAAAACAGGAACAACACCATTACATACATGTAACTAAAGAATAATCTTCATAAACTGCCGTGTAGAAATTTAAGCCACATAGATGCAGTAATACTTCAGAAAACCTGAAAAAATTGTAAAAATATTGTCTGCAAACGATTTAAAAAATAAAAATAAATAAAAATTCAGTTGGCAATTTCTTCCACAAAAGTACATGTACCATTTAAACATGATTGTGCCTATTGATAACTAATATTGATTTATCTCTTGGCAGTTCCCACTCAACCTCCCGCGACCTCTGCGCCCGTCATCAGCATCTTGCGACCACCGGAGCATTGGAACCAGAAGAAGACTGTTATGTTAATAGCCATCGTCTGTTGCTCCATTGTTCTCATACTTTTCTTCTTCTTCTTCGTGATGTGTTACAAGAACAACCAGAGACACACCAAGAAAACTCCACTGACTGCCTTGTCAAGCATGTCACCACTAACACGACAGGTAGGCTAAACTCTGGACAGTGCTAAACTAGTAATTTCTTAAAATACTAATTTCTTAATGATAATGATGAATTCTTACATCGCGCACAAATCCACCAAGGGGCCAATTTCACAAAGCACTAAGACGCATCTTATGAAGAGTCACTCTTATCTTGGGATGTTGCTGTGGGAATTAAGATGCATTGAACTCGTCTTAACTTTTGTGAAATCGATCCCAGGGCGCTCACATCATTACCCCAGGGGTAAATTTCACAAAGACTTGCAACGCGTCAGAAGTACCCAAATCCATCGCCGAACCCGTGGCAAACTTACAAAGGGTCTGGCGAGTTGCGATTGATTTAGGTACTTGCGACGCGTCACAAGTATTTGAACCTTAGCTCCCTGGGGAGCATACAGCCCTGGCTGCCTGTTAGGCACTAATGAGCTCATCAAACACATAACACCAAACCAGCAACTTGTCTTGAGTATGTTGCACAATACCATTTTAACACAGTACTCGCGTAGTAGACACGCAATGAATGTGCAATAGGTAAATACCTGGTTCTTGTCCATTCCACATCACAGTTCCGTGAAATAACTAGCCCTGATGTCAACAGCAAATTTTGTGTGTTTTTTTCCCCCACAGTTTTCGACAGAGTCGGGTCATGCTGGAGCTCCATTGGGCATCGGTCGATCACGTCTATCATCATCGCTTACCGTGGTCTCTGAGTACGAGGTTGCATTTGATCCTGAATTGGAATTCTCCAGAGAAAGGTTAGTATATTTCGTGTTGGATCAAAATCGGGAGGATCACGTTTTGGACTTGTCGGTGTGAACATGGCCTAAAATGTCCTGGCAGTATGTGAAATTGATTTTGATTCCATTTCAGATTCGATTGCATTTTCAAAACAAAATTCGGCACTAAAGTTGGTAATATATCTCGTATTAAAGGGGCTGTGTCAAATCTGCGTGCGTGCTCAGACGTGTAGGGCATTATTGAACGGGCGCGTTGCACACGTCATGGATGCGCACTGTTCGATTTAACAACAATACAAAACACACAGTCCATGCAATGGATGGCTCCTCGCTATGGACGGAGTCCCTAGTTACCGGATTTCTCTATATACGACAAATAGTGCAAGTTCGAAAGGAAATGATGCATTCGGGATAACAACCAGACACTAACACCATAGTCTGAATTACTGACGTATTACAAAGGATGGCCAAGATTGAACGAGATATGCATTATCCGAACTTGGGCCAACTTTTTCAGTTTTAGAGATGAATTTAGAAACACGAGAAAATTGCAATGCCCCGACCGGGAATCTAGCCCAGATCCTTTCAGTTTTGCTGTGCAGAGTTTTGTAATGTCTGTATCCATTAAAGGGCCCATGACATGCTAAACAACTTTTTGCTTAATCTGTCATTGATAAAAATCCCAAATAAGACATGCTGTGAAATATGCCGGGTGAAGAATTCCTCCAAAAGATGGAATCGCGATTCTGAATACCAACTTGGATTCAATTGTAAAAGGCTCGATATATGATTCACTCAAGCCTAGTGGTCTGGCAAATGTGGTCTTCCATTGTCTGTGATTCGTTCATTCTACGTTAAATCACATTATTTTCCTGTCACAGGTTAACGCTAGGTAAAACCCTCGGTGAGGGCGCTTTTGGTAAAGTCATCCTTGGTGAAGCGGTGGGCCTCGGTGGCCCGACATCTACTGTGGCTGTTAAGATGCTTAAAGGTGGGTTACACTTGATGTGGTTTCTCATTTAACTCCCAACTTTGTGATCTAGATCAGACAAGGGATCATGTGTGTACATACTTTATGGATGGCTTTTTACAGAAATGGACAACTGTTACAAACTGCATCATCTCCATGTGTTTGATGAAAACCAACCTGTGTGTAAAGCGGGCCTCCCACTGTGCGATTTTTGCCACGAATTTCCTACGAATTGGTACGATTACCAGAGACTGTCTATAGACTACACACTATCGTACTTAATCGTAGCTAATCGTAGGAAATTCGTGGCAAAAATCGCACAGTGGGAGGCCCGCTTAAGTCAGCTCAGTACCACATCTAAGTTCCAAATAAACAATAAAAAACTGTGTCCATGCTTTCAAGAAATTGTGTGAAGCCGCTGTCCTATTTAGGCAGGTTCCCTGGCTATCATGCAAAGACACAATACTACAGTGGTCAGGGACCTAGTTTCGTTCACATGAGGATGCCCTTGTAGAAAGTGGGTTTTCTACTTTTATATTTTTAAAATAATTGTTTTACCACCCTAAATTACTCAGTGTCTTGCATAATTACTTTTAATATACAGTGTATCTTATTATGTGTTGGTATTTATTTTTTTACTAAGGTAATGCAACAGATCGTGAGTTATCTGACTTGATCTCTGAGCTGGAAATGATGAAAATTATCGGTAAACACGCCAACATCATTAATCTGCTTGGCTGCTGCACCCAGGATGGTAAGCAGATTTATTGGTTTCTACTAAACACCCCAGAAAATGTCAGCTTAGCAGTTTATTTACCGCTCACAGGGCACTTCACTCCTTCACTTTTAGTAAAGATTTTGTGGTATGTGGTATTACTAACATGTTTTTGTATTGCTTTCTACCAGGCCCCCTTTATGTCATCGTGGAGTACGCGCATCATGGCAATCTGCGTGATTTCCTGCGTCTTCATCGACCGCCAGAGAATGACGAGAAGGCGGTTCTTCTTCCCGGCTGTGAACTCTTGACTAACAAGGAACTGATCTCCATGGCGTACCAGGTGGCTCGGGGCATGGAATTCCTTGCCTCTAAAAAGGTGTGTTGAACGGGAAACTGATGCTCGGGTCTAAATTGATTGATATATTAATGGTTTATTCATAAAACAAAGAAGTTCACAGCCTGAGGTCTGAATTGCTTTGTTTTTACATAATCATTAAAAAAAAATTATGAAATTAAAATGCTTGTGTCCAAGCAGGTATGTAATTATTTCTCGGATTTCCATATTTTTCGAAAATCAGATCATGGGGAAAATGTTACATTTTTTTTCACACCCGATCTGCAGAATCGTGTGTGAAAATCGCTTGCCTATATTCCAGTAAGACTTTAACAAGTCTAAACAGCAGAACTTCCAAAATGTGGGCCAAGATTTTTGGGTTTTTACAGAAATAGCCCCCAGTTTGGTGTTTTGCAGACTGCAAAAGTTGAATGATGAACCTCTGCCAATAAAGAATTTGTGGGACTTGTTTATGAGTGACTTTCATGCTTTATACTTGTCTTTAACCACTTGATGCTGAAGGACGTGTAAACACATTCTGGCAATGTATAGCTACAGGGGCGGTTGACTCTGAGTGTTGCTAAGTATGATCTTTTGGTGAGAAGATTTGTACAAGAAATGTAGAAATGACTCTTAAGAGTCGGTATTTGTCTTAACGTTTGGCCAATCACATTTGCATTTCGTAAAAATTTGTATTTATTTTTTTTGCCAAAAATAATCCTGGTGTAAACTGCTTAAGTGATTTTTGTGGGTGATTTCAGACCATCCACCGTGACTTGGCGGCTCGTAACGTGCTTGTAGCCGAGAATTACATCATGAAGATTGCCGACTTTGGACTTGCCCGGGATGTTCACTACATTGACTTCTATAAGAAGACGACTGGTGTGAGTTAAAATATGCTGCTTTGGTTTACTCTATGGTCATTTTCAGAAAAGTTCAGAACATGAGAGTAATTGCTATTTGTAAAGCTGTTTTGTCAATTTTTGTTTTGTTGTTAAATGTTAGGGTACCTTCTCGCACATAACTTCCATCACAGTGAATTACAAATTGAGTGTTACAAAAATAAAGAAAAAAAATGGAAGTTGGCAACATTCCAGTTTAGCAGGTTACCAGTCAAATCTTTTATGATGCAGGGTCGGTTACCAGTGAAGTGGATGGCGCCCGAGGCCCTTTTTGATCGTGTCTTCACCACGCAGAGTGACGTCTGGTCGTTTGGAATCCTACTCTGGGAGATTATCACGTTGGGTGGCACGCCGTACCCCAGCGTTCCCGTTGAGAAGATGTTTGATTTCCTAAGAGCAGGAAAACGTCTGGAGCAACCGCAGAACTGCTCCCTGGAAATGTGAGTTGGGCTTGTTCTTGTTTCCGTCCCAAGTCTGCCAGAAGTCCGTCCCGAGGCTGCCCCGAGTCCGTCCCAAAACTAGCATACTACATAAACATCCTCCCAAGAATCATCAGAATTAATATTTTATTTACTACTCCTCAGCTACCACATAATGCGAGAGTGCTGGCATACTTCACCCGGACATCGACCAATCTTCTTTGATCTCGTTGAAGACCTCGCTAGGATCATCACTCTATCATCCAATCAGGTAAGGTGCCCCGTTTGATCTGTTACATCCAAGGTTTGTTGCAAAGTAACAAAGCACAAACTTCAGAAATCTCTATTAAGTCTTTATCTTTTGGCTTGACCTATCTTGCAAGTTTATTGCGGTACTTTAGGGCTACTATTTTTGCGTGGCGTCGGCTTCATTTTTCATCATGAGTCAAACGATAACGGCGTTTATAAAGCCCCACCCGGCAACAACCTTTGACCCCGTGTTCCCAGAATTCAAAGCGAGACCCTGTTTTGCATCTTCTGGGGGCTTTCCCCGGTGTAAACCCCCTGTTACCCGGTGTAAGCGTCTCAAACGCCCCTCTTGTGTAATGGTTTTCAGTTGCGAGCATTACGTACGCAGCTGGTGTCTTATCCTAAACCCCATTTCTTCTCTCCCTCTTCTCAGGATTACTTGGACCTTGAAGCCCTTGGCGATGCCCCTGTCAATACTTTTGCAGAGATTGAATTTGACTCAGGAAACTCGAGTCAACACAGTCGGCATAGTAGTGAGTCTGCTGTCTGAAACGGTGTGAAATCCTCCGAGAGACGATCTATATGTTGCTAATTCGTCACCAAAAAGCAAAGAAATGGAGGAGTTGTACGGACTTTACCCCTTTTTCACGGAGTCACGATCTTCTGCTTTCTGTACTGTGCAAGAAACTCCCAAAAATGTCTTCGAAGATGGATCGGGGAAGAAACTCGACCAGGAAATTTTGCGTCTGCTTCTATTTGTTGATGATTTTATATTGCATAAATGGTGCTCCTCATTAAACTCTAGTGTTCTGATGCAAGTGCTGAAATTGCTAACGGAGGCTAAAAGTATCAAGTTCTAAAATTTAGAAATTACTTTGCCGGGAGAATGTCCTGGCACTTCTGCCTTTCACAAGACTTTCGGGAGAAATCCTGAATCAGTAAAGGTCCGAAAAGGGCTCTGCTGAAGTGACCTACTCTACACTCCAGTGACGAGATCGTGTTTATGATTCAAGCGTCATTGCCAGTTACTAGATGGAGGCCAAGCGATGGCGCTTTTCAAGCCTTGTAGAGTATTGTCCGGTCGAGCTTGGATGAGGAATGTAAGCATGACCTGGCATCGAATTTCACGGCACTGTTTAGCACAAAAAATTGCTTAGCACAGGAGTTATTTGCTTTATAATACAGAAATGGGTAGCCAGCCAAAATCATATGTGATTTACTAATATTTTGCTCCTATTTCTAAAAACAATTTGACTTACAATTTTAGCTGGAAAACCATTTTACAAAGCAAAGAAATCCTGTGCTTGGCAAAAATTAGTGCTAAACAGCGCCATGAAATTGGTCCCTGGTGTCGAACCCGCAACACCAAGTTTATACCCGAGCGTTGCAAGTCCACGGTACCCCTAATTTCAAATAGAATGCGAGTTGGACTGCAGTCCGTAAGCGAGAGACCTGTTTCAAGCCACACTGCCACGTAAATAAACTCGTACTGCTGGATTGAAGTCTTTGTGCTTAACAATGGCTTCAGCTGAAAATTATGCATGTCTACTACTCTATATGAAGTGAATTAGCCGGCTACAATTCACTTGTGTACAAAATGAAGTCATAGCCAAGTAATTTGGGCGTAGCCTTAGCCGTCCATTGAGTTGCACTGTCGAGTTCGTCATGTTCAGATTGGCCAAAGAGCCTATACTGCACAAAACTCCAAGCCAAGGAACTAGAGGAAAACTTAACAAAAGAAATTTTGAGCTAAGTATTAACCCTTCAAAGAAAATATTGGTGCATCTAGAACATGTGGTATGTTGTAGAGTGCCCCCTCTAGGGACCTCTAAATGCCAATGTTGAGTATTCAGTGGATTGCTATGCTAGCAGTCAACCTTTAAAGATTTTCTTTTTTACGTAAGTAGTGTATTTTACGTAATGTAAAGTGTACTTAAGTGCTTGGCTGCGTAGACAGTTTGTTACTTGTGTGGGCAGGTACAAGGTATAGTAATGTACCTATTAGTTGTTTCCCCCTTCCTCCCCTACGCTGTCCCACCCCTTAGGTGGGGATTTAGTAACATTCGTCATGTCCTAGGGTGGGTAATTTAAAACTTACAAATAAAATGTTAAGTACACATTGCAGCAAAATGTGCATCTTTTGCCACCATGGGTGTAGACTTGATGTCAAGTCTGTAACTAGACCAGTTAGTTCGTAAACCGCAGCAACGTAGTCGCGAATGGACTGGGAACAAGTCTAATCGACCTCTAGTTACAGACTTGAGAAACCTGTTTCCGTTTTGTACACGGTCTATGGAGTTTGCTACCAGAATTGGACGTAGAGAGCTGATTGGTCGAAACGTAGGACAACATTAATATTCATGTTACTCCTCTGACTTGTTCTATGGCAACTGCGTGATTATATATTACGCGCCATGAATGCATTGATATTGGCGCGAATACAGGTTTCTCTAGACAGGTACTATTCATAACAACTGTTGCGTGTGGGGATTATAGGCGTCAATCGAACCAAATACGACTGTCTAGAGACTTGACCTCAAGTCTACCATGGGTGGGGATTTTGTCACTTAAATTTTGCCTCAAGGGTGGGGATTTTGTCACTAAAAACTGACTAGCCGGGAAGGGGGAGAGTGAGTTTGGAGGGGTGCAGAAAGCAATTGATAGGTGCATAAATACGTGCGCCAAAGGTTTGGAGTCATATTTCTAACAATTACATTTTAAAGAAATTGCATTTCTTTGCATCTAGTTGAACATACGCGGCTTCACAGGATAAATTTCTGGGCCCATTTTCATGGCTTTGTTTAGCATATTCATGGTGCTGCTTTGCTAAGCAAAAATTAGTAATATAGCTAGTAACCAGTTTTTCCTCAGTACAGTTTTTATTGCTAAACTGTGCCATGAAATTGGTCGTAATTTTAACTTGTCATTATTGGAACTTCATATCATGATGTAAACTAATGCAAAGAGTATTCAAACATATTTTGTCATTTTAAATGTAAAAATCTTATATAAAACAAAAATGTTTGTATTCAATTAAATCATTTTGTTTGCAAGAATTGCGTGAAATTATCAGGAAAATTATCAATCGGTGCCTTCCAAAATGCTTTTGATTTTAACAAAAAAAATGGTCATGAAAAAGCTCATTGCTAAAACCAACTGTTGCTGAAGAACATTATTTGGTTTGAACGAGTATCATCAAATCAAACATTAAAGAAATACATTGTGTTCTGAGGGTTTAGCAGTGAACTAAGTGATTTTACTATATGTTGCAGTGTTTGTGTAATGAGTGTGGAATTGTTTCCATCACATACATGTAATATGCCATTGTCCACAGAATTTGCCACCGATATTTTGTACAGTTTTACAAAAGTGCCTTTTTTTAACTTTACAGCTTGCGTATTCAGTTGTAACAAGAAAAGAAAAAAAAGAGGTTGAAAAATAACAATAGGGCATTTTCACAGGGGGTCAAAAGGTGACGGGTCACTATTGCTTGTCTTCCAGAACGGGAGAGATTAATAGAGCGACATGGGGAAATGCATGTGGCTGGTAGCAGAAAAGCATGTGGATCTATTGTTCTCCCGTTCTGGAAGACCAGAACTTTTGGCCCCCTGTGAAAGCACCCTATAGACGGCCAAAGTGTGACATAGTTGCCATGGCAATTGGCTTTAAACTATCATGGCCGTCGGGAAAAAGTACCATTGCAAAGCACAGGGACACGGTTCAGTGATTTTCAGTTTAGAGCCAATTGCCTAGGCAACCAACAAAAGATGACGTATTCACTTCGGCAGTCTATTGATTTGTTAAAAAAGTGAGATATTTCGTTGGTGCCTGTACAGATTTGTATTACAAAAGTGTTGCTTATCAGATCTTTCATTGTGATTTAGTACAAATTTTTATACTGTACAACTGAAGGCTGACTTAAAGGCACAGGCCCGTCAATGCGCGCGTGAGGCCAAATTCGTGCCACAAAGTGAGATATTTCGTTGGTGCCTGTACAGATTTGTATTACAAAAGTGTTGCTTATCAGATCTTTCATTGTGATTTAGTACAAATTTTTATACTGTACAACTGAAGGCTGACTTAAAGGCACAGGCCCGTCAATGCGCGCGTGAGGCCAAATTCGTGCCACAAAGTGAGATATTTCGTTGGTGCCTGTACAGATTTGTATTACAAAAGTGTTGCTTATCAGATCTTTCATTGTGATTTAGTACAAATTTTTATACTGTACAACTGAAGGCTGACTTAAAGGCACAGGCCCGTCAATGCGCGCGTGAGGCCAAATTCGTGCCACGAAATACGCAGCTCCATAGCAAAGGCATGGAGCTGCGTATTTCATGGCACAAAATTGGCCTTGCGTGTATTGACGAGCCTCTGCCTTTAAAAGTTGTAAATGTACTTTGGGGATAGGATCTTTCTTTAATCATTGTGTAAGCACATTTGAAGCATTTTCATAATTTGAGGTACTAATAGACATTGATGACGTGTGCATATTGACAATTTCACCAAATCAGTTTCAATAAAACGTGATAGATTTCTTTGTTTGCAAAGTTAGCAGCTTTCGAAAAAAGAAAACAAATTGAAGTTTTTTTAACAAAGTCTAATTTGTAACTTTGATATCCTGCCAAAGTTAAATATTTTGTTTTTCCTTTTTGACAAATCTTTTTAGTTCTTCATAAATGTTGCAGCGTTAGGTATTCACTAAGGTTTTCATCATGCACACTATCATGTTTTTGTAGGAAAATGTGTAAAACGTTCATATCAGTTCATATTTTAATAGTTGCATGTGGAATAAGCTATGCCGCTGAATTAGTGTGTTTAGACTTGTAAACAAAATAGTCAACATACCTTTTTTTTCATCATTTATAGCAAAAACAAAATTTAGCGCTACTTCAAAAAAGGAATGTCGAGGGAAACAACTTAAGTTTGTATAAAAAGATGCCGTCTCCGCTAAAATAATTCTGTTTGGCACCAATGTATAACTTTGAGTTCCAAAGTTTTTCTTGACAATCTTCAGTCAGTAAGATTTCAAATAAAACAATGGGCATTTAATATCTTGAGCTGACTATTAATTGGGTCTTTCCACAGTAAAGGGGGCATTTTGGCAACACAGACCATATTTTCGAGGAAATACCTTTGTCTGGTCTCAAAATAAAAACAAATATGTTTAAGTTGGTCTGAAGAGATAACTTGGGCCCAAAAAGGGTTACAAATAGGGTGACAACATGCCTTTCTAAAAACCCCGTGTACAAATTTCCAATATACCCTTGTAACCGGGACAGACACTTGTGTTACATTTTATATTGGAAATTTGTACACAGGGTTTTTAAAAAGGTATGTTGTCGCACTATTTGTAACACTTTTTGCAACTCTTTTTCTTCAGAACAACTGAAACTTATTTCTTTTATTTTGAGACCAGACAAAGGTATTTTCTGCAAAATATGGTCTGTGTTGCCAAAATGCCCCCTTTACCTTGGAAAGACTCAAATTGCATTGATGAATGTAGTACTAGATTACCTCGTGTATAATGTTTTACATATTAGATTAGATGTACATATAACATTCATATGTAGCATAGCGTTTACTATACTCAAAAGTGCCGAAATACTGCTGTATTCCTCATATTTTTGGTACATGTAATATTGTATTTAAATTAATTTAATTAAACCCGATGACATATATTTTGGTGATTGTTATCTGTCAACATAAAAGTTCATTCATCTGTTTTTATTTGGGTATAGACCGTATGGAGTAGCTGCCATCTTGTAAGGCAGTTTGTTTGTTCCTTGAGGACATGCATGGATGCACGTTTTGTGCTTGCATTTCGTGGGGCACCTTTTGTTATTAAAGGAGTGTGACCAGATCACTTTTTTTTACCCATAACTCCCCGGGACTTACCTTATGGGTCATGAGATTTTTATATCATAACATCCGTTATATTTTTCTGATTACGAAACTGAAACTCCCGTGCTTCTAGGCCGCATATTTCCGAGGATATCGTCGAAAATCCACCAATTATTTGTAAACTAATTTTCTAGTATCAATGTTTATCCGTTGAAAGCATACTCGATAGTTTTGTTCAATTTTTTACTGGAAATTGCGAATGTTTTCGGGTTTTTGGGACATGGGAGTTGTGTATGGGAGTTACTTGATAATATTGGTAAGTTACATCGAAAACTATTTTCCAAAAACTCTGGTCACGCTCTTTTAAACCGTTCAACAGCGGAAGCACAATATGTGCAACCATGCATGTCCTCAAGGAACAAAGAAACTGCCCCACAAAATGGTGGCTATTCGATACGGTCTATTGCAGTACTTCTTAAAATGATCATATCAATGAACCAAATTTTAACCAAATTTGACTTTAACTGTTTTCTTGTAAATTATGGAAAAATAGACTTTTATTTTATCTGTATAAAGGCTTGAAAAAGTGTTAATATTGAAATAATTTGTCTTTCTGAAAGTTGAAAGCCTTGATTTTTTGTACTTAAAAAAAAGCACAAGCACACAATTTCCCCTAAAAAGCACAGGCTGGTCAGCAATGTGGGCGCCAAATTCATGCCACGAAATATGCAGCTCTGTGTAGCAAAGGCATGGAGCTAGCTGCGTATTTGGCGCGTGCACATATTGCTGACGAGCCTGTGCCTTTAATAGTCAAGTAAGATCTACCATTTAAAATTGTTAATTTTAGAAGCAGTTTTGAATAAAATTGCTGTCTTTTTTAAACTTTAGAACATGTCTCTCTCTCTCTCTCTCTCTCTGTCTTGCATCCACATTTTCTGTTTTCAACCTCTATTAATATGTACCTATTTACTGCTCCCCTCTTTATGTCTCCGCCCCCTCCCTCCATGTGCAATGCAGAGCGCCCTCTATTTAAGGTGCAAAGTAAAGTCCGTCCAAAATCCAACTTGTTGTAAAGAAGAAGTCGGTGCAAATGGATCTCAATCTCAACTCAAGTGTTCAGAAAGCAGGTCACACATCTCGAAGCTGGAGTAAAATATAGGTAGGTCACTGAAACAGTTATAAAACGTGAGTGGTTAGCAAGGGCAAAAATGACCAATCGTACTTCATTGAAAAAAATCATGAAAATGGGGTTGGTTGGTCTAAAGGGGTGGGGCAGGGCCGGGATGTGGTGGTGGGTGCCGGGTGGAGCAAGAAGAGCAGGGAAGTTCACTGTTTTCTTCCTCCATGGTCGAACCAACTCTTTTGTTCATCAGTTCGTGGTCGAATCAAGGTCTCAACAGTTTGCCAACCAACGCCGAATTGGCCTACCATTACCGACTCGACCGCTGTATAACTTAGTTAGGGATTAGAAACACGTGGTGGGCGGACCTGCCCCGGGGGCGTACTAGCCCCGGTCTCCCCTACATTGAGACAACTATTAAATGAATGTGTATGGATTTCCCCCCCCCCCCCTCTTCCCTCCCCCCGCCCCCCCGCCCCCTCTCCCCCTCCCCCCTCCCCCCTCCCCCCTCCCCCCTCCCCCCTCCCCCCTCCCCCCTCCCCCCTCCCCCCTCCCCCCTCCCCCCGCCCCCCTCCCCCTTTTTTCTCCCCTCCCCCTCCCCCTCCCCCTCCCCCCCTTTTTTCTCCCCTCCCCACTGACTTACGTTACATCATTCAGGTATTCACAAATACTTGAAAGACAATTGTAGCTCATTCATATAAACCCTGCACGGTGATTGATGCAAAAATGCCGTCAAATTGCCATAAAGCAGATTTTTTGCATCGCAGAAAACCATTCATGGAAATAATTGGCTTTGTCAATGACTACACAGTTGTCAGGAAATTGCGTAGCAACCATTCACCCTGCAATGCACTTTTCCCTTGAGAAAAGTTCAGAATATGATCTATCTCTCTTTTCTGTTTCGTTTTCAAACGTTATACGGCGGTGGAAGCAATATATTGGCTCGTCGTTGCCGAGTAACGACCCGTACACAGTTACGTAGTAACATCCCGATACTCTACGCTTGCAGTGGATTGGACAGATTAGGCCTACCAGAAGGATACATTAGTGCTACCAAAAATTTCACTCGTCGAGATTTCATGAAGCGAGCGATGTCTCGCCTGTCAGGGAAACCCAAATTGTCCTAGGGGTGAATCACGAAGCAGCTTAGAATAAAATAACTTGTTTATAAATGTCGTCATTTTCGGAGGTGAGGCTTGATCCGCAATAAACCAAAGTCAAGTGTATTTTATCAGTAACTGATTGAGTGGGGAATGGCTATGTTATTCTTGCCAAATTTTAATTTTTTCTTCGTCTTATGATGTCTTCAACATGTTGCGATCTGTGAAATGCCTGAAAGCCAGTTGTCCATCAACGCACTGACAACCAATTACCGCTTGATGGCTGGGGCCATTATTATTTATTGATCTACCTGCTGAATGGCCAAGACCAGATTGGAACCATTTGAAGGGTCGATGATGAGTCAGGTTTATCTTGAGAGGGTAGGGGTGGAGTTTTTGAGAGGGGAGCTGTTGATTCAAGACGAAAGCTTCATGTGAAAGCAATCTAAAGTCGATGTCAGTTCTGTCATTTTACGTGACTTGATTTGTTGATTGATTGCAACGTCATGTTCATTTGCGTCCCCAAATTTGAGGTTTGTTAATAAAGTTGTTCAATTTATGATGTCGGGATTAGAGTACCCTAATTAATTTCAGGAGTGTTCTACATGTTCTGTCAGTTGTCATTGCAGAGTTAACAAACTTTTGCGCATCACAAATTTTGTATGTAAAACTGCTTTGGCAAAAATAGTATATGTGTCAAGAATGTACCTGTCATTATAGGCTCTCCCTTGGGCCGGCCAGGAGCAACTGCACAAAATAAAGCAAAATGTCTTCTTTTTTAAAAATAAAATTTGCAAAAGTAACCGTGCGTGAAAATATTGGCATAAATACATACACGTCACATTACCTCTAACCATGATTTATTTACTTGCAACCATATTTGGACAGCATCATTGCTGCGTTAATTAACAAAGAATATTCTTCATTCATGTGAATAAAATCAGCGAGTAATTGGATATCATTCGTCTTCCTTTGAAATAAAAAAAAGCAATGCTCAGAAGATTGGAATGCTAAGTGCTTGGGGAAAAAAGCGACATTGCCGTAGGGATGTTTACTGAAATCACCTGGAAAATGCCATAGCTCCAAGCTGTTGTACTAAATGACAAAGACTGAAACATGCCTCGGGGAATATTCCATGAACAGTGCAGGAAGGGAAAAAAAATCTGCACAACATTGCTTTTTTTTCTCAACCTATGCAAATATACCTGTGAAGTCGGAATTGTCGTCCAGTACAAGGAATTACAGCGCTGGAGATCTGTAGCATGGCACGTGAAAAGGGCCTTTTGTGTGAATTTTGAAAGATTTAATTAAACGTGTTTGGTCTAAAAATAAACCTGAGTGTTAACTGCAAGAGATTGCTTTGCGAGCTCTAAAATCTTGTATTTCTGATCGCAGTACATGGATAATTGATCAAAAGATTGACGGATTTTTTTAGATAGACTTTAAAGGGGGGGGTTTTGGGTGGTGTACGTACCTCACTTGTCTAACGGGGGCTGTACACATTGATCCCTTGATTAACTAAAAACACACCTTTCAACACACACCTTTTAACAAACTTAGTTATTGCCCAGTGGCCACTTATTATTTTCCCAGAAACACAAACCTGTCATTTTCATAAATTCAGGCAATCCCCAAAATAATGATTTTTCTTTGTTTAAAAGCAAACCAACATTGGCGACATGATTTTTACACATATTTTGAAGTCTACAGGGACTTTCAAAGTGATGAGTTAAAGTCACTTAGTGTTAAAAGGGTCAATTGAATTAGTGTGGACAGATGAAATTCAAATGCCAAGTGTGAAAGTTATTGTACTACTTACCCAATGTTGATGAAGTTTTGAAAATGGGTTAGTTTTGTTGAGGTTGTTTTTGTTTGATTGTGATGAAAGAAATGGAGACAGCTGTTGTCACTCACATTGGTTAGGAGGCATGAGTAGTTTTAAGACAACTCATTTGGTAAAATGTTTTACAGTTGTAAAACTGACATTTTAGCTGTAAACTCACTTTTGTGGCTACAATCAACTCTTTCTTCATTTAAGTAGGCCTAATGGGTTTATGGTAGCACCATGCATGTATTGAAGTGTGGCTCTGAAAAGAGCCAGTTGGTTTCTCAACGTTTCGAACAGTAGGCTATGCTCTGTTCGTCATTAGGAGACTTCTTCATTTTTACAACCCATAGTTTTCAACCTTTGTGATGATAATTTTGGAAGAAAATGCAGTTGTATAACCTGCAGCCGATTTCACGAAACTTTACGCAATTGCGCAATTCCACTTACGCCATTACTTGCGCAATAATTTATGGCGTAAGTGGATTTGCGCAATTGCGTAAAGTTTCGTGAAATCGGCTGCTGTTCTGTTGATTGAGGAGTAGTGTTAACTGTTTTTAGGTTTTATTCAACATCCAACTTTTTGATCAAGGGCAAAGGGTGTGTATTGCCCATAAAAGTGCAGCCGTGCCACAGATAAAAACCCTCTAAAATCCACCTGTTTTCAGGAGTAGTTACACGTTCAGAAATTGTTCAAACTTCACCAATTATGGTCCACAACCTTTAGCAAATTTATCCAAACAGATTGTTCATGTGTGTACAAAAAGTACAAACATGAACCAAACCTTCGTCAGCCGTGCTTCCGTGAAAAGGGAATTCGTGTAAGTCCTTTATCGCTATCACAACAGTGTTAACATTGAATCGCGCGCTTAATAAGACCATTACACAGCCATCAATCTTAGTCTATGTATTGTGACTCAATAGCCACACGAAACGCTGTTTATCAGACCCAGAGATCTTTTTCATTACCCAGGCTGGTCTATTGTGCTCAAGATAGACTGACATTGCCAATTTCATTTTTATTTTTCTGTTGAGGTTTTTTTCTTCTTCTTCTTGTTGGCCACATGCAGAGTGACAGGCCAGCAGGCATTGTGATTGCTTTATGCGCAATTTGTCACTACTCATTTCCCCTGAAGTACCAGGGGTAGATCTCCTGCCTGCGTTCTGTAAGCCAATGACTGAATCGGGAGAGTTCAAGCTCTTGATGCCATGGGGTGGATCAGTGGGGCTGTTAAAAAATTGAGGGAAAGAATTGAGTAGCTATCTGGCTTCAGACCTTGTATACAAAATGTTCAGTTTTTCCACAAAATCTGCACTTACTGATGAGTCATTAAAAAAAACTTTCTGATCAACTTTTTAACTCTTACTGTCAAATTGAGGCTTGCTGATTAAGGGTGTAGTAGAGTTCTGGAAATCTGTGATCACGTTTTTGGAATGAAATGTCTGACAATTACCTTTGGCATATTTGACTGGCTGAAAACTTCAAAGGGTTTTCCAGTAAAAACCATTATGAATTTTTGAATCTTGTCACTGCGCATGTACATGTACGGTATGCATTTACATTGTACAAAGTGTACATGTATAGGCCTTTTTCCAAATCTCGGCTCAGGCTCAGGCTCCGGCTCCATGTAAACCACATTGAGCCGGAGACGGAGATGGAGACGAAGTCGAGATTTGGAAAAGGGCCATAATATACAGCATGCAGTTTTACATGCATACAAACATAGAAAACAAAAAAGCCGAAAGCCATATGCTCTGTTATCAACAGACATACCTCTAGTTTTAGTACTTGTACTTGTCTAAAAGTACTTGATTAAACAATGCATTATCTTTGAAGCAAAGTTGGTCACCGATTCCAAGGAAGTTTGGATTGCATAATGGCAATGTGCCATTTTCATTTTGCAGAAGATTCGTACTTGATAGGAAGAGACAAGCTTTAAACATCTGAACCTAAGTTGTAGGCGGCACCTCAAATATTTCCCCAGCATGTTTTGTTGGTTTATAATCCCCGCTCAGCGTGCTTGTTGATTCAACGTCATTACATCAGCTGCTAGCTGCATAATTTGTCGGCACCCCGCTAGTCGGACATGATCCAAGTTAAAGATCGCAAATCGGGAACTGCAGAGATCTGGCACAAACCTCAGCACTGAACTCCTAACCAACTGCTTTGATTGAATCAGTGTTGAGAAAACACGACTCGTGGGGCGGTCTTAAAACTGGTCTTAGAGATCTCTGTTGTACGGTCCTGGACTCGGCTGAATGTGAAATTGAATGCAGATTTTGTGTCAGGAGCAATTTATAAGATCTCTGTTGGGTTTTTTGCTTTTGGCAACGGTGCAATGTCATTTCAGAAAACGTCACGGCTGTGTTATTCCACTCTGTCGGTTCGTGTCAAGGCACTCTTGCAGCTTCATGAGGCAGAAGCTAGTTTAGGTGTGACAGGAGTCAGTCCCATGCACTTAATAGACTCTTTGCACCAGTGACCATGACAGGGGACAGGTTTTCATAGATCCACAAAGTGCCTACTCATGCATGATACACGATGTGACTGTCCTCTGTCATGGACGCCCCTGCAAAAGGTCTATTCGGGTTATTGATTGGCACAC
The DNA here is from genome assembly GCA_037783545.1 of Henricia sp. BOLD:AAB3569. Lineage (NCBI taxonomy): Eukaryota > Metazoa > Echinodermata > Asteroidea > Spinulosida > Echinasteridae > Henricia > Henricia sp. BOLD:AAB3569. The sequence continues at coordinate 857,120 of JBBELK010000454.1, read as the reverse complement.
CTGTAAACATGGCTAGACCTGCCTGGCTTTGATTTAAAATTGATAAGGCCTGAGATTCCACAATCAAACGGAAGCCAAGTATGAATTTGTGTTATCGGGCTAATTAAAATCAAACATTGCCTGGCACTTGGTACAAGGTTGTTTAATTTGGTTAATTATTCGTAAAAACATTTCATATCTACTGCCAGAGAAGCATGTGACTTTATGGTTAGTCTATGATAGAATGTTTGTATAAGCCTATTGCTTTCAACTGCAGGAAAATTAAATTTGAAGAAACTGATTTAACTTTCAAACTTTAAGCCTGTAAAGTTTTAACTAAATGAGGCTAAAAGTTTGAATCAGGCAATCTGAATGTTATCATCACTTAATTATTTTGATTTATTTAAAGGGTCTCAAGACTGGTAACCAAAACCAAATTTTTTTGGGAAGAGACTGAGAGTTGAAAATTTGTTCTTGCGATTCAGTACAGTACGTGCCCTTTGCCCTTCGTCAAATCCTGCCAATAGGCCCACCTCCTTCAGCATTTTGTACCTGCTTATCCGCCCCTGGCAAGTTCTTTTGAGTTCAATAATCCGAGTGGAAAATTACACCGGCACCATTCAAGAAATGTTTGCAAACTATTGCCATTCTTCCACATGGTCTGTGCATTGGTTCCAAATCGCTGTACCATAAAATGTCACACGGCTATTGTGTAAAGAACCACCCCCCTCCCTTTGCACCCTTAGTAAAGGCAGTACCTCTAGAACGGCCATTGTCCGTTTGTTGTTTACAGTTGTACAACTTGTCAAGCAATTCATCCATAAAAATGTCTTTCCCCCTCTCCCCCATAAATCGGATAAGCACTCTTCCAGTTGAACGGCAAACTGCCAAGGAATTTTTCCACCAGTCTGCATTGTGCATTATTCTGTCCATTCACACTTTTTGGGGGTCATTCTCGTCCTGTCAATCATGAAGCAATAGTTCTTTGCCACTGTGGGCGGTATTTTTATAATTACCTGGTTTTCTTTGTCCAAAAGATGTAATCGCATTTGGCATGGAGGATGAATCTGTTTGGGAGGATGTTTTTCTAGTTTCTGAAGCATTGTACCTTTGATGTTTAGCTAGGTGAAGGAATTTTATATGATGGACATGCTGTGGTGTTTGGGTTGGATACAAAAGCATTTCTAAAGAAATGTTTGTGTGAACCCTTTTAAAAATCCTCCCAGTTTTTTTCAAGACTTTCCTTCCTTCCTTTTTACTGAACTGGACAAACAGTGAATCTCGATACTCGTTTAACTCGAATCTTGTTAACTTAAAGCTAGAATCCTTTCACATAAAAGCTTTAAGCATAACTCAAAACTCTGGTCAAGACTCAAAATTTGAGCCTCTTTTCTGTTTGGACTTCATAAGATTTCACTAATCCAATTTAGCATATGGATTGCCTGCCTACACTCCCCTTATAAACTCTGTACACCCTCTCATTTCATTTCAGCTTTCCATTTCATCCAGAATTGGATGTCCTCTCCAAAATCAGTAAATTAGATCAAGATTTCTTTTAAAAAAGAGACACAACGTGGATCTTTCTTGCCAAACCCACTATTCAGAATTGACAGAAAAGTACTCCCAAACATTGCCCCCAATCCCCCATTTGGGAGCTTGCCTCCAGCAGCTTACTGTCCGTACCAAAACAGAAAAATAACTTGCTTTCCCCCACAAAAGAAGGCTGTATTCCCCCTTCCCCTCTCTGCCCTCAATCCCAGCTTAATTTATCATGCGCCCAATCAGTTGGATATTAACACCTTGTGATCTATTCGCAGCACTGTCTAGTGATTTGTACTCCCACATGATTCGAGAATAAAATTTACCGTCTACAAATTTGAAGTTTTCTACCAAATTTCCCTTGATGCCGGTGCAATCTGGAGAGATTGAGGTTCGGCATCAGCAAAAATTTGTTTCATCGAGGTTCACGTGGAAAGAAAAGTGCTATCAGAGTAACTGAGCACACAGTCTGAATAATAACAAGCAAACTATAGGGATTTTGCAGAGCTATTCAAACCGAAAGGAACCGAAAGCCGGAGATATTTCCTGTGCCAATATTGACTCAAGACAGGGTTTCCGGAGAACAGCCGGGGTTTAGAACAGAGACGTTTCTGAATGGCCGACCACCTTCGGCTTCTCTCAAAAAGGGCAAGGGGAACGCACTTGGTATGAAATCCTGGGACAACAGTCTTCTTTGCACAGTGTTTGTTTTGGCCGTCTGTAAATAACAGAGTGGGTTTTTGCTGTTTTTCTTTCTTGTGAAGTAGGTTTTGCTTGCGCCGGAATCGGTGAATTCATCAAAGTTTGTACTAACATGAGTCCCTCTCAAACTGTAGTTGGTTTGTGCAATTGATTCCAGAAAAACAAACATTTGTGCTCACAATTACTTTTTTCTTCACTTTTTCCCTCGACAGGAAGAATGTTACTTTTGTGTCCATTTATTCTCTAGGAATTGGCCAATCAGCATTTGCATTGCGGTCATGTGATTGGCTGCCTGTTGCACAACGTTTCTGTGATTAATTTCTACAATTTTGCTTCGCTGTAAGTGTTTTCAGTTATAAAACCGAGCAGTCAAAAGTTTGTAATTGTTGTATGTTGACATCATTTTGTTCATTAGCAGTTATGTTCACAAACAGGATTCTCGGGCATTTGTGGCAGGCTCTGCTGAGTATTATGCTGTAAAAACAAATGAGAACATAATGGTTCTTTGTTGTAGTTTAACCTTTGAACCCTCATTTCCTGTAAGGTCAAGTTCAGCTGACCTTATAATGTGTACAGCAGGGCATCCTTTGTGAACAAGCCTCATACCCTCATTATTTGGGGACATCATTCTTCACCCCCATTCCTCCCAATATGTGGTTCATAGACTCCCTCTCCCACTGGTCCAAACCCCAGTGCCAATGTCACACCTTTGACCCCCAGGGATAACCTCAAAGTGTGAAAACTCACTCCACAGATGTTAGTGCTAATCATTTGACCAGCCTTCTGATGAGAGCCATGTGTAACAAAATCCTGATTTTTGGCTTTCCACCCCAACTCTTTTTTCTGCCCAACTCAACTGCTTCTCTTTGTGTTCCTCCCAGTAAGTTGTGTTTAATAATGTGTTGGGTTTTGCATGTCCCAGTAATTTTGCCTTTGAATAATGTGGTAGGGATGTACATGTAAAGCCGTCAGTTTGTCCACTAGGCATGTTTAACAAGAAATCTAGGGAAAATCTGTTAATTCTGTAGCAAACACACTTAAAAGATCCCTCTGGCCAGTGAACTCTTTTTGTTTAGAGTAAGGGGGTGTCCAGTGTCTCTGGCCATCGGCTGCCAGTGGCAATTCGAGGCAAAGTGCCTTGCACACACTCCATAGACGGAATTCGAACCCATAACCTGTGGATTTAACTATTAAAGTCTTTATTCAGTACATTATTCGCCCATGACTGTCTTTTACGTTTGTGATAAAAAGGTGAAAAGTCATTTGTCAACCCTGAAGCAATAAAGAAATACTGGTATTTAACCCAAGAAGAAGGGGAATTCTCCAAGTTGGACAATTTGATTTATTATTTCTGAACCCAGGGCAACCTCCTGGAACAGGATAATACATTGTGTTCTGACCGCCAATTACACAGTGAAGGGAACCAATTATTGCTTCCCACCCTCAGAAAGTTAGAAATGTAAATCTTCTACCAAAACATCCACCTAACCCCAAAATCCCACACTCCGGCAAATTCATTCTTTAACAGAGGGCTTTCCTGTTGCATGATTTATATTTCTTCACAACATTTTCTTGTTACATGCAATAAACTTTGTTCATTTGTTTTCTTTTAAAAAAATGCAAGTGGGGAAGTTTTAGTTTTCCCAGCGGGCAATGGAGGAAGTGAATGCATTCCAATATTTCCCCAACAATTCAACTTGCCTGAGGGTGCACAGCAGAGGGCAGAAGGGGTACCAGAATTTGTCACGAAACCATTTGGGTTGACAGATGGTTGTGAAAATCTTGCACAAAATGAACAGGGTAATCCTTTATTTATTTAAGAATGGATTTCCTGTAACACTTAAATGGGGGAGTTTCTCTTTTGTTGTACATTGTATTTCAATTTGTGGTGCATTCAGTCGTATTTGTTTGAGTTGATCCACAAATTATGTACAGTTGTAGTCAGAAGTTCACATACAACTGTGTTAAAACTGGTGCTTAAACTTGCGTTGTCACCATTTTTGTAACAGTCTTTACTAAATTCTTGATTTTGTGGAATTCCTCACGTGCTTGCAGTCCTTAAAACATAGCTTGCACTCCTTAAAACATAGCTTGTGTAACCCGGAAAAATGACACGCTATGGGGATCAGCCTAAAAAGAAATAATAAAACTCAATAAAACAACACGAGGGATCTAAGGACAAGACGCGAACTGTTTTTAGAGAAAGGTTTTAATGAAGAGACAAACAAAACTTACCGGAACAAGACTGATGATGAAAGTTAATAATTAAACTAAACTTAAACTTGAAACCAACTTAAAATAACTTTGAAAACAACTACAAAACCAGCTTATTTGAGAACAACTAAAAAAAACCAACTTGAAAACTACTAAAAACAAACCAACAGCTTAAAACCAACTTAAGAAAAGACCGAGAACAAATAACTAAAACCAACACAGTGTCCAGTAAATAAACCCAGAGGCAAAGGAAAACGAACCTGTCAAAAAGAATAAGAAAAGATTATAGTCACTGGCCAAAAAGGGGTCAACAAACTATTGGCACATAATCCAGGGGCATGGAACAATTCATGAATCTACTGGGCTGGAGTCATGGCAAGGTCAACCACCACATGGCTGAAACAATGACCCAGTGTGCGCCCATATCTCTATATACAGTGCATGTGTTACTGCCTCGTGGCAAGCATGCTGTTCAGTAGTGCCTATTAAACCTGTACTGAACAATTTCATACATGTACACTGTGCATGACCAAGGAAATTTAACGACAAAAACTTTAGAACATAAACTTGGAATAAAACAAAATATAGAAAGCTTGACATATGTTTAGGTTTCGAAACTTATTAAAATGCCTTAAAACCAAATGCCTTAAAACCAAACAAATTTACTTAAAAGCAAGCTAAATTAACTCTGTACATGAACAGGGCAATTACTTCCTTTCATACACAAATCCAAAAATCAATCAAGCAAGCATAAACAAAGACCGAAATATCAAGTTTAAAAGAGTGATTGGTCCTCCTTTCAAGTTTTCATTAAAACAAACTAACACATGTATTTAACTTAACAAAATGACTGGCACTATAGAAAGAGTTCGTGAAGAGATCAGACCAAAAACTTTATCAAAAACCAAGTAAAAAGTACACTGTTAAATTGAAATTAACTACATATTAAAATCAATGGAAATACAGTTAAAGAAACTCACCAGGATGAGATTACAGACAAGTATCAGGCAGAAGAGGTACCTAAGCGCACAGAATGCTGTGGAGAATTTAGGCTATAAACATCCACTCTCTTTGCTGCCGGTCTGCAAACTGCCCACATGCAGCAACATGTGACCTTGTGGTTAGCAACCTAAAACCCACATACCGATCTCATGATGTAAGGGGGACACACTCCTTATAAACAACAGGTATTGGAGACAAAGACAAAACTTAAAATGGGGCCACACTCCTATATAAAAATGCAACTAAAATAATGTGTACTTTTAGCCCTGCTACACTCACCCCGCCTCAAATCGTTGCTGTCCTCAGCAAAACACAATTTTTAAGGAACATATATTAGCCTAACCACCAAACAAAAATAAACAATACAAAATCAGTTCATCTTAATTTGTCAGCTGGCTCGCTGGGGGTTTAACACGTCACGACCGCGATCGAACGACATGTCTTGGTACTCCCATGGTGGAGGTAGCACGGGGGGCATCACATCTGCGCAATCGATCACAGGCTGCGTCATGGTATTGGCCTGTTCCTCCTTGCTGAGCCTGACTCTCTGTCGATGTCGCCTCATATAGGCCATGGTGTGATTGTGAATATTCGGCCAGAAAAACTGCTCTCTAACCATGCTCAAGACCTTGGTGTACCCTTGAGTTTCCATGCTGCTGTGAATACCTTGGAAGAATTCATCCCTCAGCGTGTGTGGGAGAACAGGTACATACTGCAATTTCTCGTTTCCTCTTCGGTATACGAGAAGACCATCCTGCACCTCAAGTTGGTTCCAGTAACGCAGGAGCTCTTGTACTGGCTTCGTCTCCTTCAGTATCAGCTTCCTGGTGACTGGGCCCTGCCTGCACATCTTAAGTTCACGTACCCGTCTGGTGACTGAATCGCGCTTTTGAGCCTCAAGAATCCGCTTGGCGTCTGGTTTCTCCAATCTAGCACTTTGTTGCTTGCCGCTGGTGGGGTCTCTAATATGGGGACTGCTCGCTGCTCGTCCGCTCAAAGTGTCATCGCTGACTGGACTCTCACCACCTTGGCCATGGAGCATCGAAACCAGTGCCTTATCATTTCTGCGGGCATACGGACGATGTCCGTTCTCTCTTTTCGCTCTCGCTGTTGTGCACATTGGGCAATGTCTGTTCTGTAATAGCAGGGCATGTTCCAGCTTCTGGATGTAGTGCTGTTGTCTTTGCTGCTCACCAACCACTCGTCTGGTAACTGCCTCGAGGGATGCCAACTGATGAGACTGGGTGATGATGATCTCTTGCATCTTGATTTGATGCTGTAGCAGTTCCAACCAGGCAGGCTGCTGTCCAGCACTGTTACTGCTGTAAACGGAGGCGTCATCACTTTCCATGGCTTTGGCCGATGGCATCTCTCTACTGAATTCAGCAGGTGGAGGGATCGGATCAAATCCACATAACTGAAGAGTGTTCATCTCTGGCGGACCCATCCTCGACCATCAAAGCTTATACCAGAACACTGTGTTGGTTTGACTTTTTAACTGACCACGACTTAAACAAACCTTTTAATTGAAACAAAGACCGTAAACAAAACCTACAATTAGGTAATCCTAAAACGAGACAAAAAATGAGACAACAAAACCTGACAATAAAAACAGTTGGCTACGTTAACAAAAAAACGAAAGTCCTACCCGGATTCTCCACCAAAAAGTAAAAAAATGTAACCCGGAAAAATGACACGCTATGGGGATCAGCCTAAAAAGAAATAATAAAACTCAATAAAACAACACGAGGGATCTAAGGACAAGACGCGAACTGTTTTTAGAGAAAGGTTTTAATGAAGAGACAAACAAAACTTACCGGAACAAGACTGATGATGAAAGTTAATAATTAAACTAAACTTAAACTTGAAACCAACTTAAAATAACTTTGAAAACAACTACAAAACCAGCTTATTTGAGAACAACTAAAAAAAACCAACTTGAAAACTACTAAAAACAAACCAACAGCTTAAAACCAACTTAAGAAAAGACCGAGAACAAATAACTAAAACCAACACAGTGTCCAGTAAATAAACCCAGAGGCAAAGGAAAACGAACCTGTCAAAAAGAATAAGAAAAGATTATAGTCACTGGCCAAAAAGGGGTCAACAAACTATTGGCACATAATCCAGGGGCATGGAACAATTCATGAATCTACTGGGCTGGAGTCATGGCAAGGTCAACCACCACATGGCTGAAACAATGACCCAGTGTGCGCCCATATCTCTATATACAGTGCATGTGTTACTGCCTCGTGGCAAGCATGCTGTTCAGTAGTGCCTATTAAACCTGTACTGAACAATTTCATACATGTACACTGTGCATGACCAAGGAAATTTAACGACAAAAACTTTAGAACATAAACTTGGAATAAAACAAAATATAGAAAGCTTGACATATGTTTAGGTTTCGAAACTTATTAAAATGCCTTAAAACCAAATGCCTTAAAACCAAACAAATTTACTTAAAAGCAAGCTAAATTAACTCTGTACATGAACAGGGCAATTACTTCCTTTCATACACAAATCCAAAAATCAATCAAGCAAGCATAAACAAAGACCGAAATATCAAGTTTAAAAGAGTGATTGGTCCTCCTTTCAAGTTTTCATTAAAACAAACTAACACATGTATTTAACTTAACAAAATGACTGGCACAGTTGTTTGCCCAGTTACGAATCATTGCCGGTTACGAATCATTTCAAGTTTAAGTGTAGCGCATGAAAACAAATTTTAAAACCAAACACTAAAAATACTATACATTTGAAGACCAACCATTAACCATTTTAATCATGTAATTTGTCCCGAGTTTTTTCGATTCTGTCAACGATACGGCCACATTTTTCAACTCAATCTAATTTTACGACCATCAAAAATCTGGCGCACAGGCGGGCTTGTCACAGGATAACCCACAAATCCGCAAAACGTTGCGGGCTACAGACGGGTTTTACACATACAAAGTAAGTATTATTATTCACAAAGTTTCAGTTAAAAAATGGGAAACTATGGAGCAGTGAATATTTATAATACTTGCAAGTTAAGATGCAGTGTCGTTTGTCTAGTTTCGAATCGTGGGAGTAGCTTAGATGAACGTTGTCTTGCGCTGCACCTGCGGGCTGACTTTACATAAAACAGCCGTTCTCCTTGGAGGGTTGTTTGGCATTTTTGCGCAGTAAATGCATTGGGCATCTACGGCTGTTTCATGTGTCACAATTCCACATAAGCAGCAGTGTTAATGCGGCACTGCACACTGACACCCGGCCTTGAAATAACCCACAGCACCTCGGCAAATTGCCATCGGTGCCCTGTGCTTTTGCTGTGTTGCCCTTATAAAGTTCTAACACAAATTTTCCATTTCCTCATTCAGGCGCCCTTTACTATAAAAGAAAATTGCTGTGCCCTTTTGAAAATGAATTTCGAGGCCTGTGACACTACACCCTCTGTGGAAAGATTCTACTTCAGCTTACTGCTAAACAGTGTAGTTAATTGTGATGGGAAACTCTAATTTTAATTAACATTTTTGTTTTTAGAGTAAAACTTGCAGGACTTTTATGAGTAAAATACCTTTCATTTTTTGTGAAAAAGACAAGGTTCATTCAAGTTTGATGGCTCAAATTTGCTCACAACTCCTGTTAATGCAAAGTTGTAAATGATAAAAAATCTTTCAATGATCAATAAAATCTTGAAGACAAAATTCTGCTCTGTATAATTTTTTAATTGGAACACAATAAAAAGAAGCCATTTATATTGACATCTAGTAAGTTTTTATACAGGATTCTTTTATTTTATTTACATGTATTTTCATGTTAAACTCTATTTGTAATGCCAAGCATGCAGTTGGTTACATAATTTCATAATTTAAAAATTACATGCTTTTTGTAAAATGTGTCAAGCTTCAATTAATTTTAATGGCTCAAATTTGCTTAACACACTCAATCCCTATTAACTCAAACTGTGAGCCATTTGCAACAGAAAGAACAGAAATCGTCAACACAGAACTCTGCTTAACTTCAGGGGCCAGTTTTATGCTAACAAGATCTTGACTTGCAAAGGTTAATTTTAGTTTAAATAGAAAGCAGCCTTTTTACAGTTTCAACTTTAGACAACCTTTTCTATAATAGTTACATGATTTGTTTTATTTGACCTATGTACATACATGTAGTGCACATTTTTGTAATTTCAAAACGAATACTGGATATATTCTTTGCATTTGTTTTTTCGTTTGATGATCTGAAATAATTTCAAAACCTTGTGATTGCAAATATACAAAGGGATCTACATGTCTGTAAACATGTATAGACCATATAAAATTTTCCCTTTAGAACACATGCATGGTTAGTACATTTTGTGCTTGCATAAAGCAATGTAAATAGCAAAAGTTGCAATGCGGCTATTCGATATGGTCTACATGTTTTATCTATTTATTGTTGAATTTAAGGGATCCCACTTTTTCATAACAAATATGCACAGTTATATTTTCCATGATGATCAGTCAATTATGAACATCTTACATAATATTTCAGATTATAATATTTCATCCAAAATATAATATTTATATATAAATATAAATAACATGAAAATCCACTATTGTATACAATTTGTTGTTGTTGATTGATGCTTGGTAATTTAACAACATATTTAGTGCATTATCTACGGGGTTATCTAAAGGTTTTGCTAATAAAAGTAACATTTTATGAATGAAAACAAGACAAACATATATACATTGTTTCGTGTTTGTTGTATAAAAATGGTGCTCTTTTTTATTAACAGATTGGATGGGAGGGCTTTGTCAAATGTTCGGCATTAAAACTTGCTAAGATCTCTTACATTTGCAATAACACTCTCTTAAATTCAGGTCACGATTTTTGTTTGTTTTTAGTTAAACAGTTCTTTAAAACCCTGCAAGTATTCTGTTTTGTACAAGGCTACATCACTCGGAACAAGACGAGGCTTAATTCTGGAACTGGACCTCGGGAAAAAAATGGTTTTCAAACAAATATCCAACAATGATGAATAAAAGGGAAAAGTGGTGCTTTCCAGCAGATAACATTTCCATTTTCACCTGCTTTTTATTTTTAAAAGTAGGTGAAAGTAAGTTTTCAGGTGTAGGTGGTGCCCTCTTTTCCCCCATTTTAAGCACTTCATAGTGCAGCTTTTGCTCACATCAGTAGTAGGCCTATCTATGAAGTTGGGCGAAAAAATCTCCATGTAGTCTGAGCAGAGAGGGCGCCCTATTCGGAACTAGCAAATCGGTTCGAAAGTAGCCAACTGACTTCCGATGTTCCGTTGGCAAATTCACCCAATTTACGAGCGGCTTTGCACCAAATGTCGGTATGCTTAAAATCAGCGAAAGTTGCTACACTTCGTAGGGTCAGAGTTTTTTTCAGAACAGTCTCCTCCAGATCGCAATCAACGACGATATGAAACCCGGTTCGGAACTGGCCAAACAACTCTATAGAAAGAGTTCGTGAAGAGATCAGACCAAAAACTTTATCAAAAACCAAGTAAAAAGTACACTGTTAAATTGAAATTAACTACATATTAAAATCAATGGAAATACAGTTAAAGAAACTCACCAGGATGAGATTACAGACAAGTATCAGGCAGAAGAGGTACCTAAGCGCACAGAATGCTGTGGAGAATTTAGGCTATAAACATCCACTCTCTTTGCTGCCGGTCTGCAAACTGCCCACATGCAGCAACATGTGACCTTGTGGTTAGCAACCTAAAACCCACATACCGATCTCATGATGTAAGGGGGACACACTCCTTATAAACAACAGGTATTGGAGACAAAGACAAAACTTAAAATGGGGCCACACTCCTATATAAAAATGCAACTAAAATAATGTGTACTTTTAGCCCTGCTACACTTGCACACCTTGCAATGGTTCGGGTAGTCCTGTTTACCATTTTTGGTGATGATGATGTGGTGTATATGTATGTAAACTTCTGACTTCAACTGTACATATTTTTCAACTTAGTTGCAGCTGTTGGCAAACTATTTTGCATGTTTTAGCATGGTTTTAGTAACTAAATAAACATGCCTTATATGTGTGTATTGACAGTGATTTTTTCATATGAGCAACCAGGGGCGGATCCAGGATTTTGAAAAGGGGGGGGGGGGGGGCGTGAAATTTTTAAGCATTAAATGCTGATGACAATGAAATAGCGAGCGCATAGCGCGAAGCCCTAACAGCTTCTAGATGGATTATAGATGCTCTGTGGTGCGATCTGGGGCAATATTTAATCACTTTTTTTTTAACCCCCCCTTCCCCCCCCCCCCTCCCCCCCCCCCCCCCCAACCTCCCCCCCCCCCCCCTCCCCCCTGGATCCGCCCCTGGCAACAATTTGGAGACTGATATTTTATCAAGCTGATTAAAGGAGTTGTTCAGATTTTTCAAAAAATTTGATTTCATTTTAACCCAACAATCATATAAAATACTGCAGTCCACAAAATACTATCCGTGGGAAGAACACAGGAAATTGACTTTGTCAAATTTGGATGTGGAAGCAAAAAAGTTATTGTAATCACTGCACTGCTTTATGGAATGGATAAATTAGTTTATAAAACATTGGTGTTTTTTTATAATATCCTTGAAAATATATGGATTGGAAGCACAAAATGTCAGAATGGTAATGAGAATGGTAACTGATATGTTATCAAAATCTCAACATCCATGCGAAATTTAGGATTTTTCCTTATTAGCCTATAAATGGCTTTTAAAAAAATAATTTACAGATAAAACTTCTTGAGAATTCCTGCAACAACAGCATTACCGGTACATATCAACAAAGGCTCTAAGCTGAGGCTTCAATAAAAACCCAATCACCATGCTACGCTGGCCCTGGCAGGATTCAAACCCACTTCACATAGACAGAAGGTGAGGTTATACTTTTTTAACAGTTTCATAGTGAGATCATGAACATGTAGTCCACAGGGAACAGGGAATATCTGTTAATTTTATTATGAAATTTGGGTGCATGATATGTTAATACCTGCTCGGAAACTCATTTGTAAAAATTAGCCATTTTGCTACAAAGCCAACTGATTTGAAAATATGGTTCTGTGAGTTTGTAAAAAGCAACTAGAGACAGGCAGCCAGTCTATGTCTGGTAGGAGAGCTATGACCTCATACTAGGCGTATTTAGCCCAGCAGTGTGCCTGATTGTGTTTAGACTGGTTGGCCTCCCCCTGGGCACACCAAATTAACCCCTCTTTAACCTTTGACCTTTCATTCGCCTCTCCATAATCACCAGCCTTGGTCATATGTGAGTGCCTGGAGTTAAAACTTGCAGTCTGCTGGGTTTCTCTTTTTATTGGGATACCCGCTGTGCTGATTTCAACGGCAAATTATCACTTCTGGTTTCGTTAGGGGATTGAGTTGAAGACAGACAGCTTACAGTAGTTGGGTCGTTCTGTCAAGTTGGGCACAAAATACCCCAGTGTTTATGTAGCATCGGTATAATAAGTGTATTAATTACAAGACATTTATTCAAACAGTTTTTTGTTGTAGTGGATATGGTATAGCATTTGTTCATGTTTTTATTGGTTAATCTCTCCCCATTTGAGATTCATGTTTTTTAGACATTTTACTGGGTTTGTAGTTTGGTAGGCCTACACCAAAATCCAAGTAGACTACTTTTTCTGTAGTAAGATATGATTTTCTTTCTGAAATGAATATTGACTGAAGTAGCTGGGCTAGAATGAGACTACATAGTTTTTGAGATATGGTATGTCACAAAACGTGGCCAAACTTCATGGATAAACCCAAATTAAAGGTACACACCTGCCTACTGTTTACATGATTTAGTGATGTAGCAGCATTGACAATACTTTTTTGATGGTCGTTGCGAAAAAATGTCATCAAAATATCCTGTAATTTACTAAAGAAGTGCAAAAATAACGAAAACGGTCAAAAGACGGGTTATACGCTTTACCAGCCGTTGCAACTACGTGAGAGCCTCACGACTTTGTCACAAACGATTTAATCTTCTCCTGCTCAGGATATCTCCAATTTTCTGCTCACGATTTCACTGGACAGCCCAGACGACCGAATAGGAGTTTTGAGGAGTTGGCATCATGTTTTTTCTTCACGAACGTACGTGCACCGAAGCAACACGCCTACTACCTGTGTACGTGTGTGTGCACTCAGGCTATTTGCCGTGTACTGCGCGGGGCAAATTTCTACACTCCACGGTATAGCCTGCCGTAGCACGCGCTCGCTCCCGTTCTCCGGACTCTCGAAACAAACAATTATGTTCGAATTTTCATACTTATGTTTAACTTTGTTTCATACCTGTATAAATAGTCTCTCTTTTGTGAATTACTTATAAATATTGGGGGGAAATTAGAGTTGAATTTGGTGCAGTTCTGCAGTAACAAACTTTTATACGGCTGGAAATACAACTAACTCACAAGACCACTTGACTTTTCGGAACCAGAATTTGGTTCCGAAAAGTCACGTGACCTTGGATTTTTCAAAAGTGCTTAAAAATGGCTAAATTTGACGGCGTCTTTTCAGGATATATCTAATTTATTCTCGAATGCGCTTCAAAATAATGTATGGGTCTATTTCGAGCCCAAAATAGCCCAACAAAGAAGGTGTGTTCCTTTAATCCCCAGGGTAAAATTAAAAATTTTGGCACGAATCAAGTGAGAAACAACACCGGATTGAATGTGATGTTGAAAAATAATTTATAACTCAACCCATATCTCCAAGAGAGCTCTGAGTTTATTGACTTTTAGTGTGAAAATCTCTTTGGGTTTATTCCCGGGGGAGGGGGGGGAGGGGGGGGGGGGGTGGGGGGGGGGGGGGGGGTGGGGGGAGGGGGGGGGGGGGGGGAGGGGGAGGGGGGGGGGGAGGGGGGGGGGGGAGGGGGGGGGGGGGGGGGTGGTGGAGGGGGGGGGGGTGGTGTTGTTGTCGGTCAGATTTTATGTCAGCACGCTGCAGACAAGCGGACACAAAGAAAATGCATTACCTTTAATTTTTGGTGCCACAGTGGGGCGTGGGGGGAGGGGAGGGGGTGTTACCCCCACTTCCAAACCCCCCTCTGGATCCGTGCCTGATTCCAGCATTGTGGGACTCCAGTCTGGACCATGACTAAAGACCACCTTTTGCCACTGACTCTGACTGAGCCTTTTGGACTTAGACTCGGCATTATCTGGCCAACTCGGACTTGGACGCAGAAAGTATGAACATGACTACGCTGGTTTGTTCTCCCAAAAGCTCCAAGCCCCCAACTTCATTACTTCATCACCTGTCAACTGACTTGCATGCTTCACTGAGCCCCTGATTAATTGATAATCTGGGGCCACTGTCTATAAACAATTATTCTAAACTCTACGCTGGTACATAAATAATCACGCTACAGTCCATCATATTTCGGAAGACCAATTTCTTAATGTTTCTTCAGGCTCACGCCGTGTACCACAGAAGCCACTTTGTGAAAAAAACTGACAGGAAAATGAATAAATGATAAACACAACTTCAGAGTCGCGGACAAGGAAGTGAACCTCGACGACAGAGGCCAGCTGTGATTGGACGAATTGAAGCCGCCGGCCGTTAGCCTTCAAAAATATGTTTATTAAAATTCCAATCAGTGTTGGTTGTTTGTGTACACTTTGTTCCATTTAGTTTGGAGGCTAAAGTACTTTTTTCGCGACTGCACTTTCTTGTTGCTTCTGAGTTTTTTGTGAACTACTTTTTAAAAGTTTTTTAATGATTCTAAATGATAATTTTTAGCCCCCAAAAAAGCTACTCCTCTGTTGAAAATATTATACCGGAAAAAAAAGGTTTAACTCTCCCCAGGTTTAGTGTTGTCATTTTTTTTCTGTCTTTCGAATACTTTCCCAAGGTACAAGTGTGATTTACTCTGTTCATACCCCTGTTCATACAAGTGTGAAATTGCAAAGGGTTGAATGCAGGGTTAACAAATGGGCCTGATCTCTGCCTTTTTTTTAAGTGGAGGGTGGAGAAGAGGGGGGCGAAGGTGTTGGGGTGGAGGAAGGGGTGTTGGGGGAGAGTAAATATTTGGGAGAGGGACCCTTTTTGAGACTGGAGTGAACAGAGTAGAAGCTATGTAGTTTATGGCTTTCCTACCCCAAGAAACAAAACATTGCCCGAAACGTTTTCTCCCAAAGTCTGTCTCCAACTCGAGTGAACAAAAAACAAGTGTGAGACATTAATTCTTATAGCCCCAAGAAACCAAACAATGCACCAATCTTTTTCTCTCTTAAACTGTCCCAACTCTGGGAAAAAGGGGCAAAGATCGAATCGCTTAGGCAGCTTCAATCTGAGTGCCTATATCTAATGGACCAAGTTCATGCCCTGCTGTAAAAGGACTTTTTGGAAGTCATTTTGACAGTTCAAAGTGCTTTTAAACCCATGAGTAAGTTCACGAAGCAACAGAAGTTTGCAAAACAACAATAGTTCAACCAGAGCCCCTCGAATGAGGGATAGTACCCATTGTTTGAGGAATGACTGTCCAAATGTAATCGCTATAGACCTTTTGAACCGGCAGCCATGTTTGGAGGCAGGTTTTCACAAAGCGCCTACTCATGCTTGACGCACAGTGACGAAGCAATTGCCCCCTAAGATGGCCACTGTGTAAAGTTTCTATACTGTAGCCATAGGATCATCAGTCATTAGTCAAACCAAACCGCCATAACCTCCTGTTGAAATCACTGCGCATTCTTGAAGTGACATACCTAAAGACCTCAAGCCAACCATTTGCTCTTGCCCCTAAGTCTAACCCTTGTTTTTTCATCCTTGTACATCCGTTGACATATCCGGCAATTTTAATAAAACTAATAACCACAGGCTGTTGTGATATTTATTTTATCAGGGCATCCAATCCACACACATTGTCTGTCCACGGACTCTCCCTAGGCCAAGGATGTGCATGGTCAACACGAGAAATATGCACAGCAAGGGCTACCAGACTCCACTTCAAAGAAGTACTTGGGTTTGCGTGACCTTTGACCCGTGAGTGGCTCCCTGGCACCTTACATCCAAACAAACAATATCTCAGGTTTGGTCACCCATCTATCATCTTTGCTCCACACATGCCCTGTGTGTGTGTAGCTTGGGAGGAATTAGCGGTATCCTCAAAAGAATTTAGACTCTATATATAGTTGCCTTGACAGCTAGAAAGGTCGTGTGAGGTCAGCGATGGGAGAGTCTTGATTTAACCATTTTCAAAATGAAATAGGATTTTGCAGTAATGCAAGCCCATCTCAAGTCCAAAAGCATTAAAAGACAAGTAACCTTATAGTCCAAAGCAGAATAGAATAAAGTGTTCTTTCAAAACTTGTTTGGCTGTACTTGTCTAGCAAAGATGCGTTTTAAAATTTTAAATTAGTGGAGTCCGTCCCGCAGTCCACTTGGTTTTTCGAACCTTGGATAAAATTAAAATTTGGACCAAATAAGATCACTTCCACCTCTGTATATATAAAAAAATGCCCCTAAACACTTTGTCCTAAATGGGACTTCCAAATCCATATTAATGGACAGTAGGAGAAATTTATCTAGGCAGTCCGAGTGTTTGATTACTACTGCATCAATACTGTCGGGCAACGCACGTTTGGAGTACAAGGCCTATTTTTTTAAGACAGGATATATGATGTGAAAACTGTTAAAAACAGGAACAAAGCATTGCATAATTAAGGAATAATATTGATAAACTGACTTGTAGAAAATTCAACCAGGTCGTTCAGACGAGGGGCTATCTCTGGAGCTAGCTCCGGAGCTAGCTAGCTCCACCCCAAACTTCCGTCGTTAGAACGCAAATAGCTCCACCTCTGGGGCTAGCTCCGGAGCTAGCTCTCCCCAAATGTAGCCCCACAAATTTGTGGGGCTAGCCCCACTTTCAGCACAGCGGGGGTTTCTTTTTATGACTTAGCTCCACCATTATTTACTGACTGAACACAACTGACCTCGCATTGTGGCATCTGGCCAATGTTAATATGCTATCAAATTTGACCACATTCTAGCTCCTCTGAAACTGTAGCTCCGGAGTTATCATCATCGTTTGAACGGTAGGGCATTTTGGACTAACTCACTTTAGCTCCAGCGAACCCCCACTGAGTCCTTTAATTGGATTGGAGCTAAAATAAGTAGCCCTCCGTCTGAACATACCCACAGATGCAACAATACTGCATGGTTTTTGTTGTTGAATGAATGGTATAAAATGTTTGTTACCATTGCTATCAACACTTTTAGTCGGGTCAACCCATGAAGTAAAATTTGGGGTCACTGCAAATGAAGTATTGGGGCTTTAAACTGTCCAGGAGGTGGTATAAAAATAAGACCACATGCTGGAAATAAAATGCTAACAGGTTTGGTCTAAAAGCTTGGACTCTATGCATTCATACTCATAGTGGTCATTGGATGTGTGTACACCCCCATTTTTACCCTGGAGCCCATCCGCTCTTGTTTCCAAGTAAATCTTGGGCGGTCGGTGGGTCGTTGTGGTGGCATTATTACCCTTTTGACTGTTCAGTCGTTGACCTTGTTTGGTTTAGATGACCATACAAGAAAAATAAAATACATAAGGTATAGCAATATTGCGGACAGCCATTTTGAAATGCCTGTTCACAAAAACAGAATTTGTCCAGTATTTAAATTTAATTTTGTAAGTTCAAATTTGCTCTAGAGAAATTTTAGTCCAAACTTAGTCCAAAACCATTATTGTAAAAAAAAAAGTAAAATGAAATTGGTTTATAGTGCATGGTGATTTAAAAGAAAATTTGGCATTTAAACAAAAACAAATTTCAGCCAATTAAGTTTTGTCAAAAACTTCGGCCAAAATATATCACCCTCATTACACCACCATTTAGTCGGAAACCTGGGTCATTTTTCTGACGACTTGCTGTCAACTGTCGTAGTTAACAGCCTTTTCACGCCTTCGTGAATTTTTATGGCTGCACCCTTACCCATCATTACCAATAATGATTCCAACTGGTACTGCTATATTCCACCCTCATTATCTCCCGATTGACAGGCATGAAACACCAACTCTGCTTTTAGTTCGAGTAACTTGGATAGGGTCCAAGACATATTAGTTCACCCTCCGAAAACGTCAGATTTCACCCTCAAATCGGCCACAACAATTCTAGACATGCCTATACAGAGATGAGAGTATAGTGCCAGGGTTTACTAATATGATCTGGACAAAACGTGATATTTCTTGTTCATCTCTGAGGGCTCCCATGTGGTTTTTGAAATGTGATGCAACTAAATTATTATGCCAATTATCTTGATTGCCTTTGTCACGTAAAGAGGCAAGTATTTAAACAAATATTCGATAAACCAAATATTTTGAAGCAATAACATTTTACGGTTGAATGTATTCAGTTAGAGAAATGTGTTTATTGGTGTTTGTGTGTTACTAGTATACCATAAACGTACAAGGTATTTAAACTTGAAAAACAAAATGTAAACAGTCGTAAATAATCTGCCAAAAAAGAAATAAACTGAATGTGAACCGTTTTAAGTGATTTATCATCGTGTTGCTTGAACTAGTGACCGGAAAAGAAAATAACAATTATTGCGATGTTTTTTTATCGGCGAAGGGACTCCTTTCTTCAAATAAGACTGAAATGAAAGTTGAAAGTTCTATAATGTTGATTCCATATCAGAGTTAAATAAAAGCTAAAAGCGTCTTCGGTGTGATCAAACTTTGGTCATGTCTGACATTCAAAATTAACATTTCAGATATAATTTTGGAGAGTTGACCGATTAATAATTAAATAATTATATTAAAGTTTCTGATTTAACTAACTTTAAACTTCGGGGAAGCCGCCCAAAGATCCTTCCTCTGCCTCCTTTTTTTGGTGCATATTTTTCTCAACATCCATTGAAACACGAACCTTGGACAGTTAACACAGCATTAGCTACAACCCCAGATCCATCTGTTTATGATATTGTGAAACGATGGCAAAAAGTAATCTTGTTCAAATTTGTAAAAATGATTTGTTGGTTTTATTTGCTGAAATTCAGTGACTGCATGCAATTGATGAAGTGGGTCACAGATGACCGTCCTTAACACGGCAAACAGCGACAAAACCAACTTTATGAGATGGTACACGAACTCTAGCCTGGGCTTGGGTTTCACTCCACAGCTGTTCAGCAACGCAATGAAAGCTTGGGTAATGACACAAAGGCACAGGCTATGTAAATGACAAAGCTATCCAACATTGGTCCTCTCGGAACAAGTTTGGAACATGGAAAACGTGTTGGCTCCGGCGACTTGTTGGCACCTTTCATAAGTTGGCCATTGATTTGTAGTAGTGGTTGATACTTGAGTTTTGGTTTTAATAATTTATGGATAAAAATTAATATGTCGAATGCATTTGTGTTTGTCATGACAGCTTCACTTTACCGTTTGTGGGGAAATTGTGACTCCGTATACCATGATTGGTTGTATGCTTCTACGCGGCGTGTTGTGTCGTACAACTACAATATGGTTTTGAAAATACAAAACAAGTTAAAAATTTCTTGTAAAATCAGAAGAATGAACCTCGACGTTTCCTGATTTATGTTTTACGCCAATAAACTTTAGTCATACTAGTCACATCTTTCGTTTATAACTCAACACTTTGAGTGGGACAGTTGAAGAAGGGGCAGGGCGTGGGGCACACGAGGAGGTGTGAAAATTGACAGCTGGAAGGGGGGCGGGGGGGGGGGGGGGAGAGCACATTGTCCCAGATTTGGGTTTGAGGAGATTCCTAATCATGTCAAGAATGATGAGCGATGAATGCAGCCTAATTAGGCACGGGAGATAACAGGGTCTATCCCGCTACACGACCTTGTGCATTGTCAACTCGTTGTATTGGCCTTTCACGACCGCTCATTTGCCTGAAAAGTTCTCTTGACACTATAGAAAAAATACCCGGGCTTGGGGCAAACAGGCAGCGCCAGTGCGTGGGCCAAAACGGTTTTGTTATCGGGTCTACTGATGATTAGAAATTGAACGAGCGGCGAGTCAACACAGCCCAAGAAGTTAGGTAAACAGTGTCTGTATATTGGCGCGGCTTGGATGTGTATGGTGACGAAAGCTTCACGAGGGGTGGTGGCGTTTAGTGTGAGAGTCAGCCACGCCGCGTCAGCAGCACAAACTCTGGTGCCACCTCGCCAATCGGTCGTCCTTTTCCCGTCGGCTTCAAAAGGAAAGACACGTGAGAGTCGCGTGAATGATTATCTTGTCACTGCAGATGATGTACACCAAACGTGCCTGGGACTCGGTACGCATTCAGTCAACGGAGCTAAACCGTGAAGGTATTGCGTGGCTGTGTGGTCGTACTTTGCTGCTGGATCGTCTATTCCCGAACCACCAAGGGGCTTTTAAGTTTAGTAAATTCCAGATCTTGCAGACGTTAGTGGAGGTTTCAAATCATCAGCATAATTGATTAACTTCCTTGGATAACTCGCTGTCGGCCGTTTGTAAACAGCTTGTTTAACCAGGTTATTGGTAAGAACAGTTAAACTTTTCATTTGGTACCGTGTGAATATGCTCGCGTTTACCTTTTTACGGCGTATACGTACGTAATCCCTGTGATGTGCACTGATATGATCGGCCGTGTAATTTTATGAACTACCGGCAACCATAAAATAAACACTAAATTTCGTGCGCCTATAAAATCGGTTGACGGTTTGATAGAGTGATGGATTTATTACCCCAACACACTTCGGAAGCTGCCATGGTCAAACCATGGAGGAAGAAAACCAAGCCCCTGGTGATTACTCTGAATGGCCTACTGGACCCCGTGTTGTCCGTATATGGTCAGTTTGAAGGCATGACCAGTACGGTTGAGAAAAACTCGGACCCTTTCTCTCTTCCAAAATTATTGTCCAAACTGATGAAAAATGTCTTTATTTTGATGGTGGAAGAGTAATCGGCTGTTTATTTATTTATCAAATTTGACGAATTATCGACTGCAGAGCTGCCAACCCTTCCTGATTTTGGAACATATTTCTTGGGAAAAAATTGCTGATTTTGTAACTCCAGACAAAATAAAAACCCTCCTAGGTTGTCAGTCAACAACCTCAGAGATTTTGAGATGCATCTAAAGTCGGGAGCTCAACCTATTTTCCGGATGTCTTCTCCAAAATCGGGAAGGGTTGAAAGCTCTGCGAATGGCAATTTCTTTCTTGGATGGCAGTAAAGACCACGAGAACATTCCAAATCTGTATGATGTATTTATTCCCATTTCTTCCTGAAGTTTTCGAGCCAGTCGTGTCTATATGGTAGCCTAGAAATGAAGGATAAAAATGGTCCGCAAATGCTGCAAGTGCAACATCGTTAACGATTAATAAAGCGACGTGTGCCCAACGGTTGAACACAAACCCAAACATATCACACTCCGTCGCAGTTCATAATTGAACATGTCAATCAAACGACGCATGGCTGCTCTATCGGAGAGTTTATCTGCGATCAGATAATCGTAATATTGATTATTAATTTACCGATGGCCCGAAATAATTGCCTGCGTTGCTTGTGCAGGTCTTGTCGGTTCGAGACAGTTTCCTGGACTAGAACTGTCTGCAGCTAGTTTTTGAGATGTTCTTTTGACATTTTCGTTTCTTATCTGTCTGCACATCGATTTCAGACCATCTGGCCGTTCATTCGTGGTCCGTTAATAAGACGGAGCCGAAACCGTTTTCGATCATGCAGACAGTTTGCACTTGCAGGAAAGCTTTTGGGGTAGGCTCAATAGGTTAAGGCAATATGGCTTCGGTTGATTGCGGAATTGCTGACGCCACGTTATAGCTGACACGTTACAAAAAATAGAAACACCTTTATAGTGTAGATCGCCGTGTTTTCGCGACCCAACCAGAGCCTGACATTTTGCCAAACTTAATATGTTTCGACATGGATGTACAACCAATGACGACTCGGTTGGAGTTGTATCGCGCGTCACCTGCACCTATACAAATTAGGGCCAAATGCCTGGGCCGAGATGTCGCGCGAGCATGCACCTAATTATAATAAATTTTCGGCTTTTTTGGTTGTTGGTGGTCGAAGCGAATCATTGGTCGCCAATCAGTGATGACGTCGGAAAGAAATCTTCCGGGTTTTGATTGCAAAACGTGATCCATCTTAGCGACTCCAAACGCAAGACCGAGAGTATAGGCCTGGGGTGACAGCAACGGAAAATAGAAAGCACGCGTTGTGAGAAAAAGACACATGACGTTTTGGTAGTTGTGACAGATTGTTGGCATAATCAGAGCAAATTGTCGGTAGAGAGTTTTGGTTACGTCCAAATTAATAGCTACGGTCGGAAATACTGAACTAAAGTTCCACAGACTCTGAAATGCTGTCACTAGCACAGTACCCAGCACGATATGGGGCAAAGGCACCCCGCCCCCCTAACGCCCCTATACCTCAACGCACTATTCCCCTTTGTTAACGCACCAACCCCCGCCCTCCCCCTAAAAACTGAAAGGAATTCCTTGGAAATTCCTTGGATGTTTGAGACACTATGGGGGAACAATGGTAGGGGAGATACCCTCTGCCACATATCGTAGGTCACTATGCTTCAGACTATATGTAATATATTTTGGCGGGAAAAGTTATTGAAGAAAATATTATGTCCGGTCAGATATACAGCATTCAACAAGTACAGGGAAACTTTGTCCATGCATGATTTTGACGCCTGGGGCTTATGGTTGAATCGCGTTTCGGCTAGATTTCTTTGATTAATACCTCACACTTTGCTTGCATCATGTTTTCAAGGAACCAGATGGTTTGTTTTGAGTGCATGGTCATGGTATAGGAAAACGCGCTTTGTGACGCCATTATACCTTGGGTCTTAATAATAGTGGAGGGTCTAGAAGATTGTCAGCGTGAGGGCGGGAAGGGCGCTAGCAATATCTTTGCTCAAATCCGAACGTCTCTTCCGATACATGTTCAACAGGCCTGGAAGACATTTTGGGGTCCTTGGAGCTATGCAGGCACCGTGCTCTATCCACCACACGCAGCATGCATGGTGCCATTTGTAATTTCGCGCACCAGTTGCTGTACCGGATACACCGCCATATGTTATCCAGATAACTTTAACCAGAGGGTGTATAGTATGCAAATTACAGCTGGACTAAACGGTGCCAAATAAATTTTCACCTTTTCAGTTGAATTCTGCGATGTCAATAATCGAGAAAATATATAATTCGTATGACCATGCACCAAAAAGATGTGCAATATGGCGTTAATTTTGGCCATTCCACATAAATTACGTTCATTTTACATCTTTTAAGTCAAGTCCAAATTATTTGGCTCCGTCAGTCTTGAAATTACACCCGGGTCTCTTTGACCAAGCCGTCTACCTATATAGCGTCTACGATTGACTCGTGTGTCTAATAAATCTTGATACCGCCACTTTGTCCTAAAGGTACGTATGGATATTGACCAAGTTTTCGTATTTCTGACGTAATCACTGAACCAACCAATGATCGGCTTTGGGCATCAGCAATCAACGCCACTCATTGGTTAAATTATTTGCAACGTCACAAACATGATTCTGGTAATGGTCGGCCATTACGGCCAACTTTAGTGTGGAAGTTGGAAAGGTTTCGGCTGTTTTCAAGGTTGTAATTACTTCCAAACCTTTTTGCCCGAGGCTGAAAACGCACCGTTGTGAAACAGCACGAATTCCAGTCACCGTACGTGGTCATCTGATCGTCTGAGAACCTAAAATGCTAATGATCCCTTTTGGGTGACCAGGCGCGGATCCAGAGGGGGGGTTTTGGGGGTCAAACCCCCCCCCCCCCCCCCCCCCCCCCTGCTCCGACACCAAAAAATATAATGTAATGCATTTTTTGCGTGTCCGCCTGTCCGAAACAAGCAGACATAAAAATCTGATGGGCAAAACCCCTCCCTGGTGGCAAAACCCCCTCCTGGAAAAATTCCTGGATCCGCCCCTGGTGACCATTTCTGAAGGTCATTCCGACAGTTTTTCAAGTTGCGATCCAGCCTCTTGCCTTATATGTGGCCGGCTGCAAGGTGATTTGTTGTCGGGAGAATCTAGCGCGGTTACAGGGATCGTTGGGTTTTATGGAAACTTTATTATGGTAGTTACCACGTGGGAACAGTAAATCGGAGGTGTTGCTTTTACGCTCGCGTGAAAACGGACCTAAATCATTTTGGAGCATTTGGCTGCGGTCGTAAGCTGCGTTGTTTGCCGTAGGTTTTGAGGATGGCATCGCTGTAAGCTTGTCTTTTTTTACCCGGTCTTTTAAAGTGCTCTCACGTTCGTCAAATAGGGTCAAGACTAACTGGCGATCAGAGTTCAATTCGCGCATCGTCGGTATTTTACAAATTAACTTGGCTTGGGTTTGTTTTATCAGCTTTACCGTCGTCGAACTCAGAGGCTCGTGTGCCTAGTGCTTGGTGGTTCCTTTTGTACACACACGGCCAGGCTAAGGCGACATTTTAGATGGACAGCCGGCCGACTTTGCCCCCATTCACACACGTTGCCTCGTAGCAAATGAAATTTCGATCGCTTTTCATTTACCATTGACAGCTTATAACATTGCGAGCACGTTATGCAGTACGCACGGTGTGCCGTATCGTGTACCGCGTAGCCTACCGTCAGCTCATTCACTACACTGTGTTGCTGTGGTATGGTGTGTGTCTACTTAGCTCGTTTAGTCTGCGTGCTTTAGGGGGTGAACGCTCACATTTTTCCCTTTCTTCGCCAGCCAGTGATTAACATGATGGCCGCCACCTAATGCTCTCTCGTCTCACGTGTTGTGTGTGACAGATTTTGGTGTGTTGGTGTTGTTCTTCAGACGGAGTAACAAGACCGGAGCGTGAGCGGGAACAAGGAGCCACCATGGCCGGGCGATCGCCTTGGAACACGGCGTTGGTGTGGTTGGTGTTTCTTGTTGTGGTTGTTTTCGCTGGCGTCTTGGGCGATGTGCAAGGTACGTAAAAGATTGCCTTTGTTTGTCCGTAATACATGAAGTGTACAAATTTAAAAACGGTGCGGGTAGTTTGGCGTTAGTGGTCGTATCCCACTGTAGTACTTAGTAAATAATTGACTAAAGTAGGGTGATTGCACTGTGATATTGGCTTATGTGAACATATTACTACTGCTTGGATAATTTCTGGTATAAAAATACCGTACTCGTTCGCCAATAATTCTTCCTATTAAATATTGGTACATGATGAAGCCCCAGAAAGGTGAGGAAACATTATTTTAGCAGAGAGAAAATTTCAAGGGAAAGAATTCCGTTTACTGATTTAATAACCACCAAAACGTGTAAATATTTTTAAAGGGAAGTAATTTTAGGAGTGAAAAACATTCAACAATTTCCCTGAAAATACTTAAACTTGTTTGTGCCCTGTTCCATAGACTTAACACACGGCATCTCAGTTTCGGGCTTGTATATCTACCGATCTTGGGTAGAAATTTACCTCTAATTCATTGGCACAAAGTATGTGAAGTAAGGGCTAAATTATGAGTTACCATGGGTCTATAGTTGTCGCTATAAACCCTTTGGTTGTACTAATAAAAAAAGAAGATCTCTGTGCTTTCTTTTGTGATAGAATTTGTAAATTAAAAGACGTATGACGTAATACAATGGCTCAGCATTCAAGACGAGGCTGTCAGTGTCAATTTGACTTTTGTCAATAGTAACCTACATTTTGTGTACTTTAGCACAGACAGTGGTGGATTATCTTAATCAAAATTTGATTAAACTGCAGCAAACCCTGGCCTAAAATGCCAAAAAGTATTAAACACGCGTGACTGCATGATCTACATGTACCCCTCCCACCAACACCCACACCCCGCCTAAATTACTGCTGGCTTATTTGGTTCAAGCAAGTGAACAAGACCTCATTAACCACCTCAAAAGCTCTAAAAAATGTCCCCAACAAAAGAGGTGATGGGGTACTTTTGTGCTGGCAAAATGGCCCCTAATACCCCCACACAGCATGGTGCTAGGTACACCCAGTGGTGCGTTGGTGGCTTGGTCCGGTCAATTCCAGTCATCGAGAACCACACAAGCCCACTGGCCTCCGCGATGTTTAAATTACGTTGTTTACCCAGGCCTGCCATGGTGGACTTTGTTTTCTGCCCAAACACATAAAGGCCAAAGCAGTTGATATTATTATGATAATAATTACGGATTTTAACCCACACTCAAGAAAATGTACACAAGACGTAAAATTTACTGTGTGAGTGACTTTGATGTATGGTCAGTGTAGATTAAATTTATTTACTCGTACAAGCTCGCTGTCTACAAAACAAGAAGTTCATGTATGTTGGGTGTACTGGAAGTTCACAGATTCTATACCCGGTACCTTGTGGAGACCCGGGTATAATAGGGAACAAAAGGATGAAAAGGTCTCCACAAGGATTTCATGAAATATATACCGGTATATGGATTTTACTAAAAAAGGAGAAATTTCCAAGGTATACTTATCTGTCACAAGTTGAAGTATTTTATATAAGGGACATTCAGTCGAAATGTCAGCTCAGGAAAGTAATTCTGGTTTAAATAAGAGTGTTTTGAAAAAATTGCTTTCGAGCCTCTAACCTGTTTGTACATGAGAACAAAGGGATGTCTCCACAAGAATACAAATAGTATGGGTGTGCTTTGAAAAACAATTTTCAAATGCTGAGGTCACACTTTTAATTGTTTAAAAACAGATTCTTTTCACAAGAATGTAATGTTTGTGAATGAAATAAAGAAAGTCTTATCTGAGCACACCAAGAGTTTTTTAGCGTGTGTCTCGGGGGAAAGGCATGTAGCAGGCCTACCACATAGTAGATACCACATCGTGTAAACTTGTACAAATAAATCCATTCGAAAGAGAAATTCCTTGTTTTTCTTTTACTTATCCAAGCATGTGTTGAACTTGAAGGCCTACAGCCATACACAGTGCAGTATTATCCATTAGGTGCTCTTTCAACAAAAGATTTACACTGTGGTCAGCAGTGTAGGTCCTTTGTGACTAAACAGTGACCATTATTTACAAACTGACCACAGTGGCAGCTATTAGCAGGAATGTCCATTTACCACAAAACACTGTTTTATGGGCTAATTACAAGTTGCCTAACCTTAAAAAAGCGGACATGAACTTCAATTTCTTTGTCATTTCTAATTTGAACTAAGAGAAATTGCTTTAAAATTAAGTAAACAATTTGGTGTAGGTAGTTAAACTGACTCAAACAAACTCCAGTGAAAGATTTTTCAAAATGACATACCGTAGGCAGATTTTAAATTGTACATCTTGCTTGAAAAGTAATACAAATACCTAACTTTTTACAACTCCTAATATGTTTACAAAAGTTAAACAGATAGGCTACACTAGTCTCAGAGTTGTAAATTTTCTGGTGTGACACGTGTGCAGAGTTGGAGTTGAAAAAATAACTGAATGGAGATTTCTCAAGATATAAAGTCAAAGTTTATGTTAGCTGTTTAGATGAAAATGAAAAAGCCATTCCTTGACATAAATCGTGGGCTGTTTACAAGTAAACATACATCACAGGTCACAATAATACCGTGACACTTGGTCATGAATTACTGCAGATTGTAATTTATGGATTTCAACACCTAATGCATACATGTACGGTAAGAAAGACCAAATCTTTGAAAACTTTAGAAAACGTTTTGTTTATTCAATCTTGTGTGTGGAGTTCTTTTTGTGAAGTGGGATAATTGTGAAAAGGAGCCTACTTATTACAGAGACGAAAATGAGAAAGTCCAATCAGGACACGGCTTTTATAGTGGTATTCTGTTCCTGCAGAAACCTCATCCGATCTCGCCTGCATGCCCAGGTGGTGAGGCATAATTAAGTCTGATGAGCAGTTCTTACAAATGAATATCCCTGGCATGTCACTCACACATCCTTCAACACTAAACAATACGCCCCACTCTCTGGTACCCATTCCTTTGTTTCTTTATGGCCAAAAACTGGCACAGAAACCTTTTATGCCCTGTGGGTCATTTTTCATAGCAGTTTGAGGTGTTTGGGCCTCAGGGATAAATGGGGTCCCAGGAAAACCTATCCCCTCCCCTCTGTTAGGGTAAGACCATCTGCTGGTAATATAACACCCACAAGAAATATAATCTACCTTCCAAAAACGAATTCTGATTTTGGAGGGGAGGGCCTGTAGTATCAGCACACCAACCGTCTGTTGTGTGTGTATGGCCGCTTGTTGGTAAGTGGCTAAACAAGGGGAGGGAAAAAATCAATGGTAGGCGTGTGAGACTTGTATTTGTAATGTGGACAGTGAGAAGCGTTTTTATTAGTTGAGTCTATTGAGCCGGGTGGCCGATTGTCGGAACAAAAACTTGGCAAAACTTATGCATGGTACGGTTTGAGGTTCATAAAGATTGGATGGAGTGTGTCTTCATTGATGAAGTAATCCTGGGAGGATATTAGGTTTTTATTTTTAATGATTGTAATTTTTAAATGGTGAGATTTAAAAAGATCTTGCAATGATCTAAACATCTGTTGTAGGTGTTTTTCTGTTAGGCCTACAACTGCAAAACATGAAGTTGCATTGGATAAACTGCTATAGTACGTAAAACTGATCTAATTTTGGTTTCAACTGAAATGGTGTATGGTACAATAAAACCACACGCCATTTCAGGAAATTAGTGGAATTTGCGTGACCGTAGATAATCCATTTTCAGTCTAAAGTCTTGTCCGATTTGGACGATGGGTACTTTCCCATTTTTAATCCAGTGCGGACAGCCTAGGAAGTTTCCTCTCAGTAACTTTTCCTGAGTCTAGCGGTTACTTTTTCTGGCCAACTGCTGCCCAGGAAAATTGACCAGCGCTCTGGAATCGTACATCTTGGCCTTGAAGGTCATTTTACCATCGTCTCGGTAAAACCTTCTGAAAAACAAGTCCAATGCGGACACGGCTTAACTGGGTCATGTCTGAATGCTCTGTTTTGTAGTTTGAAAAAGTTTCTCACTGTGGGTGCAAAAGTTAGGCCCTTTTCGGATGGTGCGGTCTGAACATCTATCTATGTCCCGTAGCTTAGAGTCTGTTGGGGCGACATGCTGATGGCTCTTGAAACACAAGACAGTGTCTCTGTCCATCATTGTCGTTGCAATGGGTAATAATGTTTCACTCAGTGGCACCCGTCTCCTCTCTGAGAGAGGCAATTCATGGCAAAGTGCCTTGCCCAAGGGCACATGCACCACGGACATGGGCAGACCCGGACTCGAACCCACGACCTGCAGAACTAACCAAGGTATTGAGTTTGAATCACTAGACCGCTTGGCTGAACATAGCTAGTGGCAGGGCTTGCCCTTAACTTTTTCTGAGAGTAGCCCACTGGGCTAGTAAATTGTGTTTTTTACTAGCCCGCAGAAATGTTTACTAGCCCATGAAATGTTTGAAAAATAAAAAAAACAAAGCATTAAAATATTGACTAGCACTGTCTACTGAGAAAGTTGATTTTTGTTCATCCCCCCATGGCTAGAAATCACTGTCGCTGGTAGTGGAGTCGGGATGTTCTTCCTCCTCTTCTTCAGTCCTTCATTTTTAAAAAAGTCAGGAGAGCCCTAAATTGCTCTTCTGAGATAATCAAGCTATATAATAGCTCTCCTAAGAAAAAAAAAAGTTCCTTAAAATCTTTGAAAACACACTGTATATATGGACTTTTAGGGAAAAATCAAATGTTTAGCCTGTTTGGGGCCGAGTCAGTCTGGGGCCGAGTTTGTACACAAGGCAATGGGGGCCGAGTTGGTCTGGGGCCGAGTTTGTACACAAGGCAATTGGGGCCGAGTCAGTCTGGGTACGAGTTTGTACACAAGGCAATTGGGGCCGAGTCAGTCTGGGGCCGAGTTTGTACACAAGGCAAAGGGGGCCGAGTTGGTCTGGGGCCGAGTTTTGGGCCGAGCCAGTCTGGGGCCGCAGTCGGATACCAGATGCATGTATGTCTATGCACGTATATTGCACACAAGCTGTGTTGGACACAATGCAGACTAGACCCAAGCTAGCTGTGGCCGTGTGTTGCACGTGGAAAAATGCAATGCGCAATCGATGTTTGCATGCCGCAAAAGGTAAAGCTTTGAAGAGTTCGTTTTATTTTCAATAATCACATCTGGAAAACAAGGAACGTGCACATGTTTTAAGTAGCCCGCAGGGCAAGTTGAAAAGTGGATTTTACTTGCCCACAGCTGTTTTTACTAGACAATGTACGCCGGGCTAGCGTTAAGGTCGAGCCCTGTAGTGGTAATCTGAATGAGGAAAAATGTCAAAGTTTTTGTGAATGGCTTGGCGTCCTTGTACGAAGGCCTCCCATGACTTTATTGTTTTGAACTCTGACTGCGTTTTTTGTGCCACTATCTCCTCACCAAACATTGTTGTTCCACGAACAATACGAAATCCACTTTGTGATTCATTTACAAAGCCTGGTATGTAATTTTCGACAACCGATGTTAACATGCCATGAGATACCCATATCGGATTTTGTACCAACCTAATTGGTAGCTAATCAAGATATACCTCGGTATCAGCAACATGGCAAATAAACGCTGTCAAGCATTGCGATAACGGGCACGTCCAATTGCCGTTAATGAGGCCTTTTGCCAACTTGAAAAGGACCCCCGTTCGCAAATTGCTTTAGATTGCGTGTTTCAAGTGGCAATAATTAACTCCAACAAGCAAACGCAGAAGTCAGATATTTAAATTTCAAAACCAAGGGGTCGAAACCTGGAAGTTGGTGCAAGGGGTCGAATGGCATTGTCCTATAGGTGGGAGTGGAATAAAGTCGACCGATAAATACAAATTTTTTTTTACCCTATCTTTGTACCCGTATCCCCCACCCCCTTTCTTGCTAACCTCAACTATTTTTCTCATTTTGTAAAAACATATTTCAGGCATGCAACTTTTCAGCTGATCAGCTCTTTTCCTCTTTTTTGTTTCCTCATCTGTCCCATTAAAAAAAGAGAGAATGCGATTTGGCTTGCGTCGGGGAGAATAAATATATTAATTAGGGTTTGTTTTGCCCTAACCGACGACGTAACTGTACAAAGTTGGAGATTTATTGCATTTTCCTCATTTTTGTATTGTAATGACACATTTGCATGTTTGGTATTTGCTAAGCTTAAAAAGTGAAATAAATTGTTTCCTGCTTAAAGAATTAGTTCAAATTTGACAACATGCATGTTGTGTGATTGTAGGTTTTGCTTGCATTTGGGGCGATGTCCTTATTAAAATACACCAGTTGTTTCTGTGAGTCCATTTTGGTCCACCTAAACCACAATGAACAGTTGTGTACACAGCCCTGAACCACTTTACCCAGTCTGGCCTAGTGAAAGTGGATTTGAACTGTTTATGTTCTCCAGGAATATTCCACCATGAATTCCACTCTCTTCCCCCAACCTCCCAAAGAGGATTACACAGGTCCGTTGTTGGAGACCTACTTTATGCAAAGGGTGTGTCTGGGGGTTGTGATTTCAGTGGGCGAGGGTGCACAGGGGGTCAGCGCTAACAAAACTACAGCCCAATTTAGGGGATGTAAGTTTTTGCTGAGTTCCAAGTGTGTGTTGTCAGTGTAAACAGTCTTGTTGCCCAGAGGACAGATTATTGTGGCCAGGTTGATGGGGACGGAAGTGAATTACAAAATATGAACAGCATTTGTGATGCGATCAAGCAAAATAAGTCTGAAGTTGGAACTAACGAGTGTTGAGTTTTTAAAATGTAATTTTTAACAAAATCCAAGATTCATTTGGTGAAAACCTCATATAAGTAACATTTTCATTACAAAGTTGGTGAGGCAGCCGGGGTTGTATACTCCCCAGGGAGCTGAGATGGTATATTGAGTGATCTAATGAAGCCCTATGATCAGGGTGATGATAATGTAGGCGCCTTGATCGGGATTTCCCTGGATATAAAAGTGAGTGGTATAAATCCATATCATTAAAATCTGGTGTAATTAAATTTACAATACTTCTATATTAATATATATCTATATCACATTTTCGGACCATTTCTTAATAGATTGCCGAAGTGAATACGTCACCTTTTGTTGGTTGCCTAGGCAATAGGATCTAAACTAAAAATCACTCAACCGCGTCCCAGTGCTTTTCCAATGGTACTTTTCCCGACGGCCATGATAGTTTAGATCCAATTGCCATGGCAACTACGTCACACTTCGGCTGTCTATTTTTGTTTCACAATTTCACTGAAGGAAAATTACTGGTACCATTTGAAATAGTGCTTTTCTTGTGTATACATGTATTTTTTTAATTGTAAAAAGTCATGTTTAATGTGACTTTGAAAAAAACAAATTCAAACTGATTCTAACCTGGGTCAAGAGAGGTCTCATGTGAAAAGCCTTAGATTTGTAGGCTTGTGTGCCCGTTTGTTAATGCGAAGGGTAATGCGACCATCCACACATTCATTCCAACGTGGCAGAAGGCACAGTGTTCATCTCAAGAGTTTGAGTGCCTCCTTAAGACTCGGACTAGCCACACATTAAGGTGGTCGGACAGAGCCTAGGGTGGTAAACATGAGGTCTGCATAACATTGGAAGGAAAATGGGTTACGTGATGCATTTTGGACTTGACTTTTAATCTTGAGTCTCGGATGAGAAGAAGTGAAGGAAAAGCTTGGAGACTTTTAATGGGGTCAGGGTGCACTTCTAAGGCCCAGATAAGTTTTAGAAGTACGATGTAGAATTGACAGATTGGAGAAGTCAATCTCTCCAAATCTGAAAGAGTGAAATTAGGGACTAGACGTTTTAGAGTGAAAATCTTTTTAAGTTTTAGATTCAAAAAGTTTGAAAAAAGACCCCTTCAAGACAACTCGAGTGAAATTTTAATCCGTTGGAGTGAGGGAATTTCACTCCAAATCGTCTTGTCCCTAATTTCAGTGTGAGGGAGTGAATCTTCACTCAATGGAGTGAAGATTCACTCTTAAGAATTTAGTGAGAGTTTAAAACTTATCTTGAATAAGATTGGTTAGTTTGAGTCGAGAGAAATACATGGGTAACCTGACGTGTTGGGAATAAAATAGAAACTGGCTGTTGGTTATTAACCATAGGTAACTCCCCACTAAGGGTGTATTCATATTACTAAGCCACTCTCAGAAAAAGTGGAATGGACGACATTTGGAGTGAAATGACGCACTGAGAATCACAGAATCACAAAAACACTTTCCGCCGAAGTTGATTCGGTGGTTTTCAGTGCGTCATTCTCCATTCCTACCGTAATCTAAAAGTCCAGTGCAAAATGAACTGCATGTTTAGCTTTAAAGAAACAATTTATTTTGACGTAGTTTCATGTCACGGAATTAGACTTTACGCAGAAGCTATCGGCAGAAATCTTCCTGCTGTCCTGTAATGTGTCAAGCAGTGCTCTACGCAAATCGTGCAACAGTTCCAGACCTCTCTCAATGATTCATGGTTTATATCCCTCGTAAAATGTTTAGTGCACTCACCGAACGGCCGTAAATGTCAGCGCTGTGTACACCAGTTGCAACATCGGACGGCGAAATGTAGGTATATTGCTGATAAAACGTGCACTTGAAGCGATAGTCTAAATCGAAGTCTGGTCGTGAGAGCCGTAAAATTTACAACCTAAAATGAACCATATCAATGTCCTGATTATTTTGAAAGTCATTGTGGTTTAGTGTAGAACATTGCTGTACATACCGGTAATAAATGTTGGAACCACAACAAACCGTTTGATATTGCATGTACATGTACATGTAGTTCCATTTTAGGAATTAAGTGCATGGCTCCGAGTTAGATTCTGTTGCATAAAGTGGCTAGAAGAATTGGTCTTTCCCCCCACCCCCCCCCCCCCCCCCCCAACCCCCCCCCCCCCTCCCCCCCCTCCCTCCCTCCCTTTGTCCCCTCGTCCACTCCTACTTTGTGCCCCCTCACCCCACTTTCTTACTCTATGGATTTTCAGTCCATCAAAAGTTTGCAGAATTTTTGAAACAACCAAACATGGAATGAGAGAAAAATCATACAGTCCTTATCGGGATTTGAACCTGAGATCTCTGACATTCTATGAATATGCTCTACCAGCTGAGCTATGAGGCACAGTGGTATACTCTCTCAGCTGGAAGACCATCTGCCCGGGATGTCAGTGGTCTCTGGTTCAAATCCTGATGAGGACCATATGATTTGTCTCTCATCCCATGTTTGGTTGATTTATTTCAGTGGTGATTAGGCGCCATACCAAATATTGAGCAAGATTTTAAAGTAATTTTTTCTTGTCAAAATTTCAATGTAATAATAATAAATAATGGTGGATTCTTGTATAACACATATCTTCTCTTCATGAGGGTACCGGTAATCAGGGCGCTGTTGCCATTATTACCGCTGCCATCAGGAAATCACAAGAACCATTTCGCTTCAACTACATACTGCCTGGCCAAGGCGCCCGACCCCATCAGCAGTTAGATTGTAGCATTCCCCCTAACGGCTCCCGAAATATCGCTTGGGTTGACGAGGCGATTAAGTGTCTTGCCCACGGACACAAACACTTTGGCACAAGTGGGGCTCGAACCCATAACCCATTGATCACGAGTATGGCTGTGTACCCACTAGACCACATGTGCTCGCAATGTAACACACTTTTCCAGTTGAAAACAAGCAAGATTTCAGACTTTGACCCAAGTTGAACTTATCCCTGCTGCAGACCAAAGTCAAAAATGTTCAATTTGCACAATTTGTGTACTTAGACAGCTTTAGAAATTTTTCTTGGTCCAATACAAGAAATAGATTTTAGTCTGGAGTCATTCAAACCCTGAGGAAGCATAAATTAGAGGTCTTGATGGAGGAGAATCTGACCAGTACATGACAGTTGATGGATCACTTCATTTTGCAATTAGTGTCTGAATCAGGATGTTTTAAGGAATCGGTTGCCGTGGCGATGCAAGACAAGATTTTGGTATTGATCAAGGCCTTCTATGCCTCCGAGAATTGTTGCCATGTCTCGATGATGGATGGGTTTCTTGAAAGCATCCCATTTTTTTCTTTCCTCTTTTCATCTGATCTTGTTCCTTTGATCAAGCGTACTGCTTATGATTTAGCACCCACTGGGCACTAGAGTTGTTGACCAACACTAAAAACCGTGGTCATTCGTTTTTGCCTTGTCTGTAATTACACTGTGTCACTACGATAAAAGCCTAATGCTTGCACTCGGTGTGCTAATTGCAGGAAACGCTTGCGCATGCATGCAACAATGCATTGCTGAAAGGGTTGTGTTCACAGTGAATTCTAAATTTGACTCAGACTACTAGTACTGAAGTGACATGGGTCTTTCCACGGTAAAGGGGGTATTTTGGCAACACAGACCATATTTTCCAGAAAATACCCAAGTCTGGTCTCAAAATAAAAGAAATAAGTTTAAGTTGTTCTGAATTAGAGATAACTTGGGCCCCAAAAGGGTTACAAATAGTGTGACAACATGCCTTTTTAAAAACCCTGTATACAAATTTCCAATATGCTCGTAACTGGGACGGCCTAAAATGTAACAAGTGTCTGTCCCAGTTACGGGCATATATTTGAAATTTGTACACGGGGTTTTTAGAAAGGCATGTTGTCACACTATTTGTAACCTTTTTTGGGCCCAAGTTATCTCTTCAGAACAACTGAAACTTATTTCTTTTATTTTGACACCAGACAAAGGTATTTTATTGAAAATATGGTCTGTGTTGCCAAAATGCCCCTTTACCGTGGAAAGGCTCACATACACAAGTCTTTATCCTAGAATCAAAGCCATTATAGAATCTACCTTTAAACAACAGGGGGCACTGACCGCAGTCTTACAAGAGACATATTGGATTTTCATTTGGCTCGTGAAGAATGTGTAAAAAAAGTCTCAAATGAACAATCCAGATGCACATTGAGTATTATCTGGGCCACAGCGGAGCATTGCGGAACCAATTAGACCATGTAACAGGTCGCTTCTATGCAGTGATGCGCCCACAGGCAAATGTGGAAGCCATTATTTAACGAGAAAATTGTCTAAAGACAGGCAGGTTTTACATATTCCTCATGGGCTCAGTCAACCGTGTTACATTTTGCAAGGATTACAGTAGTATTCTTCAGTCGAATATTAATTAGTTGCAGATTGTGTTTGGAAAATTGGCAGTGATTATTTTATGAAACTGCTGGACATTTTTAATGGGTTTATAAAACTTTAATTTGCAGCCCTTAGGCTGAATTGCATGAAGACAAAATGTCAAGATACATTCATGTAGGTGGGTGGGGCCATTGGCAGCTGATGGCCAGACACATTGGATAATCCCCTTAAGGCTTTTCCAATGCGGACACGGCTTTACTCTTCACAAAAGAGTGCTCTGGAATATTTTAAGTGCATTACACAACACACTGGACCAGTGGCTTTACATCCCTTCCGAAGGATGGATCAATTGCTGCCGAATGCCTTGGTCATGGGCACAGGTTCCATGACTAGGCATTGAACCCACAACACCACGTTTTCACCTGGTGATAACGAAAGTATGTTGCTCAACTCACAGATAAAACCAAATTTTTGTGGCTGTTGGAAAGCACATGCTCACATACCTGTAAACCAAGTGTAATCTCACTAATTATTGTGCATAATCTCAAAGGGATTCCTTTTTTGATGGGGAGATGACAACACACATTTTTTAATATTACCATAAAACTAAAAGTAAAAAACTTGCAAAAACTGTACACCTCTATACAGCCATGAAGTTTCGTAAAATTGATAGGAACATGTAGGCCCACAACTAGTTATCTTGCCTGTTTTTATGAAATAAAAATCCTATTTCATGTGACATTTAAAACACGAAAATAGTAACAGTGACACATCTATCATGTAACTGTTGATTATGTGAAATCTGGGGCCTCTTTCCATGACAGCCGGCCATGCAATTCAAATTGTGGCATGCAATCCAGCTATGCGATTTTCATTCTGACCCCAACTTGCTCGCCAATTGCGCCGACATTGTTTACCCAGTTTGTCAGCGCAGTTAATAAATGACCAATCAAATATATTCTAGTGTGTAATCACAAAATGACACCGGAGGCTTGCAGGGTCTTGTGGATATATTCAAAGGTCGTGGGAGAGAAAAAAAATTGTCATTGCTTGGGAATCTTAGGTACGTTCTTGGCATTTAAGTGTTATATTCATAGAAATTCTCATTTTCATACTGGAGTGATTTTTTTAGACTTGATATTTAATTTGATAAGAGGCTAGGACCGCCATTGTTAATTTTTTTTTCTCACTATTCAGCAAAATTTGGATTGTGTACTAAACAAATATTGTTGACCTAAATTTTGTTAGTTAGTTCGGTGGACTTGGCAGCCATTATACATGTATTTATGATGTCATAATGATGCCACAATGAGCATCGTAATGACTCCATTGTTCATTTTTGTCAGCTACATGTATCCATGTTAAATGTTGTCGTAACGTCAATTAACAATGACAACAATTATATTTGAGAGAAATGTAAATCGCATTCTATGAGCTCTGAACAGGAAAACAATATATTTACCCAAATTACAATTGCATTTTCTGTCATGATGTCACTTGAAAACGAATAAATTTAGGAAACAAAGACGATTTCTAAATTCGTTTAAAATTTATAATTTGTTAAGGTTAAATGGACCATGCAGAGCACAGACAGTATGCCTTTCAAGGTTGATAAAACTGCTTGGAAGGGGAAAGGGTTAACATTTTTGTGGAAACCATGAACACTGATTTGTCGGGAAAAATGAAATAATATGTGCTGTAGTGGTCTGATTTTGTAATATCTAGAACTCGTCTCTTTTTGTAACTAAGAGATTCACAAGGAGCTTGTTTGAACTTTGTCATCACAAGTGGATAAAATCCTTCCCAAATGTTCCAAGTCGCTGAAAGGGGCTTTCTGTCTGTCCCAGGTGGGCACACACTGTACACCCTACACGAGCCCCATGCTATAGGAGCAGGTTTCTAGGGAACTGCACCCCGTTTACACTCGATTCGCCTTTGCCGAATCGAACTCCGCAGTTGGAGTTGAAGCCGAGTAGGCACTAAGTGTAAACGCAAAAGGTGAATTGAAAAAGGCGGATATGACCCGGGTCTGATTCGCCCGTTTCAAGTCACCTTTGGGGTAGGGTTGAACCCCGCAATTGCGGGGTTGAACCCTGCAATCGTCAAGGTCGCTTGTAGTGTAAACGCTACCCGAATACAGATTCGGCAATTTGAGTGTCCTTAGGGCGGTGCCCGCAGTGTAGTAGAATTTTGACCAATCTGGCACTATAGTAGAGGACCTGGCTTAGACATGTATGCACATAATTTAGGAGAGGATAACTCAACTGTTATAGGCTAATATGACCCCAAGGAACAACTTGGGATGTGTGCCAAAATCTCTATCCGGGGCGAAAAGCCCGAAAATGACCACGCCCTTTTTAAGATGGTCACGCCCCTTTCTTCATCAGTAGTGCTGCTTCCGACATAGTCGTATCTACTGAATTCAACTGATATTAGCTAATATGACCCCGAGGAACAACTTGGGATGTGTCCCAAAATCGCTACCGGGGAGAAGTACCCAAAACTGACCACGCCCTTTTAAATGACCACGACCTTTATCAGAAGTGCTACCTCTGACATATCTATACATGTATCTACTGAACTTGACTGATATAAGCTAATTTGAACCCGAGGAACAACTTGGGATTTGTGCCAAATTCACTATCGATAGAAAAGTACCCGGAAATGACCACACCCTTTTAAACGACCACGCCCCATATTATCAGAAGTGCTGCTTTCGACATAGCCAAACTACTGAACTCAACTGATAAAGGCTAATTTGAGCCCGAGGAATAACTTGAGATATGTGTCAAAATCGCCACCTAGAGAGTAGTTCCCACAAATTACCACGCCCTTTTAAAAATGACCACGCCCCTTATTTAAAGTGCTACTTCCGACATCGGTGTATTTACTCTAGAGCAAACTGATTTGATCCCAGGGAACAACTTCGGATTTGTGCCAAAATCCCTATCCGGGATAGGCCTAAGTACCCAAAAATTACCACATCCTTTTAAATGACCACACCACCTCTTATCAGATGTACTTTTAATTTTGCTTTATCAACTGAAATCAACAGATATAAGATAATATGACCACGAGGAACAACATGGGATGTATGCCAAAATCCTGGGGGAAAAGTACCCAGAAATGAACACGCCCTTTTTTTCGTCAGAAGCGCATTACTTCCGACATAGTTGTATTTACTGAACGCAACTGATGTAAGCTAATTTGACCCCGAGGAACAATTTGGGGTGTGTGCCATATTCGCTGTTAGGGAAGAAGTACCCCAAAACGACAACATTCCTCTT
Organism: Henricia sp. BOLD:AAB3569; assembly: GCA_037783545.1. NCBI lineage: Eukaryota > Metazoa > Echinodermata > Asteroidea > Spinulosida > Echinasteridae > Henricia > Henricia sp. BOLD:AAB3569. Next base: position 817,386 of record JBBELK010000454.1, on the reverse strand, counting down.
TTCATCTGCAGTGCTACTTCCGACATAGCTGTATCTTCAAAACTGTTACAGCTGGGTATCTGGGTTGCTCAAAATGTTCAAAATGGCCATGATGTTTAGTGGGTCATATAGAAGAGTTTCGAATATATATTTTGATAATTAGAGAAACATTGCCAAAAATGTTATCCATTACCATAGATACTACCCCTTACTACCTACATATATAAATTGCCAAATATTTATTAACGTAAGCGTTCCATGCTTAAATTGTACGAATGTCTATTTCTTATTCTATAGTGCACTCACACAGGAGTAAATCGTGTTATGACTTCCGTCTTAATGACATTTTTTTAGGGGTGGGTAGGCAATGCACCCTATCAGCAATATGGATTAACACGAATAGCTAGATTTTTTAATAATGTGCACCAAGCTATAGTGAGTAAATTGTTTCTTTTGAATAATTTTCACCTTTTATCTACATATAGCCTACTTTGAACAAGGTAAAGCACAAGGAGCAGTGAGAGCGACCTGACCCTAAAAAGAAACAGTTATGCACCAATCAATTGTTTCCCCACCCCTCCCCCGGGCTACCCCACCTAAGAGGTGGGGATTGTCACTTTTTGCGTGACAAAATCCCCACCCTCGGGTGCAAAACATGCGCAAAAATGCACAAAATGCACAGAAAATGGGCCAAATGCCCCACCCTGGGGCATGAAAAATGTGACCAAACCCCCACCTGGGGGAGGGGGGGGGGGGGGGAGGGGTGGGGGAAACATTTGATAGGTGCATTATACCATCATCAGATTGCTACACAAAGTCAAGAGTAAATTTTGCTCTGCCATCAAATACCGCTATATTTCTCTCCAAAGCAAAGCCAATCTCTTTGCCCTCTAATACACGGTACAGATCTAATTTCTATCAAAATATAAATTTAAAACTCTTCTATGACCCCCTAACCATTATGACCATTCCGAACATTTTGAGCAACCCAGAAAATACAACTATGTCAGAAGTACATTTCTGATAAGAAGTGGGTGTGTTCATTTTCCGGTACTTCTCCCCGGATAGCGAATTTGGCACACATCCCACATTGTTTCTCAGAGTTAAATTAGCTTACATCAGTTAAGTTCAGTAGTATATCTATGATGGATATAGTATTTCTGATAAGGGGCGTGGTCATTTTCGGGTGCTTCACCTGGACAGCGAATTTGGCACAAATCCCAAGTTGTTCCTTGGGGTCAAATTATATTGTATCAGTCGAGTTCAGTAGATACAGCGATGTCGAAAGTAGCACTTTAAATGTGGGGCGTTGTCATTTTAAAAAGGGCGTGGTCATTTTCGGGAACTTCTCCCTAGGTGGCGATATTGACACACATCCCAAGTTATTCCTCGGGGTCAAATTAGCTTATCAGTTGAGTTCAGTAGTTTAGCTATGTCGGAAATAGCACTTCTGATAAGGTGGGGCGTGGTCATTTAAAAGGGTGTGGTCATTTATGTGTACTTTTCCATCGATAGTAAATTTGGCACAAATCCCAAGTTGTTCATCGGGGTCAAATTAGCTTATATCAGTCAAGTTCAGTATATACATGTACAGATATGTCGGAAGTAGCACTTCTGATGAAGGTCGTGGTCATTTAAAAGGGCGTGGTCAGTTTTGGGTACTTCTCCCCAGGTAGAGATTTTGGGACACATCCCAAGTTGTTCCTCGGGGTCATATTAGCTTATATCGGTTGAATTCAGTAGATACAACTATGTCGAAAGCAGCACTTCTGATGAAGAAAGGGGCGTGACCATCTTAAAAAGGGCGTGGTCATTTTCGGGTATTTCGCCCCGGATAGCGAATTTGGCACACATCCCACGTTGTTCCTTGGGGTCAAATTAGCCTAGATCAGTTGAGAAATTCTCTCCTAAATGAAGTGCATACAAAACTGTCACAGGTCCTAGACTACTAGTGCAGCAACACCCAACAGCTCACGCATGCGCTGCAGTTACATTTAGTGGTGACTTTTGCAGTTTCTGAAGGCGAGTTCAAGCGATTTGGGGTGTAGTGTAAACGCAGCAAATGTTCAGTTTTGTGGTCGCAATAAAAATGCTGGGTCTGTATCCACCTTTGCCGATTCGAGTGTAAACACGGTGCTACACGAGCCTCACACTATAGGAGCAGGTTTCTAGGGAACTGGATGGACTAATCTATCACAAGGTGTGCCTCTAAACGAACCTACGGACACCTGGTCGGAAGTGTTTGAAGTTTGGACGACCTCATATGTGACCTCGCCTATTGAATGCTTATTTAAAGCAGCGGCCTTTGTGTAGACAACTCACAATGGCTTGAAAGAAAATTATAGTGAGTTCATTTGTCAACAGGAACAAAGCTATTAACACCGTATGACGTACATTAATTTTTGATTTGCAAAAAAGTAATTTATTTTTTGTCACACTTGTGGACTTAATATTTTAACGTTAAATCTTTTAACGTTAAATCTTTTGAATGGTATATTACTAAATACACTTGTAAACACTGATTAAATCCTTAGAGTAAGGAAACATGCATGAAACATATACCAGTAGGACTGGATGAGATATTTTAATAGATAATTTGGGTTGATAGTGTATTGGTACAGAAATGCATGTTCAACATAAATTTCCCTCGGTCGAAATTTATTTACATCGTACTCGGTCAGGATGATTTAACAGTGTCAAATCATTTAGCATTTATTGGCAGTCATACATATTTCACAGCGCGGGTCCAAGTACGTTTTCTATTTTCCCCAGTTACGACGCACTTACTCCGCTAATCACCAATACAATGCGCTGATTTACCGTGCCTCGTCATGAATTAAATGTAGTAAATTACCCGTTCCTCAATAAATTTCATCTTGAAAGCGACCATGTATCATTTATTTGTCGTTTTCCCCGCCAGTGTAAACAACTGTGAATCATGCAGAGAGCTTGATTAAAATTAAACACTTCGGAGGAGTGGGGGTGGGGGGGGGGTGAGTCTCGCATAGTTTGCCTGAGGTACATGAAGTGTTGTTCCTAATTACAGCCACGCCCCTTTCCACCTGTCTATTGTGAGTGTTAAATGTGCAGCAGCACATTAATTAGTGTCTGGAATCACTTGCCTGTCAGAGAGCTTATCCATCATAAAATTGAACCGTGCTCGGAGCGCCAGGGAATGTTCCGGCGGGAGAATGTGCCTTTTTGTTACCGTTATTATAATCCTTAGTCGATTGTAAATCTCCCTCAGAATTGCTGTGCCGGGATTCTATGCTAAATTACTCACCACCCCAAACCAATTTTAGCCCGAGAGTATCCAAATTGTTGGTCTTATATTTTTTTTCCCGTCCGTCCGTTGGGAACGGATTTGTTGCTTTCCCAAACCTACCAGTGAGATATTCCCCGCATGGGGGGTTTAAATTCTCGAAACGGACGGAAATAAATGAAGCGGATGCCTGAGGGTGTATGGCAATCTCCCACAGGGAATACAGGTGTCACTTAATAATATCAAAAATTAATCTGTTATGTTGGCTGACCACGGACGGACGGCTCATGGATGGGGAACTGTCTTAGTTTGACGTGACAACGCGACTAATAAATAGCGATGACTCACTTCTTATCCCTAAATGCAGTCGTCAAAAGCCACACTCTGACCTAGATTTGAACATTTCATTGCGCTGTACATGTGAGCATTTCAAATGAGTCCATGCACTGAATAATTATGTGCTGATCAATTTTTATAATGTACATGTACATATGTACACCGACCTTGCAATGTTTTAAAAATATTCTGTGTACACTTGTCAAAGACTTCAGCTTGAAAAACTCTGCCAGTAATAAACGTGCAAAGTTTATTCTAATATTATAGTTAAAATGAAGCAAATAATTTAATGTCATAAATCTTTGTATAATATCCCATGGTATCTAAGACTACTAAAGTGTGATGTCAGTTGTCATGGTAATTGGGTCTAGGAAAACAGTTCACTGGTTTTAGTGTAGACCCAAAAACCATGGCAACACACAAAGGGTGACGTTTTCACTTTAGTAGTCTATTGACTCGGGTTGCTTACTAATCTTGTGTAAATCCATGGAAAGAAATGCATTTGTCAGTAATCAAGTTCGTTTCAACTCTTCAATATTTTACAAGTGCGTGGGATATTCCTCCCTTTTCCTTTGCCCCTACGTGCCCCCAAAAAAGCCTTACTTGGCATGTATCACGTATTGCATCTTAAGACGCAGGCAATTTGTTGCATTACGACGAGGTAGCAGGCCATGCATAATTCCCCAACAAGTCTCCTGCCCTTCTTCATATCCGTAGTCGGTCCACTTCTCGTCCCATTACAGATATTACACCCCTCTCCTCTCTCCCCCCCCTCCCCCCTCCCCCAACGTGGCCCTCTCCTAGTAGTCCCTGGCTCCCCTAAGGGTCTCTCTGCTTCTTACGCTCGCTCTCAGATCAATAAGAGATAGGAGGAGCGCTCAGGGGGCCTGTCAGCTTCAAGTGAGGTTGAGGGAGGTTGGAAAAAAGAGAGAAAGGCACGAAATTGCCCTGGTTTGATCAAAACTATCCAATTGTCGCGTCAGGCTGCAGGTATTGTGGTCTTCGTTACCCAAGGAATTGTTCAGAACGTTACATCAGCTTCTTCACGATCGAAGATTTGGTTAAAGGGAAGACAGACAGATGTCCAGATATGAGTGAATCTGCAAATCATGAGCAAAGACATTTATAAGTCCTTCCAAATTTTAGATTACGAGATGCATTTTAAGTTTGCAGGTATTGCCACTAAGTTGAGATTTCTGATGCCCGAGTGGCAATCAATGGTTATACATGTACATGTAATAGCAGTTGGCTCAACAATAACTTGTCTACAGCCCAACCGTTCTGATGCGATACTTCTTGAACCATCCCTTAATTATCACTCCCTTATGTTTCCCTAAAGCCGTGTCCGCATTGGAGGTTTTACCAAGACGATGGTAAAATGAAAAATGGCTAAATTTGACTGCTGTCCACATTTGGACAGTAAAATTTTACCGAGACCGTGGGAGAGCATGCGCAGTGTCCCTCCGCAGTTTGACCTTCACGGCTTGGACGTACGCTTTCAGAGCGCCTTTACCAACTCTCTATGTCCGCATTGGACTTTTAGTCTCGGGAAAAGTTACCTGGGAGGAAAACGTTGGCCAAGAAAAGTAACCGCTGGACTCGGGAAAAGTTCCTGAGAGGAAAATGTCGTGGCTTAGTCCACATTGGACTTAATATGGGAAAAGTACCCATCGTCTCGGTAAGTTTTCCCCAAAAAAGTCCAATGCGGACAGGCCTTTAGCGCCTCATATTCCTCAGTGTTGCATTGGTCTGTAACTTGGTAATTAACTAATTACATGTATCATAATATTTGGTGTGCCACCTTATCACCTTGAAACGAAACAAACGCTGGTTGGAAGAACATGTTCCTTACCTGAATGGAATGCCATAGTCAAGCAGTCAAACTCGAACTTGAGACCTTGATAAAATCTGGGCGGATCTGTGTTGTGTATGCTCTTTGGCAAGGCACTTTGTCTTAAGTTGCCTCTCTCCACTCACAAGTAAATGAGCTACCTGGCCGCCTGTCGGGGTAGTGAAGGTGTGTGTGATTAACCCATGGTTGCCGAATCAGCTCTATACTCGTGTCCCCCCAACCCCCTCCCCTCCCCTCCCCTCCCCTCCCCCGGGGTGCTGAGTTTGGTCCATTTAGGAGCGCTATTTGAGTTAAACTTTAATATGAATTGTTCATCAGTTTTTGTAAAATGACACAATTTTTGTCTACCCCCAGGTCCACCCCAACTGAGCGAACGCATCATGGGTTTCCAGAAGGCTCGCATCGGCCGTACCATCAAGCTACTTTGCCCTGTCATTGGCAACCCTCCTCCCCTCACCATGTGGAAGAAAGATGGTGAATCTATCAACACGCTGTGGGAACGTTTCAAAGTGTTATCTCCTGGACTAAAAATCAAGAAAGTAGAATTGGCAGATGCTGGTCACTACGTGTGTCGGGCAACCAACGGGTTTGGAAGTGTTAGTCTGAACTACACACTGACTGTTATTGGTGAGTATATACATGTAGGCCTATCAAATTGTCAATTTTCACGCTGTAAAATTTGTGGCTTTACATTCTTACCCAAACGCGGCCCAATTTCACAACACTTTTCAGCAGAAAATACTTTTTATAGCAAATTTTTGTGCTCGGCAAAAATTGCCAGGGTGCCAGTCAAAGGTAATGCATGTACTTCATGTGAAATTTCGGCTGGTACCTTGATTTTGCTCAGACCAAACTTTTGTTTTGGTTACCCGCCACAACTTGGAAAATCATGCAGAACCTGTGATGTTTATGTTCAAAAAATTAATAAACCTTAACCTAATTTTTGTGTACATCACTTTTGTTTTTTTCCTCTTAAAAAGTGGCTCACTCTTGTCTCTTTGTATTCATAATAACCTGCTTTCTATTTAAGTTTCCTTTAAACAACACCCAAGGTGCAAGGAAACAAAGTATATTGACCATTTTCCCACGCTAATATTTATGGCTAAAAAAATTTGAGCAAACAATTTCCCACCTAGACCCACTCAAAATATTTTTGAATGTAAAAGGAAACAACTATTTTTTTAATAATAAGCAGTTTATGTAATGACAATGTTATGTTACCACAGCACAGAGAGTACATGTAGCATTATTGTCAACTCAAATATAAAATATTATCCATTTTCACAAACCCTTTCACAAAGATTTCTCAAACCTTTCATTAAACAACTCCCAAACTGCCTGTAAATAATTCAATAGCCTTTTTGTTATAGAATGCAGAAAGCTTTTTGTGTTGAGCTAAAGATAGGCTACAGTACATGCTGAAAATGTACGTCTGAAAGGGAGAAAAATAGGGCATGTGCATATGATTTGAATGTCTGCCATATATCTACTGCCTCGGTTTATAATGCTTGTCATTGGGTTAGTCTGGTGCCGTGATTCATGGCACGTTACCACGGCAACAAGGTTATCACATCGGCATCTCGTGTGTAATGTTATTCCTGTCGGTAGTGCTAATAAAGGTAACATTGCTCTTGTCGGCTTGGGGGCGTCTCGCCCAGAAAAAATAAAGCGAAAAGGAAGGTTAGGGCATAAAAATGGTAATTGATGGGAACGAGTATGGGCCGATAAATTAGCGGGATATTTACAACCCTCGGGATCGGGTGTCAGTTTGTGACACTATGGAGGAGTAAATGCCTGTTGCTAGGTCCAAGTAGATATGATGATAGGCTCTGTCTAAAAATAATTCAAGGTAGAAGAAAAATATTGTTTTAACGACGACTGTAAAGGATTCAGATTTGAAAAGGTTTAGGCCCAATTTATAAGCAAAATACCAATGTGTTAGGTTAAAAAAGTCATATGGGTCGTGTTGAATTTATCCAGTCTGTTTTTTGTTATTTTGCCAATTTGTAGGACTTTCAATATTTTGTTCTTCATGTTTTAAATGTCATTCGTAAATATCTGCATGTAAGATAGTTTACACATTCCTATTGGTGGAGAGCATATCACATGGGTGGTTTAAATTTGAAATCTAGTCATGTGTTACTCAGATTATGTCTGTCTCGTTTCCATTGTACATGTATAAACATAATCTCTAAACACTACCCCATGTGTTATAATATCCCCCATCCTGTCCTGTCAATATTAACCTTAACTCATTCCCTCGCAATTATCCAATATGTGGAATGAAAATAGAGTTTCTGACCGGCTTCAGAATTACCCCGGCCAACAAAAATTGTACGCAAGTTGGACTTTTACCCTTTTCACACTTAAAGAACAATCGAGCAGATTTGTTTCCCTCCCTCGTTCTTTGGCAACACATGAATCACGGGAATGCTTGCATAAGGGTTGGTTGTATGAACATGCAGCTGGGTAACGATTCGAAGCTGTCACATTGCCCTGAGTGGAATGCAAAAAGAACGTCGTCAGTCGGGGAGAGAGAGAGAGGGGGGAGGGGGTTGGGGGAAATCTGCCAATATTCCATATGTCAAAGACGCGATATGGAAAACTGCAGCGAATGCAAGATTGGTTGTTGCAGACGAAATTAAACTAAGACCACCATGAGACCACGGTTCAGTCGCACTATCAAAGCGTCGTCGGCAAATAATCCATAATTAGAAAATTGTCCCCCACCAGATAAAGATGGCGGTTACAATTAGGAGAGGCAAATTCAATGAGTGACAGATTCCAAGTGAATCTGTTCTGGTTAAGAAGTGATGTTATATCATGGAGGAATTTGGTTTGGGGAAGGGATAGTGTTTCCCTCGGCACTTTAACCCAGAAACTAACCAGGTGACGGAAACAAATTAACCCCAGGGGTAAAAGTTGCATTCCCATGACAAATCTCATTATTACAAATTAGGCACCCAAAAATGCCCCTTAACTTGGCAATCAATATGAAATCAATTGGTCCTTTGAAGAAGGGGGGAGGGGGGGGGGGGTGTGTGGTTGGTAAAACACAACTGATGGGTATTTTTAATAACCTTCTGTAACGCCGTGTTTACACTAGTCCCGAGTGACACGAGACCAATTCTTTGGTCTTGAGGGCGTTTACACTCAGTTTGTGATCCAGAGCTGATCCCAAGCTCGGGATCAAGTGTAAACATGCTGTAAGTATTAAGGTCAGTGTGAGACTGGGTTAAAAACGTCTAATTTGGACAGCAAGGTTTCACACTTCAGTGTAAAAATGTCCACCACATTAACCATCTATATACTGGACTTTTTCCTTAGAAATTGATTTAGCTTAATTGTGTCAGGGAAACTGAATGTTAATTAAGGTTTGTTTTGCCCTTACTCTTACCAAGCTAAATCAATTTCTGACTTATTGCGATCCCCGTTGCGAAATGATTTGAACCGGCCATTCAACACCAGCTAACTTGGTGGTCTAGTAGTTAAGACATCTACCTTGTTTGCAGGAGGTCGTGGGTTCGAGTCCCACCCGAGCACGATATGAAGTTTTTCATAGTGTATACGATGCTAATAATTACGTCGGGTAAGGGCAAAATGAACCTTAATTAAATTTGACCTGTTCAATTTTGTGGCTGCCCCGAGTGCATGTTGAAAAAGACGGAATAAATTCAGGAATTGAAAGAAAAAGAAATTGATGCAGGTTCATTCCTCATGGGTCTAAGTTTACAATTGCGTGGCGTGGAACAAAGCAAGAAGGAAATCAACATGGAGCCTGCCTCCATCCTGTTCAGTCTTAACACCGGTCAGCCCGTCTCGCTGAATTGCGATTGATTGCAATTGATCTGTGGGCACACGTTGACGAAGTAGATCTAGCGAGCTCTGATCAATTTAGAGATATTCTGACAACAAAAGGACTGAGAAGGCCTGGGCAGGCAGGGCAAGGTCAGACACACACACACACACACATGGTTAGGTTGTGATTAAGGAAGTCCATGCTGCCAAGAGAAGATTGAAGTATTCGTGGGTGATGAAGCTTGTGTTCAGTCAGCCTGAGTGTTGACTGCAACAGGAGGGGAACAAATATAATTGTGGTGCAGTGGAAAAGCAAGATTGTTGCAATTGCTAAAACATTCTAGCAGATCATTCAAAAAAATATATATAAAAGGGCCCTATTAGATTGGTACATGTACAAATGTATATGTTTAATTAATAAGGATGACAAAAATCATTTTAGAAAACCAATTTGATAGTCCATGAGTATGCAATAGGATGATTCATACAACTTGGTTCTACCGTATTTTACCATGATTAGCTGGGAAAAAATGAGATGAAGTTTTAGGGGTCAAATGTTTATTTGCCAAATTAATAATTCTACTCCCAGTCATGAAGCAAATAGAGCATTTTATGATTTTGTTTTTAAACGACACTCATTGAAACTTGGCATCAGATGTTCAGCAGTTTTATCAATAGACTTTAACAAACAAATTTGGTTTAAAAAGCTACAAATTTCCCCTCATAATACCCTGTAAGCTAGAGTCTTAAACTTGCCAATGGTTCTGCTGATATTTTCTCCACCTTGCACCTCCCTAACATTTTACCTCGCTCCCCAAACATTTGACCTTGCCCTCCCATTCGCATCCCCTCCTGTAAATTGTGGTCATTTACGTAGCCCTCTGTCCATTATTCTACCTGATGGATATTGGTAGTCTAATGCACTTCCTGTCGTATTCCCTCCAAGTTGCTCCTCTCCAAAAGGGCCGCTTTCTCGCAGTTTTAAAATGTTTATTTGGCTGCGTGAGGGGAAGCATATTGTGTACCTTGCAAAGTAATTCATTTCATGGAATCCATTTTCAGGAGAAGCCGTTTCTCGGCACTAAAAGCTACAAATTTGTCACCTACCATGATTTATCTTATGTTCTGAAACTCATTTGTCCCACTGATGTGCATGTTGGAGCATATTTTGACTTTGACCAATCTTTGTTTTGTGGTTTGTCTCACCTAGGAGCTGGTTGTTTTTGTTTCTTTTTAAATAGTGCAGATTGTGATTTGTGAAACTGAGACTCAATTTACAAAACAAAATGCCACCTGGCCCCTTGTACAGTTATATTGGCTGTAGTACTCAGAGAATTCCATGTTGAAAAATAAAACTGAATATTTAGTGGAAAATTTGTATTGTCCAAGGTGGTTCTTGAAAGAGGTAGTTCTATCAATTTGTTTCTAATTCTGCTCATTTACTATGTATAGGCCTGCATTTATGTTGGTGCATATTCCTATACATAGGGGCAAATCCCACTTGTTTTTCCGCCTTTTTCCAACATGTTTTACACGGACGAGTTAGTATAACACCGCGCCAAAAGCGTGTTATTTTTTGGCGTGTTTCTATTGAGACTTATTTACTGGATATTGCCTGAAAAGACGGAAAATGTGCTCAGTATAAATGGGTCTTATCCGCTATTTTCCGGTATGACGGGGAGAGTTTTCCCCGGCAATTTTCCTTCTCGAGGAAGGAAAATTCCAGCGAATTTATCCGGTAAGCGCCAATAGAAACGCGCACCATTCCGCCCAAGTGCGCATACAGGGGAGAAAACGTAAACATGTGACTGCACATAAAGCAATGACTGATCTAATGCACGTGCTTTCTGGATAGAGCGACTTGGTATAAACTTTGCGTTACTCGCTATTTACCGGTAAATGGATAAATTCCAGATCTTCAAAAGAAACACGCTAATAGTTTTACTCTCCACAAAACTGGTGGTCACATTTTAACTGTACACTATTAATGTGGCAAGACAGGACCAATTTTTGAGTTGTTAATTTACAGTCATTGTGATTTGACAGCTGTGTTGACTAGCTTAGGTGAGGCACAAAAGAGCTGTAATATTGCAGTGGGCAGGGGAATGTGACCTCGTGACCTCTGCCATAGAGTGGGAAGGAGCCCCAGGGGACTGATTCCTTAAATCAACAGTTGATGCCAGACTGTAGACTGGGTACCTGACCGCATGTATACTATATAGCGTTATTCGTGAAAACCGAATACTTGATCCGATATTACAAATCTCTTGCGGGTGCCAAATCAGTGCATGATGTAGGCCCTACATGTATATTACGATTGACTGATAATTGCTAAGAACACAGGGTGACATACATTTTTGGCTGGTAACCAGGGTTGTAGTCGAGTCCATCACAAGTCTGTCACAAGTCCAGCAGAGCCGATAATATCACAAGTCCTGTGTAACAAGAAGCGATGAACACGCACAAAAGAATGCCTTTGTCTTCATTAAGCTTAACTGTGACTTGAATTAAGACCCTGGGACTTGTAGTGGACTTGTGAAGGCTTGTGATGACTTGTGATGGACTCGACAACAACCCTGCTGCAGTGTAACCCATTTTTGCTTTAGAAGCAAATTTTTGTGTCTAAATTTCATGGAGCTACTTAGCAAGTTTTTGTGTTCAGTATACTGCAGTCAAAATTAATACAGAAACATGTACGATTTTAGTCTAACCACAATTTAATTCTTCTGTACCTTGCAAATAAATAAGCTACACCATGAAATTCGGCCAAGGGCTCCCTCTGTAGTCTGTTTATGTCTTTACTACATGCTTTTTCCTAAGCGCCACCCGACACCAATCGAATCAGTCTCATCAAAACATTAGCCGTTTTCGCTTACAGCAAAGCATGGCTTTGTTTCCCCCGCTGTCTATCAAGGGACCACAGTATCCCTTACTGTAACGAATCTCTTCAAGGTGTAGTTTGAAAGTGGATAGGTTTTATTTGGCTTGTTGATCCAATTCAATTTGAAGCAGAATACAGATTGAAACATATCCCAATTTGTAGTGTCAAGAATCGTAATGTTCTTGGCTTTGGAACATCTTACTGTACCGAGCAACAAAAGAAATGCAAATTTTCAGTTCAAACAAAACTTGAAAGATTCTTTTGTAATTAAGTTTACATCAAAATATTCATACTACAGCTTCAGTATGTATGACTGCATAAAATCTCTGTGTGCTGAAAATTCCCACTCTCAGATTGACTGCTTTTTTCAAACATGTTTGCGTTTCTTTTATTGCTCGGTATAAAATGGGACTGGTGGCTTTTAACCTTTCTCTAGACCAAAGATATTTTCACTAAGTGGGCGGGGCTTTCTAGATCAATCTATTTTCCAATGTCAAGTTCAGTCCCAAGAATTCCCAAGATAAAGTACAAGTCAAGTTTCAAGTCCCAAAATATTGACTCAAGTCTCAGTGACTCGAGTCCAAGTTAGGGACTCATATTAACTCTGATCATCACAAATCATGGACGAATCAGCAGACTGACAACCGAGTTATTTCCCAACCCACTGCCAACTAGTATGTGTGACCCATTAGTACAAATTGACGGGTCGCGGAAATGTAATTAATAAAATGGCAATGCCTAAAGTGCTATAATAATGGATTGGATGCAAATAGGATTATTGACCGGTATCCTGATACTCCCTCACTGGTTCCATCAGCTTTATGTTGGTGGCTGAGAATTACACCAGCACGGCGGAGTACGTTAAAGCGTCGATGATTGTATATATCCATTACAACGTTGTTTTGGTTTGAAAATCCAATTAACGCCTCTCGCGTCTGTTGTCCTCGGAACGTATGCGCAGATGACACTTTTATATTTCTCAACGAGCTTGGAGAAGTTTGAATAGCGATTTTTTTTTTCAATCAAATTAAATTTGTCTTCCTGGTTTGTGCTCCGAGGTGGACGCGTAGGACTTAACAAGATTCGGTGGCCTTTTGTAGCGAGTCCTTGTGGGAACATTGAGCAGTGCGATACGACCAACGTTTGGGTCCCAGAGGACCGGCCAATATTTACCGCGTGATTGCTGGTAACAATGAATGAATCATTTCTGCCCAGTTGGGGCTCAGTCTAGCGTCACATTGCATGCACTATCTGTTTGGTACGACTCCTAGAGTACAGTGTACTTTTTGATGTCTGTGAATTACCAATGTCTCGCTAGAGTACCCTCCACAATTTGCATATGTCCTTTCGTTATGGTGTAGCGAGATGGCCACAAATTCAAACATGACATATCGATGCGCTGCCAAATTTTTTGATGTACTCCCCTGTGTGATGCAATTGAAATCCCATTGCAAATTACCCTTTTATTGATTTTTTTGCAGTCAACATTTTGCTATGTGGTTTGTCGTTATATTATGTGAGGATGCGGAGAAATACTCCGATGAAATTTTCAACCTTAATACAAATGATTTACAGAGGTGGATTGCAGTAAAGAAAGCTGATATCGTCTTTTAAGACATCATAGATTAATTTTGTCTCGCCATAAAAAAGTGTCATAACTTATCCTTATTAAATTCAGTTAGGACATATGATGTGTCTAATTAGACTTAAGATGGTTATATTGCAATTCACCCCAGGTCTTTGTAGTTGCAGCCACACTTGTGGGAAAAAACACACATCTGTCGCAAAACAAAAGGGGATTCTCTCTAAATTCCTAAGAGTGAAAATTCACGCACTCCCTCTCATCAAAATTAGGGACAAGACAATTTGGAATGAAATTTCCTCACACCAATAGATTGAAATTTCACTTGAGTTGTCACTGGAAGGGGTCCTTTTTCAACCTTTTTCAATCTAAACTTAGAGAGATTTTCACTCTACAACATCTATACCCTAATTTTACTCTTTCAGGTTTAGAGACTGAGTTCACACTGCAAGTGTGAATTTGGTATGTTCTGTACATTTTATTTCACTCACAGAAATTTGTGCATGTAACTGGCTGTCAAAGGTCTACAAGTACAGTGGGGAAAAGGGAAAGTTATCCAAATTTACCACATTTTCTTTTACCAGGTGTCTCTTTTATCTCAAGGATTTAGCAGCCATACCAATGGCACCATTATATTCTTATCTTGGTCATTTCTTTGTGAGTGTCCTCTTGAAATCTCCTTATCTTATAGAAACCAGAGTGAAACTGGTGCTTCAACCTCTTGTGATCATATGGATTATGATGGCGGTGTAGCTTTGAAGTTTTTCAGGGTTAATGTGTGTTTGAGACATTTGGTAGACTTGGATGAGGCCTTGTTTATACAATGCTTGCTATGTCTGGCTGTATTTGAGAACATTTGGTTTTGTTTTGGTTTCACTTAAAGTGGCTTTAATAACTGCTTGACAAATGACCTTGTTACAGCAAGAATCTCCAATCAGAAACTTTGCTAAAGATAGAAAAACTTAAGCCATGTCCGCATTGGACTTGTTTTTCGGGAGGTTTTACCGAGACGATGGTAAAATGAAAAATGGCTAAATTTTATTGCTGTCTGCATTTTGACTTTTTCGACACGAGAACATTTTACCGAGACCTTGGGAGAGCATGCACAGTGTCCCTTCGCAATATGACCTTCACGGCCCGGACGTATATGTACACTTCCAGAGCGCTTTTACCGACTTGATTGTGTCTGCATTGGACTTATTGTCTCGGGAAAAGTTACCTGGTCAATTTTCCTGGGCAGCAGTTGGCCAGGAAAAAGTAACCGCTGGACTAAGGAAAAGTTACTGAGAGGAAAACTTAAGACTTAAAATGGGAGAAGTACCCATCGTCTCAGACTCTCAGTACGTTTTCCCCAAAAAGTCCAATGCGGACAGGGCTATGGACTTGGCCCAACATTTTACTTCATGGGTTGACAAGTAAAACCATTCTCAAAGGATTGACAGCATTAGTAAAACAAACACCATATGAATCTTTTTCTGTCAAAAATCCTTAAATTCCTGTAGGTGATTTTCAATTTTTAAATGAGTAGTTGACATTAAGAGTTGTAAAAATCTGAGCATGGTTCTATTTAGGTAAAATTCCCAACGAAAATCCCATGGATTTATATCAAAGGACAGGCCACCAGCGTGTGGGAACTGAAAAGCCCCATTGATTGCACACAAACAAGGGATTTGATAGGTATGGAGCCATTGTGTATATATTGAGTGTCTTGGTGTTAGTTTAGATGTAAACATCACAAGGACAATTCCTTACAGTAAATGAGCTGAATGGGTCTGGTCTAGATCTTTCCTAATCCTTCAGTTGAGAGGGAAATAGTTGTCCTTCAGAGAATCCTGGTAGGCTTTAGGGGTCCTTTTTAAACTCAAAAGGTCCACTGGAGCCTTAGGACTCTTCATCCCTCTGCCAGAATGCCCTCTTCTTTGGTGGTTATTGGCCTCAATTCAGCCTTGAGAACAAGACTGCTTGCCCCCCAGGGAGTTGAGCAGGATTAAGGAATTATATTTCTGAGCCCAATGACAAGGGGTAATAGTGAGAGCGCCTTGAGCATCATTGGGATGGATATGTGCACAATATATCTCATACATGTATCTCTGTATAATTGTCAACTTCCAATACCGGTACCTCATGGAGCTAACATGGACAATCAACCCTCAAACCATGTATTTTCCTCCATATACAACAGCTAACCCTAGATGACAATTTTACCGAAATCTGACACCACATCAAGGAACTTGAAGTGAAAAGGCTGTTACATTAATGTGTGATCGCAGGGTCATAGTTCAACTCTAATGTGCCCATTTGCACCCACTACATTAGGTTGATGTATGACAGTTGTCATTCCAACTGAATAACTGTTCTCATTCCTGTCTAGCTACTTGAATCAATAGTCACTTCAAAAAAGATATTCCTCTAGAGTAAAAGTATATAGTGAGATTTCCCTTTATGAAAAATCATTGCAGGGCGTTATACCACATGCAGACATTGCAACAAAAATTTGACTGTACATATTGAAATTTTTACCATGTATTTAAACCATTTATACTGATGCAACGTGGGCACCACTGTTTTTGTGCCACCAACTTCGAGCAACTCGCATTTTTGTAGAGTACAGTCATATCTTGGTTAACTCAAAATCCTATCAAGAATTTTTCCCAAAAAGTTTAATTTTCCCAAGGTTTAAATTATTTCACTGTACATGACTCCAGTTTGATGTTGACCCAAAGCTATCCCAACAAAAAAGCAAAATTGGAGGGAAAAAATAGGATGTGGCTACGGTATATAAAAGATGCAGGCACAATGCCATGCAGGGAGCCTATACAATAGTTATATTGCGGATGAAAATGACAACCCGTAATTGTGAAATCACGTAAAATTGCTTGATGTACATGTCGACCTTCATTGCTTTCAGAGGCAACCTAGATATTTGTTGTATTCTTATCTCGTTGTCATGACAATCTCGTTGTCATGACAACGCGAGGAGACAATCTGCCCAGGCATCTGAGTGGTTATTGCCAAGGCCACGGTGTTTGTCTCAAATAACCAGGGGCATGTTATGTGGAGATTATTATGGTTGAGTTGAAGGGAGCCCTCGGTTGGCTGGCTTTGGTCAGTGTCACAAGGAGAAAGTTTAGCAGAGTCCCTGATTTTCTGAGTCACGGTATCGGAAAGACGGATGGGAAAACAGCAGTAGTCTTTAATTCCACAGATTCCTTAAATTGTATAAATAACACTGTTGTTTTCACAGAATTTACCAAAAACAACTCTTCTTATTTAAAAAAAAAAACAGAATCTCATAAAAATAGAATTTAAGTTTGTATGTGTCTTGATGTTTGGGGTAGACACTTGTAAGCATGATGTAATTCAGCCTACGAAGTGGAAACTGAAGTTCCATCAACCCAATAATAAAAGTAATTTTATTTTTGGAAGTTGCCTTTCATCTAAATACACTTAATATTTTGTTTGTTGTACCAGAGGGCCGAGATAAACCAGCAAGAGATAAAGACCACACAAGAACTGAGAATCCGACAGGAAGCAAGCCCCCAACTGGAAGTAAGTTGCTTCACAAGGTTTAAAGCACGTACCGGTACATATCTCAAAATTTCAATAAACCATTTGAACGGAAAACCTTACTCAAATGGAAGATAGAAGTGGTTCCAACTGTCCAATGCAATGATTCTGCCCGAGATCGTTTTATAAGAAAATGATATACTGAAGATATTTTTCTTTTTATGCATCTGTTAAAACATTTATGACTGGTAACCCGAAAATGGACATGGCATGCTTGACTCTCCATTTGTGAACTGTCCAATTTGACCTTTTTGCTGAAAATAAAAAAAATATCTTGATAAGTTTCTTTTGATTTTCAGTATAGATGTGTGTGTAAAAGTATTTTTTTTTACAAGGGTGCCCTCATGTGAACGAAACCAGGTTTATGACTACAACTGTGTTATTACGGCTCCGTTTTCCATGCAGTATAGCCTAAATAGGACGGTGGCTTTGCACAATTTCTTGAAAATGGTTTTCATTGTTTTCTCAGAACGTAAATAATGTACTGAGCTGACTTATACACAGGTTGGTTTTTATCACACACATCCTCAATCACACATAAAGGTAACACCGTTTGTAAGAGTGTTCTAATCCTCTAATCTATCTTTAACCTGTTTTGAAACTTTTTCCCAAGAGAAGATCTCCAACTTAAAATCTGTGTTACTTTGTTCTCTTTCAGCAAAACCAAAATTCTCACAACCGTCCAAGATGAGAAAAAAGAACCTCGTTCGGCCTCTGAACAGCTCGGTGCGACTGAAGTGTGCCGCCACGGGCTACCCAAAGCCAGAAATAATCTGGTTGAGAAACGGCGTCGCGTTAACGGACGAGGAACTAGGCGATCAAAAGGCATCATGGACATTGAAACTACCGGGCCTACGGGCCTTGGATTCGGGAGATTACACCTGTGTTGTTTCTAATCGCAACGGACAAATCAATGCAACTTATTCGGTGGAGGTAGTAGGTGAGGGTTAAGTTGAAACACTTTTCTAAAATAAAAAGTGCAACTATCACATTTGCATATGGTTTTTGGATTAGCGCCTTGAACATTAGGCCTGCCACATATGAGAGCTATCTGCTGTGCAAAAAGTAATTCATGGCCGTTTGCTCATCATATAGCAGTATTGTTTTGCCGTTTTCTACCTCTCAAGTCCGTGGTACAAATATCTATTCCGTTTGATTTTTTCTGCCTCGCAAGATAAAAACCTCACGGTGTGTAGCAAATCTTAGCTACGTGCTGAGCCGAAATGAATGTAACTAACCAATTAAAACACATCCCCCTGTTTACGTGACATCAAGACTGCGGCCCCTGCTCGAAGTTACCAACAACTTCAGTGGGGGCCGCCTTCCTGAAATCGCAAAACAGGTTTGTCATTGGCTAGTTACATTCATTTTGGCTTGCAAGGCCTCGTGATGCCTTTGTGAAGGCTTTGTGAAAGCCTTGAATATTAAACTGAAGAAGACATGTTTGTTTGGTTATGTGGTATAAATTCCGTTCACTGGTCACCACTGAGATGCAGTGTGTTAAGTCTATGGAACATGGCAGAAAAAGTTTAAATATAATGTTTTTTACTCCTAAATTCACTTCCCTTTAAAATATTAACACGTTTTAGTGGTTATTGAGTCATTATAAGGAGAATAAGTGGCGACCAGTAAACGCAATTCTTTCCCGTTTTGTTTCCAGAGCAAGTACACACCAAACCGGTCTTACAGGGTGAACATCCCATCAACACCACGGTAGTATACGGCGGCACGACCTCGTTCCAGTGTCGCGTTCGTAGCGACACGCCCCCACACATCCAATGGCTGAAGCGTGTTGAACCGCACAACGCCAACCAACGCATCAATGCTACCATCGATATGGACGGGCAGAAGTTTGTGGTACTACCGGCTGGTGAAGTTTGGTCGCGTCCGGACGGGTCGTATTTGAATAAACTCATGATTTCACATGCTACTGAGAAGGATGGCGGAATGTACATATGCCTGGGGGCCAACCTGAATGGATATAGCGTGAAGAGTGCGTTCCTTGAAGTATTACCAGGTAAATTGCTTAGTCTGTATGTATAGACCCTTTGTATGGGCGGCCATTACAGGGGGCAGTCACATTGTCACCGTGCATCATGCATTGAGTTGGCACTTTGTGGATCTATTGTCACATCATTTAAATATGAAAACCTGCCCCCTGTCATGGCCACCAGTGCAAAGGTTCTATTGTGTTGTATGGTGGAACCATGGCAACAACAGTGTGATAAAGTCTAACTATCTACCCTTTCACAATTTTTGGATCGCATTCTGCTTAATGTGCCATGGTATTCCAAGCGTCTTGTACTTTGGGAAATGCAAAATGATTCAAAGCTTGTATAATACATTACTGCGAATTTAAAAGGCACATGTTCTTCAGATGTGGTTTGTCATGTGCTTGATCCTCTGCATGCGCTTCCCACAGTCACCCACGAATGTTTGCGGCAAGTTTGCTTGAAGATAAATTAGTTATCCCGCTTGTGCTCGTAGTGCATCTGAGTTGAATTTCATGAGGCTATTAGGTAGAAAATATGCTTCGCCAGTTGAGTAAAGATCTTGTGGCATCTGTGTTCCTTTATACCAGTACTCTGCCAATTTTTACTTTCCTTCAAATTATGCTGAAAGATATTTTCAGCTAAATCGTGCAAAATGTGGCCAATCATAACTTTGTGATGTTTTTTTGATGATCATTTTTTGGTTCTTTCAGATCCCAGTGGACAGACCCCAGACAAAGATTCAAAGAAACCTGGAATAGACTTTGAGATCGATGACATCATCGCCAAACCAAACCCTAAAGGCATGGGTACAACGAAGAAGGCTCTTCTTATCTCAGTCCCGTTGACATTTGCGGTCCTGTTCTGCCTGGGTGCAGCATTATGTACATACCACCGCAATAAGAGCATGCAGGGTTACACAAGCCCCGCGCCAAACCAGCCGTCTAATCACCTCGCGGCGGCGGCCAGGGCGGAGCATAAACGCAACACCACGCCGGTGCTGCAGAATCAATCGGACTGTGAACAGAGCGTTCCGCTCACGTCGCCTCCGTCAAGCTTTGGAGGGGTGCATTCGTACCATCCGCCCAGCAGGGAAGGCGCGGCCGTTAATCGGTACCCGGACTTAGGGGGTTTGAGCGCGGAGAGCTACTCGGATACGTTAAACAGTAGCGGGAGCTTAGCAAGCAGTAAAGTACACACGCATCAACATGTGCATCAACACCATGTAGTACACCACTGCTAGCACTCAATGTATATCCTTGTACAGAAATGTTTATATTTGTCAATATGTGTATAATTAACATAAATGGCGGCTGGATTTGGAAATGACCTGTGATGACCCTTCCCAGCATGCTTCACTTACTCTGCTGTCAGCACACGACAAAGAAGAGCCGAAATAAACAACAATTTTATACCCAGCACAATATATGACAGAGGGACTCCCCTACTGCCCATATGTACCTCAACACACTCTTCCCTTTTGTTAATGCACCCCCGCCCCCACCCCCCTCCCCCCCTAAAACCGGAAAGGTTCTCCTATAAAATTCTGTACATATTTGAGACAATGGAGGAACAATGGAAGGGTGTATTCTCTGTATAAACATATTGTGCTGTACATGTATGTACAATTTGCGCTTTAAGCGAAGTGGACACCCGTTTTCCCGATAATGAATTCCTTGGTGCAATTTCCAAACCCAGCCGCCACCTACTCATGTACATTGTGTTTATATGTTTATACGCCATTTGTTTGTACAGCAGCACACGTATATAAATATATTATATAGAACCAAGTTTATAGATACATGTACTATATAGCGGTTATGAACAATCAAATTGAATATTGATGAACAATACATTCTTGTAAATTATAGCGGGAAAAATTAACCATAAGTATTAACTGATTGTGAAAATGCAAATTTGATGAAATGAAAATCTGCAAAAATGAGCACATTGATAGGCTTTAAAAGCCTTAACTTTTTCTATGAAACCTGGAAGGTCAATCATTAATTAAAGTAATGTTCAACAATGTGGCAAAAACGCTGCCTAATTCGGTTTGTGGTGCTAAAATCATGCAACTTAAATTGGTTATAATCTATGGCATTGTTTTCGGTCTTACCATAAAAATATGGGACGTCAGTCATTTATAGCTGTGACATCAGTCACAGTTATAAATGTAACGAGCCTGATACATGACCAAGGGATCTCCAATTAAAATGCCCCTTTCTTTTAACACATTCTTGCTTCATTGTTGACATATCAACCCCCCCCTGTTCCAAAAACAAAGAACAGAAGATGTGCATCGAGCATGCATCTTCTGCCGACTAATTTTGACTTGCCAATTCAAAGTCTGACACACTGCTGTTAATTTCATCTAAAAATTCATCATAATTTTATACTTAGTTTTTCTGTATTTTTGGAAACCTTGGTGTTTCTTGTAACTCATATTTAGTATTACATTTTGTACTCTGATACTGCCCCCTTCATTAGGATTCGAACCAGAGACCTCTGGCACACAGGGCAGATGCTATGAACCAAATATGTTTGTGGTTTTGCTCAGTTGTGCATTCATGCAAAACCAAGGGAAGAGTTGGTTGAAGATATATGTACCACAGCTGGTAGAGCATCTGCCTGGTGTGTCAGAGGTCTGAGGGAGAATAAGCTGTGCCTCATAGCTCAGCTGGTAGAGCATCTGCCTAGTGTGTCGGAGGTCTTGGGGGGAAAACACCACATAGCTCAGCTGGTAGAGCATCTGCCTGGTGTGTCAGAGGTCTTGGGGAAAACCCGAGGGAGTATACCACTGTGCCTCATAGCTCAGCTGGTAGAGCATCTGCCCGGCGTGTCAGAGGTCTTAGGGAAAACCTGAGGGAGTATAAGATGTGCCTTATAGCTCAGCTGGTAGAGCAATCTGCCTGGTGTGTCAGGAGGTCTTGGGGAAAACCCGAGGGAGTATACCACTGTGCCTCATAGCTCAGCTGGTAGAGCATCTGCCTGGTGTGCCTCATAGCTCAGCTGGTAGAGCATCTGCCTGGTGTGTCAGAGGTCTTGGGGGGAAAACCTGAGGAGTATAAGCTGTGCCTCATAGCTCAGCTGGTAGAGCATCTGCCCGGCGTGTCAAAGGTCTTGGGGCAAACCTGAGGGAGTATACCACTGTGCCTCATAGCTCAGCTGGTAGAGCATTGCCTGGTGTGTCGGGTTTGAATCCTGATATTCCTAGTTTTGGGTTATCCTTGGCATAGTTGCTAACCTTGGTGAGACATGCTATTACTACCATTTGTTTGCAGAAAACTCAGACCCCCTTATCTAGAAGGGAGCAGTTTATAAACCAAATAATATTGATAATCAGTGTTCATAAAGTGCTGGACGCTTTACAAATTTGTATCATGATTATCTGTGCCTTGTTGCAAAATAACTGTTTTTCTTAAATATTATACCAAAGAAGGAAAATGCACCCTATGCCAAGACTTTTCAAGGTAGGTGTTGATCTAACCCCTGTTTTGAGAGTTTTTAAATTTAATTTCAGTGATTATTTTTTTGGATGTTGCCAAAGCACTCACTGCCAAAGTTTGTTTGTTTCGTTTCTCCAAGTTCTAACCCTTTTTATGTTCCGGTTTTCTTTCTGGACATTTCCAGTATTAGTACTCTATATTTCAGAGTTCCTTTGTTGCATGTATTTCTCTCACAATGACATTGGGCCACATTTGGACGTTAGCGTTTGTTACAGGGCTATTCTATATGTAGACGGCATAAGCCCATCTGCACTGGATTTTTTTAAAAGTAAAACTCGGAGCAACCCCATGTGCAACACACACACACACACACACGGGAGGTTTTACCAAGTTGAAGTGTCTACATTGAATTAACATGGTCAGTTTTTCTGAGCAGTAGTCAGGCGGATGAATGTACCCATCTCCTCAGTCTTAATACTGAAAAGTCCAGTGCAGACAAGATGTAAAGGACCATCGTATCACTTGCAATGACCCAAAATTTCACTTAATGATCCCCATTTTTTTGTTTTTTGGAAATTAAGAACTTTAACCCTAACACTCCTCAATCCTCCAAAATCAATATGATTTTACATACATCCTAGGGAGTTAGGGTTACCAACATTTATCACCATTGTTGTGCAAATTATACAATGGGCCTTCACGTCTGTCCTTATCGGCATACCATGAATGAACACGGCACGTAAAGATTTACAAAACGAGTTATAAAACGAGTTAAATTATTGGAAAGTGATAAAAAGTTAACACTAACCCTCCATTTTGTGTTGGAAAATCTTTGTTCCGTCTGGGTAGTCTATATTCTGTTGTACTACTAACATCAGGGGATTTCATAGTTTAAGTTATTATTGAGCTGCCTTTTATTGTCAATTGCAGCATTTTGTAAACTTTTGTATAAAGTTGTCATCCAGTTTCTGAAAGTAAACGGATGCTTCAAAACTAAATGCACAGTTTCTTTTGTGTTCTTTTGTTTCAAATCACATAAAGAAGTATAGCCACCAAACACAAGACATTGTGCCAAATTTGTGCAACTTCATACATGTACCTTCCTATGGCAGTATCAAAAACATTCGTTAGCCAGTTTTCTGACAAAATGGTAAAGTACTGCAAAGTATTTTTCGTGGGTCATCGTTCTTTGTATAATGAGTTGCACAATATCTTGTTTCTTGGATAAACTTCTCCTTTAACCTTACCACCCTCCCTACCACAAAGATACACAAGATGGGCAAACTACATAAAATAAATATGTTCATCTAACTCAGACCCCGCAATTGTACCTTGGGGATGCTCGCATTTAAACTTGAGTATTTGCACGATCAGATCAGACACTGAGATATTTGGCTGCCTGCGGATCCAATCTTCAATGATACTCGACTCTGCACAAACAACAAACATTCCAGTGTTCAAATTTAAGTCCTTGGGACTTTGTTATAACGAACATTTTGTACATGTTTTTTCAAGAAGGAAAACAAGAAATTGAAACACAAAATTGTGCTTTTATTATCGAGAATCAACAGTATTTTATTTAAATGTGAGATGAGAGAAAAATCATATGGGCCTCATTGGGATATGAACCCAAGACCAGACTCCAAGCAGATGCTGTACCATTTTCTGAAAATTCTTTTAATTAAAAAAATAAAATGCACACAAATTTATCCTGTTTATGCCACTAACCTTAACCCAGAGAACAAAAGGCTTGAACAATAACAATTTAACTTTAATAGTAACACACTTTACTGTCTTTTGTGTCCTAATTGTAAACAAACAACATTAAACTTCTTACTTGGTTTGACAGAGAGTGTGACACTCTTTGAGCTGATACCAATAAGGTTCCCAGCCAAGCAGGTGTAGATTCCAGCATCCGCAGTCGTCACGTTGAAAATCTTTAA
Organism: Henricia sp. BOLD:AAB3569; assembly: GCA_037783545.1. NCBI lineage: Eukaryota > Metazoa > Echinodermata > Asteroidea > Spinulosida > Echinasteridae > Henricia > Henricia sp. BOLD:AAB3569. The sequence continues at coordinate 792,749 of JBBELK010000454.1, read as the reverse complement.
GACCTTGGCATGTTGTTTGCCGGTTGGGAGCGAGTACTGGAGCGTATGAGGCTGAAAACATAGAATGTAATAGAGGTAATAATGATAATCGGTCTTGGTTTGTATGTGAATGTTCACAGTTTAAGCGAATTGAGAAAGCAAAGTGGATTTTATATCACACCATTGGTCAGTGGCGGATCTGGAGGGGGGTGGGGGGAGTTATGGGGGTTGTAACCCCACCCTTGAGCAGCGAACTAATTGTTTAATGAAGAAATAAATAAAATATTGCTTTAGAAATTCCTCTCCTAAAGTGGTAGTACTATTTACCGGAAAACATACTAAATACTGGAAAACACCAAAAAGAAAACACCAAAAAATAAAACACTGGAAAACATACCCAGAAAACACAGAAAAACAGTATTTGTTGGTGTTTTCTGTATGTTTTGGGGTGTTTTTTTTTTGTGCTTTCAGGTGTTTTCTGGTATTTAGTATGTTTTCCGGTGTGTTGTCCGGTAAATAGTATCACCCTCCTAAAGCACCTAAATTTCAAAATGTTTCTGACCCTCCCAAGCAGGGAGGGTTTGCGGGCACCCAGTAGGAGCCACAACCCCACCCTTAACCAAAAGCCAGATCCACCCCTGGTTAGCGAATTTGCAAAAAGTCAAATTTATAGTTTCAATGGGTGTGAATATTCACCATAAATTTAATGACGTCAAATTCACATTGCTTTCACAATTTGTGTGAAGTGTGAAACAGGTAGAACACATGGTTGGTAAACTGTTAAAAGGGGCGTTATTTCCACTCGTGATTAGAACCCCATGTTGATAAAACTGCCCTGTAGAAATGTTGGCCACATGATGTGTCCTACCTTTAAACAGCACTTTTAAATTTGACCATGGTCTTGCTTACACACTGTGGTAAAATATAATGCCAATGACACTTGCTATACTTACGGAAGAAAGTGATGGCGGAGGTTTTTTGTTGTATTGGGTTGACTTGTCAGTTCTTAGCCAACTGAGTGCAGTTGTGATACCAGTTGAAAATACCTCACAGACAAATGTGACATTGCTTCCAACTGTAGCTTGCAAATCCGTAATGTTCTTTATTACGGGTGAAGTGGCTGTAATTTCTGGACGACAAAAAACCAACAACCTGTTGCTTAAACAGATGTACACACTGAGGGTATTGAGCTCGTGCCAATGACGTCATTTTGGGAGTCAAATAATGCCGCGTCGTTGTGGAAGCAATGTGCGTGCGCGTTGTGTGTGTCCATAGCGCGCGTAACGCGCAATGCTAAAGCTCCCATTGGTGAAATAAACCGCGTTACGCCCACTAGAGACACACACAGCGCGCACGCACATCGCTTCCACAATGACTCAGTATTATTTGACTCCCAAAATGGCGTATTTGCACGTGTTCGAAAGGGGTCAATACATGTATGAGCAAAATCATATGGTCTCCACCAGGACTCTGAGCCAAGACCTCTGATGCAAAGTGGTACACTCCCTCAGGTTTTCTTTCAGTGTTGCATGGATGCACGAATATTAGGGGAAATTCCTTGGGTCAGCCCCTCTAATAGACTCGAGAGGATTCACCCAAGTCGACACAAAAACAGTGCCATTGTGGCAGACCGGAAGGGCCAGATTATGAAACAAGATAAATAATATTTTTAATAAAAACATGTTTTAAAAAAAAGATATCCTTGAAAATGTACGGATGAGATTGCCAAATTTCAAAATGATATGGGGCCTTTTCCAAATCTCGACTTGGGCTCAGGCTCCATGTAAACACTATGGGTACGGAGACTGAGACGGAGATGAAGCCGAGATTTGGAAAAGCCCCCTGGTATCAAAATCTCAACACCTGAGGGAAAAATGGGGGGTGGTGGGTGTGTAAGGTTCAAAAATGTGATATGGACTGTACCTGTGACCGAGTTATTGACATCATTTGATGGTGTTGCAGATTTCAGCAGTAACCACAGCAGAACCAGTTTCAAGGCAGTTGTTGAAGCCATCTTCAGCATGTATGAAATAATTCCTCAGACCTGTACAGAAAAATATGAAATATGCATTTTAAAAGCCTATTTATACAATTGGCAAATAGAGAAGCACAAAGAAATTACTTTATCTTCAGTTTATTTCAAACTCCCAGATATTGTTCTGCCAAGTATGATCAATAATTTTTTTATTTTTTTTCATTTACTACTTTCGAAAGTGGATATCTACTTCTGGAAAAATGGGGCATAAGTTACTTTTTGTATAACATTTTACAGTTGTAAAACTGACGTTTGTCAAGAAAAAGAAACATCTTACCTTATCAGTTCCAGGGAGCTTGGCTTGTCCCGTTTCCTTTCCAAGATGCGAAGGTAACTGGCCGTGACTCAACTTCTGACCAGATATTTATAAACCGTGTGGGGTACATACCGATCAAGTCCCAAGGTAATAAAATTTGTGTTTATAAATACAAAAACTGGCCGATAAACAAGAGATGAAACTTTGAAACTACAGGTAAACCCAGAAATCTGTGACTAAAGTATACCTCTTGCCTGCAGGTCAACTTAAGCAAGTCTCACGGATGTCAGGCCATTTCACAAAAAATGCAAAACAGTTTCGCACCAATTATTCTGATTTCAGACGCGTACTTGCCTAAAATCTTCCCTACAATTGTGAATAACGACGTGCTGGATTTTGTCAGTAGAATCGGCACAATTTTTACATATGCTATGAGAACTTAAAGGCACAGGCTCGTCAATGCGCGCGTGAGGCCAAATTCGTGCCATGAAATATGCAGCTCCATAGCAAAGGCATGAAGCTGCGTATTTCGTGGCACGAATTTGGCCTCACGCGCACATTGACGAGCCTCTGCCTTTAATACATTGAACTTTGCAGGTGAAAATGCACACCACCATGGAAGTTGACGGTGTTCATACCACTGATAACATTTATCATCCCTCGTCATTGTGCTCAAATATATCATTCCATTCCTTAACTTCTTAGCTCCCCTCCCCCTCCTTTCAGTAGAGTTGGGTGCTCATGGACTAATCACAATAACTACAAAAATTGTTAAGCACCTTTTCAAAAGTTTTCATTTGCGAAGCTTAGCACAAAAAAAGCACTTTTTACTACAATTTAAAAGTCCTCTGAATCATGCACTTGTTTTCCCCCAAATGGTCACAAAACAGATTCCTAAATCAAACGTCGTTACCTCCTAAAATACGACCCATCAAGTACAGTTTACATGCACTGCCCCACCTTCACATGTTACTTTATTGTTCTTGAATGTATTATTGGCAGATAAATCATCCAGGACCTTCGAGGTCCTGGTTTTTATGGCCTTTTTCTTCTGATGTTTGCACATTTAATGTATCAAGTTTTCTCAAGTTGGGCAATAAAAAGTAGTTGATATTGTTTATTAAAAGTGAGGTACCATGGCCGAGTAGTTTGGGTCACTGACTCGCAATCACAGGTGAAAACTTGGGGTTGCGGGTTCAGAACTTGCCCCGGCTGTGTACCTGTGCCCTTGAGCAAGGAACTTAATCACACTTGCTCCATCCTTCGGAAGGGATGTAAAGCCGTTGGTCCAGTGTGTTTGGTAACGCACTTTAAAGATCTAGAGCATTCTTTCGTGAAGAGCAAGGGGAGGGATTCCCCGGTGTCTCTGGCTGTTTCTAATTCATCATGGTTTTCCTCACGCTTTCGAGGAATCTTGGTTTCAGTACCAGAAAGAAAAAATATTAATATTGTACAATTTGAAAATTAATAGGTTTGAAGGTAAGGAATCTGAGTTTATCATCGCTGTGTGTCAATGAACCCATCGGCATTTAGGGGCAATTTGTTAAATTATTGAAATGTCACAATTTGTCTCAATCTTGTGGAAAAAACGTGAAATGTGTGTTTCAGCGATAATGAGAAATCAGAATTCTCTCCACAAAATGCACTTGAAAAAGTTGATGATAAACACACATTTTTAAAATGACTCGCTTGTGTAAATAATGACAATTTGTTTCATTTGCACACTTGAAAAAAACAATTTTATTACTTCAAGCAGTTTTCACCCAAAAAAATGCATAAGAAATTGCATCATTTTACATCTATCAACATTATCTTAAGCTGTGTTAGGATTGGACCTATTTTCTTGCTCTTTTGGCTCAATTTCACCTAGACTGTTGGGAAAACAGCCGACACACTTTCAGTGACACTAAGGAAATCTCATCAAGATGGCTGTCTGCATCATATGTGGCCCGCTCTGGAAAAAGGTAGCATAAGTCGTGCAGGCTAGGTCGAGTTTTTGCAACCATAAGATGAAATCTGCGGCAAATCCACGCTCATTAAAATACAAAAACACAATGGAAATTCCTGACAGTGCCCAGATACCGCCTGGAATTTTGTGTTTCGTCTGGAATTTCCTGGCGTTTTTGTATTTTAATGTCAAGGTCAAATATTGGTTAAAGTTCCTTACCTTGATGACTTTTACCAAATTTACAAAAAAATGTTTGGCAATATTCAAATACAATATACATTTACCGTGCTAAGCATAATTGTATTAAGGCTGATAACAGCCTTTTTATCAGGTAAGTTTAAACTAATGTTCAATATTGGTAACATTTTACAATATTTTGGTACAAAGTTTATTAACACGAATTGAAATTCAAAGGCAGAACGGTTTTGTTCAGCTGCATTTGCTTAAAAACGGAAGGCAAAATATAGGCTGCGTTTTGAGCGTGTGGTTCTTACAAATGAACGGCTTTAACAAGAAATGGGATTGCGTACTTTACATTTATAATGGCCACAGTATGCAAGACTAGCCATGAGCTCTTGGGATGAAATTTTGGTCACCGGAACTCCAAAGCGTACCTTTGTAAGATAAGCACTCCCTGGTAACAAATAGTGTCTTGTTAATTTTGGGGTATGTTCCTTGTCATGATTACTAACCAGAGTTATCCAATAGTAGTCGCCCTTACTGAACACAAGATTTGAAAGAGGATGAGTCAAGCTGTGAGTACATGCCTATGAATTGAGGATGTGTTTGCAGTAACTTGAATTTCACAGAGTTGAACATGGAAGATATGCGGGACGGTTTGGGTGTTTTGAGGAGAAAGCTGCAGGGCAGTTTTGGGCACTTTGAGAACAATTGAGTCTTTCTATAAATTAGGGATCCAAAAGTATGACTTTTAGTGTCCCCCGTCCCGTGTTATTTTTCGTACAAAAATCATTAAAATGAATTGTACTTTATGTACTCACTCTTTGAGATGGAAAGTATTTGAAGAATGTGTCCTGAATTTACAAAAACAAGATGTAAAATGTAACGGGGGACACCAAAATTAGACCCCTAATTTATAGAAAGACCCATATGGGTTAAATGCCCCAAATTGCCAAACCTCATTCATAATAAGCCTTTAAGTAACGTTATGAAATTGACCCCTCATGTAAGTTTGCTCTGCCAGAATACTCTGTGGGTTTCACATGGAATACTGGCCTGTTGAATGCTGTGCAAACTGTTGACCGGTCGATGATTCTGGACTACTAGTCAGATCTCTCACCATGGTGTTGGATGGAGTGTAGGAGTCATATCGTATGGCAGCCTGGTGAAGCTCCTCAAGGAAGTTGGGCATACCTGGCACAAGGGCAGAAACAGGAATAAGACTTTTTCCAACCAGCCTTGTTCTCAAGATGTCAATTAACAATCTTGCACCTTGAAGCACCAGACTTCAACTGTGCACTTCAATAGAGCTTCTGCACCAGCTGCCATGACAGGGGGCAGGTTTTCTTATTTAAATGATGTAACAATAGAACCACAAAGCACATACTCATGCATGACTCATGGTAACTGCCCCTGTCATGGCTGCATATGCAGCACGATATGTGGCAGAGGGCATCCCCCCTACCATTGTTCCCCCATTGTGTCTCAAACATCCAAGGAATTTCCAAGGAATTCCTTTCAGTTTTTAGGGGGGAGGGGTGTGTTGAGGTATAGGGGCGTTAGGGGGAGTCCCTTTGCCACATATCGTGCTGGGTATACATGGCTGCCGTGCAAAGGCTCTATATGTGCTGTTTTTTTTAATCACTGGATTTGGTTTCAGGATCACTTGTTTTAGATTTTCTGTCTGAATTGGTAAGTTGTTTATTTCCCCTTGGCCTCAACGAAATAGTAGGCCCTATCCTCTCAAGATCAGCTTGGGACATTAGTTTGCACCATCACCCTCATGAGCAGTCAATATTTGTATACTAGACTGCTCTGCAGCTTTAATGGCCACTGTATCCTGACCCAAAATGTCACTAGTGTAGACAAGAAAATGCTACTCAAAGTAGTCACAATCATCAGTCAAAAACTTGCAATAAAAAAACCTTGCAATTAGACTTGGGAACAATATCGTGTTAATGTGACTCAACTGTTTGACCAAAGAACACGATGCAACAATCTCAGAAGAGGCGAGTTGTTTTTTACCTGATCTCGCGATCCAGTTAACACAAGAAGATGGGAAGGTTGTTTGAGGATCGTCATGGTACGTCAAGATGTAATCAAATCCATTCTGTAGATTAGACAGATAATGATATGTAATATATTTCAAGGTTGTTTTTGATGCTGACAACATTCCATTAGCCCTCAGCTCCCTAGGGAATAGAGCCTTTGCACGGCGGCCATGACAGGGGGCAGTCACATTGTTACAGTACATCAAGCACGAGTAGTCACTTTGTGGATCTATTGTCACATCATTTAAATATGAAACCTGCCCCCTGTCATGGCTGCCGGTGCAAAAGCTCTATTATTATTATTATTATTATTATTATAATATATGTAGCCATGGCACTCATAGCCTGTTAGGCATTAATGAGCTAATCAGACACAAAATCACCTTTACTGCCTTCACAGTTTATGACAGAGTGCCCTGCTCAGAGTGCCCTGCCCAAAGTGCCCTGCCCAAAGTGCCCTGCCCAAGGTGCCCTGCCCAAAGTGCCTTGCCCATACCACAAAAAGGACGTATATCTTAAAATAAGATAATCTGTTATTTCCAGGAGGCAATTCCCTTCAAAACTTTCTTCAATGTATACTGAAAAAATACCAATGTCTTTTAATACCTCTTCCATGCTTCGGTGGGGACGGATGACCATCTGTGAAAAATACGAGCTAACTCGGACATGGTTGTTGCTGATGGGAGCTTTAGGGTGGTCTATCGCCTTGGATACCAGGGTTATGATGTTTTTGGCAGAGTTGACCTTACAGCGACGAGTGAACACGTAGTCGCGACTGTACATCGGAAACTGTTGAAACAAGATTAAAGATAGTGATTTTTCTCATTTGGAATGTTTTGTCCTTTTGTGTAAATTTCACAATAGACATTTCACAATAGACATACCCATTTCACAATGGGTATTACACAATAGACTACTGAAATGTGACATAAGTTGCCAGATTAACTGGGCTTAAAGATTGCTAAAGCGCAGGAAAACAGTTCACTGGTTTTAATGTGGACCCATTAACACAAAGGGTGACATTTTCACTTTAGTACTACATGTATGAAATACATGAAAAATATCAATTTTTGTAGAATTATTGAGGTTTAACAACTCACTAGATCTTTTTGCAATGCTTACCGGGTAGTGAGTGACCCAGTGAATGACCTCTGACCCTGTGTCATCGTCACTATCAATAGTGTCCAGTTTGATGGCGTATTTGTCCCACACTTTGCGGTACTCCAGGTCCAGTTGAACTTGAAGGAAGGATTTTGCTGAGATGTCCATAAAGTGGCCAAAAGCTGAAGGAATAATTTTTTAATTTCAATTATACCTTGACCCATTTTGTACAGGGGATATTTTCAGTAATTTGGGAAAGTGACCTTATTATGATTGGGACAATTCCGCCACCAGAGATTACAATGCATAGTTCCGAGATTGCCCAGTTAACCCCGCCCCCTTGGATATTGTTGCTATGTGCTCACAAGCCATCGCAAAAAAATAGCGAGACTACGTACAAAGCAACGGGACTCGGCATGGAAAGCACAGATTCATTGGAGAAAACCCAAAGGTATTTATGTTTTGAGGTCGACAGTTACCGTAGCACACACTGAGCGAAGGGCTAGTAATGCAGGGATGACATATCTTTCATAAAAATGTGCTTTCCTACCTTTGAACAGCGAATCGCCTAACATTGAAACAAAAATTCACCCGGTCACTGGCGCATACAACATACAAACTGTATGGGCAGAACGTCATCGCGGATTGTTTGTGATGATTGCATCACTTTGACCTTTGTGGGCGCCGTCTGCTAGCTCTGTTGTGATTGGTCGCGGGTTCGGCTTGATTGACAGGTCGGAACTATGCATTGAACTAGATGCCATATTTACAATACCACACAACTCCTGGCACCTTTGAACCGAGTGCTGCCAATGGGATGAGTTCACAGGTTTTTTTTGTTTACGTCCCAACTCTGAAAAGTGGCTTAAATTTGTGATTTGAGCAACCCTGCCATCCCAGTTCAGGGCTGCCTCAACTACAATTGGGCCACTTTCTACAGTTGGGATGTAACAATATCATTATAGCTCCAACCTTTGTATTCATGGAGATACGTGTTGTCCAGTGGTCGTCTCCAGAGTTTGAGGTGATCGTTCTTGAAAACGACATCCCACAATGTATTGCTTGTTCTCCCTTGACCAGCCTCGTCTTGCCTCTCAAGTTCAGCAATAAATTCAAAATCATCTGCACTTCTGAAGAATGAGAAAAATGTTAAATTATTTAACCTCTTAGTAGTAGAAAACTTCAGGAAAATCTGTCTGGACACTACAATTAAATCTCTGATGTTACTTTGTCAGCTGAATATTAAAATGAAGAGGGGAAATCAGACCTTTTAAAATACTTTTAGTTTTTAAATCAGACCTTATTTAAGCGAGTTGAGAAGCTGATCAGAATTTGTTTCTTTAAAATAGCTCATTAAGCATCGGTAAGTGCAGATTTGACAGAAAACCCAAATTTAAGAGTGCAAAAAAAAAAAAAATTGTGAGGAAACAAGGAATGGCCCATGTAAGTAAGGAATGGCCCATGATAAACTATTTTCGTGGTATTATTCTGTATTAATTTATGCTGCTTAGGTCGGCAAATGGGGGGGGGGGGGGGGGGGGGTGACTACTTGAATATTGGCATCATGCAAAAATGCCTAACCTATCCAGTTCCTCATCGGATATTCTCTTCTCTCGGTCCCAAACAAAGCAAGTTCCTCCAAACAGAAAATAGAAGGGCGTCTTGCCACCCTTGAGAAATCGCCTTGAAAAGTTTGTGGCTAGCGTCTGCAGCAAGTTGTCTGCATACAGGAAACCATACAAGCTGAAGACACCTTCCATCCGGCGCACTTTCTGAGACGCGTACACGTGCAACTGCCGCTTCAAGAGCTTGAAGATAGTGTCCAGGCATTCGGACAAACTCTGCCCCCGCAAAAGCGTCATTTGCGCCCACGACCTCCACGGTCGAGCACCGCGTGCTGCGGTCGAACTTTGCCAGTACGCATTCCTCGCAAAATTGTTCTTATTGCTGCCAAAACGCGGCCGCAAGAGTCCCCTCACTGCTCCTTGCAATGAGTTTCGACACGCCATTGTTTGGAACGTGGAAATAGGTCGGGAAATTGAACGATTTCTTTGCACAAGACGAGCACGAGTTACTTCTCGATCGCGGACGGAACAACACAATCGCCTTGCATTTTCTATGTGAACTTTGACCCCTAATTATAGCCGTAGCCCGCGAATAAATTGGCTACGGCCGTATACACAAGTCTAACGGAAGTTATTTATGAAGCTACCATTGGATTCTATTGTAGTTTTCAGCCGTAGCCATTTCATTCCCGCGAACAGAATTTCACTGGTAAGCAGCAGCAGAAAAACACCAAATCATTGTGTGGGCAAAGCACCAGCTAACGTCCTGGCAACAGTACAGAAGCGCAAGAAATGGTGTTGCTGAGATTTTCGACAACATGCCAACTTAAAATTAGTCAAAATATTGTAACGCTTATCTCGAATTTAGTGACTAAACTGTCCATGTCTTTGCTATAATAGGCATGGATAACATTGGATCGTTGGATTTGACGTAAGTGGCTCAAAACGTCGAAAACATGCCTTGTAAATGACACCCCTGTTTTTCACGACACGACGAGGCACGAGCCGATTTCCCAGGGCACTCTGCACAACGTGCACGGCGGGTCCCGCGGCGCGGCAGCCGGGCGCCGTGGTGGTGGTGGTAAAGTCACAAAGTGCCAGGCAGTATTCTGTCGGTGCACTGGAAGTGGAAAACAAATTGAGTAGGCCTAGTTGACCATGGCTTCTTATATTGTGCACGAAACATATAGGGGCCTATTAAACTTTAAGACTGACTGAAGAATAGTCTTTTTCAAGAAAATCTTCTCTTTTTTTTGGACTAAAAAAAAAGGTCCTAGGCCTAGAAATTCACTTATTTTTTACTGTCAATCATACATTAATGCTTGTTATGTCATTTCAGGGTGTCCGCGAGTCTTTAAAAAGTCTTAAATTTAATTTTATCAATATAGGGCCTAAGGCCCTAAAATTAAAAAGCAATAAAAAGTAGGCCTAAGCCTCTTTAAATTTAGTTTTCAGAGGAAAAATATGAACTTCTTAATTCTTACCACTGGCACTAAAAATTTGAACAAAAAATTAGGAGTGAGTAAGGCCAGCAGGTTTAACCTGTTAACAAATTTAATTTGTTCACTTTTTCCTTATTCTTAATTTAGCTGGGCCCAAGGTTACAATGGCTCAGCTGCCTTATTCATCAACCGCAACACACTATGCCACGTCTGTGGTAACGCAGTCAAGTTCATTGATATCACGACCCGTCATGAATCCATCTATCCATCGCCAGGCGAAGGCATCGGAGCTTTCACCGTCAGCGGCAACTTGCATCTTGTGGCTTTCTCCGAGATGTGCCTTAATCCCAGGATCTTTGTTGTATCTTATCCAGAATTAACCCAGAAGGCTGTCTGTCAAGGTTAGTTTTTAGGTTTGCAGGTAATATTACCTTTGGCCGAGTCATGATGAGGCATTTTGTTAATCAAGTGCTGCTCGATGGTGGATGTGCATTCAGGCTGTGTGGCTGTTGCAAAGCAGCCGCACTGCCTGAATGCACATTTTGTTACTATTTGAAAACAATTGTTAAACTACATAAGGTGTGTAAACCAAGGCATTTTCAACTCTTATGATTACATTTCAAGTTTTCAGCTATCTTTCCAGAAAAGATAGACAGTTTATTTTACCCACCCTATAAAAACTTTGCTTTATCAATTATATTCACATTTCAATACATTTTTTATTTTAATAAAAGTTTCCAAATGTCACAATTGCATAGAAGATTGCATTAGTTTATTGAATCACTTCATTAATTTTTTGGAAATATTAACAAGTAAAGGTGTTGTTTTTGATTCATTAGGCCATATACTGTTTATTTGCTGAGGTAACTAATTCTCCAAAGCATGAAATGTAAGGACATTAGGGACATTGTGTCCCGTTTTCATGGAATGACCAATCTTTTTTGGTCTTGGTTTCTCTTTACAGATGGCACCAAGTTGGAGTACAGTGCCCTTGCCTTTTCACACACTCACCCATACCTGGCTAGCTGCTCAGGAGTCCCTGATTTTACTCTCACACTATGGTAAGCAGTCCTGAAGCAGAGTGAAAAACAGCACTCCTAGTCCTACATTTGCTACGAGAATGATTTTCACAAAAGAAGTGAAGTGTGATTATGCCAAACGTGGTTGCCAAGGCCAGCAGTATAGGGCCAAATTTTCATAAATTCAGATTTACATTTCAGAGACTTTGAGGGTTTGTAATGCCTTACTTGTTTAAGTTGTTTGATTTTAAACACATGTTTTTATAAAGCGTCCTTGAAGTGTAATTCCTGAAAAACTACAATTACAATGCCATTCTCAAGTCAAAAAAAGGAACCTAGGTTTCAGACGTACACATTAAGTAGGGCCGAAACCAAGGTTTTTATTTATTTATTTTTTGTTAGTATTATTTATTTATTTATTTATTGATGTACGATGCTCATTGTGAATGGCATTACAATAATTTTTTGTTTCAGGAATGCCCTATATATGAATTAGTTATTATTCTTGATATCCGTGCAGGAATTGGGAGACAGGCACCCTCCTCTGCAGGAAGTCCATGTGGGGTCTACGTGCTTCCCATGTCTCCTTCAACCCAACGGATTGGCATAAACTGTGTGTTATTGGCCCCAAACAGTTGACTGTGTGGACCGTTGAGCAGGCCGACCAGCTTTATTCACTCATTCCAAGGTGAGATTCCAAGTAATTAACAGACATTCATAAATACCTTAGACAGTTTACGCATCCTCATTGGCTAAGAACACATCACGTGGCCGGTGTTAAACGAACGATAATAACCAGTGATTAAAATTGGCTGGCTCGCGTTTCTGCCTGCGCCCGCGTATGGAACACGCACACACAAAGAGAAACTGCACGCTCCCGACAGCAAAATGTGTACTGTGACATCTACCCAGTCGTGTGTGTGCGCGTAAACAACACCCCTGCATTACGCGTAACTGTTTTATAAACTGCTTAAGATCTTTATGAATTTTGTTTATAATTTTGTAGCAAAGCAAAGCTTCCATATTCCGATGAAATGGAAACCCGTCCCACAACTTCGGACAGCCTTCCCGCCCGGCCGGTCTCCCAGGCACGGGTCTTCAAGATCGACCCGGACAAGTCTGCTATCGCAGGATTGGTCGGCGAGCTGGCGGAGACCTTTGATGCTAACTTTGATGAGAATCGCAAACAGGTGGCTCCGGCGTCATGTTGTTGGACGCCTACGAGCGACATCTACTGCGGATGTGAGAGTGGGCAGCTTCTTAAGTACGACACGGAGACGGGGATCGTAAACGTGATGTACAACCCGGAGGAGAGGGTAGCGACTGCCACGAGAGCGATGTCTGCTGAAGGCCAAGCACAGATGGCAACTGTTTCTGATGGTAGGTCTTATAAACTGTCTTTGTTTTGTTCATTTTGTTCCATTTTAATTTATTTTCCCAGCTGAAATTACCTCTGAGCACAGAGATTATACCCTTTTGAAATTGTCTTCCATCGCAAAAGTGGTGAGCATCAATATTGTAACGATACACATGCAAAGGTGATACTTTAATATTTACTATTCTCAGCTGACAAGACCAAGTCATACTTTCATATACAGTCGAGCCTCATTAATAAGAGGTCCTTGGCACTTAGCACATTACCTTGTTATAACCTTGTATTATCAGAAATCAAGACAATTAAGATCAAAATATTTGGACCTACGTTTTTTTTTTTATAAGCAGAATGTTGTGTTTAATGGTGCTCTTATAAAATGTTAAAGTGTGATGTCAGTTGGCCAGGGTAATTGGATCTAAGCATTCACTGGTAATCTAAAACGCCCATTGCTAAAGCACAGGGAAACAGTTCACTGGTTTTAGTGCAGACCCAGTGACCTTGGCAATGCACAAAGGGTGATGTTTTCACTTCAGTGCTCTATTATCAAGGTTTGATTGTACTATTCTCAGCTGATGAAACCAAGTCTTCACCCGCCAGAAGCCTCTCCATCAAAGCAGGCACCCTGAGGTCCTTGGCACTGCATCATGAGGGTCTCTTTGCTGGAGGCGACGATGGCATCTTAAGATGTCTTGACGTCGCTCACGGAGTGGTACAAGTCTTGGATAGTTGGGACAGTCAGGCAGCGATTTCAACATTGTGCTGGTCTTCTAGTTACAGCAAGCTGGCCGTCGGTAGTCCTAAGGTGAGAAATCACACTGTCAAATTGGTTAAATGATGAAGTCTTACACAGCACGGCGACGGCATCTTAAGATGTCTTGACGTCGCTCATGGTGTGGTACAGGTCTTGGATAGTTGGGACAGTCAGGCAGCGATTTCAACACTGTGCTGGTCTTCTAGTTACAGCAAGCTGGCTGTCGGTAGTCCTAAGGTGAGAAATCACGCATGTCAAATTGTTTAAAGGAGCGTGTCAAGATCACATTTTTTTTACCTCCCATTTTTTCCACAGGTGTTGAGATTTTGATACCATATCATTTGACATATTTTTCTTCTTACCGTTCTGAAATTTTGCACTCTCAATCTGTATATTTTCAAGGATATCGTAAAAAAACCACTGATGTTTTGTAAACATCTAACCGTTCCATAAAGCAGTGTAGTAATTACACCAACCTTTTTGCTTCCACATCCAAATTGGAAATTGGAAATTTTCTGTTTTCTTCCCATGGTATTTCATTTTCTGAAAAAAATCTGGACAAGCTCTTTTAACACATTTGGTTATTTGGTTTGTTTCAGGGTTGTATCTATCTATATGACTACAGCAGTCCGGGTACAGCTGATGTCCTTTTTGACACTCACAGCGGTAATTTTGTCGACGTTGCGATGCTGGTGCCTGGCACTCAACATTGTGTGGTAAGCTCATGTTGACTTAAAGATAATACTGTAAAAGCCAATATTTTCGCGTACAGATATTTTCGCGCATTTCAACATCACTGACATTTTCGCGAGTTGTTATTTTCGCGGATGGAAATTATATTCACAGAATTGCCTCATTAAAATTACATATTTTCGCCGGTTGTTATTTTCGCGGGCTCTGTCTGGTGCGCGAAATGCGCGAAAATAAAACCACCGCGAATATTTCAGCTTTTACAGTATACATGATTGGGAAACTGTTACAAATAATTTTATCCCGCTGTGTAATTGAAGATATGCATGATTAAAACCAACCTGAGAAAGAAACAGCTCCGTATTTCGCAAACAGTCAAAATAGGGTTTGCAGTCATTTCGCCCCAAAACCACTTCGCCCTGAACCACGGCCTGTGCACGAAGTGGTTTGGGGGCAAAGTGGCATTTGGGCCATGTAGTGTTTGGACGAAGTTATTTGGGGTGAAATGGCACTGGGGCGAAGTGGTTTGGGGGCGAAATGGCACTTGGGAGAAATAGTTTTGGGGCGAATTTAATTTTCGTCTCATGAGACGAAAACTAATTGTTTTACTCATTTCTCAAAGACTATAGCACTTCAGACAAAACCATTTCAGGGGAAGATTTATACGGTAATCATGTTTATATTGTGTAAGTTAGGCGTGAATCTGTGAACATTTCTGATTTTCGAGATACCAATCATGTATACTGCCTTTAAAGGGAAAAAAACACACACAGAATTGGTCTTTAGTTTTAGAATTATTCTGTAGAATTATTCTTTAGTTCACAAACCTGACAGATATCAAATATGGATGTGGTTTTATGAATATAATGCTGTGAATGTTTGTCTTGCAGTCCGTTAGGGAAAATGGGGAAGTTCAAGTATGGAGCATGGAGGACAACAAGTTAGTCTGCAGCACGTCACTTAACAAACCGGTAAGTATACATGTATTATTTTGTGTGGGGGGAGGGGAAATTGGCATTTAAAGCCTAAGACTGACAGATTTTTGTCTATTCAGGACAAAAAAGTATTATAAAATGTATGTTTAAATTATGTAAGTTTTTGTTGATGTTGCATTTTTTATCGATATCTCATTAACAAAATGATAATTTAGTCAAAACTAACAAAATTTAAATTGTTCTTAAATTTATTTTTCAAGTTTTAATAAGCCTCAAGCATGGGGCACTGGTTAGAAAGTTTGCTGACATCAGGAGGGTTGTGTGAGTGGCAATCAAGTCAAGTCGGACCCTTTGGAGCTGGGGGAAGGGGGGTGTGGTCTAAGCAGGTCTGAAAGCAAATTGTCTGACAGCTGCCCCCTGCCTTGAGCACAGGTCGAGTTCAGATGGTCTGTTCTTGACACAGGTAACTAGTTATCGGTTGATAGGTGGTCGTGTTCTCGTCATTCGGGTGCGAGAACATTGTTCGCGTGTCAATAACAGATCGCCCCAACTCAACCACAGACATTATGCTTTTAAATCCAAATAAAAAATAACTCCCCACCCCCCTCCCCCATTTTTTCCCACTAGGCCTCCTGCCTGGCCAGCAGCTCCTCCTCCCACAGCATTACCGTGGGAACGCTGACCGGCCACATCATCTTCTTAGATCTAACCAACCTCGAGAACCCACGCATTGTTCAATGCCCACACATCCATCAATCGCCAGTCCAGCAGTTAGCGTATGATCGGGAAGGGCGGTACCTGCTGACGGGGGCAGACGACGGTCATGTGTTTGTGATGGATGCCAGACCGTCCTCGGGATTCCGGATTCTTGGCCAGACACGTGAGTTGATCATGTGAAATGAAAATGCTCTCTTAGCATACCACTAAAACAAAAAACATACTTTACTTTGGATTGAAGCAATTGATATTTTTTTTGTAGTTTCCTGTGATAAATATTACAATTTTTTTCTTTTTGTTTATCTTATGTACGGTACAGCCATAGAGGGAATTGTGACGTCTATTTCTACCAACGCGCAAGAGAAACACGGACCAGTCAAAGTCTTGGTGACCTCTAACACCACACCTGATGTGACCCCTGCAGCCAATAAATGTAGCCAGTTTGACCTTCCCAATGACTTGGCACAAGGTAAGGTCAAAGGTCGTAGTAGTACACCCTCAACGTACACCCTCAACGTACACCCTCAACCACACACAGCCACATAATACAGTTCACGGTCTGTAGCCATCTTTTTTAAAAATGTATTTAAAGTATGCTCATTGGCCGGCTGAGCAATTTTGTTCCCCTTAACTGGCTTTTGTAAGCCAAATGGTGGCGCTTTTTTCAAGATGGCCGCATAATGTGAAACTCCCTTATTCGGATATGGTCATATATTTGATAGATTTAGCTAAAGCATTTTTTTGTGATTTTATGGATGCATTATAAATTTGTTTTTAATTTTTTTACAGATATTGACAAATTTCTTGCGAGCGCAAAATGCGATTTCAAGGAAGATCTCATCAATAAGATGAATCTGAACTTCTCAGTCCCATCCGTCGGTGCCGCCCTGACCTCAGGAAATGTCTTCTACACCCTCGCATATGACACCAAGCAACTACACAAGATTGTGCTTCCTGATGAAGCTCCCAAAAAGGTATACCCTTGATCAGAACAGATATACCCTTGATCAGAACGAGCGTGTAGTACACTATACGAACCCGCACACAACCGAGGTCCGCATAAACCAGGAAGCACCGTAACTGTGTGGACTTACACAGGTTCGCAGACGAGTTGTCTCAGTATTTAAAAAGGGATAAGGGAAGTGGGAGGAGGTTTCAGTGGGAGTTAGGGCGAAATCCTGCGTTTCGTTTTTGAGTAAAAAAATATTTTAGGCCAAATTTCCTACAGTGCACGAGTACAAAGCGAGGTTCGCATAGTGTATGTGGTAACGGTCTGTGTACGCACCTTGCGTACGTGGTGTGGACTCGAAACCCATTCAAGTCCACAATTTGCGGGGAAAAGTGACGGATTGTGGACTTGCACTCGTTCGCTCAAGTCCACAGTCAGGTTGTCCAAACTTGGGAAACGAGGTTAGGGTGGGGGTGGAGGGTTAAAAAAAGGTTAGGGTTCAGGAGTAAAGTTTAGAAACATGGATTAGGAAAAAATTGGGGTGGATGAGGGAAGGATTTGGAGAAAACAAAGATTTTCCGACCAATTCTCTTAAGTGCACGAATACAAAGAAACGTCCACAGTGCGTACGTAATGCGCGACTGCGTGTTTTTGTGTGTGTTTTTTTTTATAATGTGGACAACAAGGCACTGATGGCTTTCAAGACTCTTCTGCTTCAGTGTTTTTCTCAAAGTCCATGAGGACTTGTTTAACCACAGTGATTCTCACAGGAATGAAATGTAACATTTTTGGTGTAAAGGTAGTCTGGTAATTACCCTCCAAAAAATTCTGAATTATTATCTTTAAGCTTATTTGTTATCAAGATGGTAATGGTAGTAATCATCCTGTAAAATTATTTTGTCTGAATTGCCCCCATTCATGAAAAAAATGACTATTTGGGCTCCAAAGCTTTAGAGCCAATGATTCATGCACAAAAACCGTACTTGGATTTTTCAGATTTTGCATGTCACCACAATCTCAGGCTTATTGATGATAATAATAATAATGGTGGATTCTTATATAGCGCACATGTCCACCCTGCGGGGTGCTCCTGGCGCTGTTGCCATTATTAACGCTGCCATCAGGAAATCACCAGAACCATTTCGCTATAACTAGGTGGCTGCTGGCCAGGCGCTCAACCCTATCAGCAGTTAAATTGTGGCATTCCCCTTAACAGCTTCTCAAATATCGCTTGGGTTGACGAGGCAACTGGGATTAAGTGCCTTGCCCAGGGACACAGACACATTGGACGAAGTGGGGCTTGAACCCACAACCTCTGATTGGGAGTCCCGCTACATACCCACTAGACCACACACGCTTCCATTATTGATGATGCCCCCATGCTTTCCTGTTAATATTATGCTATCATTGCATCTATTATAATTTATTGAAAGAAACTATTGAAAGAAATGGAAAAAAAAAATAAAGCGAATGATGCTGGGAACAAGACGGTGCACTACTGAAAGTTTGCAGAAGTCCACCCTCGCCCATATATTTTTTATTTCTCCTTTTCAGGCCAATAACAAGGCTTCCTACTTACAACCTCAAGGCGAATACCCAAGCCACGATCTTTCAGGGGGCACCCTAGCCCTATCCCTCCACCAACAGTGGCTGGCATCGGCCGCACCGGACGGCCGCATCCTGATGCGTGGTGTGGGGGCGCTAGACCAACCTATCACCGTGCAGGCTCATAGTTTCTGTACCGGCGGTGTGCAGCAGATCTGCATGACTACAGACGGCCAGTCTGTCTTGACGTGTGGAGCCCAAGATGGGATACTCTCATGTTATACTTGGAAGTAAGTTACTTTCAGTCTCTACTTTTTTCATGGAAATAACCAAACCCCTGAACTGGATTCGAACCTGAGACTTCTGGCACACTAGGCAGATTGCTTTTTTACTCCCTCAAAGTACTTCCTCGTGCAATACAACATCATAATGATAGGTTTAAGCGATGATTTTTTAATTTATTTATTCTTGGTGTGTCGTATTTTGTTGTGTAATGTGGTTGTAATGATTGCGAGTGTAAATTTCCCTTTGGGGACTTAATAAAGTTTAAATTGAATTGAATTTCTCGAGAACCAGGGATTGATTTCACAAAAGTTAAGACGAGTTTAATGTGTCTTATTTCCCATACCAACATCCCAAGATAAGATGAGCGACCCTTCCCAAGACGTGTCTTAGTGCTTTGTGAAATCGGCCATGTTTCATATATTTAAATCAAGTAACAGGTCCCACAAGTTATCAACTAACCACTGAGACCTGGAATCGATTTCACAAAGTTAAGACGAGTTCAATGCATCCTAATTCCCATACCCACATACTAACAACCGTAGATTTTAAGCATGGTGTTGAATTTAATACACCAAACCGCTCGGCCATTGTACTCCAAGTATCCAATTTACTGATTAATAAATATACATGATTGGTTTTTTTCTCATAAGTTTCAGAAATTGGAACAGAGAATTTATGATAAATGCATGCAAAAGTACAATTTGGAAAATTCTTATTTTCCAGTTACAGTAGTTCCGGTCGTAGTAAGGCCACATCTGCCATCGAGGCTGCGCGATCCCACAGTGCCATGCTGCATGCTGTGCGTAAACGTGAAGACGAAGCATTGAGTGCTATGCTGGACTGGTCCGAGGCTATCGCTACCCCGCTGTCACGGACGGTGTCTGACATGCAGGCACCAAAGGTAGAGTTTTGGAGTCAACAAGATTTGGGACTTTCACAGGGGTCAATTTCATAGAGCTGCTTAAGCATGAAAAATTGCTTAAGCATGAAAAACCTTACATGATAAAATGAGGTTACCAGCAAAAATTTCATGTGATTGTCCTGGTAATGAAACAGTCCTCTAAAACTGGTCATATAATATTTCTATCACATGAGGATTTCACTGGTAACATACTCTACTGAGCAAGAGTTTTTCGTGCTTAAGCAATTTTTTATGCTTAAGCAGCTCTATGAAATTGGCCCCTGGTCTCTGATCAAGATATTTTTCTACAAATGCTTGTATTTTCTCTCAAAGTAGAGCCTGTTTCTACTGTGGTCATCAACATCCAATGCTTTTCGGCCCTGCGATTAGTAACACGTTTAAAGGCTATCTTGACTGTTCTACTGTAGATAAAATACCGGTATTTGGCGTGCTACATGCATTAGTTTAAATGAAGCGTCCCACAAAAAAAGCATTATCGGCTGTTTCCTTTGCCAAAATACCTTCTCTGAGCAAAAATTGAAATAATTTTATATTTGTTTTTGCTTAATAGAAAACCGGAGTTGAACTAGCCATTGAGAAGGATGAGATTTATACAACTCCAACGCCGACCTTGCACTCGGATCCAACTTGGATGGAAGTTAAGGAACTGGAGGTAACTGTGAACCTTTGAATGTCCGTTTCAGCGTGATGTCCATTGAAAACAAAATAGATAAAGGGTGTTTTTGTTTTGTCGCAGATCATAATCCAGACCCTGAGATGTGTCACCCAAGAAAATTTCACCCATGACAAGGGTCGAAATTAACACTGGTCCTGTGGTCTGAGGCCAGTAAGGACCACTAGATCTATCAAAAACACTGTTCCGATGGACCAGTAAAAAAATTTACTGACTCATGGAAACATTCCCTGATGCCTAATCCACAGTAAACATTTCTTACTCAATGTGAAGAATTCCTGGTTACCACAAACAATTCCTGATCGCTTTAGACATTATTTAGATAACTACATTTCTTTCTCCGATCTCTCCAGACATGCCCCAGTGTTGGATTCTGCACTCAATGACCTTAAACTAGAAACTGTTGCAGTAAATGTATCTTGGTGCCATTTTTAAAAGCAGCATGAAAGACACCTGCATGATATTCATCGAAAAATAGGTCAGCATGCTAAATTTGAAAAGTGAAGCAACATAATTTACTCACATGTAAATCTTTGCAATGTTTATGTTGCCATATTGGATCTTGCATTGAACCACCTCTTGAGAAGGATTTCAGATATCACGGATTTCGAGCATTTGTATAGATGTTTTCCTTGAGCTTGGTTGCAGGGCTGGCTATTGATTGCTTTCCGTGACGTAGAACATCCGGGAATGTTTGGTGGTCAACTGTCACGCACGTTCGCAAATAGAAGCACATGGGCACGCGTAAAATATACTCACCAGCGTACTTTCATTCGAAAAATGCCGCACACACGCGTTGCGATACGTTCATATGATTGAGCATGCATGCACTCAGCGATTGATCACGATTTTTAGCCGATACAACAGCCATGGCGCAACAACATAAAGCAAGGTTAAGCAACAGAGGTAAGTGCAACCAATGCGCTTTTCTTGCTTTTTGGGCCGGTAATAACTCGATCCACGTGCGTCATGAAAAATGGAAACCAAAATGGTGGATGGAAGGCGTTACGTCACCGGAAAGCAATCAATAGATGTTTTCCTTGAGCTTGGCTGCAGGGCTGGCTATATGCAGGATTTGGCCAACGATTTGACATTGTTTTTATTTACCACCAGGCCCTGCGAGAGGAGGACAATCAGTATTCAGAACTCAAGATGTCACTCAGGAGTGACATAAGGAACTTGAGGAGAACGGTAGGTTAATGCAGCATTGCTGATGCTCTAATTCTTGGGTATGTTGACAATTGGGATGGCGGTGGAATAAGAGCTGGGGTCCTAGGCCCTGTATATTCAGTTAACGAAAATGGAAAAACAAAAACTGGAAATATCCATTTTTGTGAATTCTGTTTATATGCATGTGCTTTATAGTTATACAAATGCAAAATCTTACCATTATATTCGGACAGACTCAAGTTTTTAACTGAGTAATATTGAAATTGTCATTTTTCAAAATACATTTTGCCTGCAAGTTTAAAAATTGTTGTATTGACAGGTCAATCGTGATAAGCCAGGTCAATCGTGATATGCCAGGTCAATCGTGATAAGCCAGGTCAATCGTGATAAGCCATCTTGTGAAGACCTTTCTGAGATGCTGTAGACAACTTTCTAAAAATCACACTAAACTTGGAGTAGGTTAATCACTTCATCAGAAATAAAGGCGGATTAAATACAGTGCTCCATTTGTTTTGTTTAACAGATCCAAAGCATGATGAAAGAGAACGAAACATTGCCAGACATTGAGCAACTCGGCCATGATGAGTTTAATCTAGACTTGGAGGAACAGCAGCGGCTACAGGCTGAAGGGGAGGCTAAAGTCCAAGAGGTGCTTCTTGCAAGAAAACAACTTTTTTTTTTAATAAACAGTTCAAAAAAAAGAAAGGCAAATTATGCTTTGAAAGAGCGAGGAGGCTGAGAAATGTAACATATTTTATTGATAATCTGTATGACCACCTCTTGTGGCAAGGCTGACTGCACCAGCTTTCATAAATGCTACTGAGCCAGGGTGTGTCACTCTGCCTAAAAGTGCCTCTCTTGTATATTTAAAGGCAGGGGCTCGTCAGCAATGCACGCGCCAAATTCGTGCCACGAAATACACAGCTCGAATTTGGCGAGCGCGTGCAATGCTGACGAGCCTGTGCCTTTAAACCGTAAAACTGCCATGAAACTTCAGAGGAAAAAAATTGTGGTGTTTTGGCTTTTCACCTTGTTTTCTCCGCAAAGTTTCTTGTAGTGTTAAGACGTCTGTTCTACAGTTAAGGTGGTTGTGGGTCCAAGTCCCCCGTGAGCACGCTATGAAGATTTGTTGTCATACCCTTAAGACTTTAATGAGATTGTTTTGGTTGCTGTAGATGAGAGCCAACATGGAGCTGGAGGACTTGGCCAAGACGTACCTGAGAGAGGTCATCAAGAATGAATGCTGGGATTCCATGCAGGTCAAAGGTCGTAGTATCAAGGTCAGTACCCAGCCAAAGGATGAGCTCAAATAAACCTCACCTTTTATATCCAAGGCTTTTTAGTTGACTTGGCATCGGCTTTGGAAAGTTAAGCCCTCTGCTGCACAATGCATTCCTCTTTTGAGCCCTCCAGGACATTCGCATGTACCTGCGTAAAAAAACTAGAAATTTTGGCCCAAGTGAAAATGTGGGCCCAAGTGAAAATTTTGGCCCAAGTAGAAATTTCAGCCCAAGTAGAGATGTTTAACGTCACATTTGCATTCACATTTGCTTTCATGTCAAGTATGAATCAGGGGCACGTGCAATAGCACAATACGTACGCCGGCCGGTATTGGGTATTTTCCTATACCTTCACCGTTGAAGGTATTGTCGGTATGCATTTGTATTGCCCCAGGTTTTACTCTTCAGTTATCCTTGAAAATTGTTTTTGTATCATTTAAAGCATCTTTATAGTATTGGCTAAATGATGCAATAGTATGACAATATACTTTGGTATTTAGGCCTTCCATACGACTCTTGAAGTCGGCAATTATCCAATGAGAGACAAGACGAAGCAGGAGAGGGAGGAGCTTGCATTGGTCACTAGAGTCCGCAAGATTGAGGCCGCTGAAATGGCAGTAAGTATTCCTACTTAAATCCAAATTCAAGCCTTGACAATATGAAAGCAGCCAGAGGCTGGTCACTCCAGCCTTGATTTTTGTCTTAATTTGAAAGGGTACTGAGGCAAACTGAAAGGTCACCATCGGAAAGTGTATATCTTGAAGAAGCATCAGGGCCAACTCAGCAGGGCATGAGGCCATTGGCCTTGGTTAATGTCAAGGGAAGAGATAGGGCATGCTGGCCAAGATGGCCTCGGAAAGTGTTTATCTTGAAGAAGCATCAGGGCCAACTCAGCAGGGAATGAGGCCACTGGCCTTGGTTAATGTCAAGGGAAGAGATAGGGCATGCTGGCCAAGATGGCCTCGGAAAGTGTATATCTTGAAGGAGCATCAGGGCCAACTCAGCAGGGAATGAGGCCACTGGCCTTGGTTAATGTCAAGGGAAGAGATTGGGTATGCTGGGTATGTTGGCCAAGATGGCCTCGGAAAGTGTATACCTTGAAGGAGCATCAGGGCCAATTCAGCAGGGCATGAGGCCACTGGCCTTGGTTAATGTCAAGGGAAGATATAGGGCATGCTGGCCAAGATGGCCTCGGAAAGTGTATATCTTGAAGGAGCATCAGGGCCAACTCAGCAGGGCATGAGGCCACTGGCCTTGGTTAATGTCAAGGGAAGAGATAGGGCATGCTGGCCAAGATGGCCTCGGAAAGTGTATATCTTGAAGGAGCATCAGGGCCAACTCAGCAGGGCATGAGGCCATTAGCCTTGGTTAAAGTAGAGGCCTGCCAAATTTGATTGTTTGTCCTTGCATATAAAATGATTACCTTGCTAATCCCAAGATACATTAATATTTATTATTTTTCTGCAGGCAAGAAAAGAAATTACTGAGGTGCAGCCTAAAGGGAACAATGCTAAGGTACGTTTTTGATAATGGGCATGTTCGTAGTTTTTAAATTGTATTATTTCTTTACAAATGTTTGCTGCCAAGCCACGTTATTTATACAGTAGTAAACCCACCGAGTCAGGTGACACGTTCACTGTGTCTGGTGACAGAATCTGGCTAATCGTGGCATCCAGGCTTAGTATTGGGTGATGTCACGCACGCGCTTCGCACGATACGTGGCGAAGTTTAGCAGTGGTTGAAGCGGGCAAACTGGTGAGGCGCGCAAAGCACTACTAAAGGAGTGTAGGAAAGGAAGGCCCATTTTATCATCTGCAATGACTCCAAATTTTACTTCATGCGTAGACAAGAAAAGCCTAACTCAAAGTGTTGATAGCAGTTTTAACAAACTTGGCATGAATTTATCTCTATCCAAGACTATCAGTAACAAAATAACATCTGAAGGTGTTTTGAAAAAATGTGGGGATACAAATTTTTTTACCATTTTCTTCAAATATAAAAACCATGCACAAATTTTACTGTTTTTTGAAGCATTCATGTATCTATTCTGCTAAAATTTCTGCAGACTAGTTTACCAAAATTTTTCTTGAAATATGTTATGCCCATATTCAAAGAATCCGAAAGTTTTATCTTGTAAATAATACATTAGGCCTTTGAAGTATGCCATCACACTGTAGCCCTTACGCGAGGTGCCTACACATAAATATTAGTGAATTTGCTTTAAGAAATCTTGCTGAAATTGTATTGGTATTGTTGCCATTTTTGTAGCCAAGTGGGGGTGAAGATGCGGACGATGAATCGGACGAAGGCGACGGCATTGAGCAACCCTCAACCACAGGCAGTTTAGGTGCTCAATACGGCGGCGCCAACGAGCTGTTATACAGTCAGTTTGACTTGCACACCAACCAGCAGAAACGTAACCAGATCGTGCTGCTCCGAGACGCGATTCATCGCATCAAGACAGCTTTTAATAAAGAGTTTGATGAAGTCTACCGAGCACGAGAGCAGGAGATAACGCGTATCGCTGATCGTAATCAACGCATCTTGAAGATTACGGAGGATTTGACGAGTCAGGAGGAGGTTTGGAGGCCGGAGATGGATGCGGATGAGAAACCTGAGAAGTTACTTACGGTTGAAGACAGTGAGGTGAGAAGGACTTGAAACTGCAGACCCCTATTTGAGTAGGACCAGAATATTCAGTTTTTGTTCTCCTATTTTTCATGAATATTTCCTAATTATCCATTCTTAACTTGGATAATTTTTTCTCCTTAAATCACTGGATTGCAGGTGAAAGTGGAGAGGTTTATCACGGCCGAGCAGCGAGCTAAGATGGAGGAGGAAGCCACTGAAGAGGCGGAGAGAAAACTAAGAGAGAAAGAAGACAATGCTAGGGAGAGAGCCTTAGACATGATGATGGGTGGGGTACTGGAGATTAAGAAAGAAGATGAACTTAAGAAGGTTAGGAAAAATAAGATGGATTACCAGGGGCCAATTTCACAACGCGCTACGATCCTTTGATAAACCACTGTAACATGCGTCTCAAGTAACGTTATTCCTAAGTAATGAAGGGTCGTAGCGCTTCATGAAATCGGCCCCAGAATTATGGGGAGGTTTGACTGAGAAATTGGTAAGGGTTATCGGAGAAATGGGGAGGGGTTATCGGAGAAATGGGGAGGGGTTAACAGAGAAATGGGGAGGGGTTAACAGAGAAATTGGGCAAAGGCCAACAGAGGAGTTGGGGAGAAAGAGGGAATAAGGAGAATAAAATGATGAAAGATATTCATGTTTTTTTGTGTTTAATTCCTAGGACATCCCAATTCCAGTTTTCTTGGCCAAACCCCAAGAGGAATGGTCGGAGGATGAGCAAAAAGCTCAAAAGGAGTATGAGAGAAAAGTCAAGGAACTCAACGAAGAAAGAGAAAAATACAGAAAGGTAAGAGTACGCTCCCAATTATAATGGACAAAAATGTCATGGATGTTATGGCACAATGTACTTTTATAATTTGCTAATCAGAGATGCTCAATAAGCTTAGAACTTTTAGGATTTTCTAATTAGAGGTGCTAAGTGAGTCGAGTGCTTTAAATTTACTTTTAGAACTTAGTAATCCGAGATGAGTAAAGTAAAAAAAGTATCATCATTTGACTTGTAGACACTTGAGGCGGAACTGAAGAAAATTCAGACCATAATCGCAGACACCACGTCCAACTTTGATGATCGTCTGATGGAACTGTTCCATCGTAAGATTAAGACAGAAATGGTCATCTACCAGGTATGTGTATTGTCAAGTGTCGATGTTGTAGTAAACAACTTTTAATAGAAATTCACTTCATGCCATGAGTCACTCTGTTCATGAAATGACTTACCTAAACTGTTTGTCGTATATGATCAGGAGGAACTTAAGATTCTTCGGCTGAACCGGGAGCTGCTTATTGAGGAGGAACTGGATGCTCAAGAGGAGGAGTTGAATCGCAAACTGGAGACGAAGAAAGCTCTCAAGGTGATTAACGATCCTCAGGACTAGGAAGCAATAAACTCCAACATCCATATTCAAAAGGGCTCCAAATCTAACTGGAGCAGCTTTGTTCCAAATGTGTACTGTTTATTAATATATACAAGCCTCTTGAATATAGGATAGGGCATGCTGGCCAAGTTGGCCTCAGAAGTGAAGGGGCAACAGGGCTAACTCAGTAGGGCATGGGGCCATTGGCCTTGGTGGCCTGGGATAGGGCATGCTGGCCAAGTTGGCCTCAGAAGTGCATAATATTGAAGGGGCAACAGGGCCAACTCAGTAGGGCATGGGGCCATTGGCCTTGGTGGCCTTGGTTAATGTCAATGCCTGGGATAGGGCATGCTGGCTTAGTTGACCTCAAAGTGTATATCTTGAAGGGCATCAGGGCCAACTCTGCAGGGCATGAGGCCTTGGTTTATGTCAAGGCCTGCCTTTTGGGACTTGACACTTGTACTTGTATTTGAGACTTGATCTTGTAAAAAACTTGAAGAGATACTTCAGAAGAGATAGTGCTTTGTTACTGCCAAGTCTTGAGAAGAATACTATTTTAAGTAGAGACACGTACGACAACTGCGTCGCAGAAGACGAGTCTTAGAGAAGAACGTTTGCCAAGTCTCGTGCAGGATGACATTTTTAGTCTTGTTGACCTCTTAACAGGTGGAGACGATTCAAGCCGTAATGAAAGCCAAACGCATGGTGGACTCGTACCGAGACACGTATGACATCCGCGTCGCTGAGGACAAAGTCTTGGAGAAGAACTTTCGGAAGGACTTCCCCGACGTCCACGCCGTGTTAGTGGATCAACTATTTAAGTTGTATCGCAGGAGGCCAAGGTTAGTCTAATATTAGGTTTTAAAAAATCATACTTACACCGGAAGATCAAGAAAGCTGATATATAAAGCTTATTTCATCGATCAGTAACATGTTTGAACACCTCTTGTAGCAAGGCTGATTATACAAGCCTCCACAAGAGCTGGTGAGGCAGGGTGCGCCACTTTGCCTAAAGGGTTTCCTGAGCACCTGCACTTCTATCACTGTCGGCTCATCTCACGCAGGCTGAATCACGTTGAAAGCCCAACAAAATTTGTTATCTGAGAGCCCTAACTACAGGATTGTCCCAGAAACAGGAAATGTCACATGCCATAGTTGTGGGAGTCACTTTAATCAAACAGGTCAACTTGGACCAGGGGCCAAATTCATAGAGCTGCTTAACAGCCCATTTTCTCTTAACCGAGCATCAGGGTATTTTATAGACATCGCTAAACTCTGCTTAAGATAGTGCACAACAATAGCCGTCTCCAAGCGCGTACATACTTGACCACGCCGCGACTATGAAATAGCGCTTAACTCGTCTGCTATAGTAAGCACGCCTTTTCAGCTAATGCTTAAACAGCACTATGAAATTGGATGAAATCACTGAAGCGGAACTGCCTTGAAAGCGATTCCAAAGTGATTGGACAGTCAGTGCCTTGTTATCCCCAATTTCATTGTATTCAACAAACTGATCAAGAATAAAAATTGAGAAAATTGCATTTATTTTTTTTAAAGAGTATAACTTAGTTCTGCTGTCCCATTTTTGTCCTGCAGAGGCCAGCGCAGGGACCAGAAAGCCTCCACATCCGACACTCCCATTGCGGGGGCTCCCAACCCATATGGAGAGCGCCCCCTATCGGCTCGTCAACCCAACACAAACGTAGCGCTAATGAAGGGACTGGACGAGTTGGACCATGAATCACACTGCCCGGAGGGAATCGAGCCGCATGTCTGGACGAGACTGTGTAACCTACGAAGGACTAAGGCTCTCAGTGAACAAGAGGTAGGCTTCATGAGCCTCTGATAGCGTTGTAACAAAGTCGTTTATTCCAACTTGGGATTGAATCCCAACTTGGGATTGAATCCCATGTCTGGACGAGGTTGTGCAATCTACGAAGGACTAACAAGAGGTATGCCTCATGAGCCTTTGATAGCGATGTAACAAAGTCATTTATTCCAACTTTGGTCTCATTATTCCAACTTGGGTCTCATTGAAGGAATCAAGTCCCACGTGTGGACGAGGCTGTGTAACCTACAAAGAACTAAAGGCGGATACACACTATCGCGGAAAAAACACTTTCGCGCTGCACTCACCGCATTGCATGAGCTCCCAATCGCCAATTATTCCAAAATAGAAAATTCCACTCTGGTAACTTGGGGCTTCTCTGATACCTCATTGGCTGCGCGTTGGAAAGGTCAGCGCACCGCGGTCAAAGTTCAACAAATTTGAACTTTGACCCAGCTCAAAACGTTTTGCGCGTCGCGATAGGCCGCGCACAAGCGGCAAACCAGTTTGTGTACAAACCAATGGAACAGTGTGATTTTTCCGCGATAGTGTGAACTCCCCTTAAGGCTCTCATTGAGCAAGAGGTATGCCTCATGAGCCTTTGATAGCGTTGTAAAAAAGTCATTTATTGTAAGATATAGTCTAAAAAAGTGTATTTTTACTGGAGAAGGGTTGCGGTACATTATGGTTTTGGTGTGTCACTGGTTGAAGTACTGAGTCAAAATAAATCACTTTGATTCAGTTTGGTGCGTTCGATAGAGGGAATGTGTCTAGCTTTTGTAGCTAGCCTTTGTAGCTTTTGACTGCTGTTGTACTTTAATTTTGTGATTGTCTCTATTGTTATGTTTACCTTTTTCCCAGGTCAAGGTTCAAGCGCTGACATTGGCCGACATGAATGCCTTCCTCCAACGTCGACAGGACGAGGACGATAAACTGAGAACTGAGACTGAAGACATCACGGAGGCACTCAACAGGTGCGAACTTGTATAGAGATAAGTTATGAAGTAATCACACGGAAACAAGAGCAGATTTACTAGTCTTTTTACATACAAGTAAGGCTGGGAGGGGTAACTAGTACGCATTGAGACAACCAAGTTTCCTCCGTTCATTTTTAAAATGAATATGGTACAGTGTCTTTCTCAGGACACAAGTGTCGCAATTTATTATGGCCAGGCGGGGCCCGGGCCCTTAAACTGCAAGGAAAACAGCCGACCTTGCGGGACCATTTAGACACGGTACCATGTGTCTGGGGGATCCTCTATAACCGGCCTCCTGGGGATTCCCTTGGAAAACTGCCCAGAATCCATGTAGTACTTATATACAATATTTCTTCAATCTTGAAATATATCACTTGATATCTATACAACTGATTCCAAGATCATATATTTTCCACAACTTACATGATTTAATTATCTTTAATTAAAACCAAGCATTTTATATATTAACATAATCCCCCCATGAATATGGCCACTGATGTCGGCATGGCGTTAAACTCCAAACTCACTCACTCACTATTATGGCCAGGATTCAAACACACATTCCAACTGTCTGGTATAAGAAATTGAGTTCGATACACTAGACCACAAAATGGGGGATGGGAGGAGAGCAATTTCCTTTTACCAGTGTACATTATCTCTTCCATTTCCAGGCTTCGAGACGAGCGATTCCAGTTCAACTGCAACCTGGACGTACAGTTCCTGCTGAAACAAGGTCAAGTGGAGGTGGACAGCGGACCGTTCATTCACGACTTCTCAGACAGTATCTTGATCCATCGAGGGGTTGTAGAGGACTTGAATGGATCCATCAGGGTAAGTTGATGTGATTGGTGGGTTAGGTGTCATGTGACATGATTGGAGTCGTGTGATTTGTGGGTTGTGAATATTACAAGGCCTGGCAAGGGGTCGTAGAAAAGGGGTACCTGGGTAATATTTAACTAATATAGGCTAAATTTATTTTCCTTTCTTTGAAATCAAATAGACTAGATTTTGCTTTAAAATGGCAGCTTTTATTAAATATTAAATTTATTTGATTTCTTCATTCCAACTCAGCAACTTGGTGAGCAGAAGATTGCTGCCATGACAGAGAGCAAGGATTTTAGGAAGGGAATCCACGTCTTGGAATGGTACGTCATGTATTGCTTAGGAGTAATTGTTGAATTAAAGTAAACATGCCTCAGTGATCTTGCTGCCAGTCGGGGCTGCTTTCGAGCGCTCGTCCCTGGTGCTCTCAGGTGGTGGAAACGTTTATTTATTTATTTATTCCATTTATTTACCCAGGGTGTGCCCAAACAGTTTACAAAAACTGGTTTCCATTGGGGCCCTGCAAACACACATAGAACAAATATACTAAATTGAACAACTTCATAATTACTAACAAACTGGAATAAGATACATTTGTACAACAACTACAACATCAAAAAACTAATGGTTACAGAAGAACAACATCACAAGTAATTATTATACATGCATGTGACACTAAAATTTACACTAATTACGGGAAGGGCGAAAAACCCGCAAAAACTCTTTTTAAGAGAAAGAAAAAAAAAATTTTAAATGGGAAAATTCCCCTCCGGCTCCAAAATTAGTTTGATTTTATGGCAACCAAGTCATACGACTCCGTAAATTAGCATTCCTACACACGCTTTCGGGCGAGCACCATGGAGCACCTGGTGCCGCGCTCGAAAGCAGCCCTGTATAGCACTTTGTCAAACTCTCACTGGTTCAGTTTTGAGCAAGTTCAATTCACAACTAGAATCAACCACTGTCAAACATCATCTTGACATAACACATGCGCACTATTGTCTAAGTGCGAATGCCTTTATAGTCAATTGGTTCCACGCAAAACACTGCATCAACTCAATACATGATGGGTACCAGTGATCAGCGTGACCGTGTCCTGTGTGCTGGTTCCAAATGGTCGACCAGACACAACTAACCATCATTGACTAGACTGCATTCAGTTGGAAATAGTCCAACTATAGTTAACATTATATACCTCATGCGTAGATTCCAGTCATCTGATTGGTTAAAAGTGGGGGCATTGAATCGGCTAGACCCGGCGCGTATGCCAACTGGTCAATAGTCTTTGCCATGCCCCGGGCATAGTCATTTAGCGGGTTCCGGACGCGCGCATTACTTGTGTTAGCATATAGCTAGTTGTGCACCAACTATGCAGCTGGGCATAGTCATTTAGCGGGTTCCGGACGCGCGCATTACATGTGTTAGCATAGCTATAGCTGTGCACCAACTATGCAGCTGTGCGCTTCACGTAAACATTCATCAGGACGGTAATGGCGGAATCTCGACGTCATTTTGTCGTCTGTCCATGGAGTCTGTCGTAGATGATGAAGTCCTTAAGAAAGTAAGAGAAGTGGCCTACAGTGAAAACTGTGTCAGGTGAAATGTGCTACTAAAGTGCCAGGTGATTATGCTACAAATGTTTGCTGTAAATATACAACTTTTCCGCCGTAGACCAGCTTCCGAAATCGAAACGCGAAGGACCACTGTCATGACTGTATGATGTCTCGTTACTTTTAACCAACCAGATGACAAAAATCTACACATTCGGTATATAAAACAAATATTGACTGCTGTTTATTCGGGTCATGGTTAAGATTATAGGCCCTCGGTGATCTTGAAGCCATGACTATGCCCCTCGGCTTCCGCCTCGGGGCATAGTCATGGCTTCGAGATCACCTTGGGCCTATAATCTTAACCATGCCCCTCATTGCAGTCAATATTTGTATATTATGACACGCCTCTTTCTGATTCTCAATTCTGACTGGCTGAAATGCAGTCACGTGAGGTTTACTCTTCTAGGCTAGTGCATGAAAATCGCGCTAGTGTGAACTAGACGCCTATATCAAGCTTTAAGCGCGTGCATCGGGAAATAGGACCCTCTTGTGGTCACTCACAGTCCCTCTTTGTCCCTCGGGGCCCTTAAACGTGCTCTAGTGATCTCATTGCCAGTCCATATGTGTATAGTAGTCAATCGAACTTGCCTCTTCTTGCGATTTTGATTTCTAATTTGAGTGCCAACTTTTGTTTTGAAAATTTACTCCAACCCAATTGCAATTTGTAAACTGTGGAAATCAGAATCCATTCAAAAAATCACCCTAGCCTAGTCTGAACAGCTACTCTCGGAACTTTGAATTTTCCTGCTTCCTAGGTTAAATGAAAACTTGATTTTGAGTTTTTTCTTTCCCATCTCAGGGAACACAAGAAGATGGTGATGCAAATTGAGGATTTCCTGGGCAAAGCTCGCACCATCCAGATCCTCAAAGTGTCCAGAGACTTGCAAGATGTAAGCTGTAATGTCTGATATCCTGAGAGGGGGGTGTGAGGGGGTCTTTCCCTTGTAAGCTTTAATGTCTAATGTGTAAAATATTTCTTGGTATTTCCCTCGTCCAGCACTCGTTTTTTTTATTTTTTTTTGTTTTGTTAATGACAGTTTCTTCACAGCGGAGACCACGAGGCGAAGAGACAACAAGAAATATCGACGCTGGAATCGACATTAGAAAATCAACGAATGGTAAATAATCAGTGCCGTGGTTGTATAATAGATAAAACAAAATTATCCCTTCTTACAGAAAAAAATTCTACCAACTTCAGTTAAGACTCTTATATTATCAGAAATGAAAACTACTGATTATCAATAAATTAGGACCTAAACTTCCTTGTTATAAACAGAATGTTGTAAAACCAAAAACTCTGTTTGCTAGGATAGGGCGACAATTTGTGTGTAAAAAAGCTATATTAGGGCGACACGCTCAATAGGGCGACAATTTGGTGTCGCCCTAATATTTTTGAGATTAAAAACCGTTTTTTTTAGGTCAAAAACCATTTTTATTAGGACTAAAACCAATTCTCTTAGGTCTGGAACCATTTTTGGAAGCTTTGGGTAAAAAGATAAGGTGTCAATTTGAGTGATTCTTGCCGAAATTTAGGTGGTCCCCGGGGAAAGGCTTCCCGAATTGTCGCCCTATTGCGGCATCCAGAGTTCTTACAATAATTCTTCTTATTAGAGATGTTTAGATGTACGCAAAACGCGGGCATAAACGTGAAATGCTTTAAGCACTTGGTCGTTACTTTAAGAAAATCCTAGAGCAGACAAAAACAAAAATCAACAAATGTGATTTTTGTAGCAAGATCACTTTTTTTTGCAGTTACCAATTCAAACCTGAACCTAAAGATATGACCAGTGCTCAAGCCATTTCGCATTCATGTTCGCGTTTTACTTGTATTAACAGTGGCAAAACCAACCTCGTATATTACTTATATGAATTTATACCCCCATTTTAGCATCATGAAAAGGCTTGTGACGAGAGGAAAAAGATCTTGAAAGATCTGCGACACACAATCCGAGGCAAGGAGAAGAACAACTCGGCTTTGGAGGATGATTTACAAGAAATGAACGTGTCTGTGGCGGAGAGGAAACACATCAATGAAGTTAACGGTAATTCGCAAACATTTGATTTGGATTTGATTTGAAGTTATTTAGCTACTTCTAATATAGCGCATATTAGGGAGGTGTAAAACGCATACGTGAATGCAAAATGCTTTGATTACTTTGTCATTATTCTAAAGATATCCAGTGTTCTCCACTGTTAATATTTTGTTCGGGTGCGCTAAACAGTCCCCGCACACGGTGAACACTGATTCGCTGCAAGAGGGCACTTTTCGAAACAAATGCATGCAACTGCCATGGCCGTTATCGACTGCGGATTGAGTTGACAATGCGATATATATGCGTGATAAGTGAACGATAATGACACTAGTAGCTCTCCAATATATGACCAGTGCTGAAAAAAAGTTTGTGTTCATGTTTGCGTTTTACGCGCATCTAAACCTCCCTATTATACATAGGTGGGTGGCGCTTTAGGCAGTCAAGCCAGAAACAACTGGGAGAATCTTCTTATGCTCTGGGATCTTTTAAGTGCATTACACAAGACACTGGATCTACGGCTTTACATCCCATCCAAAAGATGGAGCATTTTCGTTAAATGCTTTGCTCGAGGGTGAAGGTACCCAGAGTGGCTTCTGTGCTGTACATAAATGTTGTTTTGTTTACTCCTGACCATCTTTGTTTCAGCCGCCATGCGGAATGTTGGTGGGTCAGCCCAGCGTATGAAAGACATCGTCCAACGACGTAAGCTGGTCGACTTAGCCAAGGCACAAGCCCAGGAAGTAGCAGTGTTACGAGCCGAGGTGGAGCGACTTCGAATGCGTACATTCCCTGCGTTGGTCCAGGTTGAACGTTGAAGTACCTCCCAACACTCATCTAAAGCTAAATTTGCACTGAGCATTTTCACACATTAAAGGAACACGTTGCCTTCAGATTTCACGAAATCTCACGTTTGAGGGTGTTCCTTATACTTATTAAGAGTTGTTCTTGCAATAAAACACACTTAATGTGTTATAATTAGTGAATGGTAATTAAAAAAAAAAACACTGACCTCTGACCCCCACTACATGTCCCGCGAAATGTATACGTATTTCAAGCCGTCAATACGATCGTCCGGGTAGTGGGCAAAATGCAGCGACGAACAGGAGTTAGGTTGGCGCCGTAGCCAGTGGTCAGGTAAACCTATCAGATGAACGCAAGGTACCATACCATTCTCCGCCTCCCGAGACATGTGTGAAATGTAAACAACACCCACACACACACCGACTGGCTGTCAAAAAATGGATCGTCAAGAGAACACAGCAGACGCGTCAAAAAAGAAAAAACGAAAACCTCGCCAATCAGGGTAAGAATATTGTCATGGGACAAACCGATAGAAAGGACTTGGATGATTTATACCCAATGGTTATTGTAGACACGAATTAAAAAAAACAGGCACATCACACGCAACGGAGGAAGGAAATATAATTTCTTTCTCCAGGCTGGAAATAAGACTAATATAATTTCTCCGCCATTTATGGGAGTCAAGATTTTGACTCCCATAAATGGCGGAGCGTGCTGCTTCGAGAAACTAGGCAAAATTGAAGCATTTCTAAGGCACGTTTGTGTGGATCATTATATTCTACTTTTTAAACATCTTTCAGATCGTGCTCATTATACTTCAAACGCTTGTAATAGCCCAAAAACGCCCAATAAAGCGCAACCCGAAGGCAACGTGTTCCTTTAACGTGTGAAAAGGCTTAAAGGGCGTTCACATTATCGCAGAAAAATGGCTTTGCGAGCGGCATTGGTTTGTACAGGAGCTGGTTTGCGCTTGTACGCTTTGAGCCGGGTGGCCTTTCCAACGTACAGCCAATGAGGTCAGAGAAGCCAAGTTACCGGAGTGGAATTTTCTATTTTGGCGATTGGGACCTCATGCAATGCGGTAAGCGCAGCACGACAGTGTAATTTTTCCGCGATAGTGTGAATCAAACCTAATTTTAGAGCAAGGCTTGGCTCTACGGTGAAAGGACTTAAAAAGTATTTTGGTCTAGTCCCATCGTAAAGCTGAATTCATACTTCACGCGAACATGAATTTGTGACGTCACAGTAAAACTTTGGTGCTGCAAATTCACAAAAAGTTGAACTAGTTTGAACTTGCGTAAATGTTCGTCATGAATTTGGACATCAAATTTATGTCAGAATCACGTTTGCTTTCGCATGAAGTATGATCTGCGCTTTAATCTGTAATCAATCTTGAGAACAGTCTTCTCCTCATATTTTTTACTGTTTAAAGTAAAGGTGCTTAAAGGAACAGGCTCGTCAATGCGCGCGTGAGGCTAAATTCGTGCCACAAAATACGCAGCTCCATAGCAAAGGCATGGAGCTGTGTATTTCGTGGCACGAATTTGGCCTCACACGCGCATTGACGAGCCTCTGCCTTCAAAGGTGACCTAAAATTTAACCTTAGTCAAAGAGATAGAGCATTGGTAAGAGATACCAAATGATATTCTGGGCTTTAACACGTTGACTGGCAAGCATAGTTTCACAGAGGGCGTTCCTATTTTCTACGAGTATACTCGTAGTGGCAGAATTCAGTACACCGTCGGCAGTCAACGTGTTAAGATAATGAACCCAAAGGGAAGGCATTCCGTCCAAAAACTTGTTTTTGTCCCTAGAACATTACATATTGTTGAACTGTAAACAGATTTTTTAAAAACTATTGTAAATTTATATACATATGTAGTGTTCGATTTTTTTTTTAAAAAAAAAAAAAATGGAAGTGCTCTTGAATTTTGTATCTTCCAACTAATGAACTATATGTGTGTGTACATGTAACACCATTCCGTCCAGTTTACCAATTACCTACCAGTACATTTTGCTGTTTCGATTTGAAATAAATTGTTTTATGGTTTTCAAGTTGTGTATTAAGCAGGAGTTACGATTATTTTCCCAAAAAAACATTTTGCAAACAATTTCATTTATCTTACAAATTAGTCTGGGAAACTGCCGAAATTGGTTTCAAATCAGCTTATTTTTTGCCAATTTTGACAAATTTTAAATTTTCATATTGCTCGAGTGAGCAGTCAAGTTCAAATTCAAGGATTATGCATGGGCTCTAAGCAACATTTCCTGCAATTTTGAGAAAAATCTGAATCATAAAATGTCTGGCCAAAAATTAACAAAAATCACAAGGGGTTAGTCCAGCAATGTTTGTCAAAATTGGCCAAAAATTGACTTTTAAACAAATGTCCCAGAAATGACTCCTAAGAACAAACTAGCCCATTTGGAACATATTGCAGCAGTTTCCTGGGCTAATTTCTAAGACAAATATAAATTTCTTTCTCAAAATCTTCAATTTTTAAATTTTAATTTTTAGTTACCTAAGCAAGCAGTCAAGTTCAAATTCAAGGAATATCATCTATGGGCTCTACGCAACATTTCCTGCAATTTTAAAGAAAATCTGAATCATACCATTTTTGGCCAAAAATTAAAAAAATAACAAGGGGTTAGTCCAGCAATTTGTCAAAATTGACCATAAATCGCCTTTTTTTTTAAATGTCCCAGAAATGACTCAAAAGAGAAAATTAGCTTGTTTGGAACATATTTCGGCAGTTTCCCGGGCTAATTTTTATGAAAAATTTAAATATTTGACATTCTTCCTCAAAATCTGCAATTTTAAAATTTTAATTTGTCATTACCTGAGCGAGCAGTCAAGTTAAAATTAAAGGAATATCATCTATGGGCTCTAAGCAACATTTCCTGCAATTTTAAAGAAAATCTGAATCATACAATTTTTTGCCAAAAATAAGAAAAAATAACAAGGGGTTATTAACGTCCAGCAATTTGTCAAAATTTGCCATAAATCGCATTTTTAAAAATGTCCCAGAAATGACTCAAAAGAGAAAATTAGCTTGTTTGGAACATATTTCGGCAGTTTCCCGGGCTAATTTTTATGAAAAATTTAAATATTTGACATTCTTCCTCAAAATCTGCAATTTTAAAATTTTAATTTGTCATTACCTGAGCGAGCAGTCAAGTTCAAATTAAAGGAATATCATCTATGGGCTCTAAGCAACATTTCCTGCAATTTTGAAGAAAATCTGAATCATAAAATTTCTGGCCAAAAATTAACAAAAATCACAAGGGGTTAGTCCAGCAATTTTTGTCAAAATTGGCCATAAATCGCCTTTTTTGAAATGTCCCAGAAATGACTCAAAAGAGAAAATAAGCTTGTTTGGAACATATTTCGGCAGTTTCCCGGGCTAATTTTTATGAAAAATTTAAATATTTGACATTCTTCCTCAAAATCTGCAATTTTAAAATTTTAATTTTCGTCATTACCTGAGCGAGCAGTCAAGTTCAAATTAAAGGAATATCATCTATGGGCTCTAAGCAACATTTCCAGCAATTTTGAAGAAAATCTGAATCATAAAGTTTTTGGCAAAAAATTAACAAAAATCACAAGGGGTTAGTCCAGCAATTTTTGTCAAAATTGGCCATAAATCGCCTTTTTTGAAATGTCCCAGAAATGACTCAAAAGAGAAAATAAGCTTGTTTGGAACATATTTCGGCAGTTTCCCGGGCTAATTTTTATGAAAAATTTAAATATTTGACATTCTTCCTCAAAATCTGCAATTTTAAAATTTTAATTTTCGTCATTACCTGAGCGAGCAGTCAAGTTCAAATTAAAGGAATATCATCTATGGGCTCTAAGCAACATTTCCAGCAATTTTGAAGAAAATCTGAATCATAAAGTTTTTGGCAAAAAATTAACAAAAATCACAAGGGGTTAGTCCAGCAATTTTTGTCAAAATTGGCCATAAATCGCCTTTTTTGAAATGTCCCAGAAATGACTCAAAAGAGAAAATAAGCTTGTTTGGAACATATTTCGGCAGTTTCCCGGGCTAATTTTTATGAAAAATTTAAATATTTGACATTCTTCCTCAAAATCTGCAATTTTAAAATTTTAATTTTCGTCATTACCTGAGCGAGCAGTCAAGTTCAAATTAAAGGAATATCATCTATGGGCTCTAAGCAACATTTCCAGCAATTTTGAAGAAAATCTGAATCATAAAGTTTTTGGCAAAAAATTAACAAAAATCACAAGGGGTTAGTCCAGCAATTTTTGTCAAAATTGGCCATAAATCGCCTTTTTTGAAATGTCCCAGAAATGACTCAAAAGAGAAAATAAGCTTGTTTGGAACATATTTCGGCAGTTTCCCGGGCTAATTTTTATGAAAAATTTAAATATTTGACATTCTTCCTCAAAATCTGCAATTTTAAAATTTTAATTTTCGTCATTACCTGAGCGAGCAGTCAAGTTCAAATTAAAGGAATATCATCTATGGGCTCTAAGCAACATTTCCAGCAATTTTGAAGAAAATCTGAATCATAAAGTTTTTGGCAAAAAATTAACAAAAATCACAAGGGGTTAGTCCAGCAATTTTTGTCAAAATTGGCCATAAATCGCCTTTTTTGAAATGTCCCAGAAATGACTCAAAAGAGAAAATAAGCTTGTTTGGAACATATTTCGGCAGTTTCCCGGGCTAATTTTTATGAAAAATTTAAATATTTGACATTCTTCCTCAAAATCTGCAATTTTAAAATTTTAATTTTCGTCATTACCTGAGCGAGCAGTCAAGTTCAAATTAAAGGAATATCATCTATGGGCTCTAAGCAACATTTCCAGCAATTTTGAAGAAAATCTGAATCATAAAGTTTTTGGCAAAAAATTAACAAAAATCACAAGGGGTTAGTCCAGCAATTTTTGTCAAAATTGGCCATAAATCGCCTTTTTTGAAATGTCCCAGAAATGACTCAAAAGAGAAAATAAGCTTGTTTGGAACATATTTCGGCAGTTTCCCGGGCTAATTTTTATGAAAAATTTAAATATTTGACATTCTTCCTCAAAATCTGCAATTTTAAAATTTTAATTTTCGTCATTACCTGAGCGAGCAGTCAAGTTCAAATTAAAGGAATATCATCTATGGGCTCTAAGCAACATTTCCAGCAATTTTGAAGAAAATCTGAATCATAAAGTTTTTGGCAAAAAATTAACAAAAATCACAAGGGGTTAGTCCAGCAATTTTTGTCAAAATTGGCCATAAATCGCCTTTTTTGAAATGTCCCAGAAATGACTCAAAAGAGAAAATAAGCTTGTTTGGAACATATTTCGGCAGTTTTCCCAGGCCAATTTTAAAGAAAAATTGAAATATTCGACATTCTTCCTAAAAATCTGTAATTTAAAATTTTCCTTTTGTCATTACCTGAGCGAGCAGTCAAGTTAAAATTAAAGGAATATCATCTATGGGCTCTAAGCAACATTTCCTGCAATTTTGAAGAAAATCTGAATCATAAAATTTCTGGCCAAAAATTAACAAAAATCACAAGGGGTTAGTCCAGCAATTTTTGTCAAAATTGACCATAAATCGCCTTTTTTTAAAATGTCCCAGAAATGACTCAAAAGAGAAAATTAGCTTGTTTGGAACATATTTCGGCAGTTTCCCGGGCTAATTTTTATGAAAAATTTAAATATTTGACATTCTTCCTCAAAATCTGCAATTTTAAAATTTTAATATTTGTCATTACCTGAGCGAGCAGTCAAGTTCAAATTAAAGGAATATCATCTATGGGCTCTAAGCAACATTTCCAGCAATTTTGAAGAAAATCTGAATCATAAAAGTTTTTGGCAAAAAATTAACAAAAATCACAAGGGGTTAGTCCAGCAATTTTTGTCAAAATTGGCCATAAATCGCCTTTTTTGAAATGTCCCAGAAATGACTCAAAAGAGAAAATAAGCTTGTTTGGAACATATTTCGGCAGTTTTCCCAGGCCAATTTTAAAGAAAAATTGAAATATTCGACATTCTTCCTAAAAATCTGTAATTTAAAATTTTCCTTTTGTCATTACCTGAGCGAGCAGTCAAGTTAAAATTAAAGGAATATCATCTATGGGCTCTAAGCAACATTTCCTGCAATTTTAAAGAAAATCTGAATCATACAATTTTTTGCCAAAAATAAGAAAAAATAACAAGGGGTTATTAACGTCCAGCAATTTGTCAAAATTGGCCATAAATCGCATTTTTAAAAATGTCCCAGAAATGACTCAAAAGAGAAAATTAGCTTGTTTGGAAC
Organism: Henricia sp. BOLD:AAB3569; assembly: GCA_037783545.1. NCBI lineage: Eukaryota > Metazoa > Echinodermata > Asteroidea > Spinulosida > Echinasteridae > Henricia > Henricia sp. BOLD:AAB3569. The sequence goes on along the minus strand of JBBELK010000454.1, from coordinate 751,534 downwards.
ATATTTCGGCAGTTTCCCGGGCTAATTTTAAAGAAAAATTTAAATATTTGACATTCTTCCTCAAAATCTGCAATTTTAAAAATTTCCAAAAAATCTGCAAGTTTAAATTCAAGGAATGTCATCTATGGGCTCTAAGCAACATTTCCTGCAATTTTGAAAAAAATTTGAATCATAAAATTTCTGGCCAAAAATTAACAAAAATCGCAATTTGTCAAAATTGGCTAAAAATTGAATTTTAAAAAGATGTCCCGGAAATGACTCCTAAGAAAAAAACTAGCCCATTTGGCTGCATTTGGAACATATTGCAGCAGTTTCTTAGGCTTATTACTAAGAAAAAAATTGACATTTAGACCAAAAATTAAAAATTTTTTTCTCAAAATCTGCAATTTAAAAAATTTTAATTTTCATTACCTGAGCGAGCAGTCAAGTTTAAATTAAAGGAATATCATCTATGGGCTCTAAGCAACATTTCCTGCAATTTTGAAGAAAATCTGAATCATAATTTTTTTGGCTTAGTCCAGCTATTTTTGTCAAAATTGGCCATAAATCGCCTTTTTTGAAATGTCCCAGAAATGACTCAAAAGAGAAAATTAGCTTGTTTGGAACATATTTCGGCAGTTTCCCGTGCAAATTTTAAAGAAAAATTTAAATATTTGACATTCTTCCTCAAAATCTGCAGTTTTAAATTTTTTTATTTTTTATTACCTGAGCGCGCAGTCAAGTTCAAATTCAAGGAATATCATCTATGGGCTCCAAGCAACTTCTTCTGCAATTTTGAAAAAAATCTAAATCAAATTTTGGCCAAAAATTAAATAAATCATAAGGGGTTAGTCCAGCAATTTGTAAAAATTTGCCAAAAAATTACCTTTTTTTGAAAATGCCTTAGAAATGACCTTATCAAAAATTAAGCATTTTTTTGGCCAAATATTGCATTTTTCCTCATACCTGAATATGTACTTTTACATACTTTACATCCCTTTAGTGCTCCATTATACTTTCGCTAACGGCCAAGAAGGTTTCCTCAATGCAGGGAACCTTACAGCGCTCTCTGTAAGGAATGTTATGCTGGAAATTCTGAAAATAAAATGATTTTTAGAACAAACATTTTGTTAACATTTTATTTTTCGAGCCTTCAGGTGAACAAACCTTTAAAAACAAAAAAACGTTATCCAAAACGAAACCACAATCCAAATTGATTTTAAAAGTTCAAGTTAATCTTACAAGTAGCTGCGAAAACGAATACCAGAAATGTAATTACATGTCATTTCTAAAATTAATATTTATACACAACTCATTTCACATGTTAAAGGTTTGGCTAGAATCAGTGGAATGCAAAAGAAGTTTAATTTCAACCTGTGCGTCATAAAGATGTTACTGAATGATTTTGTAAAAACTTGAGCTAAAATTTAAGTTTCTGAAGTCTGTTTTACAGATGGAAGACACTTTGTATTTGTGCAAATTTTAAACAGCTGAATCAAAAGAACAATTGAGCTTAAACAACTAAGCTGATTAAAAATGTACAAGTCTGGGCAAATGTGGACGAAATGCCATTCGGTTACCTGAAATTTGGATCTTAACTCATTAATACTTTAAACATGAATACATTTAACTAAAGCCCGCCCAACACCTTTGCGATTTATCGGATAATCGGACACCGGACCAGGAAAAATCAAACAAGTTTGATTTGCTCCGGTCTACGGTCATACCGGCCCAAATTGTTTCAGCGCACACCTTTCCGGTATGTGGTCCGGTGATCCGTTTATCCGATAAATCACAAAGGTGTGCGGCGGGCTGAAATGTTGGTTGAAGTTCGCTGAAGGCTTCAATTTTGACAGATTAAAGACATACCCGTAAAGTTACATTTTCGTGTGAATAAGTGATTATATTTTTAGGAATTATAACCCAGCAACCGCCGAGGTGAATTAATTTCATGATCGAGTTTGGAAAATCTGGATGGTGGTTGCTTTTTTGAAATTGAAATTGGAATTTGAAATTTGGTTGCTTTTCACTACATCCAGATTTTCCAAACTCGATCATGGACATTTGTATCAGTTATATTTTCAACATATTTATAATTATATTCTATAAATTTCAAATTTATACATATACAGATCGTATACATTTTAAGTAAATATTTTATATTTAGAATTTGAATTATCAGTCACACACACATCAGTTTTTTTTCCCACAGGCAAAAGACAAAAATGGCTCACAGCTGCTACTGTAGTCTAATCACAATCAGAAAATGCCAGGTTAACTATTTCACTGCCAAGGTCGTACATGTACGATCTATCGTATGTACTCTGAAAGTGCTATCGTACATGTACAATCACGATCATTTTTTTTCTTCTTCCAGCAGGCCAACCATCGCGCATTTACTACTTAAATTTAAAAATATTACGAAAAATGCAAAATGTTGGGCACTTTGAGGTTAAATGTTAACAACAACATGCACTAAAAGTGTTCAAAGGAAACCTTTCAAGCTTTGGTTAATCAAGGCACATGCTGCTCGTACATTCCCTGAATTTGTGGACCTTCAATTTTGTGCATTTGTATAATGGCAAGATAAAATGAAAATCAGTGAAAAATTTACTTCTTTTTTAACAAGAAAAAAAAAGTAACTTTTAACTGTGATATTTACAATTCAAGCACAAATACAACAAACTCTGGTCATTAAAGGCCCAGTGGATCATTTGCAATGACCCCAAAAAGTAATCGACGAGTTTACAGGGGAAAAGTTCTGAAAGTAAAGATTGAATTAATAGCAACTATCCAATGAAAGGTTTTCGCTCAAAATGATATAATTTTACCAGAAAATAGTCCGTAAAGATGAAATTATTTAGATCGTTTGCAAACGATTTACTTATTTTTGGTTCGCATCTACGCGGTCCAAAATGCATGGGCGCTGTGTACTCCGTGTGCGTGTTTCAACGCGATGCATTTTTATGGATCGCGCGCACACACAGTATGTGCACCACAGAGTGCATGACGCAAGCCACATAGTACCCGATCAACTGAGAACTAATATTTGAAACACCCCGCCAAGACCAGGAAAATGCATATGGATTTTCATTGTTTTTTTAAACGTGGTACATTTGACAAAGCTTAAATTTCTTCGGATGAGTTTGTTGATGTCTTTCTTTCGATTTATAATGGTTTTATTCGCAGAATCGCTCAAAAACAGATCATCTACAGGGCCTTTAAAGGCACAATGTATCATAACTTTTTTACGGATTCCTGGAATAAGGGCATATGTAAAGAGGAATGTTGGTAAAGTAGTGTGCAGAAATTTCATGTACATTATAGATACATCAGGGCTTCATAAAGCCTTTAAAATCCATTCATAGTTTTTGTGTTACATGCGAGTAAAGGATATAAAATGTGTGCGCACACACATTTTTAAAATTACATCCGGTTGTAAATTTCCTTTAGAAAGTACTAAATTTGATAAAAATAAATTCATGTGGTATTTGTTACCATTGCTATTAACACTTTGAACAAGATTTATCTTGTCAACTCACAAAGTAAAATTTTGGGTCATTGCAAATGATATACTGTAAAAGCTGAAATATTCGCGGTGGTTATATTTTCGCGCCTTTCGCGCACCAGACAGAGCCCGCAAAAATATTGTTTGCAACAATTGTGGCGATCCCTGAAACAAAAGGTCGGCAACCCGATACAATACTAATCAGGTCACGACCTTGTTGTACTGTACTTGACACGTGTTGCATGCCCCTAGCGCGCCTATAGCTGTGTACACTTCACGCGCCTATAGCTGCACACAGCGCACACCTCGCTAGACCGCAACGTGCAATCACCCAGGGCAATCACCTCATCATGCGTGTTTAGGCTTGCCTATTAAACTAGCTTGGTAGCTTACGATTGACGCGCTGTATTATTTATTAATCGATGGTAGGCCTGCATTCTTGAAAGTGTTTTTCTTACTAAATGTAATTTTAATGAGGCAATTCTGTGAATGTTGAGGTGACATAATTTCCATCCGCGAAAATAACTCGCGAAAATGTCAGTGATGTTGAAATGCGCGAAAATATCTGTACGCGAAAATATTGGCTTTTACAGTATTGAGCCTTTAAGCAGGGTTGTAGTCGAGTCCATCACAAGTCTTTCACAAGTCCAGAGCCGATAAAATCACAAGTCCATGACAATTTCTGCACAAGTCCGGCACAAGTCCGTCACAAGTCCAGTAACAAGAAGTAAAGGATGAACACGCACAAAAGAATGCCTTTGTTGGAGTTTATTTAAATAGCTTGTGACTTGAAGTAAGACCCAGGGACTTGTGGTGGATTTAGGAAGGCTTGTGATAGACTTGACTACAACTCTCTCAGAACGCATCCTCTCCTTTATTATCCACCCCACTTACACCCTCCCCGTCTCCCCCAGGAGAAGAAACTGTTGACTGGTAATCCGTCTTCTTATCACTAATTGGTTTAACAATTGACTTACCTGCAGGCCGGCGGAAACACTGCTTAGTCAACATGGTAGTAACGCTTACCCCAACAATGAAGAGAAACACTAGAATGACCATAAGCATGATCAGACTTAGCTTGACGTCGAGTATCTGAATCAAGGCGCTTATTGTGACCAGTATGACGTACACTAGGACAACGCACATGATGTATAGGGCTTCCCAGGCAGAGCTGAGCGGCTCGGGGCGTGTGCTAGTTTGGACCTGTGGGACAAATTTTTGGAGAAAATCCTTAAGTTTTTAACCCCGTATTAAGCAAAATTCGGGGCATAATCTTGCTTTCAACTTCTGCTATATTTACCCTTCAGGAAAGTTATCTTAAATCCTAATCTTTAAAGGCACAGGCTCGTCAGCAATGCGCGCGCGCCAAATTCGTGCCACGAAATACGCAGCTCCATAGCAAAGTCATGGAGCTGCGTATTTCATGGCACAAATTTGGGGCGCGCGCATTGCTGACGAGCCTGTGCCTTTAAATACTGTTTATGGTTACGGCAGCTTGGCCAAATTTGCCTTGAAAAATAAATTTGAATCTGATGTGGATGAAAGTGGTAATGATATACGAGAGTTCTCCACCGGAAGTCAGTGATAGCCACTTCCGGTCACTTTGAAAGTATCATAAATGGACTTGGCACCTTAAAAACATCTAAAACGACCCCCATATTGTGCAAATCAGTTCATTATTGCCAAAAATAGGCACCCAGTCGGTCTGGAGGAGGGGAACCCTCCCAGGGGGTCATCCAGGTGAAATTTTTCACATTTTTTTGAAAGGAAATGGGTTTTCACAAAAGAAAAAAGTATGAAAAGAACTTCCCTCTCTCAAATTAAGTTTAAATTGCAATGTACCGGCTTATGTGCCGGTTGATTATTGCACCTATCCCTAGTTTTGGGGGAGGAGGAGGTGGAGGGCAGAAAATAAGACAAAGTGCCTTGCCATGGACACACACACAACAGGAACCTTTTTACCTTTCTCTCGATGTACAAGAAGAATTCAATGACAACCCAGGTAAACAAGGCAGCGAGGTACTCAATAGCTGGAATGCGGATGATTTCATTCAATCGAATATAGTATCGCCCATCACGGTCCGGGAGCGTCGAGTAGACGCCGATGGTCGCCGCTAGGTAGACTACGAAGGGTGTAGGGCGCGTCCAGGCAGGGAGCTTCTTCCAAAATGGTAGTCCGTAGAGCTGCGTCATGGTAAAGAGCCAGAGGAATCCGAAGCAGAACATGGGCCAGAGCAGAGTGCCGTTAAGATCAGGGCCGCCGGTTTGAAACGCTACGACACTGCCATGAAGTGTGACCCAGGATTCGAGGAGGAGTCGCCAGTAACGATTGCGGTGCATTTCAGTGTAGATCAGGCTCCCTTGCAGCATGATAATGAAGGTGTGAAAGAAGCCCATGGCGTGACCCCACGTGTTCTCCATGGGGTGGTACCAGAACGTGTAAATAGCGGCCCATGCGAATGCGTAGCCGTGGTACTTACGCACCACGTCCACAGTACTGCTTGGTAGACGCATAAACCGACTGACGCGATCCGTGTTGCGAGCAGTCGGCCAGCCAAACGCGAGACCCCTGTCGCGGTACTCCAGAACCAAGACCAGGACTATAAGCATGATGACCGAGCTCTGTGAGCTAGCGACAGAAACATATTGTGCCGTGGCATCATAAGTCCAATGCGTCTGCCCCAGATGGATCACGTGAAACACCATATTGACGATCAGAGCCACGTAATTGAATTTCTCCAGCTTGCCGGAGTAACGAGGGCCCGTGCTAGACTCCCACACCAGTTTTTGTTTCTGGCCATAGAAGATGCATCCCCACATTAGCAACTGATGACATGAGTAGCAAAGCCAAACCGCCAGTCTAGTGAATGCAGTGGCTTGATCAGGAGGTAGCTTCCAGTAATACCAACGCGCCACCGCGTCGGTACCGTTACGCCCTGGCACGCCATCCTCGGGAGTGAAAGGCTCCGGTAAGAAGCGATCTGGTGATGTCGCGCTCTCGTTGTGTGTCCAGCCAGAATTGGCGTCCCAACCTCGGAGACAACCGAAGCCAAATATGCACTCCTCAAGAGCGACAATGAACAACAAGCCCAGAACCCAAGCAATCACATCCTGCCGTCTGTGAAAGAATGACTGTAGAGAGGAATAGAGAAAAACAAATCTCTCAATAATTACCCAATATTATGTTTGTTTATAAACCCGAACCATGATTTGGTAAAAAAAAAAGAGAAGTTAATCATTGATATTCTTCTTTAAAATGAATCCTGATGGAGATATTTTCCTGCTACTCACCCGAGTGACCCTGTCCGACTCCTTAACCTTTATGTCCTGCTCACTGCTACATGTAGATTCACTGGAACTCATCGTGCGATTAACTTGTGCTAAGGCTATGGGACAAAGTTTGGAAGGAATAATTCAAAGTAATCTATGCGTATACATTAAACAAATTTTACAAGTCGACCGTTAACGAACACAACATCTAGTATGGTGGCTAATCACCACTGAAATGAAACCACCAAACTTGGGATGAGAGACAAATCTTGGAAAGAATTCCGTTTACTGGTTGCCACTTATTCTCTTTATAATAACTTAATAACCACCAAAACGTTTAAATATTTAAAAGGGAAGTAATTTTAGGAGTGAAAAACATTGAACAATTTCCTGAAATACTTGAACTTTCTCTGCCATGTTCCATAGACTTAACAGGCTTAACATACGGTGTCTCAGTGGCGACCAGTAAACGAAATTCATACCAAAATTTTAAGTCGACCATCAGTAATTTTCCCTTAGTATGTTTACTTCCATCAATAGAGTATAGATCTGATCGGAAGAACCCGAAACTGCTGTTTAGCAATGAAGAAACATGAAAATTGTAACGTAAATGTTGTCGTAGTTGCCAGGTCCGTGACCTCGCCACCCTATTGATGAACAATGGCTGATGATTAGGGTGGCAGGGTCATGGAGCTGGCGACAACACGGTCTGAAATAATTGTAATAATGGTCAAGCACTAAATTCTTTACACATTTTGTAACATTATGTTATGACGGATTAAAAAAAGACTAAGACTTTAGTACTCGGACATCACAATTTTTCCCTTAAAATTACTTTTTAAGCATCAATAAGTGCAAAAAAAACAACCAAAATTTGGCTATAGGGGGACGCAACTTTACCATAATTTCCGGTTCTGTGACCTCGAGCATGGTTTTGGAAGATGTGAAAACAAACGCGCAGCTATGTATGTGATGTCCAGCTTGTATTTTTTGTAAATTCTTTCCAAAAGAGTTTGCTTTGCCTTTGGAAAACTTAAGCCTATACTGTGGGTGAAAAACGGACCTTCCGGATCCTTTCAGATCTTCCGGATCTTTTTCAAAAATGGCTATTTAATGAACAGAAAGTGCCTAGTTTGACTTCTTAATACCATACCTTTTACCGCCATGTACAGGCCTTATTTTTGTAGATCCGGCGTGGAAAAAAAACAATTTCTTTTTTCTTAGTGTCCTGCACTTCCTACGCCTATTTCCTCGAAAATTTCACTTTGTGGATAGTCGATGTGGTGTATGATTACAAATTTGTGCAATACATGGTGGTAAAAGGTATGTAAGCGTATTTAGAAGTCAAACTAGGTACTTTCTGTTCGTTATATATCAATTTTTAACAAAGATCCGGAGGGTCCGACTTTCACAAACTGCCAGTATAGTAGGCCTAGTTGAACTTCTTACCAGCTGTGATGTCGCGCGCTGAGCCTGAGGCTGAACTAAGTAAATTAGGCGGCTCAGCGCCCTCGCCTCGAGCCTATTATAGCCAATCCAATGTTATGAAATGAATAAAGGTCATGAGGTCAAACATCAGTGTTATACAAACGTGGTTTCATTCGGTTGAATGGTCGTATAACGGCTTTACGGTCCTTTGTATTGTATCGGTATGTGTTCACAATGAGCTATGCATGACTGGTCATTATATATTGGCATTCTAGGTACAAAGTATTATAAAGGTACAGTTGAGGTCCGATTCTTCAACGTACGTGCCAACCTACCCACTACAACAACAACGATTCTTCATTAGAAACATATCAATAATGGCAGGTGTAAAACCAGAATTAATCTTCTCCGATGCGTATCGGGCAGTACAAACCACTTATACGCCCCCTGTTTGAATACGGATGTGAGGCATATGACTCGGCCTGTAGAACAACAAAAGAAAAACTGGATCCAGTACAAGCATTATAAGGGACACACCTGCTTTGTTGGGCTATTTTGGGCTCGAAATAGACCCATACATTATTCTGAAGCGCTTACCAGAGTAAATTAGATTTATCCTAAAAAGACGCCGTCAAATTTGGCCGTTTGTGAGCATTTGTCAAAAATTCAAGGTCACGTGACCTTTTGGAACCATCCGAAAAGTCACGTGGTCTTGTGAGTTAGTTGTATTTCCAGCCGTATAAAAGTTTCTTGCTGCAGAACTGCACCAAATTCAACTCTGATTTCCCCCCAATATTTATCTGTAATTGACAAAAGAGAGACTATTTATACAGGTATGAAACAAAGTTAAAAATAAGTATGAAAATTCGAACAAATGTTCGTTTCGAGAGTCCGGAGAACGGGAGCAAGGGCGTGCTACGGCAGGCTACCGTGGAGTGTAGGATATTTGCCCCGCGCAGCATGCACGGCAAATAGCCTGAGTGCACACACGGCCGGTGTCACGGTCTCAGATGTTCCGCGTGCTCAGATGTTCCGATGACGTCACGGAACAGTTTAGCACGTTGCGTGCACGATCTCAGATGTTCCGCGTGCTCACATGTCCCGGTGTAAAAGGTAAAACTGTCCCCTTGCGAATGTGTACCCGGCTTTCCATAGACGAGTGCATACAAGCATTGTAACCAGTGGCGAACGTTGGCAACGTTTGCGTATGTGGAACGCAGCCCTGTACATATGCGCGCCTACGTACATGGCGCGAATTCTGCTGATCAACTCAGCACTTCACCTAAACTGGTATAATTACGTATGCTGTGCGCATGACGTTCCGTGACGTAAGCTACCATATTTGGTCATCGGAACATCTGAGCACGCGGAACATCTGAGATCGGGACACCGGGTTGGTGTGCTCCGGTGTACATACGTTCGAGAAGAAAAAACATGATGCCAACTCCTCAAAAGAAAACAGAAATTACTATTCGGTCGTCCGGGCTGTCTAGTGAAATCGTGAGCAGAAAATTGGAGATATCCTGAGTAGGAGAAGAGCGAATCGTTTGTGACAAAGTCGTGTGGCTCGCGCGTAGTTAGTTGCAACGCCGGGCTGGTAAAGCGTACAAAGCCCGGTTCATACTTCACGCGAATTGCGAAAGCGAAGCGAATTTGACGTCACGCAGCCTTCGCAGTCGATTCGTTGCGAATTTCGCCGCGAATATTCTAAAGTTTGCGAAGAAAATTCGTTTCGCTTCATGATTCGCTCAAGTTGAAATGTTTTCAACTTTGCGAACTTCGCAGAGAGCGCCAGCCAATGAAATTGCAGTATTGTCATGTCACTTGAGGGCGATCGATCTTGCCAACTCCACACACAGTGCTAGTGTGCGTTGGTCGCGTACTACTATCTGCTGTTATTTTGGGCAGCAACAGCTAGCAGCATCACAGCGGCAGACGACCATCATGGAAGAATTTGCCAACATACATGTAGAAGCCCTCGGCCTACCTAGACACATTGCCAAAATTGATGCCGAACTAATAATTGAAAACGTCCGCCGATTCCCGCACTTATATAATTCACAACACGCGGATTATAAAGACACGTTGAAAACATCCAACAGTTGGCGTGCAATCGGGACTGAACTGAAATGTTCAGCAGGAGGTAAGGGCATTAGATTATGCTGGACAACTCGTACCCGGGACAACTCGTACCCGAGACAACTCGTACCCGAGACATCTCGTACCCGAGACATCTCGTACCCCTTTTGTTGTTATTATTTTGTTGTAAATGTTTAAAGGTCCTGCGAAACAGTCAGTGAAACAGTTTCATAAAGTCTCACACGCGTACACGATCGTGACGATGGTATGGGTTCAAGTTGTCCCGGGTACGAGTTGACCAGGGTGCCTTATTTTGGGTGTGAGTTGTCCCGGGTTCCAGTTGTCATGTTTCCAGGGCAGTAGGCTATTACTACCTAGCTTAGCATAACCAAAAGGGAAAGAATTGAGAAGTTAATCATCATGGCTTCAGACCTTATAATCTTAAATTTTTTCCCATTTGAAAATTTTGGGTTTTCCATCAAATCTGCACATTTCATTGCTACATGAGACACAGTGAGATGATGAGTCATTTCAAATAAAACAATTCTGATCAACTTTCCCTCACTATAACATGATTTAACATTAAGAAAAAACTAGATATAGGCCTAGGCCTACAATAGGGTCTACACATTCGCGTCGGTCAGGGGGTGAGTTGGAAAGGGTCAACTTGACCTACAATCTTTGCAAATGTTGCTTTTCTAAAAAAAAAATTATACTTCAAAACTTACATTAAATTAGTGTACATGATAAAACATGTAGCGCCCTCTATTGTCACGCCAGTTCAAACTCCATGTACTAAGTCTGTGGAGCATGACATAAAAACTAAGTGTTTTCAAAGGAAATTCATGTTTCCTCACTAAATTTACACTTTCTGGGGCATTGTCATGTCCTATTAGGAAGAATTAGTGGCAAAGGTGTATGGTATTCATACGTCAGACAGAAGTGCAAGTAGGAAGTATTTCCTTTGCTCATACCCAGCTCGCCCGTACAGGGGGATATGGGCTAATCTGTTAATTGCGCCCTCATTAGCCAAAATTCGGACACGGGGTCACATCTTTTTTTTGTAAACGGACGTAAAAACAATTTTCCAGCAGACAACATACGGTACATGTAGGTCTCGCACAACGTACACATAAGTGTTAACATACTATTTATTAATAGCAACCAACCCCAATGCTCCGCGGTCCTGTATTATGTGACCTTTGCGTCACATGTTTCCGTCACAGAAATCTGTGCAGGCACATTAGCCCGTCCCAGCGGCCTTAATACCAGAAAATAATAATAACAATAATAATAATAATATTTAATTACAGAATGCCAAAAGCGGTTTAAGGGATTGAAGGACACCTACATGAAAGAGAGGAGGAAAATCAAGACGTACGTCAGTGGAGCAGGTGGTCAACGCAGAAAAGTTTGGACATATTATGAAGTTGTTGACAGCCTCTTGGGGGCATTTCAAGATACAGTCGAGTGAGTACTTAAAGATAACATTCAGGGTTTTTGTTTTGTTTTTGTTGTTGTTTTCTTCAAAAATTTATCACGAATGCAAAAACTTTTATGAGGTATTGTTATCTAAATAAATAATTTACATCATGAAATAATGTTTACAATTTGTTGTGAAGCTTTGAGTGTGTGTGCTAACATCTTTGACCAGTTAGTTATAAATAAAATTTGGACATGTGAGAAATTAATGTCATACCTGTCATACTTTTGTGACGTTTTCTTACTAATTTCATCATCAGAGCTTTGCAAAGTGACAGATTTTGGCTACAGTCAAACATCCACAATTAGGGATGTGAAGTTTAACCGAAAAAGATTGAAATACCAGGGCTGCGTTCCAAATACGCGAACGTTTGCAAACGTTGGCAACGTTGGCCAACAATTCGAGTGGAACGTATTGTGCGCCACCAACGTTCGCCAACGTTGGCCAACAAACTTTTAAGTTGTTCGCCATGTTCGCGAGACATTTCAAAATGACGCACGCGACATGAAAGACGACTGACGATGGTTTTCAAATTGGAAAATAACAAATAAATTGCACCTTTCGTGACAACAATATTTAGTAACGGCTGAACAGTTAACTGGTTAACCGGTTAACTGGTAAATTCTCCCATCCCTATCCACAATAAAATGACTGTTAACCCTTATTCTCTAGGGTGTATGTAAACTCGTATTGAATTTTGAGGAGTGTTGGGGTTAATACAATATTGTGCTTAAAACTTCCATTTCCTGTTCTTTGTTTTCATTTTATTTCTTTGTACAGGACCCAAAGTAACGTTGACTTGCCATTCTTGTGTGAAGAGGGAGAAAGCAGCAGCAGCAGCATGGCATGTGCTGATCCAGGATCAACTTCTACAACATCAGTGGAAACTCTTCAAGTACCCTATCAGCCATGGCAAGCTAAGAAGCATGATCCTCTGGAAGACATGCTGTTGAAAAGTTTCAACGAGACTAACGAGGACACACTGTTTGGCCAGTCGGTAGGGAAAACTCTACAACGCTTGGGTGACAAAAACAAAGCTCTGGCAAAAATTAAAATCATGCAAATACTGTATGATGCTGAGGAATAAATTAAGATTCAGGGGAAAGTAAAAACGAATCGAAAAAATGCAAGACATTTTGGGTGATAACATTCCTTACTGCAACAAAAAATATTTGACAGGTTAGAAGAAAACGGTGGTGGTCACACACCTCGAAGAAATTTGACAGGTTACAAATAAATGTTGGTCAGTGAAAAAACAAAAACAAACAAACACACTTTTTGTCAGAGAATAAAATGTTCTTGCGCAAGTTTTTTGGGGTACTCTGTTGCGTTGGATTTTTAAAAATTTCACGGTTTCTTCTTTTCTCTAATAGCATGCTAATAGTAAGAGTTCTGGCTATTTCCAAGATTGTCACTTTAGAAGTCTAAAAAAAACACGTTTTTTTACAGATGCAAATATTTATGTATACATGTATACACTTGTATTTCGCAGAATGTTTATACATTTATATGCAATTATAATTAAATGTTTCTGCCTTTGCACGGCGGCCATGACAAGGGGCAGTCACATTGTCACCATGCGTTAAGCATGAGTAGGCGCTTTGTTGTTCTATTGTTACATTTAAATAAGAAAACCTGCCCCTGTCATGGCCGCCGGTGCAGAAGCTCTATTGGCCGTTTCCAAAGTTGAGAAAAGTCTTTTCCATCTTAGTCGGATTTTGAAGCCCATATTATTAAATGCTGAATGCTTAAAGGTCCCGAGATGCTAAATAACTTTATGCACAGTTTTTGTTGCATATGAAGGATTACTTGTTTAGAAAGACGAGACTGCTGTTCATTTTGGTGCCCCATGAATAAAAGGTGGCATTTTTTTAACTTTAAAGATTTCTTTACAGAAACGCACAGAAAGAGGGCGCTTTTTGGGGCATGTCACTTTAGGAAATTTTGTGGAAACCTTTTTCCAAGCATTGTTTTTTGTATGGCTAACAAACCCAAACCATCATGGGTTACAAAAGTTTCAGCAAGTTGGAGAAAATATAAAAATCTTTTGTGCACAGTTGAATTGAGGATTTTCTGTGTTTACCTAATGTGACATCACAACTTTGCTCATTGTATGTAAATTTTCATTAGAATAAAAACCAAAGTCCTGGATTTTAACGCCTAAAACAACTTTAAGTAGGGTTTTTATGACTGTAAAATGAATATAGTTTGAATTATGGACCAATCTGGGAGCCGGGGACTTCTATGTATGTATGTCACAGCATGCATGGTTCACTTCCACGTCTGACATGAGCATACTGCCATGGAACCTGTCCAGCATCCGATGTGAAGTAGTGACAAAACCTTTCCCTGATTGCCGCCGAGTCAGTGCTGTAGTTGTTGCTTCCCGTGATGCACTGTACATTTCTGAGCCCACCTGCGTCGTCCACTTCCTTGCGCCATCTTCCTGGTATTGTACCATCGTCAGTGTCTTTGTCCACATAGTCAACTGGGCAGTAGTGTTGGAATTCCCGTGGAACACGCCGATCAGCCCCTTTCAACCAGTTGTGTAGAGCACAAGTAGCCTTTACAATGGAAATTACTTTGGTGGTTTTAGCGTTGATTGCACGGCGGAAGATTCTCCATCTTGCTGCCAGAATGCCGAATGTGTTTTCGATAGTACGTCGAGCACGGGATAGCCTGTAATTAAAGACGAGCTTTCTTTCTTCCAACATTTGACCAGGGTATGGCCGCATGATATGCTGTTGCAACGGGAATGCCTCATCAGCAACTATTACAAAGGGCATGTCGTCGTCACTTCCCGGCAGATGTGTTGATGGTGGAAGACCTAGGCATTCTCTCTGGAGAGCGCGCCCAAATGCCGATGAAGAAAACACGCCTCCGTCGGCATTGCGACCTGGGCTCCCAATATCCAACGTGGTGAAGCAGTAATTTGCGTCACAAGTAGCCATCAAATTTATGCTGAAGCTGTGTTTGTAGTTGAAGTAGGTTGAACCAGACAAAGATGGACACTGAATGACTACATGTTTGCCATCCAGAGCCCCAATACAATTGGGAAAGTTCCAGCGTTCACTAAAGCCTTTGCTGATGGATTTCCACTCATCTGGAGTTGATGGCGCAACCATTGAGCTGTCTTTGAGAGACTGCCAGATTGCATCTGTTGTTTCTTGAATAATGCCACTGATTGTACTCTTGCCAACACGGTAGTGGAGAGCGATGGATTGCTGGTCATTCCCCGTTGCGAGATAGCTGTGAGAAAAATAAATAGCACAGTCAGTATTAAACATGTAGCAAACTCTCCCACACTTTTGTCCACGCTGAAGGCAACTTAATGAATGATAAACATTATACAAAAATACTTTGAAAAGTTTCAATATAAATCTTGGAGAAATATTAGAAAACAGGAAATTTCCAATCCCCAAGTTCACTGCAGTAATTACACTGCTTTATGTGCTGGATAAGTTAACACTCTGATTTTTGACGATATATATATCTTTTATGGTTTTAAACTCTCATCATAAGCATTCACATTTCGTTTATCGAACATTCATGAATACTAATGCCACTCGATTGACGACCATAGAAATACAAATCGAAAGTAGAATTCATCACCAGATGATCAGAACGGGAATCAGAAAAGGGTAAAGTCCGTGTATTTAAAAGAGAGAACAAATGGGTATGAAACAACTTGGCCCATCGCCACATCCGGCATTCACCTACATAGCTACTCTAGCCCTAGAACTACATGTAGTTATTAGCGCCCCTGGCCCTGTGCCTCCTAGCCAATATACCCGATACTAGAGCAAGTGTGATGTACCACGGACGGGTTCAGTACTTGCAACCTAGAATTTCACTTCCTCGACGAAATTTGCCCCAAAAAGCAGCCCTGGCTACAACCGGCATTTCTTTAAAAAGCGGAAACGATGGTTTTCGACCATGGAGCCAACGTCTTCTCGTTTGGTTAAGAATTGATTCTTCTACTCACTGACCATGCATTGCGTAAACGAATGTGTATTTTTAAAACCGTTTTCGGGGTGGTCGATGAGCAAGAATTTCGACTTAAAAACATTGTTCGTCTTGTGGTCGAAACCATCGTTCCCGCTTTTTATACATGTATGTCGGTCAGCCAGGTCTGCTTTTTTTGGGATAATTTTATTGATAAAACGAAATTCTAGGTGCAAAAATAAAAACTTGTATAGTGGTATATCGGGTATATGGAAGGGTCAGGCAGGCTAGGCAAGCATTCACCCACATACCGTAGTGTCATTGATAGCCGCTCCTCTTCAGATAGGGGGAAGGCATGCGTTTTGTGGTGGTGTATCTTCGGCGCGACCATTGTCAACAGGCTTTCAAACTGCGACGGACTCATTCGAAACGAATGATAAAAAAGCGAGTGATCTGCCAGCATCATTTCACGTACAAGGGTCTGATGGGCGCCTTCCTGAAGTCGAAGTTGGTTAACTTGCCGCATGTAAATTGACCTTTGGTGATGTGCTTTCTTTCGCCTTTTTCGTAGAATATAACCAGCAAGCAAAAATTGTTGGGGTGTCGTCATGATGGATGCTGAATATGATTAATTTTGTTCGCAAAAAAGTATGAACGTATTTTTTCGCCGCGAAGTATTCGCTTTTGTGATCCGCGAAAACGTTCGCGAATTCGCCACGAATCAGTCTAACGAATTCGCGTTCGCGTTCGCTTTCGCATGAAGTATGAACCGGGCTTAACTCGTCTTTTGACCGTTTTTGTTAATTTTGCACTTCTTGAGTAAATTACGGGATATTTTGATGATCTTTTTCACAACGACCGTCAAAAAGGTATTGTCATTGCTGCTACATCACTAAATCATGTAAACAGTAGGCCGGTGTGTACCTTTAATAAAATGTTCTATGCTTAGATCCATAACATTAGGGGCGTTCGAGATGCTTACACCGGTTAACACCAACTTACACCGGAGCGTTCTTTAAAGCCCGCCGCACACCTTTGCGATTTACCGGCACATCGGACACCGGACCATCGGATCCGGAAAAATCAAACAAGTTTGATTTGCTCCGGTCTATGGCGTACGGTCAGACCGGCCCGAATTGTTTCAGCGCACACCTTTCCGGTAAGTGGTCCGATATGATTCGATTATCCGGTAAATCGCAAAAGTACAGTGTGCGGCGGGCTTGATTAGCCATCACGTGCTACACGAGTCTGCCCCGCGGTAGCAGCCTCCACTACCCGAGCTCGCGGGCGGGTCTGTGGTGTAAAGCAAGGTGTAATGACGTCACCTAGTAACCGCGAGTAGTAAAACATGGCGGACAGTTTGGAATCGCGACGCGAGTACAAAGAAAAACACAGATTTATGACACAAAATAGGAGGGAATAGGGCTGTAAATACATTTTGCTGAATCAGTAGATGTCTGTGGGCATTGACAAAGTTTATTGCGGTACTTTAGGGCAACTATTTTTGCGTGGCGTCGGCTTCATTTTTCATCCCGAGTCAAACGATAACGGCGTTTATAAAGCCCCACCCGGCAACAACCTTTGACCACGTGTTCCCAGAATTCAAAGCGAGACCCTGTGTCGTTCGTTTTGCATCTTCTGGGGGCTTTCCTCAGTGTAAACCCCTGATCGTTACCCATCCTCTTGCAACAGTGCCCCTTTAACGCACTCCCTAACTCCTGCGATATACAGTGGCCCTGTTGAAAAAGGCCCCATTTGGCGGTGGGACTAGCGACAGAAATCTTGTCGCCTCTGCTGGACCAATCAGGACGCTCGCAGTGCATTGCAGCATGATTGCAGGCATTCAAATGTAACGCGCGCAGATTGTAAACACCGTGCATGCATTTGATACATGTACTCGGTAATGCTGGCCGTTGTCCGCGTCGGCGATTGGCTGCTATTTAAAGCATATTGGGGAATCCGTTCCATTACATTCGTCAGCATGCATCCCTGTTATTAATTTGAAAAACTGCGGAGTAGGCCTAAATAAGGTTCGTCGTTTGAAAGTTTGGTAGGAATGGGACAGTCATAAGGAACGGAACCCAATACAATTTCTGGAAAGTATAGAAATTGTTTCTTTTCAAAAGCTAGATTCATACTTCTCCGCCGAACTCACTCGCCGCATACTCGCCGCACTTTCGCCGAGTGTAGTCGCTGCAGAGTTAATACTGACCGCGCACTGTTGAACTCGTTTGACCCTACTCGGCGGACACAATTTCCGTTCTGCACGTAGGTCGCCGAGCGAGTATGAATTGGGCTTTACGGTCAAATCATTTCTCATGCGCTTTCCCCACTGGGGCGTGTTTTGGAAGTAGTATACTGCAGCTAAACTACCCCTGTGGAGTGAAGGCGCGCATACAATGATATAGAGTCGTCGTTTTTCACTTCATTTCATCCCTTTTTTTTAAAAACCGTGACGCTGGTATCTGAATTGGAGGCATGACCTGACTTGGTGGCGTTTGCCCCTTACAGTGATTGTCTCTATAATGTATAACAACGTCCCTCCTTTCTTTTGAGTATAGTAATGACACTGTTTCTATCACTAGCCTTATGTATATAGTCATACTATATTATAGTACTTCTTGTATGATTAATATTTTTTGATATCTTAAGTCTCTTTATTTACTGTATGTATAATGCTCAGATAACGTGTTAGGCCATCTTAAACAAAATAAACAAACAAACAAAACCGATTCTTCATTCAGGTCGCGTCTACTCTCTGCCGAGCACGTTGAACAGTACACTATACCATACCCGTCTTATCGCAATGAAATTAGTTATAAATTCCCGCTAGTTTTTTCGCCCTTAAGCTGAACTATTGTAGCAATTTTCCCGACTGTCTTCTTATGCCTATGAACTAGCAACCCCCACAGCCCCCACAGCACCCCCCCCCCCCCCCCCTCCCACCCAATGAGAGCATTGCTTGTATTTTGGTGGTTTTATTGTTATTATCCCCCAGGTTCGACGCTTTCAACGTCTGTCTTTCACGAGGTGAACACTGATGCACCATGCTCGGACATACAAGCTATACGTAAAAGACAACTCGGTGTATAAGGTTTTTTGTCAGTGATGTCAATTTCGGTCACACAGACATTTAAGGGCGTTACAATAAGATATCTAATCATCGGGTCCTTTTTGCTTTGCATTGATTTGCATCTCGTTTGAATTACTTATTGCTATTCGGTCGAAGTATGCACGACTGATGTAAAGTTCCTCCCGTATTCAACACTACAGGAAATATTCATAAAATAGTACGTAAGTCCCACTTCAGCAAAATTATTTATTTTCTACGTTGTTTTCTTTCTATACTTTTAAGTATCTTATCCAATTAAACGTAATTCCTATAGTTTTAGCCCAGTGAGTATTTTCTCGTCGCTACGGGCTTATACTAAAGGATTATACAAACAGCACTATTTCGCGCTTTAGAATTTGTCTTTAAACAGCAAGAATCCCCCCTTCCACATTTTTTGAGTTTTTCTGTTTATCATGGAGGTGTATGTGTCTACAACACCATCACAACTTGTTTTTTACAAAAAATCGACAGGCTTTTGCTTAAAACGTAAAGCAGTTCCGACCCTCTTCACCCGAAATTCTGAAACGCTCGAGGTCACTTGGTCTGTTTATCAACAGGATTTTGACGTCATCCTGAGAAACATACAAAACGGCCTGTGCAGTATTGAATGGAAATTACACGAAGTCAATGTTTATCATGCCTGTTTTGTCCTTGTAATTCAAAATACAAACGTGAAAAACACTTCATGTAATATGACAACAATCTACTATTACCTGTTTTGTGAAAAAAACGGTGAAATTGTGGCTCACAATGAAGCTCTTTTGAAGTAAATACTGGTGCATTGCGACGGGTGCACATGTTTTGTCACATCACCGTAACCGGCTTGGGGCGGTTCCGAACGTGTGCGCGTGCGTAATATTAAATATTTATGTAATTTTTGTTTTATCTCATGACGTCAAAATTAACATATCCGGAGAAAAAAAATTAAAAACGGCCATCTTGTTTTTGACCAGTGTGGCGCGAATTCCGGGCTTATTATGCTGAAAATATACTTTAAACTTGTAAGTATGTAAATGAGGGTGCCCAAAACTATGCTAATGAGAAGGCGCGGTTATGCGCGTACGGCCTCCGTTTCCTATCTTGTTGTTAATAGATATCTGTGATCACATCATTTAAATATTAAAAGACCTGCCCCTGTCATGGCCGCCGTGCAAATGGTCTATGGATCGAGCCGTAATCACGCTGCGCTCACGCCACACATTCTGACAGCACAGCCAACGCAATGAAGAACATGAATTATAGCATCCATACAGAAATTAGAAACGGCAAAAATTCAATATTCAGAAAATGAAAAGCGCCGCATAGCAGGGGATCCTGGACAATTACGTTATCACGTCTCTGGAGGTTGCGCATGCACGCGAGCACCTGGGAAGACGAAATGCCACGCATAGGTCAATGACTTTAGGATGTGCGGAGGCCAGGAATCACAAAATCGCCCGAAGCACTGAAGACACTGGAAACTGCGGGCGAAACGACTAATTTTTTTGGATGTTTTCGAAAGAGCAGTATAGGCCTGTATAAGGTTATTGATAACGCAGGCGTGCACGCGTGTTGGTTGACATCGTCGCGTAATTGGTTTCTTACGCTTGCACGTATTCGCCATTTTGACTGAATAGCGAGGCTATACGTACAACAACAATTAAGGTCTTATTCGTCCACGTCATATGTCGATTGCTATAGCGTTTATGACAATAATGACCCATTGTAAACATGAAGCGTAGAGCATCTTTTTGTTTGTAAACAAATGTCATTCAATCCTTTACATGTGTTTTCCAAAGGATGTTTTAGCCAAGTGATCCATGTTCGGTGCCATCTCCTCAGTGACGTCACATTTATGTTCTCCTTAAAGAGCTTCACGTTATCTTTCGTCGTTTAGGTGAGACAAGCGGTGTCTGAAACAGATCTTAACTTCTGCAGTAAAATCAACATTGGTATACAAGCTCGAGGAAAGACTACAGTTCGATTAGAGTCCCTCGAACGACGGGTTATATGCGTTGGTCGAGAGACTCTGGTCGAACTACAGTTAAATCTGGTCGTTTCTCAAACATGCTACAACTTACAAGGGGCAAACATCACTACACCCGATCAGCGTCATTAATTGTTGAGTGCGCCCTCTTGTGGTCACAAAACTCTACCTCCTCTAGAGTGCATGGTGACTGCGTCCCGCGGCTGAGACGAGGCTACGCAATAACATTAAACCTTAAAATCTGTCTTTTCCAAATTTAGAGATTTCACACTTCCCTTTAACACCCACTGTTGTCAAACATTGATCGGTGTTGTGTTAAAAGTCACTCTAATTAACGGCTCCTAGCTCGGTACAAGTCGCGACATTTAGTGATGCAGCCTTTAATGTTACATTATGCAGTCACATCACGATCTCTGGCTTTCACCTAAATTGATCCATCGCAAAACCCCCTCTGGAGCAACTTTCTCCTAACAAGGGCGGGAGAAAATAAGAGGGAAACACTAAATGAAATACCTTCCTATAGCGCGCACGTACTGTATGTATGTACAATAAGGTATCGCCGTGTTTAGTGTGTTTGATATTTACCCTGTATAAGGCCGCCCATGTTTCGTGTGTTTGATAACACTTGCTCTACAGTTTGAAAAAAAGGTAATCGATTAAAGAGGACATTAAAGAGGCACTTAGATGTCATGGTGGATGCACAACTGAATTACATAACTGATTTCGTCTTCAAGTAGCTTAAGGAAATACAATAATCCCAGTTGGCAAGTTGTACATATCTTACAGTATATGACAATCGTGTTCCCTGATAGTCACTGTCTTTGATTTAAACTTATGATTAAGGTGGCACCGGGCTGCTTTGGAACGCATGATGGAAAATTTATATGCATTCTTAAAGTAGTCTGGTACCATCCAATTGAAGTAGTTTATATTTTTCAAAACTGGTTAGGGAACACGATCAAAAATGGCGCAAAAGCACTCTGGGTCCGATTTGTACCAAACAAACCATGCAGAGGCTGCTACTGGATCGTTCTGGACATGTGCAGTCGTTCAACGCATGCGCACTTGCAATTCAAAGGGAATTATATGCATGTGCACGGGAGGAATGACGTAATTGAGGAAATACATCTTTTGTTTTCCATGCACCTGGGCTGCGTTCCACATACGCGAACGTTTGCAAACGTTGGCAACGTTGGCCAACAATTTCGAGTGGAACGCATTGTGCGCCACCAACGTTGGCCAACCTTGGCCAACGTTGGCCAACGAACCTTTGTTTTGTTCGCGATGTTCGCGAGTCATTTCAAAATGGCAAACACGACATGAAAGATGACATGCAGACGATGGTTTGCAGTTTGAAAAATAACAAATAAATTGCACCTTTCGTGGTCTGCCTTATTGCTGGCGATACACAATCAATAGCAACGTGTCACATTTCCTCAAATTTGGTATAAGCAGCGGAGAGCCACATTGAAACGTCCGTATAAGACTGCTGGGACTGTGGGGGCCGCCATCTTGACAATGTATTTTGGCAAACAATCCATTCCACATTGAGCAAATGTTGGCGCCAACGTTAACGAACCGTTCGCGTGTTTGGAACGCAGTTGCAATCGACGAAAGCGAATATAATACGAGTCAGGCGCCAGGGCAATGACCTATATGCACTTTCAAGTAAATGAAGGTGGAAACAAGTTAAGGCACTTTTAGGAGTTCCCGGATGTTCATGAATCATTAATGAAACTTGCCTGATAATTAATGGTTTCGTTGGACCAAAAATCCCTCGACGCTTGTAATGAGAAAGGACGACGATTTAGTGACGACAGTAATTCATGAAGTGTCGGTTTATCTCGTTTGTAGAATACATTGACCCGGTAAAGAATCTTCCTGAAACCTCCATGGAATACTTCAAAAAGGCGTGGAATATGTATGGCACTTTAAATAAATTGGTATAGGAAAATGGAATTTTGATGGCGCCATTGGCCTATACTATATGAAATCTGGAAGCAAACTATTTTGGCATATATGTTTAATTGAAACAAAATTTTCTTAAAGGCACAGGCTCGTCAGCAATGCGCGCGCGCAAAGGCATGGAGCTGCGTATTTCGTGGCACGAATTTGGCGCGCGCGCATTGCTGACGGGCCTGTGCCTTTAACTCACAATTTGAGCAAGATTTCATACGTGCTTTTAGCGAACAAATCAATTTGCGAGACGACTGACTGTCCGTGATTTTCTTTATTAATTTTCTCCACTAGGTCTAATTAAGGCGCACAATTAGTTGATGGCTTGTGTCCGAGTCCCAAACGTGCAAATAATGGCGCGGTGCCGCGAAAAGCAATCAGTGATTTCGAGATGTTTGTTTGCCCCGCTGTGCCCCATTGTCACTTTTTTTCTCGACTCTTGAGGCTGCATGTTTGTCCTTGTAGGAGAGACGAAAGCCTGCGGTGGTTGCATCAAAGGACGGCTGGAGCATGGCAGAATTCGTTGATCAAGTTCGACCAACGAACATTGATTAGTTGGATTCGTTCGGAATGTTGTCAACTCGCACGTATGTGCCTTTCTCTCCTTGGTTTCCAGATGAACCAATGCTGTAACAATTAGCGGTGGTACGGGTACCAACCTAAAGCAAGTTCGAGCGGCGACTAACTTTCAAGTAAAATCTCTCGTACAATGGGTACATGACATGTAATATTCGTTGCATGCTTGAACTATACAGTTAAGTATTTTCTGCCAAATTTCTAAGATTGTGTCTTTCTTCGGCCGCTTTTCATCTTTTTACAAGAACTTTATAAATGATGCAATTTGCGGACACTAAAACATCCGGGTTTTTAGTTCGAGCATAGCGATCACATTACGCGGAGCTGAAATGGCGCGCTTTTAGACGGAAGTTTAACTGTGCGCGCGGCGCGCGCTCAAAGTAGCCGGAGCTTCGCACGAAATCGCGCGGGGAAAATAAGCCATTAGTCACACAACGAGAACATGGCTATTTCACGTGACACCAATGTGCAAGCACTAGGCCTATAGTGTACAACCATTTCACTATAACTGGCGCTCCGAATTTCTTCATATCTAACGGAGATGCAGTTTAGAAAGTTCCCATACTATGTAGTTGCTACGTGGAGCAAGCCAATGCCTATATCAACAGTATGGTTGCTTTATTCCATTCTCTCCTACATACAGTGAACACGGCATTAATTATGTTTAAGCCTACTTCACACCTATCGCGTGAACCTGGTCACATTACATAGCAACACAAATTTAGTCTGGTCAAGTGAATACTAAGTGTGCATGTGAAAGGAGAGTCAGGACATAAGACTCTATTCATATGATACACACAAAAGGCCATAAGGTACTCTTTCAGAACATATTTCTGTGTTTTACGGAGAGTACACATCGTTAAAACCACGACCACAATTATTGTTCAGCTAGTGCTACCCCAATTCACTCTTATAAATATCGGCGCTGACCGGCCGAGCTGCTCTAGAAACCTCGACTACAGTCATTCCCCTGATCAATCTTACGGCAGCGTGTCAATAATTGTTCTGGAACTCGCACACAAACACACGAAGAGTGAGCGATGTGCCAACCAGCTTTTGTTTTCTCGAAAAATAGCAGCTTGCGCTCAACAGCTGAATACATCTAAATGCATCAAAAGGCTTGGGCTCTCGTGTCTAGGGATTTTGGCCGAGGTATTAGTATGCAAGCAGCTGTCCTATATTGTATAACTCGGGCTTTTGTTGACACGCTGACCGACTTGAACTTAATAAAGTGTGACGTCAGTTATCCGGGTAACATGGGTCTAAACATTCGCTGGTAATCTGAAACGTCCATTGCAAAAGTGCAGGGAAGCAGTTCACTGATTTTTGTGTAGACCCAGTAACCTTGGCAACACACAAAGGGTGATGTTTCACCTCAGTACTCTGTGGGAACTTTGATTTTGTTATAAGTCAGTAATTGGAATGATTTGTTTGTAAATTGTAGCCATACAAGACAACCGACGCGTCGCGACATTCAGTAGACCCAAGGCACAATGACGTCATTCTCTAGTTACATGCAGTAACAAATTAGGCTTATTCTCGAGCATTTTCTTGTTGAAGGGAAAACAATTGAACGGCATTTTTGGGATAGGCTATACTCATATTATGGTTGATGTATGCTCTATATATTGCCCCAGAACACAGTTCGAGATATGAAATTCTCAGAAACGAACAATTTGACTGAAAAACTTATTCACACATGCATGCCAACCTTCTTCTCAATTGGCACATAAAAATTCTTCTCTATTTTTAGAATGCAATTTTCAAAAGAACATACATGATTCGACAAAAGCACCGGGGACACGTCGGGCAACCAGCGTTGTCGGCCTTGTACCCTGATGCATCCAAAGCTATTATAAATATACTGTCAATGAGACGCGTTTATTTATTTCTGATTTAGATCGAGGTTGTACTTGACTACAAGTCTATGATGAAGGCCACTGTACGTGTGATGTAGCCAGATAGCCGTTAAATTGGGCCTGAAATTGCAAAGCAATTGTTCTGAACATAATGTGCAAAATGCATAGTTCCGAGATTGCCCAGTTAACCCCGCCCCTTAGATACTGTTGCTATGTGCTCACAAGCCATTGCAAAAAAATGGCGACACAACGTACAAAGCAACGGGACTCGGCATGGAAAGCACAGATTCATTGGAGAAAACTCAAATGTGCTTTCCTACCTTTGAACAGCGAATCGCCCGACATTGAAACAAAAATTCTCCCGGATCACTGCATACATATGTACGTACAAACTGTATATGGGTAGAAAATCGCGTTTGTTTGTGATGCAATGCACTTTGACCCTTGTGGGCGCTGTGTGCTAGCTCTGTTGTGATTGGTCGGCGGGTTCAGCTTGATTGACAGGTCGGAACTATGCAATTTATGAAGACGTTTTATTGCACTATAGACTGACTAGAAGCAAGGGACCTTGTCTGAAACTAGGTCTTGTGCATGTCGCTTTAAATATACATGTGTATATTGTATATCGTCTGTGTTTGGGGCGATATCCCCTTGGAAAATACATGTATAACAAAATGATAATTGTATGGCATTTTATAGTTATTAGCAATTAACTATAAGCATTCACCTAGATACGGTCACAATTTTATTTCATAATAATTGAATTACATATAGTTTGCTTGATCATGTTTACAAAATAATGCTGTAGGCCTACACAAGCTTTAACTGAACGCTCGCCTGGACATCCATTGATTTGGCGAGTGCGAAAGTGACGTCCACAGCGACAATAAGATGGATTGGCGAGTCATTAAGGAACGTGGGATGCTAGCAGAGTGCTCGAAGTGTTGACCTCAACAAACCGACGGAAGGTGAGATGGATAGACCTCCAGCGGGTCTTGGAGTGTTTGATAGTGCGTTGAGAAGTGATTAAACTGCAGCATCTGCGGTCAGGCTGTACGTTCATGGTCGCCTTTTACGTGGTCGGTTTGGCTTTTAATAAGGGTTGGCTATTTAATTTCCTACCTATATACCTGAACTCAGGCTGGCAAGGACAATTTTCATCATAACACTGACTGTCGAGGACAGCTTTTTGTGTCTCCTTTAACCCTAACTCCATAGGTGTGTGTAAAATCATATTGATTTTGGAGGATTGAGGAGTGTTAGGGTTAAGGGAAGATCCCGTTAGGAGCTAGGTACGCGAGCTGACCGTCCGTATAGTCTCCGTGTGTCTCCTAACTATGACGTCACACACAGCTCGAGTTGATTGACGGGACCTTTCGTTTTCAGTTTCGCGTGAAAAGGGTCTCAGAAAAAACTGAAATGTTCTGACTTTTCCAGGATGAAATTCTGAATATAATATTCTTAGTACATAATAAAGAAAGGAATGCTGTTGACAACCATTAAATGAAAGGAAGATTTCCACCCAGCTTTAAGACCACAGGAAGAAGTAGAAAGGCGATCTCCATTCACTGTCGCAGAGTCGCCATCAAAATACCATCTTGAGCTGCCACTGCGCAACTCACACGAGCACACGGCCGAATAAACTTGCTTCTTACTGTCCGTAAGAAGGTACATGTACACTGGCCACCATTGGACGAAATGAAATCTGTGGTCACGTCCGAACGTCTTCTTCTCGTGAACGACAGCTTGCGAATTGCTTTACTATAAATCTTCACACTTCTCATCACACACGAACCAAAATCATGGACTTAACATGTCAAACCTCCACATAATTGATATCTTTTTAACCTCTAATACGCCTTTAATTGAAATGTTTTGTCTCGACACACCTGTATTTAATATTTACCAAAATTACACGCAGCATACAGAATATATTGCATATTCGTCGGCAAGATTTGTTCAACGGCAATTTCCTGCTGATAATTCACAATGTTTACTGCAGAAAATATGAAAACGTGTCGCCAGTGATAATGCTACGTGTCGTTTTGTATAATTAATTTTGATTGATGACGTACACGCGTAATGCGTTAAATCAAATTCCATTTTCTTGTGAATAAAAAATGCATGGCGGTACAGTACGTTGAACTTGTAATGCAGAGTATATAACAGCTGGGATTTGGGTTCAATTCCTGACAATGGCGCCAAGTTGCGACAGTTGTGTCTACGAGCATGGTAGTTTACATTTACTTCTTTCCCCTGGTCTTGTTCAGACCAAAGACGACATAGGATCGAATCCAACATTCGGTCCTGGCTTAGTTCTAAACGATTTGGTATAATTACGTCACAATACGTTTCCACAATATTAGGTCTCAATCCATTGCATATCTTCCTCTATACAAGCCATCTGGTTCTTCGTGACTCCCATAAATATGCACACAAGTAAGTAAAGCATTACGTCATTGTGACTTAGATTTATATCATATGCTTTAAGCCAAAAGCTCAGTATTCAGAGAAATAGAGCTGTGTCCACAACTTAACTACGCCCACTGCAGTAAAACACGGAAAACTGGAGAATAGATGGGGAACAGATGTAAATTTCCTCCGGCCTTGTCCTGCCGTAACTTCAAAGTGATCGAGTGAGAAAGATTAATGACATGTACCACAGGCAGATTATTCCGTGACTGGCAATAATTCAACAACCTCCCAAGAAGGTCTTCGAGAGCAAGAAGTTGGCAAAATGGATTTTCGATTACGGTGTTCGGCCATCTATCTTCACAAACGAAGCGTCTCCGGCGCCAATTTGGTAAACATATTATACGCAGTTGGTTTGTGCCGTCGTCTCTGCCTATGGCCAAACGCGACACGCTATTAACCATAGGACAATCATCGGGACAATGAAACAGGCATTTTGTCATTCAATATAATGATGATAAAATTATCATGAAATATCTGATTGAAAGTGAACGACGATAATAGTGCAGTCCGTCTAACCAGTAGGGAGGCGTCTCGACCAATCAGATTGCAGTATTTAGTCACACGTGACCTCACATGAATGCCTCTATCGTGTAATAATAATACAAGACTAAACCTGAACTGACTAATTTTTCAGAGATCAGGGTAAACCGTGTACATCAAATGTCATCTTCACATTATGGAGCGGTGGTAGTTTTACAGTGCACGTGAATCCAATGGCGTATTTAGACTTATACAAATGTCGCAAGCCATCGTCATACGTATTATTTATTAATTATCGCCCTCGGCGCCGTATGTTGCACTTTTAAAAGGTTCGTCTATGCAATGATACAAACAACTAACAGCATTGACTGAATCGAGCAAACGTACTTTTACATGATGTCGTGTCCCTTTTTGACAAATTGGTGACGTTGATAGATTCGATTCTGCTGTTTTATACCTATAACCCTCTAAAATCTACTCACGGTTATTTTATGATGTCATTACTTTGCTGAAATATTACATTATTTGTTATAATGGACGATTCTGGTGTCAATCATCGTTTGAGTGTATAGCTACATTCTATGTTCTGCAGTTCTTGCAAAAACATTAAGATATTCATGAACATGCATTCATCTGGTCACCGATTGGTGAGACCACGTGACTACCAGCGTTGAGTGCACGGACAGTATAGGAGCACGCACGTATACGGAGCGGTATCACAGCGTCATTTGAAGAAACGTGCTTCAGCGTAGGAGCCAGGAAACACGTTATCACTTGCCTTGACTCGAGAGGGAGAGAAACAAACGTATAGGGAAGAAGCCTCTGGTTGCCGATATAAATTGATTTGGGATTTCGCTAAGTCTCTTCATAGATGGAGGCGACCGTATACAGCAATGAGCTAAGATTGGCAGTGAACTTCATAGATATGTTCTGATATAAACGGAGCTCAGAGAATAGATGAACTACATGTATAAGTTGTGGTACAGAGTTGGGATATGATCGTATCGCTCCGTATTCTCGGCGGTGTATGCCTACTTGAGAATGTTTTAACAGATCCACAAAAAGCAACCGTTTGATGAGCAGGGTTTTCTGACGGCGTTCGTGCGTGACAACCACGGTCATTCGGCGTGCACTTGCTGGTAACCCGTTTCATTTGCATCCGTTCGTAACGCCAATCGTCACCAGCCGAACGGAGAGAGCGAAACGGAGAATTTTGGTAAAGTACCGGTATACCACTTGGGTGTGTCTTGTGAAAAAAACATGGCCGAACGAACCTGGCACAATGTGACTGGTAACTGCTCTCTTGATAACCGGACGCTGGACAACTGTACAGGGGATTACGGTGCCTGGCCGGAGGAGGAATTCGAGAAGAATTGGGGCGGTGTCGTGTCCGGTGTGTTTCTGCTCACAGTGTGTGTCATGGGGCTGATTGGGAACACCATGGTGATCTTTGTGGTGTTGCGTTACGCCAAGATGAAAACAGTTACAAATTGCTTCATTCTGAACCTCGCCGTAGCAGACGATCTGTTCATGATAGCTCTGGTGTTTCTGTCAATAGCTACCCTGGCCGATAACTACTGGATCTTTGGTCCCGTGATGTGTCACGTGATTTTCGCCATTGACGGTTTGAATATGTTCACTAGCGTATTTTGCCTGACCGCTATGAGCATGGATCGCTATGTAGCGGTATGCCACGCCCGTCGAGTACGTGGTTATCGCACATTACGCCTTGCAATGTGTGTTAACATTGGGGTGTGGCTACTGGCTCTAGCCGCGGCCACGCCCATGAACATTGTGACCCGTTATGACCCCAAAGACATGGTGTGTCATTTCAACTTCAATGCCGTCTTCGGAGATGACGACCACGCCGTAGATTTGACTCAGAAACTCTTCATGATCTACACGTCCCTCATGGGTTTCCTTATACCGCTCTTAATCATCTTCGTGTGTTACTCCAGCATCGTGGTTCGACTTAAAAAGATCGGAGCTCGGACGGGTAAAATGCGCAAATCACGTAAGGTCAACCGCTTGGTGTTTTTTGTCGTGCTCGCTTTTTTCATGTGTTGGTGGCCGTTTTACGTGTGGCGTACTATTATCGTGTTCATACCGAGCATTAGAAGCCAATTGGATTTACACGCTCTACTTATATCAGACTTTACCATGTGTTTGAGCTATCTGAATAGCTGCGCTAATCCGCTACTTTACGGGTTTCTCAGCGGGAACTTTAAGAAAAGTTTCAAGAAAGCTTGTCGTTGTTCACCTGATGACGGCCAAAACGGGCCCGTACGAACACAACCTACGGCACAGCTCATGTGAGGGTATTTCACCTGATGACGGCCAAAACGGGCCCGTACGGACACAACCTACGGCACAGCTCATGTGAGGGTATTTCACCTGATGACGGCCAAAACGGGCCCGTACGGACACAACCTACGGCACAGCTCATGTGAGGGTATTTCACCTGATGACGGCCAAAACGGGCCCGTACGGACACAACCTACGGCACAGCTCATGTGAGGGTATTTACAAAAACATCGCACTATATTCTTGTAACAAATTAAAGCACAATTTTAATTGTATCGGTGAAAAATTAAAGGCTTAAATGGGAAAACTCGCACAGTGTCATTTTTTTAGCCTCTAGTTTTATGTGAAGCTTGTTATCAAAGGAAACTAGTAACTTCAATGTTAGAAAATATTACTGTAAAAAATGCTGGACACAAGTAAAAATGCTGGACACAAATGAAAACCAGTATGCAATGTATGTATAATATTATGGTAACCCATTTTGTCGCAAGGCAAGTACAATTATGGCCGTGCATGTGGGGTGTTATGGCCGAGCGGTATAGTGCGTCGAACTTAAGTTCCTGTGCTATATAGGTTCGATTCCTGGCCGCGACGGGTTGTGGCACCTGTGCCTTTGAGCAAGGCACTCAACCACACTTGCTCCCATTCCTGTAATTGGCGGTCCCTCCGCTGTTGGATGTGGTATATAAATAAATTTATTGGCTAAATAAGTTTGTATTCTTACCAGATTGGTAAATTTGATCCAAAATTCAATTCGTAAACGCCACTAAGGCCCATATGATTTTTCTCTCGTTCAAAGATGTACAAGGGAAGTGTGTAATTATATAATATTGGATGGCTCTAATATACCACACTAAGCACAGAAAAAAATGGCTGCCTTAGCAAAATATGAGTTACGAATGATTGAGTATACATTTTTTATTTTTCTGTGTGTCTTGGGCAAAATGTTAGCCAACACAACTTGAATGGCAAAGAAGATGTCGAATTATAATGGTTACTCCACAAGGGATATTAAAGTGCAACAATCGATATATGCAATGTCATAGGCATTATTTGCCATGGAAACCGAAGCCATTTGTTTCTTATCTAATCATACTTCCGCGCCCTTGCCACACAACGTGGATTCGATGATGCACAGTGTTCATCTGTGTTCTTGGGACCACTCAAATAATAGCTGCGTTCTATAGCTACTTTTGTATGCGTATACACCACGTATAAATCAACACCGAAGGGAAAATTGGGTTCGTATAGGGAAAACCTGAGTGAATATACCACTGTGCCCTATAGCTCAGCTGGTAGAGCATCTGCCCAGGGTGTCGGAGGTCTTGGGGAAAACCGGAGAGAGTATACCACTGTGCCTCATAGCTCAGCTAATAGAGCATCTTCCCGGTGTGTCAGAGGTTTTGGGGAAAACCTGAGGGAGTATACTACTGTGCCCTATAGCTCAGCTGGTAGAGCATCTGCCCAGGGTGTCGGAGGTCTTAGGGAAAACCGGAGGGAGTATACCACTGTGCCTCATAGCTCAGCTAATAGAGCATCTGCCCGGTGTGTCAGAGGTTTTGGGGAAAACCTGAGGGAGTATACCACTGTGCCTCATAGCGCAGCTGGTAGAGCATCTTCCCAGTGTTTCAGAGGTCTCGGGTTCTAGTCCCAATAAGGCCCATATGATTTTTCTCTCGTTCAAAGATGTACAAGGGGAGTGTGTAATTAGGCCTATATAATATTGGATGGCTCTAATATACCACACAAGTCATGTGAATACCGAAATAGCAAAAGGCACGTTCGGTATTTTAAAGACAAGGATATAGTATACGATGACATTTAGAAGTGCCTAAATGTACCTCGAATTAATTGATGCATTGTGATAATTATCCTATAGCAGTGTGACGTTATGCAGCATGTCTCTGGTACAATTTCGTGTATTCCGGCCGCCTAAAATAATGATGTATTCGTGGAAACTCATACCACGTTCGGTTATCTATTTTAATTACTGCAAAAGCAGTATATGTAAAAACGGGGATCCATAAAATGTAGTTATTTGTCGTCTTTATTCGAATATGTGAAGCAGTCCAAATTAACAACAAACCTGTGTTAGGTATGATTCAAAAAGTAATGAAATGTTTTAGCAGTGTTCGGTTTCCCAAAAATAAATTCGAAATTCTTAAGATCGATGTGCTTCGCCAAAAATGCAAATTTATGTCAATTTAATGAACTGCAGATTTTTAACTCAATACCACAGAGAATTTGATGTTACCATGGTTTCAATTAGACAAAAATGACAAGGAAAACTTCACCTACCGCCTGAGTCCCCGGAGAATGTGGAATTGCGGGAGACTACGTATTGAAAGCTCCCCGGTGACTCGCGAAAGGTGGTCCAACTTCCCGTGGGATATAAAACCGCCAATAGCTAAAACACAAGAAAAAAATACCATGTCTCTCCAGTGCTTTAGATGTAAAAGGGTCGCCACGAGAGGTTTTTACTCGGACGCCTTCAAGAAGTGTCATTTAAATAAGGAATAAGATTTTATTTCTTATTTAAAGATGTAACTGCAAAAATAATGAGTGTTATGCATAAAATCTTAAAAAGTTGACTTTTAGGGCCAAAATCTCCAATGTTTTGAGAAAAATAAAAATTTTGTTTTCGTTCAAACTCCGATTAGTGTGAACATTCGAACTAATGTAGTTGTGTATATCTTTTATGTTTTAAAATAAGGACGAAAGTAATGAAGGAATGTAATGAAACAGGTAAAAGGAAAGGTTAAATGTCAACAAAAAGTGCAAGTATATACATTCCCTATAGACGTTAAAAAATCGAACAGACGGACGGACGTGGAGGCCCATACAACACCATTGCGACAGACAAAAGAGCGACTAAACATGGACATCATATCGACAGTATGGCGGACCCATGTAGAGTTAAAAATAGTATAAGCTAAAGTGGTATACTCGCTATTCCAATCACTTATAGACCCTCTGCACGGGCGGCCATGACAGGGGGCAGTCACATTGTCACCGTTCATGCATGCACGAGTCGAGTAGGCACTTTGTGGATCTATTGTCACATCATTTAAATGAGAAAACCTGCCCCTGTCATGGCCGCCGGTGCAAAGGTTCTATTAGAGCTGTTGCTTCTTCCTCCATGCTCGTACTCAAAGCAGCGGTATATTTTAATTTTTTAAATAACCGATTTTCAAAAGAGATACAATGTATAGCCTATATGCATTTCTTTTTGTTATGTCAGTTTATAAATCTCGAAAGTAACGAATGTGTGCCTTCGTTGTCCCACCCAAGCAAGATATATATAAACTAGCTCAAACATTACAATAATTTGTATAAACAATGTTGTTATTTAGTGTAATTTATGATGACTATAAGCTGCACGTCACGAGTCCTGTGGCCGCAGTTATATAGTTGTCAATTCTTGTCATGCGTGCTCAAGTAGAAAATACACGCTTATGACCCCGAGGAGAGCCAATCAGGTTTTGCGTTACATGTTGTGTTGTTTCGAGTCAGTGCACTTGGTCACGATAAATCATCTAAAATTATCTCTTTAATATACTATATAAAGTCACGTAAAATGGTGAAGAAAACTCTTGCTTGCCGAGGCCAGAGCGACCAAAAAGGTGATTGAATTAATAAAGAGAATGTTGGCTGGAGCAGACATTTTGTTTTGTGCTTTGCCTGTGATGAATTGTGATGTATTACGACAGCACTGCTGCGGTAATCGAGTTAAATATGAACAATCTAATTACGGCGTGTATACGAAAGTGACACATTTCAAACTCGAATTGTTAACAACACCGAGAGACGTAAATGCACTTTGGGAGAGTTTTGTAAATTGTTTGTAACGACGAAGAAATACTTGCGTTCTTCAGAGCATTAATGCAAGTTTGGAGGCAGGCGGCAATCGAGGATGAATCACGTGGTCCAAGTTCTGAGAGTTGATAGGTCAGTAGCAGGAAGCACGCTACGACGCATGCACCATGCAGCTAGGAGTGTGCACGAGATATTTTTTTCGACATATCACGGGTTTCGTGAATGCATAGTTCCGATTTTGCCCAGTTAACCCCGCCCCCTTGGATATTGTTGCTATGGCTCACACGCTATCCTCAAAATGGCGACACACAACGCACAAAGCAATGGGACTTTCAACGGAAAGCACAGATTTATTGGAGAAAACTCAAACTAAGGTATTCATGTTTCAGGGTCGACAGTTATCTTAGAACACACTGAGTAAAGGGCCAGTAATACAGGGATGTCATATCATCATGAAATACTTGCTTTCGTACCTTTGAACAACGAAACGACCGGCCTTGAAAGTTGAAACCAAAAATTCACCCGGATCATCGCATACAACACTGTACAAATTGTATGGGGCCGGCAGAACATATCGCGTGATCATGTTGTTGTGAGACAGTGCACTTTGACCTATGTTGGTGACATCTGCTAGCTCTGTTGTGATTGGTCGGCGGGTTCGGTTGATTGACAGGTCGGAACTATGCATTGGCTGTACGCAGATGGAGCATGCGCAGATTACACGAATATTAACTGAAGCGTTTCATAAACTGTTCCTGTGCCTCTGCAATGGAATTTTAGCTGCCAGTGTTTGGAGCCATTACCATTAGTGACGTCACACATAGTCTCTCTATTGAAGCTCGCAGTCTGGGAAAACCAAAGTAAAATCACGATACAAATTTAGTCTCCTATTATGAGTTACGGCTGTATGTTCATGGATGAATGTCCTTTCGCTCCCGGCGATGAGTTTCGGAAACACATTGATGGAACACAATAGCTCAGTATTGACAATTTCAAAGAAGATTACAATATGCATAACAATCACGGAAATAAAAAAAAAACCAGAAATTTCCGAGATTAGTATTTTTTTGTTCGCTGAATTAGCCCGAAGCAATATTGCGCATACAAGGTCAATAATGACTAGATTTCATTCTTTCTTATGTCGTCAATAAATCAAGTATACTCTTCTAAAAAAGAAATGCAATTTTCTTAAAATGTCAATTTTTTGATCAGGACAGAAGTTTGTTAAATACAGTGAGCTTGTGGATAACAAGGCACTGATTGACCAATCACTTTGGAATCGCTTCAGTGTTTTCCTCAAGGCTCAACTATTCTCGAAGTAACGAAATGTAATGTTTTCTGTTTTAAGGAGAATCCTGCAGTTAATGGATCTTAAAAAGCCAATAAGGTTATTATAGCCTGCGTGGGATGACGTGACCAAACACTCCTAGAAGTGCCGGAGCTCAAGGAGGTACTTTAGGTTGAGTGGCGCACACTGCCTCAGCGGCTCTAACCTAGGCTGGTGCAGTCAGCCTTGCTACAAGAGGTGGTCATACGCGTTACTGACCGATTTGTGTTACATCTATAAACCTTCTCGATCTTTCCATCGGAGTATAATTAGTGTTTCTTTTTAAGGATGTATATACAGCTAAATTGAATATTTTTCTGAAAGCCATCGTCCTGTGTGAAAGTTTTATTCCATGCATTAACATAAACCGTTCAGCATGTTAGTGTTTGATTGTAGCCTTCAAATCCAACTATTCTTGAAATATCAATCACGTATTTTCCAGGTTGCCTAATCATCCACACAGCCACAGATGCTCTTACAATTAAAATGTTAACATCGCCAGTACAATAATGAAAATATATATTAAAATCTTATAATAATTATTATCGTTAACGTAATCGATTTTTTAAGTAAAAGATGAACCCTGAATCATGTGTTTAACGTTTCCATGTCAACATGAAATGAGACGTGACAGAAAATATTAAGTAACGAGGACAAATTCCTGCAAGCATTATTTAGAATGGCCTTTGATGTACTCAGCGGTAGCGGAAGAGCATCTCGGCCGAAGATCGGTTCGTTTTGACGGCAGTGGCCTTGTGTGTGTGCTCGCCTCCCGAGTCGTATACCGGGGCGCGTTAAAAGGGAAATAATAAACTGGCATGCTCTTCCGCTATGATGAATTTGATTCCGGGCTTGGCGAAAGTAGACACCATTTTTCTCGGAGAAAACAAAAATGAGAAAGTAGCGAAATATTAACCCGTTCGAGAGGTTGTGCGCGCATTCGGCGTGTATGCCAGTTACTAATTCGGTCTATAGGTCATTTTGAAAATTTCTCGCATGATGGCCTGGAAAAGATTTAACGACCGACTTAAAGTCCTATGTCACGTCACGACGTACGTCTCTGAGTGTTGGTATTATACATGCAGATGTGCTGTTTTCGTTTAACTTTTAAGACACATTAATTCGAAATTTATGAAAAGTCAATACTAAAAAGACACGCTTTTTCGAACACACCCCTTTGGTGTTATGAGTGTGCATTATGCGTACGGTAACTGTGCATACATGTGTAGAAAGATCGCACCTAATGTAGGAAACATTTGTAAATCGTACTGGAAAATTCTGTCATTGGATTAAACATGAATATAAGGCACGTTCGCTGCCGTTCGAATCGTTCGCACTTGAACACTACAAACACGCTGCTGTGTTTGAACTCGGCTAAAAAAACGGAAAACGAAAATCGAACGCCTGTATAGGTTTACTTGTTGTTAGAACTAACTTTCTAAGAAGGCCATGTGTTTATTTGGGCAGAAAAGTCGGTCGATTCAACTGAAAGTATTTGAACTAGCTCCAACCATGGAGCTATGCTCCAACAGACGAAATTAAGACGTATTTGTGCGTTGATATCTGGTTTCCAAACTGTCCCTAATTTGGGCGCGAATACTTGCCTGGTACCCAGCAAGGTGAT
Organism: Henricia sp. BOLD:AAB3569; assembly: GCA_037783545.1. Classification (NCBI taxonomy): domain Eukaryota; kingdom Metazoa; phylum Echinodermata; class Asteroidea; order Spinulosida; family Echinasteridae; genus Henricia; species Henricia sp. BOLD:AAB3569. Next base: position 714,347 of record JBBELK010000454.1, on the reverse strand, counting down.
TTCAAATGGTGCTCGCCGCAACATTAAACACGGCCAAGGGATCCCAATAGGCATTGTGTATAGCGCGGGTGAATTACGTTAAGGGAAAAAAGTCAATTAAATTAAGTGTCCGTTTTCTGTTCTGATTTTAAGCCTTCTCTGGCGATCGGGGAAAACTGAGAATATTATAAAGGGAACAGAGCGAGTATGTAGGTCGTACGACCCACTTAAAGTCGTCTATACGCTCCGTCTTTGTCATGAAATGATGGAGGGAGTTTGCCCCGATAAAATGGATGTTAACCAAAACATTATTTTTACTGGCTTAATGATTGTGTGATAAAGCAAATATCTGGTAATTGTTTAACTCCAATAGGGTCATTCTGTCAATAATATATGGGAATTCAAATGTGCTTTCTTCGGTGCAAGTTTATTTCTGTTTAATGGAACTCATTCGGTCTTAGCATTTTTGTTCTCATTTCGTGGGAACCAAGTTGCGGTATAGTTCAGCTGTAATTTCTTCGTCTTCCACCTCTATGTCCCTGGTTCGAATCCTGTCTGGGCCACAGTAAATGCGTTTGTGTGATTTTTAAAATATATTTTCATCTCAACTCTAAAAACAAACAATTTTCTTCACCTGTCCTTAAATACCAATTTGTATTAAATACACCTATTTGGAAACCATTACCAAAACATGTTATAAGCTCCAGTTTGGAAAGCATTTTTCTAGTACTGAACGTGAAATTAAAAACAATGCAGTCCCTTCTCTCGAACCCAAACCATGCACTAGCCTATAAGCCAAATGACTGAGCGGAGCATCATGATACATGCACATAACAAATAGATACATAGTATGCCAATAATTACCATAAAACGATTGCGCTGCTCCGGCTGCTGCTCAAATGGGAAGGGCAAATAGCCCAGACCATTAAGGCGCAATTTGCGTTCTAATTGACCCGACAGCGCCTTGGTATATGGGGACCAAAGGTCGCTCCAGCTTTCACGATCTATAGCTCCATCACAAGACATTCGCACAGGAAATTGCTCGTTATCATTCGACTACCTCCAATAGATTTCATCCATGACTCGTACACGCTGCTTTAATATCGGCAATTTGGCGAATAATTCTGATGGCGTCCGTGGATAACGTAGACTAGTGGGTTGAAAGCTGACTTCTTTTTAGAAAATAATTGCTGATGTTATACCTTTAGAAAGATCATTAAAAACGCAAAACGCAATAAAGCGCCATATCCCCCCCCCCTCCCCTCACCCACCCCCCCCCCCCCCCACCCCCCCCCCCCCCCTCCCCCAACAAAAATCGAGATAGACCTAATGGTGTCAGTACATTCTCGATTGGTGGTCCTATACATTTGTCAAATTGATTATTGGCAAACTGTGTGATATTCCACAACATTTTTGTTTACTTATTGGAATTTGCCTTTGACTGATAGAGCTTATGGTAATACAAAATGGCATTTTTCTTACTTTTCTGTTCACACACGTCCAATAAACAGATTATATACTCCCACAGTATACTCAGAAATGTTTTCGTAAGTGTTATGTTTTTAATGTGTACGTTATGTTTTCTACTACTGGGGTCGTATTGAGCATGCGCAGTTTGACTTAGGCTAAATACGACATAACAAAAAAATGAAAAACAAAGTCAGCTAATTTTATTGGAGACTTGAGTCTTCAATTGGAGAACTGTCACTTTTTCTTTGTCGAAACATTCTGTTTTTCTTTCTTTCGTGGCCCTTTTCTGTCACTTTTCCATAATCCACATATGGACACGCCGATATCCGCGTTCAGCTCATGTCACTCTGCAACATTAATAGTCAATCCCTAAAACCTCCATCGACACCTATATATCTCCCGCGCAAAAGAGGCGGTGCAGAGTGAGCGGTTTTGGCGCGCTTTGCGTCAACGGGGATTCCGCCATGTCGTTGATGACAAAATCACCGCACGGTGTTAAAGGTACACGGTTTCACCTTATACTCTTTTTAAAACTCACAATTGATCAATTTTACAAAAATTACTGATCCTGTTAAAATAAACCACTGATTGACAAGTTTCAAATTAACACTATCAGCCTTGTTTCAGGAGCTGAGCCATTTTATTACGTCACACGTCTTTCCATCTGCAAATTTTATCACAAAAGTAAGCACTGAGACCTCGCTTTTGATGACAATTTGAAATTTCTCTATAAAGTAATATTTTCAAACTGTCGCCATGCACTATGTGATTTCATTCGCCAGACTATTTTCATTTGTAGTAAAATGGTATTACATAATATTTTCGTATATATATAGTTTTGTAGTCATGTTCACTGCTTTAATCTATCGGTGAGAGATTAGTCCAGTATATTATTATTATTATTATTATTATTATTTATTTCTGGTACTGAAACCAAGGATTCCTCAATAGTGCCCATTGCACTGTCGCTCGTGCGGCAAGCGTGAGGAAACCCATGATGAATTAGATACGGCCAGAGACACCGGGGAATCCCTCCCCTTCTCTTCACGAAGAAATGCTCTGGGAAAAAGTGCGTTACCTTACCTAACACACCGGACCAACGGCTTTACATCCCTTCCGAAGGATGGAGAAAGTGTGATTAAGTGCCTTTCTCAAGAGCACAAGTGCCACAACCTGTCGCGACCCGGAATCGAACCCACATATAGTACTGGCAGGAACTTGAGTTCGACGCACTAGACCGCTCGGCCATAACACCCCATATATAACAAAACATATGAAGAAGTGTGAACACGCACACAGAAAGTCACAGTGTTTGCTTTCGACTTGGGTGCTGCGCGTTTGATGCGTTGACTTTTCACCTGCCATATAGCCTAGTATAGCTAATTGCAATGCGAAATCCCTGTCTAAGACATGTGCGCGCTTTGACAAGATTTGATTTTAAAAAAACTGAGCATTCGTTTTCGACGGGCATGATTAATTAATTTTCACTCAGACGACACATTCAAGCGGATCTTTTTTTCTACTGGAGAATCGGTCGAGACACGCTGTGGGTAAATTGCACGTCAAGCAGGGAAAGTTATTCAGAAAGTTGTTCGCGAAGGTTATTTAGTACTGCAAACAATCAAACTTTCGCTGTATGTTCTTGTGATAGAGTGGGTCTACATTAAAACCAGCGAACTGTTTTCCTGGGCTCTGGTAATAACCGTTTCAGATTATCAGCGAATGTTTAGACCCAGTTACCCTGCCAGCTGACGTCACACTTTAGTAGTCTGTGACACAATACATAAATCATTCAAATGATTGTTACACGCACGCATTCAGAGGGAAGCGATATTAATGTCGCCATCACGTGATATACTACTTGATGTGAGATTGCAGTTTTGGATGTCCATCCTAGGCGTCCGTAGCCTAATTTGCATACTTTTACAACGAGTCGCATAGTTATTTCCTCCCTCAGACTTAAATACTGTCAGCAAAAACCACGGAGCGATATGCATTCCAGTGTATGACATCAACAATGACAAAGAATTATCAACATTAATGTATGGAATAAATATTTTGCTCAAATGTTGATAAAAGTGACAAAAGAATGTTTGTATGTATGCAGCACCGTGGGTGTCAGTCGCACATAAAACGATTGCCTGCGCAAAAGAAGAAATCGGTATACTTTTTCTACTACTGTACGGAATACAAAACCGTATGATTACTAATTGTAACTCACAACGTCCGCGAAAGTATGATAAAAAAAGAAAGGTAGGCGGCCTAATTAGTCTTGCCAGTCAATAAAATAATAATGAAATACAATCCAATTCCGTGTCTAAGCACAGCGCGCTTTGAAAATTAACGGTTATGCGCTCCTAAAAATGTACTTATTTATTTACTACATCCAACAGCGGAGGACCGCCAATTACAGGAATGGGATCAATTAACATAGATATTCGAATAACTGTCAACTTCTAAGTTGAATTAGAAACGGCCAGAGACACCGGGAAATCCGCCCCCTTGCTCTTGTGATATTTAAAGTGCGTTACCTAACACACTGGACCAGCGGCTTTACATCCTTCCGAAAGACGGAACAAGTGTGATTAAGTGCCTTGCTAAAGAGCACAAGTGCCATAACCCGTAACGGCCTGGAATCGAACCCACATTCTAGTACTGGCACAGGAACTTGAGTTCGACGCACTAGACCGCTCATATATGCATGACGTAATGCTTAGTGCTATTTTAAACACTACGGCAGCCGGTCCTCATATTTATTCGTTGTATGTGGAATATGTGGAGCGGGAACCAGTCTATAATTCTGATGGCGTCCCTGGAGCGATTAAAGGTATACTAGATGGTGGAAAAATATATCATTAAAAAACAACGGGATTAAATAAAAGGCTTTGAAACTTTTTCATACGTCAAAGTTTCACAAATCGAATAAACAGGTAACTCATATATACGGTATACTTATAGAAATTCGTTCGTAAGCGTTGATTATATTTTTTATTAAAGTAATTGGTTTTAAAATGAAATATGTTTTCTATAATTGTTGGTGTGCGCAATTTGCCTTAAATATATACGTCGTAACAAAAAATGGAGAACAAAGGCTTGTTTTTTTTTGCAACCCCTATTCTTTAAGTTCAAGTTTTCAATTATAGGAACTGTCGATTTTTCTTTGTCGAGATATTCTGTGACTGTTTTTCTTTCTTTCGTGGCCCCTTTCTGTCACTTTTCTATAATCCACCTGGACACGCCGCAATCCGCATCCAGTGCATGTTACTCTGCAACCCTATATAGCAATCCCTAAAATCGTCCATCGACACCTCCCCATAGATGCGGTGTGTGGAGTGAGCGGTTTTGGCGCGCTTTGCGTCAATGGGGATTCCGCCATGTTGTTGATGACAAAATCACCGCACGATGTTAAAGGTACGTTATCCGGGTCGATTTCACCTTATTTCATCTTAAACATGACTTTGAGGGTTACAACTGATACTGTATAAGGGCTGTGACATGCTGAACAACTTTGTGCCTAATCTTTGCTTCATAATGACGGATTACTTGTTCAGCAAGACATACTATTGTTCGTTTGGATGTAAAATCAATAAAAGGTGGCCTTTTTGAACTTTGAAGATTTCACTGCAATAAATCACAGACAGAGGGCGCTGTTTTGAGTGCATCACATAAGGAAGACAGAAGGGAAAAGTTAAGAAAAAACATAAGACTTCAAGTTGGACTTGTGGCAAATTGCTGCAGTTTCTACCCCCAGTTTTGTCATGGCTTACATGTAAAATAAACTCAAACAGCCATGGATTACAAAAGTTTTAGGAAAATTTAGAAAAAAAGTGGAATCTTTTGTGCACAGTTGAATGTGATTTTCCTGTGTTTGCCTCTTGTGACATCGTGACCTTGGTCATGAATATGCATATTCGCATTAGCATAAAAACTAAAAACCTTTGTTTTAACCCCCAAAGCAAGCTCCAAATAGGATTTTTATGACTTTAACTGAGTAAAGTGGTTTTAAAGCATAGATTTCATTGAAACAGATCCTAAATAAGGGGCCCTTTAAACTAAAACCACCGAGGCGACGACATATTCAAACTTTCATAAATACTGAAGAGAAGACAAAGGTTATTTCTTTGTATCATTCATTTCTTGGTAATTCAAAATAATTTTTAGTTTTGCTTTTTAAAGTTTCACGTCATTTGCGCGGGCTTTAATGACTGTAAGAGATTAGTACAGTAAAAACAGACCGTATGAAGAAGTGTGAACACGCACATAGAATGCCACAGTGTTTGCTTTCGACTTGGATGCTGCACGTTTGATGCGTTGAACTTTTCACCTGCCATAGATAGCTAATTGCAATGTGGCGAAATCCCTTTCCCGTCATGTGCGCGCTTTGACAAGATTCGATTGAAAAAAAGAAATAAATAAAAACTGAGCATTCGTTTTCGACGGGAATAATTAATTAAATTTCACTCAGAAGACAAATTTAAGAGGACTTTTTTTATACTGGAGATTCGGTTAAGACACGCTGTGAGTAAATTGCACTTCAAGCAGGCAAAATTATTCTGAATGTTGTTCGCGAAAGTTATTCAGTAATGCAAACAATCAAACTTTCGCTGTATGTTCTTGTGATAGAGTGGGTCTACATTAAAACCAGCGAACTGTTTTCCTGCGCTCTGGCAATGTATATCTTAGATTACCAGCGAATGTTTAACCCATGCAGTTACCCTGCCAGCAGACGTTACACTTCAGTAGTCTGTGACACAATACAGAAATGTCATTCAAATAATTGTTGCACGCACATATTCAGAGGGAAGCGACATTAATGTCGCCATCACGTGATATACTACTTGATGTGAGATTGCAGTTTTGGATGTCCATCCTAGGCGTCCGTAGCCTAATTTGCATACTTTTACCACGAGTCGCATAGTTATTCCCTGCCTCAGACTTAAATACTGTCAGCAAAAACCACGGAGCGATATGCATTCCAGTGTTTGACATCAACAATGACAAAGAATTATCAACATTGATGTATGGAATAAATATTTTGCTCAAATGTTAATAAAAGTAGCCAAAGCGTGTTTTGTATGATTTCCGCACCATGGGTGTCAGTCGCACATAAAACGATTGGAGTGCGGAAAAGAATGAAATCAATATTCTTTCATCCGGTACGGTATCCGTGAAACGGAACGGAATACAAAAAACCGTTTGAATTTTTGGGCGCGGATATACGTGATGATTACTAATTGTAACTCACAACGTCCGCGAAAAATAAAATAAAATAAAATAAAAAGGTAATGCAATACAATCCAGTGTATAAGCACAAACGTGAACGTAGTCATTGTGGAGATAGAGAGGTTCCAAATCAACACAGAGTCGGTTTCCCTCTCAGGGGTTGGCCAGACGTAGTTTTCTAAGGTCCTCTATTAAAATGGTGGACTATGGAACCAGTCTATTAAGCTGTCTGCTGCCACCAAGAGGTTAAAGTGCTATCAATGTATCGCACAGAAAAAAACCTATGATGTTTCAATTCTGTGCATACAATACTATATATAACATGAATTTGATCAGCCGCATCACGACTTACGAAAAAATTGACACGGCGAAAGTCGAAATTTACGATAAAAATGGTCTATATCCGTGTAGGAAACACTACAACCTGAAACATGTCTTAGACGTAACTGCGGGTTTAACCAATGGCGAGCTTCGGTTGTCGGCAACCGACGCCGTTTATTGGTTGAATGATTAATTACGTCAATAACATGTTACTTGAGTGTGTCAGCCAAACGTTTACAGCCTATAAATAAGAGTTGATGTATAAAGTAAACCCACAAAACCAAGTCAGTGTCGTTGGATGTTGCAAATTGCGCATGATCTTATACTTCTCTTAGGGATAGAGGTACCGTAATTCTGCGATTTGGCGAGACCTTTTAGTGACAAATTGGTTCGACACGAGTCGTGAAATGCTAGCTGTATGTGGATCGCCATAATTAAGGCATCCTTGTCAAAATAATACGGTCCACAATGGCGTCGGATCGTATTTGTTTCACAATTCTACCATGCATTCTATCAGCAGAACTATACGGGTAGTTGGCCACTAGCAGTATCGGTTCCGCACACGCCTGGAAAATACATCAGTTTTGGTCCAACTAATATCACCTTTAGGATGCAATTTAATTGTCATTCTAGGCAAAAACGTATAAGAATTATAGCCTCGTAAAATATAGCCCATACAAAACAGGAAATGCGACTTGGCAGCAGTCAAGTGATATTAAAAAATAACTGAACTAATGAAAGAATCGGGGTAATTTTCTTTCAGTATGGGATTGAGGACACATGGTCCAATTATACAAAGGCAGAGTTGAACCGTGACAGGCGAGACGATTTGTTATAAAAAACGGGTTAATTTGGATGATTTATGCTTCGCTTCAACGTGTATAATAAATAACAATTTTGGCGGTACGATCTTATTGCGTCGAAGATCAATCGGTGCTTCTGAAGGCTAATTATTTTTTAGCCCCCTTCCATTTTTGGCGCGTAAACGAATTTTCCGATCCCCTAATTAGGATTAGGTTTTGTTCCTCGACCAAAATGTCCGTGCTTCAATTTTTTACCGCCAAAAAATATAATGACGTCATGCTATTATTATTATTATTATTTATTTATTTATTCAGTCAAAACAAGACAATAAAAACAAACTTACAATCAAGGGAATATACATAAAATGGAAAAAAATACAAAAAGGTCAAGCAAAGAAAACATGGCGGTACTATGCTTACATGTGCGTAATTATATGGAGGTATGTGGAACAGGGCCATATTTGAATATTTCGTTTTGGAAACTATATTTAGGGCATGTAACTGTAGAATTTAACGGAAGAATTATTCATGGGCTGACAATCTGTGCGGAATCGAAGTGTAAATGTATTCATACGTACAGTGAAAGACGTGACAAACGCTGCACACATCGACCGCGTTCACGCGTCCCTCGGGCCTAGAGCCCAAGCTAGCAGTCCCGTTAACCCGTTATTCCATCCACGCATGTCCGCTTTCTCGGACAGGCATCTATCTCTTTAGAGCCTATCAGTTTTGGTCGAAATGGTTTTAAAGGCAGTGGGGAATAATAAACATTGTAATGGGCTCTGTGGCCGAAACATCATGAAATGACTTTATTTTTAAAGGAGTGTGACCAGATCACTTTTTTTTACCCTTAACTCCCCGGGACTTACCTTATGGGTCATGAGATTTTTATATCATAACATCCGTTATATTTTTCTGATTACGAAACTGAAACTCCCGCGCTTCTAGGCCGCATATTTCCGAGGATATCGTCGAAAATCCACCGATTATTTGTAAACTAATTTTCCAGTATCAACATTTATCCGCTGAAAGCATAGGCCTACTCGATAGTTTTGTTCAATTTTTTACTGGAAATTGCGAATGTTTTCGGGTTTTTGGGACATGGGAGGTGTGTATGGGAGTTACTTGATAATATTGGTAAGTTACATCGAAAACTATTTTCCAGAAACTCTGGTCACGCTCCTTTAATACGAACACGCATATGTGAAACTGGAACCCTTTGTTTGCTTTTTGATTTATAACGGACACTGAGGCGAGAATAAAACCTGCCCATGTTACTGGGCAGGTTTTCATATTTAAATAAAGTGACAATAGATCTACAAAGTGCCTAGGCCTATACTCATGCATGATGCACAGTGACAATGTGACTGCCCCATGTCGTGGCCGCCCGGCCGCGATATTGTTTTCCGTACCGTTGTTTAGCGAACATTGCTTCTGATTGGTTTAACCCCCATGCATATGTTGAATACTGATGTGTTTCGTTGATTAACTACCTCAACATAACCCCACACCATACCACACTCTTTCCTCAATTAATAGTTAAAAAAATTAATACGACTCTGAGGAGATTCGATCCTGCTATCTCTCGATTGATAGCACTACGTCTTAACCACTAGACTACTAATGAATATTCATTTACAATGCACCAATCGATGAAGCCCCATAGCGAATATGTGGTACGGAAAAAAATATCGCCGCCCGGCCGTGCAAAGGGTCTACACGTAAGTTGCAATATGGAAAGCCAGCATGCTTCAAATGTTATTACTCCCTTTTCTTAACTGGGCGAGGCACAGTATACCCGTAGTTTATGAAATTAATCATTTTTTTTCCCATCTGACCGCGTCTTGTGGGCAAACTGTAAACAGCACACGGCCCGCGGGGAGAGAACTTCCAGTGATAACGTTTCTTTGGCAGGTCGCTGACTGAGTCAACCGCCTCGGACATAGGGGAAAAAAGATATTTCAAAAAGGAAATTTCTGAGAGGCACTGAGGTCGTATCCTTCAAAGCCCAATTTTCATCCAGCATTTTTTAATCAAAAATATTGACTTTGTTGTTTCTTCAATTTGTATTGAAGTTCCCTGCGTCCCTGCGCAAATGGCCGCCACGCGTTTGCAACGACAGATTTATGACAACAAAGAACGACTATACACAAACGGATGGTTCCCTAAATCAGTTATATAGGTATACTGTTGATTGGGACTGCGCCAGGCTACTCTCAAGTGAGGCTTGAAGCACGAGTTGTTAGTAGTCGGGTAACTTTTCAATCTGTACTTTGCACTTCATAGAGTTGATTCAGGTGACACGACTGAAAATGACTTCGGCGTGAACTTGCGGTCCATAGACCATGTCAGAATAGCTGCCATCTTGTGGGTCAACGTTTGATACTGAAATTGATCAACATATGCAAGCACAAAATGTGCCACCATGCATGTCCTCAAGGAAATAAATTGCCAAGTCTGCCATACAAGATGGCGGCGATTCGATTTGGTCTATATAGGGCCGTGCCAACTACTCAAAAACCTGACGATAATATTCTCAAAATGTTTATGGGTTTATATAGTTCATCTGGAATAGAGTCAGGGAACCAGGCAAGGAGCCACGTCATTTTTGTTGCTTTTTGGTATCCAAAAGCATAAATCTTTGAACTTTTTAGTGTTTTATATACGTGTAATAGCATCAGCTGTAAACCTATACAAAAAAAATCCATATATTTTGGAAAATCACCGCAAAAGCCTGTCCCATATCATTCTTACCTTTATGAAGATGGAATGGATTTATCGGACGGCTATATACACTCATACAGAACCGACTTTGACCCCATGTCTTGACTAAATAGGCCATACCAACTCTCATAAAGTTGTCACTTTGGTTATTAATGGCCCAATGTATAGATTTTGGCAAAATACGCGTGGGCTTGAATAACTGAAAAGTCGGTCGATTCAAAAGACATCATTAACGAAGAGTTCTTGCGTGTACACGGCCTGAATAGCCCTACTTCACAATGACGTCATTCTTTGGCAGTTAAAATTAGAGACTCAATATCCGGCCCGGCCGGGCAACCATGATGTTCTGTCTATACCCAGGCAGTCTGTATGGGGGACGGAAAATTCAGTGCACCGAAAACTGCAGTCAGCACGAAACACCAATAATGCTCTGGGGGGAATTTACAAACAAAATGTGCCACCCGTAATGCTTTTTACATCGAGCGCCAAAACCGTATTTACGAGTTAAGAGAGGACTTTTGGCAAGTAGGACTATACTTATAAAAACCGTAAAATATTGATCAAAAAGCGCAGAATAACCCTAGAAAATGGCAAAAGAACATACGTTCTATCATAATTTCGGCGCGAAGGCGGCCTAATGGATTTATTGAAAGCACGCCTTCTTATGTCACAAGTGGCGCGAGATATTTTCCCACGCGCGCAAAGTGCCTGAGTGTTTTCAATAAATATTTCACTTTTAGTCTGACACTCTCAAAGTGGTTGGCGTCACTTTCTCATCCACCCGACTTTTCGTGTTTTTCCTTCCAGTCATTTTCGTAAGAAGATGCAACACACAGTCCATCTTCAGCTCCTTGGCAATTATTTCAAGCTTAAAACTTACAGTGACACAGTATTTGCACTAACCAAAAAAACAAAACTGCCAGAAATCCTGGAATACCTTTTTACTGGAAGCAAATATCAACTGTCCCTTTCCGGGCCGCATGCTAGTTTGAATCATCTTTACCATTTGGGCAAATATTTCAATCGTTGATGTACCAGCAATCTACCAATTGAGCCATCCAGCCCTATAGGTTTATGTTCTCCTGAAGCTACGAAATACAAACAAGTCTTGAGCTCGATAGTCAGAAGCCACAATCCACAGATACGCCACAATCCCACTAAACCAAACCCAATTCACACGAGTATACCTATACACATCCCGCACGGCAACCACTCGGTTATGTGGTGAGTATATGCACCGCATTACTTTGCTCTGTTGCACATCTATAGGCATGCAAGAGCTGGGTTTTCAAGTGGAAAAACTGAATAAGTGTACCACTTCATAGCTCAGCTGGTATGCTCGAGGTATCGTATTCAAATCCCAACAAGGACCATTGTGGTTGTTCTCGTATCCATATTTGGTTATATTAATTAAAAACGACTACCTAGTTCGATGTTTCGTGAGCATCAAACAGACGAGTCGCATTATACACAATTATTTCAGGCAATCACGCGGTTGGAAATTGTCTGCTGTTCCTTGTTCACTTATACATACATTTGTATTTATGACCAATTATTGTCTGTCCTGCAGGAGGTCGTGGGTTCGAGTCCCACCCGAGCATGCTGCGAGTTTTAGCGTGTCCTCGGGAAACGCACTTAGTATATAGTTAGTGCATACCGCGTCGTGCACGCGTGATGGTCAAAAATTACTTCCATAGCATTGTCTGTCCTATCCCGGAAAATGAAATAATTATATACTAAATACTAAAATTTAAAATACATAGGGCCCCGGCCTACTAGGATTACAATTTGAAGGAAGATAAACGTAAACAAATTTCTGAATAATGTACCCGATGGCGCAAATTCGCGCAATATTAACACTATGTACGGCGACAAAGACAATGCCGTGGCAACGCAATGTGAACATACGCTTCTTTGGTACAACGCCACGGTAAAATAGAAGGGAGTAAATTGGCTTTGGCAGATATACAAAACGACTATGTCTCACAGACCGTTGCCAAGGATACTGATATTTTAAACTGGCCGGATTACTATCGATTCAAGGCGATGGATCTGTGCTTATAATACGAGACATAAACACATTGGCACTGCTCTATACTGGCGTTTCGACCTCGGCCTATACACTGCAAAAAATGTTTTCTTATTTTAAGAAAAAAAAAATCTTAAAACTAGAAAATTTTCTTGGGAGTGAGCCAAGAAAATGTTTTCCAGTTTCAAGAAAATATTTTTCTTAAAATAAGAAAATATCGTAAGAAAATATTTTCTTAGGTAAGATTGATTTTCTTAAAACAAGAAAATAATTTTCTTATTTTAAGAAAACATACTAGAAAACTTTTCTTAAAAAATTTCTTAAGAAAATAATTTTCTTTAAATAAGAAAATATCGTAAGAAAATATTTCTTACTTTTAAGAAATATTTTCTTAGGTAAGATATATTTTCTTAAAACAAGAAAATTATTTTCTTATTTTAAGAAAACATACTAGAAAAATTTTCTTGAAAAATTTTCTTGGGAGTGAGACAAGAAAGTAAGAAAATTTTAAGAAACTTTTTCTAGGAGAGCTAGAAACTTTTTCTAGCTCTTCTAGAAAAAAAATCTTAATTTTCTTGGGAGTGAGACAAGAATAAGAAAAATTTTAGAAAATTTTTCTAGGAGAGCTAGAAACTTTTTCTAGCTCTTCTAGAAAAAAAATCTTAATTTTCTTGGGAGTGAGACAAGAATAAGAAAATTTTAAGAAAATTTTTCTAGGAGAGCTAGAAACTTTTTCTAGCTCTTCTAGAAAAAAAATCTTAATTTGTTTTTTTTTCTAGTCAAAGCAAAGGGTTAAGGTGAGCGTTTTTTCTTTAAAAAAGAAAATATTTTTTTTTGAAACCTGTCTGTCACCACTATAAGGCAAGTTGCGAGGGAAAGACGTGTCATTAGATGGAGTTTGAATCCCAGCTGAAGAAGGAAGGTGCATGCAATGAAAGAATACAAAATTGATTAACAGTAAAAATAATTATCTTTTACACACATCAATTTCATGTTATACACATATGACAAAACCTGGATGAAAGACTCATCAGATTTCTAAAGTCATGCACTAACGTAACCCATCATCCAAAGATTTCCAATGATATAGGTTTTATTTAAATTTCTCAAAGAATTTCTCACAGAAATTTGCATTTCACTGAAAAAATGGAATTTGTACCTTCAAAATATGGATTTTTTTCATTGATTTCAATTAAAAACATGGAATTTGCTATAATCTAACAAATGGATTACTGCCGTCGCTAACAGAGCTCTACATGTAATTAAGAAATTTGATGGACGGACACATAACCAGTTTAGAATACAGGTTACATTACGAAGGAGAGTTTGGAGGTACATGTAAAATGCTCTTTGTTCCTAGAAAAAAATGTAAAATATAATGTAGACCCAAATAATTTCATCAGCTTGGTTTACACACATGTTCAACGGTAATTTTTCATGAGTGAGGATTTTTTTCTCTTACCTCAAGCAGAGGTCTCCACTCAAGCAGATGTCGTCAGTGAATGACTTACTCGGTTGTCAATGTTGGAGCCATCATGATCAGACACGACATATCCTGAAGTTTGAATTCCCCGCTAGAGCTTGAATGATGTCATCACCAATATCAACAACTTAGTGATTCACTCACTGACGAAGTCTATATTTGTTTTATATACCTCATACCCTGTCGAGGATAATCTACACCATACACATAAAAAGCTGCAAAAGTTGCGGAAACGCCCAATGGTATACTGCTGGTGGTGCACAGAATGGTTCCATCCATTTTATGGCAAGGTCCACTGTGGTGTAGGGGTTTGCCTTGATGACCAGGGTAGGGGTTGGAACTATAGGCTCCTGTTCAAATGTAAGTAAACAATATAGCAAAAATCAGTTAACTGAAATATTAAATATTATATACCTCATACAATGATTCTCGTTCACCGATTGGTTAAAAGCAGATCACGCGACATGGATTAATTCAACCTTTTCTGTGCGCAACTATTGTCTGACCTTTTGCATCAAGGTCAAAGGATAATACGTTTTAAAATACTATTCCCTAGGGCGTAGAGAATATCACGCACATGTGCCAGTATGTGTGCGTGTGCCAGCAAGCGGGCGTTCGCATTAAGCAACCACTGCATTTTGGCTTGCTCTCGGTTAACTTAATTTTGTCAAGAAATACATGTACCAATCATTTGACAAAAAAATATCAATGTATGAGGTACATGTATATAAAACAAATATTGACTGCTCTATATTTGGGTGATGGTGCAAACTATATCGCCCCTAGGTGATCTTGACATGGCATGCCTGCTATTTTCTCTCGGCCTGCGACCTCAGGAAAATAGCAGGCATGCCATCTCAAGATCATCTTGGGACAATAGTTTGCACCATCACCCTCATGAGCAGTCAATATTTGTATACTATTTTCAGCTTTATTTCATTTATAAATTAGGGAAGCATTGTCTGCAAGATATGTGACAAAGGGTTACCCCTTTGGCTTCCTTTGCTCCCCCATTTGTCTCAAACATCAGATTAATGTTTGTGTTTTAACAAAAGGTTTGGGGTGATGTACTTTGATCACATGTCGTGCTGGGTATATTGAAAGGTAATTTGTTGTTCCAGTTTTCCTCAGAATAGTCTTAGATAAAACTAAAGTATTGAACAGTTACAAATGTAAATAATAGTACTGAACAGTTAAATAATTCCAAACCCATTCTACCACCAGCTACGATGCACCGGGCAGCACAGCCATGAGCCTTAAAATTACATTGGACAATTAAGTTACCTTGTCAATGACATCCTATAGTCAGATCCTTTTCGGCCATCAACAATGGAATGAGCAGGCAACAGGCAGTAACTGTAAGCTCTGAAACAAAATTAAACATTACATTTTAGTACCAATTTTAGCACAATATTGTCTTCTTCTCTTTGCTATTCCACTTTCTTGACCTCTCCCCTTCACATTCTTGCCCGTCTTCAAAAAGCAATGATAAACGCCCAGTGTTTTTATTTCAAAAACATATTTGCACGTTTTTTTCTGAAAGTGGTGGATTTTAACCTTTGGCTGCAAGGTTGCAGTTGTATGCTTTAATTAGGGGTTAAAAGTAGGTTTGGCTAATCTTAAACACACGTTTAAAGCCAGCTAGGGGTCCTGGGCACTGATAATGCCTGAGCCGCCAGGCGAGGGCATTATCAGTGCCCAGGACCCCTAGCTGGTTTTAAACGGGTTGTTTAAGATTGGCCAAACCTACTTTTAATCCCATTCATAAATACCTTTACGTGTAAATCGGTAAAATTCACCAAAATTAGCTCGTCATTTTGCCATGTTTTGCATTCACTTTCCTATGCCTACAGTCTAGTGTCAACACGGCGTTCGTACAACTGCGAGTTGTGCGTGATGTTGTTTTTGTTAGATCGCGCGCTTTACGCGCAACGCAGGCGTGTTGCTCGCGCACGCACACGACTGGGTATAAGTACAAGACAAGTGCACAATTTGCTTTCAGGCGGGTGCAGTTTCTTTGTGCATGTGCGTATTCCATATACGCGCTGACTACGGCACAAACGCGGGACAGCCAGCCGGGCATTATCACTATTCTTTATCGCTAATTTAAGACTGCCCACGTGACGTGCTCTCAGCCAATAGGGATGCGTAAACTGTCCAAGGTATTTATGAATGAGATTTTAAAGGTCTTGACCTTTCGATAACTTGACAATGTGTGAGTAACCTTCCAAACGCCTATCAGTATCATGTAAAACAAAAGCAAATACAAAATTAATACGACGTACCTTGCTTATCGTTGCAGGTGTTTTCTAGTTAGTATATTTTTGCAGGCACTGCATAATGGTTTCTGCCTGCTTTATGATTCCTGACCGCCATGGCGATCCCCGTCTTCTGTAGGCACTTGTAAATGTCCTTTGCGTAGCTGCACTGCAATTCTTTCAGCAGCTGCAAAGAAAATATCAAAAAGAAAACATTACTCACAGAAACTAAAAAATTAATGTGGATTGTTAACTAACATAAAAGTAACATGGCCCATTTATCACAGTTTTTATAACGACAAACATGCATTTAAAAAAAAACTAATACTAACTAAAATTAGAGCAGGCCTAAAAAACAACAAATAATGAAGCCTATGACCTATCCAAACATAACCGTGACAACAGGCACAGGTACGGTAGTATTATAAAATTGACAAGTTAGTGAAGTGGTACCGGTAAATTTGTATGGCCTATGATACGGCACATGTACTGTAGGCCTCCCTATGTTTTTACAACTCAGTGACGAGCACTTCCCACATGTCATGCTAGCTAAGATAATCTCAGCTCTTTTTTTATCATTTTTCATTGGGATGTGGTCTTTTAGCAGTAGAGCTGAGAGAAGTTATGAACATGAACCCGCCATCGCAAAACAAACAAAAAAGTCAAATGTGTCATTTTCTCACCGTGACACACTAATTCCCCCTAAAACTCACCCAAACCTTGCCAGGCATAACCACTACGCAGGTCCTTTAGGGAAATAACCAGCCACGATGATTATTTTGCAAACAATTCTAGCGAAACAAACCGGTATGCTCACAGCCTAGCCGTTTTTGTCTTGTTCAAAAACAACCAAGTGTCTAGTCTGTGTACAAAGGAATACCAATGCGCAATGGTTACCAGACTTGACCTTCACGTCTAGACAAAAACGGCTAGGCTGTGAGCATACCGGTTTGTTTCGCTAGAATTGTTTGCAAAATAATCATCGTGGCTGGTTATTTCCCTCAAGGACCTGCGTAGTGGTTATGCCTGGCAAGGTTTGGGTGAGTTTTAGGGGGAATTAGTGTGTCACGGTGAGAAAATGACACATTTGACTTTTTTGTTTGTTTTGCGATGGCGGGTTCATGTTCATAACTTCTCTCAGCTCTACTGCTAAAAGACCACATCCCAATGAAAAATGATAAAAAGAGAGCTGAGATTATCTTAGCTAATGTCATGCATGTCCCAGGGCCCACTGCAGTACAGCATTTTCATTTTATAATGTACATGGTGAACAATGTCAATCAATGACAATGTTGAATGTACATTTAGACCTAGCAAATCCTAGGGCCATGTACAATCAGAAATGTAGACCTACATGTATACGTACGTATTATACACAACAACCTGATCATACCATGCCATACATGTACACGCTAGGGCTATGTACTATAGGCATAGGCCTACATGTAGCCTAGTTCGCCATGCACAACTCGACCGGCCGTGCATATGTGCAGACATGAACAACTGACTGAACACAATAACTGGTTAGCAATAAACAATAAAAGTGGCAATAAAAGCCCACATGAAGATGCAAATACAACACTCACCTTTTAAAAATTATTCTCTTGCTCGAATTTTGAAGTCAGGACGATCGTAGAAAAGTGCAAACACACGGGATCAGGCTACGTGCGTGATATATGGCACTCGATGTGACACGTACACGTTGGCGGTTAATTTAGTCTGGCCCCCCGGCCGAAAAACTTAATATTTTAGATTGGACTGGCGTGGCACCAGACTTGGTTTAAGCGGGAATTTCATAAAATCACAGGAACGACAGATAGATTGGTTCCCGATCCCTATAGATTGGTTCGCTTATGGAATATGTGGACGGGAACCAGTCTAGAACGACAGATTGATTTCGCAATTCTGAATTCTCTAAAAATTATGCATGAATTGAGTATTTGTTTATACAAATTTGCGAAAATATCTATACATTTTACACTGCATGTGCACAAAATAATAAATTACTTACAAAATAATTTACTTACATGTACTTACCCCGTCGAATTTTGTTTTGTTTGAAGTAATTTTCACATGTTTTCACCGTCAAAAGATGTATGCCGTAATACAATAGCCTTTTTATAAGTCGTTTCGGTACACGTTGTCGTACAGATGCACTTAATTTCTCGGGTTTTCGTTGTTATCCATTAAATATTGACTTTATTTCCATCGGTTCATTAAACGATGGTAATTTAGATATGAAACAGTCACGGTATTTTGTACTATTCATTGCAAAATAAGCTGGAAGGTGTCGTAAAACAATTTTTGAAACGAATAATTTGAGAAAAATCTAGGAAAAAATCAAGAAATATTTTCTTATAAGAAAATATTTTCTAGTTTTCCATGCAGCCAGTACATTTCAAGAAAAAAAATCTTATGCCCTAGAAAAGTTCTTAGTTTCTTAAAAAAATCTTGAAACAAGAATATTTTAAGAAAAATCTAAGAAAAAAATTTAAGAAATATTTTCTTATAAGAAAATATTTTCTAGTTTTCCATGCAGCCAGTACATTTCAAGAAAAAAAATCTTATGCCCTAGAAAAATTTTCTTAGTTTCTTTAAAAAATCTTGAAACAAGAATATTTTAAGAAAAATCTAAGAAAATTTCAAGAAATATTTTCTTATTATAAAATATTTTCTAGTTTTCCGTGCAGCCAGTACATTTCAAGAAAAAAAATCTTATGCCCTGGAAATTTTTTCTTAGTTTCTTAAAAAAATCTTGAAACAAGAATATTTTAAGAAAAATATAAGAAAATTTCAAGAAATATTTTCTTATAAGAAAATATTTTTTGCAGTGTATTAACTCTACTTCAAAGATGAACAGGAAAACGCATACCTGCATTTTTTGTACATTTCTAATTTAAAAAAATAAATTCATATTTGCAATCACATATCGATCTTATACCTTTGCCCATTAAAGTCAACCATATACAGAGATCAAAGGTTTGGAGAATTCACCGTTAATTTTATCATTTGACTTAATTTATGCCGTTAAAATGCTAACGTTCGTTGTAACTTTAATACTGGTCCCCTGATAATAAAACGGATGTATCATTCTGTGGGATACATAGCAGAAGAAATGCAACGGTGCCACATACAGATGTTAACACACAGTGGTATAAACAATATAATATAATGCATTATTTATGTGTTTGCTGTAAAATTAGATTGTTCGGGCCAGCCTCTTGCGTGATAATGTCAAAGGACCATTCCCGATGAAATAATGGCATTTTGTATTCGTTGGGTCAGGTACGCCGTTTATGATGATGTACCGGTGTTTATATTAAGTGCGTTTGTCGTTATTTCAGTCAAAAATAAGCGGATTTCGGGCTTATAATTGAGGCTACATGTCGATGTAATCCAAACATTGCCGAAGACGCACATTTACAAAGGTATCCTTTTTGGATACTGAAAAGGGTAGAAAAGAACGTTGTATAGATCCCTGACCCTCACCCAAGATGAAACTACAAATCTACACACACATTGGAGGGTTATGTTTGGTGTTATTGTTAATTTAATGGCATCTTTGGCAAATAAGGCCCCATGCCATCAACTATGTAGAGCATTAGCTTTAACTATACTTTATCATCAACTTGAGATGACGACGAAGGAGTAATTTGCAGTTTTAGACATGGTAGAAAATACCCTGGGGAATCCCCATGCGGCCGAGTAGAGAATGCAAACTAAATCCCATAAACACGACCAGGAATCGAGCCCAGGACGCCAGAGGTGAAAGGCGGGGGAATAACCATGACGCCAAGAGCGTATTGCTATACGCCGGTTCACGGTGCATGCTGAAGAACCATGACGTCAGGAGCGTATTGCTATACGCCGGTTAACGGTGCATGCTGGAACAAATCTCAATATTCGTAAAAATCACAGGGTCACCGTGAAACTTGGAGAATTTAGTACAGTTGAATGCAAAGTCTCAATTTGGAAAGGAAATAGATATGTGGACCTGTGGTACGGCCGATACATTTCCCTTCTTTTCTTTAGGGTTTCAAGGTCTGTATCTCATGCATCTGAAATTTCAACCAGCACTTCGCAAATTTAAATACACGAGGCGAATAAACCGGATTCTTGTGTGCGAATGATTTAATTTCGCTTTGCTGAGAAGGGTCCCAGGAGTCCGGTTTCATTAATATCGTGTTTTCCGAAATTGAAACCAGTTGGACTAAAACTGTGCAACAGTGGCCCTGAAAATCTTTTCTACTACAAATCCAATTATCTAGCTTTTCATGAAAATTTATAACCGTCATGTTTTGTACCAGGAATCTAAAACCTTGTGTTTAGAAGATCCGGATAGGCCTATACGTGTTGGGAGATGGTTGGTTGTTTTTAGGTAGTGTCTATTGTCTCAAGTTGGCAGGGAGTATGGAATCAATAATGCCTGATCGAATCGGGGGCATGAATTGGCCAGTCCAGCCTTTAAACCCAATTTCATAATTTTGCTGACTAAAGCCAAACCACACATTGCCGGGCAGGCGTTCGCTTTTGACTTCAGCGCGACCGAGTCAAAATTCAATATTGCTACATGTCCGCGGGCCGGTGTGTACATACGGAAGGTCTGAAGATCAAGCTTGGGATTTAGAACGGCCTCGTCTCTCCCCTCGAGCGTTGAATTTGTTCCATTTTTCTTCTTGATCTCAAATGCTTGATTTGTGATGTGATCATACGGCTAGCTGGAGAGGCACAAAGATTCGAATCTGGTAGTGGGATCATTCACCTGCAGTATATATGCGGTTTGGAAGCTTAGGGATGATGGTTATCTATTTGACGAATGGCTGTTATGATTTGGAGTTTCAGATTTAGGAGATGCTGTCAGAAGGTTTCTCGTTTAAATTCTAAACAGAGGTCATAGCCACTGGGCTAAGGTCCGTTTCAGACTTTGTGCTTATGCGATATGCCCAGTCGATCTAAATTGGATTTATCGCGACGGGTGCACGATGCCTGCAACCGTACCGTGCGAAATACGCGCGATATGTGACGGAGGCATGCAGGGCTCTCCTCAAATGCGCCTGCACTTTGTCTCAAATATCACAGGAATTTTAAATGATTCTTTTCATAATTGGCGGTTGACGCGAAGATTCATTAACAAAAGGCACGAGTGTACTAAGATATGCATGGGCGATTGTCTCGACTGAAGAGGTTCGTGCAAGGTTTCCGGTGTGACTTCAGTGGGCCCGAGTTGGCTTCATGTCAATATTCCAAGCACATTCAATCTGGCGTATCTGACAAGCTTTAATTAGGTCGTGTCCTAAATCATTGGTTGTGGCTTGAAATTACACACAAGTCTATGGACGCCGCTAGGTCGACGGATTGATCATTTTCCATAGACTCGGTTGCATAGTGAAATTACACACGAGTCTATATGGAAGACGCTAGGTAACCTATTCTTTGATACCTTTCGTAAGAGTAAAAAAACAACTTTTATCAAACTTTCTGACCCTAAAACGCCCGAAGAAGAAAATATCTGCAATAATTTTGCAGAATTTGAAAAACTACAAGCTTTATACACTCGTGAAAACGATGATGAGAAGAACGTATAACACCGAATGGCAACGGAGGGGTGTGCGTGCTTGGATCGCTAAGACGACTTTGGTCGTCACATATACCGAAAGGGTTTCCTTCTACCGAGTTCTATTGAATTGAAGCGATCACAAAGTCGGAGTCGCCGCAAAGTTGACTTGACATTGCATACTTCATCAATCAAGCACATAATTGCATTTTACTCTTGGACAAGTCCTAGACATAACTATGTCAAAATATCCAGGACAGTTACATAGAAACAAGGAACGACCCAGTGAAACTAGAACAAATTGTGGACAAATTTGGCGAAGGCGCCATGTTGCCTAACTACTTAATGGAATGAACACACTCGGACAGTGATCTTATTGAGCTTGCAATGCCGAGAAGAGCAGAAAATCAATGGATGTTGTAAGATGGGCTGGGCTCATTACGAAAACACGAGAAGACGGTACTTGAGAGACAATCTCTATCTCCGCCATCGAGCGCACTTGGGAGATCCTTAAGCGAGAATTTAACCCAATATGTCCCGGTTAAATCGCGTCAAGTACCACGCGGCGACATGAGTCTATAAGCTGGGCAGATCTATGGTGTGGGATTCCACATGCAGCTGGATTAAAGCCACGTTATGGTTGTCTTTCAATGACAAACCAAAATGCCACTGCTTTGGGTGGTATAGCACTGGTAAATAAGGTATTTTTTTCGTATACATTGAACACGGATTTGGGTGAAGTTATATAGTGCAATCGATAGCTTATTTAATTCGAAGATATACTTCCCACTGACACTTCCGTCGCAAATGTTGCATTTCTGAGATAAATCAATTTTTGAAGTAGAAAATGTGATTTTTCTACAGAAAAGCAACATTTGCGACAAAAGTGCAAGTGGGAAGTATATCTTAAAATTACATTATGTGTTTATTCCAGGAGGTAATTTCCTTAAAATCTTTGTTCAATGTATACGAAAAAAATACCGTAAATAATCCCCGACATTAAAGGCAAAATTCAGGAGTGATTTTTCCCCCATTTTCAGAAATATCATGGGATTTTATCTAATTCCGTTACACTCAAAACATAGCGTGCTCAAAGGGATACATTCTGGGAAAAAGCAAGAAAATACATAATTATCATATTATGTAGTTCCTACTTACTCTACATTAAAACTGGATTTCACAACAGTTTTGCTTTTTGTAAATCCTGTATATTTAAATGCATTAATAGTTTCCTTTTCAACTTGTACTAGCCATGTCCCCCTCGAGTGAGCAATTCATTGTGTCCTGTAGCAAATGTCGTTTGATTCACATTGTACTTCACATTGGTGATAATTTGGCGGCAAAGAAAAACGCAATGACTTACCAACGTAATCTTGACATTCGCTGGAGTCCTGTCGCGAGATTAATATCGAGTCCAACTTTATTTGACCAGTGAATGTTCTGGATGTTGGCTATCCGGTGTAGACGACGACAACATGCACATCAAACTTAACGTCGAACTTTTAATGTAAAGTGAAGTTGTGGTAAAAATTAAATGTTTTCTTTACAAGTTTGATTTCAAATACTCCTGCGTTTGTTGCCGTTTGTCCGGAATTTGGGCGCATCATGTGAACCTCCAATCCATTATTTTCCGGTCAGAGTGTAATCTTCGGTCGTGTTCAGAGTTCTTGACATCCATTAGCAGACAAAAGCAGTCCAATCGTCTCTTACAAAGCAAGGATTAACTGAATAATGGCGGGAATCCTTTCGGTTATGGCGCACACGGGAACTTGCTATGGTAACGGATCGCTGATTGGTAGAAAGTTATAGCGCCCTCTTTGTTGCTACTCACTCGGGTAGACTCGCTTATTCGCCGAGCTTTCTTCGGATTAAAGAGGTATTGTATCATTTGAAATTACCCACAATTTGTAAGAAGAAAAAAAAAAAGAGTTCGCCAGTTGAGACTCCATGCTTTGAGTTCATGGAACCCGACATGAAAATTCCAATTGTTTTTAAAGAAAATCTTGAAATTTTCTCGCTGCTAAATTCGTTTCCTCACCAAATTTGCACTTTGTGGGGCATCATCATGTCATAAATTATTCGAAAGATTCAGTGGCAATTACAGATTTTACAGGTTTTCTGAAACATTATAAATCTTTGGAGCTGAAATTCATGTTTTTACCCTGCAAATGATACAATGGTCTTTAAAGATGGCCTGCATTTACAACTTGGAATTTGCCCTTATGTTTGCCTCGATCCAGCAAACAAAACAAAAAGCCACAAAAACAGGCGACTAACGTGTAAATACCATCCATACAGGATATTCCATACAGGATATTCCATACATATTTTATTGATAACATACGTGCTCCTCGAAAAAAGACAACATTTAGTTCCTAGCGGGCCATTGGGTTGCCCGTTGAACAATTGGTCATCATTCTAAAACTGGACATTACGATGGTCAATCGGGCATTAGTGGACATGCAGCAACTGCCCACTAGCCCTGACGCATCATTCATCGATTGTCGTACAGTTGGCTCCATTAGCAAATAGCAAAAGACAACTTAAAACACTTCCATCGATATTCCGCCACAGTGGTTCCACTAAACCAGTATGTACCATATACTACATGTGTACTTTCAATGCATTCTGTCTTGTACGTATACTGGAAGAATTACTGGGTTTTTAAAAAAAGGCGTGGCTCAAGACCGTAAGAACACTGGCAAATTAAAGGGCTATGGATTAAAATGGGGCCAGTTTAATCCAGTACAACACCATACAATTGCGCGTGCTGTAAAAACCTTTAAAGATGCAGTTTCATTGTACCAATGACGTAAGCGACCTATTTGTGATACTGTCACATGTATTTAGATCTGTAGCAATCCAGATCTGTTACTTTCTGTTTAAAACCGCCTTTAAATTCATGTAAGGGCCCCCCTTGCAACTTGCATAATATACAGAGTGCACAGATTACACAAGACTTGCTGTACATTGCTGTGACCTAGGGTCGATATCACAATGACATGAGACGCGTCGTAAGTACCAAATCCATGGCAACTCGCCGAACCCTTTGTAAGTTTGCCATGCATGGGTTCGGCGAGTTGCATTGTTTTTAGTACTTACGACGTGTCACAAATCTTTGTGACATCGACCCCAGGCCTTCTCTGGAGCAATTTTCAAGACAACTTTTGCGTTAACAAGTTAACAACAAGGCACGAGAGAAACTTAAAATATTGACCGATGCCGTGACGTATGACGACTGCGTTGCCATTCACTCACACCAAGTTGACCCTTGACCCGTTGAAGCCTGGTCCGAGACATCAGTCTAGTTGTCCCTGGAGAGCTTCGAAGATACTCCGAGGGTATCTGGTGTCGGCACACTGGCTCTAAGAACCAATACATGGGTTTTCCTGCTTTACAAAGTCCACTTAAAATCAAATCTACAAGTAACTAGATAGCTATTAACCCGTCTGTCTAAATTACTGACGACAAAAATCTCGCCTATTCACTGAGTTTGCAAAATTTGGGTTGGGGCGGGGTACGCAAGGTTACATTTAGAATATAGTTTGACAAGTATGCAACAATAGGCAATATACATATTTGTGGAAAAAACATTAATAACAGGATTATATAGTCCATCCAATTCAAATTGTTCTCTGTTCCTCTCCAACGCAATCAAAACTTCTATTAATAGAATCAAATTCAACAAATTCATCCGCAACCATTTTTACATGCCTCGTGTATTAGCCATTAAAACAGTTGAAAGTTTCCGAAACAGGTATGAAAAAACAGCTTACATTTTCAACAACTCTTTCTCACTAGACGTCTTTAAGTCTGTGGTTTTCACTTCTACATGCCAACTTTTTGGAGTACTTTAACTTTGTAACTAGTCAAGTCCTCAATACAAGTGTATTCTCGGGTAACTGGCAAAAACAAATCTGCCAGATTACCAAACATTAGTCCAAGTTTTCCCCAAAACAGCAGCCAATTTCACGAAAAATTTAGGAGCTTGCGCAACTTTTGAAAATGGCATAAATTGCATGGAATTATCTCAAGAATGTTGCGCAGCTTACACAAACGGACCTGTGCAACTGTGTAAGGTTTCATGAAGTCCACTGCTGGTCTCTAAATGACAGATTTACATCCTAAACATTTGTGACAAGATATATCACTTTAAACAACACTTCTCAGTACCATTTGGTTTAAAAAAAACTGGGATGGGCAATATTTGTGAACAAATGAACGGAGCAAATGCCTTACAGAGAGTTGACTCATCAGTGATTGTAATTACGGCCACCAAATGTCCATTTCGGGTCTTGTCACAAGGGACAAAATATGGTCACACACAAAAGAACACCCTTGTTATCATTTGTTGACCCTGTTCTCACTAGAGAAATCACTTTGTTTGACGAAGATTAGTTAATCATTGTTAGTTCATAAAGCGTGCGTTCACATCTCACTTAACGAAGATTGAACGAAGAGCGGTACCGTTCACATTAGACAATCGCTAACGAAGATCAAATAAAGTTGTGCGATGCCCCCATCTCGTTACGTATCAAGTCGCTTCGTCAAGTGAAAGGAGCATTCACATTACGATTTTGCTTCGTCGAATGAAGCCATTTGATTAATTGAATGAAGCAATTATAATCTTCGTCAAATGAAGAGGCGTGCGTTCACATCAGAAAATCTCTTCGTTGAATAATCGTTTCTTCCATTAAAGCAATTTCACTAATGAGAACGGGATGACTGTTGCAACTCTCTGTATACAAAGCTCTGTAATTTGGTAGTAATTATTATAACTGGCCTTTATGAATCTGGTTTTAGTTCAGTGTTTTATCAGTGTGGTTTAATCAGTGTGCCGACACCGTACCCTTGCCTTTTATTGTCAGTTCTTTCATGCTGAAGACGACTTTCTCCTTGTTTTGGGCTGGAGTCAACGACATACAGAACCTAAAACACATCCAGGAAGAGATGTTAAAAACATGGATTTATCACAAAGGTAAAAAAAACAAAAACCCGAGATGGTGATAATATATTATTCTATAGGTGCATTGTATCATTTATAATGACCCAAACTTTTAATTCATGAAATGACAAGAAAGAACCACATGACTTTTCGAAATGAATTCTTGGAGCAACATTACATAACCAAAGAAGAATGCTGGTAAACTAGCCTGCAGAAATTATACCTACACAAATGCAGCAATGCTCTAAAAACAAACTTTCAAAATCCACGCATGTTTTTTGTGTTATAAAGCAAGTATGAAACAAAAATGAGTGCGTACGTTCATTTTGTTTTTACAAGCCACCTTCAGTTGTCAATTTACTACAAAAGGTACCATTTTGGACAGACAAAAACAAAATCAATGTTTGTCACCATTGCTATTAGCGCTTTGAGTAAGGTTTTCTTATCAACTCATGAAGTAATAGTTGGGGTCACTTTAGATAATACATCGATCTTTTAAGCAGGAAAAGGGTAAATATTACACCTGCTGATCAAAGCTATTGCCATGGTAACGGGGACCCCCTTGAGCCTACTTGAGGCTCTCTTAAAGCGCCACTTTGATACAGGTTCGTTGACTCAGCAATCCATCACTTGAGATTTACGTATTCGCTGTTATCTAAACACCTGACAATGAGCCAATTGAAAACTGCCGAGGAACCTCTCAATGTCACGTCCGGAATGGCGTGCTTACGGGCGATTGTCACACTACGGATCGGATGTTGATAATGTAATGAGCAGTTTGGATTGTCACTCAATCGCCTGGGGTAATTCTTAGGCTGAAGTGATTTTTAACGAATCACAAATCGAGAATCAGTGGACATGGTTTCCTTTTTTTGCAATTTTCTCCCACAAACTTTGATTTTGTAATGTGAATTCAATTGCAATATTCTCATATCGTCACCCTCATACCCAAGTTCCCTAAGTCAAATTTACTAGTTTGAGAAAAACTGAAAAAAAATAAAAATATATATTCACTTTAAAGGCACAGGCTCGTCAGCAATGCGCGCGCGCCAAATTCTATTACGAAATACGCAGCTCCATGCCTTTGCTATGGAGCTGCGTATTTCGTGGCACGAATTTGGCGCGCACGCATTGCTGACGAGCCTGAGCCTTTAAAGTCACATGTTTGAGTTGGGCAATAATTCTTTTGACGAGGCAAAACAACTTTCTACAGTGAGCGTGTGAACCGGCAGTGATGGGTCAGCAGGTCCCTTTCATGGCAACAAATCTTAAATTGGCCAAAATACGACTTATGTAATTAGGTTATGATGGTGATGATATTTTACCCAGTAATCATCCCTCATCGACCACCTCTGGAGGTGCTTGACAAAATTGTGGCGATTATTATTAACGTGCAACACCGCCCATCGCATGTTTCCACTGGAGAACATTGTTACGCATCACCCACTTCTGCTAACTCAGTAGAAATATGCAGTATATAGGAATTTAAAATTGTCATCGAAGTGCTTTATTTTATGATAAAATTTGCAAATGAAAAGACAGGTGACGTATTACAATGGCTCAACATCGAAATTTGTCAATGAAAACCTGTCCCTTAACATGGCCGTCAATGCAAAGATTCTATAGCACCAGGTATTGTTACCTCTTAAAGTCCTCGATTTCTCTCTCTGTCTCATCCATCTCAGTCATGTCCACATTCTCCTTGGGCAAGAAAATCTCGTCTACAGAAACAGAGACAGTAGAAAAACAAAACTAATGTAAATTGAAACTGGACACCTGGATCTAACTTCCTGTGAGGGCCAGTAGGACAAGTTAGCACAGACGCTTCTGCAAATGACACCTTTATATTGGATGAGGTATCGTGTTCTAAGAAAAAAAAGAGAACTTGGAACGTGCGCAAATGGAATGACTTATTGACAGATGGATACAGTTGCGGTGCGACAACAAAAATGCGCGACGAAACACCAGACACACTGCATGTTATTACGGTGTATTGACATTGAGAGGATTATGTTACCACTGCGGCACATTCGGACAATTTCACCAATTGGGATCTCGGACAAAACCAGAACATTTCATAAACATAATTTTTATGATTTTGTATAGTCAACCAATTTTAAAGCTCACCATACAATGCAGTAGCACCATTTTTAATACAAACAAGCAATAGACAGCCGAGTGAGTGAGTGAGTTAGGGGTTTAACGCTATGTCGGCATCAATGGCCATATTCATGGCGGGACCATGTTAATATATAAAATACTTCATATTAATCAAAGATAATTAAATAGAAAATATATATATGAATGTGTATGTTTGTTTGCTGTTTTAGTACGGTAATTATAGCAAATATTATTTAAGACCCGAGTCATTTTAGGACCTGTAATTTTCCTTGTAAAGAGCAGAATGTTCCATTAACAGTGCTGTTATTATCAAGGTTATTAATCTTTGGGCCATTTGTTTATCTCTTTCAGAGGTACTTTTTATCGCCCAAAATTGTCAAAATATCACCCAATATTGGACACAACATTTCACTAGTCCCTTAGGAGCTTGCAGGTGCACTCTGTCCCCCTCACCCCCAAACCCGGTAACTTAAAGCCCGGCGCAAACATGAAACACGAAACAAATTTGTTTACCCTCCCCCCTCCGCCGGTTTCGCATTTCAGTGTATCCATCCCGCAAACGTAAAACAGAAATGCCACACAACGAAACAAAAATGCCACCGAAACGGATACAGCGCCGCCAGCGGCAACAATAAAGCAGTCGCATGATATCTTGATACCACGTATCGGGAATACGATCGATGATTGAGACGAATGTCATATTCAAGAGAAAAACGTTTTTGTTTCGTGTTTCATGTTTATTTTGCCTCCCGTTTGCGCTAGGTTTAAGCACTCATGATACATGTATATCCTTAAACCTTCTCTACTCCCTGGGGAGCATGTAGCCCTAGCTGCCTGTCAGGCACTCATGAGCTAATCAAACACAACACCACTTCAACTTTGCACCAAGCACACAGCCTCAGGGCAATGATTGATTTGAATAACAGTAGCCGTCTTCACGTTATGTGCTTTTTGTCATTTTAATGTAATTGAAATTGTTAATATTTTGCCTGCGGCTTGGGTAGTTTTAATTTTTTGAAGTAGTGAATTGGGAAACGGAATGTTTGCGTTCCTTTGCTTAATACATGCATGACAAGGTGAATTTATGATGATGCTGAATGTAAGGGGCACCCAAGGTTGGAGATTTTTTTAAAAACCAATTCCTTGAACACCACTAGCTTGCAGAAATTTCAGCTCCATAGATTCAGCAATGTCTTAGAAATCTTTGAAATGCCATGCACAGATTTTATTTTAAATGAATGCCAAGTCACCTTTAACTTTTAATTTCCTTGGTACCGTTTTAGACAGAAAAACAAATCTGCGGTCGTTATCTTGACATTATTGTCATCATGAAGACAAACACAGTTTGCCAGGTCGGCTCGTGCAAATCATTCAAACAAAATTCGTTGTGCAAACAAGCAGAATTCATCAGCAGAATTCAATCACAAGAATTCATTACCAACCAGGACTGGAAGTACGAGAAAAAAAAATCAATTTGGGATTTGCTGTAAGAGAGTGTTAAAAATAGTCTGGAACTGGACATTAATTGAATTGGTGGAATGGTTTGGCTCTAATGGAAAGACCGAATCTAACGAGAATGAACGAAAGCATTTGTAAAAAACTTTGGTCAAAACACTGATGAGAACAAACAGATACTAACTATGTTTACCAAACTCATAAACAAGATGTCTTGTAAAATGACGTGCATTTGAAGGGAACTGAGCAACGACCAGCCCACGCCAACCCAAAACGCCAAAATAAAAGGCCAAAAGACAGAGTGAGTGAGTGAGTTTTGGGTTTAGCGCCGTGCCGGCATCAGTGGCCATATTCACGGCGGGAATGCCAAAAGACAGAGAGATATTACAGACCACACTTTAATTTGATATGCTGGCCAAGATATTTTATCCAGAAAGGAGCTGGTACAGGCAACAAATTCTTGGTGATGGCTGCAAAAACTCTGCAAAGACTGTGTGACGTGAGTCATTTATACAGATTAGGGCACAAGTATGTTGTCAAACGAATATGCGGCTTTAAATCCGCTGCACATTCATCACTGACAGCTATGCGACGAAATGTACCTCTTTACAATGTGCAAGAGCCAATTTAGTTACTTGCAAAAAGCACAAAATATTTAATTTTGTATTACGTTAAAAGGTAGATATCAAAAACAATTCTTTCATCTAAAATTAAAAAGAATACCTCAACTATAGGTTGAGGAAAAAAAATCACATGGCCCTCCATCAGGATTTGAACTCGAGACCTATGGTACACCAGACAGATGTTCTATAAGCCTAGTTATAAGGCACAGTGGTATTGCGCTCCGACTTTCCCCATAAGGTCCAAACTTTCCATGACAGCCCGTTCCATGGATGTCTAGTCTACAGATCCATACAACACCAACAAAGAAATCCTCACCTCAGCTGGTGCAGAATTTACCAAATTTGTCAGAGGTCTCAGGTGCGAATCCCAGTGAGGTACATATTTGTTAATGGAGATGATTTTCACTCACCAATGGAAGCGTTGGGGTTGTCTGAGTTCCTTTTCTTCTTCTTCTTTTTGATGCTCCCGCTGGTCTGCGGTTCTCCCAAGATTCCATTGACTGTGACCTTCTCCGGTTTGGTGGTTGGCGGAGCCTGGTTGGTGTCTTTCTTAGCGGTCTGCTGAGACGAAGACGTCGCAGGAGTCTTGGGCATGATGTGGTTGGTCTCCTCTTGTTGAGGTGCCTTCTTGTTTCCTCCTGAGACTTTGCTAGCATTGGGGGGCTGAGGGACTGCCTTCTTAAGCTGATGGTTGCTTTCGGGACCGGGATCTGTAACTTTCTTGGTTGTGGGTTTGTTGTTTGGTTGCTTGTGGTTGTTGGTTTGGGTGATGTCCGGTTCGGACGTGGGTTTCGCTTTGCCTTGCTGCGACGGCTGGATTTTTGGGTTCTTTTGCTGGTTGCTGGCCGCTGTCGTGTTGTCTTGCTTGGTGGCCTTCTGCTGCTGCTGTTGTTGCTGCTGTTGCTGCTGCTGCTGTTTGGTCTTGCCTGAGCTTTTGGCATTGCTGGAGTTGCTTGGATCACTTGATGCCTGTTGTTGCAGCGGCGGATGTACATGTAGTTGCTGCTTTGCAGACTGCTGTTGTTGGGCTGTGACTTGCTTTGCAGCAGACGGATGAGTGGAAGGTTGCTTTGGCTTGTTGGATGTCGTCTGTTGACCGCTGCTTTGGTTGCACTTCCATTGCTGTTGTTGCTGCGGTTGTGGTTGACGTTGCTGCTTGGAACCCTGTTCTTCTTTGCCCTGCTGCTCTTGTTTTTGTTGCTGCAGCTGCTGCTGCTGTTTCTGGTGCTGCTTTTGTTGTTGCTTTTGCTGCTGCTCTTGCTCGTCTAAAATCTGCTGTTTCTTCTTTTTCTTCAAGCACGTTACTTCCACCTTTTCAAGCCTGTGTTGCTGCTGCTGCAGTAACTGCTTTGCAATCTTCTCTCGTTCTTGCTGCTGTCGCTGCTGCTCTGCCTTCGCCGCTGCAGCAGCTTCTTGTTTCTGTTTTTCTTCTTCTCTTTGTCGTCGCAGTTCTTCATGTCGCAATGCTTCCTGTTGCTCCTCTAGCCTAGCCTTCTCTTCAGCCTGAAAATGGATCAATTTAAAAAACATCAATTTAAATAAAACTTAATCAGTTTTGGAACAAAGTTTTCAGTCAGCAGAACCAGAAATGAATAATCTCAATCTGAGTTAAGGCTTGTTCATACTTTACACAGGATTAGATTTGTAAAAGATTTGCATTAGAGTCGCGTCAAAAAATATGACATGGGACGAATTCGGTGTGGAACAAGGGTGTGAAACGAGGCTTTGAAAATCCCAGAATCAACTTCGATAGAAAGCGATTCTGTAATTTTCAGTGTCGGTTCACACCACATTCCTTCCTCAACGCATTTTTTTGAGGGGACGTGCATCAAATTTACACGCGTTGACACATGAAAAACGATCAGTGTGAAACACCAACCTTTCTTATCTTCTGCCGATGTCTCTTAGCAGCTTTTGTCCTGGCACTGCTTTTCTGCCGTTGCTGTTCACCGTTGATGAAGGAAAGTAAATCTTCCAATGTGCGTTCATCGGAGAGGTCCAGATGATCAAACTGGTCAAACTCGTGCTGCTGTGGACCAATGAACAGGGGAAGATGAATTATTAGGGTTTGTTTTGTCCTATCCGACGTAATATTCATTCTTTTATTCAGAATTTATTGTCATTTGTTCACATAAAAATGAACATAGGAATTTTCCTTGCGTCAGTTTACACACCACCAACACAATCTCAATACAAAAAGTCAACAATATATGTAATCAATGATACAAGTAAAAAAAATTCAGTTGCAGGCGACAAATCCTAAAATTACCGACCTTGGCAATAAAACAATTAGTTGCATATACAATTACAGCCTTGATAAAACTCTAACCGCTTGCGGGTAAAAACTATTGGTAAAACGAGTTGTTTTTGTTTTCAGAGCGCGATAGCGACGACCTGACGGGAGCAATGTAAAAAGATCATTGGCTGGATGTGTTGAATCTTGTGCAATGAGCTTGGCGCGTCGAAGCAAGCACTTCTCATACACGCTATCAAGTGAAGGCAAATCTGCATTTATAATTCTAGATGCGATTCTGACCACACAATTTAATCTGGCTTGATTAGCACTGTAGACTCAGTGCTTCCCCGAGACACTATGAGAAAAACTTCATAGCGTTCTCAGGTGAGACTCGAACCCCCAACCTCCTGTATACTAGGCAGACCTCTTAACCACTCAACCACTCATCCAAATGTACCATATTACTATGGAAAGTTCCATGTAGGTACAACAAAGATGCCAACACTGCAATTTGAAAAAGAGTAATTTGCCACTGGGCACCCGCTTTGGACAAGAAATTTTATAACTTAACACCCAAGCCCTATTTAAACCCCACATTTGAAGCTATGCATTCTAGAATTATGTTACAATACTGATCGTCATTGGCTGAAACAATTGTACAAACTATGCCTAAATCGTAATTGTTGGCATTTCTGATACAAGAGTTAGTTTCGGTTACGGGATAGAGCAAATTTTGATTAAGGTTAAAGTTCTCACCCTTTTCTGCCTGTCTCGTAACTTTAGTCTTAGCCGATCACGATTTTCAGCATAGTTCCGACTTGTTGGTGCAAGCTGAGGCTGTGGGAAGAAATGAATCCAATTCATTTCTTAATCAACTAAAATCAATCTGATTCTTCATGTTCCCTAAGGAGTTGAGGTTTAATACTTAAAACAGCAGTACAGTTGTCAAACTTGTACATGATTATCTATTCTAGAGTTTAAAAAAACAAGCATCCTTGATGAAAGTGTAATTCCTGAAAACATGATTGAAATGTCATTCTCAATAAGCATGGTATGTCCACACACACACACAAATCAAACTTGGTTCCCCACTAAAGAGATTTCAACTTGACAACCAAGTTTGAGGAGCGAAAAATATAATTATCAGAATAGCTACGTATGGAAAGTTGTTAGCAATTGCCATATTTCTGGAACCTTGTATTGGTTTCTCATAAGATGCAAATGGCAAACTGTAACAAAATACCTGTTAACAGTTTCAACATGACTTAATGTGCTATTTTCAGGGTGTTTTTGAGTAGCATTATAAACAACTCACCCCTCCGTGGCCGAAGAACTCGCAGTAGCAGCAATCACAGTGTTTGGACTCTCTCTCCCTATTGGCGTTACCACCTTCCCGATCGTCATAGCAACCGCCGTACATGTCATCGTCGTTCATTAAGTTGTGCGTTTCGCAGTCAGGGTCGCTGCAATGAAAAAAAGAGTTTATTTTGAGACCAGATAAAAACAGTCTTGGTTGACCTTGGACAGACCCAACTGCAAAAACTGGGCTTTTAGATGAAGCTAGTCATATTTGGCTGCGAGAAAAATCATATTTATGTCTGAAGGGACGTTCACACTAGGCCTGGGGGGTAGGGTGGGGAAATAGGACCCTCTTGTGGTCACTCACAATCTCTCGGGGTCCATAGATGTGCACTAGTAACCTCATTGCCAGTCCATATGTGTATATTGTGGGTGGGTGGCCATGGTGAATACAGCATTAATAGTCTGGTTTTGTTGTGTTACCTGCAGACACTGGCCGATGTTGGAGTGCTAGTCGTTGTATGCAGTGCGCTATTATTGCACATGTTGGTCTGGGGGTCAATAATGCCTGTTGAGGGTGGGTGGCCGTGGTGAATACATGACTGGACAGCACGATCGTCACCACCATCTGAAGGGGAAAACAAAATCACATTGGAGAAACACTGTCTTTCAATAGAAAAGAGTTGTTATATAGCTCAATAACGGTACTCGTGGACAACGTGCATATTCCAAATACAAACAAAGTAAAGCAAATGAAAAGCAACTGGCACAATTTATTAATAAATAAATTTGAATAGTCTGTGACTTGAATTAAGACTCAGGAAATTGTGGTGGACTTGTGAGGACTTGTGAAGACTTGTGAAGGCTTGTGAGGACTTGTGATGGACTCGACTACAACCTTGGCTAAAAGTGATGCACACCAAAAGTTTAAACTTGCTTATCAGACATGCGTATTCTAGACTTTCGAGAATAGTAAAAGAGATTGGAACTAATGGTTCAGTAAGATTTTTATTTATT
The DNA here is from genome assembly GCA_037783545.1 of Henricia sp. BOLD:AAB3569. Taxonomy (NCBI): domain Eukaryota; kingdom Metazoa; phylum Echinodermata; class Asteroidea; order Spinulosida; family Echinasteridae; genus Henricia; species Henricia sp. BOLD:AAB3569. The sequence continues at coordinate 678,807 of JBBELK010000454.1, read as the reverse complement.
TAATGGGTTTAATGAACTTCAATTCACAGCCCATAGGCTAAATTGCATGAAGCTTACAACTATACAAGTATGTTCCACTTAAACATCAAGATACATAGGTGGGTGGCACCATTGGCAGCCGACGGCCCAGAGACACCGGGGAATCCCCTTACTCTTCATGAAAGAGTGCTCTGGGATCTTTTAAGTGTGTTACACAATGCAGTGGACCAACGGCTTTACATCCCTTCCGAAGGATGGAGCAAGTGTGTTTAAGTGCCTTGCTCAGGGGCACAGGTATTAAACGGCCGAGTATCGAACCCGCAACCTCAAGTTTTCACTCGGGTGTTGCGAGTCAGTGACCCAAACCACTCGGCCACGGTACCCTACATTACATAGACGGTGAACCAGTAAGTTAGAAGAGTGTGTGGTAGAACTAATCCACCTGCAACATTTTCCAAAAGACTCACCATTAACGAGGCCCACATTGGTGTCTACTCGGATGGCATCGTCTTCAGGTTTTTTCTTCTTATTCCCCAGGGGTGGGGCATCCCCACCCCCGTGCACACCATTCATCATTCCCCCTGTATGCCCTGCCTGACTACACTGCTGCTGATATGCCTGAATGATTGAGCTGGTAGTAGCTGGTTGTTTGGCAGTTGGAAGGCTGTGCCGTGCGCAGCGGTCGGAACCGCTGTCCGCTCGCGATTTCTTGGCATTCTCCGTGGACTGGTTGCTATGGTGATAAGGATCCCACGCCCTTTGTGGTTTATCGGTTGTTGGAATTTGTGGCTCTACGCCATTTGTGGTCGCCATTTCCGAGCACGTGTGGTTGGCTTTTTTCTTCCCCTGGTCCTTGGCCGTTTTCCCCGCATGCTGCTTGCAGGGTAGTTCGGTCGCTGGTACGTTGGATGAGGGCACCCTATCCGCTGTTGTCGCCGCTTTGCAGTTGGACTGATGAAGCGCCGCCCGTACGCTCTGCAGTAGGTCCGGGTCGGTACTATGCCCCCCGTAGCCTCGCGAGTTGAGAATCATCTTGGCGCTTTCGAAGGCCCCGCTCTTCCAGTCGCCGTACGTTGGCACGAGATGGTCTCGCAAGGCATCCTGGGATTCCAGGTTGAGTTGAAATGGCGTCTGCTGCTGCTGCTGTTGCATCGGTGCTTGCTGCAGTTGACACGCCACCGTTTTATTCGTCGTTTTCTGAGCCGTGTATGGATTGTATAGATGCGGATGGATGAATGGGTGCTTGGCCGTGATACCATGGTGACTGAGATCGAGAGGCTGGTGATTGGTCAGATTTGGATAGAAGAGATAAGACGAGGCTTGAGTGCCGAGATCTAGCTTATCAGTGATGCTCCCCGTACCGAAGGCTGAGGGTAGGACCTTGTGGCTGGCTGTGCAGGCTCGACAAGTGCAAGAACGGCTGTCTGAAATTGTGTCCTGGAAACAATAAAAATATGTTCATTGTACTAAAATGACTTTTGAGCAAAGAAACATTAGCTGATACAAGATTTTTATTTATTTATTTATTTATTTATTTTATTTATTTATATACCACATCCAACAACGGAGGGACCGCCAATTACAGGAATGGGAGCAAGTGTGGTCGAGTGCCTTGCTCAAGGGCATAGGTGCCACAACCCGTCACGGCCAGGAATTGAACCTACATTCTAGTTCGACGCACTAGACCGCTCGGCCATAACACCCCACAACAGCCATGCGCATACTCAAGATGAGCCCCACTAGTGCCAATATGTTGGCAAGACACAGTCTCATTTGCATCGTCTACCCAAGTGATATTTAGAGAATGCTACAATTTAAGCACGCCTTGGCCAGGCAGCCACCTCGTTGAAGCAAAATGGTTCTGGTGATACTCTGATGGCAGCAATAGACCTTTATCACGGTGCGTCCATCTTTGTCTTGTTCCCCACAGTACGTGTTGGGTACGATCAGTGCATCTGCGTATCCCTGCAATAGCGCGTGTATCTCCCATTGGAAATCGCTGTCCACGCAGCGCGCTGTCTTGATCGCGCAACGCCTGTGCCATTGTGATGCACACAATGAACAATTTCAAAACGGGACCAACATATTTTTTCTGCAACCCTCCCTTTGGTTACATTCATTTTAATAGGAGAAAAGGGAAGATGGCCGCACCGTGATAAAGGTCTATAATAACAAAGAAGCCAGGAGTAACTTGCAGGGTAGATTTGTGCGCAATACAAACAATCCACCATTATTAACTCTGAGTAATTTGCACTTGGGACCATGTAAGTTGGCATGTTTTTTGGTTTAAATGGTGACAATAGATTCATAAAGTGCCTACTCATGTATGACGCACCCCTAAGATGGCGTCCGTGCAACCATTTTACAACCATTAGCACCCCAATGTCTAGACCCCTACCTTCTGACTGCCATCCAGTGTGTAATTCTCCTTCCCTAAGCTGCTACCATGACGCACTCCATAAGATGGCGTCCGTGCAACCATTTTACAACCATTAGCACCCCAATGTCTAGACCCCTACCTTCTGACTGCCATCCAGTGTGTAATTCTCCTTCCCTAAGCTGCTACCATGACGCACTCCCTAAGATGGCGTCCGTGCAACCATTTTACAACCATTAGCACCCCAATGTCTAGACCCCTACCTTCTGACTGCCATCCAGTGTGTAATTCTCCTTCCCTAAGCTGCTACCATGACGCACTCCCTAAGATGGCGTCCGTGCAACCATTTTACAACCATTAGCACCCCAATGTCTAGACCCCTACCTTCTGACTGCCATCCAGTGTGTAATTCTCCTTCCCTAAGCTGCTACCATGACGCACTCCCTAAGATGGCGTCCGTGCAACCATTTTACAACCATTAGCACCCCAATGTCTAGACCCCTACCTTCTGACTGCCATCCAGTGTGTAATTCTCCTTCCCTAAGCTGCTACCATGACGCACTCCCTAAGATGGCGTCCGTGCAACCATTTTACAACCATTAGCACCCCAATGTCTAGACCCCTACCTTCTGACTGCCATCCAGTGTGTAATTCTCCTTCCCTAAGCTGCTACCATGACGCACTCCCTAAGATGGCGTCCGTGCAACCATTTTACAACCATTAGCACCCCAATGTCTAGCCCCCTACCTTCTGACTGCCATCCAGTGTGTAATTCTCCTTCCCTAAGCTGCTACCATGACGCACTCCCTAAGATGGCGTCCGTGCAACCATTTTACAACCATTAGCACCCCAATGTCTAGACCCCTACCTTCTGACTGCCATCCAGTGTGTAATTCTCCTTCCCTGAGCTGCTACCATGACGCACCCCCTAAGATGGCGTCCGTGCAACCATTTTACAACCATTAGCACCCCAATGTCTAGACCCCTACCTTCTGACTGCCATCCAGTGTGTAATTCTCCTTCCCTGAGCTGCTACCATGACGCACCCCCTAAGATGGCGTCCGTGCAACCATTTTACAACCATTAGCACCCCAATGTCTAGACCCCTACCTTCTGACTGCCATCCAGTGTGTAATTCTCCTTCCCTAAGCTGCTACCATGACGCACTCCCTAAGATGGCGTCCGTGCAACCATTTTACAACCATTAGCACCCCAATGTCTAGACCCCTACCTTCTGACTGCCATCCAGTGTGTAATTCTCCTTCCCTAAGCTGCTACCATGACGCACTCCCTAAGATGGCGTCCGTGCAACCATTTTACAACCATTAGCACCCCAATGTCTAGACCCCTACCTTCCGACTGCCATCCAGTGTGTAATTCTCCTTCCCTGAGCTGCTACCATGACGCACCCCCTAAGATGGCGTCCGTGCAACCATTTTACAACCATTAGCACCCCAATGTCTAGCCCCCTACCTTCTGACTGCCATCCAGTGTGTAATTCTCCTTCCCTGAGCTGCTACCATGACGCACTCCCTAAGATGGCGTCCGTGCAACCATTTTACAACCATTAGCACCCCAATGTCTAGACCCCTACCTTCTGACTGCCATCCAGTGTGTAATTCTCCTTCCCTGAGCTGCTACCATGACGCACCCCCTAAGATGGCGTCCGTGCAACCATTTTACAACCATGAGCACCCTAATGTCTAGACCCCTACCTTCTGACTGCCATCCAGTGTGTAATTCTCCTTCCCTAAGCTGCTACCATGACGCACTCCCTAAGATGGCGTCCGTGCAACCATTTTACAACCATGAGCACCCTAATGTCTAGACCCCTACCTTCTGACTGCCATCCAGTGTGTAATTCTCCTTCCCTAAGCTGCTACCATGACGCACTCCCTAAGATGGCGTCCGTGCAACCATTTTACAACCATGAGCACCCCAATGTCTAGACCCCTACCTTCTGACTGCCATCCAGTGTGTAATTCTCCTTCCCTAAGCTGCTACCATGACGCACTCCCTAAGATGGCGTCCGTGCAACCATTTTACAACCATTAGCACCCCAATGTCTAGCCCCCTACCTTCTGACTGCCATCCAGTGTGTAATTCTCCTTCCCTAAGCTGCTACCATGACGCACTCCCTAAGATGGCGTCCGTGCAACCATTTTACAACCATTAGCACCCCAATGTCTAGACCCCTACCTTCTGACTGCCATCCAGTGTGTAATTCTCCTTCCCTAAGCTGCTACCATGACGCACCCCCTAAGATGGCGTCCGTGCAACCATTTTACAACCATGAGCACCCTAATGTCTAGCCCCCTACCTTCTGACTGCCATCCAGTGTGTAATTCTCCTTCCCTAAGCTGCTACCATGACGCACCCCCTAAGATGGCGTCCGTGCAACCATTTTACAACCATTAGCACCCCAATGTCTAGACCCCTACCTTCTGACTGCCATCCAGTGTGTAATTCTCCTTCCCTAAGCTGCTACCATGACGCACTCCCTAAGATGGCGTCCGTGCAACCATTTTACAACCATTAGCACCCCAATGTCTAGACCCCTACCTTCTGACTGCCATCCAGTGTGTAATTCTCCTTCCCTAAGCTGCTACCATGACGCACTCCCTAAGATGGCGTCCGTGCAACCATTTTACAACCATTAGCACCCCAATGTCTAGACCCCTACCTTCTGACTGCCATCCAGTGTGTAATTCTCCTTCCCTAAGCTGCTACCATGACGCACCCCTAAGATGGCGTCCGTGCAACCATTTTACAACCATTAGCACCCCAATGTCTAGACCCCTACCTTCTGACTGCCATCCAGTGTGTAATTCTCCTTCCCTAAGCTGCTACCATGACGCACCCCCTAAGATGGCGTCCGTGCAACCATTTTACAACCATTAGCACCCCAATGTCTAGACCCCTACCTTCTGACTGCCATCCAGTGTGTAATTCTCCTTCCCTAAGCTGCTACCATGACGCACTCCCTAAGATGGCGTCCGTGCAACCATTTTACAACCATTAGCACCCCAATGTCTAGCCCCCTACCTTCTGACTGCCATCCAGTGTGTAATTCTCCTTCCCTGAGCTGCTACCATGACGCACCCCCTAAGATGGCGTCCGTGCAACCATTTTACAACCATTAGCACCCCAATGTCTAGACCCCTACCTTCTGACTGCCATCCAGTGTGTAATTCTCCTTCCCTGAGCTGCTACCATGACGCACCCCCTAAGATGGCGTCCGTGCAACCATTTTACAACCATTAGCACCCCAATGTCTAGACCCCTACCTTCTGACTGCCATCCAGTGTGTAATTCTCCTTCCCTAAGCTGCTACCATGACGCACTCCCTAAGATGGCGTCCGTGCAACCATTTTACAACCATTAGCACCCCAATGTCTAGACCCCTACCTTCTGACTGCCATCCAGTGTGTAATTCTCCTTCCCTGAGCTGCTACCATGACGCACTCCCTAAGATGGCGTCCGTGCAACCATTTTACAACCATTAGCACCCCAATGTCTAGACCCCTACCTTCTGACTGCCATCCAGTGTGTAATTCTCCTTCCCTGAGCTGCTACCATGACGCACTCCCTAAGATGGCGTCCGTGCAACCATTTTACAACCATTAGCACCCCAATGTCTAGACCCCTACCTTCTGACTGCCATCCAGTGTGTAATTCTCCTTCCCTGAGCTGCTACCATGACGCACTCCCTAAGATGGCGTCCGTGCAACCATTTTACAACCATTAGCACCCCAATGTCTAGACCCCTACCTTCTGACTGCCATCCAGTGTGTAATTCTCCTTCCCTAAGCTGCTACCATGACGCACTCCCTAAGATGGCGTCCGTGCAACCATTTTACAACCATTAGCACCCCAATGTCTAGACCCCTACCTTCTGACTGCCATCCAGTGTGTAATTCTCCTTCCCTAAGCTGCTACCATGACGCACTCCCTAAGATGGCGTCCGTGCAACCATTTTACAACCATTAGCACCCCAATGTCTAGACCCCTACCTTCTGACTGCCATCCAGTGTGTAATTCTCCTTCCCTAAGCTGCTACCATGACGCACTCCCTAAGATGGCGTCCGTGCAACCATTTTACAACCATTAGCACCCCAATGTCTAGACCCCTACCTTCTGACTGCCATCCAGTGTGTAATTCTCCTTCCCTGAGCTGCTACCATGACGCACTCCCTAAGATGGCGTCCGTGCAACCATTTTACAACCATTAGCACCCCAATGTCTAGACCCCTACCTTCTGACTGCCATCCAGTGTGTAATTCTCCTTCCCTAAGCTGCTACCATCCCCGTTAGTCCTCCTGTCAGCTCTGTGTTTACCGCCGTCTTCCATTGCCAAGTCGTGCGTTGGCGAAGGGGACTTGTTGGAGTCTAGGTCATCAGAATCATCGGATTCATCGCTTCGTGGAGAACTGAACCTAATGCAAGGTTTAAAAATCAGGATTTGGTTTAGAATGGAGTATTTTGGGGTCTATCTGAAGGGCATCCTCTGATAATTTGCTGCAATCGAGTTCCATGTGAGTCTTTCCACAGTAAAGGGGGAATTTTGGCAACACAGACCATATTTTTAAGGAAATACCTTTATCTGGTCTCAAAATAAAAGAAAAAAGTTTCAGTTGGTCTGAAGAGATAATTTGGGCTCAAAAAGGGTTACAAATAGTGTGACATTTGTGTTACATTTTAGGCTGTCCCCGTTACAAGCGTATATTGGAAATTTGTACACAGTGTTTTTAAAAAGGCATGTTGTCACACTTTTTGTAACCATGTTTGGGGCTAAGTTATCTCTTCAGAACAACTCAAACCTATTTCTTCTATTTTGAGAATTACCCACATTCAGTTTTCCTGGATAACTTTAGAGGATTGAGTTATCAACAACCATGTATAAACTTTGTGCAATTTGAGATTTTAAACAACAGCACTAACCCCGACTGAGTGAGGTCACTTCTTGAGAAGATCCTCGGCACACCATCGCTGTCTTGAGATGATGATTCCGACGAAGATGATGAAGTAGAAGATAGATCAGGAGCATTGACGGACAAGTAGTTATCAAGTGTTGGGTTGGTGCCTTCCTGTAAGTGCTTCAAGCCGATGTCTTCATATAGCAGGCTGGATGTGAGTCTAGCAAGGCTGCACTCGTCACACGGACACCTGGAATCAAATCAATAGAAGCATTTTAACGCCTGTTGGCTGCTAAAATGCATTTTTTCTCGAGTCGATCAGTACATTCCATGACACCCTTTTAAAGACCTCCACACACAGCGCCGCATCAAAAAATAACTTGCTACTACACTACCTTAATGTGCATCAAACTGATAAAGCTTCTTGGAGCATAATTTACGCTGTGTTGCACGGCAAAAATATTGTAGTGGCGCCTGAACAAAATTCCATTATGTCATAAAATAGGTTGAAGGCACGTGGGTAATTCCAAAAATTAGGGGTCCAAAAGTGTGACATGCTTTTAAAGATTTTCAAGAGTGTTTAGTGATTGAAAGTGGTTTTCCAGGTTTTCCATAAATGCCACTTAAATTTAACGTTTGTGTGTGTGATAAGGCACCATGGTTAATGCAAACTCATTCTACAGCTAATTTTCATTGGTGTAGGTAACCCGGGACACCAAAGTCCTATTCAATATAATGGAACAAATTATGATCCTTTATGGTCTTTTATTTCAAATATTTGTCAGTAATCACAGAACAAAATATTCAAGAAATTGGTGCTGTCCCCTGTAATCACAGGCCACAGTCTATTACTGAGAGTCTGTGATCATGAGTGGTGATTTTGGATGCACGGAGTATCGTACTGGGACACCAAACGTTTTAGACCCCTAATTTTGGGAATTACCCACATTCAGTTTTCCTGGATAACTTTAGAGGATTGAGTTATCAACAACCATTCAGCCTCAATCATCCAAACTTCCAAAATCCATCAAAGCTGCAATCCTCTATAATCCTTTCGGATGATTTTGGAGGAATAAGCAAGACGTTTTAAAAGAGCTGCTACTACACTCACCTCTTTTTACAAGTTGACCCTTTATGTTCTGCTTCACTCCCATTCAGCAGACGTCCTAACACGCTGCCCGTAGTGCGACATGTTACTGAGTTGGCTTTCTCTTTCCCTGTGTGACCCTTTAATCCTCCATGGTCGCCAAAGAGCTTCTGGCTCTTGAGAAACTCCCAATCTGCTCCTAGTTTGGTCTTTAAGCAATCCTGGAGTGAAAAGCCAAAATAAAACTTCCACTCATAATATGGGTTCAAATCACCACTGAAATGAAACAACCTAACATGGGATGAGATAAAAATCATATGATCCTGAGTGGGATTTGAACCAAAGACTTATGATTCTCTGGACAAATGCTCTAATGATGATATGGATTTATACCGGGCACTTATGCGGGGAAATCCCAATCAAGGCGCCTACATTATCATTACCCTGATCATAGGGCTCCAATAAATCACTCCATATACCATCTCAGCTCCCTGGAGAGTATACAGTCCCGGCTGCCTTAGGCGCTCAACGGCTAATCAAACATCAACTTTCGCCGCCCTCTCAGGTACCCATTTTGCTTCTGGGTGGAGAGAAGCAATGCGTGGCAAAGTACCTTGCCCAAGAGTACACGCACCATGGATGGACCGGACCGGGATTCGAACCCACTACCTTTGAAACTAACTCAGGTTTTGCTCCGCCACAGTACACCACCAACTGAGCGATAAGGCACAGTGGTACAGACCGTATCAAATAGCTGCCATCTTGTAGGGCAGTGAAGACACGCATGGTTGCACATTTTGTGCTTGTGTCATTGACTAATTTTAATATTAAAACCTCCCCTACAGGATGGCAGCAATTTCATACGGTCTATACACCAATCCGAGAGCCGAGGACTCCTTTTCTTTATATCCGCCATAGCTGGGGGGCTTCCATTGAAGTTGCTGTTGCTGAAGCTGCATTTTGTTTACTTCAAACAAGTTGTGCGTCTTTGTAGGGTTGTGTACGCAAAGGGGGCGCGTCGCGTGTACGCGAAGGGGGCACGTCGCGTGTACGCGAAGGGGGCACGTTCGTCCATGTAATGGATGAGCACTTTTCGTTCTAACAGCAACACAAAACACACAGCCCATGCACTGGAAGCCCCCCAGCTATGGCGGATATACAGGGAAGGAGACCTTAGTTACCGGATTGGTCTATACTCCCTCAGGTTTCCCCAACTTTTTCTCTCGGCGCTGCATTTATGCACAACTGACCAAAGTATGAATGCGATATTTGGTATGGATCCTAATCATCATGAAATGAAACAACCAAACATGGAAAGAGAAAATGAGGCCCATAGTATCCTGATAAGATCCATCTGGATTTTCTCTCATCAAGTTTGCGAGATATTTAAAACATTTTTTAGTGCCGTTTGTTTTTGAAAATGGAATAACGATTCCCGAATGGAATCAGAATCGATCGCTCAATCTTAGTATAAACTGTACCTCTGACATCATCTGGTCTTCGTGGTATTTATCAATTAATTGCTGGCAGTCTCTCCACTCCACCGATATTACAGACATGTCCTCGTCAAACTTGAGATACCTAAGGAGAGAGAAATATGGTCAATACCACAAAATTGAACACTTTGAGTGAAACTTCCACTCTTGCTAATTTAATCCTTTATAGACCATGTATTTCCACATGAGTCTTTCCACAGTAAAGGGGGCATTTTGGCAACACAGACCATATTTTCGGAGAAATACCTTTGTCTGGTCTCAAAATAAAAGAAATAAGTTTCAGTTGTTCTGAAGAGATAACTTAGGCCCAAAAAGGGTTACAAATAGTGTGACAACATGCCTTTCTAAAAAACCTGTGTACAAATTTCCAATATACACTCGTAACCGGGACGGCCTAAAATGTAACAAGTGTCCATCCCAGTTACTAGCGTATATTGATGCTGATTGAGCGTATATTGACACTGATCAGACAGCCAAATTTCTCCCTCAGTCCCAACGTAAAATAGACTGTGACCTCTGCCCTCTAACCCCCCCGACCCTTAACCCTTAACCTCCCATCAACCCACCTGTGCAGTAAGCATAGCTCCTTGCTCCCTGTTCCCTGCCTTAATTCCTTGATGAGGCAGCCAAATTTCTCCCTCAAACCTAGCGTGACGTAGACCGTGGAATGGAACATGTGCATGTTGTGCCTCAGCCACGTAAGCTGGAAATTACTCAGGTGCTCCTTTTCCTGAAAAAATCAAGAATATTTGTTTAATATAAATCTTAAAAAAATTCTTTAAAGCTATCTGTTAGGAACAGCAGCTAAACTGGCTCACTTTTATACTTATTTCTTTCTAAGTTATTTTCATGGGAAAAATCACGATAATAATAATGATAATGGTTGATTCTTGTATAGCGCACATAGCGCTGTTGCAATTATTACCGCTGCCATCAGGGAATCACCAGAACTATTTCGCTTCAACTAGGTGGCTGCTGGCCAGGCGCTCAACCCTATCAGCAGTTAGATTGTAGCATTCCCCTTAACAGCTTCCCAAATATCGCTTGGGTTGACGAGGCAACTGGGATTAAGTGCCTTGCCCAGGGACACAGACACGTTGGTCGAAGTGGGGCTTGAACCCACAACCTCTGACTGGGAGTTCTGCTTCATACCCACTAGACCACACGCGCTCCAAGTTCACGATAGACCAAGTTCACATCAGGGAAAACGTTTGATGAACATGAGTTAATGGTGTTTGCTCACTTAACGAAGCTTATAAAGATTGAAATAAGCTGTACGTCACTCATATCTTGTTACTTGTCAAATCATTTTGTCGAACAAAGGGATCATACATTTTGCTTCGTTGATTTTAAGAAACTCTTTATTAAAAGAACATAAGGAAATATTTTTGTCATATCGTTGTTGAATCGATCAAAGCAGCTTCCCTGATGTAAACATGGTCATAGACTGTTGTCGAAATTATGATGAAATTAACGTAAGAATCGCAATACGATTTGGTGAAAATGTGTACGAGTGTACCGGGGTACATGACACTATGGTGTCAATTTGGGCAAAAATTAAGATACGTCACGTCTTTGGCCTCGTAGATTTTGGAATGATTATTGTCCTATTATTACCAGTTGTTCCAGCACACCGGTGAGTTTCTTAGCAGCAGAACACAGTGCATCATACTCCTCCAGCAGTAAGCTGACAAACTGTTTGGCAAGGTTGAGAGACTTATAGCCAGCCGCAAGCTGCCGGCCTAGACGCCCGCTGATCTCCTTCAAGTAATCGTCCACTTCTAACTCTAGTTGCAGGAAGAGTTGGTGAGGGTCGTGGGTGCAGAGACGGTAAAGGAGTTCTTTCATGCGTGGTAGGCTTAGTTTGGAGCTGTCCTCGTCTTCTGATTGGTCAAATAAGAACATGGTGTTGAGGTTCATTTTTTTGGTTCCCCGAGGACAAGCTAAACATCATTTCCGACTTGCTTCTAGACCTAGCTCTAGCATAGAATGTTCAGTATGACATTTAAAGAAAGCTTAACAAAAATGTTAAGAAGACAATAAACTCGTAAAATTAGTGACCTCGCATTCTGACAGGGTCTTTCTTAAACACAAAGTGACAAGACAGTTCATATAAAGTTGGGGAGGACAAAAATCTACCACTATTCTTGGTAAGAGCATCCACTTAATATGGTAAAAGTTATCATTAGATTTGGTAAAAACGAGCATTACACTTGGTAGAAGAAGCCACTAGCTTCAAAAAGCTACCATGAGTCTCAATAAAAGCATCCACTAAAACTGCACAGCTGCCAACTTTCCCAGATTTGGGAAAATACCAAGAAATACATCGAAAAATCTCTGACTTGTTAACTGACAATCTAGGAAGGTTCCGTCTGTGTCAGGATTCATGAGATGAGTCATTTTCCCAAGGAATCTGTTGAGGAATCTGTCTGGGAGGGTTGGTATGGTAGCTCTGAAATTGGTAGGACAAATTTTATACTCAGTAAAAATAAGCAACAGACCTTTGAAAAGCTACGATTAGACTCCGACAAAGCAACAAACCTGCCAATGCCGTGCCAGCCTCCCAGTACACACATCGCACCACGTGACTCAGCTCACTCCAACTCTCGGCTAATTGCTGTCTGATCATCTCTTGCTCGGCGGCGATCTCGCGTCGTTCGCGACACGGCTCGCAGTTACACGTCGCCTCACTCCCCTTGCCTGCCGTGGGTGCTAAGAGGCTAGGGGGAACGTTGAAGGTACCGTCTAGTTTAAGCAGTGGTGCAAAGGAGGGCTGGAGGAGAAAGTCTTGCGGCTGACAGAGGGAAAAGGAAAGACCAATTAATGTCTAAAACATTTAAGATTCTTACAAGTACATGTACAGTAACTAAACATTTCTTAGAAGGTTACCCTAAGGTGGCCATAGTTTAGCAGCCTGAAATATGTTTCCGATCTGTAAGTCTTGACTTTTGAGTTACCCCCCAAGGAAAATGGATGTCCTGAATTTTACATGACCGAGGATTAACAAATGGTGTAGTTTACTATGGCCCTGTATCTACCTAATATTCATGGCTTTTGTAAAAAAAAATAGACCTTTAATCATGCAGGACGACGGTTGTCCCATGCAGGACGAATTGTGTCCCCCGAGATCAGTTCTTTAAAATTTGAAATGCTGATTGTAATGGTGCTAGTCTATGTTTGGGTACCAAACATAAATTTATAAATTATGCATAAATAGTCGATTCCAGAAATTTTGGAATCGCACAAGCATACACTGGTTCTCCAGGGTATAACAGTAAAGAGACCCCCTTCTGTACTTACCAATAATGGTGGTTGAGCATTCTGCACTGGACTTCTGGCCTCCTCATAGGTTCGTCTACAGTCAGGACAGAGCCACAGTGAGCCCTAAAAATCAACAGACAAAATAATAAGGTTTGGAGATGGGTCGTCAGTTTTGAAACCGTTAATTATTAATTTAAATGATCTATGTACCCTTGAGCGAATCTTCAGAGTCGATTAGAATCAATTCCAAGTTAGAAATTGGAATCACGATTCCATCTTCTGGAGGAATAAACTTTCACAATCTTGGCAATTCAACAGACAGGAAATAAGGTTTGAAAATGGGTCGCCAAGACTATAAGTTTTAAAATAAACATTTAAATGACCATGTAAAATTGTTATTTGTATTTTTATGAATTGCAGAGAAACCAATACTGCAAATCTAAAGAGTAATTTGCCGATTATTTTTTCCAAATTACAACTAAACCCTTTTTAGGGTCAGTCCAAAGTTATCAAAATTTTCAAGGTTCTACAAAGCATAGGAAAGGGGGAAGGGGTTCGAGAGCTGCGTACGACTTTATATGCACTGTAAAATATTGACATCTCATGGTAGTGACAACAAAATGTTGATACATGTAAGTAGTATTTCAGGGGAAGGGAGGGGGTTCTTGAAAAATACTACGCTCTGTAGAACCTTGAAATGTTGACAACTTTGGACGGCCCCTTAAAGGCACAGGCTGAACAGCAATGCGCATGCGCCAAATCCGTGCCACGAAATACGCAGCTCCATGCCTTTGCTATGGAGCTGTGTGTTTCGTGGCACGAATTTGGCGCGCCCGCATTGCTGACGAGCCTGTGCCTTTAAAACACTTGGAGCTTTGCACTTTTACAATGTATGTACATGTACAGTGCCTCTGCCAATGAACATTACAAATGACATGTACATTACATGAAGGCCTACAGGCATCCATTATGTGAGATTGGTATCCATTTACCCTCCCATCATGTGTGATAAAAAGCTATCATTAACCATTACATCTTCATTCACACTTGGTTGTGCAGTTTTAATTACCTGAGTACTGACGAAACGCACGCATGCATACTGTATGTACCGTGTGCATGTATTGGAGACAAGATTCATACAGGAAAAGCTTACAGTGTACATATAATAATAACAATAATGATTAGATTTGTATAGCGCACATATCCACCCTGCAGGGTGCTCAAGGTGCTGTTACCATTATTACCGCTGCCATCAGGGAATCACCAGAACCATTTCGCTTCAACTAGGTGGCTGCTGGTCAGGCGCACAACCCTATCAGCAGTTAGATTGTGGCATTCCCCTTAACAGCTTCCCATATATCGCTTGGGTTGACGAGGCAACTGGGATTAAGTGCCTTGCCCAGGGACACAGACACGTTGGTCGAAGTGGGGCTCGAACCCCCAACCTCTGATTGGGAGTCCCGCTTCATACCCACTAGACCACACGCGCTCGAATAGCTGCCATCTTGTAGGGCAGTTACTTTGTTCGGTGAGGACATGCATGGTTGCACACTTCACGCTTATATTGTTGACAAATTTCAACAACAAAAGTTGCCCTACAAGATGGCGGCTATTTGATACGATCTATACCCATACATAACATGTACTATAGTCTGGCAACCCAGTTTAAAATGTGCATAATTCCATTTTAGTACAAAATTGGGAAATCTAATGAAATCAAGAGTTCGCTTCAAAGTATCTAGTTTCTTGTGTCTACACACATGTAGTTACTTTCAGTAAGATTATACTAAACCAAAATATAAACAAACTGTAGTTACATTACAGTATGCGGGCACAGAGGAAAGAACTTCCTCTGCAATGTGGGTGCCACATAATCATTACGAAATGACCTAATTTTGTGGTCAATGTCCTGACCAAACTGAGAAAACTCTATTCAATATTAAACAATGAATGCATTTTATTATGTGAACCATAAAGACAATTAAAATGTTCAAATTATACACACAAAAATGTGTTTATATTTTTTAGTATCAATTCCCAATTTTCTTGACAATGACTGCGCATTATGCACTGTAATTTCACACGATGGTTCAAGCTTTTATAGTCAACAACAGCACTCAATAATAGTTTTTAAATGCCTACAAATCCCATATAGGCCTACTGATTAATACTACACACTGTAAACAGTACAACCTCCATACATGTAGGCTACATTTTGTAGATACACCCAACAACAGTTTAAAGTTCAGTGTACAAATACACTAGCCTTACTTGCACGCAGTACATGTATACACATTCTATAAAGGTCTATTACAACACATGTACATGTATGTATGCATGCATTTCTATGACTCATCAAACATGTACATTTGTACATGTGTGTACCAATCAACTCAGTTTACAAACACATTTTGAACTGTATGTACTTCACTACAGTATGTATACGTACGTGAGAGTTAAAGCAGTTTTTTGGGCGAGTTGTGTTTTGACGGTGTGGTATTGCAGTTATTTACTTTTGATCCAGGGTGAAAAATTATTTTAATAATGTTCACCTAGAATACACAGTACATGCATGGAGGAAGGATGGTACAGGCACCATGCAGTCAATACTCTAGTTGTTAGGAATGGCCTTGAATGGTATTGAAATTTACACTATACTGTTCAGTTAATGTGCCTTTAAAACTTACATGTAGCCTACATGTGTGTTAAGATAGACACCCTGCATGGTCACATTGCATGGCTAGGGAATTTTTTAACAACAAAACTATTAAAGCATTCGGGAGCGTGTGTGGTCTAGTGGGTATGAAGTGGGACTCCCAATCAGAGGTTGTGGGTTCAAGCCCCACTATGACCAATGTGTCTGTGACCCTGGGCAAGGCACCCTAGGTACCCTACGTTAGGTACCCTAACTTTAAGAAATCTCTGTCTTGGGTGAGAGGAAAATCTCGCTTGAAGTATGTAGCAAATTCGGTACAAGTAACAAAGTCTGGCCGCTAGGGAAGGACTACCGCTCTAACCTTCACACATAAGATGTGTGCCGCCAGAGGCATTTGGGCTGGGTCAAGCCCAGTTTGTACATGTAGGACCTACATACTTGTTCAGGTTGTTCCAAATTATAAACTCCAAAGAGGTCAAACTGCCTTGCAAGCATTCATTATCCTACCCATACCAGAAGTGACAAACTACTTGTACTACATGTAGTACATGTGTAGCAGCATACCACAGGCAGGGCTTTCCAAAGCCATTACTTCACAAGGGTAGCATTATAAGGTCAAAAGGTCACACGGGTCACTCAGGTGAAGGCCAGGAAGTAACACAGCTTTTGTCACACACTGTACTGTACACAAGCTGTTACAGTACATGTATGTTGGCCCATGTTGGCCCCACACCAGGGCTCGACCTTAACGCTAGCCCGGCGTACATTGTCTAGTAAAAACTGCTGCGGGCAAGTAAAATCCACTTTTCAACTTGCCCGGCGGGCTACTTAAAACATGTGCACGTTCCTTGTTTTCCAGATGTGATTATTGAAAATAAAACGAACTCTTCAAAGCTTTACCTTTTGCGGCATGCAAACGACGATTGCGCATTGCATTTTTCCACGTGCAACACACGGCCACAGCTAGCTTGGGTCTGCATTGTGTACAACACAGCTTGTGTGCAATATACGTGCATAGACATACATGCATCTGGTATCCGACTGCGGCCCCAGACTGGCTCGGCCCCAAACTCGGCCCCAGACCAACTCGGCCCCCATTGCCTTGTGTACAAACTCGGCTCCAGACTGACTCGGCCCCAATTGCCTTGTGTACAAACTCGTACCCAGACTGACTCGGCCCCAATTGCCTTGTGTACAAACTCGGCCCCAGACCAACTCGGCCCCCATTGCCTTGTGTACAAACTCGGCCCCAGACTGACTCGGCCCCAAACAGGCTAAACATTTGATTTTTCCCCAAAAGTCCATATACAGTGTGTTTTCAAAGATTTTAAGGAACTTTTTTTATTAGCAGAGCTATTAGCTCTCCTCGATTATCTCGGAAGAGCAATTTAGGGCTCTCCTGACTTTTTTAAAAATGAAGGACTAAAGAAGAGGAGGAAGAACATCCCGACTCCACTACCAGCGACAGTGATTTCTAGCCATGGGGGGAGATGAACAAAAATCTACTTTCTCAGTAGACAGTGCTAGTCAATATTTTAATGCTTTGTTTTTTTTCATTTTTCAAACATTTCATGGGCTAGTAAAAATTTCTGTGGGCTAGTAAAAAACACAATTTACTAGCCCAGTGGGCTACTCTCAGAAAAAGTTAAGGGCAAGCCCTGCACACTATAAATAATATGGTACTGTTACATGTACACACTTCCCAAAACTATTTCAATTATCAAAACGACTTTAGTCAACAATGACGCCGCAGGCACTTCCTTACTATGGTTAGCCTAAAGCATTGTCAAAAGTAATAGTACCAGCTTTTTTACTCTATACACAAAGTGATGATTGGAATATTCGTTTATTAAGTAAATCGTTTATTTTCTGGTCAAATTATATCATCTCGGGCAGAAACATTTCATTGGATACCGGGTAGTTGCTACCAATTCAATCTTTACTTTGAGGAAGGTTTTCCCCGTCAACTCGTTGATTGAGTCAGTGTAAGCCAATCTCAAGAAATTTCAAGTCCGTAGATGTAGGCCTACAGAGCATGATCCAAAACTGGTAAACACTGGGCAAAAATTTCAAAATTTAATAAATTAATCAAAATAATACCTCAAGTGAGGGACGATATTGGATCACGCTCTACATGTATGAGCATAGGTTGATAGAAAACTGTAAAAATTCATGTTTACAATGCAACCCACAGCCTACATTGTCAAAGCACATGAACATGTTACAACTTACAAGAGTGAGCATGCACACTCATTAAAAAAATAAACAACCCAACAAACAAACAAAACAAACACTACAGCATCCACAGAAACTGAATAGAGCTTTTGCACCAGCAGCCATGACAGGAGGCAGGTTTTCATATTTAAATAATGTGACAATAGATCCACAAAATGACTACTCGTGCTTGACGTACTGTGACAATGTGACTGCCCCCTGTCATGGCAGCCGTGCAAAGGCATTATAGGCCCTACACATTGTGGCAAGTTAAAGACAGAATAGTAAAAACAAGAGTTTAGTCTTGGGATTATCCAAGCTAGTGCGGACAGTGTGAAGACGGCAATGTTTACCAGTCACGGTGAAGAAAACAATTCCAGTGAGGACTGGCTCAAGCCCGATCAAGTCTTGCTTGAAGTAAAAATATGAACTTTCATGAATATGCAACGGGTTTTCCCCACACCACATTATGTACACATGCATGCGGAACTATCTGGCTCACGTAATGTCACTATAAAGCACTGCAGACATTCCTAGATCCTGTATTCATGACTCATGCTCAGTGTGTTAGGCCAAGAAGAAAATAGCTGAGTTTCCCGTTACCCACCCTGACCTAAAAATCATGCAGAACCTACATGGAAATAAAAACTGATTGTGCCTATCTGAAACCTAATTTTGTGTGCATTGCCTTTGTTTTTTACCCCCTCAAACTTTGCTTATTCTTGCGTATTCATATGAATCCACATTCACCTGCTT
The DNA here is from genome assembly GCA_037783545.1 of Henricia sp. BOLD:AAB3569. Lineage (NCBI taxonomy): Eukaryota > Metazoa > Echinodermata > Asteroidea > Spinulosida > Echinasteridae > Henricia > Henricia sp. BOLD:AAB3569. Next base: position 660,065 of record JBBELK010000454.1, on the reverse strand, counting down.
CTTAAATTCAGACGTTCTACGGTAAACACTTAAAACCAGTGGATTTGCAGTTCTGAAATGTGGTATTAACATGTGCATGCTAACTGTTATAAGGTGCAAGGGGGTACAAAAATACTATCATCCCACAATGACATTTTTAAATTCCCATATACCCAGCCTAAATATTTTTTTATCATGTAATAGGAAACACAGCTTTTTTTCCCCCCTGGCCTAAAAGCTAGTGAATATAGTATGTATGTTTCAAGTGCAACACAGGAGGAAGCTGCATGTAGCTAGCTAGACACATCATGAATGACCAAGTAGCTGCATGTCGTAATGTCGATCAACACCCTACTGCACCCCTCCCCTGTATACCGGTATGTGTACATACGTACATGACTATGTACACACCATTATTTGATGGATATATTCCTTCTGAGAAAAAAAGTTTGTCTACAAAATCGTCTGCATTTTGTAATGAATGTTTTATGAAAATTGTACTTTTTTGTCGTGGATTCTCAATGGGGCATACAGTAAACTCTCGTTAAGGCGCCCCCTCTCCCCTTTCCTAATATAAAACCTCTTTCTTTATTTAAAAACCCAGCACATGTACTGCACATAATGTGGTGCGGTCATCTTCCCTTTTCCCCTATTAAAATGAACGTAACCAAAGACGAGGACTGCAGAAAAAACAGTTTGGTCCAGTGTTGAAATTGTTTACGCGCGCCAGAACGAGAGCGCCACTATGCGACAAGGAAGGAGCGAGCAGCGCCAGCTGCGAGGCCTTTGCCCTCTCAGAATCATTACTTATTAATGTATTACAGCCCAGTGTGGGAATTTTACGGAGGCCACTGAGGCCATTGCCTCCGTTGCCCTTGGTCTTGGCCTTGGTGCCCTTTTGCAATCCTCCCATAGACTTTTTGATTTTTCAATGGAAGTGCCCTTTCTAAACACAAAAATGGCAGTGCCCCTTCACTGACGAAATTCCTACTCTGACAGCCCCAGTGTGATTCATCCCTGCGTTGTATGCGCTGCGTACACTGCGAATCAGTGGAGCGCGCACATGCTTACAAAACGTGCGCACGAACCCGATTGGCTTGCATTGTTAGCTATTCAATGCAACACGCACACACGGTCAAAGGATCATTAGCATTTTGCTACTTGAAGCGGTAGCAAAATTTCGGGACGCTAAAGGTGTCGCATGGTGGCACTCTCGTTCTGGGGTGCGACACCTCTAGCTGAGAGGCCTTGAACAAAGGTTAGCACACGCGATCAAGCAAACGCACTGATCGTGCACGCGCAGTGATTCTCTCAAAACAACAACGTACTATGGGAAACGAGACAAAGATGGACACACTATGATAAACGTCTATTGTACATGTACCTACCGGTGTGATATTAGACTGGCTTGAATCATTGCCGTCGCCTGTTCCATTTGCTGCATTATGAGCTGGAAGATCCGGACGTTCCCGTCGGCACAGCAGACAGTGTTCGTGGTCCTGTAGATACGGGTTGGTGGCACGATTTGGGAGCTGTGTCAGGGGCTGCAGTACCAAAAAAGGGAGGTGGGGAAGATTCAAGTACATACCAAGATATTATGTTTACACCACTGACTATGCTAAAGGTCTCACCTTACTGTTAAGGCTTTCCCAACAATGATTCAGCACTGTCCAAACAAGTGTTGGGTCAGCTCTAATTTATTGTCGAGAAAGGACTTTTGGGACATACATGTAGTTAGGGCACAATAGACCTTATGCACGGCGGCCATGATAGAGGGCAGTCACATTGTCACAGTGCGTCATGCACGAGTAGGCACTTTGTGGGTCTATTGTCACATCATTTAAATATGAAAACCTGCCCTCTGTTATGGCCGCCATGCATAAGGTCTATAGTGATAATATTTCAGCAACAAATTTACATGTAGTGGACTTTCACAGCGATAGATTTGTACACGTCATCCTGTTTAGAGCCACTATGGAGATGACAACACTGATTATAACTCAGTTACAGTTGTATGTGACAATTCTGTCGGTCCGTGCCACGTCACATCCGGTAGGGCTGGACTAAAAACAACAGTGTGCCCATGGTGACAAGCGAAGGAACAAAGCCGTTGTCTACGCAACACGTTCACGTATCTAAGCATGAATGAATTTGTTTTCACTCCAGTCACGGTGCTATGCCTGTATACTAAGGCATATGACACGAGGGCACAAAAATGCCAGGATGTGCAACCGACGGAATAGGCAACAACAATTGTCTCTCAGTACTGCATTTCATGTTTGATTGCTTGACACTGAAATGACTCAATATACAACAGATATAAACTGACCAATAACTAAACCTACCTGTGGAATGCTATCTAAATCCAATTCGGACAACGTGGCCGACATTTTGGCAGCTGTTATGATCTGTCAAAAAATGATAATATAAAATGAAATTGTAACATTTGTAATATTTACAAAAGTTACATTTAGTTTTATAATTTGTTTAGATGAGGGACGTCTTAATGATGTGGAAATCGACTAGTGTTGCAAAATTTGTCCATTGGTTCATGGACCGTAGGCCTACTACCCTTTAGGCTATAAACAGTAGGGGACCAACACTAGATTGAGCGACGTCACTCGATCGAGACACATTCGCCCCTACATGTACCTTGCTTGTTAGAAAACATTTGATTGGCTGAATACTAGCCTATAGACCTTTATCACGGTGCGTCCATCTTTGTCTTGTTCCCCCATGCACTGCATAGTACGTTAGTGTAGCCTTCGTGCCGCGGGCATGATCAGTGCGTGTGCGTGTCTGCGCGATAGCTCGATAGCGCGTGCCGTCTTCCGTTGTTGTTTTGAGAGAATCAATGTCCGCGCTGCGCGTTTTCTTGATCGCACGTCATCGACTGTGATGCACACAATGAACATTTTCAACATGGGGCCAAACTATTTTATTTCGGCTAGCCTCGCTTTGGTTACGTTCATTTTAATAGGGAAAAGGGAAGATGGCCGCACCGTGATAAAGGTCTATTGTCAAGCCCATAGCCAATAGATGTCCATGTTATATCCTAACCCTGTGAATTGTGCCTTGGGAATTAGAGAGTGCCGATTGAATCCAGTGATCGCCGATAATCGCGGATAATCGGATTTACGATGAAAATAAAGGATGTGCTAAAGTAGGGGACTGTAAACATTATTCAACAATCTACCGTAGCATTTTACTAGGCACTTTCGGTCACTTTATTTTTGCTCTAAAGCCATCAACTTTATAAGCAATGTGAAGGGCAATGTCTGTGGAGTCCAAAACAGTTTGAATTTTTAAAATCGGATCATTTTGAGAGGAGATACCGACATTTTAGTGACCCATAAAACAGCACTTTGGGAATAACTGGTATTACGTAATCTTTTGTTACAGATGGCACACGTTAGATACAGGACTATACGTGTACACGTACACCACACAGACTCATACAAGTCTATGTAGGCCCACACACACGCACGCACGGCCGGAAAATGTGCTCGGCGATTGAAAAATATGGGTTCAGAAAAACAGAAATCCGTTCGTCGTTGATGGCCAAAATGCCTTTAAACTTTCACCAATGACAGACAAATAATGACTTTATATACTGATTAAGTTTAAAGCAAATCTGTTGAGTATTTCCAACCGAATTTACAAAAGATTTTCTTAATGCATAGTTCCGACCTGTCAATCAAGCCGAACCCGCGACCAATCACAACAGAGCTAGCAGACGGCGCCCACAAAGGTCAAAGTGATGCAATCATCACAAACAATCCCGCGATTTTCTGCCCATACAGTTTGTATGTTGTATGCGCCAGTGACTGGGTGAATTTTGGTTTTAATGTCGGGCGATTCGCTGTTCAAAGGTAAGAAAGCGCATTTTTATGAATATATGTCATCCCTGCACTACTAGCCCTTCGCTCAGTGTGTGCTACAGTAACTGTCGACCCTAAAACATAAATACCTTTGAGTTTTCTCCAATGAATCTGTGCTTACCATGCCAAGTCCCGTTGCTTTGTACGTTGTTTCGCCATTTTTTTGCGATGGCTTGTGAGCACATAGCAACAATATCTAAGGGGCGGGGTTAACTGGGCAATCTCGGAACTATGCATTACAGTGCCACTCATGAACGGTCCATCAGAGCTCCCGGAAATGAAAGAAAACGAAGGGCTCGTCATGCACTCGGATCGCGAAAAGCACGCTCATTCGTGGCCGCCGTGCGTTCATACACACAACGTGATGTAAGTGCCTAATTTTACATTCTATAGTGTAGATTATTCACACTTTCAGTTACAATTTCAGCCGAGTTTGAGGTTGAAAGCGTCGCTGGATTGAGCAACGTCGCTCAGTTAAGCGACGCATTAACATGATATAGGACACGTGACACATATCGGCAGCCGGATGCAGCCATGCGTCGCTCAATTGAGCGACGTCACTCAATTGAGTCACGTCGCCACGTCGCTCAATTGCCCTACTGAAAATGATTTTTCCCTCCGAAGCATGCGAAGGCGAAGCCACGAAGTCAACGGAATGCTACTCGGACCGGGAGTTACAGGGTATTCCGCAATTGTATTCAACAAACCTAACATAACATAAAATTACATTTGTATAAAACTAAATCCGAGAAAGCTACTATACAGAATACTGAGTGAATAGTGACTGAAGGTTTACCTGATCGCCAATGCCCGTTTGCTTTTGTTGACGACTGGGCTTACCGCTGCCTCCACCACCCCGTTTATTCCGTCTTCTTTTACTTCTTTTAATTTCTGATGCGCTCATATTGACACTTAGATGTTCTCCTTTAGGTATTAAGTATTCATCTGAAGCTAATTTGGTGATTTGATGAAAAATACACGCGTAATTTCAGAGCAAGTTTTACAGTGAGCTATCCAAGGCGCTCCAAAGTGTCTTGCCCAATCCAAAATGGCGACTTCCTAACAATTTGTTTTGTTTACAGTACAAATTGCAATATATTCACAGTTAAAAGACAGACAGACTTTAATGAAAATGTGCTACACAATCTAATAAAATATCAAGAAATTCAATAGATTCGAGGGAATCCACGCTTAAACTGAACAAGATAGTAAATTTTGGACGAGCCTTGTTCTGACGTCATTTTGTGGAGTTAGTAAATTTCAACAACCAAACATTCCTGGAGGTTCAACGCCTTAAAGGGGCAATCTAGTACACACTCAGTGTAATGTTAATCCCTCTTTTGCAAAAGTACAACATTTTCCTGACAGCACCACCACTTACTATAACAATAGAAATTGGGCAAACACAATTTTTAACAACAATGGTTTGTGCCCAATTTCCATTGTTAGTTGCTCATAGTGACTACTCAGCTGGTAGAGTAGTAGTACATCATGGTTGAGGCGACATGGACCTGCTGAGGCTCGGGTTCAAATCCCAATTCAGTCATTTTTCCCCCTCAAGCTTTAAAAATAGATATTTGTAAATTACAACTCAAAACATATGAAAATAATCGGAGACTTTTGAAACTACGTGTGATGGCAGCAAACAAACTGGTCCTTTTATGTCATGTTTGAGCCAAATTGCGCATGCTCAATATGACGTAGACAATGAAAAAGGGCCGATTTGTTTGCTGCCACCAAGCATATCCCAAAAGTACCCCATTATAAATGTACTCAATATTATTGTGTGTGTTATTCTGATTTCTGAGATCTTTAATTTGTGCATTACACAACACGTACACTGAACTTCCGATTATTTTGTATCTCATCTGAAAGATGGAGCAATTTAAGCGTCTGGGACTGGACTCCGAGTCAAACTAGCACTCAACAATCCTAGACTTTTTTGCAAATACTCTCAGACAAAAGAAAAAACTGCCTTGTGAAAGGGTCAAACAACCTTCCCACAGTGCATTTCTGTTTTTGTCCAAGTTCATTAAAGCTATTTGCAAACAAAGTCTATCAATGGGTATTGTCTTCCATATATATTAACGATCAATGGTAGCAACTGAACTGCTTCTTTAACCATGGCTTTAACCTACAGAAAGGAAAGTGATAGTCTGGTACCCGGACCAATTTTTTCCCGACTAGACTGATTTTAAGTCGTTGTATGTGGAATATGTGGAGCGGGAACCAGTCTAGGAAAATGACCGTGGTTTGGGAAACAGCGCCCTCTACAAATATTCAAGTTGTGCAGTCAGCTAGCTAGTTGTTGTTCATGCAAGGTAAGCGGGTGAACACCTTCCTTAAATTTTATCTTTTTCATGTTTTTATTTTTTAGTAATAAGCCTAGGCCCTAGTTATTCTGCCTCATAGGTAATAATTGACAAGTTGACTATTACCACACTGATTACTATTTTCCTTAAAAATGACTTTTCAAGCACAAATTTAGAAGAAGGAAACGGGTTTTCTCCCCGTTTTATCAAGAAAAATTAAAAAATCTCGATTAGGACTGCAGTGACACTGGTTCATCACTTAGGCCTATGTTTTTTTGTTTTTTTTTTTAATGACTTATCAAGTATCAGTAAGTGCAGATTTGATAGAAACAAATTAAAAGAGTGGGAAAAATCTAAATTTTCTTAGAAAACACTAAATGTCGGCATAGTCGCCAGGTCCGTGACATCGCTACCTCAATAAGCCAGTTCGGAATCTCGCGCGCGCAATGAACGTCTATGGGATTGTGTCAAGGTCATTTGAGATAAACACAGGTCATTTGAGATAAACACAATGCATACCGCTTTGTTTATCTCAAACCAAAGTCGGGAGACGCATGCGCAGTCGAGACTCCGAACTGGCTTATGACAATGCCATGGCCTGGGCATGCCATGGCTGCGCTGATGAATAGGGTGGTGACCTTACAAACCTAGTGACTATTTACGTTAAAACTTTCTCAGCCAGTCTCGTACATGTATGTTTTGCACAAAGCCATGATCAACTACCGGTACTCAGTTCTTTCCGATTGTCTACTTGTCAACTTAACTAATAACTGTTTTATCATGGAGGAAGGAAAGACTTTCCTTCCTCCATGGTTCAATTAACGTCAAGTTGTCCATTCAGACAGGTTGACTTTAAAGCTTTTTACCTTTGCTTTTCGCTACAGTAATAAAATATGGGAAGATTTTACTTCAATTCTCGCGGTTGGTGCCACATCCCATCTGGTAGGACTACAATGAAAATGCATGTATGACCATGTTGGCAAGCGGAGGAACAAAGCCGTTGTCTCTGCGACATGTACACATACATGTATCTAACATGTCTAAGCACGAACGAAATTGTTTTCACTCCAGTCGCGATGGTATGTCCATATGCAAAGTCATACGACACCAGGGATCGATTTCACAAAAGTTAACATGAGTTCAATGCGTCTTAATTCCTAGCCATACCAACGTACCAAGATAAGAAGTGTGACCCTTCCTAAGACGCGTCTTAGTGCTTTGTGCCAGAATGTGCAACTACGAGAATACCGGTACCTGCACATTTTTTGATGTAGCAGTATACACTGCTTGAACTCTATATAATGCATTGTCTGATTTTTCATTGTTTCGTTGGCAGATTTTTTCCAGGATTGGAATTCCTTGTTAATCATTTTTGAGATTTTGATGGGAAAAAGACAGTCAAAATGGCACAAAGACGAGAAAGAAGACGAACAAACTCCTCAGATGATGTTCTCATCATAAATGATGGTATGTATCTTAGCTTAGGGCCTACCGATTTACAGCTTGGCCCACATTAGGCGAACAAAAAAAAACTAGTTTCTTATCCCCACGCGCATCCTTTTTTGCCGCCGCATTAAAACCATTTTGTTTTAGTATAAAAAATCACAAACAATTTCACAGATTTATCATAATAATAAAAATAATAGCCAGTTCTTATATAGCGCATATAAGAACTGCGCTTTCTATGCGCTTTCTGCAATATTACCCCTGGTCATTGGGCTCAGTTGTATAATTCCTTAATCCTTCTCGGCTCCCTGGGGAGTATACAGCCCCGGCTGCCTATTGGGCACTCAAGGGCTAATCAAACCATCAACTTTCGCTACCCTCTCAGGTACCCATTTTGCTCCTGGGTGGAGAGAAGCAATGCGTGACAAAGCACCTTGCTCAAGGGTACACGCACCATGGATGGGCTGGACCGGGATTCGAACCCACTACTTTGATCAGTGGCTCACACGCAATCGAGCAAGCATGTGTACGTGCAATCGCTTCACATAATACAGTACACACCACAAAGCCCTGGGCATCTTGACCAAGCACTGGCCAAAAAAAAAATTTTTTTAGGTACATTAAATTGTAAGATGAGTTCACCATCAAAACATTATGCTGCCCTCTTGTGTTCAGTATCAGACAACCCGTCAACCTAAAGATAAATCTCTGGTCGTTACTGTCATTTTGCTTGGACATAAATTAACTCTACATATATCAATGTAGACAGCTTATAAGTAACAAACAAGGTTTTAATCTTTTACTGTGGCTTTCAGGAATAATGTGTAGATAGATTTAAGAGTTGGAGCTAATGCTGTCGTACTAAAAAAACCCTGTAATTTAGCGTGTTTCTATTGAAGATCCAGGATTTTACCGGTAAATAGCAGGAAACACTGAGTTTTTACTGAGCCACTCTATCCGAAAAATAGCGGAGCTTATTGGCCTTCGTCACGCTATGTGAGTTTGCCGGATAAAGGTCACTTGCTTGGGTCAAACATGTGCATTGGATCAGTCATTGTGTGGTTGTTACGCCCCAACTACACCAACCGTCCCAACTTATTGTTGAGACTTCTGAACAATAACTTGGGAACTATCCTAACAATAGTTGGGCCAGCTCCAACTTATTGTTCGAAAGTTTTAACAATAAGTTGGGACCGTGGGCGTAGTTGGGGCGTAACATGGTCACATGTTTACTTTTTATCCCCTGTATGCGCACTCGGGTGGAATGGTGGTGTTTCTATTGGCGCTTACCGGATAAATTCCCCGGCATTTTCCTTTCTCGAGAAGAAAAATTGCAGAGGAAAATTCTCCCTGCCATTTACCGGAAAATAGCGGGTAAGAACTGTTTCTACTGAGCACATTTTTCGTCTTTTTCGGCATTATACGGTAAATAGTTCTTAATAGAAACACGCCTTTAGAAAGGTTTTAGGTGTATGTTCATGAATGCTGGAAAAATAAAAACAAAATCAATTGGTTCCTCGTTGTAAAAAAATGGTTCTCAACCATTAATAATTTGTCTATAAAATGACTCAAATCAACAATCAGAAAATGCAGGTTTAATGGAAAACCCAAATTTTAGAAGGAAAAAAAACGAGGACATATTTGTTTAGGAGATATATCTGTGCAAAGAATGCTAATTTGTTGTGACTTTATCTGTAATTTCCTTTGTGCATTTCCTCTTTGCATTTGCAAATATTAATGTCTTTAAATCATATTTCATTATCCGACAAATATTCAAATGCTCATATATTCTCCACATCTCTATCTAAATGATGTTGGTTTTGAGTCCCATGCAGTGTGTGTGCCCTTGGGCAAGGCTCTTTATAGCAGACAGGGGGACTGACACCGGAGGAATTAAACTGTTTATGTCTCGTTCCAGACTCCTCACCATCGTTTGTTGATCTAACTCAAGACTCTCCATCCCGAGCCAGTCCGACCTGGATGATGGGACCGTCAACGGCCGAGGGGGCACATTACTTCTTCCCTACGACAACGGCCAACGAGATTGTTGATTTGACATCGTGTGGGGATACCTCACCCGTTATGCTGGATCCAGGTCTGTCTATAATCTGTCAGCCTACTTAAAATTTTGGATTTCTATAGTTTTAGGATGCACTCGCATTCTCTTTTTGTTTGAAGAAATCTCGAGAGTATAGATTGTACAGAAAAGGATAGATTTGTACAAAACAGATTGCACATACAATATGTGATGCGCTCAGCGGATATGAGATTTCTTTGTACTACCTAGGCCAAGTTTTTGCGACTATAGTGTAATCCGAGCAACATTTAGTGAGCCCGCCCTCTTGTGGTTATTCCATTGTTACTGCGGTGTATTTCTATTGTGACGTCATGTAAATACCTTGGAGATACACCGCAGTTTTCAATCGTCGGATTAGTCTATACGTAGAAATCGGTGGTGAATCCAGACTCATTAAAATATGAAAATACAATGGGAATACCTTATGGTACCCAGAAATTCCAGGCGGTATCCGAGAATTGCCAGGATTTTCCATTGTATTTTTGTCTTATAATGAGCCAGGATCTGCCACTGATTTCTAATCATGATCACAAAAACTCGGCCCATGCTGTGTGGAGAGCGCGTCACAAATGTCCCCTTCATTTTGTTTTAACAGCCTGCATCAATTTTGTTATACAGGGTGGTTAAAAAAAAAGGTTAACCCAGGTTACCCAGGTTTACCACTTTGGAGGTCTTCGTTGTGTTCAATCGTGCTTATGAGAAATGAGGCTCCCGTGGACAAGCCAGTTTTGTACATGTCATGTATAATGAGCTATATCTTGAAATCCACTTAAAGGAGTGTGACCAGATCACTTTTTTTTACCCATAACTCCCCGGGACTTACCTGATGGGTCATGAGATTTTTATATCATAACATCCGTTATATTTTTCTGATTACGAAACTGAAACTCCCGCGCTTCTAGGCCGCATATTTCCGAGGATATCGTCAAAAATCCACCGATTATTTGTAAACTAATTTTCCAGTATCAACGTTTATCCGCTGAAAGCATACTCGATAGTTTTGTTCAATTTTTTACTGGAAATTGCGAATGTTTTCGGGTTTTTGGGACATGGGAGGTGTGTATGGGAGTTACTTGATAATATTGGTAAGTTACATCAAAAACTATTTTCCAGAAACTCTGGTCACGCTCCTTTAAGCTAAATCAATACATTTTTTCAGGAATAGTGCTAACCAACCTACTCATCAAAACTGGCTAAAATCAAATTCTCTGAAATTACAGGAAGTGGGTGAAAAATCACTTTTAATTTGGATAACCTTTTTTTCGACCACCCTGTATCTTGTTATAATTTGTTATAACTTCTTAGGATATCTCCTTTTTTTTCTTCTAAATTTCCAATTCTAATCTCATCCTTATCCAACCCTGTCATCTGTAGTATCTCAAGCAATCAATCACACCCCAATCCTCTAAAACACGACTCCCACATGCCGAACAAACTCCCCAGTAAAAACATCTCTGGAATGTTTCGCTTTGAAATTCCATCAAATCGGCCAGTGCCGAACCCGTCAGAGGGATAATTTTTAGATTTCATCCACTGCACAGCTGCTCATCTCAAACCTAATGACTGTTTTGCCAACTTCCAAATTGTGTTATTTTATTAATGAAGTGAAAGTGTTTAATACAGCTCCCGGTGGTTCAACTCTATTTAAAGGGGCAGCATGTTTGTGAAATTGTCACCTCGTCAGTTAACTTTAAGTGTTGTTTGTTTAGCTTCGTTTCTTGAGTGTACTTCCTTTAAAAGTATGTTGTCCGTCTTCAGGACTGAATTAAAAAGGGAATAAATTTGTTACTTTCCTAAAGATTTCAAACACATTAACAGCACAGATTGTTTAAATTTTTAAAGGAAATGTTCAGATTTTTCTAAAAAATAGATTTCGTTTTAACCTAATAATCATATAAGATACCTCCCCCAAATACTATCCATGGGAAGAAAACCAGAAATTTGCAATCTCTAATTTGGATGTGGAAGCGAAAAGGTTGGTGTAATCACTGCACTGCTTTATGGAACCAGATAAATTAGTTTACAAAACATTGATGGTTTTTCAACGATAACCTTGAAAATATACAGGTAATGAGAAAAATATGACAATTGATATGGTATCAAAATCCCAACACCTATTGGAAAAAATGGTTGTCAAAAATGGGATCTGGACACACCCCTTAAGAATGTATGTAAGCAACGCACATCGTCATTACTCACTACGTCATAGTTCCATTTATATCACTTCTTAAAACCCTCTTCAGCCCGTTGGGGAGTATACATCTGCCTTAACTACCATCAAAGATAACCCTTTCGCAATATTTATGGCAAAGTACCTTGCTCAAGGGCACATGCACCATGAACAGCTCACAACCTGTGGAATTAACTAGCCAGGTGTTGGGTATGTTGGACTACACTGCTTACTTGCTTAATAACTTCAGCAAATTTATTCAGATTTATTTTCCCAGGATGAAATGGACCTTGTACCTAGTGAAACATTTCTGATCGTTTTCATAATAGTTGCTTCAGCCCTAACAAGACGAAGTCGGCGCCTGCGGGGCCAAGCACGGCGTCTGCGGGGCCAAGCACTGCGTTCATCACGATGGCAACATCACAGCCCGTACGACAGCATCACATCGGATAGTGATGAAGAGAATGAAGTACAAATGCTGCCACCCATTGACATCACTAATAGGTTGCCAAGGTAGGTCAAAGGTCACCTGCAATCAGTATTGATCACTAGGCTGTCACATGGCTGTCGCATGGCTGTCACATGGCCATTGTGTAAAGCCATCACAAGGTCGTCGCAAGGCCGTTGCAAGGCCATCACAAGGTCGTCGCAAGGCTGTTGCAAGTCCCTCAAGGTCGTGAGTAGACAATCCAAGCATGATATTCAGCCACTAAACTTTTTATTTTCATCTTGTTAAGAATTCAGGATAATGTCCATAGTTTCCTTTAAACATGGTTTTAGGCCAACTGTCCACTTTCAGCAATATCAAAAACAACAATACATTCTAAGATTCCTTGATATTGTAAAACTTCTAATCTGCAATTGAATTTTCTTAAATTGACTAGGATCCGTGCACAAGGTAACCCCCAGTAAATCCAACACAGTCACAACTGTCGATAAGATTTCTCAATGCTTAAGGTAGCTGCACTAATTGTAAAACTTCTAATCTGCAATTGAACTTTCTTAAATTGACTAGGATCCGTACACAAGGTAACCCCCAGTAAATCCAACACAGTCACAACTGTCGATAAGATTTCTCAATGCTCAAGGTAGCTGCACTCTCAGATCATGACCCACGTTATGAGACACATTCCCTTCAAACGATAACAGATAACATAAATGTTAGCTGCTCGGCAGTCTAAACAAGCCAATTGGCATCCAACTTGGTTGCTGATATCCAAACGCATATCTGGTTATTAATGTGGAAGCAGTCTTGGAATTCAAGGCATGTTCTGATTTTGCTGCAATAATTCAACACTTTGATCTCTTCAGGTCTTCAGTAGGAGCGATTCCGTTTTCTTTTGTGAGTCGGCTGTGAGAATGTGGTGTTATGTTTGTGACTGTCTGTTTAGATGTCAGTCACTTATACTGAATAATTCTGTGTGTATTATTCCTCAGATAGCATATAAATTTATTAAATTAAAGGTCTTTAAAAAAATACACAAAATAGTAATAAATTTTTTCTAGTAGCTTGTAAAAGTGATGATCATATTGAGTAAATCGGAAGTCATTGAGCGTAGCTAATTTTCCTGTTAAATGCACAGGCTCATCAGCAATGCGCGCGCGCCAAATTTGTGCCACGAAATATGCAGCTCCATAACAAAGGCATGAAGCTGCGTATTTCGTGGCACGAATTTGGCGCGCGCGCATTGCTGACGAGCCTGTGCCTTTTCATATGCAAACTAGGTTTTACGATTAATATAGTTCCAGGAACTTAATATTTTCTGGCTTATTGATGTTCATTCTGGGTGACATTAAAAGCCTCAAAATGTCTCAAATTTGACTGAAAGGTGCAGATGGCCTGCGAAGTTGCAGTAAAAAGATATCTCACAACAATTATAGTTGATTAGTTGTGAGATATCTTTTTGTAGTTTTTGGTAGTTTACACACAGGCTTTAGAATTTAAACCTCAATTTGGCTAAATTTTCTTGGCTCAGTTAAATGAGACTAGAATGTTGACAATAACGGAGCAATAACCCTTTGCATACCGCATTGTTTATTGCCACATTTTTATTGTGTACCACACGTATGGGCAAATGTTTGAAAACCTATGAGGTCAGTGGTCGAGTAAACTCGACATTGGTAAGCATGCATAATGTGTTGTGTGGTCAAGTAAACATGACATTGGTAAGCAAAGGGTTAAGTCTGACGTTACTTGTTTACCCTCAATCCCCTAGTCTTGAGCTACCCAATGATGTCACATCACCTCCTGAGACTGGCTCTACCCCAGGCAGAAAGCAGGTTAAGTGCCCTGTGTGTATGGACACTGAATCGCAGGTACGTTGGCTGGGTTTGTCACACACAACTCCATTAGGAAGCCTGGAGAGTGAATATTGCTCGAGATGAGTGTAACCTGCATCTTCTCATGAGCATCATTTTGGGCACCTAGTTTGCATAATTTTGGGCACCTCATTTACCTAGATTTGGGCACCTTGTTTGCACAGGTTTGGGCACATCATTAGCATAGTCTTGGGCACCTTGTTTACATAGTTTTTGGCACCGATTTGGAATAGTATTGTCACAAAAAGAAGAGTCAACACATCAAGCTGCTTTTTGTCTTCACCATCATGTAAACCAATTATGGTGCTGTGCTATTCAATAACATAGCTGATGCTTCCAAAATTGGGATGAGAGAAAAAGTGTAAGGGGCCTATCGGGATTCGAACCCGAGACCTCGGATTCACTAAGCAGATGCTCTACCAGCTGAGTAATGAGTCACAGTGGTATACTCCATCAGGTTTTCCCCAAGACCTCTGACCCACGAAGCAGATGCTCTACCAGCTGAGCTATGAGGCACAGTGGTATACTCTATCAGGTTTTCCCCAATACCTCTGACTAGCCAGGCAGACGCTCTACCAGCTATAAGGCACAGTGGTATACTCCCTCAGGTTTTTCCCAAGACCTCTGACACACCAGGCAGATGCTCTACCAGTCGAGATATGAGGCACAGTGGTATACTCACTCAGGTTTTCTCCAAGACCTCTGACACACCAGGCGGATGCTCTAACAGCTGAGCTATGACTATGAGGCACAGTGGTATACTCACTGAGGTTTTCCCCAAGACCTCTGACACACCAGGCATATGCTCCACCAGCTGAGTTATGAGGCACAGTGGTATACTCCCTCAGGTTTTCTCCAAGACTTTTGACACACCGGGCAGACGCTTTACCAGCTGAGATATGAGGCACAGTGGTATATCCCTCAGGTTTTCCCCGATGCTCGTAAATCTGCATATTCAACAGGGCTTGATTTCATAAAAACGTATCAGCTCAGATTATCTGTTTGAGCTGTGTGCTAAGTCTGAACAGGATCAATAGGTGTGTTCAGACGATCGTTGTTAACTTATAAGTAAGTCGGTGGTAGTGGGCACTCGTGAGTAAGCTCTTAAGTAGTGACCGTGTGGACGCACTTACTTACAAGTTAACAACGACGATTTACCCACGAGAAAACTTATGAGTAGCGCGCTACTTAAGAGCACTGTGTGAACGCGCGTCGTTGTTAGTGGGACTGTCGTTGTTAACTTTACCTCCGAAGGTAGTGCCTGTCTGAACATGCCTATAGTCTGATACGAACACAGCATTATTAAACCATATCAAACATTCACTACCCCATAAATCTCCCTCATCCATGGCCCTTTGTCCTTATTTTAGATCGTAGACAATGGTTTCCAGCTCACATCTACAATATGTGGCCACATCTTCTGCAATAGGTGCATACAAGGCTCTATCCAGGCACAACATCGATGTCCAACGTGTAGGAGAAAACTTACCATGCGCCAAACACATCCTATATTTCTATGACAAACGGAATATTCGTCCATATCAATATTATTTTGGTACATTTTTTATTTCTCTTAATTTATGAGTGTAACAGTACCCTGCAAGATTTGTGCAGCACGGTAAACGTTTTTGCCCTCCATGGCCCAAGTTGGGCCTAAAGACATTATGGTTTGAATGTTTGGTGTTTTTACAGTTAGGCTCTGTTCTTGAAGTTCTTGAATTTTAGGAATTTACCTGTTGAATTGACAGTCAATTCTGAAAAAAATTGTAACAATTGTAACAATTGATGGAATTACATACATTCCACATATTAAACTTTTGTTGATGAATTTTTTTCCTCTTTAATACGAAGATCACTGCGTACTCTATGCCTTGACAACCAGTACATGTATGTATGGACCATAGAGTTAAATACATGTACATGTATTGCGGAGTGTGAACTCGTTATCCCAGTCACACTAAAAGACTTTACTGATATAGTATCCACCATTTTGGTTCAAAACAAACACCGCACCCTTTAGCCTTTTTGCACCCATAGGTGAAGCCAAAATGGCGACACCCATGATGGTACAACATGTGTTGTTAGTTCACACTCCAGTTTTTCTATAAGTATCTAACTCTATGACATAGACACGTGTACTTTATTGCCTGCCAAGTGAATGCATTATGATTCTTTGTATGTAGAGGTACAGGTATGGATTGAAAATTATAAATATTTATGAAAAATGTATGGGGAAACCGAAAGTTTATTTATGAAAAAATGTTCGCTGAAAGTGTCTCCGTTGGGACATTTAAATTTTTGGAGATATTGTTCATGAATGTTTTCCCAGTTTAAGTGGTGTACGTTTCCTGTTTAGCTGTGGGAAATTGCAGCTTTTCATGTCAAAAAGTTTGGAGTTCTAAAATGGAGAAATTTTAACTCTGACCGCTTGTTGAAACCTGTTGAAGCTTAAAGGCGCGTTCACACTATCGCGGAAAAATCACACTGTTCCATTGGTTTGTACACAAACTGGTTTGCCGCTTGTGCGCGGCCTATCGCGACGCGCAAAACGTTTTCAGCTGGGTCAAAGTTCAAATTTGTTGAACTTTGACCGCGGTGCGCTGACCTTTCCAGCGCGCAGCCAGTGAGGTATCAGAGAAGCCCCAAGTTACCAGAGTGGAATTTTCTATTTTGGAATAATCGGCGATTAGGAACTCATGCAATGCGGTGAGCGCAGCGCGAAAGTGTGAATTTTCCGCGATAGTGTGAACGCCCCTTAAGACTGACCATTTTTGGTGACCAGAGTATGTATTCGTTCTGAAAGGAATAATTGTTTTGATATAATTTTCATGTAGAGTGTGGAATTCTGGTGCAGGGATATTTTGTTAAATTTTACTCAGATGATGAATAAGTTGCAAAAACCTATTTACTAATAAATTTTGCACAGACCAATGGAGTATTTCTGTGCGTGAATGAAGTGATATCACAATTTTGCTCATGAATATATATAATATATGACATTAACTTAAAAGCCAAAAAACTTGTAATAGACAGCCGAAGTGGGACGTAGTTGCCATGGTAATTGGCTCTAAACATCATGGCCGTCAGAAAGTACATTGCAAAAGCACAGTGACACAGTTGAGTGATTTTTAGTGTAGAGCCATTGCCTAGGCAACTAACAAAATATGACGTATTCACTTCGGCAGTCTATTACGGCCCGCCTAGCCCCAAAAGGGGTTTCAAGTTGAATTTAAATAAAAAATGTTCAGGTGCCCTTTAAAGGCCCATTATATCATTTGTAATGACACAATGTTACTTTACATTCATAAGGCAACCGTTCCAGAAATTTATTTTAAAACATCATCTGCAAGTAATACACTGGGCCTTTAAATATGTGCAAATTATGTATTTTCTGTTATAAATACTAGCAATACTTTACAATATTTTGTAATTATTAATTTCAATTCCAAAAAATGTAGAATTGTTATGTTTGGAAAGTATATAAATGACAAGTCATGTGACCTTGAAAAGTCTTCTCAGTTTTGTTTTGTTTTTATTTTTAAAAGAGGATTAGAATCAATATTGGTTTTTGTCCAATGTTTTGGCACAAATGCTCTAAAATAACCCGTGAAAACTCTTCAGTCGCCTTCAACTCTTCCTGCCCAATGTGTGATTTTTACTATAAACGCGAATTTTCAACGCTTGGGTTATACGATTTGTAGAGATTAAAGCGGGCCTCCCATGCACTGTGCGATTTTTGCCACGAAATTCCTACGAATTGGTACGATTACCAGAGACTGTCTGTAGACTCTACACACAATCGTAGGAAATTCGTGGCAAAAATCGCACAGTGGGAGGCCCGCTTAACAGACTATACAGCAACAAATCGTACTTAATCGTGGTAAATTCCAATCAAAAATCGCACATTGGGACTGGGAGGCAAGATTTACGAGGAACTGGGTCGTGTATGCAATGCCGGTGTTGGAAGATTAATTTCAGGAAGTCGTCATACGAGAAATTCAAGTAGGTATTTATACGGATGTTTCGGTGCGACCTGAGAAGCCGGACTTGGCCCAGGTATGAGGCAGGAATGCTGGCGCCTCATCTTGTATCGAAGTCATCGCTATTTTAGGTCAGCGAGTTTGCGAGACGACATAACGGGATGATCGGATGATCTAGTTTGTTTTCTTCCTCCTTGGGTACATGTACGAGTAACTTGGACCCTATAGACCGTATCGAATAGCCGCCATTTCGTGGGGCAGTTTCTTTGTTCCTTGAGGACATGCATGGTTGCACATATTGTGCTTCCGTTGTTGAACGGTTTAAGTAACAAAAGGTGACCCACGAAATGGCGGCTATTCGATACGGTCTATACTTTATTTTAAACATTTAAACTATATTTTAAACATTTGGACACGATGGCGAAGTATAGCTTTGAAGGAACTTGCTTGATTCCGACGAGGTTTTTACTTATGATCTAAATGGAAGATGAAATTTCCGAGAGCTCCCGTCCAATATTCGAAATTGGCAGGGAAATTGCACGAATCATCCAGATTTTAGGTAATTCTGGTAAAATCGAATTTAAAGACAATTGTTCGCGTTCTTCTGCATCCTGAGGTTTCAGCGTATATTTCTACTCTGCTAAGCGTATTAGTATTATAACAATCAAGTATAGAGGAGAGTGTTAAAGAGGCTGTGTTGCAAAAGGGTGGTTCTTCTGTTACTTTGGGACTAAAAAAAACAAAAAATTGTGGAAAAATATCTGTCCTACAGGGGGCACCCGGATTTGAACCGGGGACCTCTCGATCTGCAGTCGAATGCTCTACCACTGAGCTATACCCCCACTTACGATAACTTCCTTAATAACAATTTTTATATGAATGTTTATATTAAAAGTATATGTTTGGAAATCGGAATACATGTATAAATAAATACATGTAAATGTAACGATATACTTTGAGTTGAAATGTAAACAGGCAACAATACATTAATTAACATTGTTATGTCTGATTGGGTGCCATGTTGAAATTAAATACAGGTCGGGCATCCGAAAAGGTTAATATATTACACTCATTGATTTTTGATTTCATAATGCTGCGAAATAGGCCTGATATAAACAGCTGAAGTGAATACGTCATCTTTTGTTAGCTCCCTACAGCTAGTCAATGACTTTTCTCTAAAAAATCACTGAACTGTTTCCCTACCCTTTTGCAATTCTTCTTTAGATGAGTGGTGCCGTTGTTGCAGTAATTCATCAAAGGTTTCAATGGCCTTTCAAATTTGCCCTCTAAATTTGCACCAGTCCTGGCTTTCTGAATTTTTTTGTGTGTCTTCCCGGTGTCAGTTAGTTGAAAACGTGGATGATATCATTAGGATAAAATTACGAAGGGCCAGGGGTGAATTTAATAAGAAGTAATCTATCGAGCTCCTTTCGTGTCTTTGGCATTTCCTCGGCCGAGATGTCAACGACCTTGCTTGTCAAAACTATCAGGTTAAGAAACAATCTTCTTTCTGCTTTGACAGACAGTTTAGCTATCACCGGGATGGAACATCAGCCGACGCCTGGACAAACATCGACTTGGATGGTAGGGCATCATCCGACGCCAATACGCCGCCCACTCGATGTTGAAATAATGACATTTTTAGAAAGGTAAAATGGCTGCTGAGTACCACTTCCATGCGAACTTGCGGCGTAAAGCTCGGACACAACTTAGAAGCCGCGGTTTATTACCGTGTGCACTTCCCAGGGGCCTGTTTTTGCGACCACAACCAGAACGATGTTTGTGACGTAACTACAGATTCAACCAATGGCCATCTTTTGTCGACGGCAACCGAAACCGTCCATTGGTTGAACCTATAGTTACGTCAGAAACACGATTCTGGTTCTGGTCGCAAAAACCCGGTCCAGGTAGAGACAAAACGTACCGAACATCCACAGGAAACATATTTTCTTCTAGATTATAGATAGCATCATGCTACACGCAAAATACGGTGTACTGCAATACAATGCATTGCGAATGTCCTTCACAGATGTTGATAAAGAGGAACGGGCCGGGAACACAAGCGGTCTTGTGGACCGCAGACCAGTCTATAGGCAAATCATTGTCTCTTCTGGAGCAAGATGGCAGACGCGTTGTTTCAATTCTCGCATAGCCATCTTCTGTCGTACCTTTGCCCATTGTTTAGAGATCAGTGATTTTTACTGAACAACGAATTACCCGAATATACTTTGTGAAATTATGGGAAATTCATTTTAATTAAAGTTACAGCAAAATATTACGTTATTGGAAAACTTTTTTGTGTGCGATGGCATGCAAATAATAATTTCACCTAAATCAGACAGATTGAAAAACAAGTGAAAAGTAGAAACTCGGACGGTATTTGTCTGGAGGCAAAGAGTTCCATATTTCATCCCAGAATGTCATCGCGGATTTGTTTTCAGACCGGTGCGGAATTCGCAGGGAGCGGGCAGCTCGCCAACATTCTCCCCGACTCATACTAATTAGCTACGGCGGTCGTCAAATGGCAAACCCGGTCGACAGCGTAGTGTTGGTAGCGTGCTAGACATTCGCAGGTGAAAATGTCAAATTTGTACAAATAAACACCCCACTGGTTGTCTTAAAGTCACATTTGTGAATTCATGGATGATTCAGAACGATGAAGGAATCTTGAAGTTGATTTTCTTTCACATTTTGTCCATAAATTTATCAATAAGTAAGTATAGACGAATGATGACGGTTGAGTGTGAATCAATGATTTCAGCCTGTATCATAAAATTGATGTTATTTACCCTCAAGATGTACAAACCACTAAATATATACGGTGACTGCGTGACCCAAACGTCAGCACCTCCTCCCTCCCCCCACCCCCACCCCCACCCCCAAAAAAATTGTTTTCATAGTGTTTTGGTACTTTTGCATTTTGCTATTTACAAAGTAAAATGTATATTGGCTTTTCCACTGAAATTTCTATCGATCTCAACCAAATCTATGCCACATCACTATCTGCAGCACAGATATGCGAAAATTACATCCGTCTGTCCCAAATTATTAATTTGAAAATGATGTGATTTATTTTACGCACTGTCACCGTATAGAACGGAGAAACCAATACCATATTTGGTCATTCGTGTCACAGCGTAGACCAGCTAAGTTTTTTTATTCAGCTGTGCAAGTTATGATGTTGAACACAAAACATTCCTTATATTAGTCGGCTTGTATTTTTCGTGCAATGTGCATTCCGAGAGCTTGTGATCGGATCATCTCGGATATCTTTGTAGTTCGTGAACAAGGACAGTACAGCTAGGACATACACGCCGAAATGCATGGCTAACTTTTGCTGTCATTAAAAAAAAAAAAATGTGTTACAACTAATTCTGTATTTCAAGGGCCTTGCATGATTGCTTTTTAAAAAAAAGACAAAAGACACATGCAGAATTAAAGAAAGGTTGGTTATAAAGTAATTTTACTGAGAAAGATGCAAGTTTTACTGCGTAATTTTTGACAAAAGAGGTAGTCTTGGAAGTAAATGCCGAAAGAAAGATTTTAATTGGACGTGCCAACCACTCCACATCTTCTTTTAATGATATAAATAGCGCGGAGGGTATCTCTGCTATGGAACATTGCTCAAGTATATAGGCATTTGTCGCTCTTGCTGTTATGCTCGTAAATATTTGACATTTATGAACAGATCGGTCCAAGTGCACGCTCTTGTTATGGGAACCACATGGCTACCCCCTTCTGCCAAAGACGCCAAAACATCGGCTAAATACCTCCTAATGACCATCATTTTATATTCCGATATGTCTGCCCACGGCTTATGTGACTCGTGAAGGCTTGTAGAAGCCAGACATTTCAAGAATTTCACCGCGAAAGCATGCATATTCTAAGATGCAAACTTAACGACATTTGACAATCCGTTTGGCGATCAAGGAAGTGGCGTAGACGATTTGAAAGAAACCCGTCGACTTATAGTGAGACTGGGAAAGTAATTGCCTGTGTATTGCGACCGGAAGAGCTCACCAGTATGCATTTATTGTCACAATATAATCTTTAAAATGTCGGGGGTGGTAGTGATTCTGTTTGCTGAAGAAGTGTTCTTTGCCGTTCCAGACAAAATCGTCTTTCACACCAGCCGTGTTCGAGTGGCGAGAGACCGGCATTACGACGGACTGTTGCAATCGTTTAGTTGATGATTTTCCCGCATGGTTTTAGTTGCTCTTTTATCCCGTGGCACAGATAGCTTCACAAAGGTCACAATAGTCATTTACAGAATTTTACCTATGGTCGACATTTCCTTTAAACTGTTGTTCACAACTTATCAAACATTGCGGCCAAGGCCACATCTTAGAACGTCATCAACGATTTTTAAAGTTATGTCCTTAAATTGCACGTGAGAGAAAGTTTTGTTTGAAAACTGATGGTGATTGATGTGCTCTATAGGCTATAATTTTTTGGGAATTTTTTGCTTATTATTTGGGGATTCGATTATTTTTCTTTTCGCCATCTTGGAATCCACCTTGTTGGAAGAAGAAGAAAGAAGGATTATGAGTATGAATTCCAAAGACGCCTGTGATGTCGGAATTACAAACGGTCTCGGTTATTGAGCGGCACCGAAATTGATCCCATAACGCCACAGCATGAACTGCGCATTCCTCGACGCATACTCCTGCTGACGTCACACTCACGTTGTTATGGCATGACGTCACATGTAAATATGACGTCATTTTCAGATTATTTCTGGCATGTGACGAGATAACTGAATGACTTGTTTGAAATCTCCCACGCACATTATTAACGCCATTACATTTTCGAAAGTTTGCAAATGTTTATGTAGGCCTAACTTTAAATACATGTAACTGCTGACAGTGCAAAATCCACGCAACAACATAATGACAACAACAGTACCAAAATTGACTTAAATTTTTAAATTAACATATTTAATTATGAACAACTATACATTCGAAACTTTACAAGCATAAGAGGGTCCAGTATTTAAACAGTTCCCAAGCACACATTTTCTGATTTAGGGGCGCGCTATAAAAAAGGGCGTTTCATAATAGTTCTAAAACCCGCTTAAACAAATTTCCTTACAACGCTTTATACTCGAAACTTTGCTTTACGTTTTACGAGATTGTCTTGAAACTTTTAGGAGTGGAACGTGAGGCTCCGTGCCAATTTTAGCACTGATGAACTCAATGAGTTCATCATAAATGATGAACTCAATTGGCGGAAGAGCAGGAACCATCAGTTAACATTCCGCTATTTGTGGAATGAATGTTTGTCATAGAACAAGTATCCTAATGATTTATTACGTCTATAGTGACCTCTAAAACAGGCGAAGGAAAATGTAAATGGGTAATTATCGCCGGATTGATCGAAGCCAAACGCCTCGTTTATGAAAGGTGCATGACGGCTAAATTACTTTTATGCAAATGAAAATTCTTGCGCACAGGTTACTAGACTGGTTCCCGTCCACATATTCCACATAGGAGAATATATATAGGACAGGGCTGCGTTCCAAACACGCGAATATTGTAAACGTTTTCATCGTTCGCCAACAACCGGTGCCCGGCTTTCCATAGACGAGTGCACAAAAGCATTGTAACCAGTGGCGAACGTTGCCAACGTTCGCGTGTTTGGAACGCAGCCCAGGTAAAGGGCCCTTCATCTTGATCTGTAATTGGTCGTCTTTGTGCGTGCGCATTGTGTGTTTTATATTTTAAAATTGGCGAAGCCCTTTGCTTTAGGCAATGTACTTTATTTACATTTGGATATGTTCGACACGCACGGCCGGGTTACAAATGTCAATGCAAAATATGCGCACGTACTGAAACAATTAATAATAATAACCACGTGACCATGGCTGCCTTTACCGATCCCTATATATTCGCAATAAGCGATAATAAGCAATGGGATCGGGAACCAATCTAACAGTTTACTACTTCGTGCGCACGTTGTACGAATTCGTGTGCACGTTGCGGTAAACCGTGTGCACGGTATGGTAAATCGTGCACAGTTTTGGTTGCACGGTTCATTAATTCGTCCGCACGGTGTAGCACTTTGTGCAATTACAGCGGTTCGTAAAAATGATTTAGTAATCCGTGCGCACAGACTTATACGAATCTGTCGTTCGGGGAAAAAAATGGCGGGACAGGGAAAATACGAAATACAACTTCCTTAATATAAATAGTAATCACAATTATATCTACATTTAAATTAAGATCGTGATATTAACATATATTTACATATTCATTATACATTTTCTCATGCAGAGTGCATCGACTACAAACAGCAATAACCGTTCTTTGCATGCTACAAGAAAATTATCAACTTTATGCACGGATCAATATTTCCCCGTTCGTTTACAATTATAAACATCAATAACAACAGGAAAGGTGACATTGCATTGTCACACATTGCCTAAAGTAAGAATAATTATTTAAATTAACTTGGTGATATCTCGCGTTGCACAAATTCGAGCATCTTTCCGTACTATTTGCTTTAAAAAATTCATTTAAAGTCCTATTCTATCAGTTGAAATGGTTTAGAAGTTACTAAACGAGTTATCAAGGAAAAATGCTGAAGGTAAAAATAGTCATGGTACGAACTGAACTTTGGAATTCCTCAACTCGAAATGGCATCTTTTCAGAAGAAAATAATAATTGAATTGTTTTAATATAAATGTGCAAGCTCATCATTATTATTATTATTATTATTATTATTTCTTTCTGGTATCCATACCATAGGATTCCTCAAAAGTGCCGCAAGCGTGAGGAAACCCATGAAGAATTAGAAATGGCCAGAGACATGCACCGGGGAATCCCCTTGCTCGTCACAAAAGAATGAGTCTGGGATCTTTAAAAGTGCGTTATTGTTACCTAACACACTGGACCAACGGGTTTACATCCCTTCCGAAGGATGGAGTAAGTGTGATTAAGTGGCTTGCTCAAGGGCACACAGGTACCCCAGCCGGGGCGAGTTTCGAACCCGCAACCCCAGATTTCACCCGTGATTGCGAGTCTGTGACCCAAACCACTCGGCCAGAGTATACCTAACCATGATTCGCGCTTTATCATCGAATAAAAATATAGGCCTAACTGGCGTTAGTTTACATATGCCGTGAGAAAACCCGCTATACATTCCAGCTACGAGTAATTTGAGGTTCCAATTTCAGTTTCCTAATGAACGCTTTTACAGGGTTATTATTACAGATTTGGCGGCAATCAAACAAACGGGACGCCCAATATGCATGCATGGGGTGCGTGCTAAAGTAGCTGGGTTGGCTACATAGCATTCCATTCCATTCCGGGTTGGTGGTATGACAGCGAGGTATTTTTAGCTCAGGTTTTATGTTCACATCAAACGGGTTGAAGTAAGGCAGACTGTTTAGGGAAAGGTTGAGGTCCTGATATACAGGATCGAAGTGCATGCACTAATAATGGCGAAATTACATCAAAGTGATTTAGGGGACACGATTGAACTTTGATTTAGTGTAGGGCCTAGATAAGGTCATTTGCGAGAAAGTACGAAAGTAAAAAGATTTTATTGTAAAAATTTGCGAAATTATCGTGCAATGAACTCTTTCTGTCGGTCATTATGGGTGGTGGCTAGATCTTGCATTATTTGTATGTATATAATCTATCATAGTTTGTTGAAAGTAAGGTAACGCGATTTTAGTTCTTATAAATGTTGGGCGTGGTGACAAGGACAATGCGTAGATCTCGGGAACGATGGATGGAACATGCATGCGCTTGCCTATCCAGTATAAGCCCATGCATGCAATGTACTGCCCGGATCTAGTGCGGGTATAGTGTTGCCATATGTGTTAAGAAACAAGATGATATGAATAGAAGTAAGATCGCATTTTAAGTACATGTATAATAGACTACTAAAGTGTGACGTCAGTTACCAGGTTAATGGGTCTAAACATTCGCTGGTAATCTGAGACGTCTATTGGTAAAGCGTAAAGGGAAACAGTTCACTGGTTTTAGTGTAGACCCATACTTTGGCAACGCACAAAATGTGATGTTTTTACTTTAGTAATCTATTGGAGCACAATTGCATTTAGTAATATCGAAGTCCGCACTCAAAGGTGTTTTATGTATGCTAAAACTACAACATTACATGCTTACAACCGTGACACCTTTTGTCGGTGAAGCTGGTCTCCAGATAATACCGTTTTATTTCTTAAACGAATCTGCATCGCTGGTATTCATTTCTTCCACGAAGTAGGCACGTTTCCCTCCTCCCGTAGATTGCCTGTTTCCATCAATCATCATGATCGGTATCTGCCGCTCCCTGTTGTCAGTCAAAGACACCCGAGGGATCTCCACGGTCAAGATCTTCTTCTCAGACAGATAACATTTGACCAGTCCGATGTCCACATCGTCCGGCAGCGTGTATTGGCGGAAGTACTCCCTCTGAACGAACCCTGTGGTCGTGTTCCCTTCTCGCTGCTCGGCGTGCACTGTCAGCTTGTTATCTTTCACTTTGACCTCCACGTCCTCGGGACGATACTGGCTGACATCCAGGGTGACCACGAACCGGTGTTCGTCGCATTCTACTCGGCTGCTCTGGCGAGCGGGCTCCGGTGGTTCCACCGGCTGGGGCGGACTCATGATCTTGGTGGTGAAACTCGGCTGGGAAGACGAAGAGAACGACTCGGTAGGGGAGTTGACGGTGGTCGGTTGGGGAGAGGTCACGTAGTAGCCCTGGTACAACGTGGGTTTGGTCTGGATGGAAGGCTGGACATTAACTTCTACCTTCCGGCCTGATGAAGTCCGCATTGTGGCCGATTCCACTGTGGTCTGTTGGGGGCTCCCGGTGCTGTAAACATACCGGGTGATCGAAGGCTTAGACGCGGCAGGTACGCCAGACGAGACGACGATGGGAGCGGATCCCCCGTCACCTCCCGTGATGCTGTACTCCACACGGGGGTGGCTCAACGGGATCTTGATCTCGATGTTCATTCCTGCTGCTAGAGTATTCCCGAGTTAGAAATCAGTTTTCAGAAATCCAACGCCAGTCTGGGAGATTAACTTTGTGTATAAGTATACAGCTTTTAGCACTGTGTAGCACGTTGTTAACACAAGACATTTCCTCATAGACCAGCGTGTATTCAGGGCGTTGGTTGACAGTGCTGATGCTTCTGTTGAGACGAGCTGGCAGTAAATGTGGAATGAATGAGGTATGCAGCTAGTTACAGTCCACCAACGCCACACAGTAACCCAACACCAGCCTCCACGGTATGTGCTCCCGCAGCCGATCACCGAGCGTCGTGTTCTCAGTCTTCTGGAAACCTCTCTCCTTTCTAGTGTTTCTTCGTTATATCAGCCCTCCCGCGGGGTCTACTGACGGAGATATGAAAATGCCGCCTCGCTAGACAAACCCTTCTTGTTTCTTCAGTCTGCAAAGCCTTGACAGCAGAGAGGCAGATGGGGGAATACTTGACTTATGGCTTTCTTCCATCAGTCTTGTGCCCCAGCTTCAATGGATGAACGGTTAGCATTTCTGCATGTAGGCACGGTGTGACGTCACATCCCTTGTGGCCAATCACATGTCAGTGTGTATCTTCGTGCAGGAATGCTTGTCTGGCATCACCAGCACTGAAAACTAATCGGTAGTTTAGGTTGATTTTAAATTATGATTCCTCATTTTGAAATAAAATTGGTGCTTGTATTTTGAAGTTCTTTCTTCGACGATGATTAAAATCTGTGTCGTATAATAATCCCCCAGCCCCCCATGATCCAAAAAACGCAAACTTATGAAAAGGCACTGTCAAAGTTTCGTGGTACTTAATATACCCAGCTAGTAAAAACAACCACGACTGTACGGTGAATGTACGATTGCTTGATTAACCAAATAATTCAGAATGTAGCACTTTAAAGACTAACTAAACTAAGTATGATTAAAAAGTAATGTTTTTTTTAGGACATGGCTATTATGAGACAAAAATATCAAGTTACATGTATTTTTTCTTCAGATAATGTCACGGATGTCACATGACTTCATTCATTCGTGAAGCAGATCCGCGGAAGCACACCTGCGTATTTCGTCACAGCTAATTGCTTCTTTATGGTTGTGGAATTTGTATTATCAGCGGAGAATGCTACGTTTTCGCAACATGGTTCATCACTCAAATGTCAGCCAATGCCAAGGACGAATGTTGCGTGCAAGACATACCTACCTCCATGGACATACAGATCAAGTTGCTGTTTTATTAATGTGCATCGTTTATTATATTAACTGGGCTGTGTTTTTGCGACCACGAACAGAAACACGTCTGTGACGTTGCAATCGAATGAACCAATTAACAGCTTTGGTTAATTGTATATTTAAAATTTAAACCAATCTGCCTCGAAATTACTGGCTTTGGCTGTGGAACTATATGGTTGTTGCTATGCTATTTCTCAATTCTAAGGGCTGCTGCTGCTATTGGCCACCCATAGCAATAGCATGTACATTGACAATTATAGAAAAAGGAAGAAGGGATTGGGGGTGGGGGCGATGCAAGGGGATCAATGTATTTAAGGGGAAATAGGCCTATCACCCAAACGGCAAGGTTTTATAACACAAATGTGTTAATTTCCAGCATAACACAAAATTAGTGGTAATTGCACCTTTAGCCAATTAAAGTAAATACAATGGAGTCAAGATTGGAGACAAAGTTAAGTGCTGGGAAAAAAACGTTTTGTTTTAGCGGCGCCATTGCGGAAGGCTTTTCCGACTAAAGGGAGAGAAAACATTACTAGAAATTTCATTGACTCGTAATCATGGGTGAAAACTTGGGGTTGCGGGTTCAAATCCGGCTGCGGTACCTGTGCCCTTGGGCAATGCACTCAACCACACTTGCTCCATCCTTCGGAAGGGATGAAAAGCCGTTGGTCCAGTGTGTTAGGTAATGGTAACGTACTCTAAAGATCCCAGAGCATTCTTTCGTAAAGAGCAAGGGGATATTCTCCGGTGTTTCTGGTCATTTCTAATTCGAATTCTTCATGGGTTTCCCCACGCTTGCGAGTGACAGTGCAATGCGCACTATTGAGGAATTCTTGGTATGAAAACTAGAAAGAAATAATAATAATAATTGAAAGACAAAATTGTCATTTTTATGGTACTTTTTTTTGAACAA
Organism: Henricia sp. BOLD:AAB3569; assembly: GCA_037783545.1. Classification (NCBI taxonomy): domain Eukaryota; kingdom Metazoa; phylum Echinodermata; class Asteroidea; order Spinulosida; family Echinasteridae; genus Henricia; species Henricia sp. BOLD:AAB3569. The sequence continues at coordinate 630,773 of JBBELK010000454.1, read as the reverse complement.
TTTATAAAATAAGAAAAATGTACCACTGCACTGCACACGTAGGATGCCGACCATCTTAGTAGGCAACACAGCATGGTTTTCAGTCTTTGCGTTACTTTTGAGTGTGCGCCGGGAACCAGTACATAAGCAATAGCAATTTCATATTTCTCTTGGAGTTCACTGCATTACATGCTGCTTTATGCAGTGGACTCGTGAACTTTGCACTTTCAGTCGGTAATTCCAACTGACGCTGTTGCAAAATTACCCATAGTGCAGTGCGCTGCGCAATCGCAAAGTACACGTACACGACGACATCGCATGCATGCAGCGCAGAAAAAATGGAGACGAACGGCCAATATTACTACCCGGGTTATCCGGTTCGTACATTTCCTTTAGATTTGACTTTGTAAAACTTGTTGTAAATTTAACCGACTAATTTGACTCTTTGTTTTTCTTCAGGAACCTACCATGCCTACGCCGGTCATGACCGGGGATGCTGCGCAACGTACTTTGTAAGTTCACCGTGTTCACTTCATCATGATTTTTCATGTTTCAATTTCAACAGTGAACAAGAGACCGGAGACGACAATGGAAATTTATAATTTGAAAAAACGAAAAGTCAAAGTTAACACAAAAAAACCACTTTGAATAAAAGAACAGAAAATGTACAATCATTTACTGAAATTAGAGCACTAGGTTTCCTTTTACCATGTTTACTTGTTTTAATTTTAGAAAACAAAATGTGATTTCGTTGTTCGTTGCACATGTTGCATTTTAGATATTGTAGGGCCTCTTACTCTTAGTCAGATTGTGCCAGAAACAGGATCAGGAACCTTGCTTTGCCGTTGGTCATCTCATCAGTACACTTATCAGGGAACATGACCATAGGGGGATGCAACTTTACCGGAAGTTCCGGTTCTGTGATCTCGAGCGCGGTGAAAACAAACGCCTGCTCGCATGTTAGTTGCTCTGTACATGTATGCGAGCAGACGTTTGTTTTCACCGCGCTCGAGGTCACAGAAACGGAACTTCCGGTAAAGTTGCATCCCCCTATACAATAACGGCACTGTTTTTCCCCCTATGATCCACGCACGAAAACAAAATCAGTGTTTTTTATTATCATCTAAATAAAAACGGTTTACAAAGTTATTGAAAATATAAACTCTTAGTATTTCACTACCCTGACTACAGCACCCCGCTCACAGCTGCTTGAGAAATGGTTACTTTCGGCCAGAAAGCCGCTGGCAGCGGCTCACCATTGCATATAAACAAATGGTGGCGTTCAATTAATTAAGTCACAATAGACGTTGAAAACATTCCTTTTAATGAAAGAGTTAGACCTCTCAGAAATAGAATAGGCCTAGGCCTACCCAGAATGGCTTCACAACGTCTGTTCTGAATTAAACTTGTCACTATTATGGGCGTTTCGCTTTGGCCAAGAGAACAAACTTTTTAAATTTGCGTCAACTGTTAACATGCTCCGAAACTTCTTGCCAAAAAAAGCTAATTGTGAATTTTTTGTTTTTATTTAATACACATTTGACACTGACAGTTGTAAAATTGCAATATTTTTCCAGGTATGTTGGAAACCTCAACAGACAAGTCACAGAAGAACTGATATATGGCATCTTTTCACAATTAGGAAGTCCACCTACAACATGTAAAATGATGAATGAAGTAAGTTTAAGCCTTGCTCTATGGTTTAAGGGGGTGCATTCCAGTCTACCAATGGCTGCCCCCCATTACCAGCATTTCGCTACAGTATTTTGGTGAAAAACACATGTTTGTCTTTGCCAAACTAGCCACTTTAACTAACCAACAGTAGTTTTAAGCCAAACATGGTAATGAATGTGAATAATATTGCCTTTATATCCATTTCACATAATGTCTGTTGTGGCTATGTATTTGCCCAATCATCCATTGTTTTGTAAAATGGTCTGTTTTGTGTTTGTGAAAGGAAATAGTTTAAAGTGACAATGAGTGTGGTTCATTTTTTGTTTACACACACATGGTAAATTAATTGTTCCCCTTTACAAGACTAGCAGACTATGTATGTTCTAAAATAACCCCTATGATTTCTTTGATTTTGATTTGTGTTGATTGAAAAAATGCTGGTGGAAAAATCTAAAAAGTTTCATACAGTTTCTGATCTAGACCAAGTCAGACTCGGACTATAAACACTGACCTGGACGAAGTCGGACTTGGACCAAGTCGAACCCAACCAAGTGGGACCCAGACCAAGTCGGACCTAGACCAAATCAGACCCGGATTGACTCTGACCCGGAATAAGTCAAACCCGACCAAGTCGAACCCGACCAAGTCTGGCCAAAAACATGACCAAGTCATACCCATCCTGTTACAGTGTAGTGGTACATGTGTAATCAAACTAGTCAAAGTACTGTTGCCCCTTTATCAAGATAGTGAACAGTGGCTTTCCTCAGGCAGCTGCAGATCTAATGTAAGTGTCGGCATAGTCGCCAGATTGGTGACCTCTCCACATTATTGATGAACGATGGCTGATGAATAGGGTGGTGAGGTCACGGACCTGGCGACTATTCCAACATTTATGTTACACATACATAAGTCCACTGTATCATAAGTCAATGACTGTGGCATGTGTAGTGACTTTTTGCAATCATCCGGACACCTTGTTCACATTGTGACTACTTTTTGCAATCATCCGGACACTTTGTTCACATTGTGACTACTTTTTGCAATCATCCGGACACATTGTTCACATTGTGACTACCCATTGAGTGATCATCAGTTCTTGTAATCATAACCAAAATTTTTAGCAAGTTTAAAAATAGGCGGTTTTCTGTGACCATAGCCTATTCTCAGCGACAACCAGTTTTGATCAGTTGCAACCTCATACACTTTTAATATAGACTCTTTGCGTGGTAACCATCTTGGAGGACGAGTGCTCTGTCCCTTTTAATAAGACTTCAGTAAGCACTTTGTGTTTCCGTTGCCCCCAAACATGGCTGCTGGTGCAGAAAGTCTATTCCCTGGTTGTTGGTTGTTGCTCAGACTTGGTCAAAGATTTTTTTGGAAACCATTCCCACTTGTTTACAAATTTGTCAGGGAAGGACAGGCATTTTCCAATGAAATGACGGAATTTTGTAAACATCAAAGCTGAAAGTACATGAATCGCGGTGGTAAATTTTTCCAAAAGGTAAAATTTGCCAAGCACTTTTTTTCTGCCAAACTTGGTAAGCATGTGGTAAGCTTTTGCTAAGCATGATTCAGTGTGCCCATGTAGCTTCCCCCAGTATCGGTGTATTATTTTTGCACTAAGTTTTAAACTACGTAACTGGTGCATAGTCACGCAGTTCGTGTCACTGTACTTCTTTCAGATAAAGGGTACATGAACTGCGCGTTGAATAAACCTCTTAAACAAGACCCTACAGATGTTGTTTTTTTCTTTCTCTCCCCAGTGGAAGACCAAGCCTGGGGGAGGGGGAGGTAACTGATTTCCTTTTATTGGTTAAACGAAAAATTCATTTTTTTTTTTGAATGTGAAATCTAAGGGGGTGAAAATTTCTGCACTTGCAATATATAGCATATAACAGGGGTGGATTGTCTAGTTAGGTTTGTGTATGATTCGTGGGTGTCTATTCTAAGTTGTGTGGTAAGTTGGTGGTTGTGTTGAATAGACCAAATGAGATATGACATCAGCGCTGTAAACAAAACCAGGTCATGCAATGGTTCATGGGATTGTTTGGAGTACTCTTAAAAAACAAAACAAAACAAAACAAAACCCCAAAAAAACAAACAAATAGTATGTGGTATTGATTGCTTTCCGGTGACGTCACCCCTTCCATCCACCATTTTGGTGGGCATTTTTCATGACCCAAGTGGCTCGAGCAATAACCGGCAAAAAGAGCAAGAAAAGCGCATTGGTTGCACTTACCTCTGTTGCTTGAACTTGCTTTATGTTGTTGCGCCATGGCTGTTGTATCGAGAAAGATAAAAACGCATTTCTTCAGGCTAAAAATCGCGATCAAGTAAAAGCACTTTTGTTTTTACAAGCCGAGTGCATGCTCAATAATTTGAACGTATCACAACGCCCGCATGCAGCATCTTCGAATGAAAATACGCTGGTGAGTATTTTTTACCCGTGTTCATGTGCGTCTATTGGTGCGCGCGTGTACGTGCGTGACTGTTGACCACCACACATTCCCGGATGTTCTACGTCATCGAAAGCAATCAATAGTGTTGCTCCATGAATTTGATGTGGTAGGCGCTTTGCTGCCATACAAACCTGTTATAAGGTGGCTCTAGTGCCGGGGGATAACTGCATCCCAGTGAGTCAGTTGAAGAGCGTGAAATAAACTAGAGTACGTAAACACAATCACATGAGCGGCACTTCAGTGAGTACTCCATTTAATCCCATCATCCTTCACACGGAGAGGTTTGTTACGTCATTTCGTTTGTACTGTATATGTTTCGGACAATTTGTCGGTGCAAGTGACGCAAACATGACACAAACCCTGATGCATAGTAAGAGAACAACGGAAGCCTTGCTGCCAAGTCATTTTCTGTGCCTGTCGCTCTTACGGCAGTCTTGCTACAGTTTGCGACACAAGGCTAGTGTCCCTCGACTCAAGTACTGAGTTGGTCTTGCCTCAATTTCGTAAATTTAATCCCCTACAGGTTGTTAGTTTCCATAGCATGGGGTGACTAGGAGTATTGCAACTCCCCCTGGATGGGATGCCAGTCCATTACAGGTTTACCCCCAGAAGTTAGTTGGGTTTCCCCAACAGGTTGTTAGTTTCCATGGCATGGAGTGACTAGGAGCATTGCTACTCCCCCTGGATGGGATGCCAGTCCATCACAGGTTTACCCCCAGCAGTTAGTTGGGTTTCCCCAACAGGTTGTTAGTTTCCATGGCATGGAGTGACTAGGAGTATTGCTGCTCCCCCTGGATGGGATGCCAGTCCATCACAGGTTTACCCCCAGCAGTTAGTTGGGTTTTCCCAACAGGTTGTTAGTTTCCATGGTGTGGAGTGACGAGGAGCATTGCTACTCCCCCTGGATGGGATGCCAGTCCATCGCAGGCTTATCCCCAGTTGGTACATGTAGTTGGGTTCCCCTAACAGTATTTGCTGGTTTGGGTGGAAAGAGACAATGTGGAGTAAAGTGTCTTGTCTAAGGACACAATTTGGTTGCAGTGACCAGGATTCAAACCATGGATGTCTTGCACAAAGGTCCAATGCATTATTCATTATGCCTCCCTCGGGTTCTAACTCCAGTGAAGACCAGTTGATCTTTCTCTCACACTTAGTGCCATAGTGTGCAGGAAAGTGTGACCTCTAGTGTGACCACATTAATACCTCCAGTCCCAGAGTTGGTTTCAACAAGAGTTCATCATTCCATGCACACATACTGGTACTTTATGTCTGCGGTGGTTACTGTTTATAGGCACCATGATAGCAGCGGCATCACCAGACTTTTCAAAGTGGGTTGCCAAGGGGTGGCACAACACGATGAAATGCACCTTGCACATATAGTTGTGCAAACCTCGTTATTTGGGGAGGGGGCACAAGGGGAGGGGGGCACGGCACCTTTTCGGGGGTGCACGTGCCGCCCCCTCACCCTCCCACCCCCCTTCGCGACGCCACTGCATGTTAGGTGCAGTTTAATCTTTTGAATCTTGATAAAAAGATAATACATGACAACAACCTGATTGCAACAAGGAAACATTTATGTTCCAATTCCATGCTCGTCAATGTTTTTAATCTTATTAATACTAGGTTCCTTTTAATACTAATGTTATTTGCAAAGTCAAGTAAAATTTGGCTGTATGTTATTTTTCTTTGTTGGGCCATCTTCGGTACACAGGGAAAAAGTGGTTTTGGTTAAGAGGAAATATAAGTGGAGCCTGTTGCCTTGGTCTGTAGCTTATCTAGTAGAACATATGCTTGTTATGTTAAAGGTCGGAGGGTCAAACCCCATTGATTTTTCTCACCCCATATTTGGTTTGTTTATTTTTGTAATGATTAGGTACCATGCATTTGGTAATTGGAATATCTTAATTGCCAAAACTTTTGCCTCATAGTTGAAACATTCATGTCTGCAAAACTTCCTTGAAAAGTGAATTATTGTGTTTACAATGTTAAACAAGTTTAAAATGCTATTATAAAAATGTTCAAAATGAGTGCTGATATGAGTCGCACGTCACTTCCGCCCTGCACTGTTGATACAAACAAAATGTATTTAGCTTCCTGGTTGTATATGGTGAGAATGAAATCGCATTCAAACCAAATTTACAGGAAAAATACAAAGCCCAGTGCCACAATATGGCATGTTATTCTGTTGTATACATGTAGTTTCCTTTGTAAGAGGATAGGACATGCTGGCCAAGTTGGTTTCAGAAAGTGTGTATCTTGAAGGAGCATCAGGGCCAACTGAACAGGGCCGGCATGAGGTCATTGGCCTCAGGTGGCCTTGATTAATGTCAAGGCCTGGGATAGGGCATGCTGGCCAAGTTGGTTTCAGAAAGTGTATATCTTGAAGGAGCATCAGGGCCAACTAAACAGGGCCGGCATGAGGTCATTGGCTTCAGGTGGCCTTGATTAATGTCAAGGCCTGGGTATCACAGCTGAGTGGTCTAGTGATTCAAACTAAATACCTTGGTTAATTCTGCAGGTCGTGGGTTCGAATCCGGGTCTGCCCGTGTCCGTGGTGCGTGTGCCCTTGGGCAAGGCACTTTGCCATGAATTGCCTCTTTCCAACTAGAAGGAAATGAGTACCTGTGAGGGTAGTGAAAGCTGATGTGTTTGATTAGTCCCTGTGCGCGTAAGCTGCACGGGACTGCATACTCCCCAGGGAGTTGAGATGGATTAAGGAATGATTTTACTGAGCCCAATGAGCGGGGCCGGTGTTATAATGTAACAGCACCTTGAGTATCCTCGGGGGGGATATGTAGGCGATATAAGTGTCTCCATCAAGGCCTGGTCTTAGCATGCCACAGTGCATGCGGCAGCTAGATTACGCAGATTGCATGCCTGATTATTTTTTTAAGTATAGCCTTAAAGTTGCCCGACCGGCAACCTTATCAATCTGTAGTGTTTATAATTATTCAAATGCCAACTCAGACAATTTGGACTGAATTTTGCCCTCATTTTCAGAAGATGGGGTTGTTGAAAGGTTCATGAAGGCTGTAAAAAAAAAAGCAAGGAAAATGATGTTGTTCCTTGTCACCCCTTAGTCCTTCTTTCTTAACCCCCTGCTTCTCTCTCGTTACATTGCAGCACGGTGGCTCCAATGACCCGTACTGTTTTGTAGAGTTCCAAGACCATAAAGCGGCTAACCGTGCCATCTTGTTTATGAATGGTAGGACACTCTTTGAAAAGGTAAGTGATTTCTTTTATTAAAAAAAATGAAAAAGGAAAAGGTGGAGCAGCGGTTAATTTGATTTGCAGTAACACAAATCATACTCTGAGCGAAAGATTAAGGAGGCCGATAGATGTAGCTTGTATTAGAAAGACAATAAGGAGGTTTAGATGCACCAAGTGCTCAAAGCATTTCACGTTCGCGTTTGCGTTTTACGTACATCTAAACCTCCCTAATCTGTTTAAATGCATGTGTGAGTTCATCTGGATGTACGTACACACGGAAAAGCCCAGGTGTGTCAGTTTTGCTTATATGTTGTCATAAGCTGTATGCTGATGCTTTTGAAGAAAACAAAAGAGAAATGCATCCATAATTAACTGTGGAGGGCAGACAACCAATTTTTTTCTCCAAATGATATAGCATAGGCAGAGGATTCTGTGCCTTCTGATTGGTGCATTGTAAATAAATATTCATACTCTCTTTATAGAGCCCTAAATGAGTTGTTTAAATAAAGGAATAAAGGAACGAAAATGAGAGGCTTTGGCAAGTAGCTTGGTGGTCTAGTGGTAAAGCATAGGACTATCAATCAAAAGGACCCTGGTTCAGTTCTCGCTGTGGTTATACCATTATCTTTTTTAGTAAATGAGGATAAACTTTGAAACATTTCCAAACTGTAGTTGGGTTTGAGGTACATGTACGTGCATTAGTATGCATGTAATCGACCAATCAGGAAACAAGAGGTGCTATGTCATTTGGAGAAGAAAAAAATCCGCGGGCAGGCAAGCTCCTTGTCACCATGCATAAGGCAAGATTACCCACTTGTGACCATAGTAACTACAAGCGATCTGAAGCCTAATGCACAACAGCCATAAGCAGCCACCAGCCTCATAGTGTTGGAATATTTCATGTCCATGCACATGCTGTACTCGACATCACAATATATTTTAATTTTGTCAAGTACATGTAGTTTAAGTTTTACTTGGTTAAAAGCTTAAAATACACAAACACAGACTGAATTTTGTTGTTGTTGTTGTTGTTAATTATGGCACATATGACAGGTGATGTCCTTTGTGCCACTACCCGGTACATAAAAAAATTAGCACATTCTGCAGAGTTTTCCCAACAGTGCATTTGGGAAATAATAGGTTGACTGTAGGTCAGGAGGTTGACAAAGTGAAGGACAAATCATTCTTAGAAAAAAACAAAAGATTTATTTATTCTTTTAAAAGGCAAAAAGGGGGTGGGGGTAAGGAACAGGAGTTTGTGGTCATCCCGTTGCCTTATTATTTTGATAATTGAAAAGGTCTTGACTGCAACAGTGACTCCACAAATCATACACAACTCTGTGTTACTGTTAAATATATGTACTGCCCTCTATAGACTCATACGGTCCAGTTGCTGTTTATAAAAGGCCACATGTTGCAAGGGACCTGTACAGCTGTGCACACTCGGTTGTGCAAACTCCATTGTCTTCGCTTGCGGTATCATTTTCATAAATTGTGTTGTGGAGGAGGGGGGTGGGGGGGGGGGGGGGGGGGGGGGTGTGGAGAGTTGTATGAATATTACATGTAATATGCATCTACCCACTAAAATTTCTGGCAAGAACACTGGTAATTCACTTAATTTTTGTCATTTTGGTGAATATTTCATGCATCATTAATTTTAATTGAAAGAGGCCTTCTGTAGAAAATCTCCCATGGGCATAAACAGTCATATTTGGAGGCTTTTGGGAGAGAGTAATTTATTTTTGGTTCTTGTAACATATGGTTCAGTCACATGAATATTTGTGTATGAGGATTATCATTATGTGTACTGTATGCTGGTTAAAAAAAATTATGTAGACCTATTCTGTTAAAAATTAGTTTTTCCACAGATTATTTCGAAGTTAAATTTAGTGATGTATTTAAAGTCAAATATAAAATTCACATAAATTTGAAATTAGTTTTGATGTGATTTGTCAACTTTTGAACTTTTTATGAGCGTAAATTTCTATATTTGCAGTTTTTTGCACTACCGGTACCTGCAAATTAGGGTTCGCATTGTAGTCAAGTTTTTCTTTTTGCGGTGCAAAACTTCTGCCATTTTGTTGTTGCATTTGACATACATCTACAGAACTCATTGAGAATATTCATTTATTGAATTGATTCCCAGTTTACAAAATATATGCCCAATTGGGAATATTACATTAGCGAGGAAAACATATTGATAAATGTACATTTGCGTACAAAACGTATTGAGATTGAGAATATTCTTTTTTCACCAAGGATCACATCACTTTGTCCATAATTGGCCTTTTTTTCGAGGAAAAGACTCCCCTTCCTTTTCTGGCAGGTGCTTGAAAGCAAACGGATTTGAGAAAATCCAGCCTTTTATGCTGATACCGATAGTGGTTCCCATACAGCTGCATAAGGCATTGCGCGCATTGGATCAGCGACCGCGGGTAGAGCTAATGATGGTTGATGGATAGCCACTCATTGGCTTAATGCAGTACCGGTCGTCGTCTTGGCTGGCGCTCGGTCGCTCCGCGATGTGCATGTAACCGTAGCGAAAATTAACCGGGGGTGGGGGGCAAAGGGTGTTTGTGAAATGGTTGGCTTTGCTTCTGGGCTTCGGTTGGACATTTTGCCTTTCTTGCTCAGAATTCCAGTGTTGAATTGTTGAAGTGGCTACTATGAAATAGGATGCTGTGTGTTGAATAAACAGGAAATTGGAATGTAGAATTTTTACATGTTATGCATTCAAAACTTTGATGAGAATACTAGTATGGTGGCTGTTGGACTGAAATTACAAAGATTACATGGTCAAGTTGGTTGTTTTGCTGCCAGATATCTTTTTGTCAACATAGAAGGGCATATTTTGCAACAGTACATTTACGGTACTTCACTTTGTGCGTTTTGTATTTTACAGTGTAGTGATAATTATGACAAGGGTACCGTAGATGATGTAGTTGTGACCAGTCGGGACTGTTACACACATGAGGATTTTTAGTGACTTGTGAATTTTACTATTCCCCCACCATTTGATTTTTTCATTATGAAAGAAAAAACATGTAACTGGAACCTGATTTCCTTGCCAATTATTATCCGTGATGATTTCTGTCACATGATATGGCACCAACTGGCAGGAACCTGTTTTTAAATATCCAAAGACCTCTTCAATCGGTGTGAAATTACTGCTTCGTGGTTATTTTCACTGAGTACTTGTGAAGTGTCCACAACAGCACTGCAGGTCACTGACTTGAACTACGTGTCTAAATTGACCTGACCCCTTTTACTGGGTTTTTAACACGGGAAGGTTGCTCAACTCAACGGTCTTTCCTGGTGAACATTGATTTAATTTGGTCAAGCTTTCAAGTGGACAGCAAAGCCATTACGTTTTGAGATCTGAAATGCTTCCTGAGTTGTGTAATTGGGCAATAAAATTAGCATGTGACACCATAAAACATGAAGGGAGCTGGTCATACTACATGTAGTTCAGACAGAGACTGAAAAGGTCAAACATTTGTGGTGGTTCTGGGGACTTATTCCTAACCACAAGACCCTTCATTCAGACACAGCCAAGTTAAGGCCTTTTCCCACTAGAGCGTCAAACCCCGGGGTGACTCACCCCCAATTTCAACCCGGCGTCGATTCGCTTCTCGCCCCGGGGCAAACTCACCCCGGAGATCGGCACCTCATCCCTCACTTGAACAAGTGAGAACTCGCCCCTGCAAAGAGGCCCACTACCGTTCTCACCCCAGGGCCAAATTGTTCAACCCTGGTCCCGAGCAGGGTTGAACTCGCCTTCGGGAATGAGCAATCTCGTGGATGGCGCAAGGGGGGTGAGACTTGCAAGTGGGAATCGGCCTTTTTTCACCCCGGCATCGCCACGGAGCCACCCCCGTGATTTTGTCTAGTGGGAAAAGTTCTATAGACAGAAAATACTGGCTGCTCAACACCGACCAGCCTGGTGGTTAAGTGGTTAAGACGTCTGCCTAGTATGCAGGAGGTCGTGGGTTCGGGTCCCACCCAAGCATGCTATGACGTTGTTCTCAGAGTGTTTGGAGAAGCACTGAATATATGGTACAGTGCTAATCAAGTTACGTCGGTAAGGACAAAAACAAACTCTAATTATTAGACGGAAAATCTGATGATCCCACATTGATCCTTTTCGGATATACATGTAGGATAAATTCTCGGGGTCTGATCCAGTGCCAAATTGAAAGCATTTACACTCGGGTTGTGATCCAGAGCTGATCCCAAGCTCGATGTTCAACCCCGAGCTGTGGATCAAGTGTAGACGTGCCGATAGGTGACTCAGTCGGGATGTGAAACTATACATACTTGAGGTTAAATCATCTGAGATGATTTTGATGGACACGTGCTCAATAGTGGACAAGACTGGCATTATGTATACTAGACTTGGTTCAATGGTTTAGGTGGCAATTACACGCAGAGGTGTCAATCTGTTGTCATAGAATAGCACACCTTTATCACCGTGTTTACACTGGTCCCGAGCTCGGGATCAAGATTGATCCCCTGATAAGAATGCGTCAGTGTTAACCGCAATGATCCTGAGTGCAAGGTTTACATTCTGTAGTTGATCTCAAGCACGATGCCAGAAGTTGCAGTCAAAGGTCATGCTCTATGTGTGCATGTACTGGTCAATGTGTGCATGGGTTGTGCATGTACACTGATACAAGGCCTTTTGAATTTCGCGGGCTTCACCACCAGCAGCACCCCCCCCCCCCCCCCCCCCCCCCCCAACCCCCCCACACCCCACCCTACGGCCGTGGAGAGGATGCAGTAAAGATTAATTGCTTATCTAACCACAAACTGATCCCGAGCTCGTGATTGAACCCTCCACCAACGCGAGACCAAAATCTTAGGGTCTGATCCGGGGCCAATTTGGTCCCGAGAGCGTTTACACAGTGTTCAACCCCGAGTTCGGGATCAAGTGTAAACAGGGTGTACCCGGTAAGCCATCCTTGTATTACATCTCTTTTCAATTTTAAAATATAGATATATTATTGATCAATCTTTCTATTTAATATTCATGCGTTTCAAACTTACATGCAGGTATTCAAGTTTAATTGGTTGACTTTCTAGTAAGGAAATTATATATATTTTTTTTTTATGGAATTTGTCCAGAGCAAAATTTGAACCCTTAAATTTATTTCAAATAAGTTTGCAATAAGGATTTTTCTATGCTTTTGGTCGTTTTTTTTCCTTAAAAAATGAATAAAAAGTCAGTTTACATGTAGGATGTACACTGTATTATATAAAAACAGAGTTCTATTGTCTGCTTACAAAAATGAACAAAAAAATAAAAAACAAAACCCAAGATAAAATTGAGACTACACATATGTAACTGACAAGTTTCATACATGTAGAGGCACGATGATTGATCATCATATCTGCATGTATACAGCGGGTTGTTGACGAATACCCTAAGTGTCCTTATTTCTGTGGACATTGCCATTGAATTAGCCTTGCTAATTAAGTTCACAAAGTTCACTTAATGGCTTACGGCAAACCTTATCATACATGTAGTTTCTTGGGAAACTGTTCATATGGCATAGACGGAGATTATTATTTATGTATGTGATTGCTTGGATAATCCTAGTGCTATTAAAGGCTTCGTGCTATAATTCTGCCTTTACAGACTTTACAAACAAGTGGAAGTTACAGCTTCGTTCATAATTTTGTCCGAATTTCAAAGGCCACTGAGGCTAACTAGAAGGTCACCGTGGCCAACTTCATTCCAAATGTGTCTTACTGTAGTTAGAAGTGTATACAAGCTTTTTAAAATTTAGAAGGATAGAGCATGCTGACCAAGTTGGCCTCAGAAAGTGTGTATCTTGAAAGGGCATCAGGGCCAACTCAGCAGAGCATGAGGCCATTGGTCTTGGCGGCCTTGGTTAATGTCAAGGCCTGGGAAAGGGCATGATGGCCAAGTTGGCCTCAAAAAGTGTATACATATCTTGAAGGTGCATTATACCGGTACTAAGGCCTACTCAGCAGGGCATGAGGCCATTGGCGCCTTTAACTTTTCTTTAAATTCTGATTAAACCTGGTCTTGGAGTTTGTCTACATGTAGATGGGGATTGTAGGGGTTATTATTTTAATGGGATTTTATGCTTTACACTTCCCCTCCCCTCCCCTCCCCTTCCCCCTGGCACTTTGTTCACACCACCTTCTCATTTCAATATTGCCCTGTTTGTGCACTCAGTACAAAACCCAGTTCGTGTTGCCCCACATACGTGTACACAGTCTGGCTACATGTGCGCATTTACTTGACGTGGCATTTAGCCAGTAATATAGAAGTGCAGTCGGCATTATTTGTTTCCATCAACATAAGAAACGCCGATCATGTCATTTACAGTCAGCCACACCCATACATTCCCTCTCATTATGTTTTGTTGTATTTTATCTTAGACTTCATTCTCTTGTGATAATGACTCGATGAAGCATCATAATTAAGAAGTCAAGGTTATGGCTGTGATAGGCAACTGCAGCAATGTATCTGAATACTAATCAGCAGTAGATTAAACTTCGGTCTGGATATAAATGCCGCGACTCCCCGTTAAATGAGCGTAAGCCACTGGCGGAATAATAATGTAGTGGTGGGTACATTCAAGGTCTTTGTTTTAATGGGGATATATTGAACATTAAAGAAATATTGCATGTGTTCGGGCCGACTGCTTCTTGAAAGTAAATTACAATAAAAAAGAGATAATTGTTTGAGAGGCCAAAGTTGGCTTTTAAAGGTGCATAAGACGTATAACATCATAGTGGCCGTATACATAATTCCGGTGCGAACTGAATGAATTGTGTAATTTGAGCATCTTTTGGAAAGCGTGTGGTTTTAATATTTATTGGCGTACATGTACCTGAAATGCTAATTAATTGCAATCAAAATTTCCATTATCAAAATCAGAATATCACATTTTCAGCAAGCCGTTTTGAAAGGTCGGATGTGTGTGGGGCGGAGGCCCTTCTAAGCAGTCTGTAATCATTGAAACTCTGACATCTGGGGCCAATTTTATGGCGCTGTTTAGCACAAAAATTGGTTTAGCACAGAATTTATTTGCTCTGTAAAATGGGTTACCAGCCAAAATTGTATGTCAAATTGTATTTCTGAGCAAAATATCATTCAGTAAATACACATTACATACCGGTACAGCAAATTTTTGTGCTGAACAGCGCCATGAAATTGGCCCCTGGTGTTGGACATTTTAACCAGGACATGTACAAGGCTAGAAATAGGCTGGAGCAATTTTGCTAATCATTGGTTTCATTTGAATAGCAATTCTGGAAATTGAGGAGCACTTATTTCCTACCGGCGAAACATTCTGGACTAAAGCTATACCTAAAAAGTTGATTCGCAGTTTTGCTAGGCGATCAAAGTTGATGGTTCTCAAACTGCTGTTTTTGCATCAACAAACTGCGATGCGATACCGCTTATTTCGATGCCGCTTATTTTGATGTACAAAAACCTACTTGTACGAACAATTCAGGGATGTCAAGGCATTACACACCTTTAACGCTTACACTCTTAAAGTTGACTGAACTGAATCACCTTTTGCTACTGGTGGACATGCTTCATGCGGTTACGAGATAATTTGCTTATTTTTGTAATTAAAATTTGTGATATTAGAAAATTGTCTACATCTCGCTGCCTTGTGCAATAACTAAACCATTAACCAAGCACTAATTAGCGTGCATCGGCACACTGTCATCTTTGGTGTTTCAAGAACCGCGGGAATAAAGCGATCGCCGATAAACTCCCTTAAGACTCTCTCAGAGAAGTCACTGAACCCTTCATCCGACACTTCCGCTTTACTCCGTCGCTTCGGTCGGTTCTTCGGCTCACAAATAATTGGCCCCCTCTCAAATTAATATCCAGTTCCCCAACACCCCCTTTCCATTCTTACAATGTATGCGGTTTTTGTTGTCGGCAGTTCGCGCAATGTTCTCGCGGCGCGTTCTCGCAGCGCTCTCCCAGAGTCGAGGGAATAAGTGGGACCGGGTTGGTCCTAGAGCACTTTGGGATAGTTTGCTTGGCTTCAGTTGATTCAAAGTGACACCACTACATTAATTTCACTTTGCCTGACTGTTTGGGTGGCTGAGCTAATATGGGAAGGGATGTGTGGTGCCAGTTTTTATATCGAAATATCGCAATTACTAAACTGCTCCCATAAACCCTTGGGGGTTCCTTACAACTACCCTGCTGGCGATAATTATATTTTTACTTCCATATCAAAGAAACGCTACAGAAGGGCCTGTTGTAAGGTGTCTGATTGGCCCTATCTAAGAAGTTCATGTATTATTCATGTTGGTAAGTTCACATATTGGTAAAACTGGGCTGCGTTCCAAACATGCGAACGTTGCCAACGTTCGCCACTGGTTACAGTAATTTTGTGCACTCGTCTATGAAAAACCGGGTACCAGTTGTTGGCGAACAATGAAAACGTTTGCAATGTTCGCGTGTTTGGAACGCAGCCCTGGTGCACGTGAGCTTATGAATAATGTACAACCTTTCCTGAAAAGAACCAATCAGAAACTATGTTGTAGATCATGTGGTACTTCTGGAGTGCAGGATATTGCAGAGGGCATATATTAAATTCTGTTCATGCTTTTGTGCGTTCAGTACCCTTCTTTTTCTTGGTTTGGGGGTGGCCTGGAGGGGGAGGGGGCGGGGGGGGGGGGGGGGGGGGGGGGGGGGTGGACAATAGATAGCTGGTCTCTGCTGTGTTGTGTTCACTGTGTGGTCGTGTGTCTATTGTGTATATTGGGTCCAAGTCTGAAAGAGCAAGACTGGGAAAAAAAATTCCCAACTGCGAAGGCCTTGAAAGGTGAGGGTAGCACACGGCTGAAAATAATAAATAGTTGTGAAGTGCATAATCCAATTTTGCTGGGATATTTCCGCACCTCGGTGCAAACACTTGGAGGGAGAGGAAGAAAACGAGGGCGCCTGGGTTCTGAATAATTGAACGTGCAAAGAAGGTAGTGCGCGAGGGGTAGACGACAGAGCAGGCTTTGAAATATTCAAATGATTGGCCGATATACATGTAACATTCAGTGGCGACTAAATGTAGAACACTATTAACATCTTTGTCTCTTCTGTGCTGGTGTTTTTAAGCATTTTGGGGTATTCTTGTAAAAAGGGCAGAATACGGTGAAAATTCCAAGTCGGATTTAGCAAAAATTTAACTCAAACATTCCTAATACAAGTAGGAATTTTTATGTTTAACTAAAACTCTGCTTAACTTTACCAAATGCACAGTAAACTCAACTAACTACTTAATTACACTGCTCACCTAAAATAACACTCAAAAAAATTCCCCCCCAAATTTCGAATTGTTTGGTGCATTGTTGTTGTTGTTGTGTTTTTGTTAAAATACAGTAAATGATATATAAAGGTACGTCCGATGAGTGATGCCATACATGTACATGTATACAGTTGAAGTCAGAAGTATAAATACAACTGTATGCAACCAAGTGTTAAAACTGGTGAGCTTACACTATTTTTGTAACAGTCTTTACTAAAGTCTAGATTTTGTGGTATTCCTCACGTGCATGCAGTACTTAAAACATAGCTTGCAAACCTTGCAATGGTTCGGGTACTGAGTCCTGTTTACCATTTTGGGTGATGATGGTAGTGGTGTATTTACATGTATGTGTACTTCCAACTTCAACTGTACTTATCTGATAGCTTATTATATCGGTTACTGTGGAAAAATTTAATTTCAGCCTATTTTTTTTTTGAGCAGTAATTCACTATGTCCGATGTCACACATGGATGGAACGAGTTTTCGCTAGCCTAACCAGTAATTTGTTGCCAGACATTTCACTAATTTGACCAATGATGATCTTTCAGTGATGAAACTGAAACCAGATTATTGGATGAACGAGAAACATATGGTTGCAAAAACTGACTGTGCGACATTTCCCCAAAGCTGGTCAAATATGTACATGTACACATCAGTATTTTGAAATTTTGGAATTAAAACTTAAGTGATAAACTATTAACTTTATGAGCCTACTGGTTATCAGACTTCAGATCAGATAACTTGACAACAATCCACCCACAAAGAGTTATTGATTAATCAAATTTAATTGATTAAATTTTCAATTTATTTCAATCCTACATGTGTAGTTTATCCAAAAATTATTCATTGCACCCTACACACTAAATTAACATTTCTCTTATTGTAATTTTTTTTGAAAGTTACATTAAAAAAAAAAAAAATTCAAAACCTTCAAGCAAAAAACCCAAATTGATTAACCCTAACTCCCTAGGGTGTATGCAAAATCAGATTGATTTTGGAGGGTTGAGGAGCGTTAGGATTAAATAAAACTAAAAAGTTGCACTTCAACATGTATATAAAAATGATACTGCATGTACATTTTAACATGGTAGAAAATATTATTCAAACGTAAGCCATATAAGAACAAATTTTATTTGTTTACAGCCATAATCGTGAATGTTCCCCAAGTGTACAGCTGTAAAATTCAACTACAAATCCGTCTATCTTTCTATTGGTAAATTTCCTGGAAAGTTACCGTACATGCCAAGGCAGCTCTTTTCATACTGGGAAAAGAGCTGCCTCCATCTTCCCCCAACCCCGCACACACACCCCCTTCTACCCCACACCCTCCCCAACCCCACCCCCTCCTCCCCAACCCCACCCCCTCCTCCCCAACCCCACCCCCTCCTCCCCAACCCCACCCCCTCCTTCCCTTCCCCTCAACAGGTTGGGGAACCCTTTTGTGAACTCCTCCATATGTTGCTGAGCCACGCGACCAAATTCTACTCCAGCTGTTGCTGGGACAAACCATAGGGTCTGGGCAGACAGAAAATAATAATCAGCAACTAACTGGAAAAAAAAAAAATTTCCCGTGCACATTTATTAAAACATTGACATAAACCTTATGTGGCCTATAGGATGGGACAGACAATTTTGCCCCTGGGCAGGTCTGTGTTTTATTTTAAAATAATATTTCTTGGCGAACGTTCGACAGATTATTTGATAAATGTGTGAAAAAATGTCCTGGTTCAATGTGTGGGCTGTCTGTGCACATATTTGTTCTAGATGCTCAGCTGTGGGCTCCAAAAGTGGGACGGACCAAAAAATTGATATTTTGAACCTTTCACATAAACAAAATTTATATTTTGAATGATTCCCGTACAGACAAATAAGGAAAAAAACGATCCAACCACCTGTTTTTGTCAATACACTTTTTTATGGTAGTTTCTTATTGATTAAATTCATGGCGTGACCTACGAATAAACTATTTCAAAGAAAGTGTTACAGAGTAATTAGCTGTATTCTGAGAATTTATTTCAAATGTAGTTGGCGATTATTTACTTAAGGAAACATTAATCTAGACAAGTTGACATGAAATACTAACCCGTGCCAAAATGTAGATCAATTTGTACATCTGGTGAATTACGGCTGTTGAAGGAACACTATCTTCCAAGGTTCTTTTGGACACAGAAATTGTAGCTGCAATCCTGCACTTCACAGAGATGGATTCCAAAATTTATCTATTGTATTTTTTGGAAAAAAGGCTTACATTTGTGACTTTACGTTTGAAGAGTTTTCTTCCAGAATAATACATATATTTTAAACAATAGCGAACATTTCACCAAGAAGCACACTTTTGCAACCCCAAACTATTTTTGTACATTACAAAATACATTTTTGTTGTAGTCAATTGCCAAATTTTTACAAATAACCAAAACATTGGCCGGCTACTGACAGCTTGAACCGTGCAATCATTCATTTCTCTACATGTATTTGTGGGTAATCCATTAAGAAAATGAGGTTTGGTTTTTGTTTTTATTTTACTTAGATCTTTTGTGGCTCAACATTTTTCAACAGCAAAAACAATTGTTCATGAATTTATCAAAGCAAAAAAGTTAGTTTGATTTTGATAAATTTAGAAATACAAATGTTGCCAGTGTACCGTACGTGTACTGTAGCTCCCCTGTATTGCTTGGTTCAGCATTAGATAAATTGTACTGTATGAACAACGGAATGAAGGGTGACTGCAATAAGTACATTGTACCACGGTGACCATGAAATCCTTTTATTAATGTGAAAACCACTTAGCGGTGTTTGCTTTGTCATTTATTTTAAGCAGAGAGAGAGAGAGCACACACATGGGGAGGAAGACAACACAAAAGACACAGGATCATTTTGAGTGCATGATGCGCTGAATTAATGCCACAGGTTGATAACTACATTATCACAATGAGAGAGTTCAGGGTTTCACCTTGGTTTAATAAAGATCAATGGATTTCTTTCTCAGTAAATGTTTGAGCCAATCAAATGACAGCATTGTCTGCTGCCAACCCTCTTAACCCCCTAACCAGCTTGTCTTAGTGTGCTCAGTCAAGCGAAGCCTATTCATATTTAAATGGAAAGCCACAGGCTGTTACACAGGGGAGCCCCACAGCCCACCAATAGCGAGGCCGGAACCCAATGACAGATATATTGTGCACCTTACAGTGTATGTGGGTTTGTGTCTCCACTGACTGAACTGCATGTAAAGTGTTCATGCTGCGTGGACTCACTGTACATGTGTGGTGTGTTTGCATGTGGGCTGCTGCTCGTCATACACCAAGCGGGGGCCGTGTGACACACTCTAGCCATACACACATGGTCTATCTATAGCCACATTGTAGGGACTACGTTGGACGTCGCTCGGATGCTAGCGTTTTAATCTTGCCGTAGCGGACATCCCGTGATGCACACACACTCAAACGCACAGCACATCCCTATGCTTGGTCCGCCTTTACACAACACACAGCGTATACCAATGGAGGCGCCTACCGGTGTGGTTATGATCCCCTACCCATGCTCCCAAGCCGTTCCCGTCATAATGCAACAACCAATACATCCGGTAAGAAATTGTTTTTGTTCACATTTTGGGGAAAAAAATTATGCTGAAGTTATTGCAGCAGTTTTATTGCATTATCATAGTACCTAGTGACTTTAACTGAGACTAGTGTTAAATAATTCATAGTGTGCTCGGGTGGGACTCGAACCCACGACCTCTTAACCATTCATCCCTTGAGTGTGCTGGTTTGAGTACAGTTGTATTACATGTACATGTAGGTAAAGTAATAAGATTATCTTGCATATAGGATTAATGGGGAAGTTTAATACGCAATCCTAAATTACTATCAATGCTAGAATAGGGCGACAAATCGTGTGTAAAAAAAGCTATATTAGGGCGACCTGCTCAATAGGGCGACATTTTGGTGTCGCCCTAATATTTTTGAGTTTAAAATTAATTTTTTTAGGTCAAAAACCATTTTTTTTAGGTCGAGAACCATTTTTATCGGGACTGGAGTTGTTTCTCTTCGGTCTGCGACCATCTCCGGAAGCTTTGGGTAAAAAAATAAGGTGTCATTTTGAGTCACTCTTGCAAAAATTTCGGTGGTCCCCGGTGAGAGTCTTCCCGAAATGTCGGCCCATTGCGGCATTCAGCGTTGTTTAAAATTATATTATTTTTTTAACAGTGATGTTGTTTATATTTTTTAACTTTGAGATTTTGTTGTTTTTGAAAGTAATGTTGACCAAAAATAGAATGTCTTTAAATTTTTCCCCACAAATTATTTATCTTGGTGTCAATTTGATGATTATATTTTGAACATAATGAGGGTGGTTGCATACATCAAATTATGGAGTGCATACCAGTAACTTGCTACGTGCAAACAAATTATTTCTTCAATGACCATTGAAGGACAGGCATGGACGTCACTGGAGACTTTCAGAGGATAGCTTGGCTAAAAATTAGTGGTTTTTTTGCTGGTACACTTGTAAGCCATACATCCTGCATGCTTACAGAGGGGAGAATGTTGTTTTTGTTTAGTCAACATCAACATGGGCGGGCTATCAAGAATTTTATGTTGATTACTTTGTGGGATTGTTTTTTGTACCATTTTCAAACCCAAATCTTAAGGTATTTTTTTTCCTCCATGTACATGTACCTAGCATTTTGAAACAGGTGGTTGTATTAGTCAATGTTTAGCCGTTGCACTTCAGTCGTCTGTTTCAAACAAAAATTTACGTTTGTAATGCCTTGTTACACATGTAGTGTACTAATCATGCTTACAATGTATTGCAAAGAAAGAGCTGGAATTGAGTGAAAATTTCAGGGACCATTTTGAGAGGTCTGCTGTATGAGCAGCATATGAAATCGGGGGCGCGTTCAATAGCACAATATGTACGCAGGTAATGGGTATTTTCCTACACTTTCACCGTTGAAGGTATTGTCAGTATGCATACGTATTGTGCTATTGAACGCGCCCCAGTTTTGATTATAAAATTGCAATTCCCGTGATCACATCTCTCTCATCACTTTATTGCAAGCTTTTAGTGTGTAGTACTTTGCAAGCCAACAGATTGTACCATGGAGGAAGGAAACTTCCTACATGGTTGTGCGCAGCATTCTAAATTCAGCGTCTGGCCTCGGCAGCAGGTGAAACAGCTGGTCCCGGGCCCCGTAATTCCTTCGCTTCGCCTGCATGCATGAAACCAATTCTGACAGACGCCGTCAGATAAAATCTTTACAAGTCAAATGAGGATATGAAGGTGTAAATATGCATAGGATGGAACAGGTTGAGGATAAGAAAGGAAAGTCGGCATCTTAGATGCGTGTTGTAGAATCAACTTCCTCACTTCAGTGTCTTGAATCATGCACAGTCAAATCTCGTTGAGTCTAGGGCCTGTTGTATCATTTCCCCCATTCCCCCAAAAAGGTTGTCAAGGTCGAGAACGGACTGAAGTTGAGGACATATTTATGAATGATTGTTTTAGCTTGCCAGACTGTGCATGCAGTCATGTAGGCTTATGTTTACTGATGTAGGATTTGTGCCTTGAAAATAAGTCCATGTATGATTTGAAATTGAACAACTCTACTCAACCTTTAGACAGCCATAGGATGGGATAAAAATCATATGCACCTCGTTAGGATTTGAACTCAAGACCTCTGACTCTCTGGGCAGACGCTCTATCAGCTGAGCTATGAGGCACAGTATTTATAGTCCCTCAGGTTTTCTCTGTGAACCCAATTTTTTTCTCGGTGTTGCATGGGTGTGCAATTGAGCAAAGTAACGAACACAATATTTAGTATGAAACACCATTGAACTTTTTAAACACATTTCATTGGGACGATGTCTGTTTGTTTTACCACATTTTCTAAATGCGGCATTTAACATTTTCCCTCCTCCCCTTTCCACCTTCCAAAAAATGGGAGAAAAAAGACAGAGACCTAAACACCTTGCGAGCCTGGCGAAATTACCCCGATGCTCCCCTATGCGTAAAGATGGATGCGCGTCACCTGGTCCCATCAATAAAACAAGATGAGAACTCGGTGTGCGATGTCGCTGCCGTTTCTACCCGGTCCATCATCTTTCCACTCGCGGAAGCAAGGGGTCGGTAATTAGCCTTGAGATAAAGTGTAATGAAACTGCTGATGCAGCACACCATATTAAAATTTAATGACACCCAATCCCCCTTAGCTCCATATGGCATGGGTATGGCTGTATCTTTCATAGCACGCCAAATTCCCATCAGAAAAGCCCATTTGGCTCGTTGATTATTCACCTTTTTTTTCTTGCATTTATGCCGTAGAAAAGTACATTCAAATTTAGCTCTCTGACCATTGCTCACATTAAGTGATTTGGACTGGTGAACTTTTGCTGAGTTCGTCTCGGTAAAGAAGGTTTTTAAATATGCAAAGTTAAAATGGGGAGGTAACATTTCTGATTTGTAGAAAGTTAAATATAAATAAAAAAATAATGCGGAAAAAAGCTTTACAGCTTCTAATTTCTAAGTATTATTCTATTTAAAAAAAGAAGTCTGTCTTTCTTGAAAAATTTCTGCATGCAAAAATCTTGTATTGATCGGCTGAACCAAAATAACATGAAAAATAAAAACCAAAGGAAAAAGTTCAGGTGGGTTGAATAGCATTCCGTTCAAATTCAGCATATTGATTTCCAATGTAGACATGTACTTAAATCTTTGATAAATTGTCGTTTCTTTTTTTATCCAGTGTACTGGGGAAAGAAGTTGTTTCTCAGCTTGGAAGGGGGGTGGAGGGGGAGGGATGAGAGCAAATATGAATAGTGCTAATAGCTCGGCTGACGAAATTGAAAGTAAACAAGTTATATGCCATTTGCTTCATTTTTTATCATCCGTTGTCGTTATCAAGCACATCAATTAAGGGCTTTGTGCGTTTGGAAACCCTGGGACCTGTTGCATTGGAAGTTAATAAATAATGCCGTTTATCGCTCGCTTGACGTCTTGTACACGTGGCACTGCGCCACTGAATTTCATATCATTTTATGAGATAATATCTAGAGGTTAGGCCAAACAAAATAAATGGTGTGTTTACGGTAACCCGACCTACCTGGAATTTTTAAGGCCAAATTGCAGACCTCAAACTTTTTATTGCCAATTTTCAAGTTGATAATTTTAAATGAGCAATATTTGCAATAATTTCCAACAAACATAACATTTTCTACACTTGTACATGAACATGTTTAATAGTGTTAATAGTGAGTTTCAAAGATTGCAAAACAACACGGAAATGCATAAACTGAAGTGTAAAAAAATAAAACACAAAATAAAATTATTTTCCTACCTACCTACCTTGATTTTTTTTTAGGTCGTTACCGTAAACGCACTATTAATTTTGTTTGGCCTTATTAGGCTTGGTTTTAAAAACAGTGAAAAATATCCACCCTCCAGCATTTTACATAGGATGTTGTGGAGGTTTTCATTTCATGAAGACACTTGAAGGAATGAAAACAAGGTTTCAGAAATCCTTATAGGTGTGTAGTAATAGATTCGTCCCCCAAGTAATTAAAAATAAAGTATTTTTTTCCTTTCATTTTGTTGGACATAATACAAGTATGGGGGATTGGGGGAGTACTTACATTAACAAGATGTTGAGAGTTTGGAGTTCAGAATATTTATATAATATTGGAAGGCTTTGAGAGTGATATAAGAATATACCGCACTCGTTATGAAAATACTGAACGAGCCGAAGGGGAGTTCGGTATTTTCATGACGAGTGCGGTATATTCTCATATCACCCGAAAAGACATCCAATATTATTATTGTTGTATAAAATGAAGCATTGTTCTGTTGAAAACTTCAGTTTACAACTGCATGTGCTTTTGTTATTGTTGTACAGTATTTTTTTGTTACTGTACTCTTGCGCGCATAGCACACGTGCAATCTATTCACTCGATGCACGACGCGCGTGTGTGCGTGTGCTTGGGTGCGCCCAGCGTGCACGCGCATCAGATCAGATTGGGGCTCTGTGCTGCACAATATCAGAAACGCACGGTATCTGCAAAAGCTTCATTTTATATAATAATATCCAATCCTGTACTTTTGGAAACGAACCCGCTAGTCTTCAGTTAGTTTCTTTTCAAGTCTTGGTAAAGTTGATGGTTCTTTTTCCGGGAAATGTAATCAAATGTGTTGTGGTATGGATTGCCTGGCATTTTAATTTTTAAATAACTAAAAACACGCGTTCCCAAGGGACCCATAAGCATGCGATCTCATGACTTAATTCAAAAATCAAAACGTCAACCGATCCACACTGGGCCGCATTTGACCGAGTTTTGGTGTGAAAATTTTATTTTTTTGACGAGAGAAGGTGTCGTAGATGTCACCCATGTTCATGTATAAAAGATGGAGTTTATATAGGGACATCAACAATGTAGTGCTATAATGCGACAGGATTTGACCAGCCTCCTTTACTGTGGTTGTGGATTTGTGGTTGGTGTACATGTAGTCTGGATATGGGATATTCTGACACCAATGTTTTGGGTACATAGCAGCACCTTATTGACTGTGTAAGGCGACCCATGTTATGTCTGTGGTGCTGTTTACCTTTCCTATTGTTAAGCAGGGGGATAGCTGGCTTATGAAAAGTGTCCAAGTGGACTGACATTGCTTCCCATTTTAGGGGTATTTCGGTCAGAGTAAAGCTTGCAGACAAATAGTGTAGGGTGTATGAACTTGGGCTAGTATTTCTCAGACAAATGCTTCCAGCAAATATGGCAAACTGTCAAACGTAGAATTATCCAGATCAAAATTTCCACACATCTTGTACCTAGAGGAAAAATGCATTCATGACACCATCTACACAGCTAGTTTCAATTTATATAATAGTTTTCATATTTCACTGTACTAATTGGAATCAATGTTAGCAGGCCCCAGTGGAAACCATTTATCCAACTGTTTAGGGTTAAATATGTTTTGCAAAGTTTACCTTTTTAATGTTGTGGGTGTAGATAAATTAGGGTCGGATAGTTGGGAAGGGGGAGGTGATTTCAACCCTGCCAGACGACTGTGGTAACTAATTGTGTGCAAATGTTTTCCTGAATAATTAATTGTACTTTTGATGTTATTTGGGTATTGATCAGTGTTGCCAACTGCAGTGATTCTCACGATAATAGAACCCAGCAAAGCTTTTGTAATTGTGATTTGTGTATGACCAGGCAATCAATAGTCTTTTGTAAGCTTGTTTGTAGTTCAAAGCATTCAAAATTTCAGCCTAGCAGTTAAATTTGTTTTTTTTGGGGGGTGGGGGGGGGGGGGGGGAGTGGTGGGGTGGTGGGTTTAGTGGGGGGAGTGGAGTGGAAGGGACAATGTTGAGTCCATAACAAATAAGTTGATGATAAAATGTCAAGTTCTTCAAAAGTTCATCTCGATTAGTCTGCTACCTTTAAGATCGGCAGTTCGTAATTTATATAAATATTTCAGGAAACCTGTTTGAAAAATGCACAAGCATTCATGAGTAAGGTTGATTATTAAAGATGGACTGTACGTGTTTGGGTGAAAGGGTCAAAATATTTATTCACAGAAGTGAACGAATTTAGAAAGCTTACGTGTCTCTGTAACAAAAAATATAAAAAAAATTAAATTTTGGAGATAAGCCTTTTTCTTGAAACGGGCTTCACACGTTGTACATGTGCGTGTACGTTTTTGTACCTAGTATGTTTACAATGTACACACATGTACGCGCACAATACATTTACGTCATAACCCTGTCGATTAAAAAGCATGGTCTGTCTTTTATTATTTCTTGTTTTTAGTCTACTGGCATTAATCCTTGATGTATTTTTACTTGGTACCAAGTAAAGCAGATAACTTTTTCTAATCTAGAAAAATAGCAATTTAACTTCTTTTTTTTTGTTGTCGCCCAAATCGGCCTAAACATGGACAGTCCATTTTTTAAATTGTGCAATCAAAGAAATTACTAATAATAATTTTATAGTAATGATTTTATATATTAAAAAAAACCATAAAAAAATAAACAGAAATTGCAAAGGTTGTATATTGTGGCTTTAATCTAGGTACTGGTACATGTACCGGTACGCCAAAAGACGCCTGACTCATGGCTTTGTGTAGTCATTACGCTTTGGCACACTGATTCTGCGGTGTTTAGGGAGAAAATGTTTTGTCCGACTTCCGGCGAATTGATACGGGGTAATTGTCTGCTGCGCTCATTGCTTTATTTGTTTGCAGCATATTTTAGGCACTGGGATGTTTAAAAACGGAACCTCGAGCTCTAGCGCAGAAATACGATTACCCCCATCTCCTGTGGGCATGCCTAGAGATAATTTGAATGCAAAAAGCTCTTTCAATAATCACTCCCCCTGAAGAAATGGTTTTTTATATTCCATTTTCTCCCACCTTTCCAGGTTTTTTCCTGAAAGCATACAGGACTATGTTAGGGGTGGTACATGTAATATAATAACCCCCAATAGCTTGAATGATAACCGTGTACTCTTATGTAGGCGAAACCTACCTAGTGCAGAGGCTGAGTTGACAATCGGGCAGAGTCTAGCATTCATTTGGTATTTTGTCGCACAATGGCGAGCGTTAGACGGCGACTGATACGAGAGTGATACACTTGTTCTGTAGATATTGGCTGGGGTATTGTCATTCCAAGTTGTGTTTGGCTTGGAGTCGCAATTAACAAGCAGGAGTTGTTTGGCGTCGTCAAAATTAGTGTTGGTGAGATGCGCGTCGGTCATGTCTGTGCAGAAACATAATGCAGGGCCTTCTGGTGTATGTTGTAATGCAATCTGAGATTGGGGAGAAAATTAAAATGGATGGCCACACCGGAATCGAGTGTGTAATTACCCGTTTATCACTTTTAAAAAATCATTTGGAATAAAAAAGGGTCCTATAAAAAGAAACAAAATCTTGCTGTGTTTCTACAAAAAATTAAAAATGCTTTCTATTTTATAAGCCTTTTCTTGTTCAGTTTGGACTTATTTTTGTGTGACTTAAGAAGATGGTAAATCATGTAAAGCTGGTAACTTCGTTAAGTTGATAAAATTATAAATTTTAAAAATGTAACTGATCTGTAGAATCTTTCTTGGGCACCTACCATAGTACGATTATAAACCTTCCGAAGAACACAACTTAAACTACAGACTCGTAAATTTACAGCAAATTGAGGATTGCAACCAGACTCCACTACAGTACGGTATCTTATGAATTGCAGGCCATTCTTGGCCACGTGGCTCTCTCTCCCACACACACACACAAGGCATGTTGATGCCATCTTGTGCAATCGAAGTTGGCATTGAATTATCCAAATCCATCCGGCGGCTGTAACATAACCCACGTCGGCGCATTGAGTGGTACTCTGGCCAAGTCCTTACGACGTGGTCGGCCCTGCTTCCCAATCGTTGACCCCGCATTATCTCCTGTGCATCAGTTTTTTAAAATCCTGACTGATTTTTTTTTACCATAGTCACTCTTAAAGGTATACTACTCACGATAAGTTAAGGATATTTTTTGGGTTTAATTTTGAATTTGTTTCTTCAAATGACTGTTTTCACTTATGACAAGAAGTCTGTCATGCAGATTCAATTGTCTAATTATATACAAAATCATTCAAGCGGAATGCATACCCTCAATATCAGTGTACACTCCACAATATTCCTAACTTAATGTGAGTAGTATGTGTTGTCCTTGCTTTGGGCACAATTTTCCACTCATCTTTAAGAAATTACTTTAAGGTACAAAAAAATTCAGAGATGTGAGGGCAGTAAGAACTTCAGAATTTTTAAATTCTATTATAAATATTTCATAAATGTATTTTTGCCTACAGAGGTACAATTGACTACCAGCATATTGACATATTAATTCCATCATTTCTTTCTGACCCCACTTCTATTAATTGGACCAAAAGTACAGTAATGTAATTATTTTTGCTGGTACATTGTACCAACCCTTTACATTTCATGTGAACAAATATGGTTCAGTACACTTTTAATAAAAGATGAAATTTTAATTTTGAATCCTCGAATTTAAAAATACAGCACAAAAGTACAGTTTTGTAGTTTCTCATTCATATTTCATTTCTAATAAATTCTACCATATATACATGTACATGTATAGTCGAGGTCAATAAAAGGCTCGCTGTATTATTTGCACATAAATTATTTATTGAGGAGTTTTTGCCTTCGAGGAATATGTGCTCGGTTTTAATGTAAGGTTCCAAGCAGGGCTGAAAAATCAAAACTCGGCATAGGCCCTTTGCACGGGCGGCCATGACAGGGGGCAGTCATTGTCACCGTATGTCATGCATGAATAGGTACTTTGATTCTATTGTCACATCATTTAAATATGAAAACCTGCCTCCTGTCATGGCTGCCAGTGCAAAGGACCTATTGGACAGCCCCAGGCATGTGAATAGCTGTGAGGACATTGTGTACCGGTACATGTTCCAAAAAATTCAAGGCTTTCAATACTGATTGCGCCGACTGCGAGGGCATAAATAACAAAGGTGACATCTCAAAATGGGTCAGCTCCGGAATGATGAAGTTGTAATTTGCTGGTGCACCATTACACCTAATGTCTTTCTGATCAGGACGAGCAGTGTAAATTCTCCAATTAACCTAAGATAATCTACGTGGTGCTCCAAGGCTTCACACCTTCGCCCGTATTGTAATCCAACGAGAAAACGCCAAACAAATCACCCCATATAAGCCCCGATCCCCAAAATAAATCAGAAATGTGTTATAGTCATATCCAGAAAGTGTTAGCCCAGTACATATTAGTCGTATGTCATGTCGAGTCGTGTTATCTGCCTTGCGATCTTGAAAGCCGTTAAACCGTGGGTAAGCTCTCAAAATAACGGTCGTATGCTTTACCGACATGATCTACAACCTGCTGATGCCTGGATGTATCCCAGAATGCACTGCAGCCTCGCCTGCACTTCGGTGCGACAGCCCGTTTTGTAATTATCTTCAGCAGTCAAGCATGAATTTTTATCGCTCTTTCTAATGCACGGCCACTTGTAATTTGGAAGCAGAGTGCTGGATGCATGCCGTGATGTGGTGCACATGAACGCGGGCGAAAATTCTGTAATTTTTATTCCATTTCAAAGTAAAATATGTCTGGACATTGTGGCTCTCGGCCCTGAGGGCGAGAAAAAATGGCGGTAACTTGTTTGCGAGGGGCAACCTAAACGAGTACATGTGCACATTTTCTCACGCCGTGCCCTAATGCCAATTTTCTGCAGCGAATTCAAATCAAATTTTCTTCTTCTCCCGTTATTTTCTCAGTCGTCTGGAATTATTCCTTTATCGGTATCTGGTAACTATAATAATTGGATTATCCTTACCAGCTGACTTTTGTTCCATGAAATCACAGGTAATCAAGTTAACACTTTCAGGCATATTTGGAGCATGTCTGTAAGATTTTCACCCTCAAATTTCATTTCAAAATGAATTAGTAGCACATGACGTGATTCTTTTCTTTGTAAAAAAATATTGTATTTATTAAACAATATTGCACATTCAGAGTACTTGAATAAACATATTTTTGACAGAATTGGTTGTTGCATTTTAATAACCGTTTGTCAGATGTAAATTCTTAAAATCTCTTGTTCCACTCTAATATTGCTAACATTGCCTTGTTTTGTGGCAATTTGCAGTAAAAATTTAATGAAAACTACATGTATTTTGGCCCTTTCTTTTTATTAAATTGTGTATTTCTAATTTTCCTGAAGAGTACATGTAATATGTGGTTCACTATTACATTTCATTTGAATCATAAAATTAAATGACTTCTAGCCTATAATTACATGAAATGAGTTGTATTTCATTTGCATACACAAATTACTATAGCAGAGACCTTTTTAAACAAATCACCTTGGTTTTCTTGAGAATGCATTAACAATTTCTAGTTCTACTAATATAAAAGATTGGTACCAACACAACCCACTGATACAATTGACAAATTAAATTTTCAGCCCCGACAATAATTGCGAATCGAATTGTGAGGAACAGAAAATTGGTCTTTTATCAGGAGTCGAGATAAAAAAACAAATTGTTTTTGCTTCGGCATTGTCAAACAGAAAAGGGAGGCAGAAAAATATGAGGTCGTCCAGATAAGAAGTAAATATAGGTCAACCTTTTGTTATGTTTTTTGTTTTTCTTTTCCTCTGAACCCTTTCATTTCTGGAGTACTGTGTTCATTTGTTGTTTTTTTGTTTTAATTTCGGGATAAAACACTTGGATGTTGTGGATTAAAAGATTGCTTGTGGTGCTTGCACCCTTGAGCAAAGGGCTTGACCAAAGCGCTTGACCAAAGCGCCTCTATCCTTCAGATGGGAGGCAGGTCCAGTGTGCTTTAAAATGTACTTAAAAGATACAAGAGAATTTTCTTACAGGGGAGGACTTTGCTTACAAAGGATTTTCCCAAGTGTCTTTAGTTAGGCCATCCATCTTTAAATTTTAAAAGTAAAAATGGTAAAAGTTACAAGGCCTAAAATATAACAATTTTTATTGAATAGAAAAATTCACCCTGTTGCAAAAATACTGAATATTGTATTTTACTTGCTTTCTGTTAAGACTACAGCATCATGGAGGATTTAGATTTGTTTAATGTTTTTGCAAAACCACATTTGTCTCCAAAGAGAGCCACTGTACATATTTAGGTCCCCTTTTATGCAAATGTTTACACATTATGCTGAATTGTCATTCTGAGCATCCCTTCTTCACCGGTCACAAAGATTCATTTGGGAAAATGACAAAAGACTCGACGACAATCGTTGCTTTGGCTGGCTATGTTGAAGGCTGCATCCACATTGCACACCTTGTGCTGCGCTATATTTAGTCTGGGCACGAGGTGATCAATTTTATTGATGAAAACATATCCCTGGCTGTTTAGAGGAGGGGGGATGGGGGGAAGCAGAGGCGGTGTTGTGGGGAGAGCATCTAGATGATGATTCCGCGCCGCCTCAGGGACGGTGTAGTTGCCGCTTTTCCCAACGACTTTTCCATTCGCAGTGCTGACGGGCATATCTTTTCGTTCACACCATTTTGCTTTCTCGATCTCTCCTGTACCCCTAAAACGTGACCTGGCGTTAGGTGTTAAAATAAAAATGTGCATAATTTTCCGGTTGTACGTGATCGTAGTTTTTGAGCCGTTTTCTTTCCCATATATGCAGTAGATCCTGCAGGCTTTGGAATTTCGAGTGGTTGCTTTTAGTAAAAAAAAATTTAGTGCTTCTGTCGTAAAAATAGAGAAAAAAAATAGTGCGAAATAGCAAGAATTGAAGAGAAAAATTGTGAAAACCAAGGTGGTTAAACAATCAGAATTTTTTTTTAAATCTTATTTTTTTTAAATTTAGTGCTTCTGTCGTAAAAATAGAGAAAAAAAATAGTGCGAAATAGCAAGAATTGAAGGGAAAATTGTGAAAACCAAGGTGGTTAAACAATCAGAATATTTTTTTAAATCTTATTTTTTTGTGTGTTGGCCAGAAAACTGCATGTAGGCTGTAATCTCATTAAAATAGTGAATCCATTTTAGAATATTACTATTTTTTGCTCAAATTGAGAGGGGGTAGCGGGTGGGGGGAAGTGCCCTGAAGAAAATAAATGTATACAAAAAACTACCCTTTTAAAGTTGTTTTGTACATGTAGGCTCTGATTTACTGGATCCATTTGCAACACATGTTGTATTTATTAAAAGCAATGTGTTGAATGCTTACTAAATTCCCATAGCTGAAATTGTCCCATTTTTATCCAAATCAGTTGTCCTCCAAACAGTCTGAAATTATGCACTTGTCTATAAATGATGCACACGTGTGCCAGATTTTTGGTGAAGCATCACTAGAGATACTATTGTGTGCAATTATTTCAGCCCCAAGTTGTTTCTTTGTGACTGGCCTTGGAATAGGCCACATCAGACAATAGCCAAACCATCAGCTGTTACTGGCTAACAATAGACTGTCAAAAAAGCCTCATGTCTACAGATGTTGGCACAATCAATGCACCCAGGCTGGGAGGGAGCCTTGGAATGCTATTGTCCTCCCAGGTGTGACAGGTGTCAGTGAAATGCTGAGTGTGGTTCAGTGTAACATTGTAACAGCTGGGAGATACTGGAGTCTTAGAAGATTGCAGATTGGTATCTGGATTTAGAATCAATCGTAATCGAGGAACATTATTTGTAGATCTGAAGGATTTGGAGATAAACAATTACTGGATAAAACAGCTTTGGTTATGGTAAGTGTGTAAGATCAAATGCATTGGGTATACAAATGTACATGTAGTTCAGGCAATCATGTAAGGTGAACATTACTTTATTTCGGCATTGTTTTCAAAACCCATTAACGAACACAAAGGCAACATATCTATGATTGTACACCACCAGAGATCTTCTGCAGAAAGGTATTGACCCCTTGCAGATAAGTCATTTTGGGGGTCAAATTATGACGCGTCAATGTTGACTCGATGTGTGCGCGCGCGTTGTGTGTGCCTCTGGCAGGCATAACGCAGTTTATTTTACCAATGAAAACCTTAGTACATACAGTGCGTTACGCGTGCTAGAGAAACACAACGCGCACGCACATCGCTTTAACAATGACATGGCATTATTTCACTCCCATAATGACGTAGTAAGCTCGAGCCCTAAATGAAATAATCCGAGTGTTTATTCTGGGATTTTATTTTTTAATTTCACTTTCAAACTACATGTAGGCCAACTGGCGGGGATTATAGCCAATTTGTCCAAATTGTGCACTGGTTTTTATCAGTGTATATATATATACAAGGCTGCCTGCTCATGAAATTTAGGATAGGACATGCTGGCCAAGTTGGCCTCGGAAAGTGTACATCTTTAAGGGACATTGGTGCCAACTCAGCAGGGCATGAGGCCATTGGCCTTGGTTGCCTCGGTTAATGGTATGAACTGTCAATGTCAATGTACTACATGTATAAAAATGAATAACCCATGACAGAATACTACGGATTAACTGAACAAAAGTCAGTAATTAAGGCTTAGCATATTATTTGCATATCATTTACCCACTGTCCTGATCAATTTTGTTTTCCTTTGTCAGATCTCTGAAATTACATTTACATGTATATTGACTTGGAAAGCATGTGGTGTAATTTCCAACTAACAAATGATCAAGTTCATGAAAACTGGGGCAGATTTCATCAAGTATTTATGCTTTAGCGAAATTTCACATTAAGCATAGCATGGAAATTTGCTTGAGTGCAAAAAAAACACGTGGTAACACTTTGCATGCGATTGGAGTGCGCGCATGTCATTGTCTGCTGCATTCTTGCACATTGTCTGCCGCAAATGTCTCTTTGACAATTTCCTAAAATCATCCTTTGTTTGGTTATCACTTGATTATGATGATTAAAATGTTTTAACAAAGTACCTCCCAAGTTCGTTTCAGATGCATTTGTTTTAGCGCAAATTTGAATGCAGTTTGGGATCATCCTTCAATTTTTTTAAGATCTTTCAATTTGGTTTTTCGAGCACGCAATCGTTAAAATTCCGTACTCAAATTTAAAACTACGCAAATTGAAATACCAGCCCAAAATCATTCAAATTCACCCAAGCCCTGAGCTTGTGCTAAATTGAATCAGGTTCAATGCTTTGTATTTGAATGACGGTAATTCTAATCTGAATGTCTTAGCGAACAAATGTGAATGTCTTTACACGAAATTGAATAACGTGCAATTAGGTAAGAACCAGAGAAATTGCGTCCTGATCGAAATCACTTGAATACGTACTTCCACAAACAAAATCGAATGCATTTCTGATAAATTCGAGCGAGAAAACCTATATTAAGATATCACAAATATGTGGCAGTTATCGCATGATTTGGCTCACAGTGGTTTTTAGCAGAATTTTTTTTAATGAAATGACATTTTCATAAAGCAGAAGATGTGTTCTCTACAGGCCTTATGAAATTGTGCTCTGCTTGGGGCCAGCTTCAAGAAACTGAACATGGATTTATTCCTAAGCACTCGCTTTCTAAACCTAAATCCATCCACTGACCGGCACACAGCAATCAAGACTTAATGTTTTATGATGGAGATTCTGGTCATTAGGCCAAGGGTGATATTAATAATAGATTTTATCCAGGTGAGTCACGATGCCAATCGTGTCAAACGCTTGACGGCAAGGTCTCGCAAGATAAAACGAGAACCGGTACATACATACATACATACATACATCTATCTATCCATCCATCCATCCATCCATCCATCCACAATAATCCAACACGTCCGTACATCGTTGACGAAGCAATCCTAGACTGAGTCTCCCAGCCGCTGCTAGTTTCCCAGTGATGTTGACTCAGTGCTAGGCTGTTAATGGCAAGAACAAGTGTTGTAGGTGACATCTGGCATGGGGGGTGGGGGGGGGGGGGGGGGGGGGGGGATGTGGGGGGTGCTAGTGTGGGTTTCAAGGAATCACCAGCTTCCTCGTGCACCGTGACGGGATCGATCCGGATTGAGAAAGTAGGCGATGGAAATCAATGGGCAGTCCTCGAGAAGATAAGTTGTCATCGGGGATGGAAATTGAAAGGCGTGTGCCAAAAATTATGGTGTAGTCTTTAGTGCACGTAGCTACCTTGTAGGATACTCTGGCACTTTACAAAATTATTACCCTGGTCGTTTAGCACAACTCTCTGGGGAGAATGCAGCCCATGGCAGCCTGACACGGGCAATCAGAGGCTACAACTCTCGCAGGTACCCATTTACTCCTTATAGAAAGGCAACTTATGGCAAAGTGCCTTGCCCAAGGGCACACTTGCATCACACGCATGGCCAGGATTAGAACCCTTGACTTTGATAATTAAACAAGGTCAAAAGTTCAACTCAAGATGTTGCAAAGTTAGCAAAATGGATGAATTTGTTCTGCAAACTCAGTGCCAGATTAAAACTCATATTACTGCCACTATACATGTACATTGGACATTTATGAGAAAACCTTTTTAACAAGTGATAATTTTCTATAAATGTTTGTCGCATCCATTGGATACTTGTTGCAAAGTCATTTAAATATCCATATTCTCACGTGACATTGAGCTTGCGTCCCAAAACATACAACATTTTTGGCTGAACCTGGCTTAAAGGCAGTATACATCATTGGTAATCTCGAAAATCAGAAATGTTCACAGATTTACGCCTAACTTACACAATATAAACATGATGACCGTAGAAAGCTTCCCCTAAAATAGTTTTGTCTGAAGTGCTATAGTCTTTGAGAAATGAGTAAAACAATTAGTTTTCGTCTCATGAGACGAAAACTCAATTCGCCCCAAAACCATTTCGCCCAAGTGCCATTTCGCCCCATAACACTTTGTCCGAGTGTCATTTCGCCCCAAATTACTTCGTCCAAACACTACATCGCCCAAATGCCACTTCGCCCCAAAACCACTTCGTGCACCGGCCGTGGTTCAGGGCGAAATGGTTCAGGGCGAAGTGGTTTTGGGGCGAAACGACTGCAAACCCTTTTATGACTGTTTTCTCAAAAGTTAGACGAGGTACGGAGCTGGTTTTTGCTCAGGATGGTTTCAATCATGCATATCTTCAATCACACAGGGGGGATAAAACTATTTGTAACAGTTTACCAATCATGTATACTATCTTTAACGCCCTCATTAGTATACACTGATTCAATCATTTTTGCATATTATTTTTGAACGTAGCCTTGAACGTTCACACACAAGAATTTCCGTAATAATAGATGCGCTTTTGTCTCCCCTAAAGAAATAATAAATTCTGTAAGACGGTGATGAGTACGAACAGATTAGAAGCCCAGTTGGTTGTTAATATTGGGTTTCATTCGAGCGAGCAAGCTTTAGCAAGTTTCTAAATCGTGTAAAACCGGCCGGCAACATCCTCAGATATTTCCCCCGAGACTCTCAGGATAAACATCCAGGAGAATTGGATGTCGCAGGGGGTGCTAGTCTGTCCTTCTACCACCTTACGATCTCCTCGAGTCGTCTGACAATAATAACAATGAAAGGAGACGGTGCTGCGTATTCATTAGGCCCGACGTCCGACGTGTTTAGCTCTTAAGGCAAAGCTTGGTCCCCGGGGCATTGGAATGATTGCAATGAAAGCAAGCCCAGGAGTCGCTTGTCATAGAACCTGTCGTTTTTCTTCTTTAAGGAATAGTTATAGTGGATGGATGAGATGGACTTTGGGTCTTTGTGAAACGGAGATCGTACTGAAAGGTGTTAAGTGACCTATGCATGGTCTCTTAACAGTTCCTTGTGACTTTTAAGTGAACTCTGTTAAAGAGAGTAGATTGTGACTGCTTATGTAATTCTTTTCGGTTTTAGCTTCATTGTCTTGGTTTTTGACAAGATTGTTTTTGGACTGAAAAAAAAAAGTATGCAACATCATCTTATAAATGACAATTTTTTCCCCTCCACTTATTGATCATTTTGTGGAAATAAAGACCGGTCACATTTTGCTTGAAATTCATGGAAAGACTCAATAGCTACATTAGATGCACAATTTTTCAGTCATATTTGTTAAGCATTTTTTTGCTGCTTAGCAGTACTGTGAAATTGATCCCTGGGCACGGGCTAAGCGCAGAGCAGACTTTTAAACATGATTGGAGACCTAACTGTCAAAACGGCGTCGCCACATTTGACCCAAATGGATCAAACATGCGTCCCGATGCGCAGCGCTGTTTATGATTGGTGAGACTGCCATGTCCGCTGCGGCAGGAATGATTCATGAAACCACCGTGGCAATCGGCCTCCCGCGGGACTTAGTTATGCCAAACCGGGGTATTGGTAGGTTTTATTGGTAAACATTGCAAAGCCGGAAAGGCAGCAATAGTCACGGTCAGGCAGCTAGGCATGTCAAAATGATTAGACAAATCCTCCTATCCTTCGAGAGTTGATTACATTGCACAACGCTGCTGGTTGTCTTTTGTCGATATATTTTCTGCCCGTTTCATTGGTAAATCTTAAATAATTACTTGTTTAATAGGGTCCAAACATGCTTGGGAAGTCATGGTTCCAAATTAGTTTAAAGCGTAGCTGCAACGAGAATTTCATTTCAAACCAGGTTAGGGAATCGCTTATAAACTTTGATTTAAATTGACAAGGGACTGGATTGTTACATATTATATATCTGTCACTTAAATTTTTGCAAAGTGGTGAGGAAAATGTATACCATGTTTTGCTGAAAACTGCCTAAAATTATGTGAAATGCAATTTTCACACATTTTGCATTTCTCATATTTTGCGTTTCCCTCTATTGTTTTCGTGTATGTCATATAATTACATGGGAGCAATTTGTACAGGCGATTTTTTTCCCCCCTCCTTTCTTCCCTCATAATTGTTCATTCATAATGTGACCAATGCAAGTAGTTGACGTGTTTGTTGCCTGCGTAGTGAAATCATTTCTCTGGCTGTTATTGCGATCACTATTGCTACATCACTTATTGTGAGAGCAATTTTATTTATGTGCGTTAATTCTGAACAGGTGTTTTTTCATTGTAAACTACTACAAGGCTTAAATTGCAAACGCCATTGACCAGTTGTTGACGACATGTACATGTAGGTTTGCAATTTGAAGATGCGTAATGACAGTTTCATCCTGTGATGACAAATGCATGTCACTTGTTGACGTCAACTCGTTATAACGGACATTGCAATGCATTTCAAAATTCTCACTGAAAATATACTTCAAATGTCAATAAAATGCAGCTTTGAAATTGTTCTGAATGTAAATACGTTATTTCTAAGGAGATTGCCTGCTGCATAATCAGTCGCCTTGGGACAATTGGCAAAGCCGTAACGTAGATCATGGCAAAAAAGAGTTGTTCTATTCTGTTCCACTTACTTTACATTGCATTTCCTCCTCTAAATGCAATACCACAGTACAACGTGACGGCAAAGATCTTTATTATGCCACTGCCTTGTACTCTTGTCCGTCTCATTTAAATGTTCACATCGTCTACAGTACACCTACACCACAATGCTCTTTCCTCCTAAGTGGCAGAACCATAATCCTAATGGATGATTGTAAACCTTCATAACAAAATAACCAAGTAACAATCATAGTCTATTTTGCATTCAGAATTTACAATTTGATTGCATTCATAAGGCAGTAGATCTGCATGAGCAGCGTCTAGGGCTTTTGGGGTATTTTGGTTTACAATGTTGGGATAATCAAAAGCAAGCTTGTCTCATATTAGTCCATTTTATGCATACTAATGCATGTTCTTGATAACTCTAACCAAACACAACTCTGCATCGAACTGTAATAAGGGGCCGTCCAAAGTTGTCAACATTTTTATGGTTCTACAAAGCATACTATTTTTCAAGACCCCCTCTCTCCCCCCAAACTACTACTTATCAACATTTTTTGTCACTACCGTGAAATGTCAACATTTTACAGTGCATGTAAAGTCCTACGCTGCCCTCGACAGCCCTTCCTACGCTTTGTAGTTCCGTGAAAATGTTGACAACTTTGGACGGCCACTAATTTGGAAATGTTGAACTTAAGACCTTCGGTTCAATAGTCGTACGCTTTAGACTAGACTACATGTACCAAGCAACTTGCTAAACCCTTCTGTTCCTTTTTTCCTTATACAATTTTCTGATGGTGCTGTATAGGGTATGAATATTCATATCCTAGGCACCAGAAGTAAAGAAATTCTTTGATGCCCTCAACCCTCCAAGGATAATTACACAGACTCTTGCAGGTACAGTTTGTTACAAATTCGCCGGATGCGCAATCAATCCGTAATATTTTTTTTACTTGACGCAGTCGGCCTAAATGCACCTGCACAATCACTGGCTTATGAGAACTAGAGGGGAAAAACTCGGTTTGGCTCATTTTGGGTTTATTGGTCGGCGATTGTAGAGTCTGTCTCCTGTTTTTGTAAGAACCTCGTAACCTGTGGGGTCAATATCCCCATTCACTTGGCCTCTTTTTGCCTTGAACCCTCGAAGGAACTTGAAAAAGAATTGTTATGACTGATGTCTTGCCACATTGCCAGTAATGTTTTCCATGGAACTGAGCCCTGTTTAAACTTAAACTGACCCAGATCTGATTTAGAGCTTTTGAAAAGGGGAATTGAAATTAAATCAAAAGTAAGTGTGAATGCTTCCTAAATCAATAAAAAGGTGAATCAGACCCGAGTCTGTTTCGTCCTGTATTTGATAGTGTTTTGATATGTAAATTTTGTATAAATGAGCAAAGGTTTGTTGAGTTTGAAGAGTTTATTTTCTAAATGTGATAAGTGCCATTTTATTACATTTCATAATCTCATCCTCTCCCGCATGCCCTAAGCCATTTTTGAATGGTTTAATGTATGTATTTAAATACAACTTGAGAAAACCCAAAAGTGGAAAATAAATCATAGAAACATTTAATATTTCCTCATTTTGGTAATGGATACACTGTTTGTTGCATTTTAAAAATAAATTCTTTTAAATGGTTAAATGGTGACATGAAACTGCATTCAATTTTTGACCGCTTACATCGTACCATCGACTTTAAACCCATCAGCTCTCCTGTCTGAATTTAAACCAGCTCCGTTCC
This sequence comes from Henricia sp. BOLD:AAB3569, assembly GCA_037783545.1. NCBI lineage: Eukaryota > Metazoa > Echinodermata > Asteroidea > Spinulosida > Echinasteridae > Henricia > Henricia sp. BOLD:AAB3569. Next base: position 590,591 of record JBBELK010000454.1, on the reverse strand, counting down.
ACAGCCTTGCGCAAACCGTAGCATTATTGCACACAAGCGTGAACGGTCGGCCATGCCTATTTGCCGACCTCCTAAATGCCTTTCAAATCCTCGGTACAATTTCCTGTTGTGTTTTCAGTCATTGAAGTCCGTCAGGAAGCCGTCAACGGTGTAGGCTCCTGTCAAAGACAAGCCGCAACCTCATTGCACTCTTGGTAAATTTGTCTTGAAAGGGAATGGCTTTTTAACTGATTTATGACCTTTTGTTAAAATATTTCATAATGGACATTTTTTATTCTAAAAGTGAGTAACGCTTAACATTAATCATATCACCATTTCCTGCCTGTGTTATTGAATATTGTGCAGGGAAGGTTTGATAGTGGGGGCTGTAAAGAATTCCAGTTTGCTGTGGGAGCAACTTTGAGCATAATGGAAATGTCCGCAGCATTCTTATTTGCCCATTGGTTTGAAGCACATAGCGTGAATGATCCAAATTGTTGGCAGAGCGGCGGATGTTGTTATATCAAGCAGCATCCACGGCACGAACGGTTGGAAATTGAATGTCTGTTGAGGAAGAGACGCGATTTGCTGCGTCGTACAGTAAACACTTTGCTGCCGACGCGGTGCAAGTTCCAGCAATATTGAGATGCAGTCTCCATGCACCACCATCAATCAATCCCCACCGTAATATCTCGCTTTCTTATTGCCTCAAAGGTGGACCGACAAGCAAAACCTTAAACTGCAGGGACTATCGTGATGGGGTACCGGCTAATGAAACTGGATGTCTTATTATGCTAGATTGGTTCTCTGTGTAATACATTCTGCACCGATCCCCCGTAAACCAGCCTCGTGGCGCAGTAGCCTGCCTCACGCTGATGGAGATGGATACTTTGTTTCCGGAGACAGAAAATTCTATTAATTCACAAATTCCCGTGATTAAGCACGATTTAAGCGTGTAAATTAGATATCACTACTGCAATAAAAGAACGCTGCATTCTATTCTTCCGAGCAGACGGCCTTTTTACATCATTAGATTTTTTTTTTCGCTGTTTGTAATAATGAGAGAGCATATGGTCAAGACCTGGCATCTCATAATTTGTGTCTGGAAACCCAATTCCGGCCATCTATTCATTTTGACATGATTAATCGTGACCTAGTTTTGTGAAAGAGCAGCCACAAGAATATGTATCCATTACTTTTTGGCTCGGTATTTCACTGGATACGAATTTATTAAAATGGTCATAAATTGTGTTGTGGCAGGGCATTGCCCACATCTTGCTGACAAGATATCCTTATATCATTTTTTTGGGTAAATTTATTTGGAGAATATTGTTAAGCGAAAATTAAAACTTCTGTTTAGGACTAAATTTATCAACCAACCTCTCTATACACTGGCAGTACATTTTGACTGGTACATTTTGCACCTTTACAAGAAGTATATAGACCTTTATCACGGAGCGGCCATCTTCCCTTTTCCTTATTCAAATGAACTTAGATCACACGTGCTATCACGCAGACGCTCTGATCGTACTATGGGGAACAAGATAAAGATGGACGCACCATGATAAAGGTCTATTACAGCACTTTGACACCTCAAATGTGCATTATTAAATAGTAGGAAACGATGGTAGTAATGGGGGTAAGGGCGGGGGGGTGGCAGGGAAGAAGGGGGAGCAGGGGTGTCATGGTAGCGTTTGTCCTTACGGCATAAACCAGTATATCATAAGATATGGATTCTTCCGGCTGTGCATTGATACGATTGATGTTGTGACATTAAAAGGAAAGTCAGATGCAAAAAGCCTGCTGTGTCGGTGACTTCCTCGCTTGATGAACGACCGACCGACCGGCTGACCGACAAAGACTAGGCTTCCCTTATTCATTCATTTCAGGCTCAGCTCATCAAAGTACACTCACCTAGTGCTTCCATCACACTGCTAATAAATAGAAAGAAAGGGACGGTTTTTAAATTACGCACACAACCAGACTCTGTGTGCCTTTAGCTGTGTAGACCTAGTGCATTAGGCCGTACGCTAATCACTCTAAAAAGCACAGCCAAGTAGCTGTATAAAATGCACCAGCATAGCCGCTGGTAGACATACTTGCTCATTTCATGACGTTTTTTTAAAATTCCTTTGCAAGTGGTAAGGCTTATACATGTACATGTACTTTTTGCAGAGACCAATATTATGAAAAATAAATAAATAGAGAAAAAAACTCGGAGACACCGATACGGTATGAAGCCTCGTTCTGCTTGATTTGGTCAAAGTGGCAACTACATTTGCCCACTAATGCAATTCCAAGATGCTGTGCATTATTGCATACTTAACTTTACACAAAGCGTAATTACGCCCGTCTCCAACCGTCCCACATATCTTTACAGTTTAATGTAATTTTGGCGTCAATTTTAATTTGCATAATTACTTCCATCACTTGTTCAGGCATTTCTGCCGCCGTTCATTAGCAATCGTAACAGGTAGTAACAGCTGCAAGCATGGTTCAGACGCGAGTTCTAGACAGAACTGTAAAGCGTAGACTGAAAAAAGACTGCAACAGACGTAAACTGATTGAGGCTACAATGTACAGTTGCACTTTGTAGGAAGTGGTCCGTGTGAAGGTTGATGGTTGTCTCCATTTTGTGCTTGATGTGTCTGTCCTGGATGCGATGTAAGTCCATCCTCTTCACTGCCCCTCCACCCAGTAATTAGATTTTTTCAAGAGGGTGCTTGTTTCCCTTGCTAGTTTTTACACCGAGGTGGAGAAGTCTTTCATCAGTGGCTAGGAGAGGGGCAAACAAGCATTGACGTCGCCAGACTTTTTAAAGTGGGGGGTGGGGGGTGGGGGGAGGGGGAAGGGTAAGGGGTAAGGGGTAAGGGATGGCATAACAAAATGTAACATATTGGAAGGGGAACACGAAGCAGCTTACCCTTGTAGTTTTTCAAACCTCATTTTAGGGGGTTGGGGGGGGGGGGTGGGGGTGGGGTAAAGGAGCAGGGGGGCACAACTATTTTTTTGGGGGGGGTGATTGGGGTGGGACGTTCCCCACCAATCCAAGGTAGACTTATAAGCTGAACTTTAGGATTTAGCTTTGTAGCTACATGTACACTGGTAAAGTTTCTTTCAACTCACCGCCACTAAGATGAACATTCAGTCTGTCCAACCGGCACTAAATTTGAGGCCAATGCCTCTAGTACTTCAGAATTTATAAAGGTTCATATTATTTTATACCCAGCTCGATATGTGGCAAAGGGACTCGCCCCCTAACGCCCCTATTCCTCAACACTCTTCCCTTTTGTTAAAGCACCAACCCCCCCCACCCGCCCCCCGCCCCCTAAAAACTGAAAGGAATTCCTTTGATGTTTGAGACCAATAGGGGAACATTGGTAGGGGGAAGTCCCTCTGCCACATATCGTGCTGCATATGTATTATTTTCATTACAAAAGCAGAACAAAGATCTGTAAATTCGTAGAGATGCTTAGAATGCACCATAGTGCATTTGGAATCACCAACCCAATTACCTTATGTCTTCTCTCTTTACAGAACATTGTCAATCAACCGAGACTCCATATTTCGCATTATGGTTTATATTCTGTGTTTTGCATTAATCAGAATTGCTAATAAGACTCAAGGCTGGGGAATTGCTTTTAAATGTGCTGGTACATGTACATGTACGTGGGCAGATTTTTACTCAATATATTCATGATTCAAGCATCTTTTTTGGGAGGAAAATCAAGAGAAAAGAAGGAATATACATGTACCCAATAAGTTAAATATAATTTCGTGTTTGTGAAGTTGCAGTGGTGAATCTGGAAGGGGGTTTGTGAGGGTTGCAACTCCCCTTGAGCGGCAAACTAATGTTTAATGAAGAAATAAAATATTGCATTAAAAATCCCTCTACTGAAACCTTTCAAACTTTTCCGGACTCCTCCAACAGGTCGTTTTCGGGAAACAGGAGGAGCCAGAAACCCCCCCCCCCCCCCCCCCCCCCCCCCCCCCATCCTTCCCCTACCCACCAAAAGCCAGATCTGCCCCTAAGTTGACCACTGTTTTTTTGCTATTGAATTTAAATAAGCAAACACAAGTAAACACTATTCACTCAAAAGCAATAATGACCACGGTCACCACCTGCACACAGCCAAGCTTTAGCCGATTTATACCCAGTGTCGCAAGTATGTGGCTCTTAAGACGACAATCAGCATGAAAGTTTAATATCGTCTGAGTATTAAGGATAACATAGCCGGGTTTGAAGAGGAGAGGTGTACGTGATCCATGCTGAATTGTTGAGCTTCTTGACTTGAAGAGGCCACAATCTATCATTGATGTGATTAACTCGCTGATAATGATGTAGTCAAATGGATATTTGGATGAGGCAAAATTGTAAGTGGAAAGAAAAAAAGCTTTAATATCGGCCGAAATCGGATATTGCATCACTAATTTATTACAAAAACATTAGATGGCCTTTAGGAAAGATTTGAGTCAAAAAATGTTAAGTCCAAGCCATTCCTGTCAATGACTCAAATCCAAGTTGGTATAAATTGACTCAAGTCGACCGAGTCTTGAGTCCAGTGTCTCAAGAAAATTCCATAAAACTATGTAAGACATTATTTATTGCATGTTGCAGGACTGCTGACTTGAAGTTCATTTCAGGTAAAAACAGGGGAAGACTTTAGGCTCTGCTGGCAACTACTTGTAAGTAACCCATGGCCTTGTCGTAAGGCCTACGGAATCTAAACATGTCCATTCAGCAGGAAACTGGTTAGAGTATTAATGCTATGACCAGACAACAGACAAGGTCACAAATTGTGTCATTGGGGGAAAAGAAAGGGGGAGAGGGGGGAGGGGAGGGGATTAATTCCATGCATGGGAAATGTAGGAGCTAATGGAATCAAGGAACACATCCTTAAGAATAATAAATTGATGGAGCTTTGAGATAAACTGATGTAGACGACTGTACATGTATGTCAGGATGCCAAGCCTCTTCCGAGATTGTTTGTGTTATTATACAGACATTTGAGTGTTTTTCCTCGAGCCTCGTGTTAAACCTGGAGCGTTATTGTGTTACACGGAATCGACGGGAATAATATAAACTCCAGAGGTTCTTACGACGACTATTTATTTCAACGTGTGGATATTTCATACTTTAATAGCTCACAGTGCTGCCGCGTGGAAAGATGCGGGCGAGCGCGTCGTAAATGCAGCGCTGCGTTTTTCCTGTGCTAAACAAAAACCGATATGTGCGGCGGTGTTTTGAGCGATCGTTTTGGAGCAGTGTGGAACACTTGAGTGACTCCCTAGTGCCTCCTAGGGCTAGAACATCAGACACCGTGCCGCTTGCTCCCACGGAGAGGCAAATAAATGCGTTGAAATTTGATGAGGGTCCCCTGGAAGAGCCTTGGAGTGGAGTTGCGTTGTGAGGCCATTCGGTCAGAGATTCACGGGCTTGCTCGCTGATCCTCGAGGGACGTTAACAAAAAAAATCATTAGGTTGTGTTGGATATCCTGTGGTAAAATACATGACGGGAGAGTCTCCTCTCGCATTGACATGAGAAAGCTTTTTGTTCTCTCACTTCAGAGAGAAAAGCTCCCCTTGAGCCCGAGCCTTTTAGCCTCACGGCAAACTCTTATCCGTTTAGCCACAGCGCTCCTGATGTTTGGACAAATATAACATCCAGTCAATTTTTTTGTTTTTTACATTTTGGTCAATATTAGCAGTGGGAGTTTGATAAAATAGTATTATGCGGAGACTTAGCTGGGAAAGGTTTGCTGCTAGAGCAGCTGTTATCCGCTGAGGCCTCAGTTTAATGAATCCATTTTGGGTTTCGTTTTCCTCCTCGTGCAACCTGTTGTACAGCGGTGTAATTTGAAATGCCACATCGTGGCCTCGGAGTGCCCAGCCATCCGCTATGACTAATTATGATAAATGTGTCTTAGTAATCTGCAAATTAGGCTTTTAACTTCGATTGTGCAGTGTGTCTCGGCAGCAAAATTCGATCGTACTATACAATGCAGAATTTGCAGGGGAAGACTTCTGCATTGACAGGGCATGCCACGCATTATATGTACGGATGGGATGTTTAACCGGTTAACCATTTAACCGAACAAAAAAATGAAAAACCGGTTTTGCCAAACGTTTAAAAGAAACCCAATTTTAAAGAATTTACAATAGTTTTCAGAGGGTTATTTGTATGACTTCATGAAATTGAAATATATTTTATTTATATGAGGTCGTAGTAAAATGTTGACCAGATAAAGGTTCAACGATTATTTTGGTGCCCTAGGGGTATTGTGTGCATTGCAAATAAACACCAGCAACAATCTTTGGTGTCGGCCGCAAACGGTTAACCGACACTTGAAAGAATTGCAAACCGGTTTCTGAATTACCCATAAATTCCCATCCCTAATTATACGTACCATCATTTTTTTCTCAAAGCACAAAATGACTTATTCTTTTCAGACATACTGTACCAGCAACAGCAACCTATTTTAATATGCAACGATGCATTGCAGAAACTAATTCCCAAAAATCATTCAGACTTTATATGATAATGAACTGGTAGAGAAAATGGTAATTTAATCCCACAATCTATTGCATCTAATTACTGGATAGTAAAAAGGCCTGTATCCAGTACAAATTCACTTTATTTGCAGTGCATATGTAGACCTTTTTTGGAATAATAAAATGAAAAATTACTGAAGTTGTAAGCTGATGGTAAATGTATGCATATTTTTAAAAAACATTTCTACAGTCGGCAAAAAGGAAATGAATTAGGTCCCTATTAGAAATGTCCACCATCTTTTAATCATTTATGTAAAAATATTGTAAAAATATAATTCTTCCCTGTGTTTTGTCATGTGTACAAAGGCACAGAATGCATGTAAGTTGAGTTGTTTGCATCCCATCTGGCGGAGAAATTTAAAGCTAAGCTTATTGCCTATAAAAATAGCCAGAATTTACAGCTTGACTTGGTAACCGTGACGGTTTATGTAGACAGTTACTTGATGACTTCAGTTATTGATGTTGCTTGCCTCAAGTGCCTTAATTTGGTATTCATAAATTTGTCAGTTTGGTAATCCTGATTGGTTCCAAAGAACCATGTGACCTCTTGTAAATTATGGATAATGATTGGTCTTAAGCACCTGTTTCAATTTTAACCACAAGAGCATGTACAGTGTGGACCTACATGTAACCATAGACCGTATTGAATAGCTGCCATTTTGTAGGGCAGTTAAATTATTCTGTGAAGACATGCATGGTTGTACATGTACATTCCGTGCTTACATTGTTGACAAATTTAAACAGCAAAAGTTGCCCTACAAGATGGTGGCTGTTTTATATAGTCTATACTGTACCCCGCCCCACACCCCCAAAACAAAATTATTCTAAAAATTGTAAACAAATCAAATAAACCAAATTCCAAAACCAAGCTTCCCATTTCTCATTTTAATAGTGTTTTTTCTTTTCTTTTTATGTTTTTGTTCAGGAAATCAAAGTAAACTGGGCCACAACGCCGAGTGCAAAGAGAGATACAAGTGGTAAGTAGCTGGTATCCTGCACCAAGGGTTCCCCTTAGGGTTCATCATTGTTTCCCCCCATCATTTCAATGAGATCGTTTTAAGAGAAGATGAAGCATTTACACACAAATTGTAAGAACGTTTTGTTTAGTTTCACTTTTGTATTTAGAGCATTTTTTCAATTTATGCATTTTATAACATTAACAGGTGGATGAAAGTTATCAATACCACAGCCATATTGGCAAACAAACATAATAAAATTCAATGTGAACATTTTTTTCAATAATGCTTTTCAATGCATTATTTGGTAAGCTGCGCATCACCACAAAAATGGACCAATAAGAATTTTAAGAGTGATATTAGTAGCGGTGTGCCAAACGAATCGAATATTCGAATGTTCAAATACCATTTTACCGAATCAAATATTCGTTATGTCCGTTTATTTCATGTTCTGTTCAAACCAGACCAAACCAAACCCAAACATACCATCAAGCTTGGAAGTGTATTAGAATGAATATCCTGTGGGTGAATTACAGGATGTTTTTATTGAATATGGCTGCCCTTTTCACTACCAAAACGGCCACTTTCTTTGATGTCACATTATATATTCAACCACAGTCCAGTGTACAAGTTACAACCTGGAACTTATAGTTTGTACAGGGTGGAGCTAACATTAATTTATGCAAAAGGTTTAGAGCCCCCAACCCATAAACCTCGCATTTTAATTTGCATAATGATCCTGCCCATTCAGTTTTTCCTGTAAAGTAATTCCAGCTCAAACCATAGCTTCAATTTTATAACTTGTACACTGGACTCGTGGTTAGAAGCAAATCGAGCATGCAACGAGGTGGCTGATTCGGCATCGAAGAAGGCTGCCCAAAGAGTCGAAACATCTTGCATAGCACCCAAAAGTTCATGGATCGAATATTCGATTGAAAAAAATAAGCAAATAAATATTTAGTCAATTATTTGTAAATGCACAGGCCTAGATATTAGTTTTTTTTGGATATTCCTAAATCATGTAGTAACAGAAAATAAACTTTGCTCATGCATAATACATTACTTTTATAACCACCCCAGTGTTCCCCACTGCTAAATATTTTGTCCGGGCGCGCTGAACAGTGCCCTCACACGGCGAACACTGATTCGCCGTGTGAGGGCGATGTTCAAAACAGATGCATGGTACATATAACTGCCATGGCCATTATCCACTGCAGATTGGGTCGCCGATGCGATAAATATGCGTGGTAAATGTATGATAATGACACCAGTGGGCCAGCGGAACATGTTTGGTGACTTTACACCAAATTTTTGAATGACTCTGAAGTGTTTTTAGAGGGGAAAATTGATTATTTTTGTCCTAGCCGCCAAGTTTTTTGTCCGGGCGCTAACAGTACCTCTGAAGATTTTGTCTGGGAGGCGCTCCCGGACAAAACTGACAGTGGAGAACACTGCCACCCCAGTACATGTAGGTTGTAATTGTGAGTGTCACAGAGATGATTAGAAGTTGTTACCTACACCATTTGGGGCCATATTGAGCGCGGTAACTCACACCAACTAGCGTAACGCACACTGACACCGGAGACAACGTGAAACATGCTGATTGGTCATTGCCATTGCATTCACATCTGTTCGTTTATAACACACTTTCTGGCCATGTTCTCGTTTTTTCAATGAAATATATCACCATGTTATGATACTTGTCTCACTCAGAAAATGACATGTTGTTTTTCTTCGGTTGGTCAAGTCCACTTTGGGGGCTTGCTTGAGTGTTAGTATAAGTTCAATATTCAAGGAGTCTGTTCTGAATTGTGGCACAGGTAGAGACTGTGCGAGGAGTTGGTATCCTTTTCTGAGTTTGTTGTATATCATTAGCGCCACGGGGCACCCATTTTCCCATTTCATGATGGGATAGGTTTTGTTGGCATGCAGTGTATTCTAGGACTTAATATAGTATGTCCATGTTCAGATGTTAAGAGGTCATACACGTCCTTATTACATTGTAGATCAGCTACCGGTAGTTCTTGATTATTATTTTTTTTTAATCTAGGAGTTGCTGTTTTGGGAAAACTCTGGCTATACCCGGTAGATGCTAAAAGAAATAGTGCTTCCTTCTGAACAGAAAAATATGAAAGACTGCCCATCTAAATTTTCTTTTGGAAGTGATTAATTTGACACCAAGCTTAAAAAGAAAAACAGCTAGAAGGGGACATCTTGAAATACAAATCACTTTAACTGCAAATTGCAATTTGGAACTTGTGCCGACAACTGCCACCAAATTGTACACCATATCACCTGACAGAATTACGTATCTTGGGTCCTCGTAATACCTGATATATGGTCATTACAAATTGCCCTTAATGATGATATATATCATCGTGTAAAGTTGGAGAGATCTATACACACACAGTGAGATGCAATCAGCCCGGTTGTCCTGCCAGCTGGATTTATTGCATTTAGAAGGAGACAACAAGCTAATAACGGAGGAATAAATGCAGCATCAAAGCGAAGTGATTGACACGCTGCGGCGAGCTTGCTGGCTGGATGCTAATATTGCCACTTGCTCTTAATCGCTACTTCACCACTGACCCTTGGACTCTCTGCACAAGGAGTTCTCCTTAGTGCGTTTTGTTGTCGCTGTTGAGGAAGATTGTCCTTTTTTTATGTTTGGATGGACAGTGTGGTTTTTGGTGTACTTTGAGATTCTCAGCAAGAGAGAAAGTACTTTTCAGGGGCCGTCCAAAGCTGTATACATTTTTACGGTATTTTCAAGACACATCCGCTCCCCCCCCCCCCCCCCCCCACCCCCCTCCCAACCCCCACCCCCCTCCCCTGAAATACTACATTTTTTTTTCACTACCATGAAATGTCAACATTACATGGTAGTACATGTAACACTGCCCCCCCCTCCTCCCCCCCCCCCCCCCCTTAACAAGATTTGGTCAGATATTTGGCAACAGCAAAATGTTGAAATTTACTTCTGGCAATTTCCAGACTCTTGTACAGTGGTATCTTTAAAACCCCCACATTGTCACCATGCTTCATGTGCGAGTCGAGTAGGCACTATAAAACGGCCGTATAAAAATGGCGTTTTTCACAGGGTTGCCGATGTTTAAAATACAAAGTATGTTTTTTCGTTAAAATGATGTAAATGTTTTAAAAATTCGTTCGTAGAAAAAAATTGAATTTGCTTAGAATCAAGAACAATATAACTTTAATGTAGGTGTCCATCAGTGTACCAGTAGGCACCATGTTTTACTTTGTGGTTCAAGTTTTTCCCTTCCCCCGTTTGTTCAGAATATGTACTGGTACATTTGTGCCAATGTATATAAACATGTACACTGTAGGCAATCATGTTTTGTTTGTGCTTGGAGTCCACCTGGAGTACACTCCAAAGATCCCATTGGCAACATCACTTTCCCTGGAGAGTGTGTCAACATATCCGCAAGGGTCAAGAGGTACATGTAGGGGTGGGGGGGGGGGGGGGGAGGTGTGCTTGGGAGAGGAAGGGAAGGCGTCTCCTCACAGTTCATGAATTATGCCGTGTCGGAGTCATTGATATCGTAGTAGTGATGCGGTTTGTAAACATGATATGCCACTTGTCTCTAGGTCAGTATTACATTGGGGTAGAGGGGTGTGGTGGGAGGAGAGGGTGGCGCTAGCAAGCTTACTTTGTTTAAAGATGAATTTGATATCAAAAACAGGTTACCAGCTAAAATCTGATGTCATCTTTATTAAAATTCAACTTAGAAGTTGATAGTTATTCAAATATCTAGGTTAATTGATCCCATTCCTGTAATTGGTGGGCCTTCTGCTGTTGGATGTGGTGAATAAATAAATTAAATAAATAAATAAATAAATTTGATTGGTATTCTGCCAAGTTTTACTAAGCACAAACATTGGCTAAACAGTATTTTTTGCTGAACAGCTGCATTCAAATTAAGCCCCCTAAATACAAATAATGAATGTTTAAGTTCATTGTATGGATATTTTCATGAATATTTTTATTTCAATTAGGCAAAGCTCAGTTGAATAGAATATTCCATTTTAAACTCATGAAAATATTTACAAGTATCATTGCACGAATGAAAAAAATTAATGATTTGTTATGTAATGCCCAAATTGAGTTGCTTGGGGAACATCTGGCAGTCTGAGAATATGAAAAAGTGTGTACCTCGCTGGTAGTCCTTGACACCCCTCGCAATGCATAGTTCCGAGATTGCCCAGTTAACCCCGGCCCTTAGATATTGTTGCTATGTGCTCACAAGCCATCGCAAAAAAATGGCGAGACTACGTACAAAGCAACGGGACTCGGCATGGAAAGCACAGATTCATTGGAAAAAATTCAAAGGTATTTATATTTTAGGGTTGACAGTTACCGTAGCACACACTGAGCAAAGGGCTAGTAATGCAGGGATGCCATAAAAATGCGCTTTCCTACCTTTGAACAGCGAATCGCCCGACATTGAAACAAAAATTCACCCGGATCACTGCATACAACATGTACAAACTGTATATGGGCAGAAAACCGCGTGATTGTTTGTGATGCAATGCACTTTGACCTACATGTATGTGGGCGCTGTCTGCTAGCTCTGTTGTGATTGGTCGGCGTGTTCGGCTTGATTGACAGGTCGGAACTATGCATTACGACAGTCTCCAAATCTGACAAATCTAACGTATGCCTTAAGCCTCAGACTCGATGAAAATTCTCTGTATTCGTTTTCATGCCATTTTTATAATTAAGACTTTGTATTTTTCTCACATTTTCCCAACAGTTCATCGTCAGATTATGTCAGGTAAAAACATTTTATTTCTTTATCAAATAATGCGTAACACACACAGGACAAGACAACCATAGTGGCACTTAAAATTAACATCCTTTCCCACTGTCTAATGTTACTAGTCTACATGTACTAAAACCCTAACATTGCAATTTCAAAAATATTGTCAAACTTGACTGTTATCGCAAATGAAACTTGACGATTGAAATTTGCGATTTTCACATGTTTTAAGTTTTAAGTGGATGCTTGTCTTTCCTATAGAATGTGAGAAGTCGTGGGTTTAAATACCACCTGAGCACACTGACATTTTGAACATAGTTCGCTAAAAACACTGAGTATACAGTGGGAATAAATTATGCTGGGAAAGAACAACTTCAAGTGATTTCCAATTACGCAAGTGATTTCCAATTACGCAAGTTATACCGTCTTTGTATAACTTTTTTCTTTTGGATTATAGTAGATATCAAATTTAGAAGTAAGAGTTTGTACGAAATACAGCAATTTGACTGAACCAAGACTCGAACCCGACACCTTTGGTTTGCCATACCAGTGCTCTACTGACTGAGCTATCCAGCCTTATGGTGTTTTTGTTTGGGGGCGGGGGTGTAGTCTCAATAGACCATTAGCACAAGCTGCCATGCTTGTGGTCAAGCTTTCTAATTTGGGACGCATTTTAACAATTAACACAGTACACACACCCTAAGATGGCTGTTCTTTCTGTAAAGGGTATAATACATGTGTAATACATGTAATACATGTATAATACATTGTATAGTACAAGGGTGTAATGATCCAATACCTAGTTACGTTCTATTTTGATGGCATTGTGACCCTGCTCAAATAGCAACATCATCTAATTACGGCCTCGATGGCCCAGTTTTGTCAAAGTCCGTAGAAAGTGAGATGGACTCTCTACAGAGTTATGGGTAGTGACAGATTCAGGATGCGTTCTCGGCCAAAATGCCAAGAGGGATGAGGGTTGCATGGACTTCTCATTGCACCTGGCAGAAATGCACGTACTGACACTGATACTAACGGTAGCAGATTGGACCGGAAACTGAGAGGGTTTCAGGTGGGGTTACTTACTAGAGAAACACTGTTGAGACGTGTCAGTCTCGCTATAGACTCTTTGCATGGTGGCCATCTTAGGGGACAATCACATTTTAACCTTGCGTCATGCCTGAGTAGGTGCTCTGTGGATCTACATGTGTAAGATCACGAATAAATAATGAGCTGTTCACTTGGTGCGCACACCATGTAAGGGCAAATGTCATTGGTTAAGAGAAGATCTGACCTTCGACCTGAGTCACGATATAAGTCCATTCATAAACAATAACAGTAAGATTACGAATAAATAATGAGCTGTTCACTTGGTGTGCACACCATGTAAGGGCAAATGTTATTGGTTAAGAGAAGATCTGACCTTCGACCTGAGTCACGATATAAGTCCATTCATAAACAATAACAGTCTTATTATTTAAATAAGAAAATCTTCCCCCTAACATGGCCACAAGTGCAAAGGGGTCTATTCTAGAGAAATATAAATACATGCACTCCGGTCACTTAACGGGAACGGCAAGGCTACAGTAGCATTTGTGCGAAACAGTTGAGCAGTCAAAATGGTCAACTGTGGATTAGATCTAGGTATGATCTGCCTTTTTCAGTGGCAAGTGTAAACGCTACCCAAATACACATGTACGGGTTCAGCAACTTGAGATTCCTTGGTGCGGAACTCGTGTGGTACACATTTATGTGGAAGTATTAAATTGACGAATCCAGAGCAAGTGCAGAATGCAAAACGGCCATCACACGTGGAATGTGCAATTCAGAAGTAATTGTTTCGGTTTTAAAAGTGGATTTAACTTAAATCAAGATGTAGTGTAGACGCGGCAAGTTTTCAAATTTGCAGTCGCAATAAAAGTGCAGTTCAAATTTGTATTCACCTTTTTCATTACTAGTGCAAACACGATGCAAAAATATCAAAAAGGATCAGTAAACCTACATGTACATGTAATACTTGCAAGAATTAATGAAAACAAAATGTGCCGTTCTCAATAGGGTAAATGCTATTTTGTTAAACAAATAAAACAAAAATACTTTATTTATTCTGGCTTGCAGCTACCGTACCCTATATCCAAGAGCAGAAAAGCTGGAGCCACATGTTAGAATCTGAGTTCTTGTTGATTCAAATAATAAGTGGCGCGTCGTCATTGCACACTGTGGCTGTTAAATTTCACTGGCAGGCATAGGAGAGAGCGCGATCACAATCAAAATATAAACGCTCTGGAGGCTCGTTCGGTCAATTACAGGGCAGCTAAAAATAGCAGGGGGGAACAGGGAAGGTTGTTTTTGCCAATTTGGCAAAAGACGGCAGTCCGTGTACCCTGATAATTTCATTTGTTAATCAACCCTAAAGGAATAGCTGGATGCAAACTTTGTTTGTTTCAATTTCCAAATTTGCATAAATTGTGTGGATGAAGTCAAGTTGAAAGCAACCTTGTCCTTGTGCTCAGTTGCCTTGCGCTCGGTGGAAAGAGCAATTTCTTGCGTTCTGATTGACAGAGAAGAGAAATCTTACTTGGTTTTGATAGAGAGATGGTAACAACCACCATATGTATATTTTTTTCTAGCCAAAATGGTACCTTGCCGTAGGAGGTTAACAACCGGAAGGTTTTTGTTTGTTTGGAGCATTCACACACTGAGCATAAAAACCATGCATAGATTTTAAAGGTTTTGTGAAATATTGCTATCTATGCTACTGGAATTTCTGCAGTCTAGTTTACCAACATTTCTTTTAAATATGGGTAATTCCCCAAATTAGGGGTCCAAAATTTTTGGTGTCCCAGTTACGTACGACAATCTCTGCTTCAAAATTCACCACTTATGACCACAAATTCTCAGTAATGGACTGTGGCCTGCGATTATAGGGGGCAGCATAATTTTCTTCAATATTTTGTTTTCTGATTCCTAAAAAATATTCAAAACAAAAGACCATAAAGGCTTATAATTTGTTCCATGGTATTGGATAGAAGTTTGGTGTCCCGGGTTACCTACGCCAATGAAAATTGGCTGTAGAACGAGTTTGCATTAACCTTGGTGCCATTATCTACACACAAAAAATAAATTTGAGTGGCATTTGTTCAAATAAAAATAATGATTTTCTACTGGGAAACCACTTTCAATCATTAAAAACACTTGGAAATCTTAAAAAGCATGTCACACTTTTGGACCCCTAATTTTGGGAATTACCCATATATACATTACATTTATATAACGCCATTCACGTTATCCAAGAACTCACAAAGTTTCAGCTGCAGATGATCCAATGGGATTTTAAGAGTCTGATTCCTTGAGCTACATGTAACAGCGCCAACCGAAGCAAGTAGTTCATGAGCTTTGCTTGGGCTGGTACCTAATGCATCATTGAGACCTTGTCCTTATTACATCGCTAGATCATCAAGTCGGTCAGGTGAATGAGGTTTGGGTGCAGCTAGCACAAAGATGTCGGCAGGTGTTTGTTTCATGTCAATGAGAAAGGACACAACATGAGGGATTTAAGTCGCTGTGACAGTTTCTCCTCCTGTTAGCACGAGGGGCGGAGCTTGGTAGATGAAGCAGTCAAGTCAACTTAAGGGTTAATTCACATTGAGGAAGGACACAACATGAGGGATTTAAGTCACATGACTGTTTCTCCTCCTGTTAGCGTAAGGGTGCCGCGCGGCGCTCGCAGGGGTCGAAATTAACACTGGTCCTGTGGTCCGAGAATCTGTGCTTTCCATGCCGAGTTCCGTTGCTTTGTACGTTGTGTCGCCATTTTTTTGCGATGGCTTGTGAGCACACAGCAACAGTATCTAAGGGGCGGAGTTAACTGGGCAATCTCGGAACTATGCATTTTGATCCCTGGCTCGGTAGATGAAGCAGTGAGGTCAATTTAAGGGTGGATTCACATTGAGGAAGGACACAACACGAGGGACTTGAGTCGCTGTGACAGTTTCTCCTCCTGTTAGCATAAGGGGGCGGCGCTCGGTGGAAGAAGAGGTCAAGTCAACTGAAGGGTGGATTCACTCTGACCGCTTTTTTGTACGCGTTAATGCATGTAAATGTACGCGCGTAGCTTTGAGAAAATGTGGTGAGGAGGGAATTTGATGTGAATTTGACAGAATCACATAAGATAGGTTGACGCCAAAGTTAATTCTGTGTCGTTTCACCCCAAATTTTCTACATGCCGCATTTTTTCAAAGCAACATGCATCAAATTTAGGCGTATTTATAATGTGTGTAAAACGATCAGTGTGAATCCACCCTAGTCACAATTTTTGAGACTCGACAAAAACAAAGAATGCCACCGGTATTACCCATTTTTGCATACTGTAGTACCAACCAAAACTGGTACTAGCTATAAAGCACCACTGGTTTATCGTTGAGTTCGCTGCCTTGTACAAACAGTGAGTTGGACATGTCTGAAAATGAATAGTGCTGAGCTCGTCATTCCCTCCCAAACCCCTGCCCCCTCCCCCCAACCATTTATCCCGACAGCATATAATAAACTACTGCCCATTACGTATGGAAATTGGACTGGCACTATGCCTTTCTCTGTGATACATTACATGTAGTTAGGTCAAACTAACTTCAATTTTAAAGAAGTTGCAATCTTGTTGCATGAATATTAAGTACAATCAAGGTAATCAATCCAATTACTCTTTCGTGTTTCACCCAGTACGTTGTGTAGATGGATATTGTGCAGATATTAAGATGGAATTTTTCAGTGAGTTTTTTGCCTATTAGATTTAAAGAGCTTTGAGATTTTTTAAATTATTATTAAGAAAGTGCAGGATTTTAGTCTAATTTCAAAATGATTTCTGTGAATTCCTTTACCAAATATGATCTAGTAGGAAATGGTCAGTGTGCTGTGTAAACTATACATTTGTGTATTTGGTTAAATCTTAAAGACGCAGACTCGAAACTCAAGATTAGACTTGGGAGAACAATAGACCTTTATCACGGTGCCTCCATCTTTGTCTCGTTCCCCATAGTATGTGTTGGTACGATCAGCGCGTGTAATCTACCGCTGTTGTTTTGAGAGAATCATTGTCCGCGTTGCGCGTTTTCTTAATTGCGCTGCGGCGCTATTCATGCGTCATTGTGATGCATACAATAAAACGCAGGACCAATTATTTGAATAGGAAAAAGGGATAATAGCAACTTGGAAAGTGAATCTATTATTTACATGCATACATGTTGGAGGTGGGCTTCTATAAGATATTTACTTGTTGAGATAGACTTCCTTGAATATTTGATGCCCGGGCACTTCGTTCAGGAAAGTGTGTACTTGTCCTTCTGAACTCCAGCAGTTGACCATCCTCGCACGAAGCTCCACGTCCAGGTTTTTTCACACCAAGTCCGCTCAAGCAACCCGGGACTTGTGGGAATTGTCAGGGCATGCTCGTGGCGCTATTAAGACGCCATCCCATCTCTTTTAAACCCGGCCAACCGATGAGTTTTTGCGAGTTTGTCTCTTCTCGAGTTGACACCTTTGGTGTCTTTTGGCCGAGTCCCAATCAAATGAGGCAGGAAAGACTTGCCCAGTGCTCGGCGGTTTGTATGAAATATTCATGATGGCTGAATTACCTCGCCCGGTAATTACATTTTGAACATCAAGTCTTTAAGCCCTTTGTCCTTCTGGATTTTTGGATAGTGTTTGTGTTCTTAACCCTAAACGGCACCTAATACTATAAAATACTACTTTGCAATATTTAAACTAAGGGATACTGTCCCCGCCTGAGACCAGTTTAACCCTAATAAATAAATTTGAATAAAATATGGCTCATTTGGGTGTGTCCAAATCCTGTGGTGGTCGTTGCCAAGTGTTGTCAACACTTTGAGTTATTGGGTTTGTCTTGCCTACCCATGAAGTAAAACTTTGGGTCTTTGCACATGATAAAATAAGCCTTTACCCATGGCACAATGTACATGTAGCTTCACTTTTAAGGATAACCGGATAATTGATGTTCATAAAAATTGAGTAGCCAATTTCAAAAAGGCTAAAAAATGCCAAGGCCTATTGTTGTGTGACAAGCTCTGGTACAAAATTAATTGCATTTGCGTTAATCACTCTTGATTTCGCCGGAGGTAAAATAATGTGCTGCATTTATAATGAAAATTGACCGAGCATGGGTACTACCCCGCAGCAACAAAGTGAAAGGAATTGAATGTTCAAAGTGTAAAATAAAAAAGTAAAAAAACTTGCATTATGTGCTAATTTCCTTCCGCAATTTAAGCCGTCAACGAGTAGGAAGATTTATTGATGGTTCGGAAAGGCGAAGCTGACATTTTAATCAGCTTTACCATCCTGTCGATGACACGATCTTAACAAAGCGGACCAATGAGTTGGAGGGACTAGTTGATCAGGCTACGCTCTGTGTATTAACACCTCTTGAGTGGTGACAAGAGTCCTTTCAAACACTCATCAATAGGGGGAGGGGAGGGGGAGGTGCAGGGGAGGGGTCATGAAAAGTTCGGCTTGGCACTGGGTTATTAAAATTTGTTCCCTGAGATGATAAATTGTCAACCTGAGCCCCCTGGGAAATGTACATACAGCGTGGCTAGTTATCAAGTTATCAGGTTGTGGTAATCAGCCTTGTGTGAACTACGTACACCATCAAAACGATGGTTTGATGATTGCACAACTATACGTGTAAGCCTTGCACGCCCCCCTTCCAATGTGCTGTGCCACCCCTTGGCGCCCCGCTTTAAAAAGTCTGGCGACACCGCTGCCTGTTTGAAAGAAATTTTTTCTGCTGACCAATCACGGCAAAAAACGTCTTCACCATGACATACCCAAATCAATGGGGCCATATCCATGCGATGAGAGAAACCGTTATATCTAACTCGTGTTTCTTCTTCTTGGGGAAATTAGGTGATCAATGTTGTGGATCAAGTCAGATGCATGAAATTAAATTTACTAATCAGTCCCTTAATGCTCATTGGCTAAGTTTCCCTTAAACTCTAACCAGACTTCTCCTGAAGACAAACAGAGTACACGGTTCGAAACATCAAGTTCACACTCACCGGCACATCTTTAAAAGAAATGTTTGACATGGTGCTAACGCAAATCGTTTGCACCTTGATTTCCATGCATACCGTAGCTTTGTCTTATTTAAAGGTAGTCTACTTGTTTGGTGATTACCCTCAAAATATTATTATCTTTAAGCTTACTTGTTATCAAGATGGTAATGGTAGTAATCATCCTGTGAAATTATTTCGTCTGAATTGCCCCCATTCATGATAAAAATGACAATTATTGGAATATCTCCAAAGATCGCCTGTTGTGGAGCCATTCATTCATGCACAAAAATCATACTTGGATTTTTCAGGTTTTCTGAAGTATTACTGCATCTATGTGCCTGAAATTTCTATAAGGTAGTTTTCTCGACCTATGCTTTCAATTACCAGTGGAAATCATGCCATTTTGAACAATTTACCAAACAACTATACTACCTTTAACTCTAACCAGCTATATTATTTGACCCTCTAATCTTCAAAATCCCATAATTTTTTCCCCCCAGTGAAAAAGGGTAATGTTAATATAGATTGAATAAAATGTTAACGATAGAAAAAAACATTGTTTGGTCTGCAAACAGCATCCTCCTACGCAAATTAAAAAACGGCTCATTTTTCAATTCTGTTTTTGCGGACTCGCGTCATTCTTTCCAAAGAACATACTGTAATTATGACTGGCAGATGTCGGATTACTCCGCATTGCCGTAAATGTAACGCACCATTTGTCTGACCTCGTAATGGACGCATTGCGCATTACATGATACGTCAGGATAGGCTTGATGCATGTACCTAGTAGCAGCTTGGCACGAAGGTGCATGATTAAACCGCTTTATTTGTCTTGCTCTGCTTAACAAAATGGGTGGGGGGTTTACGAAAGGTCGGACAGACAGTGACAAACATGAGATGGAGCTGGGAAGGTAGTCGGAAGGAATAGAAACATTTTAGTGGATTTACAACACTTATCCAAAACCAAAATGTCCATTACTTGGCTTATTTGATGCATGTAGGATTGCAGAAGCAGTACCATACTTTCTTTCAAGAAAATATTTTATAGCCATTTTCTTTCTGTAAAAAGACCAAACATTTTCATTCGGGCACATTCTTGAACGGATCTGATCTAGGGATGGGACAAATTGTTTTTTTTAAAAACCGGTTTTGCCGAACGTTTAAACAAAATCCAATTTTAAAGAAATTACAGTAGTTTTCCCGAGGGTTATTCGTAATGACTTCACGGAACTAAAATAAATTCATATGGGGTCAAAGTAAAATGACCAGATAAAGGTTCAATGGTTATTTGGGGGGCCTAGGGGTATTGTCTACATTGCACATGCATCTATAAACACCAGTAACAATTTTTAATGTTGGCTGAATGGTTAAACGGTTAACCGACACTTGAAAGAATTGCAAACCGGTTTCTGAATTAACCGTAAATTCCCATCCCTAATCTGATCATAGTCAAAGTACGGTACCATAACATAACCACTGGCTGGCAGTGCAAATGCTCTCTCATTCCGTGCTGTGGCTTGGGGAGGAGTTATCTTCAGATGTTCAAAAGTTTTGTTTTTGTCGACAGTGCCACATAGTCGTTTCAGTAGGCTCAAATATTCCTTGGCTGCTATAGCTAATGAACACTGGCATATTCATTGTTATACATTGGCCTATTTATTTTACAGAACTAGCCTCGATACACAATCCATACTTTATATTCATGGAAGGCAGCATAATTCTAGTTTACTAAGGCTCGGGAATCCCCTGATTGTGTGCTATTTACTACCAGTTCATAGTGAGTTGTTATTGTAAATTGACTATGCATGAGGTGCAAATTGTGCTCGAGTATTCTCCAGAGTCGTCAAAGTATGAAAACTGTGTGGCAGTTATCATAAAACTCTGCTGCCTTCTGTCCATGGAGCGTGTCTGGTCTAGTGGGTATGAAGCGGGACTCCCAATCAGAGGTTGCGGGTTCGAGCCCCACTTCGACCAACGTGTCTGTGTCCCTGGGCAAGGCACTTAATCCCAGTTGCCTCGTCAACCCAAGCGATATTTGGGAAGCTATTAAGGGGAATGCCACAATCTAACTGCTGATAGGGTTGAGCGCCTGGCCAGCAGCCACCTAGTTAAAAGCAAAATGGTTCTGGTGATTCCCTGATGGCAGCGGTAATAATGGTAACAGCGGTGGGCATGTGCGCTATAAAAGAATCCACCATTATTATTATTATTATTCATTAGAATAACAGATAGTTGTTATTGATATGTAAATAAACTGTTTAGATAGAACCAGCTTATATCTATATGCCATATTGAATTGATCACCTTGTTTAATTCAGACAGTTGTCGGTTCAAATTCTGGCTGTATCCTTGGGCAAGGCACTTTGCCATGAGTTGCCTCTTTTTGTCTAGTACCTCTATGAGTTTTATGCCATGAGAAGTATTGAGCTACAGGGAGATGTGCTCAATGAATTTATCAAGAGCCATAAGTATCCTGTTGGATAAATGATATACACCAATCCAAGAGCTGAAGTCCTCTTCTCTGTACGTCTGCCATAATTGGGGGCCATCCAGTGATATTAAGCTGTTGCATTATGTTGTAACTTCGAACAATTTTGCGCATTTATTGTAAGCTTGCGAAGCCTGTGTACGCGAAGGAGGCGCCTTGTGCGCTGTTCGATTTAACAACACAGAGCGCCCAGTTTGTGGCAGTGGATGGCCCCCAGTAATGGCGGACGTGCAGGGAAGGAGTCCTTAGCAACCGGATTTATCTATAGCAGAATGTATTGTCATCATCGTGGTTATTCATTATTCATTGTGTACTTCACTTTTATTTCCAGACACAATATACATGTATTTTATAAAAAATATTTAGCAAATATTACAATGTAAACTTACATGTAAAGTGTACGTAAGGAGGAATCCACAAGAAGCAGAACTTGTCAGATATATAATGTACATGTATTCATTGTTTATAGTAATCCATGGTTTATTCCTTAACATAACACACATACATGTTTTATTTATTGTTCTAAAGATTAAATTCCTCCCTTTTGCTCTTAAGAAAACAAATTTAAATAGGATAACAGACCGTCAGCATTTACCAAATCCATTCAGGTTTTGATGAATCTTTTGCTCCAGTCTCAATCAGATAAAGGACTGGATATTACTGATAAAGACTCCGTGCCTTTTTTTCTGCCCGGCAAGAAAAAGATGAATCAATGAGTTTGCCTGTGACATCGTAGGGGTTTCGTCGGCTTTGAGTCAGAGGGTTTACAGGGTAATTCCAGACCCACGCCTTGCCGCGGGGTGTCGCATGCTCACTCAAGTGATACGCCTATTAGAAATAAAAAGCCCCGCTTGCGGTTGCCTCGGTAATGTTCAGTCTGCGGCATGAATGCTGCATCGCCATGGAAATTGCAAAAGGGGAAAGGGTCACAAGTCTTTTGTTGTCGAAGATGAAACACGTCTCCTTCGCCTTGCTTTTTGTAACCATATTGACTGAGGTATTATGTTCGAGGCTGCCGTCGTCGATTGTGGGCTTTTGGGGTGTTTCTATTTTTATGACGGGTTGCCACAGTGAAAGTAATTTAGTTTGGACTTAAAGATAGTATACATGATTGGTAAACTGTTATAAATAGTTTTATCCCCCTGTGTGATTGAAGATATGCATTATTAAAACGAACCTGAGCAAAAGCCAGCTCCGTACTTCGTCTAACTTTTGAGAAAACGGTCAAAAGGGTTTGCCATTTCGCACCCAAACCACTTGGCCGGATTGCCATTTCGCCCCAAATCACTTCGTCCACAGGCCGTGGTTCAGGGCAAAGTGGTTTTGGGGCGAAATTAATTTGTCTCATGAGACGAAAACTAATTGTTTTACTCATTTCTCAAAGACTATAGCACTTCAGACAAAACCATTTCAGGGGAAGTTTTCTACGGTCATCATGTTTATATTGTGTAAGTTAGGCACAAATCTGTGAACATTTCTGATTTTCGAGATACCAATGATGTATGCCTTTAAATCGTAATATAACATGGATGTGCATTGTTTCGGTGTCAGCTTAACTGCCTTGAAAATTTAGTAACATTTTTTTCAGCAGATTTCTGAAAGGACACACAAAATGACAAATGGGCAAAGCTATTTTTGCAATTTTTATGCAAAATGACAACATATTTGTTCAGCTGAATAAACACAAGCTTTCTCGTCGATTTTTAGCAGTGTTATTGACAACCACAATAACTTAACATTATTCATTTCAGGAAAATAAATATTGTGCAACACCGGCATTAACAGGTTAACAATAAATTAACGGAGGCTATGTTTAGATATCTTGCTTCAAAAACTAAAAGACATGAAACTTTTGAATCTTTCCACGGTAAAGGGGGCATTTTGGCAACAGACCATATTTTCCAGAAAATACCTTCGTCTGGTCTCAAAATAAATATGTTTCCGTTCTGAAGAGATAACTTAGGCACAAAAAGGGTTGAATAACTACTTTTCCCGTATTAGGACGACCGTTTTGGGAAGAGTGCTCTGGGGAACCACTAAAACGGCAAATTTGTCGGCAAGAAACTCTGCCGTTGACACCCATTTTTTCGACTTAAAGTTCTCATAAAATGTTTTTCAACCTAGACGAAAATGGTTACAAACCTAATAAAAATGGTGAGAAACCTAATAAAAATGGTTTTTGAAGCACTTGGCGTTAGGACGACCGGCTATCGGTCACCCTAATGCGGTCGGTCGTCCTAATACGCCTTTTTTACCCATAACCGGTCGCCCTAATACGGGAAAGGTAGGTTAATGTTAACAACATGCCTTTCTAAAAATCCTGTGTACAAATTTCCAATATACGCTCGTAACCGGGACGGCCTAAAATATAACAAGTGTCCGTCCCTGTTACGAGTATATATTGGAAATCAAATCCAGAGAAGATTCACCCAAGCCTTCTATAGACACCTTGCACGGTGGCTATCTTAGGGCAAGCACTCTGTCCCATGCATTGGGCATGAGTAAGGACTTCATCCTTCCATTGTCTCAATAGACCGTATTCCTGAATGTGTGAGGGCTCTCGAACTAGGGGTGACTTGGGGGGAAAGTGGGGAAAAATGCGTACGCGCAATGCGGGCCTGTAGCGCGGGCAGATATTTCCATTAAAAGTAAACATTTGGAACGGGTGCGCGCGTAGTGCGTTTTGTGTTCGAACAAAACGCGTAATGGGCGCTGGTCACTTGACATGTACGGTATATTTAAATGATGCCCACCAACTGCCACTGGTGCAAAATGTCTATCTGCTTTACTAATCTTACTCGCACTAATTTACCTAATAATTATGGTGGATTCTTGTACATGTCTAGCTTACAAGGTACTCCTGGCGCTGTTGCCAATATTACCTCTGCCATTGGGGAATCACCCAAACCATTTTGCACATTTGGCACTTTATTTTTTGTGATTCGAAACACAATTTGAAAACAGAGGAGAGGAATGTCGGAAATTCTGTTCAAACCTGATAAAATTACCATTTTTTATATATGATTTGACCGTCTTTGTTTGTTTTCCCCAACAGGTCATCATCACGTATTTGTGGGTGATTTAGATGCATCAGTAGAAACGGCTGATCTGTATAATGCCTTTGCCGTCTTTGGAACTATATCGTAAGTATATATGCACTTGAACAAAACATCCGCTAAAATTTGAATTTTTCTGTCTGCTAGTAAAATAATTTACTTTCAAGATGGCACAAAATACCCACTGCTGGATGGAGTCCAGTAATTTGAGCATTGCTCTAGCACTTTGTGCTGCACTAGACCAATAGTCCAGTGCTTTTTTTGGCATTTTTTTTGTCAAACATCCACTGAAAGTGTGATTTTTCTTCTCTGCTAATAAAATATTTTTGCTTTCAACATGGCACGAAATAACCACTGGAATACTGGTCCGAGTCCAGTAATTTGAGTATCAGTCAAGCACGTTCTAATTCTGTACTGTACTACAACATCCTCTCCCCTAACTGAGACAAAAAAATGTATATTTTTCTGGCTATGGTCCAGTAGATTATTATTTGAAATTTGAGCTCAGTTTAACCAGACCTGTTGCATACAATCGCTGTGTGGGTCGTGCATTAGACTTTATCAGCCCGTGCAAGATTAGGTACACAAAATAATACTGGGCTTATCAAGATGTGGCCGGACCATCTGTTAGGGCATTTTTATTTCCCACTGGAGTTTGTTTGCGCATTATTTGACCGTTTTGTCTTTTAGTTCCGTCGGATTGTGTCACTGAGTGCCAGTCTTTTAAAAAAGTACAAGTTATTGCGTTGATGAGCATTGGTTTTGAAAAGTAATTACAATGCCATTGCAAAAATATGGCTCAGTTCTGGGTTTTGTGAATCCAGAGAACCAATCCTGGGGTTGGGTTTTTCTTAGCTCAAAAATAAAACCCGAGCATAGTTCATTACATTACATGTCAATATTTCACATTTTGTCGTAAGGTCTGTCTGTACAGAATTAGTGTCGTGATCATCATATGAAAGAGGAAAAACATTCTAAAGTATTTCATCAATTTGAGAATACTGAATATTCAGAACTAAAATTTCTGAAGGGAAATACTGGGTAACTTTTATAAATCCTTCGTTTGCGTGCTAGTTATCATGGTCTGTGTAACTGTGCGGTATTCGTTTTTCATTTCATGCGAGTTTTTTTTTTTACTCGATGTCTATCTCTTCCTGCCTATCACTGGTATCCGTTACCTAGTACTGTTATTCTAACCGGTAAACTCAACAAGCCACGCTCATATAAATGTCCTCATCAACGCATCACAATTTGAAAATGATCTAAGCCGCAAGAGAGAAAAACCTAAAAGAAAACTTGAGAACTCAAAACCCGAGGGGAACCTTGGGACATGGTTTGCAAATATTGGGCAACCTAACCCCATCAGCTGTTGTTTGTACAGAGGGTCTTTTGATATGCACTGCCAACAAAGACCCCGTCACGCCTGCGTATCCAGACCGGAATATCAATCGTCTCATTTTACGGAGAGAGGAAAAGGGCTAGGCATTGCGGGAGGACGGAAGGGAACGTGTCAACTGATCAATTTGCAATGCTTTAAGCCCGGGTGTAGCATATGGGGTCGGTTGTTTAATATCCGACCTCGCGGAGGGGTTCGTGTCGTTGAAGTCGTGTGTCGGGATAGAGATGGGATGGAAATCGAAATGGGTAATTTAGAATTTATGGAGGAAAATTGGGTGGAAAAGGGAGTAATGAAATTAAATACTTCAAATATTTAGAACACAAAAGTTTACTTGCGACGCATCTTTTTCGGAGCATGTATTTGTACGATTCCTTTATCATTGATCAAAACACCTGTGCATCATTCGTAACTCTAGTTGTCCTCTGGTTGACCTTAGAATGATCCAATTGTCCGCAGCTGGCTTTTAAGACCAAGCTGCAACTGAGATGTGCCTGTCGGTAACAAATTAATCAGCGATTGTTTTGCGACCCGACTGTAGCTCTGACAATATTAAAATCGCCAAAAGGTAGCACTAAAAAATATTAACATGTTTCTGACAAGCAGGAATCATTCGCAGTTGACCTGTTTGTGTCAAGTTTAGATTCGGCTTTCCATATTAGCCAATCAGCTTGCAGCAAAGTTACGTTGTGGCATCATTGTCATGTCGAATCTTGAGTGACATTAGCATAAATGTACATGTAGTTGTGGCCATTTTGTATGGAGATGTCACTGTTATGCCATGTGATAAACTTCTTTTTTTTCCTTCAGTTTTTGGACATAAAAATTAAATTGTTGCTTGATGCTAATAGTTCCAATGTAGCTCAACCAGCAGGGCTCAAAATACCTTTTCAAAAATTCAAAAATTCCAGCACCTGGAATAAATGTATTTGTGATAATACATGATTGTAGTGATGGATTGCATTTTGCATGGAATTGCCATCCCCAGAGAAAAGCTCTTCATAACTTCAATATCTGTTGCAAAATCAACCAAGGTAATATTTATTCAGATACTGTATTTCAGAATAAATTTGGCCATCGTAGGTGTCTCACATTAATGCACAATCAATACGATTAAATAGGCCTGCTTAGCGGCCACCTTGGGGGGTGGGGGACCTATTGCCATTGAAAAGTAGACGGCAAATTTTCCCCTTTAAAAGGGCATGCCACTGAGCTTTTTGTCAGTCAAGCAATGTATCAACATAGAGCATCTGTTGCAAAGTGGAGTGACTTAGCTCTCGAAGGGTTTCAAGAAGTGACAACACTCTTTTAGCACTACACGCTTCCTGACAAGTGGCTGCAATGGGTGTACGTGAGCTCAGTGACAAAAAGTCCAAGTCAATACTACTCGCATTGGAAACTATCCACTCTGTA
This sequence comes from Henricia sp. BOLD:AAB3569, assembly GCA_037783545.1. Lineage (NCBI taxonomy): Eukaryota > Metazoa > Echinodermata > Asteroidea > Spinulosida > Echinasteridae > Henricia > Henricia sp. BOLD:AAB3569. Next base: position 562,905 of record JBBELK010000454.1, on the reverse strand, counting down.
ATCGTTCTATAACTGACCTAGTGTGGCTAGCCGTATTGACTTGTTCATTGTAAGCGACTCCCCGAGTTCAGGTTTTTTTTATGTCAGCTTCGTTACATCAATAGTATAGATCAGTATTGATTGAAAATAAAAGCGTCGAGAGGAGGAAAAGGAAATATTTCATATTTTGGAATGAGGTGATGCGCTTTGAAGAGATTGTCATATATGTCAACTGCACTGACCAACTGCACTGATATTTTGCAAAATTGGCAACGGTTTTTAGTTTAACACTAACAGTGTTAAATATACAATAGAGTTCCAAAACAATCTGTGCATCAAGGCGTTAAATTTATGCAAATTACATGTATAGCTATAATTGCCAATATTTTCACTTCTGATCTGTTGTCTTGTCTTATTCACTATAAAAAAATATTAATCCAGGATTTTTTCCAAAGATTAGTGGTGCTGCTACCCTTGAAAAAATTCACAAAAACTCTGTTTGCTAGGATAGGGCGACAATTTGTGTGTAAAAAAGCTATATTAGGGCGACACGCTCAATAGGGCGACAATTTGGTGTCGCCCTAATATTTTTGAGATTAAAAACCATTTTTTTATGTCAAAAACCATTTTTTTTAAATCGAGAACCATTTTTATTAGGTCTAAAACCGTCTCTCTTAGGTCTGTAACCATTTTTGGAAGCTTCGGGTAGAGAAATTTGGTGTCAATTTGAGTGATTCTTCCCGAAATTTCGGTGGTCCCCGGGGAAAGGCTTCCCAAATTGTCGCCCTATTGCTGCATCCAGAGTTTTTACAACCACTTCAGTTTTAGAGTCGTAAAACTGAACCTCTATTATAAGAACACTAATACAACATCCTGCTTTAATATAAAAAAAGAAAATTTTACATGTGGGTCATTCTATAAATTTGGGGTCCAACGTGTGACATTTTCCTGTCCCTGTTACACCTGACATACTGCCATTTGCCAAACAAGTATTATTAAACATGCCTTCAAAACATATTTTTATGAATTGTACTTTATGTAATCACTCTTTGAAATAGAAAGCATTTAAAGAATATGTCCTGAATTTACAAAATACAACATTTTACAAGATGTCAGACGTAACAGGGGACAGAAAAATTGGACCCCAAATTTATAGAATGACCCATATACATGTTAGTCTCAATCCCTTGTCTTTCATTGTTTATCATTCCTGATAATACAAGCTTCCTCTTATTACCAGATAATCTCCAAAGTCCTAAGGACCTCTTTATAAATGAGGTTCGACTGTACATGTACATACACAACATGACTAGATCATCAGCATACCACTACGTGTCTTTTATACATTCGTCCATTCTGTCCTTTGTGGCCAGTAATCGATATAGTGTGTGTACGGCTGTGTAACGGGGGCCACAGGCGCCCAATGCACTTCATAGAAATTTCATACCTTGATGATTTTCTGTGCCAGGGTAAAGGGAGAAATTACCGCACATGCATATGATAAATTTCGCGGCGTGCGTGGAACACGGTTTGTAGTCATTATGGGCATTTTCTGGGCAGAGACACGGCGCCCCGTTTATTAAGCATGCACGTCGTGGGCTCGGTATTGTACATGTAGATGTGCAGCAGACAGTTTTTACACATGGAAATTAATGCGAGGGTTTAGTTTTGGATGTTTAACATTTTTAGTTTAGATTGATAGACTAAAATTTATATCGCATGCACATCAATAATTAAATTTTAAAACTTACTGTATATTATAAAAGAGAAATTTTCATTTTATCATTTCACCAGATTTTGCTTACATTTATAGATTGATTTAGTCTGAAAATATGAAATTATACGTCCAACTTAAAAACTTAAAATAAAGTTTCACTAAAATTCACATTTTTGCAACCCCAGAACATTTTTACAAATTGCAAAATTACACCAACATTTTTGCTTCCATATCCAAATTGGAGATTGCAAATTTCTTTGCATGGATATTGGGGAGGTATTTTATATTCATGTTGGAGCACGCTTCTTTAACAACTTTCTTTAGTTATGATATTTACTACCGTTCCTCCAATGATATCCAAATGATCCACAGGTGAATCTCTCCCTCCCCGCCTCGCCTCCTGCATCACTCAACGAGAATTAAAGAATAAAATCCTTTGTCTGATTTGCCTCTTCCCTCGGCAAATAAACATTGTCTCTGCCGTCTCATCCAATATTGGACAAGGCAGTAGCTGTTTACACACGGGAACTGTTGTTTGATTCACTAATGGGCAATGTGTGGAGGCACATTAAGATGTCTGCGGCTTGTTGGTCTTTGTAATATTGTAAAACCCATTGTTTACGATAGCATTGGCAAAGTGGCAAGGATGACTGAATCGTTTTAATATGTGTGCTTTGTTCCATTGGCCACTCAGAACTCTCTCCTCCGTCAGTAAGGCACCATAAGAGATGCTGGCTTTTTTTAATAATAGCTTAGAGTCAAATTATTAATGTTAATTCTGTTAATTGGTTGAGGCACATGGTTTTAACAAATATCAAGATTTGTTTCTTTTAAAAATGGATAAATGCGCTTAATGTTTCAATCCAATGTTTTGATACATGTACAATAGTGCCTATTGACTCCTTTCCAATGACGTAATTTTGGGAGTCAAATAATGCCGCGTCATTGTGGAAGCAATGTGCGTGCGCGTTGTGTGTCCATAGCATGCGTAACGCACTATACTAAGGCTCCCATTGGTGAATTAAACCGCGTTATGCCCACCAGAGATGCACACAACGCGCATGCACATCGCTTCCACAATGACTCAGCATTATTTGACTCCCAAAATGGCGTAATCGCACATGTTCGAAAGGGGTTAATAAAATAACCTGTAACAACATACATGTACAGTGCTTGTTCAGTAACATTCAAATTAGTGTACTTGCTGATACAGGCTGTGCTTTCATGTATAAGATAATAATAATATGTATTCCATATAGCGCCCTACATGTAAAGTCTCAAAGCGCTATACAATAAAATTTCAAGTACAAGTAAAAACACGGTACACTAGAATTATTTACATTAGACCTCAACAAAGCATTGCTAAAGTGACAAGATTTTTCTGTATTTTATGTCCGACACTGTTTGTTGACATGCTTTATTTCAAGTAAAATGGTTGACTGAGAAGAAAACAAGGGCTTTTATTTTTCAAGAGGCCAGTATCGGAACAGTAATGCTAGACATTTCAATCACAGTTTCCTTAAAAATTTTCACATATTTTCCAGTTATCATGTCTCCGCAGCCGAGGAAATCAGTCTGTGAAACTGAATATTTGAGTAATTCAATGACTTGCGCCATTACAATGTATGTTGCAAGTTGTTGTGTTCATTCAAGGTTATTATTGGATTGACAATGTTGTTAAGCCTCGCATATGTAGCTAGGATGCTGCGACAACTGCTAACCTAATAAAAACCAGATCTTGTCCACATAGATTTGCCTTCAATGCTTTCAGATTTCGCGATTTGAAACTGTCGGCCTTAACCTACATTGTAAATTTCAGCATTAGAGGTTGCGAGTGTCCGTACACATATGAGTCATCCTTCAGTGGTGGATCTGGAGGGGGTTATGGGGGTTGTAACCCCTAGTACTGTGCCAGTACTAGAATGTGGGTTCGATTCCGGGCCGTGACGGGTTGTGGCACTTGTGCTCTTGAGCAAGGCACTTAATCACACTTACTCCATCCTTCGGGAGGGATGTAAAGCCGTTGGTCCAGTGTGTTAGGTAATGGTAACACACTCTAAAGATCCCAGAGCAATATTTTGTGAAGAGCAAGGGGATTCCCCAGTGTCTCTGGCCATTTCTAGTTCTAATTCTTCGTGGGTTTCCTCACGCTTGCGAGTGACAGTGAAATGAGCACTATTGAGGAATCCTTGGTATGAATACCACAAAGAAATAAAAATAATAATAATAAATAAAATATTGCATTCAAAATCCTTTCCTGAAACCTTTAAAAAGCCCCTAAAGTGCCTTAGATTGCAGGAGGAAGCACCTACATTTCCAAATTTTCCGGACCCCCCTAGCAGGGCGTGTTTTTGGTCACAGTAGGGACCACAACCCCACCGTCCCTGTCCTGTATAATATGCTGTACAGCAACAGCGCTTTGCTAAATATTGAAACAGACTTATTTGGTTCAATAATTTGTTAGTAATTATTGATTTGTTGAATTTATTCTCACACGTTCTTAGTGCATGTTTGAATATCGTTTTGCCCCTCTGCATTTTTTTTCTATAGATGCAAATTGATTATGATTTTTGTAATATTAAGGCCGTTTCTACTGTCGACCCGTGAACAGTGCTTCGGTTACCTCTGATGAACCGGTAGTGGAGAACACTGGGAAACAGTAATTGTGCTCAGTAAAAACATGCCCTATGTCTGTAAAAGTTTTTGACAGACATGTGAGATAATATCCTTCAAATTCTTTTAGATTTAAATTCTGCAGGCACCAGAGTTTAGATTATTTTCCCTCACTTTTTGTCACAATTTGACACACTTTTTTATTTCAATTTTTCAAATTTTCAGAACCAATGGCCGCTATGGGACTTTTGGAACGAACGTTTCCCAGTCCACCCTCATTATGCACGTTGTGTGTAGACAAAGGCTACGTATGACTTCTTTGTTCTTTGATTTTTTTTTATTTAGCAAAACAAAATTCTCTGCATTTGCTTACAACTATAGTTCAATGATCTTGCTTCTTTGAATAATCCTTTCCTTCATATTCTATTTTCTACAATTCTAAAATTGATTCAGTCAGATTTTTAATTAGATTTAACATTGATTCAATTTGCTTTTTTTCAATTTCCTTTTGTAAATTTGTCTTAAATTTGTCAGCTGAAGCCCTTTGCAGATGATAGACAACAAAAAAATGACCCTCTGCAGTGAAGACAAATTCTGAATAATTTTCTTAAACAATGTTTGCTTGTACATATATTCAGCTTGTTTTTTATTTCTAGACAAATTTTTTTCGTGTTTTGTGAACCACAAACATTTGTTCCGGCATGTTTGGGTTTTTTGTCACATAATATTACTGTGATTGAAAGCTGCCATTCTGCCTTGCTGCATTTCCAAGTGGGTCTTTCCACGGTAAAGGGGGCATTTTGGCAACACAGACCATATTTTCCAGAAAATACCTTTGTCTGGTCTCAAAACAAAAGAAATAAGTTTCAGTTGTTCTGAAGAGATAACTTAGGCCCAAAAAGGGTTACAAATAGTGTGACAACATGCCTTTCTAAAAACCCTGTGTACAAATTTCCAATATACGCTCGTAACCAGGACGGCCTAGCATGTAACACAAGTGTCCGTCCCGGTCACTAGCGTATATTTATACACAGGGTTTTTAGAAAGGCATGTTGTCACACTGTTTGTAACCCTTTTTGGGCCTAAGTTATCTCTTCAGAACAACTGAAACTTATTTCTTTTATTTTGAGACCAGACAAAGGTATTTCCTCAAAAATACCGTATGGTCTGTGTTGCCAAAATGCCCCCTTTACTGTGGAAAGACCCAATTACGAGTGAACAAATGTTTGTCAACTGCACTGGGCTTAAGGTTTTGTTTGCGATTTCACCTCCTTTTTTATATTTGACAACTTGCTTTCACACAATTTTCCACTGTTTCACAACACATTTTAATATTAAGTAGGGTTTGTTTTGCTCTTGCCCGACGTAACTTGGTTTGCACTGCATACTTGGTGCTTCTCCGAGACACTATGAGAAAAATTTCATAGCATGCTCGGGTGAGACTCGAACCCACAACCTCCTGCATACTAGGCAGACGTTATAACCACTAGACAACCGAGCTGGATGGTGTCGAGTAGCCGGTTCAAATCGTATAGCAGCAGGTACCGCAACTAACGAAGGAATGTGACGTAACCCGCGTCAGAGTTTGTTTTGCCCTTACCCGGCGTAACAACGTTTTAAGTATGGAGTGGCATGGATGAGTATTTTAATAAGCATTTAAGATCACAATTTAAGATCAAATGCACTCCTGAAATGGGAGTATTAAACTTGCACGCCCAGTGTTTTGTATAATGATTCAAAAGATCCAAGAATCATGTATTCAAAGGAGACGAGATTTTCCCCCAAGTTTTCAATTGGCTGTTCAAAATCATGAGCCCACTGACGGACGTGTACATAGTGTATGTGCATTGATAATTTGGAAGACTGAAAATACAGCAATATCAAATTAGACCTATTATTAAAAACGTCGGATAAAAGGCAAAACCAGTACAATTTCTCTTTAGTTTTTAATAATGTAGGCCACTAGTGGCAGTGTTTCATTTTTTGATTGACTCAGCGCCACCTGTGTGTTATTTGACCTCGCATTGTCATGCTTGATTAAAAAATAATTTTGCCGTCTTAAGTTGTCGATATTTTCACACATTGATTCGTCTCGTCGAAAACACGGATAGGAAAATTATTTAGGTGACTTCTTGGTGGCCGTTTGCAAAAATTCAGGAGGTTTCCCTCCTGATTTATCAGAAAATGTCCCCGTAATGTGCGATGAAAAAGAGATGAGCTATTTTCAGTAATAAGTAGCTCATTTAGCACCCCAAAAGGAGGTGATTGTATTACGGGAAATCAACACGAGTACAACCAGGCAAATCCGGGGTGCTTTCGCCGCCGGTTACCTTGGCAATTTAACACCACGGCAACCTGAGACGTCTTTACAAATTACCCAGCTTGAGTTGCCAGACGCGAGCGTATGATAGTTCATGGATATTCAAACATGCTTCTCGGAGGGGTGAATTGCGACTTGTCTGTCCGTTCAAGTGTCTGTTGCATTTCCTCTGCGAGCCATCCTCGACCAATCATCGGCTTCCTACTTTACCGTAGGACGCTTGTCAAGGACATTAATAAACTCACAGATACCCTCTGGATAGTCGGTAGGGCTTCGTATCTTCTGACGGAATTCTAAGGCAGGAGACTGTATTCTTGAATTTTGAAAGGAAGATCAGAATATTACATCCTCAAGGATTTTGTTTTCTTATCTTGTAAAAGATGAGAGATTTATGCTGGCTCCATTTTGGAAAATGAAGTGTTGGGAATTTTGTTTTGAACATTTAAACCCCAAGATCGTTAGAAGTTGAAAGTTAAAAGCAAAAACTTGCATCAACCTACCCCATAATATAAATAACTTTAATGATATAAATTAGTGGTTAATATAAAATGTGTAACTCGTTCACAAATACTCATTTGCTGTCTCACGATGTGGTCAGCGTAGGGGCCGCAGCATTTTTACCGCGAAACTGCAAGTCTTCATCAAGACTTGAGTCTTGAAATTACTGTGTACATACCCTGTTTAAAAAATAAAATGGTATTATTCAAATTGGCAGTTGAAAAAGAATTCTGTATAAATAAAGGAACCGAGAATTAAGGTTTGGAATTGTTCGTTGTCACTTGTTAGGGTTTAAAGCCGTGTTGTGATGTTGCTGTTGTTTGGTTGGTTTGATTGGTCGACAGATATTGAGGTTGCGAGAGCTCAAAATGCAACGTTATAGTGACGATGAAATTATCCTCTGCAACATAAAAAACAGTTCCCTCTGATCTTGATGTCCCTCAAGAATATATTGTCATGAAGTCCTTGGACATGTTGATATAAGATTGATCTTTGGGGTTTCCTTGACAATTCAATTGATTTTTGTTTCCTTGGGATCGGAGCAAAGTCACACGACCCGGATTCCCCCAAAATGCCAATAGATGCAGCGCTGCACAGAGCATAAAAACTACGTGCCTCTGAATAGCCGAACTTCATCTAGAGTCGGAATTCTGTTCCTCCGTTTGCGAGAAAAAAATATATAAAGATAGACTGTGGATGCTGACAACAAAATATGAAAACCCATAAATTGGCCACTTTTTGCGGAGGCCGGCCCTCATTAGTAGCTGTTAGGTGCATAGATAACCGCAGGGAAATGATCTAGTGAGTAGGGCACAAGGGCGCGACGTGAAATTGGATATCTCCGGGAGTAGCTTCGCCCTGCGATTGCACCCCTGGCCATACCACGACGATGGCGATGTCGACGGCAGGGGACTGGGGAGGAATTATTATTGCAGTGCTATATCTGATGGGATTAGATTTGTCATTAGGTCAGTGACTCCCTGAGGTCCTTGAAGCACCAATGAGTTGACCTGGAGGCGGGAGAGGGGTAAGTCAGGCTGGGCCAGGCTGGCCGGCCGGCCGGCGCGACAAACATCAACGTACCATCCTCGCCTCCCGGGCATGCCTGACTAAGAAGCTTGACTACAGTACCTCGTTTGCATTAACACCTTTTTTCCCGCCTTCTCTAACGATTCTTTAACGATGCTGTGCTATCGGATTTCCAGATGAGAAATGACTTTTCTGAATCGTGGAATATTGGCCGGTAAATCTGGGAAGTAATCCAGTAAATTCAGTTCTGATGTCACGGTTGGAAGTTGGGTCTTCAGTTCTTGCATTCAGGAAATTGTCATGTGTACATTGTTTTAGCAGAACTGTAAGTTTATAACTGTTTTGGTTTTTTGATCTTTCAATCGTGAACGTGTGACATCAGATGCCATGACAACGGCTCTAAACATTGAGCCATTGGTTTGGCTAAAGCAATCCCTTAGAAACAGTTGACTAGTTTTACCGTAGTGATGTTGCCTAGACAATTGAAAAGGTGGCAATTGAAAAGCTTTGTTTTCGTATGACGTCTTTACCGTGGTCACTTTTTCTACTTTGTACACCTGGGACTTTACATATTTCATCCCGTATTAGGAAAGTAAATTTACAGAAGAATTAATCTATCAACATTTTGCATCAGCATTTTTACGTCAGCTTTGCATGTTATTTCTAGTTAAAAGTTCATATACTGGTGAATGTTTTGGGATTAAGCGTCTTTAAATTTGAAAAAAAACAAGTGGAAAAAACTTCATTCTTCCAGAGGGGCATAAAAAATGTGATGCGTGAGATAAAAATAGGCAGTTGTACTACGTCAGCGTTTCAAGACTCCTTTCAGCATGAAAACCCTCACAAGAATCCAATATCGCTATCAAAATTCTAAACCTTTACATTAATCGGAATTAAGCGTATCGCGGGTCCCAATCTTGTTTGTCAAACGGAACGCGGTGGACACTTTGCCTCGTCGCGCCATAGTTGAAGTAGTCTTTATCAAGGGGCTTGTCATAATGATGGATATGGCCCCTTATTTACTCAGAATAAGTCTGCCGGTTCGTGGAACAACCTCCCATTGAACTCATCGTTGTCTTGTTCTGCTGAGACACAACCGTAATAGGGCTGAACGATTTCCCGAGTGTCGTTTCATGTGGAATAATTGTCTCTCGTCTGCGGCGACCAAAGAATGCCACAGACTGTTGAATAAAAGATATGGTCATAGACGCGCTTGAGATAAGGATAGAAAAGGTTACTAATTAAAAACCGTGAAATACACATTCCTTGCCATAAATGAGTCATTTTTAGCAACCTGTTGTCGCGAGTCCTTCACATTGGTTATGTTTTGTCTTAAGAATCCAAACATAAATCTATTAAGGGTCATTGCATCGTTTGCATATTGTTTTTTTTGGAATTCCTGAGACAACTGCATTACATGGAAGAACATTGGTAAACTACCCTGTAGAAATTTCAGCTACATAGATGCATTAATGCTTCAGAAACCTTTTAAAATTCCTGCATGGTCTTATGTTAATTGAATGCTCAAATTTATGAGCTTTATGCACGTTTATTTTTAAACCTCTCTTGTTTGTTAATTTCGTACAGAATAATACAATTTTGAACAAAGAAACAAAATGTACAGTGTTACCATTCATACTTCACAACAAATGAAATATGTAGTGGAGGTAGATGAGTACCTGAATGGGGGAAATCATTCAAATAATAATTCAATTTGGTAAATTGGGGGTGGTTGGGAAACTACATGTACATGTAATACTTAAATTTAACTTCTCTGAAAATGACGGTACACTATGTATTACCATTTCACATGATGGTGTAAATAAGGATTCATTTTGGCAGTTTTGGTTTTTGATATTTGCAAATCCTGTTTTAATACTTCAGACGGCCGTGTGAGGCTTTTCAAGTTTCATTTTGACTAATATTGAGCGCTTTATAAGCAGGTGAACACGAAATGCGTTGAGCACTTGGTCGCTGTTTTGAGCAAATCTTAGAACAGACGGAAACAGAAATCCATAGATGAGACTTTCGTGGCAAGTCGACTCTTTTGCTGTGACCAAAATTCGAACCTAGTTTCTGAAAGCTCCTAAAGATATGACCAGTAATCAAGCCATTTTGCATTTTAAGTGCATCTAAACCTCCCTATTATCTCTTCTAGTTTTAAGTTTTAAGATGGTGATTTGACTTGCCATGGAGCGTGCCGGCAAGAGCTCTTAACATGAATGTAAAGTGCAAATAAATGATGTCTGGTCATAACTTATTATCATAGTTTTTGTTTTCTTGTTTTATTTTTTTAGAGACACGCGTGTCGTGCGAGATCCGGCCAAAGAAAACCGATCAAAAGGATATGGTTTTGTTTCATTTGAAAAAGAAGAGGTAAGTGTGACAATTTTTACCATCTTTATTCTTGCTCTTAAAGATGAGAATATTTATTCACTAAAATGCAAATTTGATTAGTCCGAGTAATAAATATGGACCTTATATATCATCATTTTTAACATCGGGCTATGGTTGGCATGTCTTGCATATAAGTCTGTTTTCAATACTGGAGAGACTTTTTCACCAGGATCATAACTCTCTGCAATGCCAGTTATCTTCTCTCAAAACAAAAGAAATATCATAAGACAGATCTAACTTAAGCAACAAATAAAAACTGTGTACAAATTTCCTATTTAACGTATGTAACATAGGACACATACATGTACTTTGTGACATTTGTTGGTGTCCTTGTTACATACGGTATATTGGAAATTTGCACACAGGGGTTTCAGGAAGGTATGTTGTGGCAATATTCGCTGTAGTTCTTTAGCTGAAGTTATCTCCTTAGATCTATCTTAGGATATTTCTTTTGTTTTGAGAGAAGATGAATGACATTGTACAGAGATATAATCCTAGAGGAAAAGGTCTCTCCAGTATTGAAAACAGACATGTGGCAATTTTGAGAGTGAAATCAGGGCTGCGTTCTACTTACATGAACATTGGCCCCTTGTCACAGTACTTTTCTGCACTCATCTCTGAAAAACCGGGTACCAGTTGTTGACGAATGTTGCAAACGTTTGCAATGTTCGTGCATTTGGGAATACAGCCCCATTTTTTGTTGTGTTGTCAATTAAGTCGAGCACAATGACAACCATGTTGGTTGGACCCTACTTTGCCAGATCCTCGTCCAAATGTTAAAGGTGAAAATTGCGGCTCAGGTTGCTCTGACTAAAAACCGATATGTATCCAAACTTAAAACATACAGCGTAAACATTTTAGTCAAGATATTTTTAAACTGTTGAATGCATTTTAGAGCAAACAAGTCGCACACCAGGTGTCATTCAAGTGGAACCGTCAAAAGGCTTTGCAACTTTCCCTGTCAATATCTCGTGTGGCTCGTGTTAACGTTGTGGGTATTTTGAATGCAGATAATTTGTATCCACTAAAAATTAACATCAGATGATGATGATAGACTGTGTCGTCATTACTAGTCGTCATTGATGTAAAAATGTCAGTTATTTGTAGTTTTGGATACCTTTGCGAAAACATTTTTTGGGGAAAAAGCTCTTGGGATGTTGAGTTGTGTGCTGGACCTACACGTAAGATTAATATCTTGATCAGGGAGAGGTGGGACTTTACAAATTTGAATAATTTATTATTCATATATTCTAACCATTATTCATTTAATGTTGAATATTCATTAAAACTGACTTGCGCACATTTTTCGTGTAAATTCAAAATCAAACAATAGTCCCGGTATACAATTTAAGGAAAACAATTTAAATAAAAATTGATGGTAATGTATTTTTTTAATGGCCTAATCTATCTTTTTAATTTGTCTGTATTTCATCTGCATTGTCTGGAGAGATCGCACATTACCAACAACTCTGTCTCATTTATTGGCAGCTCTCCACATAATATCATCTTTATTATTTCATTACTGGTTAATATTAAACATTTACATCAGTATCCGATACATTTATGTGTCTTTCATTACGGCCAAGACAAGACTAGACTTGCCCGCCTCAGTTTAATATTCATTTATAACTGAGCAGACATCAGTGCGACGTCGATTCCACCCCACCCCCCTCCCCCCCAATCGGTCCCCTGATATTTCACGAATTAAAAATTTATGCCCAGGATATTGGCATGTTTATGTCAACTTTGCCAGGGGTTTCATAATGTCAATATTAGCAAAAAGCATGTAATAATGATATACTCATTAAAATATTCTTTATGACGAAGCAAATTAGTTGTGATTAAAAATCGAATTTTGTGGTTAAAAATTATAATTTTTGTGGAGAATTAAGTTGCACAGTTCAATATGCGGCCTGTCGGAGACAAAAGCTTTTTAGTTTGGACTTTTTTCTGGGAATTTCAAAGTCTAATACCGGTATAATTTTACCACACACACAAAATTGTGATACATGTGATACATGGGTCATTCTATAAATTTGGGGTCCAACGCGTGACATTTTCCTGTCCCTGTTACACCTGACATACTGCCATTTGCCGTACAAGTATTATTAAAAATGCCTTCAAAACACATTTTTATGCATTGTACTTTATGTAATCACTCTTTGAAATAGAAGGCATTTAAAGAATATGTCCTGAATTTACAAACTACAACATTTTACAAGATGTCAGACGTAACAGGGGACAGAAAAACTGGACCCCAAATTTATAGAATGACCCACATGTATTTATGAGATACATGTATTTTTTGTGGTAACATTGTACTGCTAAAAGGTTTCAGAAGAACTTTTGAAATCGTCAATTCTACATGAAACTTGAATGTATTCCAATTGTTTTCTTTTGTGTTTTTTCTCGTTTAGGAAGCTAAACTTGCGATACAAGGCATGAACGGCCAGTTCCTAGGCGGCAAAGTCATCCGCACAAACTGGGCCTCGCGTAAACCCTCAGAGCAGAAAATTGAAAGTGAGTATACCGGTATCCTCATTACACCCCTCGCCCCCTTCTCAAGTATCGTGGTAGAAAGCTCATTTTCTAAAACTTGTCTGTGGTACGTGAGCAATCTTTTCAAAGAAAATCGCCTTAAATTTCATTTTTAGGTTCAGAACCAATTTACTTTGGACAGTATTAATAGACATTGCAGCTGCCTATTATATTAAATATTTCACTTCTGCAATTTATTGTAGCTCCGATGTATTTTGCCTTTGCACAACTAATTTTTCATTGTTAAAATGTCATTATTTCAACAGCAAAATCACACGAGGAAGTATATAACCAAGCGAGCGTCAACAACTGTACAGTATACTGCGGCGGTATTCAAAACGGCATGTCAGGTACGTTACGATAGGTACAATTTTATGATTAAACTTTTCTTTAAATTGTATTTAGAATCTTCTAGACAGCTGTACTTAAACAGCTGTAAATTAAACACTTGAACCAAAGACAAGCGTCATTATCGGCATCTAGGTTAATAGCTGGTCGTAAATGTGCATTTTAAGACCGGCCAGCCATACCCTTTTTTCCTTATTAAATTATAAAAAACAAAACAAAACAAAACCAAAAACAAAAACCTTCAATGTTTACTTTTTAACTTTTCAATGCTCTTGAAAATTGAGTAACAATTTTTGCGAATGTTTGCATTTTCCATTTTTTTGCTGTAATGATAAAAAGTTTGCGCAATGAATCATGTAAATTTTGCTTGTTTGTTTGTGCTATGCAGAAGAATTACTGCGTCAGAGGTTTCAAGAATACGGTACCATACAAGAGATCAGGCAATTCCCTGAGAAAGGTTATGCATTTATCAGGTGAGAGAAATCTAGGATGAGAAAAAAATAGGAGCTGAGCAATACTTGTTGTAGAATAAGAATAAATAACAAGGTTCATTGCTCTGAAACATAGCCTATGAATTTATACATGGGGGGTGGGGGTTAGTCGCATCATAATTTTGTATTAAACCATACAAAAGGCTACTGCAATTTTCCGTCTTCAAACACTGAAGCAGCAGAATTGCCGGTATTGATTACAAGACAAAAGGTAATAACAGCATGCGAGTGGAGTATAGATTATAATGATTTGACTGTGAAATGAGCTATGAGATCAATGACCGCTGTTTGCAACATCCTGATCGTGTTTCGTCTTGGAAGTTTAGACACTCGCTTTGTTTTGTTTCAGATATTTGTATAAAAAAGGTTTTATAGTTTACATGAGTTCAAAAATTGTGTGGATAGTTTCATGCCACCATGATCGGTGCTTAAGTGGTTAAGACGTCTGTCTTACAGTCTTAGTATGTAGGAGGTTTTGGGTTCGAGTAACACCCGAGCATGCTGAATTTTAAGATAAACAGACATGTAAAATAATTTAAAAATTTGTCTGTTTGACAGATTTGGATCTCATGACGAAGCGACACGGGCAATAGTCGCTGTACACAGTCAACTCGTCGGCAACTACAAAGTCAAATGTTCATGGGGGAAAGAAACGCAGTCAGAACCGTCAGCTCATGTTCAGGTACATTGAAATTAAAGGAAATTGTTCGAAAATTTACTAAACTCCTCAAAAAAGTTTGGAAAGTCAAGTTTGACTGACGATTTATCTCTTGTTGCAAAATAATTTTCCTTGAGTTTTATATCATTGGAAAGCCCTGTTATTTTCTTTACGATGATGTGTCATTTGTTATGATTAATCAATTGGGGGATGTGCAGCACAGCTGAATATGGGGGCGGGTGTAAAGTGAAATGTCACAAAATGCATTGCTATTGTCAAAAAGTGCATTGACACATTCCCATCCCCCAAGCAAAAGGGAATGCACTGCATGACAATAAGCAGTGAATTTTGTGACATTTCACTTTCCACCCACCCCTGTATTCCGCTATACTGCACATCCCCCAATTGATTAATCATAACAAATGACACATCACTGTTCAAGGGAAATGATTTAGTAACGAGAGAAATCGTCAGTCAAACTTGACTTTCCAAACTTTTTTTGAGGAGTTTATATTGAACAATCAGAGACATTTTTTGTGCTCAGTTAGTGTTTTGTCATGTGTAGTTTTGAGAGATCTTGCAGTTTGTGATAATTGAAATTCAAGGAAATGTGATTGAAATGTGCTTCTGCTTCAATAAGATCTATAGCAATAAAAACATCGGAGTGTGGAAAAGTTTGATGAATTAAAATGTTTTATTGTGACTACAGAAATGGCAATAGTTACATGTATTTGTTAGAGGGCAGTCAAAAGCGTAGGAAGGGGGAGGGGGTCGAGGGTTGCATAGGACTTTACATGCACTGTAAAATGTTGATATTTCATGGTAGTGACAACAAAATGTTGATAAGTAGTATTTCAAGGGGAGGGAGGGGGTCTTTAAGAATACTCTCTGTAGAACTGTGAACGTATTGACAACTTTGGACAGCCCCTAGGTCTAGCTGCAAACCCCAAACTATTCACGAGAGTTCGCTCATAGCAAGCCATCCCTGTTTACCTGCCACCTCTTCCTCTCAAACGACCCCCCTGTTTCCCCCTTATAACTCCCCTGCTGTCCCCCAAACACATACAAGGCTTATTCCAGCGACATAACGGAAGGTTGAGCGATGCGCAATTTGATTGCAAGGTGTGAACGACTGTTGCGACCCGTTTTCAGCTCCCCGGTGGCGGCTGGGTCAGCGGTTTACTGTCGAGCGTTGTCAATGAGGCACACCAGCCAATGTAATGCCGTTATAAAGTGCTCCCCATCAAACTTGCATTGCGGATTTCAAAGCTCATATTGGTTGCCTTTTAACACGAATGGGGATTAAAAATACATATGTACAAAAGTAATGAGGGCACTGGTTAAACAAAATAAGCCATCCTTCTTAATTTGTGCAATCTAAAATACAACAGAGCCAAGCTTTCACGGCTTGATGTAAGCATACAAGACCTTTTAAAGGCCTAGTGTAATTTTGCAGTAAATCCAGATCTTAACGGGGTTTTACAGAAAATCTTACTCAAAGTGATCAGAGCAAAGATGCCAAATACCCTATGAAGTTATTCCACCCAGGATGTTTTATTTTTGGTAAAAACACTAATTGATTGGTTAAAGATAGTATACATGATTGGTAAACTGTTACAAATAGTTTTATCCCCCTGTGTGATTGAAGATATGCATTATTAAAACCAACCTGAGCAAAAACCAGCTCCGTACTTCGTCTAACTTTTAAGAAAATAGTCAAAAAAGGGTTTGCAGTCATTTCGCCCCAAAACCACTTCGCCCTGAATGATTTCGCCCTGAACCATGGCCTGTGCACGAAGTGGTTTTGGGGCGAAGTGGCATTTGGGCGATGTAGTGTTTGGACGAAGTAATTTGGGGTGAAATGGCTTTGGGGCGAAATGGCACTTGGGCGAAATGGTTTTGGGGCGAATTGAATTTTCGTCTCATGAGACGAAAACTAATTGTTTTACTCATTTCTCAAAGACTATAGCACTTCAGACAAAACCATTTAAGGGGAAGTTTTCTACGGTCATCATGTTTATATTGTGTAAGTTAGGCGTAAATCTGTGAACATTTCTGATTTTCGAGATTACCAATGATGTATACTACCTTCAATGAGCGTGCACACAATATTTTGTAGTGTTTTTGTATTTTCACAAAACATAAAAGCATTACACATATTTCAAACAACTAATTAACTGTTATAAAGCTTATATTTCTTGCTGGTGCCTTTCATTACCAACAAGCTCGGTGGTCGAGCGGTTAAGACGTCGGCCTAATATGCAGGAGGTCAGGGGTTCGAGTCCTACGCGAGCACAATCTGAGTTTTTAGCATGGTCCTACAAAAAGCGCTTTGTATTTAGTGCACATACAGTGTCGTGTATGGGCAAATTACATCAATTTCAAACAATGCCTTGGGTATACTTTTTTTTTTAAATCAATGTCCGACATACTCGGCATTTGCTACTCTATTATATGTACATAACCCGTCCCCTGTCCCCCCACCCCCCCTTGCATCCAAACATCACGCGTGACCAGCCAACGATTGCTCTCGCGATGATGTGGAATCAACCACAAAATTTGTGATGGACACGAGCAAAAGGAGCGACCAGAAATGGAGAGAGGCAATCAAGAAAAGTACAGTCCTCCCCGCTTCCTGCACTTCACTCTGGAAAATGGTTGATGATGCAAGGCTGGGATAGGTATCACATTGTAGACAAGCGAACAATCATGGGAGAATCGTTTGTTGCATTTTATACTGTCGGTCTGTTGCAGTCGATAGGCATTTTATGGATCACAAGTGTTCATGTTGTGTCAATTTACTGTTGCTGTGTCTTTGTTCTTTCCCATTTTCTCATTGTAAATTTCCATTTTCCTTCTTTTCCTATTTAAAAAATTGTGTGATAATATTTGATTTCCAGTTCAATTTTACATTCAATTTCAATTTTTTATTCACTTTCCTTTACATTTCTACAGTATTCAGCAATTTTGATTTATTTTCCATTTCTTCAAGTTTTTCTCTTATTAACCAGTTATATTTATTTCACTTTTCATTTTTTTTCTTATTTATTATTTGTTTTTGCTGTTTTTTTTATTTCCTCTATTTTAATTTTCAGTTTTAAAATAAAATTTTTACTTTTGCTTCTGAAAAAAACTTCCATATTTCTCTTTATGCACCTACTTGTACTGTTTTCCTTTTCATTTTTCATTTTTCATTTAAAACTTGTCAATTGTTAAAAATAAGGTACATTGTATTGTAATTTATTGAATGTTTAAACAATTCAAAGTGACATTTTATCAACACGTAATTTTAGTACAGTGATGATATCGGTTGCTATTTCCTTTTTTCTCAATTTCCCAATTTTTGAAACAAGAAACTATGATTATATTTTGAGTTGTGTGACGTTTTAAAATGGTTGTTTCCATCGTTGTTATTGTGCTTACAGGCCTCATCTAGTTTGGGGGAAAACATTGGGGAGAGGGGGAGGGGTAAGGTTTGTCATTGCTGTTAACTTGTGCTGACAGCTGCCAACCACCCCGATGCAGGGTGTTAGCACGAATACAGGGGACGTGTTTCAGGTCTCACGGCTAGCTACTTGCACCTGCGTCACATCACACATGTGTGGAGACTGTGTGTCTTATGGATATGCAATGTAATGGATTGTCCGGGGACGTTCTTCGCTAATTGTCCTGTTAATCTTTTGGGCCCATCCTCGTTCTTTCTTTAAATTTGCATTTCAGCCCTGGATAATTTGCTTCGTAGTGACCAAAGATTGATTTATCATGATGGACCACGTTTGATAAAATGGGATTAGTTTCTCTCGGTGGCTTCAAGCTTGTATACAGTCACTTCCTGTGAATTTAGGATTTAAAAGGAAATAGTAAATGTTAGTGTTTTCCAGGTACAGCTACAGTTTCTCCTTTTTTAGCGTACAGTTTTCAATATTTAAATACTTTCAGGAAAATAACTCGCTTGATTAATTGGCCCATTAATTTTGTCATTAGACTCCATTTGCCCGTCTCTTTTTGAGGGAAAATTTGAAATATGATCCCTTTATCGCCACAGGAAATTGGCCGTCTGATTTTTGAAAGGGTCGAATTGAATGCCAATGAGATCAATCCATTAAGAATAGATGGGAAAGTCATATAGCGGCATTTCTATATTACGGGCAGGTGGAACATGACCCCACCAAGAGACTCATGAAAAAATGAAATCCTCAGGCAACATTTGTTCAAATTTTTTTTGTCTATGGTTAATGAACTTTTTCCATGCTAAATCTGTTTTTGTCGAAAAGAAAATGAGCGGATTACTGCTTATCTCTTCTGCTTGATTGCACCAGTTTTCAGCAATGCTCGGGTGGGACTTGAACCCACAACCTCCTGCATTACAATGTCATGTTGTGTGTTTCTTTTCTCAAACAGCAGCAACAGTTTGCATGTGTCATAGTTTGGCCATGTACCCGCAACAGGCCGTACAACAGACACAACAACAGGGTCAACCGTTTGTGCAGTATTTCAACCAGCAGTTTCCAGCATACTCGGGTGGGATTCGAACCCAGGACCTCCTGCATAATGTCATCTTGTTCTCCTTTCTCAAACAGCAGCAGCAGCAGCAATAGTAACAGCTGGCACAACAACACGGTCAACCGTTTGTGCAGTATTTCAACCAGCAGTTCTGGGAATTCACTGGTGGGTCTCGAACCCACGACCCCCTTGCATAATGTTATTTTGTTTTCTTTTCTCAAACAGCAACAGCAACAGCAGCAGCAGCAGCAACAGTTTGCATATCAGAGTTTTGCCACGTACCCACAACAGGCCGTACAACAAACACAACAACACGGTCAACCGTTTGTGCAGTATTTCAACCAGCAGTTTCCCGCTAGTCAACAGCAACAGTACCTGCAGGTGACGCCCTCAGCACAGCCAACGTACTACTATAACTATCCACAGTAGGTTTACAATTCATTGTAATGGGCCGTCCAAAGTTGTCAACATTTTTACGGTTCTACAAAGTGTAGGAAGGGTGTGGGGCTGTGTTGGACTTTACATGCACTGTACATGTTGACATTTCATGGTAGTGACAAGAAATTTCAATTAGGAGTGTTTCAGGGGGAGGGAGGGGGTCTTGAAAAATAATATTCTGTGAAAATGTTGATAACTTTGAAAGGCCTCTATTGTGGTTATGTTTGGGTTCAAAGTCAGTTCTGAAGAACCATAGCCAAGTGGTTTGGGTCGTTGACGTGCAATATTCAGGTCAAAACTTGGTGTTGTGGGGGTCCATACCCAGTTGTGGTACCTGTGCTCTTTAGCAAGGCCTTGACCCCAATAGCTCCATCCTTCGGAAGGAATGTTGAGCCGTTGGTGCAGTGTCTTGTGTAATGCACTTTAAAGATCCCAGAGCATTCTTTCGTGAAGAGTAAGGGGATTCCCCGGTGTCTCTGGTTATTGGCTGCCAATAGACCATATTGCCAATCGTGTTTCACCAACAGAGGGCGCCCTTCTGCAAAGCACTATGGGATTTATCGATGGTTTGACCCCTGATAAATCCCATAGTGCTTTTCAGAAGGGCACCCTTTCGATATGGTCTATGACGCCACCCACCTACGTATCTCGATGTTTAGGAGGAAGACACTTGTAAATTGCGAATTGAAGTTCAATAAACTGTGTGTGTGCCCTTGGGCCTTGCCATAAGTTGCATCTATCCATACAGGAGTAAATGGGTACCTGCAAGGGTTGCAGTCTCTGTGTAATTGACCTTTGTTGTGTAACCTTTCTATTTCAGGGCATCGAGCATGATGATGCAAGGGCAATATGTACAGGGCCAATACCCCCAAACCCAAGGCGTCCAACAGACTCAGTACGCACAGCAAGCCCAACCAATCACAGCGCTCGGACAAGGCATGGCCGCTGCGAGAGGATTGATGACACAGAACTCAACCCAAGGCAGCTTTATGCATACCGGCTTCCCAACTCAATAGAACCCCACGCCCCCTCCCTCAAGGGCTGGGGTGGGGATAGTCCCCAGGGGTGGGGATAGTCCTCGGGGGATGGGGATTGCCCTGGGGTGGGGACTGTTCCTAGGGTGGGGAGGGGGAGCAGGATTCCCCCTTCCCCTCAACGCCCCGTCACACTCAAGGATTTAGAAAGAAATTTTGATATTGAAGATTTCTGGGTCTGTATATGAGGTCGGCGTTTGGAAACATCATGTGATCGAAACGCAGCACAGACAGACGGCGTGATTTTGTAACGGCTGTTTTGGACTGTGTAGGACTGTTTTGTGCTTAAACTGAGAAAATGACGTGTTGGGTCGGATGAACGACGTAGCACAGATGACGTGAAATAAGTGTCGTCACTGGTCTCGGCATGCGAACGTGTCGAAGAGTGTTCATGCAAGTCAGTTGGACGATGTGAAATGGGGCAGATTTGTAATTTTGTAATGTGTAATGTCTGTCCCCTAATTAGCTAATCGGTAGGAGTGAACAAAAGACATTGTTTGGTCGCATTGTCTTTACAAAGGTCAGTCGTGTCACTTGTTTCTCGTCTAACAGGTCCGTGACAGTCGGCTGACAAAATGGAAAAATTGGCTCGTAAAATGGGCAATTGATGCGACAAATACACTGAGTAATGAGAGAAAAAGTGTGAACGTAAGAGTGTATGTGGTGAATACTGTACAAAATAAAATAGCGTATTAATTAAATAAATAGTATTGAGAGAAAAAAAATGTGGGTGGTGGGTACAAAGAAATGTACATGTAGTGTGGGGGCGCTGTCTCCACGTCTTGATGTGTATTATATGTGATGTAAAAACTGTTATCGGGTGACGTGGCGGGGGCCATTTTGGAGTGTCATTAAAGGCCACATTTTAAGAAGCTTATAAGCAGAACGTGAGTTTTTTTAAAGCATTTTTTTTGAGGACCAGTGAAACTCGGCACAAATCATGTTTTTTGCCCGGTAACCAACAGCAGGATTATTGTGTTTTACTATGTTTGACATTAGCCCAAGGTGGCACGGTGCAGCTTAGCAGAAAATACTCCTTAGCAATTTTTGTGCTGAATAATTGGTACCAGGCAAGAGTAGTACTAGTACAGATGGTACAAGATAGCTGGTAACCTGTTTTTACTGAACACAATTTGTTTGTGCTAAGTACTGGTAGTATTTCCTGCTAAGTGGTTACATGAATTTGGGCACATCCATCTAGAACAGGAAGCTATGTTTATAATTAATGTCTGTTATATTCACTCAACTAATAATATATCAGTTTAGCGAGTTTCACCAACAAAAACGTTGCTTTTGTTGAAACCCCCTATTTTTTTGCAAAGCCAATCACTTTTTATTCAAGTTTTAAACAGTGTTCAAAGGGAAATGACGGGCAGAATACAACTTTAGGTTTGCGACAAAAGTTGTATTTTATGTCTATTCTGGCATTTACTTTTTGCCGTCTATCTTTGAGATGTAAATTTCTTTTCTAAAATGTTAAACCTAAACCATTTTAAAAAAAAGATTTACCCAATTGACAGCTAAGATTTTCTGAGGGAACCTATCATGGTTATTTCTGTCAGTTGTGAACTACTTATAGACCGTATTGAATAGCGGCCATTTCGTGGGGCACCTTTTGTTACTTAAACTGTTCAACAATGGAAACACAATATGTGCAACCATGCATGTCCTCGAGGAACAAAGAAACTGCCCCACAAGATGGCAGCTATTTGATACGGTCTATTGGCAATGTTTAAAGTCCTTTAACTTCACAACAACAATTATCATATAATTGAATGAAAAGCTGTTCTTGCTGTCAATTCCAACAGGTAACTGCAAAACTTAGGTTTACCATTTTAGGAAAAAAATAACAATTTTAAACATTTTTACAAAGAGGTGGGAAGGGTCTCTCTCAGGTTGCGAACATCCTTTTAGTGCCTTGTTTTTTTCCTTCGCCATCGTCAGAGTTTTCAAAGAGTATTGTTTCGACTTTGAAAATTCTCAATGCTGCAATCTGCGTACTGTTGGAAGAAATGAAAGCACACTGTATGTTTAAGCGGTAAGTTAGGAACTAAAGATTGTAGTCATAGGAATCAAACCCCCCAGTAGTTTGTCTTGTTTCAAGTGGCTATTAATATGAAATTATGTCAAGAAAAACAAATTGGCCAGCTTGTTAAACAAGCCCCTAAATACTCCATTTATATTGCTGCAAAATGTCTTGTAAATAATCATTATGTTGCCCATGTGTTTAACCTGTTAGTGTAGATCTAGTCGTAGGTTTTATGTTATGTGGACACTGTACGATATAAAAAGAAAAATGAAGAGAAAAATGGTTTGGGGTCGTATTTGTTCAATTTGTTTCGTGTAAATATGTGACGGTCGAAGGCCCCGCGATTTTGTTGGGTTTTATTAGTTAAATTTGGAGCCTGATGCCTGCCCCCACATTATTACCCCTAGTCATTGGGCTCAACTATGTTCCTCCATTAAACATTAATTCCCGCGTGAATATACAGCCTTAGATGCCTGTGAGGCACTCGTGAGCTAATCAAACACAACACCTTCACTGCCATTGCAAGTACCCATTTACTCCTGGGTGGAGATATGTAATTCATGGCAAAGTGCCTTGCCTAAGGGCACACACCATGGACTACATGGCTGTGGTACTGACGGCCAGGGCTGCAATGGAGGCATCACAAATGATGTGATGATGAAATTGCCAGTGCCTGTACAAGTCCAGTTACAGGTACATGTACAATGTACATGCAAGAAAGGATGAACATTTGAATAGCTTGTGACGTGTGAAGGACGTGTTAATGGACTTCAGTATCGCCCTGTTAAAAATAATATTTAAAATAGTTTGGACAAGCACATAGATAATGGGTGGATCCAGGAATTTTTCCAGGGAGGGGGTTTGCCAGTTGGATTTTTTTTCTTCGGCTTGTTGCGGACAGGCTGACACACAAATGCATTACATTTATTTTTTAGGTGTCCAAGAAGCACACCCCCCTCCCCCACCTCCCCCCTCCCCCAAACCCAATTTGCGCCCGAGATTACTGGTGGGAGTAAGCAGTAGTACAATAAATTAAAAGTGGTACAAGTTTTGAAACAGATGGTTCATTGTGTACCGGTGGATATTTTTAGCAATTGCACAAGCCCTTTAATAAGACCAAATTGTTTTTTATTTAACAAGTGTCAATTTAGTGTAGTGAGCTTGATTTGAACATGAGAAACCAGCGTAAAAATATCTCTTGTGATATAACAAGATGTGGTAGATATTCACAACAACAGATGAATTGCTTTTTTCATTTGGACTGGTGCTGTCAGTTATTTATTGGCCATGTTTTTTCTTAGTTTCTGAGAATCTGCTCGTTAAAAAATACTGTATAATTCTGTAAATTGATCCGCAAGTGTGCTGTTATGTTTAAGTATTGCTTTGCTATGGTGTTACCCAAGCTTTGTGAAAGAAACATGTTTCAGTGGAGTCATAGACATTTTCGAAACCTTTTAAATAAATCCGAATAATGAAGTTGGATAATTTTGTCCATTTGGAAGGATATTGAGACCACGTTCCAACAAAATTGTTGTGAATTGTTGTGAAGTTCCATAAAACAATATGTGCCAATTCCAAGCCTTGGTAAAAAATTTAAACACAACTGGGTCTTTCCACAGTAAAGGGGGCATTTTGGCAACACAGACCATATTTTCGAGGAAATACCTTTGTCTGGTCTCAAAATAAAAGAATTAAGTTTCAGTTGTTCTGAAGAGATAACTTAGGCCCAAAAAGGGTTACAAATAGTGTGACAACATGCCTTTCTAAAAACCCTGTGTACAAATTTCTATTATACGCTTCTTAGGCCATCCTGGTTACGAGCGTATATTGAAAATTTGTACACAGGATTTTTAGAAAGGCATGTCAAATTATTTGTAACTCTTTTTGGGCCTAAGTTATCTCTTCAGAACAACTGAAACTTTCTTTATTATAACTTGATTATGTTGACTGATTTTGAAGGGCTTAAAAAGTCTCGATGGCTCTGCTCGAACTGGGTTCGAACCCAAGCCCCTAATTGTACGTGCCAGCAGTCCTCGTAGAGTGGTGGTACAATGTACATCAAACCCAAAGGCTCGGGTTCAAATCCTGACCAAATTTTATTTGCTTGATTTCAAATGAATTAAAAGTTAATGCCCACTTAGTTTCTTAATTATTTTTCTTTGAAGAAATAGCTCATGCCAAAACATGTCTGGTCCTATTTTTATAATTAGAAAAAAAATGATTGTTTTAAAGACTTTTTTTTGTTTAATAGTTTGGCCAGCTCAGTCACAGCGCTGTTTGTTTGTTTCTCACTCAAGTCTTTATGCATCAATAATTTTCAATTTTTCTACGAAGACTTTTATATACCGTTGTGACTTAATGTTCAGTGGATTCGCATATCACTGTTGTGTTGATGTCCATCTTAGAATGGTTGTTGCAGTGGATAGATAATAGGTGTTTTGTGATTGTACAGAAGTAACATGCAAATCTGTGAAGAGCTGGCCAATACTAAAAAAGAGAAAGAAATGTGATATCGTTAATAGAACCAATAGAGCTTCTGCACCGGCGGCCATGACAGGGGCAGGTTTTCTTATTTAAATGATGTAACAATAGAACCACAAAGCACCTACCCATGCATGACACATGGTGACAATGTGACTGCCCCCTGTCATGGCCGCGGTGCAAAGGCTCAATACTTACACCATGTATTGTAATGATTGTTTTTAATAATGTAAGTTTTACTTTAAAGGCCTATTGTGTCATTTGTAGGTAAAACCTTGTACAATTTCATAGGGGCGTGTTTGTTTGTGACGGATCCAGATCTTACGTGAACTCGTTCACTTCGTGCATATTCTGATCGTGATCTGTGTATTCCTTCTCGAGAGAGATGGTTTAGCGCTAGATCCAAAATGGCAACGTAAACATCGCGAAGATTTTTGTGCGAGTAAAACCGTTTTGTTTCAATTTTCAGAGGCAACACATGATACAAACAAATTTAGGCTGCTTGTTTATTTATGATTATGTCTTGGTTGAAATTTGTAACAGAAATTTGACAAATTTGGTAAATAAACTGCAATTCACATGATTTGAGATCCTAGTTGAGAGCAGTTTCGTTTGTTTCTGCGCACTAAAACAATTCGGGATCTGGATTTGGATCTGGCAAGAAACAAACACGTCCTTTAACAATGGCATTGTTTCAGAAAATTCTTTAAAAACATGAATGGAGTTTGTGTTAGGTGAATGCCAAAATAAAAATCTACTTTAAATTGTTATTTCCTACATCAGTATTTTTTTTAGTAGAAAAACAATCTATTTGTTACCATCGCAATCAACACTTACATTAAAAATGTTGGGTCATTGCAAATGATACAATGGGCCTTTAAGCTCCAATACAACATTCACAAGAACTAGAAAAAGAAAATTGCCATATCTATTTGAAGTACAAATGACCTGCGAAACATCCTGCAAACACTTCAGTTTGTATGTTGTGATTTTCAAGAAAATTTGAGTTGTGTCATTTTTCGATATCTTTGCAGATGGACTTTTTGAAAAACAGAATTTAAAATATAAAAAATGACAGATGGACAGAGTATGTTGTCCAAACTGTCAAGGAAACTGCTGGTTCATTTCAAAGCCACGCTTTCTCCAGAAAGAGCAATTTGTGCACGTGGTGCCACCGTATATTTGTACCTCGTCGTGAAAAAGTTGTAATTTTTCAGGAATTTTTCTTAAGACCATGTTATGTTTCTGTTAAAATTAGCATTGTTGGTAGAAGGAAAACTCACAGAAACAAGCAGAGACTAAAAACTCAATCCACATTGGATGGGAATCGAACCCTGGTCACAGAGATAGAAGGCAAGGAAAGTACCTGTACTTGTATATGCCAAACTGTTTTATAAGTCAAAGTGTAAACACTGTCTGCTGCTGGTTTTATATTAATGCTGTCTAGGGGCTTGTAAAAGTACAGCCGATTTGCCGATATGAAACAAAAGATGTTGCAAAATGGCCGATTTGATATCTGATGTCCAGTTAATAATCAATGTTATACGGGCTGGTCGACTGTTTTTCCTGTATTAAACAAGCAAATTTGTGAGCATGTATGCTGTTTGTGATTTAGAGACACGAGTCCCCAGCAGTTTTTATGTTTTACATGTAGTTATATAGCTTTGTCGATGATTATATACAGTGGTTGCAAAAATGTGTATTTGTACTCGATGTACTACGGTACCAAAAATGTGCACCATTGGTCCAACAAAATGTCCTCTAAATCAATGTGGTTTTGAGGTTAGAGGAAACATGTATAAATGTGAAATATTTTATGGGTGGGGTGTTTTTGGAATGGTAGGTAGGGAAACTTTAGTTGTAAAAGATAAAGTAGTGTTTAGTATGGTATAAATTAAACAAAACAGATGAAAAAATGTTTGGGAACAGTGTACAAAATTAATACTGTATCGGGTTTCAAAAGTACATTAGTGCAGTCAAGGTACTTTGTAGAATCCACCCAGGGATAAAAAGGTTACATGTATAATATTGAGTTATTACAACTTGGGTACAGTAGAAATCCAAGAAGAAATTGGGAGACGTTTGTTAACTTGTAAAGTGTAGTTAACCATAGGAAGAAAAATTAACACATGTGCATTGTATATGTATTAGATAATAGTTGGCGATTGTCAGGGAGAAAATATATTAAGCAATTTTCTCAAGAAACCGGTTTTTGTAGAATGATGGGGGAATAAAGCAAATAAAGGTATAATTTGTAAACAAAGGTACAAAAATGTCTGTTGTGTTTATCATTTAATGGTTGTGGTGTTTTGTCTGTGCAAAACAAAAAATCTACTGAACCGAGAACCCAAAATGAATGCACAAAGTTAGTTCTGAAGTAAACATTTTAATAAACCTTATCGACGTTCTCAATGCATTATGGGATTGGATGACAAAATTGCCCGGCCAAATGTGCATAAACCTATGAGGCGAACGCCAACTCGGCAACTTTTTTACTCTTTTTCACGAAAACCAAAAAGAGTTCAATAATCAACCTCCCACCACTTTATCTTGGACACATATCAAACATACTGACAAACATGTCCCGAAACAGAAATGTTGCAAATGCGAGAAATCATTGGGGATTCCCTTCGTCATGTTCGTAGTGGTTAAAAGTCCGAGTGCGCACCCGTACCCATGCGAGTCCGCGTACACGAACTCTCCCGCCAATATAAAAACCGTTTAAACAAATGCATATCGTCAGAAATGATGCTTTATTTTCAGTATCTATTTAAAAGGTTTGAATTGCACAATGTTGTGATATTTTAGAGGATGTTTTTCAAGATGCGCTATTTCAGAAACGGCAGGAATGTGTTGTGAAACTCAACAGTTTTACCAGGAGAGTCCGTGTACACGGACTTGCAGTGCAGTGCAAATCCAACCCGCGCCGTGCCGATACGGCGTGTGTTGCATAGCGCATACCGAGCTGCGAGTGTGATACTCGGACTCTACCGATACGAAGGGAATCCCCGATGATTTCTCGCATTTGCAACATTTCTGTTTCGGGACATGTTTGTCAGAATGTTTGATATGTGTCAAAGATAAAGTGCCGGGAGGTTGATTCTTGAACTCTTTTTAGTTTTCGTGAAAATTAGTAAAAAGGTTGCCGAGTTGGCGTCCGCCTCATAGGTTTATGCACATTTTGCCGGGCGATTTTGTCATCCAATCCCATAATGCATTGAGAACGTCGATAAGGTTTATTGCCTTGTGATTCGAATAATGAGACAAATTTTACAGTAATCTGGATCTTCTGCTTGTTTCAGTATTTCAAGAAAAATCTGGCAAAATTTCTGCACCGAGTATTGAATAGTCTGGTCTTGCAAAGTTACAATGACCATGTTTTGGAAAACGCACGTGTCGCTCGACACTATTCACATGACAGGCACGTGACAGTAACACGTGATAGCAAGCTTCAAAGTCTGGTATCTGTTCATTTAGTGCTATATTCCTACGAAGCCAACCATCAAAACAAGAGCACCAGACTCATCGGAACATGCGAGCGCTGCGCGGCTGGTTGTGAAAATGGGAAAATTAGTTCAATGTTTCTCCAGTTTTTGGCTTGTTTTTCTGTCCTTTGGAAACTTAATAAATGGCCAGTATGTGATCAGTGATGCTTCAGGTTTGGGTAGGCGGTTTGATGGCATTGGTGCCATTAGTGGTGGAGGAGTGAGTACCAAATTGTTTCTGCCGTTTTGTGTATTTTGCATTTTATTTTGCATTTGTTCACAAACTGATATTAGGCCAATGAAATTAGATCACTAGTTTCTCGTCAGCGCCCGCATGTGATTTTGACCCCGCATCAAAAAATTTCATTATTCATTATTTTGCAAAAAAACGGAGGAAATACGACTCAAACTACTCCCAAGCGAAGTTTCTGTTTCAGTTGCGCGGTCAGTGTTGTGCAGCTAGCTTCGCAAAATGTATCACAGATTGCAGTATACCAACCGTACAGCATATCAGCGCTTACTTCCAAATACTGAAAGCCGTCCAGATCAAACTGTACGGCTTTCAAGAGCAGCATTTTTCCCCCCATCAAAACCGTTGGCAAAATGGAATCTTTAGTTTACTCATTTTACAGGAAATTGCTATTTTTGGTAAAATATGAATCTCCACACGTTCTACATACCTCCCTGGCTGAAATTGTCTGAATAGTGGCGTACATTCGTCCGTAAAACCCGAATCTTTCAGGAGCAATCATACCGCATGACTTGTAGAATTTTTCCCCTTTTCAAGATGGCGGATGTAGACTCGGCGCAGTCGTTCTTTCGGCCACCAGCACGTACTAGCACGGTACAGACAAGGGGGGCGCTGTTCACATTTATTCGCTCTTGCCTGTGGGCATGTACCGTTCCGCCGGCCGGCGCTCCGCTGGCGAATCCACAGTCACTGACGCGAGTACACGTTAAAAATGTGATATATTTCCTCATGGCTTGCATCTCTGAATTGTTTATATATTTTTGTAAATTGATAGTTAGTTAGAAAACCTACAAGCTGTTTAATTATCGACCAATTACTCTCAAAATGATTGTCCATGTATGACAATTGCGTTGTTTACACGTTGCCAATGTCTCAACTACGAATGAAGTATGAGTTTTTCTTCAGCAATTCCGTTAGATGACGAAAAATATTGCCACCCAACTCCCCTTCCCTCCCTCCCAATTAAACAAATTGTAAAACAAAAATCAGAAAGGACTCGATAAGAACCACAGAACCTCTCGAAACTATACAATTCCAGGCGCCTATAGCTTTTGAGTAAGGATGCCGCCAACTTTTTTAAGCACCTGCAGCCGATTTCACGAAGCATTGCGCAGCTTGCGCAACTTTTGACAAATGGCGCAAGCTTCATAGCCTGCGCAACTTACGCAATAAAATGTTGCGCAAGTGGGTTTACGCAGTGCGTTATGATTCGTGAAATCGGCTGCAGGTGCTTAAAAAAGTTGGCGGCATCCTTACTCAAAAGCTATAGGCGCCTGGAATTGTATAGTTTCGAGAGGTTCTGTGGTTCTTATCGAGTCCTTTCTGATTTTTGTTTTACAATTTGTTTAATTGGGAGGGAGGGAAGGGGAGTTGGGTGGCAATATTTTTCGTCATCTAACGGAATTGCTGAAGAAAAACTCATACTTCATTCGTAGTTGAGACATTGGCAACGTGTAAACAACGCAATTGTCATACATGGACAATCATTTTGAGAGTAATTGGTCGATAATTAAACAGCTTGTAGGTTTTCTAACTAACTATCAATTTACAAAAATATATAAACAATTCAGAGATGCAAGCCATGAGGAAATATATCACATTTTTAACGTGTACTCGCGTCAGTGACTGTGGATTCGCCAGCGGAGCGCCGGCCGGCGGAACGGTACATGCCCACAGGCAAGAGCGAATAAATGTGAACAGCGCCCCCCTTGTCTGTACCGTGCTAGTACGTGCTGGTGGCCGAAAGAACGACTGCGCCGAGTCTACATCCGCCATCTTGAAAAGGGGAAAAATTCTACAAGTCATGCGGTATGATTGCTCCTGAAAGATTCGGGTTTTACGGACGAATGTACGCCACTATTCAGACAATTTCAGCCAGGGAGGTATGTAGAACGTGTGGAGATTCATATTTTACCAAAAATAGCAATTTCCTGTAAAATGAGTAAACTAAAGATTCCATTTTGCCAACGGTTTTGATGGGGGGAAAAATGCTGCTCTTGAAAGCCGTACAGTTTGATCTGGACGGCTTTCAGTATTTGGAAGTAATCAGCGCTACCCCTGCACCCAGTGGGTACCTGCGAAAACCGTTCGTTGCAGGTCGAGTTCGGGCGGTCTGTTCTTTAACACGGGTAACTCGTTCTCGACGGATATGATGTGTGATCCTGTTCCAAGTGCAGTGTTCTCGGGTCGCGTTCCCGCCGTTCGGGCGCGAGAACACTGTTTGCGTGTCAATAACAGATCGACCGCCCGAATTCGACATACGGTATTTGTGACCTCGTTTCCAGATCGCGTTATCTGCAAGGCCTTTGTACATGGAACTCGGTTTGTATATTTTTGCCGTGGTCACGAGGTTGGACCGATCGATTCCATTTGTTCTGGCGCGCATTCGCATGCAGATTTTTGTGTCTTTTGCAGTTTTGTGTGGATTTTTCCCGCTATAGAATATGTTTTCCCTGGCGGTTTATCATGAAGACAGGTGTGTGGTTAAATAGAAAATTGTGGACATCGGGGATGTGAGCGATTCATATGTTTTTATTCAACTTTTCGACGAACTGAAGGCCGGTTTGGTCGATGGCATTGACGAAGCAACGGAGTGGTTTCGCAATCGGAACTGTGCATTGGTTGACACTAATACAGAAACAGTGACAGCAGCGTCCACGGATTTTGGAACACGCGCATCTAGAGAAGGTTTTTATGGGTAGGAACTGTACCGATCTTATGGAATGCACACCCTCTTTGGGGGCCGTAAAGGCCTGCCATATTAAAACGTATTGCTCTCTCAAAACTCCTTTATTTATTTATTTATTTACCATATCCAACAGCGGAGAGACCGCCAATTACAGGAATGGGAGCAAGTGTGGTTGAGTGCCTTGCTCAAGGGCACAGGTGCCACAACCCGTCGCGGCCCGGAATCGAACCTACATTCTAGTACTAGCACAGGAACTTAAGTTCGACGCACTAGTCCGCTCGGCCATAACACCCCTTTGTCATTTCCCATGACTTTTGCCATCTCAAGTTCTTCCTTCAAACACAAGCTACATGTATAACTCCATGGAACTGATACTGGCACTAACTTTCTGGGCGACAGTACTTTTAGAGCCTAAATCAGTTTCAAAATAGCAGTTAGTATATGTATAACGGGTTGCATTTTTCATTGATAAGAAATAATGAATAATGAATAATGAAAAAAAAACCTCATCAAAATTTGAAAAGTGGTTGACGAGAAACTAGTAATCTAATTTCATTGGCCTTAGGGGCGTTCGAGATGCTTACGCCGGGTAACACCAATTTACACCAGAGCGTTCTTTAAGCTTAACGTGTTACACGAGTCTGCCCCGGTGGCAGCCACTACTGCCCGAGCTCGCGATCGTGTCTGTGGTGTAAAGCTTGGTGTAATGACGTCACCTAGTAACCGTGAGCAGTAAAACATGGCGGACAGTTTGGAATTGCGACATGAGTACGAGGAAAAACACAGATTTATGACACAAAATAAGAGGGAATAGGGCTGTAAATACATTTTTCTTAATCAGTAGATGTCTGTGGGCATTGACAAAGTTTATTGCGGCACTTTAGGGCAACTATTTTTGCGAGGCGCCGGCTTCATTTTTCATCGTGAGTCGAACAATAACGACATTATTAAAGCCCCGCCCGGCAACAACCTTTGACCTGTGCTCCCAGAATTCAAAGCGAAACCCTGTGTCGTTCGTTTTGCATCTTCTGGGGGCTTCCCCCGGTGTAAACCCCCTGTTACCCGGTGTAAGCATCTCGAATGCCCTTAATAGTAAGTTCTAAGTGGGGGTGGGGACGGGGGAGGGTGGGTTACTGTTAGAAGCTTACGTCGGTGTTTTCATGATTTTTTGAAAGACTTTGAAAATAATTCCATACCCATCAAGTGCCTGGAAATCAATGCCAAGCACTAGTAAGGTAAACATGGGTATATTCGACCACGAGGGGAATTCGACCAACATTAATTAAGCCACCAGTTCTTGTACGCTTTTCAGTAGGTAATATTTGTTTTTCTTTGCATTAAAATAATTTTCGAGTTGTCCTTTTTGAGCACAAGGTCTTTTGTTTCTTGGGTACCCTTTTCCTTTAATACAATCGCAGGGCATAGAGGTTCCCCTTTGTACCCGAAGTCCTGTTCATGGGTTTATTGTGGGTGTAACAAGGTAATCTTCAAGAGCCGGATATGAAAATCAACCCGGACCATATTCGTGGGATTTATACCAAGGTCTTAAGTAAGGATCGGGTACTAAATTGCTTTCAAAAATGGTGCTACTACAAATACAATGTAATAATTAGTGTCAATGAACTGGACCTCAAATGATTAACTTGTGTTTTTTAACAGGCCACCTCCAGGTTATTGGTGAATTATCCAAAGCAGTACCAAGCACAGATTCTGGACTATCTCTTTAAGGTAACAAATTGAAATATTGTAAGTTTTTTCAGTTCCCATGCAAGACAATTAAGTATTCAGATCAGTGACATATTGTGGGGTGTTATGGCCGAGCGGTCTAGTGCGTCGAACTTAAGTTCCTGTACTAGTACTAGAATGTATGTTCGAATCCGGGCCGCGACGGGTTGTGGCACCTGTGCCCTTGAGCAAGGCACTCAACCACACTTGCTCCCATTCCTGTAATTGGCGGTTCTCCGCTGTTGGATATGGTGAATAAATAAATAAATAAATAAATAAATATTATTATACTGAAATATGGTTGGGATGACTGCAAACAAAATAGCTTATTGATAGCTTTCCGGTGACGTAACACCTTCCATCCACCAGTTTGGTTGTCATTTTTCATGACCCACGTGGCTCGAGTGATAACCGGCCAAAGAAGCAATAAAAGCGCATTGGTTGCACTTACCTCTGTTTCTTAACCTTGCTTTATGTTGTTGCGCCATGGCTGTTGTATCGATAAAGATAGAAATGTATTTCTTCAGGCTAACAATTTTGATCAAGCAAAAGCACTTTCGTTTTTACAAGCTGCAGTGCATGCTCAATAATTTGAACGTATCGCAACGCGCGCGTGCGGCATCTTCGAATGAAAATACCCTGATGAGTACATTTTACGCGTGCCCATGTGCGTCTAGTGGCGCGCGCGTGTATGCGCGTGACCGTTGACCACCAAACATTCCCGGATGTTCTACGTCATGGAAAGCAATCAATTGAACGAATGACTGCATTCCAAA
This sequence comes from Henricia sp. BOLD:AAB3569, assembly GCA_037783545.1. NCBI lineage: Eukaryota > Metazoa > Echinodermata > Asteroidea > Spinulosida > Echinasteridae > Henricia > Henricia sp. BOLD:AAB3569. Next base: position 528,907 of record JBBELK010000454.1, on the reverse strand, counting down.
ACTTGCAAACAACTCATCACTATGGCTACATGTATTACACTGAGATTTTGGCACTCGCAAACAAAGGGCGTGTTTGTTTCACGACGGATCCGAATCCAGATCCCGAGTTTAATACCGCGCCGCAGAAACAAACGAAACTGCTCTCAACTAGGAATTCAAGTCACGTGAATTGGATCTGCGCAGATCTGAATCTGGATCCGTCCGAAACAAACTCGCCCTTAGGGAATTGCAGTGGACTTGTGATAAACTCAACTATGAGTATGACCTCGGTACACATTATTTTTATAGTTTATAAAAAACATTCTCATGCTTTTGGAAAAGCTGAAAAAGTCCTTAAAATTGTTTTGCTGTGTCCAAAATTACAATGTTTTCAAAGATGAGACAGAAATAAAGCGGAACGTGATCATGTTGTTCCCAATAACGTTTCATATCTTGATGCTATTTTTAAACAAACAGCCCAACTTTGGAGCATCACTCACCACCTTTAAGGTTGAGATTGGTGGTGATTCGCAAAGTACTGATGGGACGGAGTCTTCCCACATGCACTCAGCTAATGATGAGAATTATCAGAGAGGATACGAATGGTGGCTGATGAAGGAGGCTAAGAAGGTCAGGATTAGTCTTCATTCAGTCATTGTCTGTCTTGCATTGGTAAAACATGCACTTAGCTAATGATGAGAATTATCAAAGAGGATATGAATGGTGGCTGATAAAGGAGGCTAAGTCAGCGGTAGTCTTCATTCAGTCACTGTCTGTCTTGCATTGATGAAGCATGTGTAGCTTTAAGTGCAGTAAGTTTCAATGCAGACTGGTGGAGGAAACTAAGAAAGTCATCCTAAGTCTTGATTCAGTCACTTACTCTTTTGCATTGGTTAGGTTTGGGTAGCTTTTAATTTAGTAATTGTGGATTCAGACTTATGGAGGAGGCTAATACAGTGAGAATTAGCCTCAATTCATATGTTTGCCTTTTCATTTGAATATTGATCTTTCTTGAGTTATCACATGTTGGTTATAAGAAACTGTGTCAATGAATTAACTGCTGTTTCATGTTTTGATATCACCACAGCGTAACCCTAAGATCAAGCTGTATGGCCTACCCTGGGCTTTTCCCGGCTGGATTGGGAACGGCCTTCAGAGTCCCTACATTAATATTGACGTCACCGTTGATTACATCGTAAAGTGGATTCAAGGTGCCACACTACATCACAACCTGACTATTGATTACATTGGGGTAAGTTCAGGAACAAGACCAATATGAGGTAATCTTCGTCTCAAACATGTATGGTCTCAGACCAATTGATTTTGGTTTTAGTGTGGTACGTACTATTTCCAGATTTTTTTGCTTAAAAATAGGGGCCAATTTCATGAATTTGTTTAGCACAGAATTTTGAAAGATTACCACGCACGGACACCCACTGGGACCCCATGCACTTAACCAATGGAACAACTCTGCAAATTTCTAAGTTTTTCCTAAGTAAAATCAAGACATTTTTCCCCTTAATTTTGCATTTTTATCACTAAACTAACATTTTTACATGATTTATATTCCATAACAAGGAGAATCCTTGGTGTCCGTGCATGGTAATGTACCCACCCATTTTTGCAAACCAAATAAATTGTGTGCTAAGTAAATTTATGTGCTTAACAGCCTAATGAAATTGGCCCCAGGTCTTAAACATGCGTGGTGATAGACCTGTTGTACCTGGTTTTTTTCAATATTTTGGTTAAAAAATAATTGAAAATCTTTCTTCTCTGTGTAATCCAGATTTGGAATGAACGACCTTACAATGCCTCGTATATCAAGCTGCTGAGAGCCAGCCTCGATGTGTCAGGGCTCAGCCATGTTGTTATAGTCGCTGCTGATGGCAACTCATCAATTAGTAAAGATATCTTAAAGGATAAGGCTTTGGCTGAAGCTGTCCAGATTATTGGGTAGGTGGAAGGACGCCAATAACATGAAATCAATAAGCCAAGATATCTTAATGTTCAGATTATTGGGTCCGTGAATCTACCCCACTGATCTCTTTATGCAGGCTGGATGTTGGGCAATGGGGCAGTTTGTTCCATTATAATTTTATTTCAAAGTGGCTGAAATGTGATTTAAATGGGAGACCGGTCCTTTTCTATTGTTTACGTCATATTTAAGCCAAAGTGTGCATGCTCAGTATATGACGTAGACAATAAAAAAGGAACGGTTTGTTTGCAGCCACAATGCATTGGTAAAGCGTCTGCACGTTAAGTAGAGGGTCTGCGGTTTAAATCTTGTTTACTGCATCCAGATTTCCCAAATCTTATGGACATTTTGAATGTTAATATGTAATTGAACATGCGAGAGGCCTGGAAAATCGCAGTATGGTCTTTCACTGATAGGCTTCATTGGACAACAATAAAATTCATTTGCAAGTTAACATTGTCAACAACAATTTCATTTTTATTTTCTTGCCACTTACCTATATAGGTTACATTATCCAGGAACCCGAGTTACAAACGACACTCTTGCAACCGGCAAGACAATTTGGGCATCAGAAGATTACAACACGTTCAACAATGATGTGGGAGCTGGCTGTTTGGCTAGGGTAAAGGACGTAAACAAACTTGGTGCCAGATAAAAAGATCTGTCAAAGCTTTATAATTGAAAAACTTCGTGCAGGTCCAAATGCTCTTTGTGTTAGGGTAGTGCAAGAGTTAACGACCACGGTCGTGCTTGCCAGAGTTTGTGCTTTTCCCCCTCAACAAACCAAACCCTGTGAACTCGGAATTTGAATGTTAAACTTGTACACCAAAGTTTGCTAGGTACCTACTATAGTCAAACCTGTCTTAGTGACCACCTGCACAGAAAGACCAACTCCCAATACGTTGAGTGACCATTCATATTGTCGCCAGTGGCCCATCTCACACTGTGTATAGTGCTCACATTCTTTTGTAACTCAAACGTTTTCTCAAAACCTTACAACAAATACTCATAAAAAGTACTTTTAAAAATATGCATAATTTTCTTAGCTCGTTATTTGGTGAAATCACGCCTATTCAATCGTGTGTATGGTTTATGGTAGCACCATGTGAATCTCTTTTGTATATGTGTGGTTCTGAAAAGAACCGGTGAGTTTCAGAACAACACATATACAAAAGAGATTGAAATGGTGCAACTGCAAACCCATACACATGTTGATTTCCACTCTTACCTATTCAATCGTATTTCTTGTACATACAGTTGAAGTCAGAAGTATAAATACACGTACACCACTACCATTATCACCCAAAATGGTGAACAGGACTACCCGAACCATTGCAAGGTGTGCAAGCTATGTTTTAAGTACTGCATGCACGTGAGGAATTCCACAAAATCAAGAATTTAGTAAAGACTGTTACAAAAATGGTGTAAGCTCACCAGTTTTAACACTTGGTTGCATACAGTTGTATTTATACTTCTGACTTCAACTGTATGTACAGATAATAAACGGGAACTACGTGAACGGAATGATGACCAGTACAATCGTTTGGAATCTTGTGGCTTCCTACTATGATGCATTGAAATACAATCGTACAGCCCTCATGACGGCTAATGAACCGTGGAGCGGCCACTACGATGTCGCTGACCCAATCTGGATCGCTGGTAAGTTGCTCAATAGACTACTATTAAAAGTGTGACATCAGCTGTCAGGGTAAATGGGTCTAAACAGTCGCTGGTATTCTAAAAGCACAGGGAAACAGTTTACCAGTTTTAGTGTAGACCCAGTAACCTTGGCAAGACACAAAGGGTGACATATTCACTTTGGTACGCTATTGCTTCAAAGTTTGGCAGGAAAGGGGTATAGACCTTTATCACAGTGCGTCCATCTTTGTAGTGTTCCCCCATAGTAGGTGTTGGGCACAATCAGTGCGTGTGCACGACTGCGCAATCTTGCAATCTTCCGTTGTTGTTTTTAGAGAATCACTGTCCACACTGCGTTTTTTATCGCGCTGCGTGCATGTCACAATGAACATTTTCAACACGGGACCAAACTATTTTTTCTGCAAGCCTCGCTTTGGTTACGTTCATTTTAATGGGGGAAAAGGGAAGATGGCCGCACTGTGATAACGGTCTATTGGGGGATGCTGAGGACAAGCTATAGCACTCCTAAAACTGCGCTCAAGGGGTGGAGCATCTGCCCAGTGTGTCGGAGATCTTGGGTTCGAATCCCAATGAGGATCACATTTCATTTATCGATTAGGCACTGCACCAATTTTTGTTTTTCAACCCGGTCAAATTAGGGTTAAACACGAGGCCACAGCCCACTAGTTCTACAGTGAGCAATTATTTTTCATTTTTTTATTTTTAGCTCACACGACCCAGTTCACCAAGCCCGGCTGGACATACTTGAAACATCTATCAGGAGTTCAGCATCTTGATCAAGGAGGGAGTTTTGTCTCGTTGACTGACGGCCAAATCCTCACCATCATTATTGAGACTGTGGTAAGAATGCTACTTCTACCATTTCCAAACTCTAGACCACACATGCATACATTCGGCTGCTATTCGGCTTCAATTTGATTTTGATTCGGCTGAAGACGGGCATCTGGAGGATCCTGATAGCTACTCTAGAGTAGTGTACGGTTGAAAAAATATACAAAGATCGAGGAAGTTGACAAAAATGTAACATATTTTACCACCTCTTGCACCAGCCTCCTCAAAAGCCGCTGAGGCAGGATGCGCCATTCTGCCTGAAGTACCTCCCTGAGCTCCCATCTCACTTTTGGAATAGTTAATATGGTGGTTCCTAGCAAGGAGGAAACGGCTAAAGGGCCATCCATAAAGTACGTAAACACGGAGGGGTGGAGGGGCCAATGCGTACATCAATGTTGAAGTCAATGGATGATGTCACAAATTTTGCCAAAACAAACGAGGGGGACTGGGGACTAATATGTTTACCTCTTCCTGATTACAGAGTTACAATCACTCCATCTGCATTCGACCAGAGTTGGATCCATTTACTGTGGAACCACAAATGGCCACGTTCAGCCTACAGGGGAAATTTGTAAGTAGAAATCTGCAATAGAATGAAGTTGAATGTTTGAAAATGCAGTAAAGAGCAACAAAATAAATGTGAATTTCTTTAAAAACAAGTTTAATCAAAATTAGAAATTTTATTTTTTAGTGACACGTCTTGGAATTTGCCCAAATAATTATTTTTTGTAATTATTGGTTTTCTTCTCTTATTTAGGCGACAATGTATCATCTGAATGTTTGGCATTCCACGCTACATTTCAACGGAAAACAGGGAAAGATGTTTATGAAAGAGAGTCCCATTAAGGTAGTATACCAATCCTAACATGTCTTGAGAGGCTCCCACTAGTAAAAATGTCCGATTTGGCCTGGGCATAGCCCCAATTTTAAATCTGGTCTACTGAACACTCACTGTAGATTTTAGGCCTTATCTACTTGTGGACTGACATTTTTCACAGCCATTTTGTGCCCTGATTAGGCCAGGTTAAATTTATGTTGGGTGTCGATTAGAATTGATTCGAATCTAAGAAACAGAATCACTACTCCATCGTTTTGAGGAATCCGTTTCAGCAGTATATGATTTCCAAGCAACATCCTGGCAATTTCAGAAAGTACCCAGTGCTTTCAAAGACTTATAAAATACTAAAATCAATTAATTGTTTTCTGGAAAAATACCACAATTGCACTTTTGATGAAGTCGATAACGAGATTACTTTAGAAGTATGCCGTAGCATTTTGTGTACCGGTTTATTTTACAATTAATTTCGTGGGTATTTCTTATGTGGTCTTTTAAACTTGCATCCAATTTCAGCCAGTGAATGGCCTGTTCACCCTATCCCTTGCCGTGGATGAAGTTTACACCTTGACGACCTCTGACCTTGGGTTCAAAGGGTCATACCCTCTCCCTCCACCATCAGCACCCTTCCCTGTGCCCTACACGGATAACTTTGACAGTGAGTTTGACATCCTTTTGCATAAAAGCACAAAACTGGACATTTCTGATTCATCTTAAGTTCTCAAGTCTTAAGTATTAAACTATTGTGGGTCAAGTGTCACTCAAGTCAAGTCAGGGATTTTAAGTCACAAACATGAGTTTGGAAACTGAAAATGAGCAATTTCTTTCTTCCAATTTAGACTACCCAGTTTTCAGCGAAGCAAACAATTTTGCCGATCAGGCCGGTGTGTGGGAGATTAGGGAGAGTGGTGACCCAACTCATAAACTGGTGATGCAGCAGGTTGTCCCTCAGGCACCAGTCTACTGGTGTCCGGATGCCAAATCCCCTCTCTCTGTTGTCGGAAGCTACTCATGGTAACGTCTCATTATTAGTTTTAGTTTCAGTAGGTTTCTTGGAGGAAGGAATTTCGCAGAGGCCATGGCTTCAGTTTCCCCAAGACCCAACCCTTAAGTCTCCTCCTGCCATGTTAAAATGTTACACTTTTCTTATTTATGGACATGACAGAAAAATTCATCAAGCCCAAGACCAGGAACAAGAGAGTGTGTGGCCTTCTTGCTTCTATGGCATCCATGAAATTCCTCCATGAAGTAGTAATTACTTTATAGGAATTTGTTAAGAAGTGTCATCTGCAAAGGCAGAGATGCCAACATTTACGATTTAGGCACAATATATACAATTTTTCAACCAATTACGATTAGTACTGGGATATTAATTGTAAAATGCAAAGCTCCAAATGTGGGATTTTAACAGGGTTCGGGTGTAATTTGGGAATTTTTGTTTTACACAGCTTAAACACAGCCTAAATATCCCACCCTGACTGCACTTTATTATTTTTCATTTTGATTTTAATTTCTTTATATTTTTTTTATAAAAGGAAGAATGCACATTTATCCGTTGACGTCAAGCTTGCAGAGAAGACTGGTGCTATCCTTGCCCAACGCATCGGTACAGGGGGGTGTTGGTTGTATGAAACTAAGGGGTTGTTCTTCATTGTGTACTCCAATGGAACGTACGCTGTCTACACGGACATTAGTAAGTAGCCTGTAGTTTATCAAAACATGTCTCCAACCCCTTATTTGCAAAGTAATAAATTTTGATCAGAAAATTTTAATCAGAAAATGTTGTTCTTTGTAGAACAATGTATGTGGGAGTTGTCCACAAAAAGTCATACATCGTGCCAGGATTGTACCATTTTCCATAAATGTGGCATAACTCATGCTCATACATGATGCTGCAATTATCAGATTTTCTGAAGCTTATGTCATATATTATGCTTGAAGGTTTTCATGGTGAGGTAAATATGAAGCTAAAAATAACTTTTTCGGTACACTATGCATTCAAAATCCTTCTTTTGGGAGATGTGTGATTCTGTGTGTCCGCAACACCAAAATTACTTTATTTTCAATATTGTCATGGATGTCTTATAATCACAAGTTATTTCATTTATGATCACATTTTAGGTCGGCGTTCTTTCGTTGGTGCGGGAAGAGTAAAAGTTAAGAATGGAGTGTGGTTCAACATGCAGCTCATAGTTGAGGTAATTTAGCTGGTGTTGTGGTCGATATAAGACCTGGTAACTTTTTTTGAGAAATATGGTCTAAAAAGTTCTCAAGAAAAAATTTATAAAAAGAACATTTTTCCAAGAGCCTTCCGCACTGTGCTTATACCTACATTGCACTGGTATCTAATGCAGATGGGCACTTAGTGACTGCACTTGAACCTAGAGTTAGAACGTCCCAGCACTCTCTGGTAGAGCACTGCTTCAGCAAACCCAAAGGTTTGGGTCCAAATCCCAAATGAGCCAAATTCTATTTGCTTGATTCAAAAAGAACTAGAGGTATGACGTTTGTTGTTACAAACGCCAGGTGATCGGGTTAAATGAACATTTTGTGATGAATTTCAGACGTTGTTATCACCTGTGGAATGGCAAAAATGGAAGTTCAGCAGCCGATTTCACGAAACTTTACGCAATTGCGCAAGTCCACTTACGCCATTACTTGCGCAATAACTTATGGCGTAAGTGGACTTGCGCAATTGCGTAAAGTTTCGTGAAATCGGCTGCTGTATACACTAATTCGGTAACTAATATCTCCTCCCTGCATATCCGCCATAGCTGGGGGTTGATAGCTTGCACCGTTTTGAGATATGAATTGTTGAAATAATAACCTTTGAAATCTTGTAATGTGACACCTGTGACGACATCATGACGTCACAATTTTGTGCACAAATTGTTGAACAATATGTTGAACATCAAGTTCTTAAATGTGGCGAAGGAATCATACCAATATCTGTTGTAGTTTTCAAGATACAGCATTTTAAAACATCTCAGCTCCAAATTTGCGTGATTTGACACCACATTACGTAACCACCGTCCATGTAATGACGTCACCAATGGTATAGTCAAAAGGTCCACATGTGTGGAAACATTTCGTTCCGTAGAAATATGGTCAAATTCACTACCACTTTGAATCTATTTGCATTCAAAATGCTAAAAAATTGCACATTTTCGAACAACTTCCGGTTTGGACCGGAAGTAGGCGTCACACAGGGGTCATGACATCGTATGATTTGTTCAGTTCATTTAGACTTATCATGTTGTGAAAGAATTGTTCAAGTATCTATTACGGTTCTTGAGATATGAATTTTGAAAATAATAACCTTTGAATTTTTGTAATTTGACACCTGTGACGATATCATGACGTCACAATGTTGTGCACAAATTGTTCAACAATTTGATAAACATCAAGTTCTTAAATGTGGCGAAAGAATCATGCAAATATCTGCTGTAGTTCTCGAGATACAGCATTTTAAAACAATTCAGCTCCAAATTTTCGTATTTTGACGCCACATTACGTAACCACCGTCCATGTGATGACGTCACAAATGGTATAGTCAAAAAGTCTACATGTGTGGAAACATTTCGTTCCGTAGAAATATGGTCAAATTCACTACCACTTTGAATCTACATGTATTTGCATTCAAAACGCTTACAAAATGCACATTTTCGAACAACTTCCGGTTTGGACCGGAAGTAGGCGTCACACAGGGGTCATGACATCGTATGATTTGTTCAGTTCATTTAGACTTATCATGTTGTGAAAGAATTGTTCAAGTATCTATTACGGTTCTTGAGATATGAATTTTGGAAATAATAACCTTTGAATTTTTGTAATTTGACACCTGATGACGTCATGATTACGTCACACTTGATGCCATCGTGATACTATACATTCTGGTGAAAGTGTGCCGTAGGGCCTATGTCTGTATCTAATTTACTAACGATTCAGCTTGGTTTGATGGGCATTGTTGCTGGTAAGTGTAAAAACTGAGATTCTCAGTTTCGTTGAACTTTGACCTCCAATTGACCCCAGAAGGAAGGGTCAGATGAAAATGCCCACACAAAGAAAATTGTAGCACAGAATGTCATCTGTAAACTTGCCAAATACGAAGATCCTGGGTCACGTGGTTTTCAAGACGGAATCATTTTAAAATATGCATATTTTGTTTTTTTGGGGGGTGTAATTTGATACTTGATGACGTCACGATGACGTCACGCTTGATGCCATCATAATATTATACACGCTGGTGAAAGTCTGCCATAGGACCTATGCCTGTACTTAGTTACTTAAAGATTCAGCTTGGTTTGATGGGCATTGTTGCTCAATAAGTGCAAAAATTGCGATTTTCGTTTTCGTTGAACTTTGACCTCAGATTGACCCCAGAAGGAAGGGTCAGATGAAAATGCCCACACGAAGAAAATCGTAGGCCATGATCTTATCTATAAGCCTGCTAAATACGAAAATCATGGGTCACGTGGTTTTCCAGACGGAAGCATTTTAAAACATGCATATTTTAGTCATTTTTGGGTTGTAATTTGATACCCAATGACGTCACAATGACGTCACACTTGTATGCACACCTTCACATTGGGGTTGATGTTCCTACAAAGTTTCAAGTTGATAGCTTGAACTGTTTTGAAGAAAAGCTCTGGAAACGTTTGAGTGGAAAAAGAAAAAGAAAAAGAAAAAAAAAAAAAGACAAAGAAATCGTACGAGAGTAATAGGTGATCGGGCTGTTGGCCCGATCACCTAATTAAAAATTGAAACCACTTGGTTTTCTAATTTGTGACGGGCTCTACGAGTCACAAGTCGCGCTGGCTAGTATTCTTTTTGCGACCATAAAAAGAAATCCGCGGCAAATCCACGCTTAATAAAATACCAAAACACAATGGAAATTCCTGGCGGTGCCCAGATACCGCCTGGAATGTCTGTGTTCCCCCTGGAATGTCTGTGTTACGCCTGGAATTTCTTTTGTGTTTAGGTATTTTAATGAGCGTAGAAATGCCACAGATTTCTTTTTATGGTCGCAAAATGAATACTAGCCAGCGCGACTTGTGACTCATTTTCGTAGAGCCCGTCACATATTGATATTCCAATCATCTTAGTTATTTTTCCTTTTCGCTGTTCTGAATAGAAGCACTGTCAGAAAGCCATTTAATACCGTGATAAGTTGAGGTCTTTTTTCCCCTTTCTTTGTTCACAGGAGAACAAACTAACTGGAATCGTCGATGGCGTGACATTGTTTAGCACAATAGTTGGTTTAGTGGAGGTTCCTAGTCATGGATTTGTTGCTATCGGAATGTCTAATTATGCATGGGGTCAGTTTGACAACTTCAGTATTATTAAAGCATCATAAAATTCATGGCTTTTTATTCGGAATAATGGAAGTAGGGTGACCAACATGAGGGACTAGGCTCAGGGGCGGATCTAGCCCAGGTTGGACTCCGTACCGCATACTACATGGGGATACGGAGTCCAGGATATGAAGTTCCAAAAACAGGGTGAAAATTTTTGTAACAGAAAAAATCAATATTTCTACCTTGTGCTGGAAGCCGGCAATGTGCTAACAAAGTTCCATGTGTCCTAATCTTTGGGATTGCCGGGTTTAGAAATCCACTACACATCACCGAACTGCATATTCCGGAGGAAAACGGCAAAAAGTCACGCTAATTTGCTATATATTTGTGCACAAATAATCCACTACTACAGCCAGCCAAGTTACGTTCAGCTTATTTTGTTCTAACCGCGCGCGTAGAGTCCCGCGTATGCGTGCTGGCCGGCCGTGCGCGCGTCGCAACTAAACTAGGCCATGAACTAGGCCATGGCCTCGGCGCATTGCTGCCTGAAATCGTGGCGCCGCACGCGCAAGCCTATCCAAACATTACGAAGCGTGACGCGACGGCAGCTGTTATTTATTTCTCTGAACTTTAACGTTAGGTTGTGCCTTAGATTTCACTATTTTGTTCATCAAATTTGGTGTATATGACGTTTAAACCTCCCGTTCCTGTAAATGAAGACGTCAAGCATATATGGACATAAATTCGACGTCCATTAAAAAAGGTAATATAGCTTAAAAATTATGTGGAAGTTTCAGTCCCCCTGTTTAGAGACATCGTGACCTGGACGTCACTCGTAATGCAATGAAGACGACGTCCAACCTGGGCTAGGGCGGATCCAGGATTTTGAAAAGGGGGGGCGTGAAATTTTTAAGCATGAAATGCTGATGACAATGAAATAGCGAGCGTGTAGCGCGAAGCCCTAACGGCTTCTAGATGGATTTTAGATGCTCTGTGGTGTGATCTGGGGCAATATTTAACCACTTTAAGCAGGAAAAGTGTGCACAAAAAGTGGATTTTATTTTATTAATTTTTTTTTGGAAAAGGAGGGGGCGTGCGCCCCCCTGGACCCGCCCCTGACGCTGTCGCACTGTTAGTGTGGATTCACACTCGGCTTTTTCGAGCGTAAATTTTATGTGGTGTGGAGGGACTTTGAAGTGAAATGATATACTCAAAATCACAGAATCCCAAAAGTACTTTCTGCCCAAGTTGATTTTGTAGTTTTCAGTGCGTTGTTTTGCTTCACACGATATGTGGCAGAGGGCATCCCCCCTACCATTGTTTCCCCATTGTGTCTCCAATTTCCAAGGAATTCCTTTCAGTTTTTAAGGGGGTTTGGTGCTTTAACAAAAGGGAAAAGTGTGTTCAGGTATGGGGGCGTTAGGGGGGAGTCCCTTTGCCACATATCGTGCTGGGTATATCACAATCGGTCCACGCTGCTTTTTCTCAAAGGGACGTCAAATTTACGCACATCAAATTTATGCGCAAAAAGGCTCCGTATGAATCCAGCCTTACTCCTTTGGGGCTTAAGTTGTATTCTTAGAACAATGTAAAGTTATTTCTTTTGTTTTTGGGAGAAGATGAAACGTTTCCCATAAAAATGTGTAAACAAACTTTGACATAATTATTTCTCAGGTGTATTCCGAAAGAAAAGCCATGAATTGAAAGATTAGGTCATTAAAGTGACGGATATCTATTAAGGGTTGTAGTCGAGTCCATCACAAGCCTTCACAAGTCCATCACCAATCCCTGGGTCATAATTTAAGTCAAAAGCTATTCAAATGAACTCCAACGAAGGCATTCTTTTGTGTGTGTTCATCCTTTGCTTCTTGTCCCAATGAGGTTTTAAACAAAATTGTAAAATTATTGCAAAATTCAATAAATGTATCACATTTGGTTACTTGTATTTACCAATTTTGGCAGCTGTTATTTACTCTTTTATAAATTGGTGAAGGTAAGAATGTTAATCAAGAAACTTAATATACAAGTATAAGTTTATCTCAATATTTTTTTCTCCCAATAATGTTGCGATATTCAAATATATGTATTCAAATCTCAAAGTGTATGTATTTAAAAAGTAATTATTTATACCTTCCACAATTTTGTACCATTTTCTATATTTTGCACTATAAAAACAAACTTTGTAATAATCTTAGGATTTTTTTCCTGTCAATTAAATTTCCATTTTGGTATAGTACCTAAAATGCCAGTGTTGTGTGTGATGTTTTTACAACTACACGAAGCTTAGAGCACGAATTTTCTTCATGAGTTGATAAGGAGAAACTTTGCTCAGAGTGGTAACAAACACTTACAGACACCACATAATGTTTTTCCTGTCCAAAATGGTAACGTCATTGTTTGCTGAATTATGAACAAAGCTGACACAAGCTCCGTTTCCCCTTTTTAACCAAATTGTATAGGGTTTGGGAGTCGAGGTTTTATTACGAAGAATTTTCCCCAAACTTTAGGCCAATGAAAAACTGCATTTGGGATGTGTTTGTCGGTGATCTATGTCACGTGATGACATTTATATTTGCATATCACCTGACATATTAAATCACATGTACAGTACATGGGCCGGGCGAGAACATTTACGAAGAATAAAGGTCAAGATCATGGCGAAATTGGGCTGCAAAACCTTGTTCATTTGTCAGTTTTTGCTTGGAAACCTGGTTGCAGCCTCGCAGTACGTGATAAGCGATGTTTCAGGCCTCGGTAGGACCTTTGATGGCATCGGTGGCATTAGCGGTGGGGGAGTAAGTGTCGTTCGTCTCCGTCAGGCCAGAGTCGGAGACCTCTCTGGTCAGGCCAACCGAGAACAAAAGGGCGCGGGCGCGGCACGGCAAGCCGAACCGTGCGGGGCGGTCGGGTAGCTAGTGAGTGTAGGGCCCGCTGAACAGGGCTCCGGCCGGTGGACTTACCGAAGCCCTGTTTCGTGTCTGTTTACCGTGTAGCTTTAATAGTGTGTAAATATGGATACGCCCGCACTAAAATTCTTTAAAACATTAAGATGACACAATGACCAAGAAAGTTTAAATTTGGAAAAACATGATATTTTATAGGCGTGGAAAAATTTCAAGTTTTTCAAAAAAAGGACTTGGGATTTTTATGTCATGCTTTATAACAACAGTTGGGCTTAGTTCAACTGACAAACATGTAACAAACTTGTTTCCGCTGGGGTCGTCTTCACGTATATTGAGAAAAAAGTCTTGACAATAAAATAAGCCAGTTATTGTTGGCGTCGTTGGGGCACATTTTATGGATGTGCAGGTACCTGTATTTTGTGCAGCATATTTTGTCTTTTTAGTACTGATGTGCATTCAGGCATAAATTTACTATGACATATACCAGCAGAAACCTTGCAGCAACAGCTAGCTAAACGGCAGGTAATTTGGTGTATAAAATTGTGCAGTATACTGCACACCTTTAGAACTGTCCATTTTTATTAAGCAAGGTTTTTGTTAAAAACCGCTTCCGCAAAAATAAAAACACATGAAACATGTTGCCCCAGTAAATAGCACATTTAATCACACCAGTGGGTCGGGAGCAATCGTGAAATTAAAATTTTGAAAAATAAACTGTTTTTCAAATTGGAGAAGTCTGTGGGTGAAAATATTAGCGTAGAGTAGATACGTACATGCAGTTTATAAATACCTTGCTGCATTACAAATGAAGTTAAATGACCCTTACAATGTCCCTGAAGGATATTAATCGTATGTGGTTTATCCAAGCAAGGGGCTGTCCATAGTATGTACGCATGGAGGGGGGAGGGGGTTGGAGCCAATGCGTACACCCAATGTTAAAGCATATGGGTGACATCACGAAATATGCGTATGGGGGGGAGTGGGGGGTGCTTGGGAAGGGGGGCGGTCTAAAAAGTTGGCATTTCGTGCGTACATACTTTATGGACGGACCAAGAAGGTAGCAATTAATTATGACTAATTTACATTTTGTTTTCCGGATATTAATTATGTTTATTATTTTTCCCATTTCTGCAGGCAACCTCCAGATTACTAGTGAATTATCCCGAGCCATATCAGACACAGATACTTGACTATCTCTTCAAGGCAAGCAATCACTTATAATTTTTTTTTTTACTGAACATTGAAGACAGTTTTGGCCCAAGTTTTAAGCAGACAAGTGGGTAGGGTAGCTTCTACAGATCGTGAAAGACAATTTTGAACATTAATGTAGTAGGCCTCTAATTGGCAAAATTGGCTCAAGTCAAAAGTGCAAGTACTGGTATGAGGAGCAGTATATAGTTTAACCTCAGTAATTTTTACCATTCTCTCAGTAAAATTACCACAAAAGAATGTCCAGTTCAAACACAACTTTATACAATTGAACCTTTGTAATAATTTGTTAATACAAAAGTATGCTTATAAGAAGGAACTTTTATGTCCCAAATCTTTGGTTTTCTTTATTGCCATTCCTGATAAAACAAGGTACCGTATAGTATCTGCAAAGTACAAGGACCTCTTATTAACCCAATAGGCATAGCACTCAGCGGTAACAAGTATTATTATATAAAATGAAGCTTTTGCGGACACCGTGCGTTTCTGTTACTGTGCAGCACAGAGCCCAGATTCGATGTGCGTGCACATTGGGCGCACCACGAACACACGCGTACGCGCGCATCATGGATCGAGGGAATAGATTGCGTGCGTGTGCAGCGCGTGCCAGAGTACAGTAACAAAAAGTAACAAAAGCGCATGCATAAATTGTAAACTGAAGTTTTCAACACCAAACAGACAAAAATCTCGCGGAAATCTTTCAAAACAAAGCTTCATTTTATATAACAATAATAATATTGGATGTCTTTTCGGGTGATATGAGAATATACCGCACTCGTCATGAAAAATACCGAACTCGCCTTCAGCTCCTTCAGTATTTTCATCACCCTCAAAGCCATCCAATATTATATAAGTGTCTTATTACTCCTCAGAGCTTTTTGGTAACAATCCTCGACAAGGTCAATAACAAGAGTTATCCAGAAGTAACACCCTTACTGAACACAGGATTTGAAAGAGGATGAGTCAAGCTATAAGTACATGCTTATTGATTCAGGGTGTGTTTGCAGAAACTTGAATTTCACCGAGTTAGACATGGAAGAAATGCAGGGCGGTTTTGGGCGCTTTGAGGAGAAAGCTGCTGGTCGGTTTTGGGCGCTTTGAGGACTAATGGGTTAACGAAGTTCAACTCTCATTTAATTCTGTTTTCCCAACAGCCCAACTTTGGAGCATCACTTACTACCTTTAAGGTCGAGATTGGTGGTGATTCACAAAGCACTGAGGGAACGGAGTCCTCCCACATGCACACAGCTAATGATGAGAATTATCAGAGAGGATACGAATGGTGGCTGATGAAGGAGGCTAAGAAGGTCAGCAGTAGTCTTCATTCAGTCACTCTCTCTCTTGCACTAGTAAAGCAAGTATATGTTTTTGTTAAGTGGGTGTGAATTCAGACTGGTGGAGGAGGTTATGGTGGTAAGAATTAGTCTTAATTCTGTCATATTCTCTCTTGCACCAGAAACTTTTGTTGCTAATGATACAGGTTGTGCGCAAATTCAGGCTGATTGAGGAGGCTAAAACAGTTATGATTAGCCTTGATTCAGTCACATTGCTTACATATCAGTGAGACTGGTGAAATCTAAGAAATATGAAAAAAATACAATCATCTGCTGTCTGATGACACCAGATGGTTGGATGGCTCAGAGGGTAGAGTGCTGGTGCATTAAAGTGGAGGCTCGAATCCCAATTTGGTGAATTTTCTTGACCGACTTTAAAATCGTTTTGATTGCAGCGCAACCCAAAGATCAAGCTGTATGGCCTACCCTGGGCTTTCCCCGGCTGGATTGGGAACGGCTTTCAGAGTCCCTACATTAATATTGACGTCACCGTTGATTACATCATCAAGTGGATTCAAGGTGCCAAACTACATCACAACCTGACTATTGATTACATTGGGGTAAGTTTAGGAACAAGACCAATTGAATATGGCTGTTTTGGAATATGATGGTCATTTTTGTCTGCCGATGAAAACTGACCGAGTCCAGTAAAGTCCATTTGGCCATGAATCACTGAAGTACGAGGATGAAACCTCAACAATTGAATCAGTCATTTTAATCCGACTTGTTACAAGATCATGCCCCATACCAGACCTTTACTGGTCCAACGGCTTTACATCCCTTCCAAAGGATGGAGCAATTGAGGTCGAGTGCCTTGCTCAGGGGGACAGCTAGTACCATGACAGGGTGACAAACCCGCAACACCAGTATTGCAAGTTAATGACTCAAACCATGATACCAATACATTTATACGTTTCAAAGAAATTTCCTGGAGTTCAGAACAAAATGAACAAACATAGAGGATTTGATTTTTATTGATTTTTACTGATTTTTGTTCTATTTCCATATTGGCTTTTCCTCCTAGATATGGAATGAAAGAAAGTACAATGCTTCATACATTGAGTCCCTTAGGACGACTCTCGATAAAAGCGGACATGGCAACGTTAAAGTAGTTGCAGCGGATGGAAAATTTGCAATTAGTTACGATATCTTAAAGAATCCTGTGCTGGCTAAAGCCGTTCAGATAATCGGGTATGCTACATATATGTACTCTTCAAATTTGCAGAATTAGCTTTTTTTGCTTTACGCATTCAAGTGTTGTATTTGGGCCCATTTGCATGTCTATCAAAAGTCCTAATGACCTTTAATTTTCAAGTTGCCATGAAACTGCAAAAGCATAATTCATTAATTAACAATTGCATGTCTTTGAAATTGATTCATGATATTTGTGATGAAGTCACCTATGACACAAATATAGCTCCAATTTTCTTTATGTAGTATTCGCACGTCCGAATGAAAAACCATTTTACAACACTGGAATTATGTGGTTCAGAGTCCAATGATTTATTAATATAATCCAACAAATGATTACCAAAACATCGTCAACTGAATTAAATATCTGTATCAGTTGGTCCCCCTGTACTAAGATTTATATGGAACAACGAAGGACCAACTGATAACTCACATGCAGCTAACAGTCTGATTTATCAATGAAAACCCATTATCACAAAAATGGAACAGATCGGAGAAGCAAGAATCCAAACACATTCAAGAGAGTTGTTTTTGTGGGGCCGAACCACGGCCACAAGACAGAATACCGTAATATAACAAACTTGATACAAGGACTATTTCGTATTTTTACACAATGGATAATCATACAACCGTGAAATGTTATCTTTTAAAATCTAAATAATTGTATAGACTCAAAACACATCTTCACTTTTCTGACCTGAAGCTGTCCATATTATGTCTAGAGCCCATTTTGATGATATAATGGCACAAATTGATATACATATGTTTTTATCTTCTCTCAAAATAGAAGAAATAACTTTAACTTGTTCTAAGAAGATAGCTTCAGCTCCAAAAGGATAACAAATAGTTTGACAACGTACTTTTCTGAAAACCTCCCTGTATAAGTTTCCCAACAACTTGAGAACAAACGGACACTTGTGGGATAAACAGTGAGGTTTTAGAAAGGTAGCTGATCAGACTATCTGTTAACATTTTGGGGCTAAAGTTATCTTTAGTAAGACATTGTTTGTTGCAATTTAAAAGCTATTTCTTCTATATTTCCTAGAAGATAAAACCATTTGTAGGTCGATGGCCAAAATGAGCTCTAGACCCGATCGAGAAAGGCCAAAATGCATGCAATTGCTTGGGCTGTTGGCTGAAATGTTTTTCACAGCGCACTGTACACTAATGTCAGCATGCACTGTTTTATGTTGTGCTGTAGTCGGGTCTATCACAAGTCAATCATATACAATGTATTCTCTCAATTAAGTCTACTCTTTTAGTTTAATATCTTGTGGTTGTGAGTGAAATATGTAATGTACTTGTGAAGAAAGTACCTGACAAACTTGTGATTTTAATCTTTCCCAGAATTGTAATAGACTTGAATACACCCCTGCACCCGTGTAGCGCCCCTAAATATCTAATATTCTTTTCTGTTCCTCACTTGCATGCAGTTTTAACAAGTTTACACACTATTACAAATGAACACGGTTTGGCATGTTTGCCCTTTTAGATACAATGGTAAATTTGCTTTCAGAACAGTGTTTTTGCCACTCTGACCTTTTCTGACTTCTGCAGCCGATTTAACGAAAAATTTCGTAGCTTGCGCAATTTTCCAACGGCATAAGCCCCCTAGGCTTGCGTGTAATTATCACAGGAATGTTGCGCAGCTTACGCAATAAAAAGTTGCGCAAGCGGGCTTACGTAGTGCGTAAGGATTCGTCAAATCGGATGCTGGTGACATCTGACCTCTAATTCTGCACAGTTGAGTTAAGCCATTTACCTGCATGATGGACTTGAGCAGAGTTTACGATGTTGACTCGACAACATCCTCATCAAAACTTACTTTCTTTTTGTCAGATATGGAACGAACGACCTTTTGATGTTCTATACATTAAAGCCTTGAGAAAAAGTCTTGATCAAAAGGGACTAAAGAAGACACAAATTGTCGCAGCTGATAATCTCGAATTCATCAGTATTGCCATTCACGACGACCCTGAAATAGCAAGGGATGTAGCAATTATTGGGTATGCATTTTGCATCAGGCATTACACGTTCTCATTTTCATACTGCTTGGAAAAAAAGAAAAGAAGCCCAGGGATCAATGTCATAAATTGCTGTGTTCCTTCGTAACTCAAGATGCACATTACTTGAGATGCACATTACGATGGTTTACCCATTGGAACTGGTGTTACGAAGGATCGTAGTACTTCGTGAAATCGAGGTCTGTTGTGAGAAGGACACATTTTTCACAAGGACACATTCATTAAATTATTTTTCACTCGTCAAGGACACATTTATTAAATTATTTTTCACTCGTCATAAAAATACCGAACTCACCTTTGGCTCGTTCCGTATTTTCATGACTCGTTCGGTATATTCTCATATCACCCTCAAAGCCATCCAATATTATACACATGTAATTCATGTTAAAGTGTTTGTCGATCACGTTACAATTTTTGGCAAAATCCCTCCAGTGACTAGCACAAATTACATGAAGTCTTGAATCAAAATGAAGTCTTGAATCAAAATGAAGTCTTGAATCAAAATGCTGAACTCGACTTTCCAAATCTAATAAATCAAGTCACTTGCCTGAAAGATTGTAGTTGACTCAAGTCAGACTTGTTTAAAACTTTATGGACTGCCAGTGGACTGCCAGTGGACCGCCAGTGGACTGCCAGTGGACTCATAAGAAGTCTTATAAATTCCATCATTTGTTTCACTAGAGATTTTCATATATTGTTGGCGCCTTGATTGGTTTTTCAGGATAAGTGCGCCTTATAAATCTATATTATTATTATTATTATTATTATTATCTTATCAACTTCACACATCCATGACATTGCATGATTCCATTTTTACTTTCCAAAACATTTTTGTATTAACACACTAACATTTTTTAACCAAATACTAACATTCTTGTCATGTAATCCTAGCTTAAAGCAGCATGTTCAGATTTTTCCAGAAAATAGATTTTGTTTTAACCTAACAATCATATAAAATACCTTCTCAAAAGAGTATCTATAGGAAAAAACAGGAAATTCGCAACATCCAATTTGGATGTGGAAGCAAAAAAATTTGTATAATCACTATGCACTGCTTTATGGAACCTGATAAATTAGTTTACAAAACATTGGTAGTTTTTTTGGCAATATCCTTAAAAATATATGGATTGAGAACGCAAAATTTCAAAATAGTTATGAGAAAAATATGACGAATGATATGCTATTAAAATCTCAACACCCATGAATGGTAAAAATAGGGAGCTAAAAAATGTGATCTGGACAAGCTTCTTTAAAAATCAAATTTGTTAGAAATTATTTTCTTCATTGGTAGTCATACCTGCCGACTCTTTTCTCAATATTTTACGTTTTACCCACAGAGTGCATTATCCAGGAACAGAAGTTACAAACTATACCTTAGAGACGGGGAAAACTATCTGGGCATCGGAAGACTTCAGCACATTCAATGACGGCGTGGGGGCAGGCTGTTGGGCCAGGGTTGGTAGAAAATATGGTGTAAACCTCCTTAAAAAACCTGAGGCAGTAAAGTGAGCCAGTAAATCACAGAGGTGTTTGAAAGGTCTTGGTAAAAATTATATGTTTATGTATTCTGAATGGCACCCGTGAAAGTAGTTTGTTCACAATATCAGCAAAGATCTGAGGCTCAAATCCCTATTCGGCCAAAATGAAGCATCTTTGCAAATTAAAGCATCAAGACAAATTAAAAATTTTAGTAGCAAAAAATGTTGATCATTACGGCTAGCAATGGTCACCCTTTCCAAGTCATTGCATTGTATTACTTTTAAACATTTGGTTAATTTTTTTTTATCGTATCACCTCTTTTTCCTAAACTTTAAGATCCTGAATCAAAACTACGTAAATGGAATGATGACCAGTACGATTGCTTGGAATATGGTGGCGTCCTACTATAACGCTTTGCCGTTTGGTCGTACTGCCCTCATGACAGCCAATGAACCGTGGAGTGGACACTACAAAGTCGCTGATCCAATCTGGATTA
Organism: Henricia sp. BOLD:AAB3569; assembly: GCA_037783545.1. Classification (NCBI taxonomy): domain Eukaryota; kingdom Metazoa; phylum Echinodermata; class Asteroidea; order Spinulosida; family Echinasteridae; genus Henricia; species Henricia sp. BOLD:AAB3569. Next base: position 507,695 of record JBBELK010000454.1, on the reverse strand, counting down.
CAGGTCAGTAATATTTCAGTTTCCAATTTAAGATAACTTATATGTGTTAATCAAAGTAGGGCCTATATGTGATAGCATCAAGTTTCTTTTGTCTAAGTATAACTTTGACGGTATTCACAAATTATTTTAATTTAAGTATCTTTGCTGTAGTGTTGTAGTCTAGTCACCAACGAGAGTCCAAGTCTCGAGTCATGAGTCACTCTTCTCGAGTCCGAGTCCGAGTCACTTGTTCGCCAAATTAATGAAACTGAATCTGCTAGATTTCGTTCAAACAATATGTGAAATGATGATGTACGCATGCGCTCCTGTTTATGCATCGGACTGTTTTTTCCCAAGATCGAGTCTGAGTCCTGGACTCGAGTACTATAACACTGCATTGCTGGTGCCCAAAGGATCAAGTGCCATGTGAACATGCTTGAAAAGTTTGAAACTTTTTTATATTTTCAGCTCACACGACCCAGTTTACTGAGCCAGGCTGGAAGTACTTGCAGCACCATTCAGGAGTTCAGCATCTTGAGAAAGGAGGGAGTTTTGTCTCGTTGACGGACGGTCAAAACCTTACTATTATTATAGAGACTATGGTGTGTGTACATATCATTGATTTTGACATAATAGGGGACACACTTTCCCGGGCAGACCACTTGTAGTATGACCTCATATTCTCCAGTTTAGAAGGAACCTTTAATTGACTTAAAGAAAATGTATGTTTCTCACTGTGGCTCAAGAAAAATCTACTTCAGCCAGAAAACCACTGCCAGCAGCTTGCCTGTACACATAAACAAACCTGACTTTGCGTACTTCAATTACATAATTCCATCTCAGACCTTGCAAAAAATCTGCAGTAAAGAAATTAAGCACGTCACAGCCATGAAATAGGGTTAATGCTAGTACAACTTTCTGCTACAGTAAGTACGCCTTTTTAGCTAATGCTTAAACAGCACCATGAAATTAACCAAGATAGAACATCAAGATTTATCACGTGTGCTAAAAAGTTACGTACATGTATTTGTTTTTTCCACAGAGCCGTGACCATTCTTTATGCATCCGACCTTATCTGCCATCGTACACAGTTGCATCTCAGACAGCTACATTCACGCTCAAAGGAACATTTGTGAGTAAACAGAAAGACGTTTTGTAATTGTTTCTAATTTATAATTCTTCATGGGTTTCCTCACGCTTGCGAGTGACAGTGCAATGGGCACTTTAGAGGAATCCTTGGTATGAATACCAGAAAGAAATAATAATAATAGCACTTAAAAGACTATAACTTTTAACAAAAATGCATAAGCAACAACTATACTCAACAATGAAAAAAATGCAATTCAATTTTGTAAAAGTTATGTAACACATGTCTGGCAGACCCAACAAGGTCACAAGCCTAGACTATTGGTGCAGATGAAATTTACAATGCTTGTGAGGGAATGACTGTATAGCTCTTGTAACCTTTTATTTCCTATTCAGTATTCTGTATTTTGCATCAACAGTCCAAAATGATCACCAGTCTTAATGTGTGGCATTCCAAGTTGGGATTTAACGGAGATCCAACCACCATGTTTGAGAAGAAAGGACCCATTAAAGTAAGTTTCAAATAAGTTTCATCAAAATTTGAGATGGTCAGGTTTAAAACCAATTCAAGTGTGATATGAGACAAAAAGACCCCATCATAACTGAAAATAGAGCATGAAACTTGAAAATAATGTTATTGTTGTAAATAATTGTAATGATGGTGCAAATCTGTCAACTAGTAATATGCATATTTGTTGACGTTATTGCAGGTTTCAAATGGCCAGTTCACCCTCTCCCTCGCCGTGGATGAGGTTTACACCTTGACGACCTCTGACAATGGGGTCAAAGGGTCATACCCTGTCCCTCCACCATCAGCCCCCTTCCCTGTGCCCTACACGGATAACTTTGACAGTGAGTTATTAAAAATGTGGAAATAGTTTAGCTTTCTCTTTAATTACCACGACACTTAAACTAATTCTTTTTTCAGTGAAGTTTGTTAACTTTTCCTCTAGAATATTTCCAGAGATTTTTGATGGATTAAGAATATCTTTTAAAAATATTTTCATCCACAGGTTATCCACTTTACAGCGAAGGTTCCAATTTTGCCGATCAGGCCGGTGTGTGGGAGATCAGGAAGAGTGGTGACCCGACTCATAAACTGGTGATGCAGCAGGTTGTCCCTCAGGCACCAGTCCACTGGTGCCCAGCAGCAGACTCGCCCATCTCTGTTATAGGCAACTATTCTTGGTACGTACCCAAAAGGAATAGTAAAACTGTTACATTCATTCTGTTAGTTGGTGTTGATTTGATTATTACAATAGTCTAGCTCTGCCCTGTGTTATGTTACTCAACCATGCTCGGAAGGTGGGTTGAGAGCTCTCAATTAAACAGTGGCGTGAAAACTGCAGCTGGTAAATCTTTGTTCTGTCAAGAAATGTAGTTGTAAATGGTGCGTGCCAAAAGAACAACCTTTGCACGTGACAGAACTTGCAAACTGTTGTCACGTTGTGTTAAATGTAGTGCTGAGTTGGCACCATGTAGTGCTGAGTTGGCACCATGTAGTGCTGAGTTGGCACCATGTAGTGCTGAGTTGGCACCATGTAGTGCTGAGTTGGCACCATGTAGTGCTGAGTTGGCACCATGTAGTGCTGAGTTGGCACCATGTAGTGCTGAGTTGGCACCATGTAGTGCTGAGTTGGCACCATGTAGTGCTGAGTTGGCACCATGTAGTGCTGAGTTGGCACCATGTAGTGCTGAGTTGGCACCATGTAGTGCTGAGTTGGCACCATGTAGTGCTGAGTTGGCACCATGTAGTGCTGAGTTGGCACCATGTAGTGCTGAGTTGGCACCATGTAGTGCTGAGTTGGCACCATGTAGTGCAGAGTTGGCACCATGTAGTGCCGAGTTGGCACCATGTAGTGCCGAGTTGGCACCATGTAGTGCCGAGTTGGCACCATGTAGTGCCGAGTTGGCACCATGTAGTGCCGAGTTGGCACCATGTAGTGCCGAGTTGGCACCATGTAGTGCCGAGTTGGCACCATGTAGTGCCGAGTTGGCACCATGTAGTGCCGAGTTGGCACCATGTCCCTTTGCCTTCTTAACTTCATAAGGCTTTCATATTACCGGTATACACTTGGCCTCTGTGCTCTTTTGACATTTTTGAAAATTAATTGATGCATTATTTTCAAAATGTGAAGGCCTGCTTTTTATACCTCCTTCACCAAATTTCGTTTTGGTTATAGATATTTGTTTAAATCATTTATGTCTCAATACAGGAAAAACATTGACGTGTCTGTAGACGTCAAGCTAGGCAACAATACCGGGGCTTTTCTGGCCCATCGCATTAAACAAGGCGGATGTCATGTCACTAAAACTACTGGCTTATTCTTCATTGTGTACTCTAATGGAACCTTTGCTGTGTATGCAGATATAAGTGAGTAAATTGCTCTGTTTTCTCAAAAGTACAATGAGCAAAAAAAGAAAAGTGAATTTATTTCAGAAACAGTAAACTGTTCTTCAAGCACTGTACATTTCGGTATGGCATAGTCTTTTGTTTAAAGGATGGCGAATTGTTTGCATTTTTTTTGTGCTTGGAATACATTCTGCCCTGGTATATATTTGCTGTATCATTGTCGTTGAAAAAAAATATCGATAAATTATTTTGTTGTATTTATCAAATGAGTATTTGGGGCACAATAAATTCTTTTAAAACAGTATTGTTATGTTATTATAATTATTATTATTATTATTTATTTCTGGTATTCATACCAAGGATTCCTCAATAGTGCTCATTGCACTGTCACTCGCAAGCGTAAGGAAACCCATGAAGAATTAGAACTAGAAATGGCCAGAGACACCGGGGAATCCCCTTGCTCTTCACGAAAGAATGCTCTGGGATCTTTAGAGTGCATTACCATTACCTAACACACTGGACCAACGGCTTTACATCCCTTCCGAAGGATGGAGCAAGTGTGGTTGAATGCCTTTCCCAAGGGCACAGGTACCGCAGCCGTATTCGATCCCACAACCCCAAGTTTTCACCCATGATTGCGAGTCAATGACCCAAACCACTCGGCAACGGTACCCATGGTCATTGAAACAATTTTTCAATAAATTAATTTTGTTGGATTTATCAAATGAGTATTTGGGCACAATAAGGTTATTTTAAAACAGTATTGCTATGTTCATATACTGATGAAGATTTTTTTAAAAATCTGTCTGTATATTATGCTTTTATCCCCATTCAGAACGGAGTTCCCTTCTCAGCTCTGGTAAAGTCAGTAATATCAAGGGTGGAACGTGGTTCACTATGCAGCTCCTAGTTCAGGTAAGATGAGGACATCTGATTATAAACTGTTTAATACTTTAAAATTAAAGGCCGATTATTTCATTTGCAGATAATTGTTTTACAAATTCTAGGGACAGCACTACATAACTAAAGAATAATGTTGATAAACTGCCTTGTAGAAATTTCAGCCACACGGATGTAGTGAATGGTAAAAAAAATGTGCAAACGATTTTAAAAAAAACACCCTTTAAGTTGGCAATGCATAGTTCTGAGTTTGCCCAGTTAACTCCGCCCCCTTGGATATTGTTGTTATGCCTCACACTCTGTCGTCAAAATGGCTACACACTGCACAAACCAATGGGGCTTTCAACAGAAAGCACAGATTCATTGGAGAAAACTCGAGGGTATTCATGTTTCAGGGTCGACAGTTACTGTAACAGAGATGTCATATCATCATGAAATACATGCGGTGTTTGTTACCATTGCTATCAACGCTTTTAGTCCGGTTTCTCTTGTCTACTCATGAAGTTAAACTTTATTTGGAATAGACTAGTTTCAATATTTTTCTCTTGCAGAACAACAAAGCCACTGGAACCGTTGAAGGCAAGATGGTGTTTAGTGTGTCATTGGATCCAGAGAAAATACAAGATCATGGATTTGTAGCGATTGGGATGTCTAATTATGCATCGGCACAGTTTGACAATTTCAACATCGCAAAGGCAGAATGATTATCATTTATTCATGAGAAAGTCATTTTAAATCTTGTCTCCTGAATCCCTGTCATAAGATTTACAGTGCTTATCAGAATGGTGCCAGACTTCTCTAGGGTATAGACCTTTATCACGGTGCGTCCATCTTGTCTCATTGTTCCCCATAATACATGTCGGGCACGGTCAGTGTGTCTGTGCTACCGTGCGATAGCATGTCTATCTCCCATTGAGAATCACTGCCCACGCTGCGCTCTCTTGATCGCGCAACGCCAGTGCCATTGTGATGCACACAATGAACAATTTCAAAAGTATTTTTTTCTACAAGCCTCGCTTTGGTTACATTCATTTTAACACAAGAGAAAAGGGAGGATGGCCGCACCGTGATAAAGGTCTATTCCCCTAATGTTGCTTAGAACATTTTTGTTTAATCACATATTTAATCATACATTTCAAATTAAATTTTAAATGCAGCTGGTTAAATTGTGTCATTGATTGAAATTTCAAAACTGGAAATTTACTGGGCTTTCAATTCAGTGTATGCGAGATTTATACAACTTCCATAGTTATTTAAATTTGAATTTAAGTTGTTTTGTAAGGTTTATCTTTTGTACTATTATTTGGCATAATGTGCACAAAGGCACAATTTATAAGACTAGCACTTTTGCCTCGTAACTTTCTGTGACTGATTTTTTTTTAAACTGATATATGTGACAAACCATCACAAAAGTGAATCATTAAATGGGAAATATTCGTATGGATTTTAACAGCACCAAAATGTTACAAATATTGTGGAGTTTTACAGTTTTTGGAATATTGTTTAAATAAAATAAATAAATAATGTTTACCAATTTTGTACGATATTTGGGAAGATGGAAGTTTTGGAGGATGGAAAGGAAGATTGTTTTATGGTGCTAATAAATCAAAGTACTATAATGATGTCACACTTTTGTTGACATGTTAGCTGTCTGTGGAGCTATTTTTTTTCTGAAAATAACTGACTGGGTGATTTGGAAAGTTGAATTTTTACATCAAAAGTATTTGTCGATATAAACAGAAAACGCCAGGTTTGGTTATGACATAATAGTATGTTTCCGGTTTCGTGCCCGGTGCATTCCAGCCACGTGAATTGAAGTCATGAATAATGTAGTGACACACCCCCCGAGTTGACCAATCGGTGCTCGAGTTGGCTCACACGAGGCAGTGAGGGCGCTATAATCATAATTGCTTACTCGACAAGAAACCGGTGCTTCTCTTGACGTATTCTGCCATATTCCATGTATTTTCCCAGTTTTCCACTGCATTTCGCATAAAAGGTAAATTCATTGTTGTCACAAGGAATTTACAATGATTTATGTTATTATAAACTTGTTCCTTTTTCCGTGCATATTGTATTATTAATGGAGAAAGAATTGAATAAAAGTAATGCACCTACGTGACCTAGCCTATCATCAAATGTTCCAGAACCCCCACCCCCCGGGCTGCCCCAACTAAGAGGTGGGATTGTCACTTTTTCCCGTGATGAAATCCCCACCCCTGGAGCCAAATTTGGGTGACAAAATCCCCACCCCTGGGGGAAAAATACGCATGTTTTTAACCCCAGCCTCAGGTGCGCTAACGACTGGAAACTGGATTTCTATGTGTCAAACTCCCCACCCTGGGGCATGAAAATCGTGACGAAATCCCCCACCAAGGGGTGGGGCAACCCGAGGGAGGGGTGGGGGAAACAATTGATACATGTAGGTGCATGTGCATAACCTACTACTGGCCGTGACCATGTACAAAACATATTAAACTAAACATATTTCCAGTAGGACTGGAGTGAAAATACACGTCTGGCCACGAGCGAAGGAACATATAGTCGTTTTCACTCCAGTCGCGGTGCTATAGCATGCATGCCCATATACAAAGGCAAAAAAGTACCAGGATGTACATGTACGACTGCGAAAATAAGAATTTCTGAAGCTTGACAAGCGAAGGAACAAAACCTTTGCACACAACATTTACTGTAGTAGTGTACAATTTGTTTGTTTTTAGGTCTTAACAGAGACGGTTTGATCTCAACGAAGTTGAAGTTCAAAAACTTTCTGTGTGACTGTCGACCCAAAGCTCTCAACAACCTTTACTTGCCTGTAATCACAAGAAACTGTCCCAAATAAATGGCGTCCTCCATTGAGGCTGAAATGACGTCAGAAAACGTGGGACCCACAACTCTAAGGCTGAATCTCAATGAACCAAAATGGGATCAGTCGACGTACATGGGACGAGCCAAACATTTCTTCACAGTCACAAATCCACTGAATTTGTTTCTGACCACAACTCAACTTGACGAGGCAAAGAGTATCGTTGAAGCTTACAAGTAAGAATGAAACGTTAGGTTATTAATAGACCTTATCGCAATGCATAGTTCCGACCTGTCAATCACACCTTTGCGATTTACCGTATAATCGGATCACCGGACCACATACCGGAAAGGTGTGCGCTGAAACAATTCGGGCCGGTCTGACCGTACGCCATAGACCGGAGCAAATCAAACTTGTTTGATTTTTCCGGATCCGATGGTCCGGTGTCCGATGTGCCGGTAAATCGCAAAGGTGTGCGGCGGGCTTAAAGCGGGCCTCCCATTGTGCGATTTTCGCCACGAATTTTCTACGAATTGGTACGATTATCGGAGACTGCCTATAGACTCTACACACAATCGTAGCCAATCGTACCCAATCGTAGCTAATTCGTGGCAAAAATCGCACAGTGGGAGGCTAGCTTAAGTTATCACATTGAGTGATCACCAAGTATGAGCATGTAAGCCAGTCCACGCATGAAACAATGCATAGTTCCGACCTGTCAATCAAGCCGAACCCGCGACCAATCACAACAGAGCTAGCAGACGGCGCCCACATAGGTCAAAGTGATGCAATCATTACACAATCACGCGATTTTCTGCCCATACAGTTTGTATGTTGTATGCGCCAGTGACCGGGTGAATTCAATGTCGGTGATTCACTGTTCAAAGGTATAGGAAAGCGCATTTTTATGAATATATGTCATCCCTGCATTACTAGCCCTTCGCTCAGTGTGTGCTACGGTAACTGTCGACCCTAAAACATAAATACCTTTGAGTTTTCTCCAATGAATCTTTGCTTTCCATGCCGAGTCCCGTTGCTTTTTACGTTGTGTCGCCATTCTTTTTGCGATGGCTTGTGAGCACATAGCAACAATATCTAAGGGGCGGGGTTAACTGGGCAATTTCGGAACTATGCATTACTGGTTGGGTGAGTTTGCACAAATGCCGAACTGTATAGATGATGTGCTTTTTGTTTGGATGGTGCTAGCTAGCTCCGGAGATACATGTAGCTCTAGAGATAGCCCCTCGTCTGAACAACCTAATGGTGTCTCAAGTTTGTGTAAATGAAATAAGTCTCTTTCAGTGAAAATCCCAGTCTGACCCAGGCCAACTTGCCAGATGACATCTTTTCTTTTTGATGTTTATTTACAGGATTTCAAAACAAACCATATACAGGATTGGAAAACCCAAACAGAAAGATTCCAAATTCTCATAATGAATAATCAAATTTTCATATCATTAGACAGGGTCGTTTAGTCAATGCCACGGAGTCCCAACTCTGGCAAGCCAAGTATCGTTATGACTCAGCCTTCCACCCAGACACCAAGGAGAAGATGTTTCTGATTGGTCGAATGTCGGCGCAGGTTCCGATGAACATGTCCATCACAGGTTGCATGCTGACGTTCTACAGGTAAGATTCACCTTTACCTGGCCCTGGTTTAAATCCCGTTCGTGTCAGTATGTGGATTGGGTTCTCAATCCCTGCTTGATTCTGTGGGTTTCCTCTATATAGAGCAGTTTCTCAGCTGTCATGGGTCACTAAACATCTCTTGTGTTTGTCCTCCAGAAGGAAAGAGAACAATAGAGCCTTGTGCTTTTCTGCGAGCAGCCACATGGGGGAAATGCACTTTTGTGACCCGTGACTTTGTGAAACCGCCCTTTACATGTGTGGAGTTAAGGTAAAGAACCTCCTAGGCGGCTACAGGGCAGCAACTTCAGTTGGCTAATCTTGGCAGGCCAATTCATGGTTTCTTTTTGGTGTGGAAAATTGTTGGCAAGGTGTATCCTTTACCAGCGCTAGCTGAAAACGTGTGCTTACTGTAGCCGAAAAGTTATGCTAACTTTAAGGCTATTTCACGGTCACGGCATGCTTAAGCATGCGTGTGTGCTTGGAAACGGGTATTGTTGTGTCAAATTTGCATCTGAAGCTAGCAAACGTTTGCCACTTAAGGTTGTCGGTCTCCATGAGTCTGGAGCCAAAATGTGGTTAGAGACCAAAAGCAGAAGGTCTAAAACCAAGACCAAAACTCCCAATACCAAAAATAAAAGTAGTACACTTGTTTGGTAAAATGTTAAAAATGGCATGATTTCCACTGGTAATCGAGAAAACTACCTTGTAGAAATTTTAGCCACATAGATATACCTGAAAATTCCAAGTACGTTTTTCGGCATGGATGAATAGCTCCAAAGATCGCCTACAGGGTAATTACCAAACAAGGAAACTACCTTTAATTTCTGGCAAGATATTTATTCACAATCAAGATTTTTACGGCCTTAAAAAAAACTAATTAGAAAGCGTCTCTTGATAGAGATTTTTGTGAATTCTTTGAAGAAAGCAAATTTGTGTTTTTATTGTTGAATTTTAAATTTTTTGTTTTCCAGAACCACTCCGGCAGTATTATTCTGGCAGTGGTTTAACCAATCCTTCAATGCAATCGTCAATTACTCCAACCGGAGCGGGGATTCCCCAATATCAAACAGGTGATTTGTAAACATTTGTAAATGTTTAGTAAATATTTATCTATTAATGGGTTATGTGTTAGGGTAACGCTAGAAATGAGTGTGCATGTATGATTTTATGCAGAAAGCCACCATTTTGGACAAAGAAAAAAATGTTTACCTGTTTGCTGTCAGCTCTAATATAATTTTTGTGAAGTCATTCAAAATGTTGTGTCATTGCAAGTGATGTAATGGACTATTAAATGAATTGGTTTTTGATGCAGTTATCTGTAAAACGGCTTTGGAGATAAAGTTTTGAAAAATTAGAATTTATTAACAGTTACGGTTCGTCACTTGTTTCAGCCAGCTGGGCTTGTCATATGCACTAGCAACCACTGGTGCAGTTACAACAGCCGTCGGATTAAACAGCGTTGTCAAAGTAAGTATGCCACATATGGAACATTATCTTTGATAGAATCAAAAAGCTCTTTTTAACAGCCCCAGCAGCATAAATTTGCCCTACCCATTTACCGAAGTGTAGTGCCCCCAGCTTCATACTATGTTTGTTACTTTGCTTAGTTGTGCAACCATGCAACACAGACAAAAGTTGAGTTTGTAGGGAAAACCTGAGGGAGTATACCGCTGTGCCTCATAGCTCAACTGGTAAAGCATCTGCCCAGTGTGTCGGAGGTCTTGGGGGAAAACCTGAGTATACCACTGTGCCTCATAGCTCACCTGATAGAGCATCTGCCCGGTGTGTCAGAGGTCTCTGGTTTGAATACCGATGAGAACCATATAATTGTTTCCATCATCCGAGAGCTTTTTTAAAAATTGTTGACATTATTTTATTAATGGAAGAATCACGATTGTATGGTCTTCACATTTTCAACCTTAGTCCTCTTTTAACCGTAGGGTGATAATTGGCCATGGTGCCCCTTTTTCTGAAAGTGACATCTTTAATTTTTCATGCAAATTACAGAAAGCTCCAATGCTGGTTGGACGGTTTGTACCATTCGTCGCCGTGGCAGCAGCCAATTGCATCAACATTCCCATGATGAGAAAACAGGAACTTCATAATGGCATCCCAGTGTTTGATGATGAAGGCAACCGACTTGGCGACTCGAAGGTCGCTGCGCGGACAGCCATTACGCAGGTCGTGTTCTCAAGGATCTGCATGGCGTTGCCTGGAATGAGTAAGTTTGTAACAATGGTGTGGTTTTCTGCAGCAGATTTCATGAAAATTTAACATAAGTCCACCAGGCGCAACTTTTTATTGCATTAGCTGTGCAACAATCGTGTCATAATGGACCAAATGAGATGACGCTAACAATGTAAACAAAACCACATCGCGCAGGGGTTCATGAGGTTGTTTAGAGTATTCTAATAAAATGGCCTATTGGGTTTAGCATTGAATTTGACGTCGTAGATGCTTTACTACCGTAAAACTTTGTTACCAAAAATACTCCAGAGACTCTTCGGAGGTGGCTCTAGTGCCGGGTGCTAACTGCATCCCAATCAGTTAAAGAGCGCGATGTAAACTACAGCAATCTTAACGTACATAACACAAACTCAATGAGCGGCGTTTCGGCAAGTACTCCATTTAATCCCATCAATCTTTGCACAGAGAGGTATTGTTACCGTGTTACGTCATCTCTCTTGCGGGTTATTTCACACAAGCATTGTCATTGTATGATTTATTTATTGATTTACTGCAGTTATACCACCGCTTATTATGAACCGTCTAGAGAAAGGTCCGTTCCTGAAGAGATATCCAGTCATGAATGCGCCAATACAAGTCGGACTAGTGGGGTTCATGTAAGTATGCCACATTGGCCATGTTCACACTGCCTAGCTTGGATAACTATTTAACCCAAATTATTTAACCCAGGGTCACATTTAACCCAAGAATTGTTTTCACACTGCCTGGAATATCCCCTTCCTGGGTCAAACAATACCAGAGATCTTTGCTGAATTGTACAAAAAGGTAATTATGAATTCAGATTTTTGCTAAAGTCACGAGCGTCCAGGCCCCAAGTCAGTTTTAAACCTAAACATTTATTCCTTTGGTCCTCGGATTTGTGTAATATAACTATATGAAAAAAGGAGGGAAAACTCAGTCACCCATCAAGCAGTGGTCTGTTTTCTCAAGGCATAAAAATGTTTTCTTATCGTTTCCTTGCTCATCTAGGTTGATTTTTGCAACACCAATGTGCTGTGCTCTGTTCCCTCAAAAAAGGTGAGTGCTGCTCTAACAAAATATCCTTAAATCTTCAAACAACCATAATCAGAAATTAGCCCCATGTTTAATAAGGGAGAGGCTATAAGCCAGGCACTTCGTACATGACGTCACAGCACGAGACGTGGCCCGAATGTGGATCTCACAGTTCAAGGGCCCGAATGTGGACTGCATACTGTGTATGTACGGGGTCACAACATCAATTGGGACAATTTCCTTCCACAACCATGACGGGTTCGTACACGGGCTGTGATGGAAAAGCTTACGTCATGCACAAAGTGCCTGGCTTATAGCCTCTCCCTGTTTAATAATCATCATTTTTTTTTTCTGTCCAAAATGGCGTATTTCCGAAGGTGGTTTTGTTAAAAAGAGCACCATGCATGGGTTTTGAAGGATTTCTGAAACATTATCCTGCTGCATCCATGTACGTGTAGCTACAGGCTACGTTACCAAAAATGTTCTTTAAATATGTAGTGTGGTTTTTTAAAAAGTGACTTCATCAAAACGTTTCTAATGCAAATGATACAAAGGGCCTTTAATTCCTAAATCTATCTATCTATCTATGTCCCGTAGCTTGGAGGCCGTTGGTGCGACATGCTGATGGCTCTTGAAACACAAGATAGTGTCTCTGTCCATCATTGTCGTTTCAATGGGTGATAATGTTCCACTCAGTGGCACCCGTCTCCTCTCTGAGAGAGGCAATTCATGGCAAAGTGCCTTGCCAAAGGGCACACGCACCACGGACACGGGCAGACCAGGATTCGAACCCACGACCTACATAACTAACCAAAGCATTGAGTTTGAATCACTAGACCGCTCGGCCATGAAATTGACGTATTTGACTTGTTTTCTTCCTTGACATAGCTCGATAAGTTCCGATCGGTTAGAACCAGAGCTTCAAGCTATCATCAAGCAGCGAGGCAGGAGTGTTGACCGAGTCTACTTCAATAAAGGCTTGTGATGTAGGTCCCACCAAGGTATTGTAGTATTAGGCACATATATATCAGGGACAATACACATGTAATTCTTAGATTTCTGGTCCAGCCTTGTTGGTGTGTAGCTTGGGAGGGAAGTGGGTGGGTTACCTTAGAGTTGTATGGGTCATTTAGGCACATGACTTGATTCTAGTAATTTATTCGATTTGAAAGCTCAAGTTCAGTTTTTTGATGTGAGACTTGGGTCAGGTGTGTGGAATTTTGAATATAACATGTCGCTCAAATGGTACAGCAAAAACCGTGCAGTGCTGATGTTTGTACTCAGTTTAGACCCTGCGTGATGTCACAGTTCTACAGCAAATTCCCTACACAGTTGTATGTACATATGTACGTCCATCCTTGCTAAAACTGTTATTGTGCACAGCTGCGGTGAAAATGACATATTCGAAAGCAGCAATGATTCAAATTACGTTGATGTGATTTTTCCGAGAACTTAGCTTTTGTTTCAATGGTTTGGAGCGTGATCCAAAACTGTTAAACACTGGATGAAGATTTCAAAATGTCTTAAATTAATCAAAATAATACTTCGATCTGTAAAGAAATGTCCATATATTACAATCATATTACAAAAATTAGTAGAATAAATTTGACTGGGCACACTGTGCCCTCACATTTTCAAGAAATAGTAAAAAATGCATGTAAAAAATTGCCTTTTTTGTCAATTTTATTGATTATCTGTCCCTCACGCATAAAAACAACTTCTGCATAAAACTGTAAAGTCAATTTCAACATGCGATAAACTGGGTGTGTGTATTAACATCAGTAGAAGGTAAACAAACGGGTTCACTTTAGTTTTCATTTGTTGTTGACTAAGGAAAGGCAATTGGATCACGCTCCCTTTGAGTATTCCAGGAAAAAAACACAAAAATCCCTGAAAATAGCAATATATGTAATTATAAGTTCAAGTTAGCTGAGAGGAAAAAAAAAACAGAAGCACGTAATAAATAAAAGCATGCATAAATTTCCATGTGGCTGCAGAATAGATGTTTCTCACAAATGACCTGCTAATCCATGACGACACAATGTTCAGTAGCTAACTTCAAATTAGACTTGAGGTCAAGTCTCTAGACATTCGTATTTGGTCCGTCTGACGCCTATAATCCCCACACGCAACAGTCGTTGTTATGAATAGTACCCGTCTTGCGTTTCGACCAATCAGCTCTCTACGTCCAATTCTGGTAGCAAACTCCATAGACCGTGTACAAAACGGAAACAGGTTTCTCAAGTCTGTAACTAGAGGTCGATTAGACTTGTTCCCAGTCCATTTGCGACTAGGCTGCTGCGGTTTACGAACTAACCAGTCTAGTTACTTGACATCAAGTCTAACTTCAAATTCACTTTAATATACACACAACTCGTACTTCAGTATGCACCAAATTTAGCTGAAAAGAGTTTTCCCGGCTCATTTATTGGGTCTAGTTTTTAATCGTATTAACTTAGCTTTATCTGAAGAATGTAGGAGTTATATTTTTTGGCCGTTTGTTAAAGTAGGGTAATTTAGGTAATAATTGATCGGGTCATTTTGGGGTAGTTTCTAAGATTAGGGGTCCAAAAATTGTTGGTGTCCCAGTTACATTTGACATTCTGTGTTTAAAAAAAGTTGCAAAAACTAATTTAAAATCAAATGTCTTTCCACAATTTTTTTTTTCTTTGAATGATTATGTTGCATTGTGTGGTTGTTTTCACTTGTTTACTTTTTTAGATTGTCTAGTTGTTTTTTTTATAAATATTTAGACAGGGATGTGACATTTCCTCTGTGGTCATCAACCATGTAGGTGAATAAGTTTTGACACATTCCTTTTTTAAAACTCCTATTTATCCATTGTGTGCGTGTGTGTGTGTGTGGAAACCTCAGTATTGTACAGTAGCTTGGAAAATGTACAATAAATATTTTAGCAATTCACGTGTATTTCATGATGCATCCCATCCTTTGAAAATGAGGCTTTCTATAAGCCTGGATTTGCATATTTAAATTTCAAGGTAAACGAGGTTACCTCCTGACTGTATTGTTTCTGCTTTGATGGCTTCTGAATTTGAACATTTCTTATCAAATCATGGTATATCTATGAAGATAGGACTCCAGTGTAAAAAGGTGCAATATGACTAGCGATGGGAAATAGGCAGTCCATTGGTAAAGGCCTCCCTGTATGAAAAGGTATGTAGCGTATTTTATTACTTTCTGAGAGATGCATATGGGTCATTCTATAAATTTGGGGTCCAACGTGTGTCATTTTCTGTCCCCGTTACACCTGACATACTGCTATTTGCCATACAAGTATCATAAAAAATGCCTTCAAAACATGTTTTTATGAATTGTACTTTAAGTAATCACTCTTTGAAATAGAGAGCATTTAAATATGTCCTGAATTTACAAACTACGATATTTTACAAGATGTCAGATGTAACTGGGACAGAAAAATTGGACCCCAAATTTATAGAATGACCCATATTATGTTCCAGGCCCATTTAGGAAATTCACACACATTTCAGAGACTTTGAGGGCTCCACATATTCAAGTGGTTTTATTTTAAATAATTGTTCAAGCATCCTTCATGGAATATAATACAACATTCTGCTTATAACAAGGTAATTTACAAGGTCCCAAGCACCTCTTATTTACAAGGTTCAACTCAACATTGTAGTACTCGTACTCTGGACAAATCATTTTCTTTTACTCGTATTAAAACAAATTGTACATCTACACTGATTCAACTGTATTCGAGTGCGGGATCCAGCTCAACTCAGTAGCAATTGCACTTTCTGCATCTAAAGCCCGCCGCACACCTTTGCGATTTACCGGTCCATCGGACACCGGACCATCGGATCCGGAAAAATCAAACAAGTTTGATTTGCTCCGGTCTATAGCGTACGGTCAGACCGGCCCGAATTGTTTCAGCGCACACCTTTCCGGTATGTGGTCCGATGATCCGATTATCCGGTAAATCGCAAAGGTGTGCGGCGGGCTTAAATCCAACGATTCTCTTGTTTATCAGACCTTCATAGTCCGTCGCTGGATGACAATTTACAACGGTTTGCTGCATCAGTTCAAACTGGACGACTTAGCACCCTCTTCTGCCTCAATACGCCTGTACTTCGTCTTGAAGAATAAACACAGTATCACACACGATACCAGGGCGTAGCTGCAGAAGATGTATAATGGAACTGGAGAAAAACGATCAAGAGGAGCAACAGCTTAAAAGGTAACATCTGCACGAAGCTGGCCGATTCAGGGCAACAAAAGCACCTCAGAAATTTATGAAAGATAGAAAAGATGAGAGGTCCAAGAATGTAACTTGCTCTTCAAAAATTAGTCTGATATTGTGCAGTTTTGCGACCATAACAAATAAGGTAACACCGCGTTTCAAAAAACAGACTCGGGCAACCGTATTGAAAATTGCGCTTGTGTGAATAATCACCCTGAGTATCCCACTCAATGTCACTGTGAAATACTTACTTGTCATATCTTGAATAATTTTAGGCGCTGAATCATCTGGAACATCAGTCGTTAATGTCGCGAGGGTGACGTCATTTGTTGATGTGTTTATGGTACCCGTGTAATTCACTTTTGGGATACACTGCTGATTGGGGGCGTCCTCTATGTCCAGAGGTTGGGCTAAAAACTGGCCAATGAGGATAAGGACAATGCCTTGGAGCTGTCTGAAATATGGACAAAGAAGATTAATAAGTAGATTAATACTTTGCCACCCCAGGGTACCTTTGGCATATGCCACGCCCCTTTATATTATTTTATGTCAATGATCTTTTACGTTTGTCTACATCTTTTTGAAACATCTTTAAAAGTGATTGGGGTATTTTTTAATTTCTATTTTAGGGACCTCCCAAAGTTGTCCCAAACCACAGGCTAACTTTGGCAACACGTCATAATGCTGTACACATTTGTCTGTATAGACCGTATCGAATAGCTGCCATCTTGTAGGGCAGTTTCTTTGTTCTTAGAGGAACATGCATGTTTGCACATTTTGTGCTTGCATTGTTGACAGCTATTTGATACTATCTATAAGGCTGTAGATGGAATTGTCAAAAAATGACCCAGCAACATTCACCAGCTTGAGTGATAAACTACCAACGTCACCCTGTTTAAGGGGCCGTCTATAATGTATGTACGCATAGAGGGGGGAGGGGGGTGTTAGAGCCAATGCGTACACCCAACGTTAAAGTATATGGGTGACGTCAACTAATGGGTGTTGTCAACTAACCCTGATATCTGGAGGAGTCCAGCACTAGTCCCCTCTGCCACTGGATACGTACACTCCACACCCAGCTCCAGACAGACAGGAAACACGGCAAAGCCGAACAGCCCAAAACCCACAGCGCCTACGGCAATGCCGATGCCCAGGTTGTCAAAATGCGAGAACTGGTTGGTGAAGAAAAAAGACACCCGTCACATAATTGCCTAGAAATTGCACTTGCTTTGGTCAAAAAATAGTGTTATTTTAAAAGAATAAAGGTGCGCTTGTTCTCCCAAACAATCGTGGACGTTTTAGGGAGGTCTAACAAAGAGAACAATATCGTCCGCGATTGGCAAGCGAACGTCCGCGATTCGCTCCTGTACAAAACCAACGAGAGTAAGGAAAAGAGGAACAAAGGGACGTCCGCGATTGTATGTGGATTCGCACCAAGGTGTGTGTGTGAGTAGTGTACTGAATCCAAGACTGGTAGTATCCATAGGTTGTGGGTTCGAATCCCATCCTTGCCCGTCTATGGTTCTTGGGCAAGGCACTTTGCCACAAATTGCCTCTCTTCACCCAGGAGGAAATGGATACCTGTGGGGGTAGTGAAAGCTGATGTGTTTGATTAGTCCCTGTGCGCGTAAGCAGCACGGGACTGCATGCTCCCCAGGGAGTTGAGAACGATTAAGGGTTCTGAGCCCAATGACCAGGGATGTAAAGTGCATTAAGACTATGCGAAAAGCGTTATATAAGAATGAGACATTATTATTAACATTACACACAAAAAAACATAGTAAATGCCTTCTTACCACGACCAGTACCACCGAACACAATATACCCAATGCGAACGATATTTTGGTAATGGGCGTGAAGGCTCGCGTCCGATCCACAATGAGACCCGAAACGACTGCACCGACGAGGCCGAACGCTATCATCAACCCGCCAACCAAGCCGGCAAAATCCTGCAACAGAGAAAGAGGTGTGATAATTTGGAGTCCGAATCGGATCATAAACATCAGATCTATAAAAATCAGAATTAAACATGCTAGTCTTAAGTCTCATGCCGAACTGAAATCCTATGAAAGTAGGCCTAATTACTTTTTTAATGAAATAATTAACTCAAAGTCAAACGTGACCGCGACAATATAGCTTGTCGGCTTGAAGGTAAATCGAAGTCGAATGCGAACGAATGAAGCAACCAATGATCATGGTACAACCAATGATCTGCCTGGGTTTCCAAATACTGAAACTGATTATTGATTGAATCAGTAACTACGTCAAAAACATGTTTCTAATGTTGGCCGCGAAAACGTGGCTCTGATCACAAGTTTCGAGGCGAAGGTTTAAAATAATTCAGTCTTTGGCGAAAATCGTTTTACGCCCGGTTCACTTTACGCGAAAGCAATTCTTAAACGTATATATGACGCCACCGCGAAGTTTTTGCGCCGCGAATTCGCATAAAGTTTATTGAACTAGTTTCAACTTGCTCGCTGAATGGTCGCCGCGAAATGTGTGACGTCAGATTTACGTCATTTTCGCGTTCGGTTTACCATAATGTACAAACGTGGTGCGAATGAATGACGTTTGCCTCACTGTGTTATCCGCGCGCCAGCGCTCTTGTCACACGCTGCGTTCTTTTCCCGAATATATGGAAAAAT
This sequence comes from Henricia sp. BOLD:AAB3569, assembly GCA_037783545.1. Classification (NCBI taxonomy): domain Eukaryota; kingdom Metazoa; phylum Echinodermata; class Asteroidea; order Spinulosida; family Echinasteridae; genus Henricia; species Henricia sp. BOLD:AAB3569. Next base: position 488,835 of record JBBELK010000454.1, on the reverse strand, counting down.
ATTATCTACTTCTCCAAATAATAATGCTTACGTCATTATACCCCAATGGACACACAATCTGCTCCATGAACGTGCTAAGCGCGTTGAAGAGTCCGTAACCGCCTCCAAACGTCAGGAAGAGAATCATGAATGGACGATTTGTCACACACTGGAAAAAGTTGGAGACGGTGGGAAAACGATGTTAGACGTTGAACCAGTCATAAGCTGGCTGTTAAGATTCAGAAATATGCAGCTTGTCGAACGTCAAGTGAAGCTTTTTACAACTTGAAATGAGGTCGATCCAGTTTCAGTTCTACAGAGTCTTAAGCGGCGTTCACATCGCGGAAAAATTGTGCGTGTCTGTGCCATGCGATTCCATTTTATAGAGCTTCTTCACCGGCGGCCATGACAGGGGGCAGGATTTCTTATTTAAATGATGTAAGAATAGAACCACATAGCACCTACTCATGCATGACATATGGTAACTATGTGATTGCCCCCTGTCATGGCCGCCGTGTAAAGGCTCTATTATAGGATGCGCACAAACGGAAAATCATTACCCCCTGAAAACGAAAGACGCATGTACGCTCAAAACTATTTTCTGGGATAATGTGAACGCCCTCATAAAATGTGCCATTCCATGCGTTTTGCGTTCGTGGAGTTGCGTTCTACATATTTAACTCGGAAAGCAATCATCTTACCTTTTTAAGGCCCGCGTAAAATGTCTCATGCTGTCCGGCTGCGCTGGCTGTTGGTGGAGTAGGGGGAGTGCTTCGACGCACCCCAAGGGTGCACATTGTACATGCAACAGCCGCCGGGATGATATAAACCCACAGCTGAAAAATGTAATTTTAAAAGTCCAAAGATGTAATTGCTTGGTTTGGTAGCTTCACTTTACATTAAAATATGAATTAATGAATAGTTTAACGTTTCATTGGCAAGCGTCAAAAAGCATTACAACACGGGAGAGGATAGCAGGCAAGAGTCAAATTTGAGCAAGCTTAGCGGGGCAGAAGCAAACAAGGTGACAAACAATTTTCTTGAAGAATTATTGGGTCTAACGTAGGAATGAAGAGGAGTTGTTAACGTGACTTTGCTGTAAACAAAAGTCCGTTTTATTAGGCCTACTGTAAAATATTTTACAAAAAGGTCTCCTTAAAGTGACTGATGCCTTTTGTTTTTTTTATGTAAGATGATGCAGAACGAATCAAAATATCAGAAACTGTACAAATGAAATGTTTGCAAAATAATTTAGTCTTACTGCTGTAAAATATTTTACAAAAGGGGTATCCTCAAAATATCTAATGCATATGGTCTTGGGATAAAACGATGCAGTACAAACCATAGTTGGGATATCAGCCGGTTCGGACACCATTGCAGAAGACACGACGAACGATACAAGGATACCAAGCGGATTAGCCATTGAGCCAAGTGTGTTGGCGATAGCTCGCTGGTTATCGGGGAACCACGTAGCGGCTAGCTTGGTGGGAGCGAACAGCAGGAAAGGCTGGGCTACGGCCGCAAGACCCTGGCCGCACATGACCACGGTGAAACGGCCGGATTGGGGAACGGCTTGAATGGTGCTGAGGTAGCGTAGGGTGATGCCTAGGAGGTTAGCCCACGAGCCAATCAGCATCTACGGTAGACAGAGAAGATACAGTCACATGATTTAAACGACGATAATGATTGGTTAAGATTGTGTTAATGAATATGGAACATGCTGAGAAACGGGTTGAATTGTGCTAAAGTTAGCGAAGGGTAATGCCTGGGAGGTTGGCTCGCGAGCCAATCAGCATCTGCGGTAGATAGAGAGGATAGTCCCAAGAAAGAAACGACGTCAGTGATTGGTGGAAGATTGTAATCATTATGATGAATGTGAAAAATTAATATTCACACGTGCTACCGCAAACCACGTACACAAATGATTTTTTAAGAGTAGACCTTACCCCTGTGCGTATACCAAGGGTATCCAGTATACCCAACTTGTCACAAAACCAAAGGAAACCGTAACCACGCGAGGTAGATGCAGTTAATAAGTCATTAGTCAAAATGATACAATAATTAAAGTGATCAAATTATTTTTATTTCAAGAGTAGACCTTACCCCTGTGCGTATACCAAAGGTATCCAGCACCCAACTTGCCACAAAACCAACAGGCACCGTTACCACGAGGTAGATGAGCGATAACCAGTTGACATCATCGACAGATATGCTGTAGTAGGTCGCCGTGATGTTGGTAATAGCCGCGAAGCATATCCACGCCTGTAGTTAAACAAAAACATTTAAAATCTCCCGTAATAAGTTACTAATTTTTAAATATGACAATAGATTCATATTCATATTACATGACGCACTGTGACAATGTGTCTTCCCCCTGTCATTGGCCGCCGGTGCAAAGAATATATAGCGCGCCGTAAGTTGTGTACAGTGTAATCGACAATGCTGTGCGATTGTTTCGAGGTTGGTATCGATTCTTACCTTGTAGACCAGCAGCCGATTTCACGAAAGAGTGCGCAGCTTGCGCAACTTTTGCAAAATGGCGCAAGCCCCATAGTTTGCGTGTAATTTTCACAGAAATGTTGCGCAGCCTACGCAATAAAATGTTGCGCAAGGGGACTTACGCAGTGCATAAGGATTCGTGAAATCGGCTGCTGGGCTGCGTTCCAAACACGCGAACGTTGCCAACGTTCGCCACTGGTTACAGTACTTTTGTGCACTCGTCTATGAAAAGCCGGGTACCAGTTCTTGGCGAACGATAAAAACGTTTGCAATGTTCGCGTGCTTGGAACGCAGCCCGGCAGCCGATTTCACGAAACTTACGCAGTTGCGTAAGCCCACTTGCGCAACGTTTTATTGCGTAAGTTGCGCAACATTCTTCTGAAGATAACACCTAAACTATGGGGCTTGCGCCATTTGTCAAAAGTTGCGCAAGTTGCGCAGCCGGGCTGCGTTCCACATACGCGAACGTTTGCAAACGTTGGCAACGTTGGCCAACAATTTCGAGTGGAACGAATTGTGCGCCACCAGCGATCGTCAACGTTGGCCAACGAACTTTTGTTTTGTTCGCGATGTTTGCGAGTCATTTCAAAATGGCAAACGCGACATAAAAGATGACATGCATGACGATTTGTCTGCCTTATTGCTGGCGGTACACAATCAATAGCAACGTGTCACATTTCCTCCAAAATTTGGTAAGCAGCGGAGAGCCACATTGCAACGTCCGTACGACTGCTGAGACTGTGGGGCCGCCATCTTGACAATGTATTTTGGCAAACAATCCATTCCACATTGAGCAAACGTTGGCGCCAAGTACGTTAACGAACCGTTCGCGTGTTTGGAACGCAGCCCTAATTCACGAAACATTGCGCAGCCTGCGCAACATTTGACAAATGGCGCAAGCCCCATAGCTTGCGTGTTATCTTTGGATGAAAGTTGCGCAACTTACGCAAGAAAATGTTGGGTAAAGCCTGGTTTCCATATAAGCGTAACGCGCACACGCAGACTAGACGCAAACAACCGCAACGCAAACACTGACGGAAACAGTCGGCAAAGTTGAACTTGGTTCAACTTTGCCGACTGTCTGCGTTACTGTTTGCGTTGGTAGTTTGCGGCACTCTCTGCGTTTGTTACGTCTATATGGAAACCGGGCTTAAGTGGGCTTACGCAACTAGTGCGTACGTTTCGTGAAATCGACTGCAGACTTCAACTCAGGGAGTCGCTTATCAGTCCTGCGTGGTTAATCAGAAATGGCGAAAAGTGCGATACGAGGAAATCCGAACAGGTAAAAGGGGAGGTGCGTTCTCGTTAAAGTGCCGTTGATTTAAACCGTGTGAGTTCAAACTATATGAGTCATTCTAAAAAAATTGGAGTCCAATTTTTCTGTCCCCGTTACGTCCGACATCTTGTAAAATGTTGTAGACATGTCAGGTGTAACGGGGGAAAGAAAAATGTCACACTTTGGACCCCAAATTTATGGAATGAGCCATATCTCTAGCTTATAACCCATAGGCGTCAACCATTAATGAGATCATTTCATGACGATCGTAATGTGAACCATGACCCGGCTCTTTTGGTTTATGTATTCTGTGTTCGAGTATATAGCATCGCTCTTTTGATGATGGGTACCCAGGAAAGCTGACCGCACGCAAGCAGCGTCCCGACAGCCATACCCTCAAATCCACCGTGATTGCTCCAAGTGTTTCAAACATCCAACGAAATGTAAGTAAACATTTTTCAGATGGGAAAGTATAGGGAAAGTCCCTTTGTCACATATCGTATATGGGGAGACTTTTTAAAACAAACACTCGAAGATAATGTCAGAACTTGGCCAGTGGAGTGAGCCCACATTGTCTCGTGATCAATGACTAAGGTATATACTACTTGCAAGGTAATGTGTTCTGTTCCTGTAGCCCGGAGACCCCGCCAGCTGATAGGGATGTACATGTTCATACTTGGTGATTCCTCGTAGGGAAACGCATGTGGCTGCTAGCAGAAAAGCACGTGACTTATTCTGTCCCGTTCTGGAAGACACGCAACAGTGACCCGTGACCTTTTGACCTCCTGTGAAAGCGCCCTATATCTAATGTCAGGTCATGTCGATTTCCGCCGCCCACGCATGTCTGTTAAAGGCCGGATAGGCCTACATCATTTGGGTTTCTGGACTTAAGGGCATAATCTGGGCCCAATTTCATAGAGCTGTTTAACAGCCCATTTTCCGTTAACCGAGCGTCAAGCTATTTCATAGACATCGTTAACGGTAAGCAACTGAAAACCTGCCTTATCCGCAGAGCCAAATTTTCCACTAAGCGCGCGCATGCTTTTAATTAAAAGCACGCCGCGGCCGTGAAATACAACTTTTCTGCTACAGTAAGCACACGTTTTCAGCTAGCGCTTAAGCAGCTAGCTCTATGAAATTGGGCCCCGAGCTGAAGACGAATGCTGGTAAACTAGCGGGCTGCATGTATTTCAGCTCCAAAGAATCGTAGATGCATGCATCAGTACAATGTATTTCATAAATCCTTCAAAATCCAAACATGTTTCTGTGTTAAGTGAATGGTTAAAAATGTGTGCAGGCACATTTTAAGAAAAAGCACTTCCAGCTGTTAATTTCTTACAAAAAGTACCATCTTAGAAGTTGGACAGAACTAAAACCCATGTCGTGTTGCTATCAACGCTTTGAGTGAGGTTTGTCTCGCCAACTCATAAAGTAAAATTTTGGGTCACGGCAAATTATTATAATGGGACTTAAACAACAATCTTACGCTTTTTATACTTTGTCACTTGTTTTCTACTTAACTCATTTTATTTTAATCATGTAATATTTAATATATATGGCTATAGGCCTATCCATCAGACGGGTACTACAAAACAGGAAATAAATGTTGGAAATGCCAGATGTCTGCAGAAACAATGAGCGGAAATAAGATTCATGACATGGATAATGTAACTAACAGCCATGTAGCACGCTATGTGACAGAGCTAGGTACCCATACCCTCAACTCCACCATGATTGCTCCCACAGTGTCTCAAACATCCAACGAATTTTAAGTAAACATTTTCGAGATAGGACAGTATAGGGAAAGTCCCTTGTCACATATCGTATATGGGGAGACCTTTTAATACAAACAATCGAAACTTGTGGCTAGTGGAGTGAGCCCACATGGTCACGTGATCAATGACTGAGGTATTACTACCAGTGCACAAGCATCGCATTCTATGTTAATTACCGCGCAACCAATAAAAATGTGTTCTGTTCCTGTAGCCCGGAGACCCCGCCAGCTGATATGGATGTACATGTTCATACTTGGTGATTCTTCGATGTGATAAGGTGTACTTTTTCGCCGGACGGAGAGGACCATGGTACCGCCAAAAGCTGCCACCGCACAGGCCCCTATTCCGCCGGACGGGGGATGGGGGATTGTGGTTGCAATAGCCGCCCATATCATCCATATTTTAACGATGGCGTTGTTTCGGTGTTCCGGAGTGTTGTTCACGAGCTGGAAGCATGAATTTGATGCCAGTGCGCTGCAGACGGGGGCAATTGGGAGCATTATCTCATCATTTTCTTTCTTTGGAGGTAAGTCGCAAAAAAACTACCATACACCGTCGCCAGTTGAGACTCCATGCACGAAGTCTCTGGAGCATGACATAAAAATCCTGTTTTCAAAGAAAAACTTGATATTTTATCGTTGCTAAAATCATGTTTCATGACCAAATTTACACTTTCCGTATTATCATGTCATATGAAGAAGAATTAGTGGCGATCGAACTTGTATGGTATTTATACCTATCCTCGAATTTTATTAGCCCCGGCCATTCAAACGTTCACCATTCATGTACATCTTACATATTCTACATAACATCTCATCCATATTGTCTCATATCCATGATCGCACGATATAATTATTATGTACCATATGACCTGTGACGACATAAATAAATTTGCATATATTTACATAAAATCACAACAAGACCCAATACACTACTTTCAGAGTATCGTTTTTGTTTTATGTTCAAGCACCACTGGGGGCTGTCATATGCAACCGGTTTGGGTGTCGTGCTGCGGCCGTTATTGGAGGTGTGACAACAGTAGTCGGGCTGTTTGGGTGTTTTTGGGTCCGTGATCTCTATCAGATGTACGTCACTAGTGCCGTTGTGGGTAGGTACCATGTACATTCTCTCTCCCCCTCCCCTCCGCGTGGTTTAAGGATTGAACAGTGTCGGTGCTTCTAACTGGTGCATTGTACTTGAATAGGGATACATCAGTGAACATTTGGGGCATTGTGACCATAAAGTTGCTTGGTAGTTTCAATTCAATTTAATTCATTTTCCACATAAAAATATATTATGGAACTTCATTTCGGCAAGATCTGGTACATTACAGATTAAAGTTCAGAAAAAAAAAACGGTTCTAACCGGCGCGAACAGGAAAAGCCATTTTTAAGATGGTGATGGCCATGATCTTGTTTCGAACAATACCGTCTAGTTCAGTTCCTGTGAGTGAATGAAGTCACAATTATTCTACTATGTTACACGTTATGCACCTATCAATTGTTCCCCACCCTAAGAGGTGGGGATTGTCACTTTTTGCTTGACAAAATCCCCACCCCTGGGGCAACATTTAGGTGACAAAAATCCCCACCCTCGGGTGCAAAACATGCGAGTCTTGTATACAAATGCACAGAAAAGGGCTCAAATGAGTGACCCTGGGGCATGAAAAACGTGACCAAACCTAGGGGGTGGGGCAGCGGGGGAGGGGGTGGGGCAGCGGGGGGGGGGGGGGGGGGGGGGGGGGTGGGTAATTGATAGATGCATTAGCGTTATAGTAAAAGATCTGTGTTAATGTAACAGATCTTAACAGATCTTTCAACATAATATTTGTTCGTTGATACTTATAGGTGTTGGTATTGCGATATGTGTAATGGCGGCCAACGTGGTTATTATCGAGTACTTCAGGAAATACTTCACGATCGCCAACGCGTTCACAAGTTCTGGTGTCGGAGTTGGAATGATCGTACAACCTCTAATTCTACAACTCTTACTGGATCAGTACGGATGGAGGGGTGCCACACTGATAGTGACCGCAATGACTGGTAATATTTGCGTGGCTGCGGCCGTGTTCAGGCCCGTGGTTGCGCGGTGCGAGAAGGTACAAGATGACGAAACAAAAGCGGAAAGTGGTACGAATGGTAAGCCTTCGTCGTCAGCTATTGAGCTTCGTAACACCGACGGAAGTGGCCCAGAAACATCGCCATCCATTGATCAGAAAGCCACTACATCGCCTTTTCGCTTCCTTTCAAAAGTGTCCACTTCGTTAGGACTAAATCTCTTCCAAGGAAACTACCAATTTACTCTGTTCTGTATTATCCAAGTGCAGTTCAATTTGTCGTATCTCATGTTTATTGTCTTCATCGTGCCGCGTGCCCTAAGGATTGACGTAGGGGAAACCAGCGCAGCTTTGCTGGTAAGCATCATAGGATTCGGAAGTATGATTGGTCGGCTGGGAGCTGGTTGCCTGATTATTGGTAAACTTAGCGCAGACGCCGTCTTCACTGGTTCCACTATCGTCTGCTTCGTTGGTGTGTTGTGCTCACAGTTCGACAGTTTCATTGCGTTCGCAGCCTCTGCTGCCCTTTTGGGTTTGGGTTCCGGTGTGGCCAAGTCTGCTCACAACGTCATAGTCAGAGACCTGGTGGGATTGGACAATTTTGGGCCTGGCCTGGGCCTTACGGAATTCTCCAAGGGGATAGGAGACTTGGTCGGCCCAATGATCGCTGGTAGGTATGTCCCAAAGGACTTCTCAAATTTTACCCAAACTTACTAATTCTTCCTTCGGGAGACTGTTCGGGACCACTCGCGGTGATCACAATTAGTCGGGACTGTTCGTATTACAGTTCGTAGCATTTCGTGACACCTCGGGACTGTTTGTGACACCTCGAGACTTTTCGTGACACCTCGGGACTGTTCGGAACACCCCGGGATTGTTCTTAATGTAGTGTAAGTATTTGGAGAGGGGTTCGTGACAAAACCACACGCAGAATGACAGGAAGGGATTTGACATACTTTCGACACAAATCGGGACCGTTCGTATCTAACTCGTAACAAACTCAATACAAATGTGGACAAAATTCGTCGCAAGGCTGACATAGTGACGAATATGCAATGGCTTTAACACTGCATATTCGTCACTATGTCAGCCATGATGAGTTTGGGAATAAAACAAACTCAACTGTTTCGGGAAAATATAATTAATCACGACGTTCATTCTCTCAACAGGTCGGCTCTATGACGATACGCGAAGTTACGTCGTCATGTTCTACGTGAGTGCAGCTTTCTTTTTCGCCATCGTCATTCAAATGGTGGCGATCATGCCGATTTTGAGACGCTTTGAGCCGGCTCACCGATCCCAACAGAAGGACGTTAAGGATCCCGACATTGAGGATCCCGACATTGAGGGTCCCGACATTGAGGGTCCCGACATTGAGGGTCCCGACATTGAGGGTCCCGACATTGAGGGTCCCGACATTGAGGGTCCCGACATTGAGGGTCCCGACATTGAGGGTCCCGACATTGAGGGGCCCGACATTGAGGGGCCCGACATTGAGGGGCCCGACATTGAGGGGCCCGACATTGAGGGGCCCGACATTGAGGGGCCCGACATTGAGGGGCCCGACATTGAGGGTCCCGACATTGAGGGTCCCGACATTGAGGGTCCCGACATTGAGGGGCCCGACATTGAGGGGCCCGACATTGAGGGGCCCGACATTGAGGGGCCCGACATTGAGGGGCCCGACATTGAGGGTCCCGACATTGAGGGTCCCGACATTGAGGGTCCCGACATTGAGGGTCCCGACATTGAGGGTCCCGACATTGAGGGTCCCGACATTGAGGATCCCGACATTGAGGATCCCGACATTAAGGATCCCGACATTGAGGGGCCCGACATTAAGGTGGAATTCAAAGCCGGGGATGAGGCTTTATGAGACCCATGGGGCAGATCCAAATCCAGACCAATTCGATGTTTTTGATACGGCCTATCAATTTTCTTTATCACATTATTTTTGGAGTAATTTCTTTGCCGAAGTCGCTTATACTATGCAACACATACAATCGTGTCTGATTTTATATGTATTATGTGAGCGTAAAGCGGGCCTCCCACTGTGCGATTTTTGCCACGATTTTCCAACGATTAGGTACGAATTGGTGAGATTACCGAAGACTGTCTATAGACTCTATACACAATCGTACCAAATCATACCTAATCGTTGGAATTTCGTGGCAAAAAAACGCACAGTGGGAGGCCCGCTTAAGAGGTTGGTGGAAACCAAAGATACGATTTTCCGACTATAAGGCCTCACAGGCATCAATTTAGTTAAAGAGCACCCCGCCGCGAGCATTCGACTATATTGGTTGTTGCAAAGTGTGCTCAGCCAAAACCCCACGCATTTTGAATTATTTGTAAGCAAAGAAAATGACACTTTGGTCCCTCCCAAACGTTATATTAAGCAAATGATGAGGCTTGTCATCATGAAGTTTAAGTTTATAATTATGCGCAGAATTCGACAGTTCGTTCCCGTAGTTCGGCCATTTCATGGGCACGGTTCGGCAATCAGCGAGTACGGTTCGGTAATTCGTCTGCACAATTTCCCAATTCTATACAAATTGGTTTTGTAATTAATAATAAAGTATTGCATCTAATGACGATTTCATATTGTGCACGAATGAACCGTGTATGAGCGCGCTTTTGCAAATGGAAAATGAAAACATCGTGTACTCTATATACGGGCTAGATACTAAATGGTTTTTAGTCTGATATTGGAGATTCCAAGCAGATGGTCTAGATTTATATATTATTTTAGTATTTGTTTTATCCCCTCACTTTTATACAAAAAATCTGTGCATATTGTAGAGTGGAATTAGAACCCGAGACCCCTGATAAGCCCGAGGGAATATTGCTGTTATGCGTTATAGCTCAGGTGGTACAGCATCATGCCCGGAGTTTCAAAGGTCTCGGGTTCAAATCCCGATGAGGGCATAGGCACCATATACCAAATAAAATAGTTATTTATACATTGTGTGAAATGCATGAGCATAATAATGTTTTACAACGGTTAGTCTCGACATGTATAAAGGGTGTGACATTAGGCCTAGCTGTGGAAGCAATTTCAAACGTACTAGGCATGTAAAATACATTACATGTACTGGATAGTGCTAAGGCATCTGATTGCATGTGCGTTTCAAGCCTCATTGTAAAAACGACTAGTCTATAAAATGATTCGGTAGTTGGTGCACAGTTTTATATTAAGCAGCTGGTATTTTGTATACTATAAACATTCATGTACATATGCATTTATAATCATTGATTTTTTTCGGAATAAAATGCTTTCTACTCAGTTTTTAAAATTGAATGAAATTCATCTTTTGTCCATTTGAGTTTGATATTGCTATTTATGCCTAATTGTATAATATTCTGCTCAATTTCACTGTCCTAAAGGGCACATCAATATGATGTAACGGAAATATATTTCCAACTTTTTCTGCACAAAATGTTTAATAATAATTAATGGCAACAGTTTTTGGAATTTGTCTCTAAACTAAACCCTATTGCCATTATAAACCTTTTTATCGAATCGGTATATAATTATACTTACCATAGCATTTGAGAAATTAAGCGCTGCTAGCGTGGCCAACACCCACCATCTTGACGTATACAACCTGTAGCGTGAGCCTTTATTACTGCTGTCGGCGATGAACTCCATAGCCAGGTGGGTTGGGGACCCGTTGGTGCCACTGTCGCCTCTTGGTGACATTGTCGTATCTATCTGTGACGATGACAAGTCAAGCGTTGTCTCTTGTTTACCCATGCTATAAGGAGTGGCGAAAATCTTGCTGCCTGGCGTGCCTATAGTTCCCGTTTACTATATAATATCAAAATATTTCTCTATACGTCTGATAATATAGAACATGCAGCCGAAGAGGACTCGTGTGTGCATGTAAACAGACACGCTTTCAGCAGTCGATCAGCTCAGTACCATACAGGATACAACGGGTCGCCCATATCATTCATACAAAATAAAAAAATACTAAAAGCATATCACAGCAGTACACTATACTCATAAATATCACGCCACTCTCGAAAGCGCTATTTGACCCCGTGCTTCTGACGGACATTACGGTAGTATATTTTTTAGTGCAGTATTCGTTCTATTCTAAATCGTGGGCGCGGTTGATTGACGCCATTCACCACCTTAACAAAAGCAGACGACCCTTGCACTTTTAGTATCCCGACAGAATCGCGTGCACTAGTAGTAGGCAGGTTTCTATTTGGCCGTGACTCGCATGAATATTTTAATTACTCATCGCGCATAACAAAACAGTCAATGTCACGGTTGCTCCAAGCATTTTTGTGTTATCCGATTGTTGGTATGGCACGTACATAAATTGAGTATAGACGAGATCGACCGTATCAAATCATGAATTTAATCACAATAAAATTGTCTTTTTATTGTTTATTTTTCTGCGCATGCTCAACTCGTTCACCATGTCACCGTCTATCTGACAGTCTGAGTACGGCTTATACAACTCTATGGATAAGACCTATGTATTATGCTACGCAGAATATTGTTTGTGGCACGAAGGGCACCCGACTGCCGAATGTGCCATTAAAACCACAACAACAACAACGACCGTATCAAATAGCTGTCATCTTGTACGGCGGCCTTGGCGACATGCATGGCCGGCCGGCTTAGCTGTACGCTTAGTGCTTTCAATTGTTGACCAATCTAAAGGAGCTTGTCCAGATTTTTTTCTCCCAGAACATTTATTTCGTTCTAACCTATAAATACCTCCCCAAAATACTATTCATCGGAAAAACTTTTTGTAATCTCCAATTTGGTGTAATTATACTAGCATTACTTTTTTAGAACCGGATAAATTAAATTAGCTTACAAAACATGATCATCTGGCTTTAAAAGTTGACGATATTTTTCGATATTATTGTATATCCGGATTGAGAGCACGAAATTTCAGTATCGGTATCCGTATCATATATCACTATAGTTGGCAAAGCATTCCTGGGGAAACATAACACCAACTCAGTTAAAGCATAGAGGAAGAAACTTCCTCCATGGTTAAAGGCAGTATATACTTGATTGGTATCTCGAAAATCAGAAATGTTCACAGAATTTACGTCTAACTTACACAATATAAACATATGATGACCGTAGAAAACTTCCCCTGAAAAGGTTTTGTCTAAAGTGTTATAGTCTTTGAGAAATTAGTAAAACAATTAGTTTTTGTCTCATGAGACGAAAATTCAAATTGCCCCAAAACCATTTCGCCCAAATGCCACTATGGGGTGGGGGTGGGTGTGGGGGTGGGGGTGGGTGGGGGTGGGGGTGGGTTGGGGATTGCGGGGATAGAGCCAATACGGTACAATTAAGTATATGGGTGACTTCACAAATTTTGCGTACGAGGGGAGGGGGAGGGGGGGGGGGGGGGGGGGCTTTGGGGGGCGGTCTAAAAAGTCAGCATTTCGTGCGTACGTGATGAGATTTTGACGTGTTACATTTTGTTCTCATTACCGGTACCTTTCTTAAATTCGTGCTCTCAGTCTCAATCCGTATACTTTTTCAAAACCATCCGATCGATGTTTGGTAAACTAAACCCTGTTGCATACAGTGCAGTGATTACAGCAACATCCAAATAGGAGATTGCAAATTTCCTGTATTCTTCCCATTGATAGTATTTTGGGGAGGTATTTTATATGATTGTTGGGTTAAAACGAAATATATTTTCTGGGGGAAATCTGAACGACCCCTTTAACCGCCAGGCTTTATTAGAGTAATGATGTTTATCAACACGAACAAACTGACAAAAATGGCCACTGCGTTTGCGCGAATGAACATTTTGTGAAGTTGGGGCCTGGGGACGTCTAAGAAAAACAATTGTTTTTCTCTTCGTAGCTGTTTCTATCGGAGCAAAGTCACAGATGGCAATGATTTGAAGGAAACGTACAACCATGGCAAATGTTGACAAGCTAGCTCGAGCTTTTGATGCCTTGAAAACGCACCAACAAGGAGGGATAAGCGATGAAAGCGGCTTACGGTGGGTGTGATCAGGTGATCGTGCACCCATTGAGCGAAAAGTCCTGTGTTTTCGACACCGCACACACACCGACTCGACTGTGTCAAGATTTTAGATTGTCAATTTCAAAATCGCCGATGTTTCTTTCATAATAAAGAAGGAGTTACATTTTATTTCTGAGCACTGTGCACCAAGGATTTATCTTTTTAGGGGCTCATATCTTTTTAGGGGCTCATATTTACAAGCTTTGCTTTTATTTTAATGAGTTCCTCTACATACAATTCTTAATCTTATATCTATGATTTAAAGATATACTATTTCTTTTTCTTTAGAGTAGGCCCAAGTGAATTGTAACATTGAAGAATATTATTTATGATGGTTGTAGAAATAAAAGAAATCTTGAAATCTTAAATCTTTTTGGGGTAAACTACCATGCACGAACACCCAGGATTTTTTGTTGTTATGACATAGGCCTATAATTATAAACCATTCTAAAATGTTAGTTTGATTATGAAAATGCAAAATTAGGAGGGAAAGTGTTATGGATTTACCAAGGAAAAACTTTATTATTAAATTGTCTCATCTGCCTACCGAAATATACATCTACATGTATAAATATGTAGGCCCTGCTTTGAAATTGAACTACATTCTTTCTTCTTTTTTCAGGAAAAAAGACAGTGTCCTTACCAAAAAGGAAAGAATATCACATTGCACTACCATAGCTGATGGAATATGCTCAGCATCATTCAGGTAGGGAAACCTCAAGAAATTGGAAAGTTGGTTGTATCCGGGGGCCAATTTCATGGCATTGCTTAGCACAAAAATGTGCTTAGCACAGGATTTGTTTGCTTTATTTTGTAAAAGTGGATTGCCAGCCAAAATCGTAAGTGATGTGTATTGAAAGGTATTCTTCTACTCTTGCGAAGAACACAAGTTGGTGTATAATTTTGGCTTGTAATCCATTTTATAAAGCAAATAAATCCTGTGCTTAGCAAATTTTCGTGCTAAGCAGCGCCATGAAATTGGCCCCAGAACTGATACTTACAGGGCTGGAAATTCACGTTAGTCATTGCATCTGTTTCCTAGCACTACAAATAGGGCTGTAAATAGCTCGCTTTTCAAATCTGAATTATTACAGTCGCAATTCACAGCCCTACTACGAGGGCGTACGTATATGCTAAGTTTTAAACTGCTGAAACCCGAGAAAGTTCCACTACAAATATCGTCCGAAGCACATCAGACCAGAGCACTTTCACATACACCATTGTAATCCTGAGAGTCTAGTGTTTCATAAAATAACGGTAACGCTTACAGAATCGTCAATTTGGCCATCTACGGCGTCTTGAAACATTGGACAAAATTCAGACAATGTTCTGACGTGCATGCCCTGGGCGCTGCCATCTTAGCTGATATTTACAGCCCTATTTGTGGGGCTAGGTGCCCTTTTGCAATTCTCCCATAGACTTTTTCATTTTCGAGTGGAAGTGCCCTTTTAAAAACTCCAAACGACTCCTCCAAAAACGCAAATGGCAGCGCCCTTTCAGTGACAAATTTCCTACCCTCTAAATACTTTGTGATATTTGAGTTATATAACATTTCTTTTTCTACTTTTGCTAATTGTGTATACTGCTTTTATTCCTTAGATTAGAAAAATAGCATGTGGAGAAAAAAAATATCAGTAATAAAATTTAGACCAATATATTCAAGCTTTTTTCAGTGCTACAAAGGTACCAACCTTCCTGGAATTTGTAACAGATTCCTTGGAAAATAACTGATCTCACGACTCCAGACACAGATAAAACCCTCCCAAATTGTCAGTTAACAACCTTAATGATTTTTAGATGTCTGAAGTCGGGAGATATTTTTAGTGTGTTTTCTCCAGAATTAGAGAAAGTTGGTAATTCTTTTATTTTTGATCAGGGCTGTGGCTGACTTTCCCAAATTCCTGGGCATCGCCATGGAGCTGTTCTTTGCTGCTTGTGATGATGAAGATGCTGACGTAAGACTCAAGGCAGATGAGTGTCTCAATAAATGCATCAAGGTGAGGGCTGGTTCATACTTCTTGCGAAAGCAAACATGTGTGGTCTAGTGGGTATTGACCCCTTTTGAACACGTGCGAATATGCCATTTTGGGAGTCAAATAATGCTGAGTCATTGTGGAAGCAATGTGCGTGCGCGTTGTGTGTGTCTCTGGTGGGCGTAACGCGGTTTAGTTCACCAATGGGAGCCTCAGCATAGCGCGTTACGCGCGCTATGGAAACACACGACGCGCACGCACATTGCTTTCACAATGACGCGGCATTGTTTTACTCCCAAAATGACGTCATTGGCACGAGCTCAATACAGCCGTGCTCGTGATCGAGGGGTTATGGGTTCGAGCCGCACTTGTGCCAAACGTGTTTGTGTCCGTGGGCAAGACACTTCATCTCAATTGCCTTGTCAACCTAAGCAATATTTAATTAGCTGTTGGGGGAATGCCACAATCTAACTGCTGATAGGGTTGTGCACTTTGGCCAGGTAGCCACCTAGTTGAAGCGTTGTGGTGATTTCCTGATGGCAGCGATGATGTTAATGGCAACAGCGCCAGGAGTACCCTAGGGTAGACTTGTGCGCTATACAAGTGTCCACCATTATTATCATCATCAAAAACCGCAAATTTGACATGAAAGTTAAACTAGTTTCGGCTTGCCCAAATGTTCACCATCAGATTTGTTTTTGGGTCCACTTTTGTATAAAGTATACATGTACACCGGGTTTAAAGTTACAACCTCAAGTTTCTGCCGGAATATATTCGTTTTTGGTCAGTGAGCGAATACAATTTGCATGGAATAGAATTTGAATCTTTGTCGTATGACTTTGTCATAGTTGGGTCATTCCTTGTCAATTCAACAAGCTTTTGGACCTGACCCTCACAGATTGAAATGAAATGTGTTGTGCTGATTGGACTCCTTGAGAAACCCAGAGAACTAAAATTGTATAAAATTATGTAAAGTTTTTCTCTCTAGGTCCATTACTTTTAGAGATGTCCAAACATAGCAAATCATGCTAATTAGTCAAAGTTCGTTGACCCGTATCTCAAAAATTAATTGACCAAATGACATAAAATTTTAGTTCTCGGGGTTTCTCAATCAGCACACCAAATTTCATTTCAATCTGTGAGGGTCAGGTCCAAAAGCTCGTTGAATTAACATGGAATGACCCAGTTGCAGAAACAAAACTTAAAGTAACAGTTGGCTCCAATAACCCAAGATTTATGAGGACACAAAGGCTTTTTCAGATCTTCAAGGGGCCAATTCTAAGCCAAGTAAAACTAAATATAAACAAATATAATTAAAAGTCAACAATTTCATCAGGAATTAATTTCTCGTATGTTTTTAAAACACCACAGCTTATACTGTTTAAAGCAAGTATCTCTTTGTGTCACATTTTCAGGTTTCCATGGATGGTAATTTAGGTCGTGTTCAGCTGGAACTATACAAGGAGATCAAAAAGGTCAGTTTGAACAAGGATCTTGAAGATCAGATTCCAAGACGTTCTGTAATAAACATGTGTACACAGTTTGTAAAGTATATGAAAATGGTGGCCAAACTTTCAGTAATAACAGTCTTCCGGCAATTATGCAATTTCTCGCTTTTGTATTTTTAAAATATGGTACAATTTTTGCACGAATGTCTTTGCAATTTCCATGATTGCAGAAAAAATGGGAATGGCTTGCCAGCTTAGTGTTGTTTTTACTACCGGTAACTCCCATGTTTGTACTACAGAAGGAGGAACAATAGAGCCACATGAACATTTTAGATGTAGTAAGTGATTGTATTGTTCTCTTCTTTCTGAACGACAAACATTTAAAAGTTAGTGACCTGTAACATGAAACCATTTTGTTTATAGAGAAGACACAAACGATATTAAAGATAGTATACATGATTGGTAAACTGTTACAAATAGTTTTATCGCCCTGTGTGATTGAAGATATGCATGATTAAAACCAACCTGAGCAAAAACCAGCTCCTTACTTCGTCTAACAAGGGTTTGCAGTCATTTCGCCCCAAAATTACTTCGCCCTGAACCATTTCGCCCTGATCCACGGCCTGTGCACGAAGTGGTTTTTGGGCGATGTAGTGTTTGGAAGATGTAGTGTTTGGAAGAAGTGATTTGGGGCGAAATGGCACTTCGGCGAAATGGTTTTGGGACGAATTAAATTTCGTCTCATGAGACGAAAACTAATTGTTTTACTCACTTCTCAAAGACTATAGCACTTTAGACAAAATCATTTCAGGGGAAGTTTTCTACGGTTATCATGTTTATATTGTGTAAGTTAGGTGTAAATCTGTGAACATTTCTGATTTTCGACATACCAATCATGTATACTGCTTTTAAGGCCTTGACAATAAACACAGTGGTGTACATGACATCCATGCATTTTCTCTGACGTTGCATACTACCTTGTTACGCAGAATGGTCCAGCACGCTGTCTACGTGCAGCCATGTGGCGATTTGCCATTATGGCCCACCTAATCCGACCGCAGAAGTGTCGTCCGTATGTCATCAACCTCCTTCCCTGTATTCCCAAGATATCCCGAAGACAAGACGACGCTGTACAGGTAAGCAGTGTCTTAGACAGTCTTAGACCCTGAAATTGCTTCTTTTGAGAAGATTAGTTAATCATTGTCAGTTAATGAAGTATCTGTTCACATCTCACTTAACAAAGATCAAACAAAGAGTGGTTCTGTTCACTTTAGGCAACTGCTAACAAAGATTAAATAAAATATCCCTTAAAGGTAGAACACATGATTGGTAAACCGTTATAAATAGTTTTATCTCCGTGTGTGATTGAAGATATGCATGATTAAAACCAACCTGAGTAAAAGTCAGCTCCGCACTTCGTTTAACTTTTGAGAAAACGGGCAAAAAAAGCTTTCCAGTCACTTCGCCCAAAAACCACTTCACCCTAAACCACTTCTCCCTGAACCACAATCTGTGTACGAAGTGGCTTTTGGGCGAAGTGGCTTTTGGGCGAAGTGGTTCAGGGCGAAGTGGTTTGGAGCGATGTGAATTTTCGTCGTCATGTTTATATTGTGTAAGTTATGTGTAAATCTGTGAACATTTCTGATTTTCAAGATACCAATCGTTCTTCAGATTTTCGTTCTACCTTTAAATATGGGGTAAGAAAGTGAATATTGTAATTGATCACGATTTGCCATTTCAGGAGTCGCTCACCAATTTCATGCAGAAGGTTTTACCAGTCTTGGGGTCCTTCCTCACGGACACGGAAGTGAAGGTAACACTATCATTTAAATTAGCTAACACCTGTTACCCAATCTATTACACATAATTGGCATTTGTCATTCATTTTGAAAATTGGTAGGGCTGGAGATGAAACTTTACTTTTCATTGTCTATCTGTACCCAAGTGTATAAATGGTACCAGCAAATACTGGTCGGGAAACCCAACTGGGAATCAATTTCTCAAAACGATACTCTCACTCCAATTTAAAATTCATACTTAGAATTGATTGAATCGACTTCACCGTGGATTTGACCAAACCTACTCAAAGTAATCTCTTTTAAAAAAGGTCTATGCTTTGAAGTTGGCAAGTGTCGATAAATAGTACAGTGGAAAGTTGAGAATAACACTTTTGATAAAACATAACATTCTGGTTATTACAAGGAAAATATTTGGTCACAATCCTTTGTTAATTGTTTTAATTCCTGATAATACAAGGTTCCTGTTATAACTAGGAAATCTGCAAAGTCCCAAGGACCTCTTATTAATGGGCTTCAGCTGTATTGGTAATCTATTTGACCCAGCCTCTTTCATGAAATTGTTTGTTTAGAACCTGATGAAAGTGTTTTACCCCAACGTGAAGCACCCATCGGCAGCCACACGACGTACCGCAGCTAGCTGTCTGACACTCATATGCCAACACGGACGGAAGCCGGCTCTCTACTTCTCCATGCTTGTTAAAACATTACTGAGTATGTACCCATTACTGGGTTGTATGCTTTACCCCACATACATCTCGTAGATATGCGGTTTTGGGGGTTGATTTCACAGAGTGCTAAGACGCGTCTTAGGAAGGGTCACTCTTTATCTTGGTACATTAGTATGGGAATTAGGATGCTTTGAACTCGTCTGAACTTTTGTCAAATCGACCCCTGGTTGCAGTACTGCATGTATTTGAGGGCCCCTTTAAAGTCAGCTTTTTAGCTGTAAGGGTCACCCTCTTGAAATAAAGTTTAATATAAAAAATAAAAAAATAAAAAATGCATCTCAGGAAAATCTTGGCACTGTCAGGACCGAGTGGTCTAGCCCATCAAACTCAAGATCTTAGTTAGTTCTGCAGGTCGTGAGTTTAAATCCAGGTCAGCCTGTCCCCATGGTGCGTATGCCTATCAATATTTCCCAAGTATTGTCGGAAGAGTTGACTTGAATCTGAAATTTTCCCCCTGTTTTAGTGTTTGTCGTCCCTGTGAAGGAAGATCGTAACATCCAGATGGTTCTTGGTGTGCTACTGTGCTTCCGACATGTCATGCCGCATCTCGCTAGCCATGAGGTCAAGGAATTAGGGTTAAAGGGCAGCTTTGGTGTCACAAAGAAGGAAGAGGAGGGCGGAGTCACGTCGGAACAACTACAACAGGTTTGTATAGACAGTATCGAATAGCTGCCATCTTGTAGGGCAACATTTGATATTTAAATTGGTCAACAATGTAAGCACAAAATGTGCAACCATGCATGTCCTCAAGGAACAAAGAAACTGCCCTACAAAATGGCAGCTATTCGATACGATTTTTAAAGGTTAAAAACTGTCTAAGAGGCCCAAAATGTTTGTGTACAAAAGAAATGCCCTTCATTCCATATGCTTTTACCACAGGAAATCAATCATTGTTCAGAGTAAAAGATCTAAATTGATCCACACCAATATCCCTAACTTATTGACAGTAGTGTAGTAATAATAATAATAATAATAACACAAGCATTTGTAAAGCGCCATCTATCTATCTATGTAGACATATTCCGAGGCGGCTGTTGCCATTATTACCGCTGCCATCAGGAAATCACCAGAACCATTTCGCTTCAACTAGGTGGCAACCCGGCCAAGGCGCACAACCCTATCGGCAGTTAGATTGTGGCATTCCCCATAACAGCTTCCCATATATCGCTTGGGTTGACGAGGCAACTGGGATTAAGTGCCTTGCCCAGGGACACAGACACGTTGGTCTTAGTGGGGCTCGAACCCCCAACCTCTGATTGGGAGTCCCGCTTCATACCCACTAGACCACACGCGCTCCCATTTGAGTCTGCATGACCCATTTGAGTCTGCATGACTGCAAATTCTCAGCATTTGTAATACAGCATTTTTGTCATTTTGTCTCCAGATCTATGAGTTTCTACTGTTCTGCACCCAACACTCTGATCATAACGTGGTCACGGCAACACTAGAGACACTACAGCAGTTACTTCGCACCCCTCCACCCCCTCTGCTTAAGATTCTACTCACTAGAAGGGGCATTGTGGCTGCCACTGTGTTTGAAGAAGAGGCTAACAAGTCACCCGAAGAGGCTGAGGAATCCGGAGGGGGTAGGTTGCTTTGCTGTATCAGCCTGTCTGCCTCCTATACACAGATTCATTATTTTGATGGGTTTACAGAACTTCAGTTTTGCAAATCGTAGACTGAATTGTATGATTCTTCCACAAAAACCTCAAGATGGGCAGCGCCATTGGCAGCCGACAGCCAGACACACCGGGGAATTCCCTTACTCTTCACGAAAAAATGCTCTGGGAACTTTTAAGTGCTTACCACACTGGACCAACGGCTTTACATCCCTTCCGAAGGATGGAGCAGTTGTGGGTAAATACCTTGCTTAGAAACACAGGTACCACGACCATATGCAGCCTATATTGTTCCCCCATTGTGTACCAAATAATCAAGGAATTTAAAAGGAATTCCTTTTAGGGGTTGTTGGTGCATTAACAAAAGGAAAGAGTGTGTTGAGGTATGTTGGGGTGTTAGAGGGCAGTTCCTTTGCCACATATCGTACTGGGTATAACCACGACCAGGTGTCAAACCCGCAACGTATTCACCTAAATGATTGTTTTGATTCTCCTAGGAAGCCAAGTTCCTAGTCTCTTCGGCGATTCTGGTCTTGATGAAGACGCCGATACCGTCAGCCTAGGCACTGGGGCCTCCATAAGCAACAGTGACATACCATCCACGGCTAGCTCGACCGATACGTCCGGTATCGACTCGGAATCAGCCATCCGCATGCTAGCTAACCTACCAGAGGTCTCCCTGCTCCCTGGCATGGAGACGAGGTACCAAGAATCACTTACGGTTGACTCGGACTCTGAGGTTTTACTCGGTAACGATCAGGGGGAGTACTCCAACGTCGCCATCGGGGATATTGAAGAGGACTCTATTAGCCTGGATGCCTTGGGTGGTTACATCGGTGATCAGATGCGACAGATGTCCATTGATAGGTTGGATGTAGAGGTAAGGTGTTTGAAAATAATTGGGAAATTTCAAATTCATGTCCTGTAATATCTGAATTTCACATCTGCGCACTTCCGCATTGAAACCGAGGCTCTTTGTGTTAAGTCAACAGTACGCGTGCGCTACAGATACAGTATTGTACAGTTACTGAGTGTGTATGTGTGCTGTACGTCCTGTGTGGTATTTAGGAGTGATTGTGCATTCATGTGCGTACATTAGTTTACTTCAATTGCTTAACACGAAGAGCCTCGTTATCAAACCCGGAAGTGTACAGACCGGTCTCAAATTGGTTAAATTGGGATTCGTCTATAGGCTGCAAAGATAATATAGCGGCGTATACGCAAGTTAGACCACTCATGCGAAATCAATTCAATAAAGGGTAGTACGTCATGGCGCCATTTTAGTAAGCAAACTACATGTAGACACGCCTTGTGTCTGTTTAACATGCCCCTTGTGGTGTAATCTGTGTTATGGTGAAAGGTTACAACAGCATACATGAGAGGCATGTCAAACAGACATGGGGCATGTCTAGTATGCTTACTAAAATGGCACCTTGACGTACTACAGAAGTTAGGGTAGTAGTTGCAGTCTACTTTGGCAATAATTTCAGTTATTTCACATGTTTCATGAAATGCCTTGTGTGTTGTGCATTACTAAGCTAATGTGCACCCACAAATTTCATTATGGAATGGTTATTTTAATGTGTGTCCCACGCGTAATGCGTCTCATTTTCATACGTAACACTAATTTTGCTGATTTGTCCCTTTGATATTTATCAAATGAAACAATCAATAACCCTGCTAAAAAAATGCTTTATGACTTTGCCACTTCTCAAGAGGCATGATGTACACTGGTTCAAAATTTGTAAAGATGTGGTTATTTAAAGGTAACGTGAAATTTTGCCCCGCTGGTTGACTGGTATTTCATGTTATTTTGAACCACCCTAGGTGGGATTGGACGCTCGTAAGCTCGTTGGGTCTGATATGTTGACTGTGGATGAAGTAGAAGTGCAGGATGACACCAGTAGAGAAGACTCCTCGGTTAAGAACTCGCCGACGGCAGAGACCAAGGTCAAACAAGGAGATATCGGTAAATAAGGATAATCCGGAATGTGGACTGATAAAACTTATAGGAATTAAGATTGCCTTTTTGTCAAATTTGTTTTGTTGTGTTTTAGTTTGTCTTCTGAATTTCTCTACCGTCAAATGTGATTAAACCGTGCAAAATGAGTTGGATATCTCATCCAAGTTGTGATCAGTTCTAAAAATCAGCAGCTAGCAGATTATCCAGGCTTACTAAAGTACAAAAGTACAATAGATATCCTGGCCAATGCCCAAAAATTCAAGGTATGTGACGTAATTAAACAAAGGTCATGTTTACATGAAGTGTGTGCACATCCTTTTGATGGCACAATATGGGTTTTGTGAAGTGAATGTATGTAGCCTCGAGTATGCACAGATGCATGATACTGCGTGCGCTGGCCAATACAGTAAACTGCCGTTTACTGTATTGTTTCGAGCATTCTGGGTGATCAAATAAGTGCTGCCCGATGGCAGATGTGCATTCTGGTCATGTTTTTTTTGCAGCAAGTTGCTGTCGGCAGCTTTTTAGAAGTAGACATTTCTCAGGCCGCTGTGAGCAGTGTGCCATAGCTGGAAAATTCATGTCATCGCATTATTTTACGCTACTTTCTTCTTGTCCAATTACAGGTCATTATACTGACGATGACTATCCCCTTACCCACTGTGTACGCCTGCTCAGCTCGACCTACCTCCTAACGGGGTACACCGGGGGCCTAATGCCTGACCGACGTGTCAGGATTAGTGCTAAAGCTCTAGCTCTTAGCTGCATTGGAATGATGGTCGGAATGCATCCTAGCATCTTCTTTGCTAAGCTCTTCATGTCGGATGCCTCAGAATCACCAGAAGGCAAGTAGTTTATTATCTAGTGTAACGACTCGAGGCAACGACTCGATTCAACGACTCGATTCAACGGCTCGAGTCAACGGCTCGAGTCAACGGCTCGAGTCAACGGCTCGAGTCAACGGCTCGAGTCAACGGCTCGAGTCAACGGCTCGAGTCAACGGCTCGAGTCAACGGCTCGAGTCAACGGCTCATTCGATTTGAGTCTGTCTCAAGTCACAATGTTTGACCAAACATGGCTGTAGAATATTTATCAGCGCTGTAATTACTCAAGTCAATGACCCTACGGGAGTCTGACTCTGCTCACAATTTGACGAATGTCACTGGTGCAAATGGCTTTAAGAGAGAACTTGAAATATGTCAAATAACTTCACAAATTTAAGGAAATTCATCATTTATTTAATACAAAAGAAAATTTGCAGACCAGTTTATGGTCCATTTCCGTTTGCTCATAACCTATCCAATCCTTAACTAGCGTTGAGACTTCAAAGGTTACAAAGTTATCTCAACTCTATTACTGAAAATAGTCCTTTAGGGAATTATGAGACCTTTCAAAGTCGCCTCTTAATTAGACGTCTGCCTGGTATGCAGGAGGTCATGGGTTCGAGTCCCATCAAAGCATGCTATGAAGTTTTTCTCATAGTGTCCCAGGAAGCACCGAGTATACAGTGCTAATCAAGTTATGTCGGGTAGGACGAAACAAACCCTCATTAATCATTCTTACAGACGCAAGCCAAATCGCACTCTCTCATAGAGGAAACTTGTTTTTGTTTTTTCGTTGCAGATGATCAGTTGATCCGAGACATCCTATTGTACATTGATCACATGGACCACCAGCTTAGGGGACAAACGACCTTGATCGTTGGCAATTTGATCAGGGCTTCGCTGGTGGAATCTGCCTATGATTTCACTACTTGGTGTTGGGATACGTGCCAAGACCAGCTCTTCACAGGTAATTAGTCATAAAACATGTTGCAATTTTGGTAATTTTAAATCCTTTTTACATCGTTTGTAAACATTAGAAAATGAAATGAAATGTCCAGGTTATTGTATATTCATAAATACCTAAGACAGTTTAGCCATTCTTATTGGTCAAGAGTACATCATGTGACCAGTCTTGAACAGACCTGGCTGGACCGGTTTTAAACACTTTATAGTCCGGCCTGCGCACTCAAAAGTGTTTAAAAAAACATGCAAGTTTATTCCTGTACGAGCGTGTAGTACACTATACAAACCTGCACACAATAGAGGTTCGCATAAACCAGGTAGCACCGTAACTGTGTGGACTTGCACAGGTCCGCAGACGAGTTGTCTTAGCATTTTAAAAAGAATAAAGGGTGTGGGAGGGGTTTTCCAAAAAAAGTATAAGGTGTGTAATGATGCCCTTAAACGATTTGTAAAGTTAGGGCGAAATCCTGCATTTCGTTTTTGAGGGGAAAAATATTTTCGGCCAACTTTTCTATAGTGCACGAGTACAAAAAGAAGTTCGCATAGTATATGTGGTAACGGTCTGTGTGTGCCTGCGAGTGCAAGGTGCATGCAGTGTGCGAAATGCACACAATTGAACAAAGTTAATACCTGAAATACCTGTCTTGTTTTGACTACAGATCCGATGAGTTTAGAGTATTTGGTTTCATTACTGTCATCTGCACTGAAAGATGAATCGTCAGTCACGATGCGGAGTGCTTGTCATGCTATTAAGGTAGGATAAATTGTTCTAATCAGTGAGGTTGTCGAGGTCGAGATAAGCTTTGGTCTTGAACACTCATGGTCTCAGATTTTCTGGCTCAGATTTCATGAATGTACACAGCATTTTCAAAATTGTGGAAATCTGGACCACGCACAAACATATGCAACATGATATGTGACGGAGGGTACTCCCTCCTTTCATTGTTCCCCCATTTTGTCTCAAACATCCAAGGAATTTTAAATTAATTCCTTGCAGTTTTTAAGGGGTATTGGTGCGTTAACAAAAGGGAAGAGTGTGTTGTGATACAGGGGCAGTAGGAGGAGTCCCCCTGTCACATATCGTGCTGGGTATACACACGAAAGTGAACCCCCAACCTCCTTCAAAATGTAGCCAATGGACTTGGGTACATTTTGGACATAGATATAAGAGGTGAATTCTGTAGCATGTGCAGTTTGGTTACGCCAATATAAAACAAGTTATAACAGTGCATGCTGCCTAGTGCCTCACACGCAGGGTTAATAGTGTTACTAACAATGACCTGGCATATTCTGTGATCCTTTTTATTTTCTCTCTAAAGATCTGCCTATCTGATTTATGTAAGAGTCGCCACGGCAACCTGGGCCTCCAATTAACCTATAATCTCCTGGAGCTCAGCACGTGTTCCTATTGGCTCGTTCAAGTTGAACTGTTGGAACTTCTCAGCAGTGTTGATTTCAAGTAAAGTTTTCATTCTTTAAGTTTTTACAAAATGTGAAACCCAAGTACGACAGTTTTGAGATTTTTTTAGATATGTTATGCTCGCTGTAGAATCATTTATTTTTTTTAAATTTATTTATTCACCACATCTAACAGCGGAAGAACCGCTAATTACAGGAATGGGATAAATTAACATAGATATTTGAATAACTATCAACTTCTAAGTTGAATTAGAAACGGCCAGAGACACCGGGGAATCCCTCCCCTTGCTCTTCACGAAAGAATGATGTAACACACTGGACCAACGGCTTTACATCCCTTCCGAAGGACGGAACAAGTGTGATTAAGTGCCTTGCTCAAGAGCACAAGTGTCACGGCCCGGAATCGAACCCACATTCTAGTACACTGTTTAATAATTTCAGGTTACAAAATTAACCTTTTTTGGTGTATTTTGAATCCATAGGTTGATGCACTTCTTAGAAAACCGACAAAGACAGGCAATGCAACAGAGCTATCTTACCAAGGTGACAGTTCAAATTTATCATTATTTTTAACCCAACAGCACTCAATGGAAACAAGTTGTGTATCTTATTACTCCTCACAGCTTTTTTGGTAATGTTTCTTGTCAAGGTCAATAATCAAGTTATCCAATAGTAGCCACCCTTACCGAACACAAGATTTGAAAGAGGATGAGTCAAATTTGAATTTCACTGAGTTAAACATGCAACAGAGCTATCTTACTAAGGTGACAGTTCAATTTCCTCATTCTTTTTAAAGGCCCATCATTGTTTCATTTGCAGCTAAAACAACCCTTTTTTCACATTACGTATCTAAAGTAGAATGTTAGAAACTACCCTGCTGAAAAATAGATAGATGTTTGGGAAAAGTATTTCCTGCAGAAATGTACCACTCTAGACAGTTTTTTTTTCTGTACAATCAGTATTCTTCCGTAGAAAATCAACAGCTGAAGCTGGTTTTAAAAATGAACCTGCCCACATTTCAGAGCATTTTAGATTTTAAAGTTTTTCTGAAACGTATCTATGGAGCGAATTTTACAAAAAATCTCTGTTAGATATATTATGATGCCATTGTGCAGAAATTAATGGAAAAAAAGTTATCTGCAGAAGACAAATTGGGCTTTAATTATACATGTACTTGACAAACTCGTACTCGATAGTATTTGGTTCTTGACAACAACACTTTATGAGCTTATTTTCTTCGCTACTGCTCAGAATGATTTTATAGTTTCAAGGCAAGGCAGGAGAAAGACATCAAAATGATCAGTTTGTTAATAAAGCATTTATCTCTGATTGCAGTTAAGCAGCGTTCAAGAGACAGTGTTGAAGGGGGTGTTGATGAAGTTTCTAGGAAGTCACGATGTCCGCGTGCGGCATGCAGCAGCCGACGCATTTGTCAAGTAAGAAATCATACCTTCTCGGAGCATTGCCTGAACATTTGTCTTACTTTTATGCTGTACTACATGTATATCTTATTGCTTGTTGTCTATATATCGATCTTGAACAGCTTGATACCAAGGCTGTTCTATCCTGTGGACTACCCCCACCAGGATCCACTGACAGCGTTAGCCAAGGACCAGCTTGTTCAGTACCTAGACCCCGTCATCGGAGAGGCTGTGCAATATTTTCAGGTAAAAATGACACCAGTTTAAAGGGTGTGGCCTTAATAGGCACAGAAATAGCACATTATGATTAAATTCATAAAAATGAATTAAATAAAAAATTGATATACATTCTTCCCAACTAGGCCCAAACTACCGCCATGAGTGAGATTGTGGTCTTTAACAGTGGCCCAGAGGGAGGAAGAGCAACTATTGACTCAGCCTTGTCTAGGGTCATTGACCTGATAGTACAGACCATGAACACGTCGTCCTCCAGACATATCAAGGTACGTCGCCTCATTGGTATGTTTTAATCAATGTACCCGTTCACGTCAGGGAAATTGCTTTGTTCGACGAAGATCAATGTGTGCTTATATCTCATTTTATTAAACAAAATCAAACAAAGGCTGTGCTAGTTGTTTTTGTTTGATCGCGTGCATTGCTCGTGCATGCACACAGCCAAGTAAACTACAAATTTGTATTAGGGCATGTGCGGTTTTTGTGTACGTGCGCGGCTGCGGGCCAGGCTAAAAGTGTTTAAGACTGGCCAGGCCTTTATCGTCCGTTTAAGACTGGCCACGTGACATGCTCTCAGCCAATAGGGATGCGTAAACTGTCTAAGGTATTTATGAATGGCATTTTAAAGATTATGTAATTAATACTGTAAATAACATGTTTTTGGTTTTGACAGTTTGGATGTTGCCATGCCCTATGTCAACTCTCCACGACGTACTCCGTCATTGCTCATCCTAGTGCCTGGAGCTGTGCCTTGTCCATCTCACCGCTGGCTAAAGACAGCTCTCTCAAATCAATGACCAGTCGACACAGGGCAGCTGCTGGAAGTCTTGGCTGTCAAGGTGTTCCGGCAAGTCTTGAAGAGCTCTGCAGCGGATCAGGATGTGGGCCTCTCCCACTGATTTTGTCTGCCCTGACGTCTTCACTACTCCTACTGGACCTTACGGGTCATCAAGATGCACTGCATCTAGCAGGCAATATACTCATTGGTAAAACCCCATCAAATTATTGTCGGTTTCATTTGAGGCCGGTACCATTCTTAGGATGTATTCACATATTTGTTCGTGAATGAACACTTCATGACTTGATCGTGACTAAATGCAAGTGTGAACGCATTTCAAAAGTGGCCAAGCCATAAGTTGGCCAAGTCACAGGTTGGCTGAGTTGCTCAAATTGTCGGTTTTTTGGTGATGACTTTCAAGAAACTAGACATTGTGTTAAACATGTGCAACTCGTACATTATTGTTATACAAAGAATAAGAAAAATGACGCACTGACAAGTGAAAATGAACTTAACAAAATATGGCAATGGCCCGTAATTCTGAACGCGTGAGGGCGCTCGAACTAGGTGACTTCGGGGATATCGCCATAGCTGACAGTGTAAAATGGGGGGACTTGTATATATGTCCGTATGTATGGGAAAGTTGATTGCACGGGCCCGTGGCACGAGCACAGATTTTCATTAAAAGTAAACGTTTGGAAGGCGTGGTGCGTAGCACGTTTTGTGATTGAACATAACGCGCAATGGGCGCGGTCCACTTGACAGCACCCTCACACGTTCAGGAATACGGCCTATTGCAGTTATGTAGAATGGGCACTGCCATTTTGTCCTTATAGTGGGCGTGTCCTTAAAGTGGGCGTGTACATATAGTGGGCGTTCCTTAAAGTGGGCGTGTCCTTAAAGTGGGCGTGTCCTTATAGTGGGCATGTCCTAGATTATCTTTTTATAATGGGAACCTTGTACTATCATGAATGAAAACGAGAAATTATGACCTGAAATTCTCCTTTGTTAAAAGCAGAGTGTTGCATTAACAGTGCTCTTAATACTGAAGTTCAGCTTTACATCTTGTGTGTACCTCTTGTAGGAATTGCCTACCACTCACTGAAGGTCGTGGGTCCTACCAAACCCTCCACCTCAACCCCAACAGCTTCAGCCTCTGGGGATGAGGAGAGCTGGGCGTGTCTTCAGAACAGGCTCCTGGTACCGTTAGCTTCTCAGCTCATGCAACACGTTGTTAGGATTCTGTGTTTATGTGCTCATGTCATCGAGGGAACCCAGCCTGGCCCTCCAAAATCACAGGTTAGATAATGTGCTTGGTAGTGTACAAATACAACATTGTTTGATGGGAAATAGTGAAATCTGAGAGCCCTGGATGATAGGGACTGTGCTTAGGGAGATAGTCCTAATCATCTAACACCGAGGGATCATTAGTTTTCACTATTTCCCCCCAAACCATCTATCAGTACCTACAATATTTCATGGGTCTTTAAAATTTCCTCCAGTTCTTTCTCAGTTAATATCACAAAGCAAGCACCAGCGTATGTTGTTTTGATATATGCTGTAACAGACCAGTAGCACTGATCTCGACAGGTACGCGCATAAAACGCATGCATTGTTTGTACATTTAATTGAAAAATGCATGCTGTACTGGGACAAATCTGAGGCTGTACCCAAGTGTGTGATAGTGCCTCTCTGGTTTTTGTGCATCACACGCATATGCGGAAGACATAGGGAAATAATAAAAATAACGCAAGTTTCACCTTAACTGAATTTTTACTGTTGTAATTTTAGTTTTCACATCACAAGTTATTCACAAATCTTTGCTTATTTCTTTCAGACCACCCTTCCATCACTACCTGCTGCGCCCTCGCTAAGTCCCATTAAACGTAGAGCTAAAGGGAAAGATAAGGACACCACTGAACCAGGGAGTATGTCGCCCAACACGCAGGCCAAATCACAAACGGGTAAGATTTCTTATTCTTATTCTTAATTATTTCTGGTACTGAAACAAGGATTTGTCAAAAGTAGCACTGTAACTCATGCCTGAAGATCCCTGTCAAAAGAAGACAATGAAGAAATATTCAGAGGTGGGAAAAAACCCATTTGCTGCTAGATAGAGAGGGGCAATTTATGCCAAAGTGCCTTGCCCAAGGGCACACGCACCATGGACTGGAGTCACTCGTCACATTTTCCCAAGGTCACATTTTTCATTGTTTAGTTGCAAGTCGTGTGTTTCCAAGTCGATTCACATATTTTCCCAATTTGAATCTCAAGTCTCAAGTCGAGTGTTAATGTAAGTGGTGACAAATTTAAGCAAGACAAACCAGTTAACTGGTAATACTTTGCATTGTCATGGTAACACAGATAAGCCTGATGCTGCGGAAGAGAAGAAAAGTCCCAAGTCAACCTACGGTGCCTTCTATCAACTACCTCACTATATGAGGCTGTACGACATCATGAAATCGGCCTTCAATAACTACAGGGTATGTGTCCTGGGGTCGATTTCACAAAATGATAAGATCAGGGGAGCCAAGGGCTGGCACAACATGTTGCAAGGGGACACACAAAGCAGCTTACACATATTTGTGTAAACCTTAAATCTTATTTGGGGTGGTGGGGCACATGACACTTTTTCGGGGGTGGGGGATGGGGGCATGTGCCCCCCAGGCCTGCCACACTTTGTGATGCCACTGGCTAAGATTTCTCTGAGGAAGGGTTGTTTGTCTCAACTTGGGACTAGCGATAATTCTAAAACTTGTGATGCATCCAGTGCATCACAACTTCAGTAGAAACACAGTGCAACCCATCTTAATTTAGGATCGGTCATTGGGTTGCCTTTATCTGTACAAATAATAGTACATAGAAACATTATTAGCTAAAAATGTGGCTTAAAAAAAGATTTTACAAAATTGCGTAATGCTTTGGTTTCATTGGCTGGTTCAATCCACAGGTATCCCTTGATCTATCTCGGACCGACAAGTTTGCCGGTTTACTGAAGACCAGTCTGGATAGCTTGTCCCAGCTTCTGGAGATAGCAAGCATGAATGAAGTTGGCAAGGTACAAATTACAAAATGTCTCCTGACCCCTTACACTTTGCACAGATTTGCTATATTAGTTGAGCTATGAAGCAATAATAATAATAATACACACTTGTATAACGCCATCTATCTAGATAAATATATTCCAAGGCGCTTGAGAAAAGAAAGAGCAAATATTGAAATAATGAGTAGTTAAGATGAAGCTGCGGAAGCATTGTTGGTGTACCAGTTCTTGAAAAGGAAAGTCTTTAAATGTGATTTAAGAGTGTCCAGGCTGCTAAGTGATCTGAGGCACAGTGATATTTTCCCTTGGAACCAAACTTTCTTATCAGTTTGTTAATATTCAGTAATATTCCTTTGCTATTAATGTAATCTTTATTTCTACAGTACACAGAAGAGCTACTAGGCTACATGAAGTCATGCTTCACCATTGAGCCAACATCAACGGTTCTGTGTGTTGAGCAGGTATGGAAGATCACGAAATCTACAAGTAGTTTCAAGTTTTATTCCAAGACAAAACAAACCTATGATGTCTTAGTTTAAAGGTAGTCTACTTGTTTGGTAATTACCCTCCAAACAAATTTCTGAATTATTATACTTGGATTGTTAAGGTTTTCTGAAGTATTACTGCATCTATGTGGCTGAAATTTCTACAAGGTAGTTTTCTCGACCTATGCTTTCAATTGCCAACTGTGGAAATCATGCTGTTTTTAACACTAATACTACCTTTAAGATGTCATAACGTGGTTTTTTTATTGCAATCCACCCCCTAACTTTAAAATCACAAGTATCCATTCTAGTAATTCTGCAGTTATTGAAAGCTCTGTTCTAGACCAACATGGCGAGTTCTGCCGAGGTTCCTTCAGCAAATATACCTCACAAACCTGGCAAAGCTTCTTCATAATAAACCCTTTGAATGGGCGGCCATGACAGAGGGCAGTCACATTGTATCCATTCTTGTAATTCTACAGTTATTGAAAGCTCTGTTCTTCACAAACATGGCAAGCTCAGCCGAGGTCCCCTCAGCGAATGTTCCCCGCAAACCGGGTAAAGCTACACGGCTTACATCGAGCATGAAACCAGGCATTTACCACGATTGCTTCGTAGCTCCATTGACTCAATACATTCAGTCTCTTAATCAGTTAGGACCCAAGATGGGTGCTGGCACGGAGGCAGATGGAAGCGGCCCAGGGTAGGTTAAATAGAACTGTTGGTATTTAAAGATACATTCAGCTTGAGATTATGGAAGTAGAAAGCACCTGCGAAACCTAATTGCCCAAGTCATATTTACTAGTTTTACTAATTGCCTTGTCACATGTTTGAAGAGGCAAAAACCACTTTATAAAGTCAGTGTGTTAACTGGCAATGATGGGTCAGCAGGTGCCTCTCATGAAGAGTGGATTTTGGCAAAAATCAAAAATTTGCCAAAATATGACTTATGCATTTAGGTCATGAGGGTGACGTTATGCAATAAAATGACGTGCAAGTAAACCTAAACAGTTGCAAAGGTTTTGTAAATTTGGCTGTTGGCCATAAGTGTTAAGATGTGGTTATCATTACTCTTTGCAGCTTGGTTGGGTGGCTGAAGTCAAAGGTCGACAAGAAGGGCATCATGGGAAAGGTCAGCAACAAAGAAAAGGTAAAAATAAATTTAGGTCAAATTTAGTAAAAGTGTGTCTGAAATAATGGCTGCAGTTGAAAATAATAGACATATGCATGGAAAATTATTTTGTAAAGCTGTTTTGCAATAAAATTTGCTTTGCACAAAATCAAGATTGTCAAACCTCCTAAACATATCTTGTTGTCTGAAGTAATTATGAGACTTAATATTTTTGTTTCCTTTTCAATTTTCAGGCTTCAGTGCATTCCTACATCCGTTTATTTGAACCTCTCGTCATCCGAGCACTGAAGCAATACACAATTACCAGCAATATCCCCTTACAACAGCAGGTGCTACACCTCTTAGCCCAACTGGTCCAGCTACGAGTCAACTACTGCTTGCTAGACTCGGATCAGGTTGGGCAAATTTATGTATATTTGAGTCAAGAGTTTACTGGTGTTTTAGATCTGAATTTAAACCGAGGACCT
Organism: Henricia sp. BOLD:AAB3569; assembly: GCA_037783545.1. Taxonomy (NCBI): domain Eukaryota; kingdom Metazoa; phylum Echinodermata; class Asteroidea; order Spinulosida; family Echinasteridae; genus Henricia; species Henricia sp. BOLD:AAB3569. The sequence continues at coordinate 454,932 of JBBELK010000454.1, read as the reverse complement.
TGTAGTGAACCTGCGAGGACATGCAAGGTCCTCACATACATTAGTGATTAAAGATGTGGAATGAATGCAAAAATGGGACACACGCATGTTATATTTTCACTTTTTTCAGATTTTCATCGGTTTTGTGGTCAAGCAGTTTGAGTATGTTGAAGAAGGCCAAGTTGCGTAAGTATCTAATAAGGCATGGTCCATCCATGCTCGTGTTCAGATGATTTTTTTGGTAAAATGCTCTCGTAGATAAATCCATTGAACCAAAATGTTTTGTTTTATTCAACCAGTGTTACTGTCTAAAATGAGATGGTGTCATCATTTTATTGGAATTTTTATTTTAATTTTAATGTTACCTTTGAGTGTGAATTCATTGTGACCTCATCTGGTGACACGACCCCACATGCCACCCCGCCCTGTGACCCTGCCCTATGGCCCCGCCCTTGACCCCGCCCATAACATTTGTTGTCTTTAATCCTCCAGGGAAAACGGCACTTTAATTCCACACATCTTCCATTTTCTGGTACTCCTGTCCTACGAGCGTTACCACAGTCAAGCGGTGACCCCGCCCTACAACCCCACCCTATGACCCCACCCAATAACATTTGTTGTCTTTAATCCTCCAGGGACTACGACACTTTGATTCCCCACATCTTCCATTTTCTGGTTCTTCTATCCTACGAGCGTTACCACAGTAAAGCCGTCATTGCAATGCCCAAGATTATTCAACTGTGTGACGGCATCATGGCCAGCGGGCAGCAAGCAACTACACATGGTAAATTTTGCATCAAAATAATTTATCTACCTTTTATCGAATATGACATGGAAATTCTTTCATAAATACTTTCACACGGTGAGTTATGAGGCCGCGTAACAAGTATAAAACCTAAGTGTACAAGTGGAAATTCCAGCAGCTGATTTCACAAAAAAGTGCGTAGCTTGCGCAACTTTTGAAAATTGCATAGGCCCAAATAGCTTGCGTGTAATTATCGCACAAATGTTGTGCAACTTACGCAATATAAAGTTGCACAAATGGACTTACGCAGTGCGCTAGAACAGTGAAAATGTTGAAAATGTTTGACGGCCCCTAAGCATGAATAATTTAGTGTGTTCGAAACCGAGGTTTTTAAATCTGTTTTGAGAAGAACTGGTGAAAGTGAAACGACCTTGATGTTGGTCTACTTGATCGCATTATTTCTTTCTGTGTTTCAGCCGTTCCTGCGTTGAGACCGTTAGTCCACGATCTGTACGTCCTGCGTGGTACCAGCAAGTCAGACTCAGCTAAAGAGCTGGACACTCAGAGGGAAGTGGTTGAGTCGATGCTGCAGAGGCTTATAAACTTCCATCAGGTTAGGTTCTTAGGTTGGGCCTAAAGTATCTCGGGCCAATTTCACGGCGCTGCTTAAGCATTAGCTGAAACTGTGTGCTTACTGTCGCAGACAAGTTGTGCTAACATTACCACCACTACATGCTTAAGCATACACATGCTTAGCAATGGGCATTGTTGCACCACTGTCTAGCACATTTTGCCTCTGAACCTAGCAAATGTTTAGCAGTGCTTAAGGTTACGGTCTCCATGAAATAGGCTGCTAAATGGCTTCATGAAATTGGCCCCTGTCTACGTCTTCAAATTACACTCGTCTATGGACAGTGAACAAGCCATCTAGCTAGCGTCTTCCATTGACTTGTGTGTAGTTTCAAGGCATTGCGAAATAACCCGGATGCAGCCTTATTTCTGGACATTCTTTGCAGCATTCTGCCAGGTCGAGTGGTTTAGTACATCGTACTTGAGACCTGTTTAATTCTACGGGTTGTGGTATCGTGTGTGTTCCCTTGGGCCAGGCACTTTGCCCTAAATTGCCTCACTTCACCCAGGTGTAAGTGGGTACCCGTGAGGGTAGTGAATGTGCTCGGTTAGTAGGCCTATAGCCTGTCTGTCTGATTATGGAGAGGGGGTTCTTTTACCAAAAAGGCAGACCGATTTCTCTTTTGAGAGGACTAATGACATCCTAACAAGAAGCTAGGATGTCATGAAGTACACAAAAAAATGAAGGCAGAGGTTTGTTTGAACCCTTGAACCCCACCTCAAGCCAATGGGCCTGCCATAGCTTATTTTACTATTTTTATAACCTTTGTACTAAAGTTGATTGTGTTTTTTTCCCACCAGGCACTTGAGATGTTTATCCCTGTCTTACTCCAAGCTCATCGTGACAGCGAAGACCGATGGAAGAGACTCTCAAGACAAGTTGTTGATATGATCCTACCTCTACTAGCAAGGCAACAGGTAACATGTTGGGAAAACTTAAGTCTTATAAGACAGCAGACTTTGATCATTAGTACACACCTGTAAGATAAGCATGTATGATACATGCACGTGACAACCAAACACTTTTGAAATGTTTGTGCCTGATGTGCACTGCTTTGATAGCAGAGACGTTGTTATGTAATAGTGTTAAACATGTGCTAATTTGTTGATTTTTAAGTGTTTGACTTAAGTGGACCAGGGGAAAATTTCTTATTTTCAGACCTCATGTTTCCGTCTCTTTGACAGATCAATCTCGATTGTCAAGAAGCCTTAGACACCTTACATCACCTGTTTGGTGCTGTTGCTCCCAGCGCCCTTCGCCCAGTCGACATACTACTTAAGTCACTTCTACTCGTTCCGTATGAGGTGGTGAGTTTACAAGAACTGTTGAGATACTTTACTGCCCTCTATAGTTAGTTAGCAGTAAGCATTCTACAGTATATGCGGTTCCATTTTTAAAAATATGTATTCAGATAAGTCGAGTTTGGGCCGCCTGTTCTTGACACGAGTAAATTGTTCTTGATAGATAGGTGGTTTGTGATTCTGTTCCAAGTGCAGTGTTCTCGGGTCGTATTCTCGTCGTTCGGGTGCCAGAACGAGTTAACTCATGTCAAGAACAGACCAACCGAACTTGGCCCATAACTGCGGTGCTTCAAGTGCTAAAACTAGCATTGTTTAGTCATTTTGTGGGCAGTTTGCCTGTCCATATGTTATGTCATATGGCATGTCCAAGGTGCATTCGGCCTGTTGTGTTCCATCCGTGTTAAAACCGGTTTTAATCATAATCTTTTCAAGAACCTAAACCCCATTAAAAGTGTGTTTAAAACCAGCGAGTCCTTTATCATCAGTCTAAGACCACTTACATGACATGCTGTCGACCAATGAGAATGCATAAACTGTCTTTATTATTTATGAATGTAATATAATCCTATTGTTATCTTGTCCCCAGAATCACCCTACCCTGAAGCAGCGCTGGCTAGGCATGGCCCTGGCTATTCTAAACGTCCTCATCTCCCAGTCTAAGGAAGAGACAATCTTATCGCGATTGCGAGAGCTTGGTCTGACCACAGATCTATTTGTTTGTCCCTTGGAAGACGAGAGAAGTCGTGATGAAGATATCGTCAATGCCAATGTCTTATCACCGGAGGACGTATTAGCGAGGTATTGAATATATTTCTTGCATTCATGGACATGTTTTGCTCTCACAAACAGTCTCTTGCACTCGGTTAAAAGGAAATAAATGGTCCCAGATGCTGTCCTCAATTCTAATACAAAATAAGTTTGAATGGAGGATTATTGCATTGAAGGGTCTATCCCTCTGTAGGGCTGGTTAAGCTCACGTGATAGCCAATCCCAATCAGTGAGGAACAACTGCACTACCGTAATTTAAGCCCACCAGTTGGCTTCAAAGCTCAATTGGTAGGGTGTCTGCACGTTAAGCAGAAGGTCCGCAGTTCGAATCCTGGTGGAGCCAAGTTTTTCACTGCATCAAGATTTCCCAAACTCTTGTCCACATTTGTAACAAAATAACTTTACATATTTTTGTTCAATCATTAATTGTCGTTTAATGATTTGCTTTTAAGTTGCTAGATGTTTTATTGTTGGTTTTTCTCCCCACGTCTTGCAGGTTTTTACTGCAGGTTATCGGGTTCACTCTAACCACGTGCAATGACGACTCAGCAGCCTCAATACAAGCCAGTCACAATGGAAGTTTTGTTTATCAGGAACTCTCTCATCTCTTGCTCTACATAACGCACATGTTCAAATCAGGTACATTGGAGATTAATCTTGAAAGGCAGTTCTTGTTATTTGTCAAAAGACAGTTTGGTTTGGACAACAAGCAGAAAGCGAATATGGGACTATTTATTTATTTATTTATTTATTCACCACATCCAACAGCGGAAGGACCGCCAATTACAGGAATGGGATCAATTAACATAGATATTCGAATAACTATCAACTTCTAAGTTGAATTAGAAACTGCCAAAGACACCAGGGAATCCTGATCCCCTTGCTCTTCACGAAAGAATGCTCTGGGATCTTTAAAGTGCGTTACCGAAACCTAACACACTGGACCAACGGCTTTACATCCCTTTCGAAGGACGGAACAAGTGTGATTAAGTGCCACAACCTGTCACGGCCCGGCATCGAACCCACATTCTAGTACTGGCTCGTACAGGAACTTGAGTTTGACGCACTAGACCGCTCGGCCATAACACCCCACTTACGATTGTCATGTTGATTATGTGAACTGAGACGTGATTACATCATGTACAGGGGCCAATTTCATGGTGCCGCTAAGCACAAAAATTTGCTTAGCACAGGTTTTGTTTGCTTTATTTTGCAAAAATTGATTGCCAGCCAAAATCGTAAGTGATGTGTATTGAAAGGTATTCTCCTACTCTTTCGAAGAACACAAGTTGGCGTATAATTTTGGCTTGTAATCTATTTTATAAAGCAAATAAATCCTGTGCTAAGCAAATGTTTGTGCTAAGCAGCGCCGTGAAATTGGCCCCAGGTCTCAGAGAGAATGCCAAAACCATAGTTGCCATGTTGCATTGGATGAGAGAGACGACTTGATGCATACACATGCATGGTGTTCTCTGCTAAACACCGCTATGATGTCATGTTCTATTTGTAGGAGCTTTCAGGAAGGTTGCCCTAGCAACGACCGCCATGATTCGTAGCTCGACCCCAAGCTGTTGGTTTACATTAGATCAACTCAACCAGAGATTCCTCAAGTTAAGCACATCTCATCCTATACTGGTGCTCCAGTGGTGTCAGGTATGTCTTGTGAGCTTTCTTGAGGGCTCTTTCAAGTTAAGGTTGGCACGGTTGTAGTCGAGTCCCTCACAAGTCCTTCATGAGTGCGGTTAAAAGCAATGGGTGAACATACATAAATGAGTGCCTTTGTTGCAGTTCATTTGAAGGGCTTTTGACGCACGATGGACTCGGGATGGACACTTAGCACCCTTATTGCATGACAGACATGAGAATGACGTGTGACAGGCGTGTGATTGTCATGTGACGGACATGTGATGAAATCATAATGGGCTCGACCACAATCCTGGGAATTGTACTCAAATGTTTACAATTAGTGCTTAAACAGGTGCAGACTTTATTGTAATGGTCAAGTTGGCCATAGTACTCCATTTGCAAGAAAAAAAAGGTGCCTATTGATTGCTTTCGATGACGTAGAACATTCGGGAATGTGTGGTGGTTAACAGTCACGCGCGTACACGCGCGCACCAATAGACGCACATGAACACGCGTACAAAAATACTCACCAGCGTATTTTCATTCGAAGATGCCGCACGCGGGCGTTGTGATACGTTCAAATTATTGAGCATGCACTCGGCTTGTAAAAACGAAAGTGCTTTTACTTGATCGCGATTTTAGCCTGAAGAAATGCGTTTTTATCTTTATCGACACAACAGCCATGGCGCAACAACATAAAGCTAGTTCAAGCAACAGAGATAAGTGCAACCAATGCGCCTTTCTTGCTCTTTTTGCCGGTTATTACTCGAGCCATGTGGGTCATGAAAAATGCCCACCAAAATGGTGGATGGAAGGGGTGACGTCACCGGAAAGCAATCAATTATTAATTATTTATAGACTCCAAATTTCATACAAAATGAAATTCCTTGCATCAGTTTTCAGTCAAAAAGCATCTTGGACCATTTTTCTTGCATCTAAACAGAGTAAATCTCTTTGTTTCTGTGCCCAGGTGGTTCTTCTCTTAAACTACAGTGACCAGGACTTCTGGTCGGTCGTCCTACAGACCCCTAAGAGACAACTACTGTCCAAGTCACTGTCCAGCGGTAGTTTGGACAATTTGGACACTAGCCCTGACCAGGCCAAAGGGTGTCCGGATGAGATCATACGGCGAGGGGGATTGATTCTGTTTTGTGATTATGTGGTAAGTCCTGTGACTGTGTCCTGCAACTCACAATTCAAGATGCAGAGCCATAGAGAACAGTCACAATTGTATATCATATACATTGTATTTTATGAATCTACATATAATGCTGAACATACTCTCAAAATTTCATAAAGATATCTCAAAAATTGACTGAGATACGACCTTCCAAAGATATAATAATGTCACAGTCTATAAAAGCATGTTTTTGAGAACATTTGTGCTTTTGAGAATATTTCACAGAGGTGTTTAAGCACAAACTTAGTAGGGAACGTTACTAGTGAAATCCTCATGTGATAGAAGTAGTGTATGACCAGTGTTAGTGGACTGTTTCATTACCACGACAATCTCATGAAATATTTGCTGGTAACCTAAGGCAGGTCTAAGCCTATGATCCCAGCTGTTAGGTGGTGTACAGCAAAAGTGGGAGAAAAGTGGCAATTAATCCAAAATACATGAAATGATTTTGTCCAGGTTTTCGCAGACACGGTCACATTTTGTTCCATAACAAAATCTCTAACTTCTCTCCGCAGTGTGAGAATCAAGCTGATGCTGAACCCCTGACGTGGCTCGTTGTTGGGTGAAAAGGTTTAAAATGCTCCATGGGTTATAGTTCAGTAGAGAGTGACTCCCCTGGGGTCTGGGTTTTCGCAGATAAGGTCACATGTTGTCCCATAACAATTCTCTTAACTCTTCTAATTAACAGTGTGAGAATCAAGCCGATGCTGAACCCCTGACGTGGCTCGTTGTCAACCACATCAATGAACTCGTACAACTCTCTCATGAGCCTCCTGTGCAAGATGTTATCAGGTAAAAGATTCTTAAAAGTCTTGTGTCAAGGTTAACATTTTAAATTTTGGTGGTCACTTCCTGAAAATGACAGCACACCATGCATTGTGATTTCACTTATTTCAAACTGTCATTCACTTATACACTCATCCGAGAGCTTAGGACTTCTCTGTTTATCTGCCATTATAAAACACCCGAATAAATCCCTGTTACCTGATTGGTGCATTGTCGGTCACATGTCATTTACTATTCGGTATGACACACCGCGCACCGTTGTATATTAACCGATGCACTGTGGAATATCAAATTTTTAAGGTATGTGAATCCTGTATACAGGCTTTAAACAAGTTTTCAAGATAATTGTGTCTCTGTGCGTCACCAGGTTTAAGTTCTGATGTTTGTTTGTTGCAGTGCAATTCACCGTAATTCAGCAGCCAGTGGCCTGTTCCTCCGAGCTATCAACCTGCGTTTTACCCATCTCCCCAGTCCCTGTTTGGTCAAGTTGACTCTTCAGTGTCTTCAGGGTATACACCTAAGTCAGTCAGGTACGTCCCCCTGCCCAGCATGCTCCCCACCATGCCCCGCCCATCTCCCCAGTCCCTGTTTAGTCAAATTGACTCTCCAGTGTCTTCAGGGTATACACCTAAGTCAGTCAGGTACGTCTTTTTTCACATATTAATGTGCGTAAATTTAATTTTAAGAAACTGCGGCTTGGAGGGAATTTTTTGTGAACTGAAAATCACAAAATCTTAAAAACGCTTTCCGCCCAAGGTGATTCGGTGGTTTTAAGTGCATTGTTTCATTCCACAGTCTTTCCAAGCATCCTTTTTAATGTACGTTACCGGGTGAAAAAAGATCAGTCTGAATCCAGCTTTAGAGCCGTCCAAAGTTGTCAACATTTTTACAATTCTACGGAGAGTATTATTTCTCAAAACCCCATCCCTCCATCAGAAAATAATGTTTACCAACATTTCTCTGTCAGTACCATGAAGTGTCAACATTTTACAGCGCGTGTTAAACCCTACACAGCCTTCGACCCGTCCCCTCCCCCCTCCCCTCCCCCCTCCCCCCCCCCCTCCCCCCCCCCCCCCCCTCCCCCCCCCCCCCCCCCCCCCCCCCTCCCTGAACCCTCCCTTCCCACACTTTGTAAAACCGTGAACATGTTGACAACTTTGGATGGCCCTTACTGACCAATGATCTTCCCATTTTTGTGTTGGTTTTCAGGAGTGTTACTGACGATCCTAATTGAGCGATTCCTGAACACTCACCAACTGGCCATAGCACGTGTCTGTGACTCCATCGCATGCAGGAGAGTTGAGATGCTGCTAGCGGGTGGTTTGGACGATACAAGCTCACAGCTATCGGTTGAGCAAGTTGACAAGCTTGAAGATTTCATGAATGCTAACAGACTGTCACAAAGGTAGGACCAACTAAAGATGGGATGAGAGAGAGATCTTATAGTCCTCTTCGAGATTCGAAACCGAGACCTCTGTCTAACTGGGCAGATGCTCTACCAGCTGAGCTATGAGGCACAGTGGTATACTCCCTCGGGTTTTCCCCAAGACCTCTGACACACCAGGCAGATGCTCTACCAGCTGAGCTATGAGGCACAGTGGTATACTCCCTCGGGTTTTCCCCAAGACCTCTGACACACCAGGCAGATGCTCTACCAGCTGAGCTACGAGGCACAGTGGTATAGAGAACAACAAATTATATGGGATTCGAACCTGAGACCTCTGATACACCGAACAGATGCTTATATTGGTATTGAATGGGTCTGCAACTGAGCAAAGTAATGAATGCGTTTTAATAGGAGCCTAACATCAGTCTTGGATGCGTACATTTTTAGGTGGAACATACTTGTAAGCTTCATGCAATTCAGCCCACTGGCTGTAAATTAAAATTCATTAAACCTAAAAAAAAAAAATAAAAGTAGATTTGAGCTTCAATAAAATGTTTCAGAACCCTGACAGTCATTTTGTGCTGTGATCCTTTACTGCAGGCATCCCAGGTTAGCCTCGCTACTGACTCGATTTAAGACAGTCATTTTACACCAGGACGTTGCCCAATCACCATCCACCAGCAGACCGTACACCGACATTACGTCGGTTACTCCTGATAAGGTAACAAACTATCAACTTGGAGCAGTTTGGGATGCAATACTTAGTTTGCTAATGCACTTATTGTTCCCCCAACATGCTCCTCCCCCTGCACTGCCCTATCCATTCGACATCCCCATCCCTTCGACATTTTTCATGTCCCAGGGTGGGTAATTTGACACATGTAAATCAAACTTTCAGTTCACCTGGGAGCAAAATGTGCATATTTTGCAGAGTGGGATGGGTAATGCATACCTGCCAACTGGTCCGATTTGATCGTATTTGTTCCGATTTTTAAGTGTTAAAAGTGTTGAAAATCATAACAATTGGTAAATGGTCGACTTGACCTGACTCCCCTTGCGCGCCGCATGTGTTGTGTATATGAAAACGGGTGCAGTACTAGGTCAACTTGACCGTTGTACCAACTCGATCGTTGCAAGTTTCACTACAGTCCAATTTTTTACTCGGCAATGTTGGCAGGTATGGTAATGGTTCAATTTTTCTCCCAAAAACTTAGCCTTATCTTTGAAAAAGACTCTGTTAGGGTCAAAACACGAGGGCACTAACGAGGAGTTTATTTTAAAGCAAGTTTATATTCCAAGTCTTGCCTGTCGATAAGAGGTCGATAACAGTTTCATGGTTGATTTCACAAAATCGGCAAAGGATGATGCATGAGCCCATAACGTCTTCAGTACACGTAGTTTTCATTTGAAATAAGCATTTTTTTTCTCTTGGCCTTTTTAGGAGTGGTTCCTGTCAGTAGTCCAGCAGGGTTGTTTTGGGCAGACCACAGCATCAGCCAGAGAGTGTTCCCTGCTCCTAGCTCACCTGCCACATGAAGACATTATCGCTACAATGATGACTGAGGTACCTAGAATTATTGCCTTGAGCCCGTAACTTAACACCAAGGCCATTTTTACATATAAATAGGTTTTATGGAACTCCATTGGCAGCCGACACCAGAGACGCTGGGGAATCCCCTTACTCTTAACAAAAGAGTGCTCTGGGATCTTTTAAGTGCGTTACACAACACACTAGACCAACGGCTTTACATCCCTTCTGAAGGATGGAGCAGTTGTGGTTCAAGGGCACATGTACTGCGACCGGGTGTCAAACACGCACTATGTTTAACCTGAACGGAATTTTGTTTTCAAATGCAATTTGGTGTAGTGCTTAATCATCACAGAAATGAAAAAGAAAACAAAAACCATATGGTTCTCATCAGGATTCGAACCTGAGACTTCTGACACACCGGGCAGATGCTCTACCGTCTGAAATATGAGGCACAGCAGTATTTTTTGTATGCACAACAGCAAAGTAACAAATGCACTGAAATAAATATATAATATGTAATTTTTTTGGAATATGTAATTTTTTTTCAGGAATTCAGCTTTCCTTTATTGGAAGACTGCATCCTAGTTGGCTTAAAACGAACACGGCTCCTCCACCAATCCGACGCAACGTCCGTAACATCACTCACAAACCCCGACCAGCAGACGAAACAATCTCCCATGGATCCCATGCTTAAAGCCGGATTCACAACGCTCCTAAATCACGTTCACAACCTAGTCGCAATGATGCCATCAACACACGAAATCCTGAGATCGGATTCGCGATTGGACTTAGAGATTACACCGCGACGTAAAGGCCACGCAATGTCCCTAATGCAGAACAGTGATTGGAGGGTCAGAGTTCATGAACTCGCGTCGGCGTTAGTGAAATACCTCCAAGCGGTGGCGCTGCTCGGGATGGAGATACCATCCGATTCTGTCAAGGAAATAGCACGGTTGGCTGTCACAAGTCTTGAGGTAAATTTGAAGAGTTTCATCGCAAAACGCTATATATCAATTTTCGGCATTTTGATAAAACTGCCATTTTGTATTACAACTAAGCACTACAGTCAATGGCAAATTCCAATAAGCAAAACAGTTTTTTTTGTGGGATATAACAGAATTTGCCAATAATCTATTTGACAAATGTATAGGACCACCAATCGAGAATGTACTGATACCATTATCTAAAAACAAATTGGGAATGGCGTTTATTGCGTTTTGAGATGAAACTCGTCATTTTGTTTTTCCTCAGCTGAGTCAACCTCCTCCTTATAGTCTATAGACCTTTATCACAGTGCGTCAATCTTTGTCTTGTTCCCCACTGCATAGTACGTGTACGTGTCGGGCATTATCAGTGCGTGTGCGTGTCTGCGCGATAACGCGTGCAGTCTTCCGTTTTTTTGTTGAGAGAATCACTGTCCGCGCTGTGCGTTTTCTTGATCGCACCGCGCGCATGTCATTGTGATGCACACAATGAAAATGTTCAACACGGGGCCAAACTATTTTATTTCGGCAAGCCTCACTTTGGTTACGTTCATTTTAATAGGGAAAAAGGGAAGATGGCCGCACCGTGATAAAGGTCTATTGCGTAGCCCTTGGTGTGAAAACTAATGACTTGTTTTAGGACTGTTTGGTAAACACAATATTGGATTTTTCCAAAACAAAAACTACAAGTGACCTTGCCACCCTATTGATGAACAGTAGCTGATAGAGTGGCAACCTGACAAACCTGGCGACTATGCCGACATTTACGTTAGTACATTAAAGGCACAGGCTCGTCAGCAATGCGCGCGCGTCAAATTCGTGCCACGAAATACGCAGCTCCATGCCTTTTCTATGGAGCTGTGTATTTTATGACACGAATTTGGCGCGCGCGCATTGCCGACGAGCCTGTGTCTTTAACTTCAGACAATCAGCATTCTTCAAATTGTGGTTTTGTGACCTGAGACAACATAATTAAGAATTTTCCCCACTTTCAGCTTTTTGAGATTCAAACATAAGAATACCAAATTATTTTATCCACCTGATTTTGTTGACAGAAAGAAAATAGAGTGTGTTGTTTTTGCATTTTTGACGGCCCGAGATCGGATTTAAACCTACGAAAGAAATAACGTCCTTTGTTTTGTACAGGTAACTTGCTGGTCGCTGACTGAAGGGTCCAAGGTCCCATCACAAATGTTAGCCCAGACCTTAAATTGCATGGAGGTTAGCTTACAAAACCAACAAATCTCTGCTGTGATTGGCTCGCCAGATAACATGACTTGGGCTTGCTCTGCCATTGGCTGTCTCTATGAAATTGTCAAAAGGGGTGAGTTACAAGCATAACATTTTTCATGTATTACATTCATTTTTCATCATGTAATATTCTATTTGCTTGCCTGACATAATTTATCAACACTCCTCCCCCCCCCCTCCCCCCCCCCCCCCACTCCCCTTTTAAAATACTAATACTGGCTTTTCTTTTGAACAGTTAATCCGCAGAGAAAGTCGCTGTCTTCCAGTGATACTGTGCTGGAAGATCCAAGTCCACTCAAAGGTTGGCAACATTTTTTGTCAGTTTTATTAGAAACGTGACAGTGTTTACCTTTTTAATTTAGAAGATATTTGTCAACATTTTCTTAACATTTTGTAACACATTTTTGTGAAGCTACCACTTGGGTGAATAGGTCAAAAGTTTTGCTGCAAGGGAAACAGCCGGCCTTGCGGGACCCATTTAGACAGGGTGCTGTGTGTCTGGGGAATCCTCCATAGCGTGCCTCCCATGGGATTCTTCTGGAAAACTGCCCAGAATCAGTCTACCGTAATACTTCTATACAATGGTTCCTCAATCCTTTTGAAATGTCTCTTATTCTTTTCTTCTGACTCCAAGTTTTTACTTACTCCACAATTCATATGATTATTGTTGATTACTACCTATTGTTTTATATATTTACATATTCCCGCCGTGAATATGGCCACTGATGCCGGCACGGCGCTAAACCCAAAACTCACTCGGGTCAAAAGTTTTGTGAAAAATGCTTCGTTTATGAATTTTCAAGTTCTTGTCAATAATTGTAACATGACCCCAAGGAGTTTTCTGTGAGTGAGAGCTTAATTGTAACAAACCCAAGATGCTTTTGTTTGTTTCAGAGCACCAAGCAATACAGACGGCAAGTCAACAAGTAACGGATCTTCTGCACTGTTTGCACTACACACCGATGACTGACAACCAGAACGTCATCTCACAACTCCCACAATTCCTCAGGAAGTCCCTACAGGTAAGGTAGATAAAGGGCCATCTGAAATTGTCAACATTTCATTTCATTTCATTTATTATTTCTCAGGGCAAATATGAAAGGGTACAGTACACACACAAAGATGAAAATTGACATAAAACAAAACATTACATGGTAACACCCCTGAAGGATTGCCAAATGTGAACTAAATCACAATCGAGTGGCTCTCCAAATGCCGCCATGCCAACACTTAAAATACACATGTACAAAATAAAATAAAATAATACTTGGTAATTAGGCATTTAAAAAAAATACATTCTTGTACAGTTATGTTGAAGTATGGTTAAGTTACAAATAGATTTACTTACAGTATAGGGGCTATGCAGGAGAGGAAGTATAAATAAATAAATATGTAGACAGAATTCAAATACATTGATGATAAATCTCCTTCTTAAAAAAAGCATGCATGTACACAGTCGTACAAAGATCAATGCAACAGCTACATATGGTACTTCATCCGGCCATGCAGGTTCATGAAAATAACATTTCAGTAAAAACCACAAAAAGTATATTTAAAAAATACCTCCTGAGGTCAATTTCACGAAGCGCTACGATCTTTTGCAACACCAGTTGTGGTGGGTATTAAAACCACAGTAACGTGCGTCTCGAGTAACGTGCGTCCCGAGTAACGTGCGTCCCGAGTAACGTGCGTCCCGAGTAACGTGCGTCCCGAGTAACGTGCGTCCCGAGTAACGTGCGTCCCGAGTAACGTGCGTCCCGAGTAACGTGCGTCCCGAGTAACGTGCGTCCCGAGTAACGTGCGTCCCGAGTAACGTGCGTCCCGAGTAACGTGCGTCCCGAGTAACGTGCGTCCCGAGTAACGTGCGTCCCGAGTAACGTGCGTCCCGAGTAACGTGCGTCCCGAGTAACGTGCGTCCCGAGTAACGTGCGTCCCGAGTAACGTGCGTCCCGAGTAACGTGCGTCCCGAGTAACGTGCGTCCCGAGTAACGTGCGTCCCGAGTAACGTGCGTCCCGAGTAACGTGCGTCCCGAGTAACGTGCGTCCCGAGTAACGTGCGTCCCGAGTAACGTGCGTCCCGAGTAACGTGCGTCCCGAGTAACGTGCGCCTCGAGTAACGTGCGCCTCGAGTAACGTGCGCCTCGAGTTACAAAGGATTGTAGCGCTTCGTGAAATCAACCCCTGAATGTTTTGACAAACCTATCTTTTTGGGCCTTCTTAAATTTTCTTTGGAAACAAAACTACAAAGCAATCAAAGCAATTTGACATGATTTTCTTACTCTGCAGAACGTTGTGGTCAGCCTTGCCCGTTTGCCGTTGGTCAACAGTTTTGCCCGGACACCGCCCTATGCCTTCAAGCTGGGCTGGGTACCAAGCCCTAAAGAGGGATCGTTGGAAATGCCTCCCCTTCCTATGGAGTACCTCAAAGAAAAAGAAGTCTTGAAGGAATTTGTGGTCCGAGCAAATACCATTGGTAAGCTGTCTATTCTTTTTATGCAAGTTTCCTAATTTCAAAAACCCCCCCAAAAAAATGTTTTCTGCTTTCATGGCTCTGTAACCATGGTTAAAAAGCACTATCTGAAAGTCGTCTTACTTTTATTTTCAGGGTGGACGTCCAGACAACAGTTTGAAGAAACCTGGGCGGGTCTGTTGGGTGTTTTCACTGCTCCCGTGATCCCAGAAGAAATAGCTGTAGAGGTAACTTGCCCCCGTACATCTTAGGAACTGTGTAGTCACGGTGATCAAAATGGGTCTCAAATAGTGCCAGTTTCTTCAAAGTTTCTTTCTGAATTTTAAGGAGTAGAATTAATTGAAGTTGTTAGTTCCACATTTTAGAACTTATCCCAACATCATTTTAATTAATAATGGGCAAGCATGCAAAATGACTAAAATAGCATTGGCTTTAATTAACATTCATTCTCCGTGATGCAAACTTAAAATCACCTTCCCTCGTCAGTTGCAGTACTTGTTGCTAATTGATTCACACCATCTTCCTAGTTTGCAGGAGGTCATGGACACGCAAAACAAACCCTAATTAACAGAACGGCTTCATAACCCAAATCAGTTTTTGTTTGTTTGTTTGTTTATAATACACCAGGAGGACATCGAGCACAGCCAATCCATTTGCCTCGCCGTCCGTACGATATCCTCCCTCCTCGTGGATAGCTTGCTCCGCCCACAACCCGGCAATCCTACTAATAGCACCTATCAGCATATCCCACGCCACGCACATCGCAAAATGCCGTTTCTTACGACGTCGCTTGGCAAGAAATTACTGGCCCTACGATGGGTGGTTGAGAAGGAGGTGGAAGCAATGGCGGCCAGCAAGTAAGAAAATGCAGTTTTCTTAAAAACGTCAATTATTGATAAAAATGGAAGTTTTATTTATTTATTTATATACCACATCCAACAGCGGAGGGACCGCCAATTACAGGAATGGGACCAAGTGTGGTTGAGTGCCTTGCTCAAGGGCACAGGTGCCACAACCCGTCACGGCCAGGAATCGAACCTACATTCTAGTACTAGCACAGGAACTTAAGTTCAACGCACTAGACCGCTCGGCCATAACACCCCAGTTTGCTGAATACAGTGAACTTGTGGATAACAAGACACTGATCGACCAGTCACTTTGGAATCGCTTTCAAGACTGTTCTGCTTCAGCGATTTCCTCCAGGTCTAAGTGCATTGGACCTGTTTGAACAAAGTGATTCCCACAGCAATAAAATGTGACATTTTCTGTTTCTTGGGGAAACCTGTAATTAAAGGCAGAGGCTCGTCAGCAATGCGCGCGCACCAAATTCGTGCCACGAAATACGCAGCTCCATGCCCTTTGCTATGGAGCAGCGTATTTCATGGCATGATTTTGGTGCGCACACATTGCTGACGAGCCTCTGCCTTTAAAGGCTCTCAGAAAACCAATTTTGTTGGGTTTTCTAATTATCTGTAATTATTTTCTTTGATTTATGTTCATCTAAGGTGTGACGCGTTGGGATCATCTTCAAAACCCATCAGTGAACTGGAAAGCATGATGGATCTCTACATGGAGAATTTGGAACAGATGTCTGATTGGACAAAGTTTGACCTGGCCAAGGCAAGTCCCGAAATTTCTCTTACAATTTCTCTCTCATCCCTAGTTTGCTGGTAACAACATAGTATGTAAATTAAACCAATGAAATGACTCGATTCCTTGATAAATATCTTTTAGGTAGGATAATGCAGTACACATGTTCTTCTTATACCCTTTTATGTTTTCCCGTTCCCACCAGATTTCCGTCCACGGCATCTGGGCAATCAACAACATCCTCCCCCCCACGGTAGACGAAGAGCCCGAAGTCTTGGATGAGAACCAGCCAACCCCAAGGCCCATTAATGCATCACCAGTCAGGATACCAGGGAATCTAGACGTCCATTCATGTCTCATGTTTCTAGAGGGACTGTACGGTCAATGGCTATCGCCGAATCCTGTACCTCGTACGCCACTCATGCTGATTTGCGAAACGGTCAAATCGGTCAGTATATTGCCTTGCTTGATAGAGACAAAAAACCTAGAGCACTACTTTATAAACCATGGTTTAACCACGGATGTGATTTTTCCAGGTTTGTCTGAAACTTGGCTTTTGTCCTAATGGTTTGTGACAAAGACTTAAAGGAAAAAACTGAAACAAATTACATGGAACACACTTTTTCTACTCTAGTGGTATGCTAAGAAGGTGTTTCCCTTTCATAAACCATGTTTTCGGTGAAAGCACTTAATGAACCAAATCACACGCTAATCGGCATGTTTTTGTGCTAACTCAGTGCCATCTTTAGATGTGTACAGTTAAACCTTGTTAGTAAGAAGAGGTCCCAAGGACTCTGCAGATTGCCTCGTTATAACAGAAACTTTGTAATATTAAGAATGAAGACAACGAAGAGCAAGAAATTGGGACATAAACAAAGAGAAACATTGCATTACTAGTGCTCTTGTCTAGATTGCCTGTGAAAAGTAAAATTTGTTTGCAACTGTTTCAACAGACATGCGCTATAACTGCATATATGCAACCAAAATCTTTCTCAGTAAAAACATGGAATGTTTTTATTCATGCAATTGTCGTTTGTGTAATGTTGTTGATAGATTCTGGTGATATCCGACGTGTTCACTCAGCGAGCCCAGTTTGAATGGATGTTTGACACGCTACTAGACGTCAACAAAAACCATCCCATTGAAGATGAACTGGTCACGCAGTATGTTGTCCCTGGGATATGCAAAGCGGCTGCCGTCTTGGGTTTGGTAAGATTAATAGTCATGTCTTAAAGGCCCATTGTACCGTTTGCCAAGCCCAGTTTGAATGGATGTTTGACACGATACTAGATGTCAACAAAAACCATCCCGTTGAAGATGAACTGGTCACGCAGTATGTTGTACCTGGGATATGCAAAGCGGCTGCCGTCTTGGGTTTGGTAAGATTAATAGTCATGTCTTAAAGGCCCATTGTATCGTTTGCCAAGCCCAGTTTGAATGGATGTTTGACACGCTACTAGATTAATAGTCATGTCTTAAAGAATAGGAGGTTCCTCTTGTTTTTTTTTTTAATGTGGCTGGATTCCTGCTCGCCTCTTATTTGCAAGGTTTATTACAGGTCACTAAACTCTCCCATGTTTGTCCTCCAAAAAGGAGGACAAACACGGGAGAGATAGAGCCATGTATCAAGGTAAAATAGCCCTATTTTCTTCTTTTTCATTGTTTGCTGCTCACATTCTGATTTTGTGTAGGAAAAGGACGTGGCAGAAAGGGTCAGTAAACTACTTGAGGTCACACTACGCAGCACCCATCTACCGAGCCGTGTGGGGGCGCTGTATGGCACCCTTTACATCCTGGAATCAGATGCGATTGAGGACATCAACGTGTTCATCCCAGTTATATGTGACTACGTCGCGAGGAACTTACAATGCAACTCACAGTATGTTATCTTTTGATTGATCATCAAGAGCCCAAGTGCATGTTTGTTAAAATCACAGCACCTGTAAAATAATGGGATATTTTTTTAAAAACATGAAATATAACAACCCGACTGTCAAAATTTCAAGTGACCTGGGTTAACCATGGGGCAGATTTTGATCTAGTGTACTTCTCAGCAGAGTCATTAATTTCATGAAACATGTGAAATAACTGATATTTAAAGGCAGTATAGATCATTGGTAATCTCAAAAATCAGAAATGTTCACAGATTTACGCCTAACTTACACAATATAAACATGATGACCGTAGAAAACTTCCCCTGAAATGGTATAGTCTTTGAGAAATGAGTAAAACAATTAGTTTTCGTCTCATGAGACGAAAATTCAATTCGCCCCAAAACCATTTCGTTCCAAACCACTTCGACCGAATGCCATTTCGCCCTAAATTACTTCGTCCAAACACTACATCGCCCAAATGCCACTTCGCACCAAAACCACTTCGTACACAGGCCGTGGTTCAGGGCGAAATGGTTCAGGGTGAGGTGGTTTTGGGGCAAAATGACTGCAAACCCTTTTTCTCAAATGTTAGACGAAGTACGGAGCTGGTTTTTTCTTAGGTTGGTTTTAATCATGCATATCTTCAGTCACACAGGGGGATAAAACTGTTTGTAACAGTTTACCAATCATGTATACTATCTTTAATACTGTGCAGCCTCTTACAGGGCATGAATTTGAATTTTCATGTTATATGTGGAACACCACAAATGTTTATTACCTTTGATAATTGTATGGTTCCCGTTGTATTTCCTATGTAGTTGCAGCAGTCTTGCCAGCCAGCGCCATACTCTTGTCATGTTAACAGCAGCGTTCTACGTCATTGAATACCACAAAAACTTCATCCGAGGAAGTGATTTCACCATGGCAATTATGCAGGTAAGACTGTTAATTTCAGATTCCTAAAACCGCCACAGTCAAACTTGCCGAGATTTTTCCAATTTCTTTACCTATTGTTTTCTTGAAGAGCTGTATATCAATGTCCACTCTGAGTGACGGAGCGACTTCGCCCACCATCTACCAAGCAATCATGAGGGGGTTTGGAGTCTCTCGTTTATAACACTAGTATTCACTTAGCTGGCTCATGCAGCCACAGCACCCCACCGTACTTAGCAAACGTTTCTTTGTTTTCTTAAAGAGCTGTATCTCAATGGCCACTCTGAGCGACGGCGCGACCTCACCCACCGTCTACCAAGCAATCATGAGGGGGTTTGAGAGACTTTTAATATCTGGCGTCTTATCACATCAAGAAGTTGAAGTACTCACTAAGCTCAGCATGGACAAGTAAGTTGGCAGTTTGGAGTCTAAATCACATCCGGTGGATTAGTCTTGACTTTGTTGTTTCAAGTTAATTTATGATACTTCAAATTGTGTTAAACGAGAAATGTGTTTCTTTTGTTGCTTAGTGTAAATACATCCAGTCTTGCTTATTGTTGTTTTTTAAAAAGTTCAATAAAGATGATTAAAATGGAGGATTTTTAAGTGTTTCTGTTGACAGCAAAAAATGTTATTTAAAACTTGTTTTTGTATTAAAGTGTACTTCTTAACCACAACAATAAACCGTATCGAATATCCGCCGTTTTGTGGGGCACCTTTTGTTACTTCAACCGTTCAACAATGGAAGCACAACATGTGCAACCACGCATGTCCTCAAGGCACAAAGAAACTGCCCCACGAAATGGCGGCTATTCGATACGGTCTATATGCCTTGTCATATTTCTCCCCAAATACCTTTTTACTTCAAGCAATTTTTCCCAATGATTGTTCCTTCTCAGGCTATGCATGCCCTCCCCACTTCATGCAATGTCAGCCCTGGGGTTACTCCTCACGAGCATGTATGTACAGAAACACAGAGAGACACTGATCGACAGCCAATCAGTGGGCAGCACGGAGTCACATGACCCCGAGAGTCAGGTCATGGTCATGGAGAGGATATCTGTACTGTTTGACAGGTGGGTGCCGAGTTCGTAAGCGAGTACCAAGTTTTTACTGGACATGTGCACATGATGTTTTGGTAGTTGACTTCCAAGGTCAAGACATGGTTAAGACATCTGCCTAGTATGCAGGAGGTCTTGGGTTCGAGTCCAACTTAGTGTCTCGGTGAAGCACAGAGTATACAGTGCTAATCAAGTTACCTTGGGTAGTGCAAAACAAACCCTCATTAATATTCATTCCCCCGACACAAGCCAAGTTGCATTCTCTCATCAGTTGCGGTACCCGCTGCTAAATGATTCGAACCGGCTGCTCAACATTGGCCAACTCGGTAGTCGAGTGGTTAGGACATCTGCCTAGTATGCAGGAGGTCGTGGGTTCGAGTCTCGCCCGAGCACGCTGTGTGATCACTCCATAAAACATCATGAATAAAGTGCTTTAGCATGTCTTTGTCATTATGTAATTCTGTTTTCCAATTTTGTGCGTCATTTTGTCTGTCTTACTCCAGGATACGCAAGGGCTATCCCAGCGAAGCTCGCGCAGTCGCCCACATTCTACCAGCCTGCGTCTGTGATTTCTTCTCTCCGCAAGACGTCATGAACAAAGTGATTGGTGAATTTTTGTCCAATCAGCAGCCGCATCCACAACTCATGGCCACGGTTGTCTTCAAGGTAAGTACGGCAAACCTCAAGTTTATTTTGTTTGTTCAATTTATTTACCCAGGTTTTGCCTAAAGCCTTTGGCTCTGGCCAATATCAGCACCCATGGGCCATATTCATGGTGCTGCCTTAAGCAATAGCTGAAAAAGTGTGCTTTTTATACCAGAAAAAAGTTACGACGTGCTTAAGGGTCTTTCTATAAATTAGGGGTCCAATGTTGGCGTCCCCCGTTACATTTTACATCTTGTTTTTGTAAATTCAGGACACATTCTTTAAATACTTTCCATCTCAAAGAGTGAGTACATAAAGTACAATTCATAAAAAATGGTTTAAAAGCCATTTTAATGATTTTTGTGCGAAAAATAACACATATCAGGTGTAACGGGGGACACTAAATGTCACACTTTTGGACCCCTAATTTATAGAAAGACCCTTAAACATGTGTGTGCTTGGAAACAGGCATATTATTGTGACACTATCTTTAGCAACCTCTGCCTCTGAAGCTAGCGAACATGTTGCAGTGCTTATGGTTACAGTCGCCGTGAAATAGCCGGAGCCTCGGTCTGTTAGCACAAAATAGGCTGCTAAACAGCTCCATGAAATTGGCCCCTGTGCCTTAGGGGGAAGTTTTCTTATTTAAATGATGTAACAATAGATCCACAAAGTGCCCACTCATGCGTGACGCACAGTGACCGTAGGGACCATTAGAAATGATACGCGGACGGGAAACGTATGCGGCTCAGAAAAACTAGATGGTTGTACCCACAGTTTGCGCGGTTATTTTGTCTGCACAGCATAGGTAATGTGACTTTCACATCAATATAACCATGTACAGATCCGCACATTTCTTGAACAGCCACGCAAAATTGTGATATAACAACCCAGTTTCTGTGAGCCGCACACGTTTCCCGTACGCGTACCATTTCTAATGGTCCCTAATGTGATTGGGTCCTAAGATGGCGGCTGGTGCAATGTCCAACAGATCACATATCTCTTTTTCTCAACCGCAGGTATTTGGAAGTCTGCACACCCAAGGCCAACCGCAAGGCGTGCGTGAGTGGGTCATGTTATCACTCTCAAACTTCACCCAGCGGACCCCTATTGCCATGGCAATATGGAGCCTGACGTGTTTCTTCATTAGTGCTTCCACTAATCCATGGATCAGAGCTCTGTATCCTTTTCAGATAACAAGTTTTGGATCTGTATTATTGAGCCAATGATTTTCCGCTTTGTCTAAAATCTTTGATGATTTGATTTGAAAATTCCAGGAACATATAGACTAGACGATTGAAAACTGCGGTGTATCTCCAAGGTATTTACATGACGGCACAATAGAAATACACCGCAGTAACAATGGAATAACCACAAGAGGGCGGGCTCACTAAATGTTGCTCGGATTACACTATAGACCGTATCGAATAGCCGCCATTTCGTGGGGCACCTTTTGTCACTTAAACCGTTCAACAATGGAAGCACACTATGTGCAACCATGCATGTCCTCAAGGAACAAAGAAACTGCCCCACGCAATGGCGGCTATTCAATACGGTCTATTGCTTTTGCTTGAAATGCTGTCTGCTCACAGATACAACTGTATTGATGCATCAACAAGAAATTTATATACCAGCACGATATGTGGCAGAGGGACTCCCCCCTAACGCCCCTATACCTCAACACACTCTTCCCTTTTGTTAATGCACCAACACCCCCTAAAAACTGAAAGGAATTATTTGGAAATTCCTTGGATGTTTGAGACACAATGGGGGAACAATGATAGGGGCAAGGCCCTCTGCCACATATCGTGCTGCATATGGAAATTTAAGCCAAAACCGGAAGCAGAATTGGTAAAAAAGAACTGACCTTGTCTTCTTTTTTTTCAATAAAACTGAAAACCATCTCAACCATTGAAGGTGTGCCAGTCAAATGTGTGTAAAACGAAAGCTTCAACAATAACCTTTCCATTGATTAAAAACCCACAAGAATGCAATAAAAGACTGAATTAACATTTAGTTTCAGTATCACTACCTAAACTAGATAAATAATGATTGTGTATTTGGTTTGCGTTAGCACCATGTGAATATCTCTTTTGTATATGTGGGGTTTAGAAAAGGTCTGGTGAGTGTGGCATGTTACAGTTGTTTTTCAGAACTCCACAAGAGATATGATGGTGCTACCACAAACCCATACACATGTTAAAGGCCCTGTAGATGATCTGTTTTTGAGCGATTCTGCGAATAAAACCATTATAAATCAAAAGAAAGACATCAACAAACTCATCCGAAGAAATTTCAGCTTTGTCAAATGTACCACGTTTAAAAAAATCATGAAAATCCATATGCGTTTTCCTGGTCTTGGCGGGGTGTTTCAAATATTCGTTCTCAGTTGATCGGGTACTATGTGGCTTGCGTCATGCACTCTGTGGCGCACATCATATACTGCGTGTGCGCGCGATCGATAAAAATGCATCGCGTTGGAACACGCAGACAGAGTACAAAGCGCCCATGCATTTTGGACCGCGTAGATGCGAACCAAAAATAAGTAAATCGTTTGCAAACGATCTAAATAATTTCATCTTTACGGATTTTTTTTCTGGTAAAATTATATCATTTTGAGCGAAAACCTTTCATTGGATAGTTGCTATTAATTCAATCTTTACTTTCAGGACTTTCCCCTGTAAACTCGTCGATTACCTTTTGGGGTCATTGCAAATGATCCACTGGGCCTTTAATATCCACCATGATTGTATTTAGTATCTACTTGTAGCTTCAACAATGTGACATTTGACCTTGACCTTGACTTTGCAAACTATCAGACTTCCTCACATTGTAGGTCGAATGGGACGCTTAGAGGCCATTGACAAGAAGTACTTCCTGATTGTAGCAAGGCACTTCTTCCTTAATCAGGTCAGTGGGTTATTTGTCATGCAATTTGATAGGGAAAGCAAGAATTTCCGTGAAATTGGAGCATGCTATGTGCCCCGGTTACATTGTGTCATGTTACCATCGTTTGTTACATTGTGCGCTTTATGGATATAGTGTGCTGTGGCGGAGCGGTCTAGTGAATCGTATTTAAAACCTGGGTTAGTTCCAAAGGTAGTGGGTTCGAATCCAGGTCCGGCCCTTCCATGGTGCGTGTACCCTTGGGCAAGGTACTTTGCCATACATTGCTTCCCTCCACCCAGGAGTAAAAATGGGTACCTGAGAGAGTAGCGAATGTTAATGTGTTTGATTAGCCATTGAGTGCCTAATAGGCAGGGAGCTGAGATGGTATATGGAGTGATTTAATAGAGCCCTATGATCAGGGGTAATAATAATGTAGGAATCTTGATCAGGGTTTTCCCGGATAAGTGCATAACATTTGGTATACAGTAAACTCTCGTTATAACACCCCCTGGTATAAAGCTCTTCTCGATATAAAGCTCCTTTTTCTAAGTCCCAGCCATTATTCCCTGCATTGTGTATGCACTGGTTAAAGCGCTCTCTGTATGCATATAAAGCTCAAATTATTTGGGTCCCTTGAAGAGCGCTATAATGAGTCCATATTTAGTTCTGTTTCTTGAAGAGCGCTATAATATGAATTGACAGTATGGTAACTCTTTTGGCCTGTATCTGTGGTAGGTAACTGATGAATCAAGCATGAGGGCCTTTGTATCAACGTTCCAGTCAGCGGCCGCAATCTCGTCAGACCAAGTCTATGCACAGCTTCTTGGGTGCTTGTAAACCGATCATTTAAGGTTTTTATTTGGCTTCCTCATCCGTCATTTTCCTCTGCTAAAAAATGGGAATGTTTTCCCCTCCAAAAAACCTCAGTTTGAATATAAGGGAAGGTTGCCATTAAAAGTATATTCTTGTCAAGATTGGGCAATTTATTGGGTGATAAAAACTGCGTCTGACTAGCTAAAGTAAAATATTAAAAGACTTTCTATAAAATGTAGAACAAGTCTTAATCAGGTCACATGTATGTTGTATTAAGGGAATAAATGTGTGATTTGCTGGTTTTAAACTGGATAAGAACCTTGACACGTTTATAGAGGATATAACTAATTTCACAACGTGTATTATGCACCCACTAATTGTTTTCACAAATGTATTTCCTTTTGCATTTTACAAACGTGTTTGCAAAAAAAAAACATAGTAAAAACAATAGCAAACCATGGAGTTGGATATTTTGTGATAATTATGTACAGTTCTCTCTGCTGAATGTAAATAGTGAAGCTCCTCCTTACCCCCGCTCCCCCTCGACCCCACCCCCACACCTTGACCCCACCCCCACACTCCCACACCTTGACCCCACTCCCACACCTTGACCCCACCCCCACACCTTGACCCCGACCCCACCCCACCCCGACCCCACCCTGATTCCACCCCCACACCTTGACACCACCCCCATTCCACCCCCATCTCAAACCCCACCCAAAATCGTGTTTATACACAAATCTATATCCATTTTGTAGTACCATAGAATTGAGTAGCATAGCATAAGATGAAGCTGTTAATTGAATAGCAGTTACGGTAGTATCAGAATAAAATACACTGAACAAAATTATAAACGCCCCATGTGACACTTTGAAACATTTATTAGCCTTAGGGGTTGCAAAATATATTAAATCATACAAAATTCATTTTGTTGTTCAATATGCTACAGATTACTGTCCGTTAGAATAACCAGTTTGTACAATTATCAGACATTATCAGCTCATTTAGGGCCGCCCATTTCATGTTACATAAATAAACATGGGGCGTTTATATATGTCCATATTGGACTTTTGGATGTAAAACATACTGATCCACTGGGTAGTTTAGCCATGTATAGCCCAATGTGAATAGTGAGTTACATTTCCCAAGGCCAGTGGTTACCTCTTCTTACCGTCTTCTACTTAGTAAATTTGACTAAGTCATTTTTACTAAGACACTAAGTCTAATTAGCCTTTTAGAAGTATGGCGGAACAAAAGGAGAGGGCGCAAATTTATTTAGGTATGATTTTTTTTAAACAATTGTATTTCTTTCCAAAAACTTGATTTATATGTCACAATTATAATACAGAGACAGAATTATAAATAAAATAAATAAGTGCAAAGTGAAAAATGCAGTTATATTGCATTTTATTCGATTTTATACCCACTTCAAAGTGCGCCCTCCTATTGTGTCCGCCATACTTTAAAAAGGCTAATTAAGACCTTGTTGTCGGAGCCGGCCGGCTCTTTTCTTTAAGTCTTGGTAGAATTTCCTATACCCAGCACGATTTGGGGCCTAAGGACCTCCCCCCACACCCCCCCCCCCCCCCACACCCCCCCCCCCCCCCCCCACCCACCCCCCTCCCGACCCCCTTACGCCTATGACTCAACACACTCTCCCCTTTGTTAACGCACCACTCCCCCCCCCCCCCCCCTCTCCTAAAAATAATTCCTTGGATGTTTGAGACACAAGGGGGACAATGGTAGGGTCGTTAGGGTACCTCGGCCCCATATCGTGCTGCATATGTAATTTCCCGAATCAAATGTAGAAGTGCAAACATCAGAACAATTTAATTTAAAATATATTTACCATTGTCTAATTAATATCCCAGAAAATTGTCCAGTTTATTTGGAATAGTGCAAATTCCTCACTGCTGGCAAATGAAGAGATCAGTTATGCTGATCTTTGAAGCCAACAGATTTTTAATTTTTGATAACTGGTGATAACAGGCTCTTCTTTGTTCTTACAATAAATACTAGTTTTCCTACTTTTTCAGAAAAATTGTACACTGTACATCTTGATGTCACAGGATAGATCATTTACTTTTAGTTAAAACAGTTTTTCATAATAATGATTTGTCAGTTTTTATGTTTGATGTTTGCAAATCATGTATAGAGCTTCTGCACCAGCGGCTATGACAGGGGGCAGGTTTTCTTATATAAATGATGTAACAATAGAACCACAAAGCACCTACTCATGCATGACACATGGTAACAATGTGACTGCCCCCTGTCATGGCCGCCATGCAAAGGCTTTAATTTCCTAATATCTAGAGTTGAAAACTGAAATTTAGTCACCTTGCCCTTATTGTCTTGAAATACCATTATCCTCTAGATAACTTGATAATTTCATTACGATTCATTCTAGATAACAAGATGTGTGTATAAATTGTTGAAATATGTTGAAAGTTTACGATTGTATTGTGCAAATTGTATTAAAAGCAATAACAAATATGTATGGTACACACTCAAATTTGTCAGATTTTGTCATGAGGCACTCTTGCTACCCTGTTGCTATGTTTCAATTTGTTTTGGAAGGAACTGAAATAATTGAATTCCAGTTTGCTTCCCGGAACCCACGCAAATTCCTTCAGTTGTCCCCACGCAACCACGCCCACCTTTTCTAGGGATGTTGAAATCCCACAGGATGTGAAAATTGACCGCACGATGGCGCTATTTAAGCCGTATCTTAATTTATTTACGGCTACGCCTTAAAAAATGTACACGAGTCAATGTTAGTCGCTCGGTATGCGACTTGCTAAATTTCCATAGAATCGCATGTAATTTTAAGACGTAGCCACTTATTTCGGACGCGGCCTTAGCAACGGCTCGGAGAATGGTGTGAAGAACAATTCCGACTCCAAACGTTTTATCCCTTTTACTGCGAAAATTAAAATACGTGTTTAATATCAGTTTAATGACCAAAAACAACATAATTTACTTCATGAGTTGACAAGAAAACAGAACTACTCAAGCTGTTGATAGCAAAAGTAACCAATTTATTTCCGTCCAAGAGTCATGGTACTTTCTGTAATAAATGAGCAACAGACACTGAAGGTCGTTAAAAAATGTGTGCACACACATTTTTTACCATTTGCTTTAATAACAAAAACACATCATGGATTTCAAAGGTTTTCCTAAGCATTGCAGGTAAAATATCTGCCTGATAGTTAACAGGTTAACCATGGCCACCAGCATTCAAGTTATAAGTGGGGTACCGTGGCCGAGCGGTTTAGGTCATTGACTCTGTCGCAATCATAGGTGAAAACTTGGGATTGCAGGTTCGAACCTCCCCACGGCTATGGTACCTGTGCCCTTGGGCAAGGCACTCAACCACACTTGCTCCATCCTTCGGAAGGGATGTAAAGCCGTTGGTCCAGTGTGTTAGGTAATGAAAAACGCACTCTAAAGATCCCAGAGCATTCTTTCGTAAAGAGCAAGGGGGATCATCCCCGGTGTCTCTGGCCATTTCTAATTCTAATTCTGAGCACTATTGAGGAATCCTTGGTATGAATACCAGAAAGAAATAATAATAATAATAATAAGTTTCATTTTGGAAATGACAGAATACCCCTTTAACTTGAACCATTTTACGGTGGGGAAGGAAACTCTGAAACACCGGATCGATGGTGGTGTACTGCGCACGTACGTACGTACGTGTACGTATGCATGGTATGCATAGGGATCGATCGACACGTCACATACGCATAGCATGCCATAGCGACTGCCGTGAATACAAATTTGGTGAGATCAAGGCTGTCACCACTCAAATGTACCGTAATTTGACACCTACACGACGACGAATAGTTGGTCCTTCGATGCAACGTTAGAAGAGTTCTCTCGGTTGAAATTTTTGCACTGCTTGAAAGATTTAAACATCGTGTTTGTTTTGTATTAAAACTACGCAATCGCCACCGCAGCTGCTGCACAGTCAGAAACTCGTGAGCTCGCCGCAGGCGCCGCAGCCTGTCAGCTGTCCCTCCTCGCTCCGATCATCCCACACCGTACCCGTACCCACTGCCGGCCGAAGTTGCAACCACAATCAGATGAACAGTAAGTTGAGTAACGTATTTTGGATTCTTTCCGAAGCCTGTCTTGTGATTTCTTTTGTACGAATTAAGAAGCTAATCATGAATATTTTTATTTTAAAAAAATGACTAGGCATCAGTAAGACACGTCACTTGCTCCATCCTTCGGAAGGGATGTAAAGCCGTTGGTCCAGTGTGTTAGATAATAATGGTAACGCACTCTAAAGATCCCAGAGCATTCTTTTGTGAAGAGCAAGGGGATTCCCCGGTGTCTCTGGCCATTTCTAATTCTAATTCTTCATGGGTTTCCTCACGCTTTATACGAGTGACAGTGCAATGAGCACTACGGTATTGAGGAATCCTTGGTATGAATACCAGAAAGAAATAATAATAATAATAATAAGACGAGTAAATGTAGATTTGATTTAAAAAGATTGAAAACAAAATTAACAAATTAAACATTTGGAGTGGAAAAAATGGAAAATTTTCTTGTAAATTTTTCAGCAAATTATGTTTTGTGCCAAGGTCTGACATTTCTGAGGCCCCTGTCAACTACTCAATTCGGTATGAATTCTGGTCACTGGTCGCCACTGAGACGCCGTGTATAGCTCCATGGTCTATGGAACAGGGCAGAAACAAATTTAAGTATTTTCCAGGAAATTGTTCAATGTTGAAGGTATGCTGGTATGCCATACGTATTGCGTTATTGAACGTGCCCCTGTTATCTTCCTCCATGAAAATATTAACATGTTTTGGGGGTTATTGTAATATTGAGTCATTATAAGGAACATAAGGGGCGACCAGTAAATGGAATTCTTTCCCTCAATTCTTTCAGTGACAATTTAGTTGCCAAAATCCCCACACAGAAGAGCACTATAGCCTAGGGTCCTTGCACAGGGGGTCAAAAGGTCACGGTTCGCAATTGCTTGTCTTTCAGATCATAAGTTTAAGAGAACAATAAAGCCACATGGGGAAACGTGGCTGCTAGCTAAAAAGTGGCTCTATTGTTCTCTCCCGATCTGGAAGACAAGCAATAGTGACCCGTGACCTTTTGACCCCCTGTGCAAGCGCCCTATAATTTTATTTTTAAGTGTCAAAATCCCCGTATGCAAATTTATATACACACCAACTTGTAAACATCCCAACTCATACGCACTTTGTACCAATTCGTACTCCAGTGAGTATGACAAGGTAAACATTTTTAGTTATTTCAATGTTTGTGGAGATGTTCGAAAAATGTTTAATTAAATGTACTGGTATGTGTTCCTGTTGGAGCGTTTATTACGACTTGGCAAACGGACAAGCTGATACGTGTAGGAGTTGACCTACATTCTCTGTGCACTTGAAGAAGAAAAAATTCTCCATTTCGGGAGTTTGAGTCCTCACTGCCAAGTGGAATATCTTGTTCAGAGAACTGACTATTAATGCTATCTGGCATGCTTAACTGTTGACCCTTAGCACTGCAATCATGGTAACGGCATTTGGCCAAAAACACAATTCAAATGTTACCACCAACCAGCCTTTGGCCTCACAATTCAAATATGCAACTGATGTATGTACATATATATATACCACATACCGTAGCTTGATGTTTGTTCATGTATCTTTAGACAATTGACTACGCGATGATAACAATCTAGAGTAAATTGCGGTTTATTTGCCCGCATGCCATACATATGTTGAAATTGCTATTGTGTAAGTCATCCGGTTCTAATCAGCCTTGACCCAGTGGCAGGTGTCCAATCACTCTGTTTAGGTGTCTTCCTGAATTATGTTGGGTCTGAGTTAAAGGCCCTGTAGATGATCTGTTTTTGAGCGATTCTGCGAATAAAACCATTATAAATCAAAAGAAAGACATCAACAAACTCATCCGAAGAAATTTCAGCTTTGTCAAATGTACCACGTTTAAAAAAACCATGAAAATCCATATGCATTTTCCTGGTCTTGGCGGAGTGTTTTCAAATATTCGTTCTCAGTTGATCGTGTACTATGTGGCTTGCGTCATGCACTCTGTGGCGCACATACTGCGTGTGCGCGCGATCCATAAAAATGCATCGCGTTGGAACACGCACACCGAGTACACAGCGCCCATGCATTTAGGACCGCGTAGATGCGAACCAAAAATAAGTAAATCGTTTGCAAACGATCTAAATAATTTCATCTTTACGGATTATTTTCTGGTAAAATAATATCATTTTGAGCGGAGACCTTTCCTTTGGTAGTTGCTATTAATTCAATCTTTACTTTCAGAACTTTTCCCCTGTAAACTCGTGGATTACTTTTTGGGGTCATTGCAAATGATCCACTGGGCCTTTAACAGTTGCAGTTGTAAACTGACATTTCTACATAAATTTGGAAAGTGATTTTATATTGAAAGAGATTGATTTGAAGCATATGTGCAGGTATTTCTGTCTTTATTTCGTTTTCTTTGGCTTTATTGCATTGCTTAGAAAGAATTCCGTTTACTTGTCGCCACTTATTCTCCTTATATATAAAGACTTAATAACCACCAAAATGTGTAAACAATTTAAAGGGAGTGAAAAACATTCAACAATTTCCTTGAAAATACATAAACTTTTTCTGCCCTGTTCATAGACTTAACACACGGCGTCTCGGTGGCGACCAGTAAACATAATTCATACCCATTGCTTTGTTACAAAGTATTTATTTTAATAGCGTTATTCTGTATTGTCTCTCTTTTTAATAATGTTGATTTTAGTTCGGAGTACTTGTGAGGGCTTTTTGTACCCTAAATATTTCTTTGTAAAATGTTCAGACTCTAGCAGAGTGTACTTCAAAGGCAAAATGACTGGGATACCAAAAAAACATTGTTTGGAAAAACACAAAGAGAAGCAGTCAGGCAGAATAATGGGTTGGAGTGAAAAACCAACCATTCTTTTTTGTACGTGTAGTCATTTTGCCTTTTAAAAAGACCCAGCTGAGGTCAGAATGTAAGGTCACTAATTTGACAGTGTGATTTTCAAGTTTTGCTAGTTGGTAAGCAGTTTGGAACAGTTGGTAAGCAGCTTGGAACGGTTAGACGATGTGCTCTTTGTTATATATCTAAAATTGGTCGTCGTTTATGCACACGTATCCTGTTTTGCATAAATTTGGTTTGGTAATGATGCCAAAGGTCACAAAATTCAAAGACGATTTGGCATGCGACCTCATTCTTAAACCAAATGTATGTAAAACATGATGCGTGCGTTAACGCCGGGCATGTTTTGGTTTGTTGTGATGTCAGAGGGCACATCGTCTATTAAATACAATCAAAATGGTATAAATTATTTGTTTTGTTTTGCAGATATCGTAAGAAAACGCCAACTGATCTAGACATCCAAGCGCACCCTGTCGTCCCAAACCGTTTGAACCAGCCATGGACCAAGCAACGCCCACCACCGTCATGGTGTGTTCACGCAAACTAACCAT
Organism: Henricia sp. BOLD:AAB3569; assembly: GCA_037783545.1. Classification (NCBI taxonomy): domain Eukaryota; kingdom Metazoa; phylum Echinodermata; class Asteroidea; order Spinulosida; family Echinasteridae; genus Henricia; species Henricia sp. BOLD:AAB3569. Next base: position 422,993 of record JBBELK010000454.1, on the reverse strand, counting down.
CAAACTGAACTCTCTAGAATCCATCTGGTACGGTGGGTTTGTTGTCGTCGTAACGCTGTTCTTGTGTCTGGATGCCACTGGACACTACTCTCATTATGAAAAACTGGAATGGCCGCAAGGTGAGAGAAGTTTCACAAAATTCTATGATTGAACGAATGTTCGGCAAAAAGTGAAATTTTTACATCCATCCTGTCAAAATTGTGACATAATTTTCTCTTAGAGGAAATTTGACAGAAGCCGATGGCTCATACATGAATTTTCCACAAATTTTCTTAAATTTTTGTTTTCGAGGCAATTTACAAATGTGTAGCCTATACATGCTAATACTGTACCTTGAAAATAAAATATAGCCAATTATAAATGTTGGATACAGGCTACAAACTGCACGCTGTATTTCCTTTCTAATTTACGTCCTTAATTTCCAATCTTTTAGGGAGGCCCAATGCCGAGCTCAACCTGTACATTCTCCTGATGCTGTCAGCATTTCTCCTCATTATCCTCTTCATCCCGACACAAATCTTCAAAGTCGGCAATCGAGCTAATGACCAGGGCAAATTGGGTCTTCTCAAGCAGAACAATAGCAATCAAACCAGCGGAAGGTAAGAGATGACAGAGTTAAAGAGAAATTACATGATTGGAAAACTTTTAAAAACAGGAACAGCACTACATAGCTGAAAGGGTAATGTTGATAAACTGCGTTGTAGAAATGATAGCCACATAGATGCATGGTTTTTGTGTTGATTGAATGGTAAAAAAAAATTGTCTGCAGACAATGTTTTTTAAAACACCTTTAGTTAGCAATTTCTCCCACGCAGGAAAAAAAAAAATGTAGTGTTTGTTACCATTGCTATCAACACTTTTAGTCAGGTTTTTCGTAAAATTTTGGGTCACTGCAAATGATGTATCCTCTTTGCAGTGTTTAGCCATTTTTTCTGTTTATTCCCCAGAAGCAGGAGACTTGATACCAAGTCCTGGCTTTGTATGTCTCTGGGGCGGGAGACTTGATGACTAGTCTTTATTTCAAGTCATAAATCAACTTTTTGATTCCCCAAGTCAAGTGAAGTAAAAAGTCAATTTCCTCAGAGTCAAGTATCAAGTCAAACTTGACTTGAGCCCCAGCCAGCAAGTTGAGAGACAAGCAGCCGAATTCACGAAAAGTTGTGTAGCTTGCGCAATTTTTGAAAATGGCATAAGCCCCATAGGCTTGTGTGTAATTATCACATGTATGTTGCGCAGCTTACGCAATAAAAAGTTGCGCAAGCGGGCTTACGCAGTGCGTAAGGATTCGTGAAATCAGCTGCAGCTCTGCCCTGGTAGTACCGGCCCAGCTAATTATAACCGGTACTTACGATATGGCCCTAAACCACCCCAGCACAGTGAATAAAAACAATATACAGTTGAAGTCGGAAGTTTACATACATGTACACCACTACCATCATCACCCAAAATGGTAAGCAAGCTATGTTTTAAGTACTGCAAGCACGTGAGGAAGTCCACAAAATCACGACTTTAGTAAAGATTGTTACAAAAATGGTGACAACGCAAGTTTAAGCACACCAGTTTTAACACAGTTGTATGTAAACTTCTGACTACAACTGTACATGTATTACAATTTAATACAGTTGATAGTGGGTTAAAAGTTATAATTCTTTCATATTGCTAGGTTTCACACACATCTGTCCACCAAGCAAAAGCTAGTCAAGTATTTTCAAGCTATCCGCAGAGTGACCAAACACTTGGGTCCCGTCGGAGCAACGCTTCATTTCGTCTCAGCTTTCTGTCTCCTGCTGCCATTGATGTTTCTACAGGCACGAGCCATTCAGTATGGACTGTTAACCTCAGGTTAGTGCTAATGCTATAGACCGTGTGACATTTGTTTAACACTAAAGCGCCCTCCCTCTATTTAAATCTTGAGTGCCGTTGTTCGCACACATCATGGTTTGCATAAATTTGCTTTGGGAATGATGTCAAAGGTATCAAGATTCAAAGCCGGTGAGACCGGCGTCCTCATTCCTCATCTAAATTTATGCACAGCAAGATGCGTGCGCACAGCGATAGCCACACCCTAATGTTTTGCCGTGACGTCAGAGGTCACACCGTTTATTTTAAGGGAATAAAATAGACTACTAAAGTGTGACATCGGTTGCCTGGATAACTGAGTCTAAACAATCATGGGTGATCGGAAACGTCCATTGCTAAAGCACAGGGAAACAGTTTACTAGTTTTAGTGTAGACCCAGTAATTATACGTTGACAACACTAAGGGCGAAATTTATATTTTAGTACCTTATTCTTCAACAGTAAATGTTGCCGTTTCTCAAATGTTGGGAATTCTTATAGGTCTTGTGACACATGTCTCTTTTACTAAAGTGTTACATCTTGTGATGTTGGATGTTAACTGGATGGAGATTTGTTTAGTTGACCTAAAATTTTTTTTTTATTGAAGGTATATGATAGGATTGACAATTGAAAGATGATTTTTAGAAACACATGAAAATTGCAATGCCCCGACTGGTATTCAAACCCAGGTCCTTGGCTTACATCACCAATTGCTCTACCATCTGGGCATCCCATCGGAGCACCACAACAATCTCGTGTTTGCCTCTTTTTGCCTCTTTTTGTTCACGGTCCAAGAGCAGCCGATTTCACGAAAAAAGTGCGTAGCTTGTGCAAGTTTTGAAAATGGCATAGGCCCCATTATAGCTTGCTTGTAATTATCGCAGGAATGTTGTGCAACTTATGCTGTAAGGAAAAGTGCAAGTAATACACAGTGCTTAAGGTTTTGTGAAATCGGCTCCAGGCAAGGTAAAATGGTACTTATCCACCCACAGCAGAAAATGTCCATGAATGCCCAGCTTAGTGGCGAGGTCAACCTCTGTTGATGGTTGCTGTAGTTACCATTGAGTGATTTTGAAAGGTGGAAAAATCTGCAATCGGGCATGCATGGTTTGGGATAAATACTCAATAGCCAAACTGAGTGGGTGACCTTTGGTTTCCCATGGCAAACAAACTGGAACCCAAGTATTTGGATTATGAAACACTCCATCAAAACTGACAAAAAGCCTTTTCCCACTAGAATAACAATCCCAGGGTGACTCACTAAACCACCCCCCTCCCCCCTCCCCCCTCTCCCCCTCCCCCCTCCCCCCTCCCCCTCTCCCCCTCTCCCCCTCCCCCTCTCCCCCTCTCCCCCTCCCCCACCAGTTCAACCATGTCAATTCACACTTGTTGTTCTGAATCTCGCCCAGGGCGAACTCTTCCCAGAGATTGACACCTTGTCCCTCACTTGAACAAGTGAGAGCTTACCCCTGCCCCTTTCCCCCACTACCGTTCTGCCCCTTTCCCCAATAGACCTTTATCACGGTGCGTCCATCTTTGTGTTGTTCCCCACTGCATAGTACGTGTGCTTGTACGCGCTGCATGTTTTCTTGATCGCGCTGTCATTTTCAACACGCGGCCAAACTATTTTATTTCGGCAAGCCTCGCTTTCGTTACGTTCATTTTAATAGGGGAAAAGGGAAGATGGCCGCACCGTGATAAAGGTCTGTACTATGTCAAGGTTTGTAATGATTCATTGATTGGTAATGCTGTTTAGCATAACAGAGATGTTCATGCATTATACAGTACTCTCTATGGATCAAATATTCACCAGGGCATGTTCTCATATTTTCATCGCTTGATGGTGCTTGATGGTGCTTGATGGTATTGTAATATCCCAGTTGGCGACACACAAGGGTTTTCTGTGGTAGTGACAGTCATCCCAAAATAGATACATTACTGATGATGGTATTTGAAATTCTTGATGTTGACATTTGCAAAGCAGACAGTAAACATGTTAAAATATAACAGACGACAGCGTTGCGCGTGCGCAATTTCCTCGCGTGCTTAGAACAAAAAGCTTTATGAAATACGTCTTGCTGGAGCCAATGTTCGTGCTATGCTTAATCCAAATTTGTTTTTGTTAAAGGAGCTTTTTCCGATTTTTACAGAAAATGGGTTTTGTTTTTAACCCAACAACTGCCCCAAAATACGGTACTATCCATGAAAACAGGAAATTTGTATTCTTAAAATTGGATGTGGAAGCAAAAGGGTTGGTGTAGTTACTGCACTGCTTTATGGAATCGGACAAACTATATGTAATTTACAAAGCATCGGTGGTTTTTTACGATCTCTTTGAAAATATATGGATTGAGAGTGAAATTTCAGAATGGTAATGAGAAAAATATGACAAATGATATGGGATCAAAATCTCAACACCCATGGGAAAAATGGGGTGGCCAAAAAGTTCATATTTATAACATGTTTTATGAAACTGGTCCCTGGTCTTAAATTATTAGCTTACATGTATTATCCTGTTTCATACAGGCGCAGAGTCGCGCCGAACTAATGGTATTAATATCAAGTCGCTCCGATTAAAATTAGGTTTCAGACAGGCGTTCTTAATGCGAACCGTTTTTAATGAAACGGTTGTTGGTCATTGATCAATAAATGGCTGAGCATGACTCAAGGGCATACCCGGCTGAATATGCACCTGGAAAGGCATTTATAGGTTTGCCAAACCATACCTACTTGTGGCCCATTCAAACTTGAATGTCTTTGTTTGCCTTTGTTTGGGGGGAGGTTATTGGTTGCAGCTAGAGTTACCAATCCACCAATTGTCAGTTATCTGAAAGGATATCTGTGGGGTTGAAATGCCCACTGGACCAGTGAATTAATTATATTGAAATCTTTGTCATCAACAACCTCTGCCTTCCTCCCCCACTGCCTCCCTCCCCCACTGCCTCCCTCCCCCACTGCCTCCCTCCCCCACTGCCTTCCTCCCCCACTGCCTCCCTCCCCCACTGCCTCCCTCCCCCACTGCCTCCCTCCCCCACTGCCTCCCTCCCCCACTGCCTCCCTCCCCCACTGCCTCCCTCCTTTAACTTCCAGTACAAGTTAATTTAATTATAAACAATTTGTAAAAACCTGTTGGTTTCATGCAACCAAACTTGTCAAAGGCAGCAAAATGACACAAGATAACGTAAACCAAGTGCAAAGTAGCTCTGTATTTAGGGCTATTCTTTCATTTACTGATAATTATATGAAGAAAGGGTAAAACAATGTGTACTACATGTACTTTATGCACCAACCCCCCCCCCCCCCCCCCACTCCCCCCCACCCCTCCCAAAAAACAATTTCTCACGATCAAATACGAACGTGTACACGTAATTGGTTGCCAAGTTACATTGGCCCAATTGTAGTCCGTTATCTGTTGAAATGCCCACTGGACCAGTGAATAAATTATGTTGAATTCTTTGTCATCTACTCCCTCTGCCTTGCTCCCCCACTGCCTCTCTCTTTTGACTTCCAGTACAAATCACTTTTTTATTAAAAAGAATTTGCAAAAAAAAAAAATGAAACCTAGTTTTATTCAACCGAACTTGTCTAAGGCAGCAAAATCACACAAAATAACGTAAACCAATTGCTATTCTATCATTAATTATTTGAAGAAAGGGTAAAACAATGTGTATTACTTAATGCTTACCCCTCCCCCCCCCCCCCCACCACCCCTCCCCACCACCCCTCCCCCCAACCCTTCCCTACCCCCAACCCTTCCCTACCCCCCCCCCCCCCCCCCCCCGCACCCCCCACACAATAGGGACCATTAGAAATGGTACGCGTACGGGAAACGTGTGCGGCTTGCAAAATCTGGGTTGTTATATCACAATTTTGTGCGGATGTGTACATGGTTATATTGATGCAAAAAGTCACATTACCTATGCTGTGCAGACAAAATAACCGCGCAAACTGTTGGTACAACCATCAAGTTTTTCCCAGCCGCATACGTTTCCCGTACGCGTACCATTTCTAATGGTTCCTAATTAAAATTGTACGTGTACACGTGATTGTTTTTTAACTTACAAAATTTCTCGGCAGATTTGCTGGTACATGTATTCACTATGATTTTACACAAAAATGTCTTTATTATAAACTAAACCTTTGGTCATGAAAAGTGGCACAAATGTGCATTGAAATTGCAGATCTTAGGCTCATTGGCTATTATTTGGTCGTTTACAGATGCCATATGGCGATCGGAAGTGTTGGTCGGTGTGACAACAATGGAAGAATTTGAAAAACTGGCTCGGTCAGTCCACAATAATTCCGGAGCCTTCTTCCCATATCGCTACAACGAAACCAGCTCCAAACTTATCCCTTCAATCGATCCCTTCAAAGTCTACATGGTGACCCTCAACTTCATCAATTACGTCATTCCGTTGTTCTTTTACGCCGTTCGTTACGCAGACGTCTTCTGGTTCTGCCACAAGGGTTTCGCGTTTCTCTTCAGCATGCAGTTGATGCTAAACGCCATCCAGTACTCGCTGGGTTTCATTGGGTTTTCCCTGCTCTACAAACTTCACTGGTACGGATGGCACGCATACGGCATGAAACGAGATCCGGTATTTGCCAAGCCTTCGAATCTAGTCATGGTTTATCTCACTAATAACATAACCGTGTTCATGTCGGCTGTTATTACATACATGTACGGGTACAGCCGGCTGAAAGAGGCACAGTATAAGCAGAAAGCTGAACGTACAGGAATCAATGTACGGCCGACTAGCTTTCCACTGAAATGTAACGGCTACATTGCCAATATCGCAGCGGCTTTAGCCATGTGTGTGTTCATAGCATGCAAAGTCCCTCTGACTATAGAATACCTGGGCGTGTACCAGGTGTCTAAAGATGCGCGACTACTCGGATGTATGGTATTCGACACCATATACATGACCTTTTGGTTGCTTCTGTGGACTGGATTCACCCTGAAACGCAACTGGAATTTCACGATTCGTCCACCGCGTGACGAAGACAACTCATCCGATCAAGATGACTTGAAAAATCACCAATATGTAGTCCGCCCGTTGCCTGATGTCGAACTACGACAAGTCATGGATAATGAAAGACCCGATGAAATTGAACCGAGAGGTGAGCGTATTAAAACACCAAACACCAAGCACAATCCTGACGTCAATGGTTCTCCTAGCAGTTTCCACCTCAACGAATCGTCAAACAACTACTCACGACTGCGCAGTTCAGAGAAGATTAAAAAACCCTCGAGTTTGCCCGAATCCCTCAGTTCTACGGTTTCTCCTTATTCCCCCAAGCGAGGGCAGCAGACACCTACCCATAAGGTCAGACCGCGATCCCCGCATAGAAACAGTGATCAGAGCAGTCACAGTCTCGAAGAATCTCTCTTAGTGCAATCGATGGCTGAAGATATGCACGAGGAAAATCACAATGATGTTAATGCAGAATCTAATGGCAATCCGTTAGAAAGTGATGGTTTGTGCTAAACAGATACGGCAAATGTCTTAGCAACATGCTAGGAATTAGGTAATATTGAATAATAATGAAGGGTTTTATATTACGCAATAAGGGGGTCCTCGGGGACTAATACTAGAGGTTTTAGATTGTCATGTCGACATGGACCCCGTTCTCACTAGAGAAATCGCTTCGTTCGACGATGATTCGACAAAGTGTTTTCCTGATGTGAACGCACGCCTCTTCATTCGACGATGATTAGAATCGCTTCATTCGATGAATCAAATAGCTTCATTCGACGAAGACATCGCTTCATTCAATGAGGACATCGCTTCATTCGATGAAGACATCGCTTCATTCGATAAAGAAAATTTGTAATGAGAACGCTCCCTTCGTTTGACGAAGCAATTTGGCAGGCCTGGTTGCACAAGCGCGTTGTGTGTCAAGCGTCCAGCAAGCTTTGTTTTTGAAGTGCCACTGGAATACCACACAGCGCGTCTAGACGCGCGACGCGCATGTATGACCTCCCACAGCTTCATTCGATCTTCGATAGCGGTCGTTTGTAATGTGTATGGTACCGCTCTTCATTCGATCTTCGTTAAGTGATATGTGGATGCACGCTTCATTAACTAACGATGATTAACTAATCTTCGTCGAACGAAGCGATTTCTCTGGTGAGATTGGGGTCTAGGTTGACTGCGACGTGATTGACGTCAATGTTGAGGCTTTGTACATGCGTCAAGTCACATCTCTCATCCACTGCCACAATCATGAACACCAAAACCACAATCATTGTGTTCTGGATTGTGACAGTGGACGTGCGAGACGACTTGACGCATGTACAAAGCCTCAACATCGATGTCATCATGTCGCAGTCCACATAGTCAATGTCACAATCTATAACTTTCTAATATTCCTTTAAGCCAGAATTCAATTTGCTGACATTATTCACAAAACAAAACTGCCAAATACAATTTATACGACGTCGCTCATTGGGGTGGGGGGGTGGAGGACGCACGCAAGCACGCACGCACGCACGCACGTAGCGGCACAGTGCTTGGCATGCACCGCCCTCAAGAGGCCCGTCAACAACTTCGCCTCTTGAGGGCGCTGTTCAACAAATGCATGCTTCTGTCATGGCCGTTATCGATGCGGATTTGGGTCGCCAATCCGATAGATACATGTATGCGTGGAAAATGAACGATAATGACAACAGTGGCTACCGAATCACGTTAGGTGAATTTACACCTCATTTTGGAATGACTCGGCTGTACTTTCGTAGTGTTTTAGAGGAGAAATTTATTATTTTTTTGTCCGGGCGACCAAGTTTTTTGTCCGGGCGGCAAATTTTTGTCCGGGCACTAACGGTACCTCTGAGGATTTTGTCCGGGCGGCGCGCCCGGACAAAACCGGCAGTGGAGAACACTGCAGTCTAAAGCAAAATGTGTTCTGTCATTTTCATGAAAAGGGGAATTTACGTGTATGTATACATTTGTAGCAATTGTTGGCAAATGCCCAACAGTAACTACAGAAAAACCTTTTTTTTCTAAATTTATTAAATTTAATCAATTATCTTTATATTTTCCTCTTTGGAAGCACATTGATAAACGTGTTTAAACCAGAAACTGTTCTTTCCATTACCCGGCAATGGCCATTTGCATAGATTTTTAGTTTCATCAGAAGTACATGTAGAAATAAACAAGAAAAGGCACCACTCCTTTTCTTGCTTCTTCGATCGTTGCTTAGCTTAAGTGCAATCAGCTCACAGTCTGTTTTATTTAGGGAATAAAAGTGGGTTTGGCCAGTCTTAAACATGCGTTTAAAACCAGATAGAGGCCTGGACAAGTGATAATCAACGTCCAGGACCCTAGCTGGTTTTAAACGGATCGTTTAAGACTTTTATTCCTATCCATAAATACCTTTGTTTAAATCGGTAAAACTCACAAAAATTCCTGTAGTTTTGCCATATTTTGCAATGTACATGCATGACGATCGCGTTTGTTCAAACTGCTGTGTGTCGAGTTGTTTTTGTTCGATGCGCGCGTTACAGGTAATGCAAGCGTACTTTGCACATTTTGCTTTCGGGCGCGTGCAGTTTCTGTGTGCGTGTTCCATAAGCGCTGAATAAGACGCGAGCCAGGCTAAAAAGTGTTTAAGACTGGCCGGTCTTTATCGTCCGTTTAAGACTGGCCACGTGACATGCTCTCAGCCAATAGGAATGCGTAAACTGTCTAAGGTATTTATTAATAGATGTTAAATACATGCACAGTATTAATAAATTAAACATCTTAGCTACAGTGTTTGCTTTGGAGGAGAAAATTTACTTTGGAATGAATTGACATTATGAAGTGTTACACTAATTTCCGGCAATCTCAAATTAAAGACGCACAAATACGTACTGACATTCAAGAGTGAAAGATTGTGTTTTGTCGGAGAACGAGAATTAATCTTTAATCATCTGCGAATAGCAGTGTACTTGTTTGACATGGCCAGTTTTTTAATTTCCTATTTAATTTATGACAGATGATTGTTCAAAAATCTTTTACATGTTTTAATCTTCAATGCCAATACTTAAAGTAAATTTTGAGATTAATGATTAATTAATCCTAATTGTACAAAGCCGATTTTTTTGTTAATGAATTTCTCACATATTAACCATATTGGAGTAAAATTAATTAGAAATGGCTGTCCCACATAAGCGAACCTGCATGTAGAGAATTGGGTTTGCACGGGGAAAAATAGCCGTCGTGTAATGCTTTTTGACTTGGAATCTCTGCCGCTACATGTACATGCATCAGTTGACGTTTTCGTAATTTTTCATGTAAACTAATAACAGAAGCAAATGTATAAAGAAATCAGATATTATTGGAAATCAGGTATTATAGAGGGTACACTACCCATCAAAACTTTGGAAACACCTTGAAAGTTTTAGGTTTTTGGGAAGGAAGTATTATTTTGTTTATTCATAATAATAAACCAAGCTATTAAAGCAAACGGAGGTGTAAGGGGTATCTGGAGAGAAAGCAGTCATTAGGAGTGCTGTCCATCGTGGAATGGCCTGCCCAGTCACCTGATCTTAATCCCAATGAGCTGCTCTGGGAGGAGTTGGATCGCAAGGTCGGAAAGAATAGCCCAACTAGCCAAGAACACCTCTGGAGAGTCTTAAAGGAGGGGTATTTCCACTGAATGTTTGGAGAAACTGATAATCAGGATGCAGAGATTGGGGGATTCTTTGATGATAGCTTCTTTCTCTCCAATTTGTTGATAAAGCCCACTGCTGAGGCCGAAGATAGCACTTAAATTAACATGTATATATTGCTTTTTGTTAGAATACACCTACATTTGCTTTCACAAAATTAACATTCACAAAATTAATTGACATTCACAAAATTATACGTTTTCTTCTGAAAAACCTGAAACTTTCAAGGTGTTTCTAAAGTTTTGATGGGTAGTGTACTAATGTTAATAAACATTCACTATCGAGAGAATGCAATTTGGCTTGCGTCGGGTAGAATAAATATCAAAGAGGGTTTGTTTTTGCCTCGCCCGACGTAACTTGATTAGCACCGCATACTCGGTGTTTCCCCGAGACACTATGCAGGAGGTCGTGGGTTCGAGTCCCACCCGAGCACGCTAAGAATTGTTCTCATAGTGTCTCGGAGAAGCACCGAGTATACAGTGCTAATCAAGTTATGTGGGTTAGGGTAAAACAAACCCTAATCGATAATCATTTACTCTGTTCAAATTGTTTGTTCATTTCGTGTTGTTTAGGGGTTTGTTTATTTATTTATTTTTTTGATAGTTTTTATTGCCATTTTCAAAAGTATACCTCAGAGGAATTTCAGAAATACGTGGTGTTAAATTTCAATGATAAACAAGCAATTTACAACAATGAATGTTTAAGTCTACATGTATGTACAGTATTTGTAAACATGAGAAAGCAAAAGTACAAAATTATTATGATTTAATTTTTTTGACTATACATGTACGTGAAGGATAGTTTGAACTGTTGTGTGAAATCACGATGCATGATGTGCTATCATTTTCAAACATGGAATGTTTGTTTGTTTGTTTGTTTTTCTTGCGATTGTCGACCGACCATCGCCAAAAACATCTGAATGTTTTTCCAGATACTGCCCAGATATTTGGTATGGTGCCTAATCACCATTGAAATGAAACAGCCAAACTTGTGATGAGAGAAAAAGTGTATCAACTAATCATTTTGAATGCCAACATTTACAATTTACACAGAGGCGTAGCTAGTACAATTGTGTGTACGATCAGTATTGTGACATAATTCTAGAATGCATAGCTAGCTGGGTCTTTCCACAGTAAAGGGGGCATTTTGGCAACACAGACCATATTTTCCAGAAAATACCCTTGTCTTGTCTCAAAATAAAAGAAATAAGTTTCAGTTGTTCTGAAGAGATAACTTAGGCCCAAAAAGGGTTACAAATAGTGTGACAACATGCCTTTCTAAAAACCTTGTGTACAAATTTCCAATATACGCTCGTAACCGGGACGGACACTTACAGTGTTACATGTTAGGCCGTCCTGGTTACGAGCGTATATTGGAAATTTGTACACAGGGTTTTTAGAAAGGCATGTTGTCACACTATTTGTAACCCTTTTTGGGCCTAGGTTATCTCTTCAAAACAACTGAAACTTATTTCTTTTATTTTGAGACCAGACGTAAAGGTATTTTCTGGAAAATATGGTCTGTGTTGCCAAAATGCCCCCTTTACTGTGGAAAGACTCTGTTTCAAATGTGGGGTTTAAATAGGGCTTGGGTGTAAGGTATAAAATTGTGTCCAAAGCGGGTGCCCTGTGGCAAATTAGTCTTCAGATTGCAATGCTGCCATCTCTGCCATGTGGTCTTTTAGTGATCCAAACGCTTTACCGAGCAACCAAAACACAAAATATTTATCTAAATGAGAGTGGGAATTTTTAGCACGCAATAATGTAATGTGTAGTAAACCTGTCATGTGAATATTTTGATGTCACATGAAATTTTCGATTGAACTTGTTTATTTCGATTTAACTTGTTGATGAAGAAATATTGGTCTAACAATGTGGGCTTTGTAGACTTACTGCAGCCGATTTCACGAATCCTTACGCACTGCGTAAGTCCCCTTGCGCAACATTTTTTATTGCGTAGGCTGCGCAACATTCCTGTGAAAATTACACGCAAGCTATGGGGCTTGTGCCATTTTGCAAAAGTTGCGCACTCTTTCGTGAAATCGGCTGCAGGATCGGTCTATTTTGGAAAGCAATACCTTTTTTATAATGTTTCAAGGTAATTCAGCTTCAATGAAATCAATTTTAGTGCAGTTATACAACCACTACGTCAATATTTTCAATAATGTTGTATATAAGTGTCATATTTCCTTGTAGTTCTAATGAAAATCATACTTAAAAAAAAGATTGATTTGAGGATAGTTTTAAAAAGGATGTTATGAACTTGTAAAAAGTTATAGATTTGATGAATAAAAACCTATTGCAGTGTGTTAATAAAGCATTTATTTCAGTCCTGTTTATTAGTCTGCGTTTTGGGGATTTTTTTCCATGTATTTATGTCGCTTTAGTACTACCATTTTGGTTTTTTGGCATTTTTGGGGAGTGCAGGGTGGGGAGCTAAATTTAGAGTATAGGATCTTTGCGCGGATATGCATGTACGCCATTTCACAAACGTTTTTCATGTCTCGTCGTAAGAGGGCGCTACAGTCAGTTGCAGCCATGGTTGCAGCCAACCGTTTTTGACGCGGTTCATGTTTCGGCGAAGCTGAAGGTGATAGCAGCCGTTTCGAAAACGCAGTTTCTCGTAATGCATTGGTCACGCAGAGAATTTTATTGACCAATCATCGGAGTTGATTCAATGATAGTTCACGATGTTAGATTGTAGCAATACAATTCGTTGCAAATACCGATTAAATGTGTGCCTGTAGATTGTATATTCTGAGACTACACCGTGTCGAACGTTTTACCAATTAAGGTCGTGCTATTTCGAATCTTTAATATCGCCTGCCGCACTCGACAAAAATCATTCAACGAAACTATTCCCTATAATTTAGTCAAATTAATCGGTAAATGTTTTTCGTGTACATAGCAAACACGTGACTGGATGGAAATCAGCGGTTGTCGAGGCATTCCTTAAAGGTACAATGTATCCGTTTTCCGATGAAGCTTCACTATAGACCCTTTTCGGGGGCGGCCATGACAGTAGGTATTGTCACCATGTATCCTGCACGAGTAGGCACTTTAATTGTTGATCTATTGTCACATCATGATTTCAATATGAAACTGCCATGGCCACTGGTGCAAAGGGTCTATTCCTATTTTTGAAGAAGAATGTTGTAAAACAAACCCGTACCAATTCCAGATACATAAATGTAGTATTTTTTCTTATAGGAAACTGAAATATAATCGTGGTTTTGTGCGAAGTGAATGATCAAACAAATTGCGTGTGTACACTCATTAAAAACAAATTCAATTGTTAATATAGAAAGGTCCCATTTTGGACAGAGGAAATTCAGTTAATTCACGTGGTCTTTGTTACACCATGGAGTACACTTGCTATCAACACATTGAGTAATTTTCTTGTCAACGCATCAAGTACAATTTTGGGTCATTGCAATTTGCAAATGATATAGACCTTTAATCAGATTATGGCTTGTAATCGAAACTTGGTACTTCCGGGGATGAATCTCGATCGTTGTAAAAGTATACCTCACCGCTCTTGCCTGGGACAAAAAAAATCAAATTGCTAACCACGCAGTATTTGTTGTGCGCCCCTTAGATAATTGAATAATTTAGATGGATTGGTGTTTAACATGTGGTTCTGGGCAGGCACTGTTTGGAAACTTGGGTTAATTATTTATAGAGTTGACTGCAACCTTTGCCTTTAAAATTGTCGTTCGTCTCTTGTTAAATTGCCCTCCATTCTCCAACTCAGCAGAACGTCGTTGGGGCATCTTGCAAGTTGCAGTCAGTGCTGGTTTCCGAAACCACGAAATTTTCATCTTTTGTATGATCTCTTGAAAAAAATCTGGTTGTGCTGAAGACGTGAAGTTTCCCCGTTGCGGACACGAAGTGCCAGTGAACAGGACGACGACATTCTCAGAGGTGGGAGAATCATGATTGTTGTACCGGTGTTTGTGTTGCTCCTCCCGGCGTATCTTGTTTCCAGCAATCTCCCGAGGGAGGCTAAAACCAGAATAAGCGAGGATGGACACTTCATTCTTGGTGGGTTGTTTTACGTCTACAACTCGGATGGCCAGCACGGATGCATTGGTAGTAACCCGCGCAAGCGATCGGCGTTGAAAGTTGAATTGATGATTTACACCATCAACCAAATTAATAATCGGTCCGATTTACTCCCTAATGTAACTCTGGGTTACGACATAAGACCTTATTGCGAGGATGAGTCTCTCGCGGCGTCTGTGGCTCTCTCCTTGATCGGCTTCGGAAGCAAACATCGGCGAAGGCTATCTGGTCGATTTATCGGAATCGTAGGTCCCGGGGCGAGCTCTGAGAGCGTTGCAACCGCTCTAGTGACGACCGTACATCAAATCCCCGTGGTTTCGTACGCAGGCTCGAGTATTGAACTCAGCGACAAGTCGAGGTTTCCGTATTTTTTGCGAACGTGGCCTCCCGGATTCTTGCAAGCTTCCGCCATTATTGATGTTCTCCTTCAGTTCAACTGGAGGTACGTTGGCCTCGTATACTCCAGAAATACATTTGGTATCCACGGCGCTCAAGAGATTGAAAACTTAGCCGATGCCAGCGAAATATGCCTAGCATATTCGGTGCCACTTTCCGAAGAGAAACATCCGTACGAAATTCAGGATATTGTGGATAAAATGTTGGAATTTCAGGAGGCCAAGATCATCATATTCTTTCTCCATCCATCTAAAACGGGTTACGATCTTCTGAAGGCTTTATTTAAAGTCAGCCCCGACCACTCCGGAGTCACCCTTGTTTCTTCCAACACCTTTGGTGCTGTATCATTCTTGTTCAAACATGGCCTTGTGAAAAAGACATTGGGGAGCATTGCTATTCGGTCTTATTACAAGGAAGTCCCTGGTTTCCACGATTACTACCGGTCCGCTCAGGTTGAGGGGAGGACAATGAACATATGGCTCAACCGAGTTTTAAATTATAAAGTCTCACAAAACTCCGAGTGTGAGGATCTCAAGACCTGTCCCTACGATTGTGACGATAGCTGTGACGATCACCATGTTGTTGACGCTGTCTATGCGTTTGCGTTTGCCTTAGATGAGATCTTGAAGGGAGAGTGTGACGGCGCCTTGGAATGTCTCGAAGAAGCTGCGACTGGCCCAAGACTCTTGTCGTATTTACGGAACGTGAGTTTTATTGGCGTAGACGAGCATTTTGCCTTTAATAAGTACGGAGACCCTGGTGCGAAATATCGCCTTACGATTGTCAATGATTCATACGACGAGGCTTGTATTGGCTTCTGGGATTCTCGCGCTGACCGACACTCGCAGCTCAAAATGATCGACGAAAACCTCCCCTGGCCCGGTAATATAACGTCCCCTCCACGCTCTCTGTGCCGGAAAATTTGCCCTCCTGGACAAATTTCGGTCCCCATAGACAAGAAATGCTGTTGCGGATGTCAGAAATGTATGCCAAACGAAATAGTTATCAATTACACAGTTTGTCATACATGTGACAAGTTCTATTGGCCGAATACTAACCACACCGTCTGCATACCAATCGAGCCTTTCACAACTGTTTGGACAAGTGGCCTGAACTGCTTCATACTTGCAGCAGCATTCACCGGTCTTCTCGTGACCTCCTGTGTCGGTTTAGGTCTGCGGTATTACCGTAACCACCCACTGATCAAGGCAACGAGTCGTGAGCTCAGTACCGTTAACCTCCTAGGTATCTTGCTGTCTTGCCTGACCGTTATCCCCATTCTTATCGACCCCACCCTTACGTCCTGTGCGGTATCTGATGGCATGATTGCGCTGTCCCTGACTCTCACGTACGCCTCGACTCTGCTGAAGGTGAACCGCATCCATCGCATCTTCCAAGGAGCCAAGACGTCTAAGAAGTCTCCCAAGCTGGTGTCACCTCGGGATCAGATCATCTTGGTATTGCTGCTGATATCAGTGCAAGTGAGATTTTGTTCCTTCCAATTTTTGATAATTAAAAGCCCATTATCATTTTAGGCAAACCCAAATTTCTGTCGTTGAGTGGATGGACACGAAAAAGGCCCCACTGCATTCAAAAACAATGGTAACAAACGTTACACGATCTTTCTGTCCAAAACGGTACCTTATATGACAACTTAATTCATAATGGTGCCAAAGGACTTAAGCGGGCCTCCCACTGTGCGATTTTTTCCACGAATTTCCTACGAATTTATACGATTTGGTACGATTGTGTATAGAGTCTATACACAATCGTACCTAATCGTACCTAATTCGTGGCAAAAATCGCACAGTGCTAGTGGGAGGCCCGTTTTATGGTAATCATCTTGCGCATGTGATGGCCTTGTCGTGTTTGAAATAATGGTTATTTCAAACGACTGCCGAAGTGAATACGTCATCTTTTGTTGGTTGCCTAGGCAATTGGCTCTAAACTTAAAATCACTGAACCGTGTCCCTGTGCTTTGCAATGGTACTTTTTTTCCGACGGCCATGATAGTTTAGAGCCAATTGCCATGGCAACCACGTCACACTTCGGCTGTCTATACATGTAGTGGCTTGACCATAGCTCACGGACTTGTGAGAGCTTGCAGGGTCTTGTAATAGGCTATCCCTGTTAACACTGGCTTTTCTCCTTTTTGGTACCAATATTTTTCAGCTTGCCATCATTGTTCCCGGGGTCATCGTCTCGCCGTCCCAGCCACGTATGATTCAGCTGTCTGTTCTAGTGAACCACGTGGACAGCTACTGCCGTTTCAAGGCCAGTTTCTACGCCTCGTGTGCCTACAACCTCATATTGGTCCTCACGTGCTGCTTCTACGCTCTCAAGGCCCGTAGAGTCCCCAGCAACTACAACGAGTCCAAGTTCATTGCAGCCAGCGTCTATTCCACTATGTTGCTGTTCTCCGCAGCGGCGTTGGTGTACTCCACAGTCGCCGATGTGCCTACCATGAAAGCTGCAATCTGCATGGTGGTTCTTCTCAACGCTTATCTGACTCTAGCTTGTGTCTATATCCCCAAACTTTACGCTGTGCGTTGTGTTGATGAGTTTAATATTCTCGCTGTTGGTCCTTGCTCGACCACAATCATGGTCGACGAAATGTCCCGTGTGAGTGTCATCTGTCCGGTTATTCCGCGTCGGCAAGCGTTCGCTGCGTGCCCCGAACTACCCAAACCATCAATTTAACCGTCTAATAAGAATGCTAATATACTGGAGTTTCATATAGCGCACAGATCCGTTCACATTGCAGCAGACTCCAACAGCATATTAACCAGCTCAGACTTTTACAGCTTAATGCAGAATGTCATGCCATAATTTAGCCAAGTAAAAATGGCAAAAATAATGCAAAAAGCTCGACCGATGAAGTAGCTCGAGATAGTTTGTGTTTCGTAAAAATTCTGCTAAAAGTGATATTGCATGCTGCACCTTTAAGCGCGAGTTAAACGTGTTCATGTTATTAATGTTTAGTTTAATGTACATGTACATGTATGTAGATTAAAAGTGAAAAACAAAGTCGATTTGTATTTGAAAGTTTGTGTTGTTTTTCTTTATGAGTAAAAATTGACAGTCAAGACGAAGACCAAAATAAGTAAGTACGTTCGATTAGCTTTCACGTGTCGGCACGATTTTAACCTCTTTGCCATGGTTTCCCTGACAAATCAGTTTCATCCTGAGGACAGGGCTGACTCGAGGAAGCTAACTTAACGCACCCATTGTATTTTGGGGGGAGGGGCGATGGTGGTGGTAGGGGTTGGGGGCGGGGGGGGTGGGGGGTGGGGGGTGCGATCAGCTTAACGACGGCTCGTCAATACACCACGAACAAATTCGCGACACGTATTTCAAAGCGCTCCATACCTTGCCCGAGTAGGGCAGCTGCTCTTACAATCCAAGAACTCTTACAATACCCGAAAACTGATAAAGATAAATGCGTAAGCTATCTCGTTTTTGACTAAGCTGTCTCATTTAAATGATTTCATGAATATAAAACAAAGATGGTTGGAGTGGAGGGAGATGGGGACAAAATATTCCATCTCAAAGAAAAGGTAAGCATCCCATAATTTACCGGAGGTTTACTTTTTCTTTGCGATTGACTTTGGCTTTTAAAACGTAGCGATCTATCGTAAAACATGACGTTTGCACGCGCAGCCTCGTTTTGAACACAAACGTGCAAGGAGCATTTTCACGCCTGTGTGACGACCCGATAACGATGTTTCTGCTTTTTATGGCGGACCATTATCGTTTCAACAATCCTAAAAAAGATCACCGACTGGTTAACCGTGAAGCAAGGAAAACATGCGACAAATAAGGTTGGTAGTTTGTAGAAATTAGACGTGTCCTAAATATACGGCTGTTTCTTGGAATTATATCGAATATTATTTTATTTATTTATTTTGGCTAAAATAGACAAAAAATATCGAAATAACTACAAGAATCTATAGAAAGTGACCGCAATTCGTCTACCTTGCGCGTTTTCCATCAACCATGGTACGTGAGCAAATTGAAGACGTAGACATTTTAATATGTGATAGGTCACAGCCATAAGAGAGTCAACAAAATAGTTATTTGTTTCACTCAGTTTAATTTTTTCAAACCACTGCCGAAACACTAAAATAACACTTTGTCATCGCCCCTTTAACTTTGGTCACGTGATAAATGGGTGATTTAATTTAGACTGGTACCCCAGAAATTAACTGTTGGATATTGTTGGTAATTCGTATGTGACGTCAGGGTATAACGGCGGAGTCGTCGTGGATTTTCACACGTGGAAACCTGACGTTCCACTAGTCATCCCAGTAGTAGAATGGTTGTGTTATCAGACTAATTTATCATAATCACCGGTGCAATATGTTTACTGCACTGATTCTACCGAACAGCTGAACGGTAACTCAAATAAAAGAGGACAAATTGTATTTTACTTCGTTTCACGAAAAATATGGGTAAGAATTTACAAGTCGGCTACAAGTATTTTTTTTTAAAGTGACTTATCAGCCATTTATAGTTAATGCGGATTGAGGGAAAGGACAAAATATTGAAGATTTTACATTTTTCAGCCGCCTCTCTCTCTGTTTGTTCAGGAAGTTTAAGGCGGTTTCAGGCTGGATTCAAACTGAGCCTGTTTACATGTTAGTGTGCATTGATTTGATGCGTGTCGCTTTGACAAAAGCGGCCTGGAGAAATTTTGGAGTGAAACGACGCACTGAAAACCACAGAATCAACTTGGCAAGTCTTGGGTGGAAAGTTTTGTTGTGATTTTGCGATTTTCAGTTCCTATGCATACGTATTGCGCTATTGAACGCGCCCCGGGACTTCAGTCGGATTTGCAGTCTCGCGCGGCTACACTGAAACACGAACAGTGGAATTGTGTCAGCACTTGGATCTCGCGCTCAAGACTATCGTCTGCCATCTGATTTCGAAAAATCTGGTTGATTGGTCGGAATTTCTCAGTTTAGCGCCATATATATAAATTTCTTTCATGAACAAGTATTGAAAGTACGTTGAAGTTCCAAATTTTTAGAAATAATAAAAAAAATTTGAATAATGAAAAATTTCGGCGGCGGCCATTTGGTCATGCGGGCGGAGGACGGTATTCTATGACTTTCATTCCGATGGCCTTATAATTCATTTATAAATTTACACCAATTGAAAAAACAAACCAACATAAAAATAACTTTTCAAAGCACTCTGATGAGAAACCAATAATTATTTGTCTCTCTTACACCAGGTTAGTAATGGTTTGTAGACCCAAAGCTTCGAACTGAATTCTCTGATGGAACTCGACAAGAACTCGACCTCTGTTTCCAGAAACACTTTAGTGATGTCAAATACTGGGGAGGAGAAATCTGAAAATGCAAAAAATGAAATGGAAAAGGTTAACGCAGAGGGAGATGAGTGTGACGAAACACAAGCTCCCGGTCTGAAAAATGGAAATGAAATCGACAAAATGGAAGGGATTCTTAAAGAGTGTGTTGAAGGACATGATGAACTTCTTGAAAGAAAACATAATGCGGTAGAAAATGAAGAAAATGTCAGTCTCGAAACGGCAAAAAAGACAACCGAGGATCTCTGTTTGAGTGCGGAAGCAAAAGAGAAACAAGGTGCTAGGGAACCACCTTCTGTGAGACAAGAAACGTCGCCGGTGTCTTTACG
Source organism: Henricia sp. BOLD:AAB3569 (assembly GCA_037783545.1). Lineage (NCBI taxonomy): Eukaryota > Metazoa > Echinodermata > Asteroidea > Spinulosida > Echinasteridae > Henricia > Henricia sp. BOLD:AAB3569. Next base: position 402,378 of record JBBELK010000454.1, on the reverse strand, counting down.
GCAAGAAGAGTCTTGGGATGGTAACACTACCGTTAGTCCAAACAGGGACAGTGAATGCGATTCCGAACTACACCATTCACAAAATTCCAGAACTGCAGATGCATCAATCAAAAGCAACGATTTGAGTCAACTATCAGTACCTCATAACTCGTCTACGAGTGATGTAACAATGGAAACGGCTGTTCAAAATCCAGAGGAAACTGCATCAGCGAACAGTGTAGATGGACCCAAATCACCGCCCAACGACAGAAAATCTGATTCAGTTGACGATAGATCAACCAACAATGCAGTGTCTTCAGTTACTGAACGCAAGTCTATGGTCAATATGTTTCAGCATTCAGAAACTGCCAGCAAAACTTGCGCATCGGTATCGCTTCATAATGAAAACAAAATCAATGCAATCTCTTCAAGGACATCATCCAAAGATAAAAAAACTTTGGTACAACACAGGACTACCATTTCTGAGACAAACATTGCTGCAAGTGCAAGTGATAAATCTCCAAGTAGACGCTTGACGTCATCGCAAGACGTTGATTCGTCAATGTTTTGTCTTGATCAGGACGATGACCTTCTGTCAGAATTGGATGCTGAATTGGATGACCTATACTTGCCAAAAACTCCTACCGAAGGTAAGAATTAGTCGGGATAATGCTATATTGGTTTGAATGTGTTTAGGGTAAGGATAAATAAAAGTGTTAGATTAGAAATTCCTGTTAAGAATCCCATACAAGGGCCCTTAAGAGTCACATCATTAAAGGGAAGAAATTTCACAGCGGCCATTGATGCAAGAAGGTCACAGCCTCTCTTATTTCTGGGGCCAATTTCATAGAGCTGCTTAAGCATAACAAATTGCTTAAGCATGAAAAACTTTGCTTGATAAAATTATGTTACCAGCAAAAATTTCATATGATTGTCATGGTAATGAAACAGTCCAATAACACTGGACATACACTACTTCTATCACATGATTTCACTGGTAACATTTTTTTGTGCTTAAGCAAATATTTGTGCTTAAACACCTCTATGAAATGCATAAATCCGAGATTGCCCAGTTAACCCCGCCCCTTAGATATTGTTGCTATGTGCTCACAAGCCATCGCAAAAAAATGGCGAGACTACGTACAAAGCAACGGGACTCGGCATGGAAAGCACAGATTCATTGGAGAAAACTCAAAGGTATTTATGTTTTAGGGTTGACAGTTACCGTAGCACACACTGAGCGAAGGGCTAGTAATGCAGGGATGACATATATTCATAAAAATGTGCTTTCCTACCTTTGAACAGCGAATCGCCCGACATTGAAACCAAAATTCACCCGGCCCCTGGCGCATACAACATACAAACTGTATGGGCAGAAAATCACGTGATTATGTGATGATTGCATCACTTTGACCTTTGTGGGCGCCGTCTGCCAGCTCTGTTGTGATTGGTCGGCGGGTTCGGCTTGATTGACTGGTCGGAACTATGCATTGGCCCCTGGTCTTGGGCTTGATTCTGTCATGTTTATAAATAAGAAAAGGGCAACATTTCAACATGGCAGGAATATGTGCCACAATAAATATTGAATCTAAAACATTCTATTTATATATTTTATCCGTTATGACACCTTTCCAGCTGACCCCATCAATGGACTTCTCAAGAAAGGTGCAATCTTAGAGGAAATTCCTGAGTTTACAGTGGTGAGAAGGCAGGCAGATGATCTTCAGAAACAAGTGGCTAGCCTGCATGCTGAAATCCAAAGGTTAGTTATGGGCTCTTGAATTTCTAATAGTTTCCCCTTTTAAGTACTGCCATAATGGTACTTTTGCACTGGCTGACATGTTAGGGGGCATGTTTTCATATTCAAATAATATGACAATAGATCAACAAAGCGCCCACTCATGAATGACGCACAGTGACAATGTGATTGCCTCCTAAGATGGCCACCGTGCAAAGGGTCCCTTAATGTTTTTAGTTGTTATATTTTACATGTACACGTATACACGTATACATGTACAGTGTACATGTACAGTGTACATGTATGTACAATGTAGCTGTGCATCCCTCCCTAGTCCATTATCTTACTCTGTGAATGCACTGTAGCACAATACATGGCATACTTCATCCCTTATGTGAAATTATTCAAGCCTCTACAATTATGCAAATTTAAAAGTGCATCTGGTGTGGATTATCACATGTAGGCCTATGTGGTATTTACTGGTGTGCGCATATTGTGCATGAAATTTGCCTAAATTTTAGATAAATTTGGTGTATGAGAAATTGCCCAATTGATGAAAAGATTAGGCTTTCCCTACATATGTATTGGCATACGTGCTTAGTGTATTGCACATTATAATTACATTAAAATGAATCAATACAGGAATACCATATGGTTATTTGTTGTTTCTCTGTGTAGAATCATAATGAAATTGGATGTTGTCCTTATAATGTAAAAATGTCAAAGGTCGACAAAATGTCATCACCTACGTCGATAGTATACAGAGCGTGAAATTAAACCACAAAACTGATTTGACAAAATGTCTTGGAACATCAAATTTGGTTCTGCTATTTATTAGGTTTTGATCAGCCATTTACCGTTGTCACAAGAATAAACATTCCAATAGACTCTCGTTTTGTGCTCTTTGTGCCTGTTTACACATGATCACGAGTTCGGGGTCAAACTACGAGCTCAGGATCACAAACTAAGTGTAAACGCTCTCGGAACCAAATTGGCCCCAGATCAGACCCCAAGATTTTTGTCTCGCATCGCGTCGGGGAGGGTCGAACCCCGAGCTTGGGATCCGTTTGCGGTTACATGTACATGTAGATAAGCATAAGCATACGCTCCACAGCCGTTGCGTGGGAAAAGCCCACGAAATTCAAGCGGCCTTGCACACTGTACATGCACACATTGTTCTGTACATACTGTAGAGCATGACCTTTGACTGCAACTTCTGGCACCGCGCTCAAGATCAACTACAGAATGTAAACGTAGCACACCAAATTATTGCGGTTAACACTGACACGTCTTTATTGATCCCGAGCTCGGGACCAGTGTAAACACGGTCTTTGTAAGATCAAACTAATGTGAACTATATATGTACAGCGCTTTAACCAAGCATCCATAGAGCTTTATAACCGGAGGAGCTTTATTGACAGATTTCAAATTAACACCGGCAGTCTGGTTTAAGATGCTGAGCCATTGCATTATGTCACATGTTTTTTCATTTGCAAATTTCAACACAAAAGAAACCACTATAAGACCTTCGTTTTTGATGACAATTAGAAAATCATTTATATCGGGGAGCCACTCTAACGAGAATTGACTCAATTACTGTATTTTTTTTATTTTTTTTTTTTTAAATATTTATTCACCACATCCAACAGCGGAGGTACCGCCAATTACAGGAATGGGAGCAAGTGTGGTTGAGTGCCTTGCTCAAGGGCACAGGTGCCACAACCCGTCGCGGCCCGGAATCGAACCTACATTCTAGTACTAGCACAGGAACTTAAGTTCGACGCACTAGACCGCTCGGCCATAACACCCCATATATGAATGACATAAGTCACTCACTGATGTGATCTGATTGCTCAGGACCCTACATGTACCGTAGTTATTGGCCATCATAAGAAAAGGCCTTTGATTACTCTGGATACATGTATTTTGTTTAAATTGTAACTTCCGTGAAATTTGTTTAATTTTTTTTAAAATCAACCCCGCAAAAGGATTACTTGTCATTTTTCATGGCAGAGCATGTTCTGTGAATTTTCATCATTACTCCATATAAAGCTAATTCACTTTTCAAAAATGGACACATTTTTGGAAACATATAAAATTGATGATTGAAATTAAGGTTAATAAATCATCGGCATGATTCACATTAACTTTAAATATACTGTTTTTTCCTTAAATTACAGTGTTTACATGGAAATATTTTACAGCAAATTCAATCATCCAAATGGCACTTTGTTGCTACAGTGTCCTCAGCATTCAGGGTAATTGCTATGCCAGGTTCAGTAATAGTTTGTACCGTAGTCAGAGAAATGATATTTGCAAAATTGCAATTAATTTTGTCTTTTTTTGTTTGTCGATGTACAGCCTGCAGAGTCATTTGTCCGACCAGCAGCAAAAATCAGCCAATCTTGAGCAGGACAGAGATGCCTTGAAGATGAAGATGAAGCAAGCTGATTCAGTTCAGAGTGTGCATCTGCTAAGGATAAAAGAGGTACCACACCCACCTGGATTTACATGCATTTGCATATTCAACGTACATATTTGCATATTCTACATAGTTGCATATTTTACATGCACATTTCCATATTACATTTGAATATTTTACATGCATATTTCCAAATTTCAATATTTGACGTGCACATTTGCATATTATACATTTATGTTTGCATATTCTACATTCATATTTCCACATTCTACATTCTTAATTTATTTTGAGCAGCTAAAATCAGGCAGCAAAATGTTAGACTCTTGACTTACATCAAATGTTCCGGTTGATGACTTGTCATATTTTAACAACCAAACTTTAGATGAGAGAAAAATCGTAACGGCCTTATCGGGATTCGAACCCGAGACCTCTGACTCGCCGGGCAGATTCTTTACCAGCTGAGCTACATGTATAAGGCCCAGTTGGTAATATTCTTCTCTCGGTGTTGCATGGTAGCGCAACAGGGCAAAGTAACGATGTTGTGTTTGTAAAATTTTAGTAAGTTTTTGAAAGTACATGCCCACTTTTAGTCAGACATTTGGAGTGCAAAATGTGTTTCAAGTGCTCTTAACCTCTTATTCCGTGAAAGTGGATCTGGAGTGTTTTTCACCGTTGTTTTATCCATGTTTACACAAGAAATTGACAAAATGGATACAGACTAGACATTTTTATTGCAGCCATGACACTGCAAACTTGTCATATTGGGATTCAATGTGACAGAGCTGAGACCTAAAATTCTCCTTGTTATAAGCAGAGTGTTGTATTAAAGGCCCATTGTATCATTTGCAATGACCCAATTATTTTTTTTATGAGTTGACAAGAAAATCCTTAATCAAAGTGTTATTAGCAATGGTAACAAACACCACATGAATTTATTCCGTCCAAAATGGTATTTCATGCTGGAAATTGACAACAGAAGGTGGTTTTCTAAAATAAAGTCCCGTGCACAAAATTTACATGTACACAAAATATATATATAGATTTTCAAGGTTTTCTGAGGTACTGATGCATCTAAGTAGCTAACATTTCTTCAGGCTAGTTTACAAACATTCTTTCTTAGATGTTACACTCATTCCACGAATCTGTAGAAGGTTTTATCTTGCAAATGATACATAGGGCCTTTAACAGTGCACTTATTATCAAGGTTCAACCGCACAGTGCAAGTCGTTGGTCACAACATTTTTATAACCTTAAAACAAACACTGATTATAAAATGTTATTCACCTATAAATCCTAGACACCAAACAGTAACTTATGACTACACGACCCAGTTGCGTCAAAGTCCCTCTTTTCACGATGTTTCTTTTGGTCAAGATAAATACAATCTCCTTTTAAACTTTTAAATGCCCTACTGTAGTTCTAGAACGGCCCATTAACAAGCCCTCAACAGGCAGCCGATGTAATGAAATAGTCATCGGAAATTAGGTTAATGTACTGTTTGTGTTTCATTCAGCTGGAGTTACTGATTGACCAGCAGAAAGTGGAGTTGTCGGCCTCTAAGGAGCGACAGATATCCCATGATGCTTCGGCTAAGAAAGCCATCGGCAAACTTCAGCAGGAAATGATACTCAGGGTGGATCAGGTAAATTGAATATGAATATGGTATTAATTCTGTTCTTCTGTGCATCCCATCAATGTTATCAGTGCCCTGTGTGCTTTGCATGGTGGATATGTGTGCTGTATAAGACTCTATCATTATCTTTTGCCACCATCCAGTGTTTCATCTAGGATTTATAATTTACTGCCTGTCCTACTTTGGTGCAGTTAAAAAGTACCCGTCCTGTGACTGGCAAAAATTGAACATACAGAGCAGACAGTCCAGTTGGTTCGAGTCCAGTGGCGGATCCAGCCTCGTTGAAATACAGGAATACAATGGATTTCAGGGGGTTGCAACCCGTTGTTTTACTACCAGATCAGATTCTTGTATGAGGAAGCCGTTAGGGCAAAGGAGGCCATCATCTATGTGATTGTCCCCTAAGATGGCCGCCGTGCAAAGGGTCTATTGGGTTTAATGTGCATCCCACTCCTGCCACCATTTTCCCCTCCAAACTTCCACATATATTACACTGTTGGCCATTGTTTTACCACCAGGTCAAATCCTTGTATGAGGAAGCCATCAAGGAGAAGGAATCCATCGTCATTAAGTATGCCAAGAGCGAGAAGGAGGTCCTTGATCAGAAGAAACTCCGCGAGTCGTTAGGGAAGAGCCATAAGGAGCTGAATCTCACTTTGGAGTCACTCAAGACGCAGTTACATGATACTAAGAAGGATCGTAATAAGCTGAAAAATACTGCAGCATCTAAGGTAGGCAATCTGTTGCTCAGAAAGACAAAAGAACCGAGAAAAATTATTGAAGATATGTTTACATGATCATTAGTAACTTGTAAATAAGCTCGGGGTGAGGAAAGAGAGCTCATAGAGATATTAGGAGACTTGATAAGCGTTTTATAAATATGAATAGGTGATATATTTTTAGAGATAATGACCCAGGGAGCGCCGGGGTGGATTAATTTGATACAAATGTCCATGAGTTTGGGAATTCTGGATGCAGTGAAAAACAACTTGGCTCCACTTGGATTCGAACCGTAGACCTGCTTTACGTTTTATAATAATGAACTAAATGCTCGATTTGGCAGGAGACGGAGGCTTCGTACTTACAGAAGGAGATTGATCAGTTTAAGGAGGAAGTCAGTTCTCAAGGAATCAAGGTTAGATGGGCTCAGAACAAGCTCAAGACGGAGATTGACGCACACAAGGTGAGCATTGACCAAAAGTTTTAGTTTTTATATTTTTGAAGGTGTTTTGAAATTTGTTGCAAAGTACGTATTTGATGCTTTCCAAATAAAAGGACATCTCACCACAGGTGGTGCTTGTATGTACATGTATATCTAGTTAACATCTCCACACTGAAACATTTGGTGTAATATTCTTTACAGGTGTAACTCTTCCCTGGGGTAATGGGGTTTGTTCCTGAATGGAATAAAACAGTCAATAACAATTCCTATTTTGAGAATGACGTGGAAGGTTTTTATACACTATTTGGTATGGCGCAAAATGATATAAACCTAATAAGGGTTAAAACTAAATAATCATACGATTGTTCATTTGGGAATTGAGCAGATGCTCAGGTTCACTGGTATTACTCCACAGGTTTTCTTAAGAAACTAATGAGACAACTTTATGTTTTTTTGTTTGTATGTTTGTTTTATGTCTTCCTTACTACACCCATGCAGGAAACCAAAGTCAAACTATCTAAGACGGAGCAACGACTGACGGAAGCAAAGGAGGAAACAGAACAGATTAGGAAGAACTGCCAAGAGATGATCCAGACGTATCAGGTAGTAAACACCACAGAGTACTTTTGTGATTTACATCTTCTTGTTTTACTTACTTTGATCTACTCTATTGATCACGTTCACAGACGCCATCTTCGTACTGCTACTGCGTATTAAACGCCATAAAGTACGCGCACGCACACGCTGGAACATGTTCCAAACACGCGCGCATGTTGCTCGAAATTTGTTCGAAATACGGCGCAACCGATGCGCGTCACAAAACAAATACGCTCAAAATCATGATGCACGTGGCAATTTGTAGGAAGTGACGTCATTTGAACGTGATCAATAGACAGATTAGTAGAACCCTAATGTCCTGAGGCGATATAACAAGCTCCGGGTCACACCAACAAATTCAGGCGGTTCTTGGGTACTGCCCAGAATGTCCATTATATTTTTGCATTTTAATGGCCCACTGTATCATTTACAATGACCCCAAAAGTTAATCACCGAGTTTACAGGAAAAATACAAAGTAAAGATTGGATTGGTAGCAACTATCTAATGAAATGTTTCCGCCCGAGATGATATAATTTTACCAGAAAATAATCCATGAAGATGAAATTATTTAGATCATTTGCAAACAATTTACTTAGTTGGTTCAAATCTGGGAGGTCTGGGAGACTGGAAGATGTTGGCAAGTCGAGTCAAGTATAGAAGAAAATTGCTTGGTACTTGAAACGTACTTCATTTCAACATATCCTTCTTATTTGTTCTTTGCAGACTTCTGAAGAAGTCAAATCTAACAGTCTAGACAAGCAATTAAAGGTGAAAAACAGCGAGTTGGAGCAAAAACTTCAAGAACAGAAGGATCATCTTGAAGTTCATCAAGCGCGCCTCCGAGAACTGGAGTATCTTAAGAAGAGTCTTACTGATAACGTGGCAGAACTAGACTCACTTAGAGTAAAGGTAAGAGGTTTGCTTTATAGACTGTTTCAAATAGCCGCCATCTTGAAGAACAGAAGGAGCATCTTGAAGTTCATCAGGCACGTCTCAGAGAGCTGGAGTTTCTTAAGAAGAGTTTGCTGATAACGTGGCAAAGCTAGACTCACTCATAGTGAATATAAGGAAATTGCTTTCTAGACCGTATAGAATAGTTGTGGGGCAGCTTTTGTCTTTAATTCGGCAACGATGTAATCATGAAATGTGCAACCATGCATGTCCTCGGGGAACAAAGAAACAGCCCCACAAAATGGCAGCTATTCGATGCGGTCTATATAATCTTCTAAAAAAAGGGAACTTGTTGAATACAGTGAACCTGTGGATAATGAGGCACTGATCGACCAATCACTTTGGAATCGCTTTGTTCCATTTGTTGCACGGCACATCAAGACAATCTCAAAGTATCTTCTAAAATTCTGTCATTGAAAACCAGAACAAGTGCTTGGAAGACGAAAGACTCCAAAATGAAGAGCTGCTGGCCAAGTTCAAAGAACTGCTGAACTCACAGAAGGAAGAGAACCGGCGATTAAACAGACAGTTGGAGGAGAAGAAAGCCCTTTCTCAGCAGGTTGAAGAGTGAGTTTATAAAATACAAGTCGCCTATTACAAAGTAAGGGCTACCAAAGTCAAGTGCAGAGAAACCAGCCCCTCACACCAAAACAAGACCGGATTTACCGGTCTCTTTACAAAATGAGTAGGCTTATATTTATGGAAATAATTGAATTATAAAGTTCGGTCATAAGGTCAGTATCTCAAGTCAGGTTACAAGTTGTTTAAATGGACGGGCTGCGATATGATTCGAACCCACAACCTGTGGATTTAACCAAAGTCTAGGATTCAGTCCACTTCACTACTTAGCCATAATGTGGTCTTCAGGGCATGGTTCTTGGGGCGTGGTTCTCAGAGCTTAGCCCTCAGGGCGTAGCTCCCAGTTCCCCCCATGTTATAGTCCATTGGTGCTCGTAACTGCCTCAATAAAGGCATTTCATGTGCCATAAGCTCTAATAGAGCGTTTGCACGGCGGCCATGACAAAGGGGAAGTCACATTGTCACGGTACGTCATGCATGAATAGTCACTTTGTGGTTCTATTGTCACATAATTTGAATATAAAAACCTGCCCCCTGTCATGGCTGCCGGTGCAAAAGCTCTATACTGACATTTTGCTTCTTTGCACAGATTAAAAGAAACTGAGATGAAGCTGAGATCTGAAGTATCTGGCCAGAAAGTTGACCAATCAGATCTGGAGTTGGAGCTTGAAGAAAGTCGGAACAAAGTCAGTGAGCTTCTTCAATTCACTGAGAAGATCACCACCAAGAACACCTTTCTGAGCACGGAGAATGCTACTCTACTATCCAAGGTAATTAAAGGGCCCAAAAATGGGACTTATCTTCACTTAAATCTGTTGAATGTTAAGTGAGGTTGTTTTTTGCCCGTTGACAATCAAGCAAAAATGTTGAGTGGCTAATTTCATGGCACTGCTTAAGCGATAGCTGAAAAGACATGAGGTCAATTTCATAAAGCTGTTTAGCAAAACAAATTGCTTAATTCCAAATTTGTTTGCTTTTAAAAAAAATTGATTGTTAGTCAAAATTGTATGTCAACTTGTGTTTTTAGCAAGAATAGCAGTACATCAGTAAATTGAAATACACATCACAGAAGATTTTGACTGCTAACCCATTTTTATAAAGCAAACAAAATTTGGATTAAAGGCACAGGCTCGTCAGCAATGCACGCGCCTGCCTTTGCTACATGGAGCTGCGTATTTCGTGGCACGAAATTGGCGCGCACAATGCTGACGAGCCTGTGCCTTTAAGCAAATATTTTTGCTAAACAGCTTTATGAAATTGGCCCCTGCTTACTGTACCAGAAGAGTTGTGCTAATGCTACTGCTGTTTCATGGCTATGACATGCTAAAGCATGTGTGTACTTAATGGCTATTATTTTGTCATTTGTATCGCAGACAAGTCGGCTAGAGTCGGACGTTAAGAAACTGCAGCAAGATCTTGATCAGTTAAAGTCCAGCTGCAGTCAACTGGTAGGTCAACATGTTCAAGCAAAAATATTCATTGAGGTACATGTAATTGATTGCTTTCGATGACGTAGAACATCCGGGAATGTGTGGTGGGCAACAGTCACGCGCGTACACGCGCGCGCCAATAGACGCACATGAACACGCTTAAAAAATACTCAACAGCGTATTTTCATTCGAAGATGCCACACACGCGCGTTGCGATACGTTCAAAATATTGAGCATGCAGTCAGCTTGTAAACACGAAATTCCTTCTACTTAATCGCGATTTTTAGCCTGAAGAAATACGTTTTTATCTTTATCGATACAACAGCCATGGCGCAACAACATAAAGCAAGGTTAAGCAATGGAGATAAGTGCAACCAATTCGCTTTTCTTGCTCTTTTTTGCCGGTTATCACTCGAGCCACGTGCGTTATGAAAAATGCCAACCAAAATGGTGGATGGAAGGCGTGACGTCACCGGAAAGCAATCAATAGACCGTATTGAATTACAGATCGTGGGTTCGAATCCCACCCCGGCTTGTCCATGGTGCGTGTGCCCTTGGGCAAGGCACCTTGCCACGAATTGCCTCTCTTCACCCAGGAGGAAATGGGTACCTGTGAGGGTAGTGAAAGCTGATGTGTTTGATTAGTCCCTGTGCAGGTAAGCTGCACGGGACTGCATGCTCCCCAGGGAGTTAAGAAGGATTAAGGAATGATATTACTGAGCCCAATGACCAGGGGTAATAATGCAATAAGCGCATTGAGAGATCCGTCGGTTCTGAAATGCGCTATATAAGAACTGCCTATTATTATTATTATCCGCCATTTCGTGGGGCACCTTTTGTTACCTGAACCGTTCAACAATGGAATCACAATATGTGCAACCATGCATGTCCTCAAGGAACAAAGAAACTGTCCCACGAAATGGCGGCTATTCGATACAGTCTATTGAATAACAATAAAATACACTGTAGTCAATGATGTACAGTGTAGACTGCGTCTTATTGTTAACAGAGATCAACATTTCCTCAGGCCTATTTTGTTTAACTGACCATCTTTGCCCTTCAGACTTCTGATTTGAAGCAAGAGCGACAGTTCCGTGAGCGTGAATCCATGTTACTGACCAGGAAGCTGAACGAGAAGAGTCGCGCCGTGGAACAACTGTCAATCCAGTTAGATGAAGCTAGAGATGATAATAAGACACTCAAAAGGAAACATGCCGCCAACACAAAGGTAATAAGAAAGGAATAAATATCTGGTTGATTTGACGGAGGCCTCGACATGATAATAGCCTGAGGCAAATATGAGGGTGATTAATAGCATCCAGACTTCTAGCAATCTTTAAATCTTCTGTTTAATTTATTTGTAATATGAGTGAAATTTCAATTAGAAGACGTCATTCTAAATCACCTATTCAAATAGTACAGCAAAAACGTTGTATTGTTCGGACTGGTTGCCATTGGAGGTAGCCCCACGTGAGGTCACACTTCTGCAGCGAATAAGAAAAGGTAAACTGTCTCGGGTATTTATGAATAATATCTTATGAGGTCAGAAAATAAATTTAAGGTAAACAATTTTTGCGGCAGAATATACCTTCAAGCTGGAAACAATTGGGAAGCAGTTATATGTACATGTAGTTGTTTCCTTAATAAAATCACATATCCACCACAAGTCAAAACTCAGTATTGTAGACCTTGAAGTCGTGCTAAGAGAACAAAGGTTGAGATGGTATGGACACGTGGAACGCTCAAGCGGTTGGATCAACAAAGTCCGTGATATCCACGTTGATGGGAGTAAGGGTCCTGGCAGACCAAAGAAATCTTGGAATGAATGCGTTAAGAAGGAGAGAGAGGTGTGGGGCCTGTCTGGGGTGGACCCATGTGAGAGGTCAGCCTGGAAGATTGGTGTTCGACAAGCCAGACTGGACCAACCTAGCGTGCTGGAACCGAGTCCAGTATAAAATAAACGAGGATGATGATGATGATGATGAAGTCGCCAAACTCAAAATCTGGGCAATAATGTCAAAAAGTGGAAACGTCACCCAAGGTTCCTGGGTCTACACTTAAAACTGTTTTTCTGTGCTTTTAAATTACATTTCAGATTGTGTCACACTTTGGTAAGCTATTATAATTTTGCATCCATCTCCAGGATTTGACCAGACAACTCCAGCATGCTCATAAACGTCTGGAGTCCCTCGACTCGACAGAGAATCCACCTCGCGATAATATCAGCGTGGGATCACGTACTAGCAGCTCAGGGTCGTTAGATACGCTGCCTAGTTCGGCTCCTAGTGGCGTTAATTCTAGTGGATCATCCACGTCTGTTAGTGCGCCCTCTACTGTTTCCAGACCGGAAGAACACAGCGCCCCTCAGGTAAGTTATCGGTACTATAGACGAGTTTCACATTAGACTGGTCTGCGCATTGAAACCGAGGCTCTTTGTGTCAAGTCGGCAGTACGCGTGCACTACACTTAACAATATTGTACAGTGACTGAATGAGTGTTTATGTACGTGTGCTGTCCTGCGTGGTATTTAGGAGTGATTGTGCATTCATGTGCGTACATTAGTTCACTTCAGGTGCTTAACATGAAGAGTTAAGTGTACAGACCGGTTTCAAATTGGTTAAATTGGGATTCGTTTATACACCAATCCGGTAACTAATATCTCCTCCCTGCATATCCGCCATAGCTGGGGGGCGTCCAGTGCATGGGCTGTGCGTTTTGTGTTGCTGTTAGAACGAAAAGCGCTCATCCATTACATGCACGAACGAGCCTCCTTCGCGTATACGCAACGCGCCCGCCTTTGCGTACACGCGACGCGCCCGCCTTCGCGCGCACACAACCCTACAAAGACGCGCAACTTGTTCGAAGTAAACAAATGCAGCTTCAGCAACAACAAAAACATACAGTTCATTCAGTTGAAGCCCCCCAGCTATGGCGGATATACAGGGAAGAAGACCTTATTACCGGATTGGTGTATAGGCTCCGAGTGCTTTGAGTTGTTTACTTGTTGACTTGATGAAACCTACAATCCTGGCCAAAATGGTTGGGCCACCTCCCCCGCTCCCCCGATCAATGTTGTTGGCCTGCGCTGGAGCACAGACCGCGCAAAAAACAAACAACATTGATTGGGGGCCAGGGGGCCGCAGTGAGTTTTGGCCAGGATTGTAGGTGTTGAACGTTTGATACCCGGCCGTGGTACCTGTGCCCATAAGCAAGGCATTTAACCACAATTGCTCCTTCTTTAACCATTTGTTTCAGGACCACACTGTTGCGATAGCCACTGGCAACGACTACCCCGGAGTAGACAAGGGCATGTTGGTAGATCGCATTGTCAGACTACAAAAAGCACATCAACGAAAAAATGAAAAGATGGACTTTATGCAGGAGCACATTACACACCTGGTGGAAGAACTGAAAAAGAAATCCAAGTAAGCGGAAGGGTTACAATAAGTTCACATCATTTCAGACATGATTCTTTCCACAGTAAAGGGGGCAAAACACAGACCATATTTTCCAGAAAATACATTTGTCTGGTCTCAAAATAAAAGTATCAGTTGTTCTGAAGAGATGACTTACTTGTAGGCACAAAAAGGGTGACAAATAGTGTGACAACATGCCTTTCTAAAAACCCTGTGTACAAATTTCCAATATACACTCGTAACCGGGACGGACACTTGTGTTACATTTTAGGCCGTCCCGGTTACGAGCGTATATTGGAAATTTGTACACAGGGTTTTTAGAAAGGCATGTTGTCACACTATTTGTAACCTTTTTTGGGCCTAAGTTATCTTAGGCCCAAAGATATTTCCTCAAAAATATGGTCTGTGTTGCCAAAATACCCCCTTTACTGTGGAAAGACCCAAATACACGAGTCTCTACATGTTTTGATTGAATACACAGATATATACCAGCATTGCAAAAAAGAGTAATTTGTTTCAGGGCATGTAGGGAAGGAATTTCGCAGAGACCATGACTTCAATTTTCCCCAGACCCAGCCTCAAAGACGTCTCCTGTATTGATGATATGTTGCCCGTTTCTTATTCATGAACACGACAGAAAAATTCATGCAAATTATTTACTTGGGAGTATAGGGATGCATATCACAATACATTCCTAATAAAACCATGCATGTTAAGTAAGGTTGTTTTTGCCCTTACCCGACGTATTTATTAACACTGTATACTCAGTGCTTTCCCGAGACACTATGAAAAACTTCATAGCGTGCTCGGGTGGGACTCGAACCCACGACCTCCTGCATACAAGGCAGACGTCTTAACCACTCGACCACCGAGCTAGCCGGTGTTGAATGGCCGGTTCGAATAATTTCGCAACGGGGATTGCAGGAGGTCGTGGGTTCGAGTCCCACCCGAGCACGCTATGAAGTTTTTCATAGTGTCTCGGGAAAGCACTGAGTATACAGTGTTAATAAATACGTCGGGTAAGGGCAAAAACAACCTTACTTAACATTCAATTTCCCCGACGCAAGTCTAAATCAAATTAAAACCACGCATGTCACTCTCTATTTTTCATATTTCCAGAATTATCCAGCAGTACATCATGAGGGATGAAGCTGGTGCTTTAGTTCCCGTCTCCAGCGATATTAACAAGGTAGGGGAATAGACTCCTCATTTGAGTTAACTAGATTTTTAACCACTTCGCGACGGCTTGGCATTTTCCAATTTAGTCCCCTGGAGCGGGAGACTGCACTAGCAGTTTTGGTTATGCAGTATACATGTATGTCTCTGGGGCTGGAGACTTGATGACTAGTTTTTATTTGAAGTCGTAAATCAATCTTATTTCCCAAGTCCAGTCACAAGTCATTTTCTCCAGAGTCGAGTCTCGGGTCAAAAACTAAAAACTGACTTGACCCCAAGCCAATATGATAATAGTGACCAGCTCTGCCCTGGTCTAATTCATGGGACTAATTCTGTATAACCGCCCCCGGTTTTAAGTAAACCATATTTGAGTCATCAAGGTTTTACTGTAATTTATCCAAGCAAAACTCGACAAGTCACTCGTTAACTTTCAAACGTTAACATGTTATATGGTTAATAAGTGTTTGTTCTTGTGACTGTGTTTTTAGTGAAACACAATTTGTCACCCGTTAGACCTGACACCTTATTATAAATTTTAATCTATTTTGGTTTAATTTTTATTAAATTTTAATTAAATTTATTTTCTTTCAACACTGTTTATTCCTGTTTTAAGACATTCATTGTGACAGGACAATTGACTATAAAATAAAACTTAGTTTCTAGATTTTTGTTATAAACAGCAAAGAACTTTTTAAAAAAAATTCTAACAAATGCAGGAAAAAAAACAAGAAAATTAAACAAAAGAAAAACCTAGAAGTGCATTATATTGCTACATACTTTAATTTATTAAAATATTCACAAAAAAGCTTGGGAATTTAAAACCAAAATGTGTTTCCCCAAATCTTCTCTGCTTGTGAAGCAAACCCACTCCATACTTGGAGAACAGCCTCCACCCTCCCCAACTACATGAACAAGGATTATCGGTATTCACAAACAATCTTGAGAATTTAAAACCAACAAGTGTTCCCCCAAATCTTCTCTGCTTGTGAAGCAAACCCACTCCATACTTGGAGAACAGCCTCCACCCTCCTCAACTACATGAACAAGGATTATCAGTATTCACAAACAATCTTGAGAATTTAAAACCAACAAGTGTTCCCCCAAATCTTCCCTGCTTGTGAAACAAACCCACTCCATACTTGGAGAACAGCTTCCCCCTCCTCAACTACATGAACAAGGATTATCAGTATTCACAAACAATCTTGAGAATTTAAAACCAACAAGTGTTCCCCCAAATCTTCTCTGCTTCTGAAACAAACCCACTCCATACTTGGAGAACAGCCTCCACCCTCCTCAACTACATGAACAAGGATTATCAGTATTCACAAACAATCTTGAGAATTTAAAACCAACAAGTGTTCCCCCAAATCTTCCCTGCTTGTGAAACAAACCCACTCCATACTTGGAGAACAGCTTCCCCCTCCTCAACTACATGAACAAGGATTATCAGTATTCACAAACAATCTTGAGAATTTAAAACCAACAAGTGTTCCCCCAAATCTTCCCTGCTTCTGAAACAAACCCACTCCATACTTGGAGAACAGCCTCCACCCTCCTCAACTACATGAACAAGGATTATCAGTATTCACAAACAATCTTGGGGATTTAAAACCAAAACGTGTTCCCCCAAATCTTCCCTGCTTCTGAAACAAACCCACTCCATACTTGAATGGACCTTCATGTTTTCTTGGCTGCTTCTTTTCCTTTGCTCTTCATTCTTTGTGTTCAGCCTCCATCCGGCTTACGCAGCACCATGGTAAGAAATCCTATCACCCAATCAGTGGTGAAGTCTAGTACAAATCTGAGACCAGAAAAAGCAAGAGAAGGAAAAACTTGAGCTAAAATTCGAAGTTGGAGTTCTTAAGGACAGATTACAGGATTGGAAAACTGTTACAAATGGTGTTATCTCCATGTGTGATTAAGGATGTGTATGATAAAAACCAACCTGTGTATGAACCGTATTGAATAGCTGCCATATTGTAGGGCAGTTACTTTGTTTTACGAGGTCATGCATGGTTGCACATTTTGTGCTTACATTGTTCACCAATTTATACAAGATGGCAGCTATTTGATACGATCTACAAGTCGGCTCAGTACCTCGTCTACATTCTAAAAAGAACAATAAAAAATTGTTTCCATGCTTTCCAGAAATTCTGCAAAGCCACCGTCTTATTCAGTCTGGTTCTCTGGCTATACTGCATGGAACACAGTGCCAGAATACCGCGGTAGGCAAGGGCATAGTTTCATTCACATGAGGGCATCTTTGTTGAATCCAAGTGGAATCATGATTCCTTAGTAGAATCAGAATTGATTCTAGATTTTTGGAATTGCTCAAGCCTTGTTACAAGCTGACAAAGTTTACCATCTGTAGTGGCTTGATCTTATTTTGAAAACAAATAAAGTGGCGGATCCAGCCTCATTAAAATACAGGAATATAATGGCCCCCGCTTTTCCTTTGTATTCCTGTATTTTAATGTGGCTGGACCTACCGCTGAAATCTTTGTCATCTGGCCGGCCTTTAGGCCAAACATTTTCCCTTTATTTTGGGTGAGTCCTTTACCAATTATCCTCTTGCGCTCAGATTTGAACTGGACTCCAACATTGCACAGAATGAACCTCTCCCGCTTTCGTTGATAATCGGTGGCCGTTTTTCATCTGCTATGCTCGCTGTTCCTTTGCATGTTGTTTTGTTGTAGTTGTCATCAGGTTATTGGCTAGTAATAAATAGCCCAACAAGAATTGAGGCATGCTCTGAATGTTGATGCTATCATATATAATTTAGCATTTATAGTTGATTTGTAACTCGGGGTGCAGTCATTTGTAATATGAAGCTTTGAAAATGTTTTATTGCATAACTGACTACAAAATTATGTGTAGGTCATCGTAAATTGTCAGTGAAATTCTAAAAACAAAACAAAAATCAACTGAAAAAAATTTAAAATGACACAATTATTGTGCCATCTGAAATAGACCTCAGTTTGTATGATATATGAAGTAAAAGTGAGACACAACCTGGAAAATAATTATTTTATACACAGATTTTTTGGGGCGCAACGGGTAAATTTATGATCTATGAATATTTGTAATGACATTGTTTCAATAATATACAAAATGAACTGCGTAGTTATCTTGCTACTGTTCTGTTGTTTTCATGACCCAGTTCAAAAGCCTTGTATTTCATTTACTTAGGACTTCTTTATTTTCCTTTTTTCATAAAAAAAAACTGGGTGCCGTTTTATCAATGTCAGATTTTGTTTTTGTTTTGTTTTGTTTTGTTTATGCCATTTACTTTCTGTTTAAAACACTGCACTGCATTTAGTTGCATTTTTGTTGGGACCAGTAGTCAGTAATTGTGTTGTGTTTTAATTTGGTAACATTTTAACTTGATGCCCAACTTTCGATATATCCTAAAAGGACCCCTTATAATGGTACAAGTACTGCACCTACTAGTCTCTCTCTCAAGCCACTTTATTGTCTAACCCCAGGCCCAGATCGCTAAGCAAGGTGGCATCATGTCATCAGTCTACCGGTCTCAAATTACCGACCCTACGTTGACCCTTGACCTCTCGTTGGAGATCAATAGCAAACTGCAAGCCGTGCTGGAGGATACTCTTTTGAAAAATATTACATTAAAGGTCAGAAAACCAAATAATCTTTCTATTTTCTTAGAACTTATTCTGGTTTTATTTTTAGACTTATACAAGGCCAATTTCACCCTTATTTTGAAAAAAAAAAGAATATCATCACTTTTAAAAAAATCATGAATTAAATAAGAAACTTTTGATATGGGAAACTGGTCAAAAAATGCAATGAAACATTGTGGACCCAGCAGTGTAATTCCTGAATCGGCTGCTCACTTTTTACAATCAAGATATGATGATACATGTACTTTGAAACAACTGTTCAAAACCAAATGTAGTGTGCTTTTGTTACTATTTCAGGAAAACATTGAAACATTGGGTCAGGAGATTGCAAGACTTCTTAAGGAACAGCAGAAGACGCCCAACCACCCACCTGGGCTCAGATGATGCTGAATGCATGTAGAAACCACCCGGCCAGTCTTAGAATGATACTACAGTCAACTTGAGGTACAAACTACAGGAGAACATTGAAACATTGCATCTTGAGATTGCAAGACTTCTTAAGGAACAGCAAACAAACAAAAAACCACCCGGCTGGGCTGAGATGATGCTGAATGCATGTAGAAACCACTCGACCAGTCTTAGATGATACTAAAGTCAACATCAGTTACAAACCACAGGTGATATTCAGGCAGTGTATCAACCTGAAATGATGCATGCATTCCCAAAGTACAAAGCTGTTTTAGGTGAGTCAGAGGTCTCGGGTTCGAATCCCGATAAGACCCATATGATTTTTCTCTCACCCAAGTTTTTTACCCAGTACGATATGTGACAAAGGTACCCCCTCCCCTACCGCCCCTATACCTCAACACACTTGTTTCCCTTTTGTTAACGCACCAACTCCCCCCCCCCCCCCCCCCCTCCCTCCTCTCCCCCCAAAAAGAAAACCTGAAAGGAGTTCCTTTAAAATTCCGTGGATGTTTGAGACACAATACAGCTTCTGCACCAGCGGCTATGACGGGGCAGGTTTTCATATTTAAATGATGTAACATATAACCACAAAGCACCTACTCATGCATGATACACGGTGACAATGTGACTACTCCCTGTCATGGCCGCCGTGCAAAGGCTCTATTGGTTGTTTCATTTCAGTACTCACCATACCACATAATTAATGCGTTCGACATTGTATAGGACATTCAAGTTATTTTTTTAAGCATTCCATGTAACATAAATGCACCTTTTTAAATTCTGTTGCGTGCATTTGCCCTATAATGAGTACATACACCTTATAACTCGTATGTGTGCCTTCTAGCACATATGGCTTATAGACTGCCGAAGTGAATACGTCATCTTTTGTTAGTTGCCTAGGCAATGGCTATACACTAAAAATCACTGAACCGTGTCCCTGTGCTTTTGCAATGGTACTTTTTCCGACGGCCATGATGTTTAGAGCTGTCTATAATATGTTCCAATTCTTTTGCATGCTTAATACACACACTTTATTGTGTAAGCTTTGTCACATTGCACAACATTCTTATCTTCATGAAACATTCACTGATGTAAGTATAATATAAAACGGAATGCCAAAATACCGGCATTCCAGTATTCAGAGAGTGTGCGATTTGCTTATGTGTATATATTGTATAAATTTATTTCACAGAAATTTATCTAATTAAGAGTTTAGTGCAAAACAAAGCATGTACGCTGAAAATATCTTTAAGTTAATTAGCTTGAATAAAACCACAAACATCCCTTGGATAATATTGATAGATGTGTAAAACAGTGGTTGTACTTCATCTGATTGACATCAAAATGTGATATCTTTGAAATCTCACGGCTTGTAAAATCTAAAGTTTGGGGAGGATAAATTATAAATCAAAAACCATTTATAATTTTTAATAAGAAAATAAATCATCAGCTATCTGATTCAAATAAACGTGCAGTATGAAAAACTTAGGTGTTTTTCAAAATTTGCTTGACAGATAACAATTATTAAAAGGGATCCATTCTACAGTTTAGAAACTAGAATTAATTCACAGTGATTGTGACATCACATCTTTACTCATGAATATTCAAATTACATCAGCATAAAAACCCAAAACTTCCAAAACAGGTTTATGATTGCTTTGTTTTAATTGATAAAAATCCTACATTTTTCACAGACTCTTTAACTCTAACCTCCAAAAATTATCCTTTATCAACAACCATACAGCCTCAATCCTTCAAAATCTTCTAAACTTTCAAATTATTTGAACTAAATTGAAATGCTGCAAATGACCCATAATTCATAACATAATTTAACTGTTTTTAATAACTTGCACTTCTCGTAAACAGCATTCATTTACATACAATTTGTTTTGGTGTCATTAGCCTCTTCATGTTACCAACTTTTTAAAGTTAAATGTGCTTATTAGTCTAAGTTATGAAAATATATAAAAATTACAAAATAGTCAAAGAAATATTCTCAATGGATACAGTTTTGTACCAAAGGGTAGAGAAGTATCGTTGAATGTTATTTTGTATTTAGAACATCCTCTGAATTGGAGTAAATGACAAAAACTACGTTAATCCGATAAAAAAAGACTGTTATTCTGAAATTTAAGATGCAGTCCATTGTCATAGTGTGGGCTGTGCATCATTAAAGGGGCACTCAGTGTGTTCTGAAATTTCCTGGGTTTTTACTGGAAATATTAATCTGTCAATGAAACACAGCTCTAAAGTAGCTCCCGTTAGAAATTAGTATTTTTGAGTGAACCAGTTAATTGCAAAACTGCCCAATGTTGGACAAAATGTCTTAACTGGGATGTAAACAAGGAAATGACTAAGGCCAGACGAGAAATTTCTGATGTTTAAACCAAGGATTCCTCAAAAGTGCCCGAGGCACTGTAGCTCGTGAGCCTAAAGAAACCTGTGAAGGGAAGACGATGAAGAAATGCTCAGTTTTAGAGGTGGGAGGAAAACCTCCACACAATTCTGTATAGTGGAAAACCCACGGAATCAAGTAGGGACTGAGAACCCAATCCACATACTAACCCGGATTGGATTCGAACCAGGGCCATAGAGGTGGAAGGCGATTAACGTACCGCTACGCCAACCTGATTCCCCTGTTTAAACTCGGCAAAGACTTTTTCATCCATTTAGGGCCACCCATGTGACATACACTCAGCCAATAGGATTGTATTTATGAATGTCGGCTAAAACGGCCCTGTGATGTTTGAGTTAGCATTGTGCAGCACTTCGTGGGCGGGATTCAAATTAATTTCTTAATTACTGTTTGTGTTTTATTACCGTAACTGTTCGTGTTTTATGTTTTTAAATCAATGGTGGTAGAGGAAAACAATCTCGATTCATATTTGAGTCTTTCCACGGTAAAGGGGGCATTTTGGCAACACAGACCATATTTTCCAGAAAATACCTTTGTCTGGTCTCGAAATAAAAGAAATAAGTTTCAGTTGTTCTGAAGAGATATTACTTAGGCCAAAAAAGTGTTACAAATAGTGTGACAACATGCCTGTCTAAAAACCCTGTGTACAAATTTCCAATATACGCTCGTAACCGGAACGGCTTTTAAAATAAATGTAACACAAGTGTCCGTCCCTGTTACACAGGGTTTTTAGAAAGGCATGTTGTCACACTATTACTAACCCATTTGGGGCCTAAGTTATCTCTTCAGAACAACTGAAACTTATTTCTTTTATTTTGAGACAAGACAAAGGTATTTTCTGGAAAATATGCATGGTCTCTGTGTTGCCAAAATGCTCCCTTTACCGTGGAAAGACTCGCATGCACTTCACTTTCTGGTGCAGATCTTTGTACCATGCGCCCCATTTGTATTCACATTCCAAACCGCAATCCAACATAGCCAAAATGTTTAATACATGAAGTGACAAATACAGACATTGAACGACATTCACCACTGTAGAAAACTTAATTTTTATTTATGTAATCCCTAAAGTATGATATATTCTTGTGAAGTATATGTACATATTGTTCGTGTAATTAGGGATCAATAGGTTTGACAGGAACAATTAAATTATTGTCGAATTTACAATTATATATTTAGCTGATTCTTCTGTTGTTTTCCATTGGGGCTCATAAAATATGTTCAATACAAATATATAAGAAATTTTTAAAAAGGAATTCTACAATTTCTTACAAAGAAAAATACAATAACCTGCAACATTTGTCTTCCACCCTAAGTTTGGTTGTTAACATCATTATATACCCGAGCACGCTATTAAGTTTTTCATAGTGTCTCGGGAAAGCACTGAGTATACAGAGTTTAATACGTCGGGTAAGCAGCCGTCCATAAAGTACGTACGCATGAAATGCCGACTTTTTAGACCCTTCCTCTCCCCTCGGCTGCGTTCGGGCGTGCAGTTCTCGTTACTCGGGAGTAATGCGTACGCATTGCACTCGGGTCACATAACGCGAACGGCAAGTCCGCGTGCGCGAATGGCAATCAGTGAAGATGGCCGTCTCTTGCCATCACTGCACAAAAAATGCCGTTTCATTGCTCACAAGAAACTGAGGAAATACAGGCCGTAAGTCGTGAGAACCTTTGATGCCGTCTAAAACCAACCTTAGTGCGTTATTGTTTCAGTTATTGAGTTGACACGTTGAGCAAATTCACCATAAAATAAAATCCCACCGATATTCCACCATCTTCGTACAAATCACATGACACTTGACAGGAGTACGAGCACACTCCCCATTTGTTGGGGAGTAGTGAGAGCATACTCGCACTGACCCGAGTGTCGTTATTCTTGCCGTTCACGCGCGCAGGAGTATAACTCGTGTTAACACGAGTACACGCCCGAACGCAGCCTGTATTGCTAAAAAGTTTCGTCATGACACTGCCATTTCTAGCAGAATTTTTTTCGGGAGCTTAAATTTCGTCCCTAATTGCCCAAATTCATAATCTAGAGGATTGAACTATCAGCAAAATTTAAAAATCCCCCTAATTTGAGTAACATTCAAACTTCTAACTAGTGTCATCCTTGTGGAGACCTTTAGAATTGCCTTGTGGGGACCTTTACACTCTTTTGTTGCCTTTAGAACCCATATCTCCACAAAGTACCAAATTTCAGTCGCTCCTACTCCCCCTGCCCTGTGTATTGTACGCATACGCATTCCATATACCACAGCAATGGTAAGCATTGGTAAATGGTTCAGTACTACATGTATAGCGCTACATGTAGGCCTACTACTAGTACGATTCACATGTCGCATTTCTATTGCATTTGTTTTTTTACAGATTTAATGGAAAAACCTAAATTGAGGAGTGAACAAATGTGAAGCCATGGTCAACTTGTCCATCCTTTCCCGATTTAGTAAAAGCAAATTTTCAGTTTGCGTACATACGCATTGGCTTGGACCCACCTCCCCCCTGTACGCATGATGTACGCAATGTCAACAACTCCCCCCTCCCTCCTCCGTGCGTACGTACTTTATGGACGGCCCCAAAAGGGCAAAACAAACCTTTTTATGTTAATTAACATTTAGTTTCCCCGACGCAAGCTATAAATCGATTTATAACTAAAGTCTTAATGCGATCCCCGTTGCGAAATGATTCGAACCGGCCATTCAACACCGGCTAGTTCGGTGGTCGAGTGGTTAAGACGTCTGCCTTGTATGCAGGAGGTCGTGGGTTCGAGTCCCACCCGAGCACGCTATGAAGTTTTTCAAAGTGTCTCGGGAAAACACTGAGTAGGCCTATACAGTGTTAATAATTACGTCGGGTAAGGGCAAAACAAACCTTAATTAACATCAATATATACAGAAAATCGTCAAAACCCGTCGTATTTTAATTTCCTAGTAGACGAAATGTAGATTAACTAAAGAAATGAAATATCCAGATGTACATAGGCCTATGTTGTTAGGCTAAAAATACGAAGGAATTGAATAGGCACGCATGTTTCACGAATTGTATGATTTCTTTTGACAAAACAGGTCGTAACAGGAAGTTTCCGAGTATAGCAATTTATTAAAAGACGACTCGGGTTTTTAAAGAAAGCGGCACCTCAGCTGCCGAACGTGCCCTTGCGTCATTAGCCTGTACGACTTGAGTGTCAAGCGATTAATTTTGCCTTTTGTCGATGTAATTATCTGTTGCCTTGTCCACAAAACACCTGTACGTTCGTCACGTGTCCATTAATTCAAGGCTGGCAATTCGACAGTAGCAGAATTGATCAGGAAATGCGTTGGACCATTTTTCATCAACCATTTTGTTTTTTTACGAAACTTATTTGTTCCTTTTCAGTCTAAATTTAGCTTCATCTTGACATAATGGATTATGGCGTTTTAGATTTTTTTTTTCCCTGTTGCCTAAAATATTCCTTTGATATTTCCGAGGTTTCGCGTTTGTACAGTATAATGTCCACGATTGTTTATTTGTCTGAATTCTCGTGTGATTGAAAACCATCGAACCAAAACCGATTGATATGTTTTGATTTCTAACCTACACATTGACGTCACGCACTTTGCCTCCATACATGTTCATTATCAAGTCACTTTAATTAACCGCTTTGTTGTATTTTATTTAAGGTTTTCGCGACTATGATTAGAAAAACGTTTCTGAGCTAGTCGCTGCTTCAACCAATGATCGCCTCGCAAATCGCCAAGCAGAGCCGCTCATTGGCTAGATCCATGCAGCGTCACAAACGGGTTTCTTGTTATCGCCACCAAAACGGCCCAGTTAGATTTTCATAAATCTTGAGTTTATTTCACTTCCTGAGCATCTCTTGGCGGGATGATAATTAACAAGCCATTGAAAGGTAAATTATTAAAAGTAAAATTGCACATGTCAAATTGTTAAAAGAGCTCATTATGTAATTATCTTAATTCATTGCATAAGGTAAATTCGAGTAAAAGGTTGTAGAGTTGACAAAAAGGACATGGAAATGTGAAACAGCTGAAAAATTTGATATTTTTTTTCGCCGCCGAATCCGTCTTGGGCAAACATATTAGCAGCGCCAGGAAATTTCTGTGACAGGAGCAATGACCGAGCATAGATATAAATGAAACTAAACATTTCAAACCCCTTTGAAGATTTACACTTTTAATTGAAAAAAAAGAAGAAGTTTAAATAAATATCGACATTTTTCTCACACTGATGACTATCATTTTTGTTGTCAAATTCGAGTGTTGCTGCCCGCTTTGAAAAATCGCTTCAAATTTTGTTATTTATATAGGCCTATTTATTTATTTACGGAAAAAAACACCGAATGAATGAATGAATTTTTAAATATTTCGCGGAGATACAGAGCTTGTTGCTAATTTGAGATTGGAGCTGAGCTCAGCATGGCTTTGACTGATGACGCACCGGGCACACGAGGCGAGTTGAACCCTGCAGCTAAGGGCTGTGACCGCGGACACGTCTCCATATCACCTGGTCACTGACTTTACAAATGTGTTTGTCGGCTTAATCCTCGATAATTAATGTGCAGTTACTTCCTATAAAGCAAGCTACATTTTCAGCCAAGTTTGTCACTTGTTTAGCCCGAGAGTTGGTCTTCGTTTCGGTGGAAAAAGAGTTCCTTGCTTTCTTTGTTTCTAGAGCAGAAAACGACTTTCGAAACTAGTATTAACCTGAGTGACAATTTTGCCGTTGACATCGCACAAGTCACAAAAAGAGGTAAGATTTGTATTTTTTTATTTTTTTGTTGTTGAAAATGTTCTTTCATTGTCTTATAAAGCCTTATTACACTGCAAAAATTGTGGTGTTAAATTAACACCAGTGGTGTTGCCTTATGTATAGATATTAGATAATTATTAGTTTTAACACCTGTATCTAGGGTGTTAAAAATAATGCATTTAATCTAAGTGTGGAATTAAAACTAACACCTATGGTGTTAAATGTTAACACCAGGCTTGTTATCTATATGACAACATAACTGGTGTTAATTTAACACTACAATTTTTGCAGTGTACCAGAAAGATGCAATATCACAATAAGAGACAAGATGTGCCGTCAAGGATAAACAAACTGTTTTTATGTTTAGTAAATGATAAAAATGAGCGTGTGCGCTCATTTTTAGCACCATCTTACCCGAGTCCAACCCGAACGCGCTTTGGAGGTGTTTTTTTTTTCATTTGGAGAAACACTTAGTCTACACGTACGTATGAATTAAGTTACAATTGATGGCTTTCTCATGACGTCATGTTGTGTGTCAAACAACGCCGCGCCACTGCGGAAGCAATGCGCGCGCGAGCCGCGTGTGTCCATAGCACGCGTAACGCTCTGTACGAAGGCTCCCATTGGTGAACTAAACCACGCTACGCCCACTAGAGACACACGCAACGCGCACGCACATCACTTCCACAATTATTTGACTTACAAAATGGCGTATTCGCACGTGTTCGAATACTATCTATAAGGCAAAACAAACTCTAATGTTACATTCATTCTCCCGACGCAAGCTAAACCATTTTCCGGGCCCGTTTTCATGTTAATTTCTCACAAAAAGGTACGATTTTGGACAGAAAAATTAATGTACTGTTTGTTACCATAATGTTAACACTTTGAGAAAGGTTATCGTGTCTATTTGTGACGTAAACTGTTTGGTCGCTGCAACTTTTGTGGTCAGTTTACACCCAAAAGATATCTGTAACCAGGCTTGAGTATGATTACGCGACAAAAGCCAATGTGACATATGAAGGTTTTATAAAGGCCCAGTGTATCATTTGCAATGACCCCAAAAAGTAATCGACGAGTTTACAGGGGAAACGTTCTGAAGGTAAAGATTGAATTAATAGCAACTATCCAATGAAAGGTTTCCGCTCAAAATGATATAATTTTACCAGAAAATAATCCGTAAAGATGAAATTATTTAGATCGTTTGCAAACGATTTACTTATTTTTGGTTCGCATCTACGCGGTCCAAAATGCATGAGCGCGTGTGCGTGTTCCTTTGAACGCGATGCATTTTTATGGATCGCGCGCACACGCAGTATATGATGTGCGCCACAGAGTGCATGACGCAAGCCACATAGTACCCGATCAACTGAGAACGAATATTTGAAACACCCCGCCAAGACCAGGAAAACGCATATGGATTTTCATGTTTTTTTTAACCTGGTACATTTGACAAAGCTGAAATTTCTTCTGATGAGTTTGTTGATGTCTTTCTTTTGATTTATAATGGTTTTATCCGCAGAATCGCTCAAAAACAGATCATCTACAGGGCCTTTAAACAGTTCCGTCGGTGAAAACCCTTGATTCCAAAATGTTACAAAATGTTGCGGTTTTAAAAGTGTTAGAAATTTCATATTTAAATGAAATTTTGGTTCTGATTAAATCCTAATTTGAGAATGTTTTGAATTTAACATTTTAAACAATAGAAAGCGTTGTCACTCACCGAAATGATTAAACACATGTGTGGCGTGTTTGTTGGCCGTTTTTATACGAATCGCGACAAACAAATAAGAACAAACAATCATAATCAACGTTTTCTGCAATTGTTATTGTTCGGTGAAAACAAATTTTTGTTCCATATACTTAAAGCAAAAGAATATCTTTATTTAATCCACGATATCGTCACAAATCTGTTTTTATAGGCCTAGTTGAGGTTTCAGAAACTCAGCCCAGATTCGACAAAGGATAAAACTTTCTCTTTTCATTATAAAAGTAATCTTCTCAGGTATGCGGGGCCTGGGGTCAGTGATTTGTGATTTATTAATTCATATCTTCATGAATGAACGAACAGAATAATATTGGTTTTGTGTAGGCCTCGGGGTGCCAATTTTACATGCAATTATCGGCGTGTTTCGGTGAATCAATCCCACAATCCCTGTTTCTTTGTCGCAGAGAATGCCCACTCAAAGCCGTCTAATCTTGGCCTCCTCACCAGCCGCTCTTCTGTTAATCGCGTCCCTGATGTGTTGCCAAATGCTCAACGTCAGTGGAGAAGGGCAGCAGTATTGCGGAACAGCTTTCCCGTCGGCTGTATTAACGGCTTGTGGCATGGCTAAACGATCTGGGAAGTCGCAGCCCTCTATATATGACGCCATCCTCATGAAGTCACAAGGTAATTGTTTTCTTGCTTTAACATCCTCGAATATAGATCATTTGCACCGGCAGCCATGACAGTAGCAGGTTTTAAACTTGAATAGATCTGCCAAGTGTCTAGGCCTACTTGTGCATACTTACGCACGGTGACAATGTGATTGCCCCCCGTCATGGCCGCCCTTGCAAAGGATCTATAAACCTTTCAATTATCGATATTTTCAGCAGAGTTAGCTGTAACTCTAAAATCAGCCTGTCTCTGAAAATGACACCAACGGACACAGGACCTATTTTAAACTGCCTGACTCGGGTTCGAATCCCGATTAGATCAATGTGAATGGAATTAATAAAAATAAATATAAAATGGCCCCAATTTGTCATCTAATGTTTGACACACAGCTGGACGAATTGAAAGCGGTTATGACAACGAGAGGATCCAACTGCGCAAGCGCCAAAGCCACAGCGGCATGGCGTATCGTTGCTGTTCTACCGGGTGCACGTACAGCGAACTCATTGCGTCGGGAATTTGCTACTCTGAAAACTTTGTTTAGTCAATTGACCCAAAAAAATAGCCATACACTGGGTCTTATTTGACTAATGTCTAATTAGTCGTACGTGGTTCGTATTGACTAATTTTAATTAGTCATGATAAACTGTCTTTTTTGACTAATTACAAAAAATTATTAGGCTAGTCATGCGAGAAAATTAATTGGTCATGCGGGAAAATTAATCAGTCTTGCACAACATTTAATTAGTCCTGCAGAAAAATTGATTAGTCTTGCAGGAAAATTTATTCCGGTTTACGTTCTAATTAACCCGAACCATAGGCCTAAATGTTGTCATAGGCCTTATTTACGCGGAGATAACTTTCAATCTGGTCCCCTGAGTCAGTTTTATGAAATGTATACTGCTGATGGGTAAAGGTGCCAGACTATGAGGCGTACCCAGCCTCGTTGCCAAGACGAGGTTTAGAAGTCATTAATAGACTGACACCTTACACTCTCAGAAATAATGGTTCAAATCTGCACCCCCAGGGGTGCTTATCTTTAATAAAATAGCAGCACCCCTATAGGAGCAAATGTGCACCATGTGAACATGATTTGCACCTTGAAAGGAGCGAGTCTGCACTTTAGGGGTGCACATATGTTCAAATGGTGCAAATTTGCTCCCATAGGGGTGCACATTTCCTCCTATAGGGGTGCTGCTATTGTATCAAGATAAGCACCCCAATTGCACCCTAATTTCTTAGTGTGTAGTTCACTTTCTTTGCTCGATATCTAACGATGTTCTCATTCAATAAACCCGTAGCACCGGCAGCCATGACAGGGGCAGGTTTTCATTTTTAAATGTGTGACAATAGATCCAAAAAGTGCCTAATCGTGCAAGACGCACAAGAACAGTAGGGACCATTAGAAATGTTATACGCGTACGGGAAACGTATATGCGGCTCGGTAAAATCGAGTGGTTGTATCACGATTTTGCGTGGGTATTAATCTGAAACAACACAAGTAATGAGAATTTCACATCAATATGCTCATGTACACATGCGCTCATTTCTTGAATAAACACGCAAAATTGTGATACAACCACCCTATTTTTCCTAGCCGCATACGTTTCCTGTACGCGTACCATTTCTAATGGTCCCTAATGTGACTGCCCCCTGGGCCCTGCCATGGACGCACGTGCAACGAACCGAGTCCATTTCACTGATCGTTACGCGTTGTGAAACGTTTAAGCAATTGTAAACCCTCAATCTTACGTTGAAATAAATACCGAATTTGGATTTAATTTGCAAATAATTTATTCATATAGTAATATTTTAAAAGAATGAACTCTAATGAAATTAACAGAATAATATAGAGTGCAAGGCCTCGGGTTCCAACTCGGACTCGGAGACTGTCTCTACTTGGTATGTTTTTGTTGTAAAGTATGACGACGATAAACTTTGTATAGCCTCTGTAGTGATAAAATAAAGGTATCTAACTCGAAATAAAGCAGTGGTGACGTCTTGGAAATTGCTGCAAGTTTCAAAAGTTTTGTTTATTACATATTATGCATAAATTATAAACATTAACGCTTTATTGGATGCGTATTTCGTAATTATGAACTGTCGTATATAGTTATGTTAAATGTCATAAAGCTGTTAAATTTGCGGGGCAAGATTCGTCTTTCAGAGGCTTTACACGTTTTTCATCGTTTAAAACACCAAAGCGATATGTTTTTATAATCGCAGGCTGTAAACTCCGGAAATTAAAACTGCTGATATTCCTCGCAGCCAGGATTTAGAGATTTTAAAACATGTAGCTAAAAAAGTCTGTTTTATAATACTGCCAAAGCTCTATAAGAGGAACCGCGGAGGCGTTACGATAAAAGGAATTTCAGCAGCAATCTGCAAAAGAATTCTGACGTTACGGTCCGGTTCTCTAGTTGCTCTTTGCACGAAACCTCCATTTGTTTTGCTGACCGCGAGACTGTAAATGCAATAGCAATCGCTCATATCGTTTCAATGTCTATTGCTGTAATGTCGGCCTTTATGACGTAATGATCTTTTGCATTAAGAGCCTCTTTTTAAACGCATCCGAGCAAGAAGTCCACAGAATGTCCAACATTCCACGCGGAGGCAAAAGCATCGGCCCTTTGTTTTCAAGCCATGCAGGGAATTTCAAGAATTCCCAAGCCCGGTAATCAAATACGAATCACACACGAGGATCTACCAGTCTGCCCCTAGAGCTAGCGTGGTTGTGATGTCTGTGGTCCGGTGTTCCCGTTACCGTGCGCGAGGCTTGGCTCCATCGGGGCTCACGATGCGTTTGTCCGGTGCGTGGTTGTTTGTCGGCCTGCTGCTGATTTGCTCGTTCTCGGAGACTCTCGCAATGTTCGGTGATGATATATCGCACGACAACGAAGATAGTCGATTTGCAGGTCAGTTTCAATCTTGGGGGAGAATTTTCTAGATTAGGGGTCGAATTCCACATTTTTGCACTGAGGATTTAAATACTTTGTGGCTAACAAACGATTCATAAGTGTAGACCTTTCAAGTGCTATAGGCCTATAGTCTGGTGATAAAAACACAATTTCCTGTAGAAATGTGAAACTTAATCTAGTCGCGTTTTTCTCATACTGACGAACATGGCCAAACGTGCCAAACTGCAGTTTCGAGTAATTAGTGTTTTT
Source organism: Henricia sp. BOLD:AAB3569 (assembly GCA_037783545.1). Taxonomy (NCBI): domain Eukaryota; kingdom Metazoa; phylum Echinodermata; class Asteroidea; order Spinulosida; family Echinasteridae; genus Henricia; species Henricia sp. BOLD:AAB3569. The sequence continues at coordinate 370,530 of JBBELK010000454.1, read as the reverse complement.
AGTTGGACTTATTTTAGTTCTTTTAGTTCACCGTTTTTGAAAATAAAATTCCACTTTTGGGTTAATTTCCTTCTTGCTTAATGTCTAAACTTTAATTAATTACGTATTTTCCATTTATTTGATTAATATCTGAGCAGTTATAAAGCTGTGAACGTGTTCGTCGGAATGAGAAAAAACAAAATTATTATTTGTGCAAAAATTGTTCTTTTAGCCATATTCAGCACGATATAATAAGGTAGGGCCTACCCCAACCGTTGTTCACGCATTGTCTCATATACATCCAATGAATTTTAAAGGAATTCCTTTCAGATTTTAGGGGTGGTGGGTGTGTGTGTGTGGTGCGTTAACAAACCTGTACGATTGTATAGGACTTAAGTATAGGGGTTCCTCTGCCACATCATGCTGGGTGTATTTCTTACTTTCCCCTTATAGGGCCTATGTATTGTGCATCTCGGATAGTAATTGGATGTAATATTCTTTCCACCCAGCACCCAACAAATTTTGCCTGATCTGAGAGTATAACTACTGTTTTTTTTGTCTGTAGTTATGGGGCAAGTAACCAAGGATATATTCGATGTAAACAACGGGACTGTGACCCTGCAACTCAATGTACAAGACACGGCAGGCACCATGGATTTTTGGATTCTAGACTTCGAAGAATATCGGTTCAATTTAGACCATCTCCCGGTGGATGAAACCTCCGGTAAGTATCGGTATAGACGACTTGCATCGGCGGCCATATTGAGGCATGCTTATGCGACAATAGATCCACAATGCATAAAACCCTAGGGATATGTCCGCTGTGAAAGGGTCCCAAAGCCCCAAGTCTGCTATAAAGTCATGAACGAGAATACCGGAACAATAATGTGATGGGAAAAGATAAACATTCGCAAAGACTCCATGCGTCTATCTATAGCTATGTAGCATGACATAAAATAAGAAAATTCGATATTTTCACATTGCTAAAATCATGTTTACTATAACCAAATATACAATTTCTGGGGCATTATGTCTCATAAAGAAGAATTATGTATGCACAATAATTGTGTTGTAGTGGGGGTTACTAAAATACCTTTAAAATGTCTTAATTATTCCGATGAGCTGAATTGCTTGCATCTGCGTCGCGAATCCATTAAAAAAAATTTTTTAAATACTAACTATATACAACAGTCTGTCCAAGTCTTTGTACGTTGAAGTTTGTTTCGTGATTTGCTATAGGTACGTTGACGATGTCTCGAACTTCCGACTGCTCCAACGTATACGAAGACGCTGATTGGTACACGTTCTTCAATGACTCGTACGTTCAAGACAAATCGACATCCGAGTTGACCAGTAAAAACCTCTTCACCACAATCCAGCGGGGCACGGTGGATGGTAAATACGATCTTCTTTGGGTACTTCTCGTTAAGGTTATACACTTCATGCTGGGCCGATAAATTTGGCCAAAACATTCCCGGGGTTACGAAAACTCTTGTAAAATAAACGGTGCCAATGGCGTAGATTTCGTTTTGGGTGGTTTCGCCGACTCAAACACAAATTTGTTGACCCCAAATTAAACGCACCCGTTAAGCCTGAAGTTCCATTATTTAGGCATTACTAATCTAACATTTCTTGTTCTTTCACTAGACGACGGTGTCATGCGAAACAACAAGTTTATCTTCCAGGGCGATATGACGACATTTTTTAACTGCAAAGACTCCGGCGATGAAGCGTTTGTGTGGGATATGACGAGTATTACGAGCGATGAGATAGAATATCGCACCAAGCTATACGCGACAAATGTTAGGCCTAAAGATCCAGATGATCCTACTGGAGGTAAGTCTGTGCGATAAATCTGTGCGATAATTTGTGCGATAAAAACGGCCCCAAAACTGACGCAAGTTATGAAAGGTCGGGAGAAGGTCTGGTAGTTTTCAGACAGGTGCCCTATAGAAACTTTGGGCTAGTCTTACCTAATCATTCACTGTTAAATGAAAACATTTCGCTTATGTTGAAATTTATGACAATTGGGAAAAAGAATTTTCTAACACTTGCTTGTGTAAACTGCGATTAGTTGTCAGTCGTCGGTGCATATCGTCTAAATGAATTGTCGGTTTTTTTTCTTCTGCCGAGTGCGCTTTACAAAACTTGGTTTAAAAAAATCGACTATGCGTTCGGGTGAAGAAAAAAAAATCAGTCGACTAAAGCACCCGAACTTGCTCAAACGTTTCGCGTTACGCGAACACTTTAACCGAGGGATTTTGCATGAATAACATATTTCATCGTCATGCGTAGGAGTGTCGTTCGTCCAATCTCACATCGAGTTAATCTGGAGATTATCCCGAACGGCTTTGGCTAAGCTACTGATCAGCTCAACGGCTCTGATCCAACCAGTGCTGGAGTTTGCTCGAGTATCAGCCGTGTATGACGACCAGAACCGCCCGATTCCAACACAGTCAGCTCTGCATATCAGGTAGGATGGTTTGACCCTTCCGAAACCTTGAACAAAATCAAAATAATAAAGCATTAATTGATGGAGACATTCCTTCAAGATCTGTCGTTTGACCGACAAAATAGTTTCGAAACTATAGATATTCTCACTTTTGTCGCAAAAATCTAGTGTGGATAATGTACATTCATGTATTAAACGGTTCATTCAATATTTTCATGTCTGAAACTATTACGACATTAACTCTCAAAATGATGGGTGTAATCCGGTATCTTTCTTTACCAATTGCACAGATTCCGAACCATCGTGGACGCCAATGACCAACTGGTCGCCTATGTGAATGACAGCATCGTCTACATACCGGAGAATTCCAACCATGGGCTAAACGAAGTCACATACCAACCCTTTGGGACGCTAGACTCTGCTCCAGACTGTGATTTCGTCTTGGATGAAGGCACTCAAACACAGATACAGTGCCAACAGGTAATGGTCTTGCATGCTGCAGAGGGCTTTTACCCTTTATATCCTAAAGGTCCATAGTGGGGCCACAAAGCAGCACCTTTAGCACTTGATGAAAACAATTCAGGGTGCAAATGGTTAAAGGTGCATTATTCCCGAAATTGGGCGATTCTAAATGCGTTAACTTATAACCAAATATGAAACGGGCCTTTGATTTCCAAAATAGACAGTGTTCCCTTTCAGTTTTAAGGAGTGAAATTAATTTTGTCGGTTTTTTCTCTTTCAGACTTGGGAGTTTAAAGCAATTTTGGATGTGGACATATCAACCAATATAGACAACAGGATACCAGTGGACACCAGCGGAACATTTGAATTCCTGTTTAACCCCTACAGGTGTGTTCAGAAACTTGTACTCCAATAAGTCGTTTCCTTCAGCCAAAGTATATTCACTAGCTCTTAGTCCCGAACGATGTTCCCTGCACCTTTATGAGAATCGCTGTCGGTTCAGTTCACTTTATTTCCATACTCAAGATGAATTACAATTTTACTAATACACTGTAGTATAATGAGGTAGTATGGGGGGAGCTCACAAAAAGCAAAGCTTATCGAGTGTGAGCTTCCTCAGAATAAAATATTAAGTTATAAAGTTAACCAAATTAATTAATAGTGCAAATAAATGTAATATGAGCCAGACTATTATTATAAGTAAATAAAACCAAGCCAGCAAATCAATATAAATAAACCAGAAGCGCAGCAATGGTCAGCATTAAAATGAAATAAAGCAATTAAGTTGAGCTGTGAGTGAGTTCAACAAACAAAGCAACGAAGCGAGTTAAGGTAAGTAGATTAAGCAAATATGGCAAGTATATTAGTTAACACAATGCAGAGCTGCAGCCGATTTCATAAAACTTACGCAGTTGCGTAAGCCCACTTGCGCAACATTGTATTGCGTAAGTTGCGCAACATTCTTCCGAAGATAACACGCAAGCTATGGGGCTTGCGCCATTTGTCAAAAGTTGCGCAATGTTTCGTGAAATCGACTGGGCAGGTAAAAACGGCCATTCGTACAAAGTTTTGGAAGTATTTTGTTTGTTTAATCGGCATATATTTTTTTTAATCGCTGCGCGTTTTCTTAATCGCGCAACGCCTGTGCCATTGTGATGCACACAATGAGCAATTTCGAAGCGGGACCAAACTATTTTTTTTCTGCAAGCCTCGCTTTGGTTACGTTTATTTTAATAGGAGAAAGGGGAAGATGGCTGCACCGTGATAAAGGTCCATAGCTGCGGCAAACGAGAAAAATATATATACTAAAGTTTTTTTTTTTCACAGACATGACACCTTGTTTGTGTTTTGAGTAACTTTATTTGAAAAGTCGAGTTCGGTCTTTTGATGCCAGAATTGAGAAACTACTCTGATATAACTCTGATTTTCATCACTGAACTCCAGCTGGTGAATCATTTTTAACATTAATTTGACCGACAGGTGTGTGTTGGAGAACAATGAAATTAACAAGACATCATGCGTGTTGATAAGCGACGAACCGACCAAAGTATCAGCTCTGATTACACTTCAAACCATCGTCTACGTCTATGATGAAACGGCGGACCAAATTACTATCATCCTACACTCGCTGACTGGTAAGAGATTTATTATATACCAGGAATTTAAACATTGATGTCTCGAATCATGCCTGTAATCATTTCGAAAATTGCAGGAGTTAAGGGCCGCGCCTTTGAATGACAATAGGCCGACAGGGATATTTTGAATTTGTAAAAATGGTACCTTGGTGATTTTATACAAGTGTATTCAAAGTTCTTTTGTGTTTTCTGGTTGTAATGTCTATAGGTAATTGTTAAAAAGGTGCACGATGTGCCAGAAGAAACGATACTTTCATACTTTTTTAGTCGGTAGTGTCACTTTTTAGATCCTAATGGTTCTTTTTTGGAAGACGGGCCTTGTCCAAATTATCGTCCTATAATGAGATTGAGATACTGCGCTCAAATTCATTCCAAACTGTAGCCCAACTTAAACCCAGACGTACTTGAATACATCATATTATGACCTACCATGTACAGGTGCGAGCAATGAAGACCTGAGCTTTGGATCCGGCTCTAGAGGAGTAGCTCATCGAGAATACGTAGACCTGAGAGTCAAGTTCTCTCCTGCGCTCCTCCGCAAAGACTACGATTTGTTTCTGCTGTTATTCATGGTGTGCAAAGGCCAAGAATATGCTGGCGAAGACTATCTACAGGTATAGACATCTCGGACAGAATATTCAAGGGTGGATTGCAATATTACCGTCTTTAATATCAGACACGTGTCATAACTATTTAGGTATATTAAATGTTATGTCTCGGGATACAATTTATGATACACGCATTTTTGTTGCAAGACAAAATGATCTTTCATGATGCTTTAATTAAAGCGGGCCTCCCACTGTGCGATTTTTGCCACGAATTAGCTACGATTGTGTGTAGAGTCTATAGGCAGTCTCCGATAATCGTACCAATTCGTAGGGGAATCGTGGCAAAAATCGCACAGTGGGAGGCCTGCTTAAGACGTCTGAGAAGTTGGGACATCTTGACTTTCTTTATCTATCACCCCAGATTTCTGCAGTCAAATCACTTAGAACGTCTACAATTTGGTGGGCATACCTTGAAAGGCAGGTGCCTCGAAGGATAATGCCGATTTTATTTGGTGCTTTTACTATTTACTCAGTAACCTGCACAGCATTTCGTTGGGTATTTTGTTTGAGATTGCCTGTGACTGTGTAAAGACTGTCTATAGACGGTCTCGGGCAATCTTAAATCTTACCTAATCGTGAGAACGTCGTTGCGAAAAATCGCACAATGGGAGGCCGGCTTTTATACGCGATAAAATAATGGCGTAATCTATCGCGCCGAATATCGCATCGCCCGTTCAGGCCGGTCTTTTAACTAGACAGGTTGTCATGTGTTCTCTCCTATAGGGTTGCCTCGAAGCACCCACTCAGGATCGCTACGTAGCACACCGTGACACATCGTTCAAGTACACCCCTAGAATCAAGGATGAGAATGGAACAGCGGTCACCCTAGACGAATACAACTTGAGCCATGTTCAAAATGATTACCTGCAACCACTGCACATCCAGGAGTACGTGCGAGAGGAAAATGGACAAACGTTGGCAAGTATGTGTTAAAATGGCACATTAACGTTTGCTGTCATTTTCAGAATCGGAGGGATCTAGAAATGATAGCTAATGTTACTTTCAAAACGCCGACATGTTTAAATGTTTTTAAAAAGGAAGTAATCGTTTGCGTTAAAGGCACAGCTCGTCAGCATTGCGCGCGCGCCAAATTCGTGCCACGAAATACGCAGCTCCATGCCTTTGCTATGGAGCTGCGTATTTCGTGGCACGAATTTGGCGCGCGCGCGTTGCTGACGAGCCTGTGCCTGTCTGGTTTTATCGATCCTTAGTCACTGGGGAACAAATACCAGTTTGTTTACACCTGTCGGCAATTGGTGCAATATTATGTTTTCTTAAAATTAACTGCAAATTATTACGCACCATGGGTGCGGTTGATGGGTCAGACTATTTTTTTTTTACAATCGTATAATTTGTAAGAAATTTTATATAAGCTAATTTGTCAGTTTTGCTTTCCAATGCTGTATATGGCCTTCAAATGACGTTTGATTTGCTTTATCAGTCGCCTTACTCATTTCTAGGACGTCCTTAACGATGCTTTTCCCCGTGCCTTTACTGCCTTTTCAGTTCCAGTGCATCGCTCTACGTTCTACAACGTGGCGCTATCAGCTGAATCTACAGTCTATACCATTACCGTAGTCTTCAGACTGATCGAGTTTACCGGACGCAAACGACGAGCTGCGCTCCCCGGCATGCAGGACGATGTGGTGTTAGCTAAAGGCGTGTTGGGAGGAGGCACTCCTAAGACCTCATCGGGTGACTTAACAACCCGGCACGTTCGGGCCGTGAAGGACAGCGTTCGGGACTCTCACTCCAACAAAATCCCCTACCTGTCTCTAGGATGCCCGAAACATGCCGAACACGTCCGCGAAGAACTGGATTGCAGATGTCCCGAGGGAATGGCTTACAGCTTGAAGACGTTCAACTGCGAAGCGCCGATTGTCAAGGTGTTAGAAACGGAAGACGAGGTCAAAGATCAAGATGAAACCAATGATGAGGTCACTGAGACAGGGTCGGCTCAACGCATCGTCTGCTCTGCATTGTTCATTGCAGTAACATACTTAGTGGTTCTAATTGCAATTAAATGAATATTTGGACTAAAATTTCGTAAAGGATATCTGATACTATATAGCGATTATGCCAAACTACAATGAAAAGAAAAAAAATATTTATTTAGTATTTTGATATTCCAAACATTTTAACAAACTTTTTGTACTTCCAGAGATATTTATTATATACAAAACTTTTAAGGTGACACTATCAAAGTATATTAATTCAAAGGACATCTGATATCAATTAAATCCTGTTTAAATGGCGATTATTCCAGCATTTCGAATACCAATTTGCAATAAAAAGAGAAATATTTACGGAGTGTTTTGATGTTCCAGATATTTTAACAAAATTTTGATAGATATTTATTATATACTAAACTTTTAAGGTGATAACTCAAAGTATAAGAATTCAGCTGGGTTGAATGTTATCTCTATAGCACTAATCTTCGTTTCATTTATCTTGCACATGTGCACTTTTTCTGACGCCTTTGTCAAATAATTTATGCACATCTTTAGTAAAATTAATAGCACTAGTTTGGATGTGAGCCTTAAAAAAAAAGTATTAAAAAAAGTATAAAAAAGCACTGTCCGAAATACTGCTTTGAAGTTTGTTTCGTGTACATGTGTCTTTAAAAATGCCAATTTATACCATAAACCAGTAGTTTATAAATGCGCTTCTTTTTCTTCCGTATGATCCCCTAAAGGGATTTCCGAGATTAGCCGATTTAAGTCGTTGTCCTGTACCCACCTAGGAGGTTCATCAGCTCGGCCACGAAGTGAGAGAACAGGAAGACATTTTTTCAAGTGTAAAGATATAAAGGGGTACCCCTACTGCCTCAGCTCCCAGCGTGTCCTCACTGTAACATCCAAAATGGTGCCCTGCAGAGTTCGCATTAACTACTAGTACACGCGCCGTGGCACACAATGCATTGTGCGAGCATCATGCCAGATATTCGTAACGGAAGGAAACCTCTCAAAATCGAATGGACTTTCTGCAATGCAAGGTAAGAATCGAATTTCAGTTTTGTGCAATTTAACATGATTTACCGCATTGTCGGTCCATTTAGCACACTACACTTTTAACCAACACAATTTCGTTTTCATCCGAGGACAACTAGCCTATTTACAAAATGAGACTGCCAATAAGTCGGCTAACGGCAAGAACAGCTGAAAAAATTGACAACTTATGAAGAGCAGATGAATAATAAACAACCAGGTTTCGCATTTCCAGAACAGAACATTTAATAAACATTTATTCAACGTGAAAAATTTTACATTTCACGTGTATTATTTACATTTTAAAATTAGAAAAAGAAAGTCATATCTTTTACCCACTGTCATTTAAATGTCTTTCTTCGACAATGTCTTTTGTTTCTTGGGTATATTTCTTCTTTTACTGTTGCAGTCGATAACTTGGATGATAGATACCTTTGCTCATATGCAATCTCCTCGCGTTTGTTGTCAAATATTCCCCATCATCACCACGCCTTGGCACATAGTTCCGACCTGTCAATCAAGCCGAACCCGTCGACCAATCGCAACAGAGCTAGGAGACGGCGCCCACATAGGTCAAAGTGCATTGCCTCACATCACGCGATTTTCTGCCAGTACAGTTTGTACAGTGTTGTATGCGGTGTTCCAGGTGAATTTTTGGTTTCAAGGCTGGGCGATTTGCTGTTCAAAGGTAAGAAAGCACGCGTTTCATGATATTGACATCCCTGTATTACCGGCCCTTTACTCAGTGTGTTCTAAGATAACTGTCGACCATGAAACATGAATACCTTTCAGTTTTCTCCAATGAATCTGTGCTTTCCGTTGAAAGTCCCATTGGTTTGTGCAGTGTGTGTCACCATTTTGACGATAGCGTGTGAGGCATAGCAACAATATCCAAGGGGCGGGGTTAATTGGGCAATCTCGGAACTATGCATTACGCAGAGCTTAAGGACCCCAAACTGTCATGTCTACACCATCACCCGATGAAGACCTGCAGGTTCGTGGTCGAAACGTAGCGGTCTCGACGCTGACCACATCGTGAGCTAGCAGACGAGTATTGTTTATGTTATGATTTATACCACGATAAATAACTTAATTCGTGTTATTCGTGTTATAACTTGTAATGCATACAGGGATATGATTTTCTTGCATTTACCCCAGAACCTTGCTTTTATCTCAATGGCTAGTGACAAGTAATTTTGTGAAAAACTGGAACAAATCACATCCCTTTGTAAACTTTACTGTTCTTGTGCTGCTGTGAAATGCCATTGTCAGAACTGCTACTGTGCGCGCAGTTCCGAGTTGTCAACTCAGACAAATAACTCGGTCTTGACAAGGTTCAGTTTCATATGTTTCAATTTTTAAAATAAATACTATTACTATTATTTGAAATAGACAAAATGTTGACTTCACACAGGTAATGCATGTTATTTTTATTTCATCTCGTCTTTCTCCGCTGACTTTCTGTTAGTGTTGCGTCGATGTTTGGATTTCTGGATGACTGCATCATTGTGATCCTGTGATATCAAAGGAAAGATGCGTTCAGTTGACGTAAGTTTCAATTTAATATTTAGATGATTGATAAACAATATAGATCTATTCATAGCAGGGTAACAACAAAAAGGAAACTCTCGATAAGTCGAACCTCGAGGAAATGGCTCGAATTTTAAGTCAAGCAGAGGACCTTGTTTTTTTCTCCTCTAAACCAAAAGGTTCCTTTTTCTATTTGCTTTTTTGTGCATGTAAGGTACTGCAATGCAATTTGATAGTTAAGACTGGGACACTATCGGTTAGTAGCAACTCGGGCTTTGGGCTTACAATTGGATATGTCGTGCCCCCCTCCCTCCCCCAGTTGTCTATGTTCACCTACCTCATTCTCCGTCTGTATAATCATAGCTCGGTCGTGTCGTCCATCCCATACCGGCGTAGAGTATTTATGTAGAATACTGATTCGCACAGCAGGGGATAGAGATTGCTCCAAGATTAGCACAATCTTGGCCCACTGTGGATAACAATGCAGACAGTTGGTACTATTAGGACTGTTCCATTTAGACTCATTTGGTAAAAGTCGCTCTCTTTCTAATCTACTGAGGTTATACTTGTGTAGATTCGTACAGCAGGAGATAGATTGATCCAAGATTAGTACAATATTGGCCTACTGTAGAAAATGAAAAATGGAGAAATAGTTCGGTGTTTCTCATTTAGTGATTGGTTGAAAGTAGATCACGTGACATGGATTAGTTCAACCATTTCCCACGAAAAAAAACCATTGGAGTAAAAAAAATAATTGGTTTTTTGGGACTGATTTACATTTGACTTTATGCATCACAGGTCTTTAAATGAGCCAGTTAACCATATGTCACAGTAATACTAACAGTTAAATACATTGAGTGTGGAAAGTTGGAAAATTTAACCACATGAAAGTTTATCATTATGTTGGTGAAACCTGCAGTGTGAACAGAACTTTTACCTGGCGTTGCCATTCATTTTCAGTCTCGGCTATCGTGCTGAACGTACTACCCATCATGGCAATAAGCATGTTGACCAATAGGAGTGCAACCAGAACCATGTACACACAGAACAAGATCTTAACAAAAAACAAGTACTAGTATTGAGTCAACAATTAAAATGCAATGATTGGACCACACTTGGTAAAAAACTGGTAAAAATTGTAAAAACTAACACTTAGTCATGTTAAAACCCAACACAATAGGTATTGGATTTGACACTTAAAGAGTGGTCACTCGCTGCTCGATTTTGTTGATTTAACACTGGTGTTTTAAGAGTGTATCATTCAAAAATAAATAATTTGTCGTCTGCCATCTCCTTTTCTAAAACAGCACTTCTTTGTGGCAGCTGCAATACTGGACATACTTTTGAAAAAGACGTATCTTTGGTCAGATATAAGGTAAGTGGTTTTACTTAAATTTGTTTCTTAATAATTTAATCCTTTAAAGGTCTTTGTTAAAATGGAAAACAAAATCCTCATCCATAAAAAATCAAATTACAGTCGGCCAACAAAAAGAAAAGCTGCGGCTGAAGTAAAATGATCAATTTAACCAAGTTAGAGCTCACAAACGGGACAAAAAGTACACAAATAAAGAGAAAGGAATATGTAGTTAACAGAACTTGAGTAAAATAAAAGTAAACAGTAGTATTAAAAAGAAACACACCTTTTAGTAAACCATTAACAGAGGAAGGAGTCTTGAAGCAAACTACAGAAAGAAATTGTAAAAGAAATAACAGACGGTAGTTCAAGAAAACTGAACAAATTAAAAGATTAAAAACAATATAGGAACTAAATAAGGTAAACAAGGTACAACTTTTTTGTAAAGGAAAAGACAATGATTCTCAATCCGTCACAATCAATAGGGTTTTGTTGGATTTAAGATTGCTGTTCTATCTTTTCAAAATTTAATTTGGGAGAAATGTTCACGGTAACCACAGCTCGGGAGCTATGTTTAAGAAGTTAAAAGAACACTATCAAATAATCAACGTACAAATATAACTGGAAATAACACTATTAAATGGAAGGTTATTTAGCCCGCTACCATTAACACCAATTTTTGTATGCCTTTACCGAGTAATATTTATTAGTTATTAACCATGTCAGTGCCCATTGTTAACATTTAACCTAAAAAGTGCCCAACTTGTTTGCGTTTTTCCTAATTCTTTAAAATTGCAGTCGTACATGTTCAACGGTTGGCGTGTTGAAAGAAAACAAATATTATAGTCTACACTTTCAGAGTACATATGGTAGATTGTACATGTACAACCTTTTAAAATAGACTTTAAAAAAAACACCAAGTAATCCAATACCTTTCCCATTGTAGGATATCTCGTTTCGTCGAAGTTACTGTAGATTTCACTGAATTCACCCAGCGACATGACAAACATCCCGATGACTGAGTCAATTAGCTCAAACTTCCCCTCGTACCCAAGGAATACTATATGCATAGCTGTCAAGACGAGAAAAGACAACTTATTATGCACTATACGCATAGCTGAGAAGATAGGAAAGACAGATTTGAATTCATAAAAATAAAAAGTACATTCCTGTTGCGAAGCCACCAACTTTGTTTGGCTAGTGCCCTGGAAATACTGCATGGAAAACATACACGTAAAGCTAGAATACCAAGGTACTCAGGAGCCTAGTTATGTTGATATCGGGGCACCCTTGTGAAACAAATGTGTGTGCACATGCATTTATATAGATTCATCTTCAAATATTTTCTCATAAAAGGATATCGTCTAAGATGAAATCATTGCACTAGACAGTTGGCACCACTTCTATCTTCCATTGGAGTAAGATTCTCTGGTCAAATGATTGAATAAAATGTTGGGGCTAATCCTGTGTAGGAGTTTTAAACAGAGGATAAAATCTCAGTTGCTTTTAGAACTTTTTTAGTATGATTTGCATTTTTCAACTTTTAATACTGAAAAAAAAGTGAGAACAGTTTTAGCATACATGGAACAAAATTTGAAAAATGAATGCTCTCCCCTCTTACCCTGTGAGAAACCGAAGAGGAAGACGGCATAAATCGCAAGGAACTTGAGTAGATCACCGTGGATCATCTTGTAGATCATGAAGATAAAAGGACCAACAAGTTTCAAGGCTCTGAAACAAAAATGTTTGTGAAAACTTGATCCAGCCTTTGCAAGATCAGACTTTATTATTATTATTTCTTTCTGGTATTTATACCAAGGATTCCTCAAATATGCCCATTGCACTGTCGCTCGCAAGCGAGAGGAAACCCATGAAGAATTAGAAATGGCCAGAAACAATGGGGAATCCCCTTGCTCTTCACGAAAGAATGCTCTGGGATCTTTAAAGTGCGCTACCGTTACCTAATAACACACTGGACCAATGGCTTTACATCCCTTCTGAAGGATGGAGCAAGTGTGGTTGAGTGCCTTGCTCAAGGGCACAGGTACTGCAGCCGGGGGGATTCGAACCCGCAACCACAAGTTTTCACCTATGATTGCGAGTCAATGACCCAAACCACTCGGCCATGGTACCCCACTATGTTACCAGACTTATGTTTGCAGAGTGGGCGACATTTTTATCGAGACAATATTACAAATTTAAATTAATTTCAAATACCACATGCAAATGGACAATCCTTTCAGAATGAAGTTATTAATTACCTGAGGAAAAATAGAGAGTATGGGCATGCAGTCAGAACGGCGAACGTGATGAAGACGTCTTCGTAATATGCACTGCATGGTGGGATGCGACCAAAACATGCCAAGACCACGAAGCAGCATGATAGTAGGAACATCGCTTTGGCAGGGGCTTGCATCTGGGCCAAAAAAATATATTACTTGCAAAGGTTTTTTTTTTTAAGTCTAATTAGATACTAGATAAGTCTAATTAGATACTAGATAAGTCTAATTAGATACTAGATAAGTCTAATTAGATACTAGATAAGTCTAATTAGATACTAGGATACATTTTGTCCAAGATGTGGTAGATAAAAATCGATCTTGAAACTATAAAATGTTTTAAGAAAAAGATGATTCAGAAACTCCTTTTGCCTGTAATTGGATATTTTGTTCCAGAAACTTAATTCAGGTCAGTTGTGATATATATTCACTTTATAGGCAACCTCTTTTTCTGTCCCATGCTGCCAGTAGACTGTTGTCCCATTTGTGACTTGTTTACATAGCTTATGGTACTGGTAGCTCAAGTTACAAAATGCATTTAATCCAGCACAAACGGAGACGCGCCATAAAGAGACCCAAGTCGGACCCAGCGGAGACTGGACAAGCGACTTAAAGCCGGATATGATGATTTAATCCAGCACAAACATGGGCACATGACTTAAGCAGGAATTATGCCAGGCAAAAGGTATAGTTATTGTTCTCGAAAAGGGCTAATCATAAGGTTCAAATAGGCTTACCATAAGGTTCAAGAAAGACCATTTGCCAAGATGGTAAGCTTCCTTAGCAGCAAATACTATATATATGATGGCTCCTACCAGGGTGAACACTTCAAATGCTATCCGTGCCTGTAATTGGTGTTAAAGAAATGCATTTATTTGTACATGTATGATCAGTATTTGTAATATCAGTATTTTTAAGACCATGATGTAATTGTAAAATGCAAAGCTCCATATGTGGGTTTTAAAAGGGTTTAGGATAATTTGGGAAATTTCTTGTCCAAGGCGAGTGCTATATGCGGCAAAATACCCTTTTCAATTTGCAATGTTAATTGGCATCTTTGCAATCAAGTTTTTCCATCTCAATTTAATTTCCAATTTAAAAGCGTGTCTGAATTGCCGCTATATATCTCCACAAAAAAAACAATAAGATGCCCCACCCACAAGACGACCCCTTCTTTTTGGATCATGTAACATCACCTGACTATGTGGAGTGTCTGAATACAGAAGGTAGCATCGTTCTGTTTGCTCCGTTTCATCAACTCTGACAGTACCATTGGGTAATGTGACGTTTTCTTCCAACACATAGGCTCGTGGGTCCTGCAAAATACAGAAAATAATGTTGCACTTGTTTGAAAATACAGGGGGTACTGTACCATGATTGAAATATATTTGATCATTATATCACATATTTGATAAAAATATTTCAATATTAAATTGAATTTGCACATGCCTTTCCTGGTCTCAGGTAGAACGCTGTCGTCAGTACAGCCAGGTAGAGTAGGAAGAAAGCCAGTCGTGCAAAGAAGTTGAAGCGGCCAAACGTCTTCCATTTCTCATCCAGTAACTTGTAGATGACTCCCTTCAGCATCTGAAGATGTTCTTTGCTCGTCTATCAAAAAAAATAGAGCAAGTGTTCCATTCAACTCAATTTCTTATTACTGCAGATCAGTTAAAACTAGATACACAAAAATATACAATATTATAAGCAAGACACCACAATATTAATTTAAGCTGCTAACTACATGGAATTAAAGCGGCCATAATACCATGATATAGTCGGGGGATCTACTTTCATTCACAAGAGGAATTTCTAGTCAAAAAGCATACTGTGCATATTAATTTATATAGCCATCTTCAGTTGTGTTCTTACCAAGATATAGATTCATCTTAAATTATTTTCTTACTAAGATACCATCTTGGGAGGAATCATTTCAGGTGACAGTTGCTGCCATTTCTATCTTCTACTTGAGTAAGATTTCCCTGTCAAGTGTAGTTTAAGATTCCGAGTCATTTCCAATCTCGTAATTGGCCTTTAAATCTCTTTTCACTTTAAACTTACTTGGTTTACAATCAGATGCAGTGATGATTTGTCATTGATAGACCCATCATAGTTAATGCTGTCCAGACCATCCAAGGCATATGAAGCACAGGTGACACTGCCGTACTTCCATGAGAGTTGACGTTCTAGGAACAGTATGTGCTCGAAGAGTTCCCCTCTGTGTAGCTTGGCTGCGAGAGACAGTGGCGTGTAGCCATGTTTGTTCTTGATTGTACAGTCTCCGCCGAGCTCGTACGCCAACGTGAACATGTCCTGAACAAAAATGGGAGATTCATATAAACATTGGCTGTTGGAAGATAATGGACCCTTTGCACCGGGGGTCATAAAAGGAGGTAGGTTTCGCGTGACTAGAAGTCCACAGTGCTTAATCATGCATGACACACGGTCAGAATGTGGTTGTTTCCCGTCATGGCCGTCCATATGAAAATGATGTATACTTATATGCAGGTTTAGTTTTTGTTATGATTGAGAAATAGATGGTTATAGGGGTTCAAAGTGAAGGCTACGATAGTTATAGGAAGATGTATTTACAATAAAGATATATTGTTCATGCTGCACTAATTTTTTGGGATAAATTATAAGATACAGGGTAGCATGATGTAAGGAGTTCCAATGTGCAGCCACATGAGGAAAGAAACGATGAATATGCGAATATCTTGCAGTATTTGCTTTAGAAATGAAGTACTATATACTGTTACAATTGTACCAACCAAACTTTTAACCAATCTGAAGCATCCATAAAAAGTGTCTATATTTTGAATCTGATGTACATTTTGCCAATTTGTTTCATTTTGTGATGTGGCCAATTTACCTTTTTGTCCTGAAGCACCATCATATGAAGCACTGTGTTACCGTTTGTGTCTTGGCTGTTGATATTTGCTCCGCTGGTCCACAAAAAATGGAGTATTTTATCCAAATCCAGAGAAGCAGCGAAGGTCAGCGGAGTCTCTCCCCAGTAGGTCATTCTGTGGATGATAGAGGATTAAATATGGCTAGATGCTGTTAAATATTGGTAATCTGCTATTTTATTTGGATTAAAATAAGAGTATAAAGCCTATTTTAGCAATCAAGAAATTTTCCTACAAGAACACTATGAACAACTAACAATGGAAATTGGGCACACACCATTGTTAAGAACAATGGTTTGTGCCCAATTTCCATTGTTAGTTGCTCATAGTGGAAGTAACTTTAACTTGTTCTAGGATAAGCGTGACCACATACCATTCTAAAACCACCCTTTACAAACTTATGTAAGTATTTGTGGAAAAATGTCGCCAAAATGGTCTTTAGACCTGTGAGAATAAGACCATAAATGAACTCAAATCTTGTTCCATCCACACAAAAAATGCACAGAAGTTTGACCTTCAGTCAAATTTTAAAACAATTGTATTCAGAGCAATGTTTATGGTATTTAAAATGTTAACTTATGGATGAATGTGCAAAGGAGGTTTGGCAGTCTTATATTTACTGTATCACTAGAAATATATCACTATAAATTACTGTAACACTTGGTAAAACTTTTCACTGTTATTTCTTGTACCATGGAGGAAGAAAATGTTTCCTTCCTCCATGCTTGTACCATGCCTTAACATTTGACTTTTCATTAAGTACTACATCAGCCCAAAGCCTAATTATATAATTCTTTGCATTATTAATTGACTAACCCTTCATAATTGGTGTTGCTATACAGGATAAAATGCTCATGGTCGAGTGTGTCCACGCACCATGCCTTCTGATCATCCGGTCTGAAGAATCTCCCGTAGCAACGAACGTTCAAATCGGCCCCATTCTCAATCAGACATTTCATCATGCTGATGTTCTCATTTACAATGGCCTTGTGTAAACATGTCTCTCCTAATAATTAAAAATTCATGCACAATGCAGGTTTAATAATTACCACTTTAATAATCACCAAATTAAGTATGAAAGCGCTGCCATCTGGGAATCATTAGAATCATCTTGCTTCATCTAAATGGCTGCTTGGCTATAGCCCTCGACCTCTTGTAACATTCCCCTTAACAGCTCCCCCAGTTATCACTTGGGATATGAGACAATTGAGATTAAGTGTCTTGCCTAGGGGCATGCAGGTCGGCCATAGTGGAACTAGAACCTACAATCTCCGAATTATGAGCACGGATGTAAGTGGGTACTTGACCACACACACTCGCTCATCTTCAAAATATTACTAATGGAGCTATTTTTCTAAAGCACAGATATCTACTTTGCTAGAACTTTTGCAGATACCCATTTACTCCCAAGTGGATAAAGCTAACTTAGAGCAAAGTGCCTTGCCCAAGGGCACAATGTGACACTTGTTTCTTACAAGGAACAACAAATAACATAATAAAATTAATAGATGTGATTTAATTGGGTTGCTCCAAATAGCTTACCATAGTTTTCAGTTCCCAGCATGATGTCATTGATCATTTTTGGCCAGGCCTTGATGAGTCGTTTAGCAATCTCAAAGTTGACGTCTTTGTTATGAGTGCTCATGAAGCAAACATGAAGCAATGTCTCGCCGAAGTAGCCACGCCTCTCAATGTCCCAGCAAACTTCCCTCTGTGGGTCTACATGGGGTTAAGATGGGGGTGGCGGTAGAGGGGTGTATAGAAGTAAAAGAACAAGGTTATATAGAATTCTTTTAAAACATCTTTAGAAAACAATGATATGGAGGTATTTAGCTTTCTGAAAATTTTGTTCTAAAGAGTCCCACAGATTTTGGGATGGAGGAGAACCAAGGGTGTATAGGAGTGTGACACAAAAAAATATATTTAAAAAAAGAAAGAAATTCTATAGAAATAAAACCCCATAGATAACTTTATATTTTCTATATATTTGTTTCTAAAGAATCCCACAGATTTTAAAAAAACCTTGAAAGTAATATACTAATAGATTTTGGTTCAAGATACCGTTTAATGACCTTTCAATGTTTTATGACAGTCCTGTAGAGCAAAATATATTGTTTCTATAAAAAAAGATTCTTCAGAACATACATTTGCCTTAAATATTCTTAATTGTTACTTATATAAACTATTTATGAAAATAACCAGTGATCCGTAGCAAATTCTGAGCATACAAATGCAGCATGGACATCAAATTCCAACACAGTTCTAAAGTTCAAAGTCACCTTTTGTCTGTTTCTATGGTAGCAGCTATACACCTAAAACCACTGGACTGTTTCCCTAGTGCTTTGGCAATAGGCAATTGGCTTGTTGTGAGCAAAATGGTCATTGTATAAAAAAAATGGCAACCAAAATTGACTGGTAATCTGTGAACATTTATTTGTGAAGCAGCGACTTCATGTTTGAAAATGCATTACCAAGTTTAACACCATCTCCTGATATTCGTGTTCATCAATCAACTATTCCTTAATTTATTTGTTATTATTGTACATCAATAAAAACATTGAGTGATTTATGTAGATTATTGTTACTTTTGCAGTAAATGCCTCGAGGTTGCCAGTCTGTTTTCTTTTATACAAGTGAGAAAATTAATTTGTGCAATTGTATACAGATTTGTTGAGTAATTTAAATAGTCTTAATTGATGTCTTGTCTGCATTTATGTTTTTGACTGCTTACAGTACTAGTCACTTGCTCAACTTAAATTTGACTAGTGATTTTTTTGAGCATTTCTTTCTGTAATGTTCTTAAAGATATCTTCATAAAAACGATGTACATAAAAATTAATTAATATAAAAAAGTACAAACCAAAAACATATCTGAACAAAGATGACGGGTGTTTAAGCAAAATATGCTTCTATATTTGATATAATCAGTTATCATTTTGCTGTAAGTAATTGATCGATTCTTGGATGTTTACCTTGTTCAACTGTAACCTTGTTAGAGCTCCCAAACGACGCCTCTCCACCCTTCTTCGACTTGGCAATCGGCCTTCTCCTCCTATCACTATCTTTCGCATCAACTACATCGTTGTCGATCCAGTTATCTCGATTTCGGATCTTCACCAGGGTCTTAACAGGCACCATATTCCCTTCGCCGTTCTCGTAGAGGAATTTCCCCACATCTGATCCCCGTAATTTCTCCTCGAGCTTCGGCAGAGCGAGCGGGGTTTGCGCGGCCTCTCTCGCCGCATCAACCAGGCTTTGATACAGATCGTAGATCTCCGTGCACGCATCAACGGAGCGGATGTTGTTCCTCCCGAATTTAATTTCCGGCTTCATGTTGCTTGTTAATACCGAAAGATCAGCCGCAACGTCCCCAATTACCAGAGATCAACAGTACAGGTGTAAAACGGTAAACGACTACACAAAAAATGCTTGACTCGGTGATGCAACAAACGGACAGTTTTTGAGCGATAATCTATCTCCAGTCGAGTCAAGCGTTGAAAAAAAAGTCGCACATTATACAATGTAGCTGAGACGACGTCCCGCGCGCCGAGGAAGAACGCAAAGGCGTGAAATTGATGGAGCCCCTTCTCCTTTCTGCCTCAACCTGTTACGGAATCTCGCATCTCATCCCGGCCTCATCACCTTCAACAGTTCATTACATCGCGATGTAATGACTAAACGCTGCATGCCCAATCCACCGTGTCAACTCATTTGCTTATCCAAGCCGTACCCGTGTGGCCTTTTGCTGCGCTGCACTATACCCCCTGACAACTGCATAATGACCTACGCTAGCAACGACCTCCCCACCCGAGCTCGGCACAACAACACAGATTGTCTGCAAGTGCGAGCAAAGTACACCTCGCACAAATCGTCTGGAAAATCCGAGGTTCTTTCCCTCAACTTTAAATCTTCTAGAACTCGGAGAAAGCTGACAAGATGATGAACACATCGATGCCAAATTCCACGACGTGGAACATTAAAAGGAGGCGAGATTTTAGTCAGTTAAAGCCAGGAACGGAGCTACCCGGGTAAGTAAACTAGGGAAATGTTATCATGATTGTAATCGCATAGTGCGTGGCGTATAATTGATTGATTGAAGTATTGCACCTGTTATTGCGGGCCGATTAGTTGATGGGTTTGCGCGCTGGTCGCCAAGGCGACAGAATTAACGTTTCATACACATTGCGTTTTAAACATCCCTAGAAAACAATAACGTGTAATAGTTTTGATTAAGTAAAAACCTCAAAGGAATAAGCTCAAGTCAAACGGAATTAATTTAATCATATGCAATGCCTTGTTATACTTTAAATGATATACATAAATGTATTTTTGACTTATTTTTGACTGACTTTGAACCTATTTTATTTAGTCAAAGCATCAAACATCTGATTTGAACATTAATTTACATTGATTTAAATTGCAATCTAAATCACATTTTAAAAATAATTTTTTTCTTAATTGTTATTCAGTTTACTTTTACTTTTTTAAAATCCCAATTATGAAATTTATAATATAGTTATAAATGTATTTATTTATTATTTATTTATTCACCACATCACAGCCGAACGACCGCCAATTACAGGAATGGGATCAATTAACATAGATATTCGAATAACTTCGACTTCTAAGTTGAATTAGAAATGTCTTGTTTTTCCTTTTGTCTTCAGATACCGGGGTTATATTGAGCAGTACAAATATCACGTTGGTGATACATATGGCAATTCAACTCTTAAGCTATCGGAGGTAAAACAACATTTTTTAAATTTAAGTTTTTGTTGTAATAAATACAACACACTTAAGCAACAGATGAAGTCTTGATCATCATCATCGATAAATACAACGTTTGATGTGAATGGGGGCACACAAAGCAGCTTGCACATGCAGTTTTTTTAACCTAAATTTTTATTTAGGGCCGCAAGGGGTGGTCCCCCATGCCTCCTTGGGGATGCCACTGGTTGGGACCATTGGCGTAGTTGGGCATAACATGGCTACACTTTGCTTTTCTCTGTTGATTGTGATTTCATTGTAAATCTGCCAAACTCGAGATGAGAGAAAAATCGTAAGGGCCTTATCGGGATTCGAACCCGAGACCTCTGACTCACCAGGCAGATGCTCTACCCTTACGATTTTTCTCTCATCCCGAGTTGAGTTGTTTCATTTCAATTGTGATTAGGCACTATACCAGATGTTGAGTTTGTTATTGTGAATCTGTTCATTGTGATTTCAGTCATGGAGAAACAGACATCCAGCGTACACAGCTTCACCCCAGAATTACATGGATCCCAAAACGACCTACGTGGGCAAGGGTCTGAGTGGGTCAGATGACATAGAAGCCAGCGGCAGCAAACGGGAATTGAAGCTACCTAAGGCAACTGGAGATAACAAACTGACAGAGAAAATGGTTCCTGGTTATACAGGTATTAAATGTTAGAACAATAAAAAGTACCCCTTCCCACCCCCGGAAAGTTCAAGCAATCTTGAATTTAGTACAGAGCTTTTTCAGATTTTAGTATTTAGTAGTTATTTCATTTTCCGGGATATACACCTAATGTCACAGAACTACAGACAGATAATGATAATGTGCATCTGAAAAGTTTCAGATGCACAATCTATTCTTGTGAATACCCTGTTCAAATTTTTCAGTTCAAGTCTCAAGTCTTTTACAAAAGCCAAGATCAAGTCTCGGTACCGAAAATTTAATAATTTGGACTTAATGGATATCATTGAAATTTATTAAACGTCTCAAAAAATATGGGAGTCAGTTGAATGAAAATTTGTCCTGTGAGTGTTGAGGGATAGTTCTTGTGTATTGTTGAACACTTTCTGCGTATTCAAAAAGTACTCGACTGCAATTCTGGTTTTGTCCTTTTTCCTACTATAGGCTACATCCCCAGAATGCCATTCAAGTTTGGGAACACCTACAAGGAAGATTGCGATGTCTGTATTGATGACTTCATGAGAAGCACCAAAGACCATGACACAAAAGTCCACACACTGCGTAAAGCACAGACTCAGATTAAACAGATGAGACCAGCATTGAATGAAGAGACCGTCATTAGTAGATTGAACCAGTACAGGGATAGACATCCAACGTCTAAAGTACTTCTAGGTAAGAGTCAATTCCTAGCATCTTCAAATCTAAACATGACTTTAAGATAGATTACAGGATTGGAAAACTGTTACAAACGGCGTTATCTCCATGTGTAATTGAGGATGTGTATGATAAAACCAACCTGTGTATAAGTAAGCTCAGTACCTCATATATGTACCAAGAAAACGATAAATAACTTTGTTGAAGGTATATGACAGGATTGATAATTGACAGATGAATTTAGAAACACGAGACAATTGCAGTGCGCTGACTGGGATTTGAACCCAGGTCCTTGGCTTACATGGCCAATTGCTTTACCAACTGAGCTATCTGGGCATCCTGCCGGAGCACCACAACAATCTCGGGTTTGCCTCTTTTTCCAACAATGCAGTGGGGAAAATCCATGCCAACCAATTGGCTACACTGATAAGAGAAAATAACTTAGTCCATGCTTTCAAGAAATTGTACGAAGCCACCGTCCTATTTAGGCTAGTTATATTGCATGGGCAACAGAGCCATAATACCATTGTAATCGGGGCCTAGTTTCTTTCATATGAAGGCACCCTTGTGAAAACATGTGTGTGCACACAATTATAGAAACTTATCTTTTTCATTTAAATTTATCATTTTTAAAATAAAAAGATAACATCTCGGGTGGAATTATTGCATTAGACAGTTGGAACCACATCTACCTTCCATCTGAGTAAGATTTTTCGAGTCAAATGGTTAATTAAAATTGAGACGTTGCAAATCCTGTGTAAGGACTTTAATCATGGAGCAGACGTCTTTACCACTCAGCTACTGAGCTTACCAGCTTTGATTGGATGTAGTAGTTAGCAGTAGGCAATGGCACTGCAAATTTTGTGAAGTAGTGTGATTACTATTGAGTTATTTTTATCCTATTTAGAGGACAAGCGAGAGTCAAGGGAAGCCCCCATACCAGGCTACAAGGGTTTCGTACCGCGACAAAGCGTGACTGAACTCGGTCTAGGTGGACGCTATCACGCTGTCTGCGATAAATCATTCAATACATTCTACGATGAAACAGAGAGGCACACAGATAGAATTGGGAGGGCTTACGTCGCAAAGTAAGTTAAACTCGGTTGTTCAGTTAAAACCTCTGAAGCACTTTTGTTTGTCCCGAGAGCTCTTAGTATTTCCACTCTGCTAAATGTGTGGGAGTACAGGAGTGTGTTAAAGAAGCCCTGTTGCAAGAGGACATTTTTAATTTCTTAAATTAATGAGCACATAAATTGAATATTCTTCTGAAAGTCATCATCCTGTGTGATAGTTTTTATTTCTTACAAATGTTCGAGCGTAACCCGCTCCTCGTCAGGTAAGACTGAATATTATCAAAATACACAAACAAAAAGAAAAAAGATTTTGTTAATATTTAGTCTTACCTGACGAGGAGTGGGTAACGCTCAAAAATTTGTAAGAAATAAAAACTTTCACACAGGATGATGGCTTTCAGAAGAATATTCAATTTATCTGGGAAAACCCTGTCTCAGGTCGAAAACATCATAAAGAATATCAAAATGAGCACATAATTCACGAAAAACAAATTTCCCCTTGAATTGTAAGGGCTACACTACCAGATGATGAAGCCAAGGCCAGTATTCAGCTGACTAAAGAAGATCGAGACGTCATAATGCAAAGACGTCTGTACAAGCAGGTTGGAATGGTGCCCAAGTATACAGGATACTTGCCTCGTAAGTAGTTTATTTTGTCTTATCTCTTGTGGGAAGTTAATAAATTCTTGTTATAACATCCCTTGATATAGACCATATCCAATAGCTGCCATTTTGGAGAGCAACTTTTAAATTACTAAACAATGTAAGCACAAAATGTGCACCAATGCATGCCCTCGAGGAACAAAGAAATTGCTCTACAAGATAGCAGCTATTTGATAAAATAAATAAATTAGAAAATTATTATTAAAAACCTCTCCAATTCAATGGGAAAAATTAACGAAATCGCAATTCTTTTTTATACAGAGATGCGCTTCCGTTTTGGCCAAACCTACGGGGATACAACACGCTCCCTCCCAGTTTGCTTCCATAATAAGACAACGTACGGTCAACATCTAACCACCATCCAACAATCTGTCTGAAAGGTTAACTTCCCACGACACAAACTGTATTCGTTCAAATGAATGAAGGCATTGAACAGATCAAAGTTTCTGTTTTTGTGCCTTCTTGCATATTTGTTGAGCGGAAATATTTTTCTATTTTTTTGTACATGAGTATAATACATGTGTACGTTGGAAAATGGAATCAATGGTGTATGAATAATAAGCAATGTGAAATGCACCGCAGTATTTTACTATTTTACAACTAAAAATTAGTTTTAAAGTAAATTTTTACATAATTTAACCACTTCATCTTATAAAAAACAATACAATTGCACTGCAAAAATTGATAATTTTTTTTCCCTGATATTGATTAACAAACACACCTTACAGTGAGAAAACAAACATTTTTAGAAATTAACTCAATAGCATCATATACTGTCAATACCTATAGTACACCTTTTAAAGGCCACTATCATTTGCAATGACCCCAAAAGTTAATCAGTTGACGAGTTGACAGGGAAACCTTAGTCAAAGTAAAGATTGAACTGGTAGCAACTATCCAATGAAATGTTTCTGCCTGAGATGATATAACTTTACACGCAGTAAGACGCGCACCACAGAGTACGCGACCGAATATTTGAAACGCCCCGCAAAGACGATATAGATTTTCATGTTTTGGGAAGACGTGGTACATTTGACAGCTAAATTATTTTTTGGATGAGTTTGATTTATAATAATTTCATTCCCAAAATCGCTCAAACAGATCTATTGGGCCTTTAAGTTATATCAACCCATCATTTTTAAGTAAACATTTTTAAGAAAATGATCCTGAAAAAAAATGAAATTAAAGGCAGAGGCTTGCAATGTGCGCGCGGCCAAATTCGTGCCACGAAATACGCAGCTCCATGCATATGCTATGGAGCTGCATAATTTGACCTTTGGAGAAAACAAAGTGTTCCTATTCAGTGTAAATAGTGCCTTATACTAGTAGTCTAAAATAAACATTAATGCCAGTGCAAATAAACTAGGTGGGGTGATGATGATGATGATGATTAGATTTATATAGCGCACATATCCACCCTGCAGGGTGCTCAAGGCGCTGTTACCATTATTACCGCTGCCATCAGGGAATCACCAGAACCATTTCGCTTCAACTAGGTGGCTGCTGGTCAGGCGCACAATCCTATCAGCAGTTAGATTGTGGCATTCCCCTTAACAGCTTCCCATATATCGCTTGGGTTGACGAGGCAACTGGGATTAAGTGCCTTGCCCAGGGACACAGACACGTTGGTCGAAGTGGGGCTCGAACCCCCAACCTCTGATTGGGAGTCCCGCTTCATACCCACTAGACCACATGCGCTCCACATTTGTTAGGATGGTCACACTGTTCATAAAAATATTTTATCATCGCAAACGTTAATTTTAATACAATATCCGACTGACTCTGCAAAAATAGGTTGTAAGTCGCTTTGATTGAAAAAAGAAAAACCTATTACTGTTATTTTGCATTACGGCATTTTGATTGTTGTGAAATTTGCTGCTCTTGATTGTTTGAAAATTCTCTAAAATGTGTAATTTGCTGCAGTGTTACTGTCAAAATAGTGATATTTTTTTTAATGAATACAAGAGGCGTTTAATACGTACCCATAATCACTGGTTTTGTATAGTGCTTCAAATGTTTTCACCTCAGTTCATCTAGGTGGCCATAGCACTCAACCTATCAGTACTTAGATTGTGACATTCTCCCCATTCATTTGTTGGGGCTTACTTGATCGGTATTTACTTCTTTTCCTTGGGCACCCTTCCCCACAGATAAAACTCTTTATTCGGTCTCATATCAGTCAAATGAGCCATGCGATTGGACAATGCAAACAGCGCGGCAATGGCACCGATATCCCAGGCATCTTCGCGATCCAATCCGTGCTGTTCCAGTTTAATGAAGTGCTCTTCCGTGATGGATTGTGACTTGCAAACAGCCATGGCAAACTCTAAGATAGCTCGCTGTCTCGGGGTCAATTCGGCAATCTCCCAGTTAGCAGCAACCTGATAAAACAAAGTATCAAAACAGACATCCCTGGATTTTGTTAAATGTTACATTTTTCCTATTTTTGTAACATGGTCTTTGTTACAGGATCACTGTTAATTTTGAACCATGAATTATTTCATTACAAACTGTGCATGCAAGTTTCAGTTTTGCAATACAAATACAGTTGAACTTCGATAATAACAGCAATGTTAAAACAGCATTCTGCTTATATTAAAAGGTTCCAATTTCTAGCGCTTCATTGTAATCTTCAAAGTCCTAAGCATTTCTTGTTAATAAGGTTTGACTGTATGTCCATGTCGGCAGTGTAGTCCGGGTGCAGACAACTTGTTTTATAAAGGACAACTGGACTTACGGGGAGTATACCAATGTGCTGTAGAGCATCTGCCTGATAAGGCCCTTACAATTTTTTCTCTCATGCCAAGTTTGGTTGGTGATTAGTCACCATACCAGACGTTGCATTTGTTAAAGTACAACTGGGACAGACTTGACCAACATTCTCACCTGATCGGCTAAGAATCGATTCTTGGAGTAAATTCGGAACAGCGCTGAGTGAGCAATGATGCAATACAGGCAGTTATTGTAAGAACTGGTTGCCACCACGATCATCTCCTTATCAGCTTTGGTCAGGGAACCGGTTTCCTTGGCCATGAGTGCATCGTAGTACGCAAAGAAAGCACGGAATTCGGCTGGACGATGGGCGAGAGCTTTGAAGACATTGGGCACAAAGCCAGACTGAAATTAATTAATATACATTTTTTTTCCCAAGATCATACGAACTCGAGATGTTACGCCCCAACTACATGTACAGTATGCCAACAGTTGAAGCTTATTGTTCAGGGTTTCCCATCAGAGCTTGGCGATGGTCCTAACTTATTGTTGGGAAACCCTGGAAAGAATTGGGAAGTTGATCATGGCTTCAGTGTTTCCTCACAAAATCTTAAATTTTTCCCACTCGAAATTTTGTTTTTTTTCCAATCAAATCTGCACATTTTAATGCTAGATGAGTCATTTTAAAGAAAACAATTTCTGATGAACTTCCCAACTCTTGCCAAAACCTTAATAAGTTGGGACCAGTGGCGTAGTTGGTGTGTAACAGACACAAGTATGCAATCTTTTAACACATCAAACGAAGAAAGTATGTGTACATTTCAGACCAATAGAAAAGATTTTTAAGAGGGCGGTGGTTGGGGGGTGTGCGTGTAGCCCATTAATTTTCAACTGAAAACATCAGGTTATACATGTATTTTAATCATCACTTTCACTTTATTCTATTGGGTGGAGATTGGCAATTTAAGGCAAAATGCCTTTACTAAGAGTAAGAGCACATACCGGCCAAACTTGAAGCCATATCTTTCAACAAAAGTTTTGAATATTGCAGCCATTTGAGTGTCCAGTGAAACCTCTAATAAGGCCACCTGTTTATAGGGACCACCCTTCTTTGATTCCCAGTGCCATGTGTATAATGCTAATTTATTAATGCAATTTGTATAAAGGGGTCACCTGTTTATAGTTGCCAGTATTTTAAAGTCCCGAGGGTGACCACTATAGACATGTTTCACTACAACTTTAATTTTTATACCTTTTCTTCTACATCATGAATGAGATCTTGCATGTCTTGTGGTAGTTCATCAATGTCAGGTGTTGGGTAACGACTGATGGGATGATCTGCCTCAGTACAAAGTCCTCTGTATCCAGTACCAACATGGCTTCTCACGGTAAATTGCTGCCAAAAGGAAGGATACTGCAAGTTTAGAAAAAGGTAAGAATTTTTCTTTAAAATGGCTTATAAAGCATTAAAGCCGTAGTCCGAGTAACTTGGACGCCTACAAATATTGTTTTTTCATAGGGACGTGAAGTGCGATATTGTAGGGTATAGGCCCCCTTTTTGGACCCTACAATATCGCACGTCACGTCCCCGTGAAAAGAAAAGATATTTGTAGACGTCCAAGTTACTCGGACTACATAAAAATCTAAGAGTGGGAGAAATTAAATATTTTCTAAGAAAACACTTGGAAGTTTTTCAGCCGGTCCTGCGTTTTTGTACACAAAATCTGAAGTCACAATCAACGACTGAATTATTCCCCCAAAGTAGCTCATGAAAGTTTGACATTTATAAAATATATTATAGGCCTACTCACGTAGAGAGCTGCCTTAGTTTTTGCATCAAGGGGAATCTCCCCCAGTTGGATTTTTAAATTTCTCCCTAGCCATGCTCGAACACGGTTGACGTTTATGATGCGGTTTGTGATGGAGGCAGCCATTTTTGCTTTTTAGACTGGCCCCGAATTAAATCCACTGTGACAGCGTTGCTCGACAGGAGTGGGATTCTGGGTCGAAACCAACGTGTTCTGTGGAGCAAAATCAGCCTTGGATTCAGCCTAGAATTTAATATCTAAAATACATTCACCAAAAGTGTCAAGTAAGAGTAACCATATTTCAACCAGCTTGAAAAGTATGTTTTTTAAAGACGGACACATGGCGGAAACCGAGATTGGGGCACGAGATTTAGAGATTTGGGCTGCCTGTGTCTGGTTGTGTTAAACCAATACAGAACTGTAACCCTGTGCCGACTCGACCGTACGTGCGCGCGTACAGCAGCTTACTACTAAACGAGTAAAATGGCAGGAATTTTGTGGAGAACGATACGGCCAGGTGTGCCGAGTTCAACGGTAATATTCTTGGATTGTCTCGGTCTTACTAGTCTTAGTCACTAGAAAGATTGTGAGGTGTGGACATGGTGAAGGGGAGAGGGGCCGGTGGGCCCGGGGTGTGGTGGTGGGGGGAGGGGTGTTGGGAGTGGAGGGTTGGGGGAGGCGAGGGTGGAGGATCGGGGGAGGGGGAAGGGTGGAGGGTTGGGGGAGGCTTAAAATTACTTTATACCAAAACGTATAAATATTTTAAACGGAAGTAATTTTAGGTATGAAAAACATTCAACAACTTCCTTGAAAATACTTGAACTTTTTCTGCCCCGTTAAATTCATAGACTTAACATATGTCGTCTTAGTAGCAAGTAAACGGAATTCATACCGATTTAAAAGTCTTAAAAAAGCTCGTATTTTTTTCGTATAGGCCTTACAGAATTTAGGTACCTCCTGAAATAATTATAGATCATCCAATTCTAACTAAGATATACTTGCCAGTTGCACTTCTGTCGGAAATGTTCTGAGATAAATAAATGATAAAATTACTTGCAGAGAGTAATGGAAAAAAATCACAGTGTGAGGCTCCATGCGTATTAAGACAGTGTGATAATAGAGAGAAGGCACTGCATGCGCGCATAAATGGTTCATCTTGTGCACTTACTGAATCTTCAGAAAAGCAAATTAGCGACAAAAGTGCATAGGAAAGTATCTTAGAATTGGATCATCTGTTGATTCCAGAAGGTAATTTCCTTCTAATCTTTGTTCAATGTATATGAAAAAACTACAAAAAAGCCAATTTAATTCCAAATTTTACATTATTTTTTTGTTCATTGTAGCTATTTTGTTTTTATTTTCACAGTGCCCAACTTTCCAATTAGTCAGAGCTCTAACAATGAGCCAAATGTGTTGGAAACCTACAGTAAGTTTGACTAAACTTTCCTTAACTGTTTTCTTGCTTGTGTTTTTATCATCATTACAATTTTAATTGTTTCCTGTGCTTGACATAAAAATTTACCTGAGCATAACAAGTTTTATGCAAATGAGCCCTGGGGCCAATTTCATAGGTGTTTAAGCACAAAAATTTGCTTAAGTACAAAAAACTCCTGCTTAGTAGAGAACATTACCAGTGAAATCCTCGTGTTATAGAAGTAGTGTATGACCAGTGTTAGAGGACTGTTTCATTACCACGACCATCACATAAAATTTTTGCTGGTAACCTCATTTTATCAAGCAATATTTTTTTATAAAAAGCAATTGTTCATGCTTGAACAGCTCTATGAAATTGGCCCCAGGTCTTAATAATGTGGACTTCTCACAGTCAAAGGTCACTTCAGCCTGCACTATCTAAGAGACCGATGCATCTAGAGCCAGTTAATTTCCACTTGGTCAAAATTGTTTCATTTGAATATCACAGAAAAACTTGTTTAAAATGCTGTCTGCCCACAGATACCGTATAGTCATGGTCAATGGCAATGTTTCAAAATTAATCTTACACCAAAAATAGGATTCAAATAGGTAACACGGGTCTTTTTTATTGAAAGGGAAAATTAATTACCTCTGAGTATTCTTATAGACCTTATGCACGGCGGCAGTCACATTGTCAAAGTGCGTCATGCACGAGTAAGCACATTGTGGATATATTGTCACATCATTTAAATATGAAAACCTAATAAACCTAATAAGGTCTATTAGGTAATTTTCCCCTAAACCCGTCTGTTCACAGGCTACCGCCACACAGCCAGACACCAAGCGAACAGTCACATTAATCCCCGGTGATGGCGTGGGCCCAGAGCTCATGTTGTCAGTCCGAGAGGTCTTCAAGAGTGCTGGTGTGCCTGTTGACTTTGAGGAGCTGTTTGTTAGGTATGCATCATTGTAACTAGGCTTGGGGAAGCCTCTCTGGAGTCGATCCAAGATGGGTCTCGGAATTCCGTAAAATGGTACCTTTGCGGGCAAAATTGCCAACTGAAAGTTTTTTTTTGTCTGCTGACAAATTGTTTAACCATTTGTTCAACACAAAAACCAAACATGAATTTTAAGATTTTCCAGGGTATTACTGTATCTCTGAGGCTGAAATTTCTACAAGGCAGTTTACCAACATTATTCTTTAGTTGTGCTATGCTGTTCCTATTTTGAAAAGTTTTCCAAACGTGTAATCTATCTTTAACATCTCGCTTTGACAGTGAAGTGCAAATAGGAAAGAGCGCCCCATTACACGAGGTAATAGATTCCTTCAAGAGAAACCAAGTGGCTCTCAAAGGCATCATACACACACCCTGGGGAGGAGGTGGAGAACTGCAGACACTCAATATGAAGATTAGGTGTGTGGTTAAAAAATTTAACAACAATTTAACAAATATTTTATTGCGCTTTAAACCCCTAAACATCAATATACA
Source organism: Henricia sp. BOLD:AAB3569 (assembly GCA_037783545.1). NCBI lineage: Eukaryota > Metazoa > Echinodermata > Asteroidea > Spinulosida > Echinasteridae > Henricia > Henricia sp. BOLD:AAB3569. The sequence continues at coordinate 339,089 of JBBELK010000454.1, read as the reverse complement.
GGCGGGTGCACTGCACTGGGGCACCATGGTTGAGTGGTGTAGCGTACTGAATCTAAGACTTGGGTAAATCCACAGGTCGGCGGTTCGAATCCCGTCTATGGTGCGTGTGCTCTTGGGCAAGGCACTTTGCCATGAATTGCCTCTCTCAACCCAGGTGTATAAATGGGCACCAGCATCATGCTGGAAAGGTAAACAGACTCGCTATGTGGGAGGAGTGGCGAACCCCCCCACAGCAAACTCGAAAGTGGAGTCTGGCCGCCTCGCTAATGAAAGAGAGATGGGCACTCCGGCTTGTAATTACAAGCACGACCTTTACCTTTACCTTACCCTACAGGCGGGTGGCAGCCAAGCCAGAGACACTGGGAAGAATCTCCTCTTTTTGACTTAATAATGCTCTGAAAAATGTTAAGTGCATTACAAAACACTGGACCTACGGCTTTACATTCCAGCAATTGGGGTTAAGTGCCTTGCTCAAGGGCAAAAGTACCTTGAGGGGTTTTGAACCCACAACCTTAGAGAGCATCCACTTGGAGTTTGCGAGTCAGTGATCTAAACTGCTCGACCACGATACTCGGCCAAATCTAACGCTAATCATTTCTCCCCCTTTCAGACGAGAGTTAGATGTCTTTGCCAATGTGGTGAGGTGTCGCACTCTGCCAGGCATCAAGACCAGACACACAGACCTGGACTTTGTCGTAATTCGTGAGCAGACGGAGGGAGAATACAGTGCATTGGAACACGAGGTAACACCAGTTTTATTTTTAGGAACTCTACTGCACATGATGACATCAACAAAAAAGTGTTGCCATTATGCTTATTATGAATTGTTTACACAAAAATAAACTGCAAAAGAAAATGTTAAATTGTTAGATAGTAATTATATTCTCCAGGTTTTTAAAGTAATTGTTTAAAAAGCAATGTGTTTTTCTCCTCGTTTTGTCATTAGAGTGTTCCAGGCGTCATTGAGTGTCTCAAGATCATTACCAGAGCAAACTCATTACGGATTGCCAAGTTTGCGTTTGACTATGCCGGGAGGAACAACCGCCGTAAAGTGACTGCTGTACATAAGGCTAACATTATGTAAGTGCTTTACTGATTAGAAATTATTGAATTTCTTTCAGTCTTTTCAAATTTTCAGTTTAATAAAAAAAAAATGTTGTAATCAAGTTGACATTGAAATATTTACATAATAAATTCATTATGCATGACTGCGTAAAGCTTCTGTGTGCTGGAAATTCCCACTGATTTTTTAATCAAAACGTGGAGAAAAATTTTTCATTTCCTTTATTGCTTGGTATAGAACTGGATCTGGCGTAAATGTACATGTAAATCCATTCAGACTCTGTTGTGGCCAGAAAATTGCAACAGATTGCATTCAACATGTGGTATTACCAATTTTAATGTGCTGCGTTAATACAGGTTTTTTTTTTAATTCAGGAAACTTGGTGATGGTCTTTTCCTGGATAGCTGTCGTGAGATCTCAACCCTCTACCCTAAGATCAAATTCGAGTCCATGATCGTTGATAACTGCTGCATGCAGTTGGCCTCTAATCCACATCAATTTGACGTCCTAGTCACACCCAACCTCTATGGTAACATTGTTGATAACCTGGCTGCAGGGCTGGTTGGTGGTGCAGGAGTGGTACCGGGGGAGAGTTTCTCGTATGAGTATGCAATATTTGAGCCTGTAAGTTGTTTTGCATTTTCTACATTTTTCTTTCTGATTGATTACATTAGCCCTGGCAGAACAAAAGGAGAGGTTGCAATTTCATTTGGGAATACAGGTTTTAAAAAATAAAATAACTAAGTATAAAGTGAAAAATGCAATTATTTTACATTTACTTTGAATTTATGCTTGAACCAAAGTGATCTTTCCTATTGTCTGTCATGCCTCAAAAAGACCAACTTCACACCCAAATTTCCCAATCTTTTGTCAATGTTACCCTTAAATAGTTGGAATAGCTGTATAACTCTACCATACCAGACTGCATCTTATTGTTGTTATCTGTTGTTTTCTTCTGAATATACAGGGTGCCAGACACACATTCTCACAAGCTGTCGGACGTAACATTGCTAATCCTACTGGCATGCTGCTGTGTGGTGCTAACATGCTCAAACATCTACAGTAAGTGTCAGAATACTTTAGCCAAGTGGTTAATTTCAAGATCAAGAAAACGATTATTGTGTTTGTCGTACGTGCATATATGCATGTGCAAAAATCAACACATAACATCAATTGTACATGATTTGTCAGATTTTAAAGATTAACAAGAAACATCAACTGTAACATACATATGTAATTTGTTTCCTTAACCCACAGTATGGACTCCTACGCCAGACTGATACAGAATGCTGTAGAGTCGGTCCTCAAAGCAGGAAAGGTAAGATTAAATGCAAAAATAACAAATTTGCATGAATTGGTTTTGATGATCTGTTTATATGACCACCCATGTGACATGCTCTGGACCAATAGGAATGTGTAAACTGTCTAAAATATTTATGAATGGGAATTGAAAGATCTCAATGACCAAGGTTAATAGAGTCAAACCTTATCAATGAGAAGTCCTTGGGGCTTTGCAGACTACTTTGTTATAGCCAGAACCCCGGGGTGAAAATAAGCCCTAATTCCCACTGGAAAGTCTCACCCCCGCGCCACCCCCGAGCCACCCCTGAGATTGCTCTTTCCCCGGGGCGAGTTCAACCCTGCTTGGGACCAGGGTTGAAAATGTTGGCCCCGGGGCGAGACACTTTCCCCTGGGCTAGAACGGTAGTGGGAGAAGGGGGCGAGTTCTCACTTGTTCAACCGAGGGACGAGGTGTCAATCTCCGTGTTGACTTTGCTCCGGGGCGAATTATAGAAAAACAAGTGTGAATTGACGCATGGTTGAACTCGGGGGTGAGTCACCTCAGGGCGGCCACGGGGCGAGTTCGCTCGGGGGATGGTTGTTTTAGTGGGAAAAGGCCTCTTGTATTATCAGGAATGAAAACAATGAAGAACAAAGGAATTGGGACCTAAAGCTTTCCTATTAATAAGCAGAATGTTGTATTAACAGTGTTCCTATTCTCAAGGTTCAACTGTAATATACCAGTATGTAATGTGTGCCACATTTTAAAATGTTATACATTTTGTTTTTATTCTTTTCACTGAAGGTACGAACACAAGACATGGGTGGTTATGCTACAACCAGCGAGTTTACGAATGCTGTCATTGGTAACCTGAGGTAGACTGTGTTCACATTGTGACATTGTGTGACATTGTAAAGAGATTACCTCACTGTTTTCACCATAAGGCCATTTCACACTAGTGGTATCTCAACCTGGATTAAAATTAACCAAGTTCACCCTAGGTTGAGGGATATGTGATAGAGGGACTCTCTTACTACCCCTTTCCCTCAACACACTCTTTCCTTTTAACTCATCCCACCCCATCACCCCCTCCCCCCAAAATAAAAACCTGAAAAGATTTCCTGTAATTACTCCAAATTCCCAAGTGTATTTATTAAATCGTATTGAATTTGAAGGATTGAGGAGTGTTATTGTTCAGTTAAATGGGGGAACAATATACCCTGTGCCGCAAAATGGTTCCGCTATTCCGACCTGATCCCGCAATCTAGTTTTCTAGCATTGTCTTATTCCTGCCTCTACCTTGCCATTGAAGTATTGTAAAACCAGACTAAAAGCAGATCTGCCAATTCTCCCAGATTTTGCAACAGATTCTTCAGAAAATGACTAATTTTGTGAGTACTGACATGGATAAAAACCCTCCTGGATTGTCAATTAACAACCTTGGGGATTTTTGGGAACATGGTCACGGAATGAACCTGTTTTCCCAGATGTTCTCCCCTAAATCCGGGAGGGTTGGCAGCTCTGTAAGAGCGTGAATTGTGCCAATTCAGAATCGTCATTCAGCAACTTACACACGTTTAATACAGGAGCATCAGAGTCGCGCCGAACTAATTGTATTAAGAGCGCTCCGATTAAAATTTGGTTTCAGACCGGCATTCTTAATGCGAGCCGTGCGCACACCAAAGATCGTCGCCTGAAACCAAGTCGCTCTTCAGTCATTCTGACCGACTGGAACAGTCGATCTTACGACTTCTGGCGAACCAAGTCGCTCCAAATTGTTTCATACATCAAACTTAATTCAAATTTCTGGGATAATTTAGTTCGGCGCGACTCTGGTGCGCCAGTATGAAACGGGTGTTACACAGGTTGTTTTATTTCCTTAATCTCCGGTCGTAATAAAGGGTTGCAAGCTTAGCCATTAAAATTGTGAAAAGGCTTAGTCAGTTTCAGTACAACTGGACATTACTAGGTAATGTCTGTATTTGCACAAAACCTGTATTTATAAGTAACTTAATATTTGTTCTGTTATTTAAGTACATTTATATACTTCTGGCTGACACTACTTTCAGCTAGTTTAAAAACCAAAAAGCAATGTTAAATTGATACAATATGTACAGACTTTGACGTTCATATTTAGTGTGAATAAATTGCTGAATAAAACAATAACTTTACTTCATTTGTGTGGAATTCCTGCATGCTTAAATGTTGGTTGTTACAAGAGCTAATGGCATAAATTTGGGGTCCAATTTTTGGTGTCCCTGGTAGGATTTTGTAAACTTGATTTGGGGCACATTTTTAATGCCTTCTGTCTCCAAAAGTGATTTACAGAAAGTACAATTCTTGAAAGAAAAATGCACCGATCTTTTGTAATGGAATTAGTGTCACCCCACTGACCTATAAAGAGGACTGGGTAAGCGACTCCCAGAATAAAGTAACTGTACGTCATCTTACTGCACCCTTGTTTTAAAAAAATGCGTGTGCACGCACATTTATATGAGCTCATCTTTAGTTATTGTTTTCTTATAAAAAAGATCTCATCTTCCCTCAAATAAACTTCCCTCAAATGTAGTTGGATGGCAATAGAGTACTAAAGTGTGACGTCAGTTCCCATGGTAATTGGTCTAAACATTCGCTGGTAATCTGAAACGTCCATTGGTTTAGCGCAGGGAAGCAGTTCTGGTTTTTAGTGTAGACCCAAAAACATAGCAACACAGTACACAAATGGTGACGTTTTCACTTTAGTAGTCTATGATGGTTGTTATTTGAGAACACGATGTGGCAAGAATTATTTATTTTAACATCTTTTGCAAACTGAGTGGCTTTAAACGCGAAGCAGACGACGCGAACTTCGCCCAGTCAGCCTCCATAACTGGTAACCAAAAGCATTTTACTTTTGTATTTACGTGAAGGTTGGGTTTAAGACCATCTTGGTAAGGCTGATCCATTTCTTTAAAGGTAGGGCTACATATTCGCTATTTAGAGTTTTATTTTAATTCTGAACATTCTAATGACAGAATATTAGATAAAGTAAAGATATTTTATTTATTAAGGACACGATGCTCGTACTTTTTGATGTAATTCATAAGGGAAGGCTGTGCTTTAGACACCCTCTTTGCTAAGTGGCACAACCGGTCAGAGTTCGTTGTTTCTATTTTGGGAAATGATGTCATTAATTCACACTAGCCCCCGGTTTCACTTTCAACAGGAGCAGTGTCTGCCTGCACATTTTTGGAGACCCTTTCCTGTTTGAACTTTGCTGATATCTGGATAGAATGGCTGGAATTGTAAACATAGGCCCCATAAATTTCGTCCACGTCCTCGATGTGGTAAGTTTAACATTCATGGAATCCGCGAAACATGCGAAATGAGGACAGTTTTACCATGGTTTTACGAGGACGTTGGTAAAACGCGGAACGCGGAACGTTCCGCGGAACGTTCGGAACGCGGAACGTTAATAACTGACCATGTGTGGTATTTTCGGAATCAGCGTCGACAGGCGAGTTCAAAAATACCACTTTGGACACCGTCCGACCAACACTGAATACTGGTCAGTTTTTTTCCAAAATTGCCGAAACTGACCATATGTGGTATTTTCGGAATCAGCGAAACGCGGAACGTTCCGCGGAACGCGGAACGGAACGCGTTCCGTATTAAGTTTTGGTCGGACGGTGTCCAAAGTGGTATTTTTGAACTCGCCCTTCGACGCTGATTCAGACAATACCACACATGGTCAGTTATTAACGTTCCGCGTTCCGTTCCGCGGAACGTTCCGCGTTCCGCGTTTTACCAACGTCCGTTTTACGAACTGTATTTTCTTTAGTTTGCAGCGCAAATGATCAAACATCATAAGAGCCAGAGGGCGCTCTAGCGCATACGTCGAGTGCAAGGGTTGTGAGTACCATGCCATTAAACTGGGCCTGCGCTGCGTTGCTTGAAAAACGTGCTAGTTTTGTGTTTATAAATAATCTTTTTTTCAAGTCGCCTTAAACTTGGCTTACATAATTTAAATTACCATTTCATTGAGCTGTCGTTGGTTGCAAAAGGCCCAGTTTACGTACGTGAGCAATGAGTGCACACAACTCTCGCTACGGTGGTTAGAAATAAACCCTTTCACGGTTATCGACGCCATCAAGGGGCACTTCGAACACGCGTTCTAACAATGCGTTTGTATACATCCGCACACGCACATGTACACGCACACAGCAATGTGTGTTCGAACTGCCCCGTGAACAACATGGCGTCGATAACCGTGAAAGAGTTTATTACAAGTCGTTATCACTAGAGTATTTTTTTCCTTTAAATGATTTATCAGCCATCAGAAAATACGGATTATAGAAAAACTGAAATTTGGCAAGGAAAAAAATAAGGATTTTCCTTTTTGGCTACTCTTGATATAGCTTTGTACAAAGCCTAATGATGTCTGAGTTATCAATTCTTTCTGAACAGCAATGCAGACGAAAACAAAACAAAAATAAAACAAAGTAATTTTAATACAAAGAGATCAGCATTGTAGTTGAGTGAATATTTGTGGGATTATTTGCAGGGAACAAACATCACACGTCTTGATGTGGGTCCCCAGAGGTTAATGCTACAGAACAATGAGAAGCTTGAAGCTGGTCCGATCCCCTGCATTATTGTGCCTCCTGGTCACTATTGCCGCATCAAGAACCCTATGAGGTACAGATTGACAAGACTGTTTCATGAACATATGCAGAATCATGTCTTGTCAACAAGATCAGTTTTTATCATTTTGTTTCTACAGAGAAAATTTGTACAGGCTGAAATGTTCATTTGTTCCTCTTTTCATTTGTACCCCGTACATGATGTGCAAGTGAGGACCTCTTTCTTGGTATTTGTCCCATCTGTCCCATTTGTCCCATATTGTTGAAGTTTCCATATTTTGAGGGCAAAAAAACCAAACTCTTTAAATACATGTCTTGCTTTAGTGGTGAGAAATTTTCAACCGTCTCCCTGAAAATACTTTTTCTTGTGTAATTATTTTCAATTTCAGCTATTATGAAAAAGGCAAGCAGTGCGAGTTGAAACACGGACAAGTGGAGATTAAATTCAACCAGGTAAAAACATCCCCAGCAACACAACCATTTTTTTTTATTAAAAAGAGGGGAAGGGGAAATTTAATCTGGACACAAAAATCAATCTTATTTAACTGTGGGCCTTGACCCATTAAAGGCAGGGGCTCGTCAGCAATGCGCGCGCCAAATTCGTGCCACGAAACACGCAGCTCCATGTAGCAAAGACACGGAGCTGCGTATTTCGAGGGACGAATTTGACGCGCGCGCATTGCTGACGAGCCTGTGCCTTTAAGGTCACCATTACGGAAACAAACGTTTTAGAGAATTCAAACTAATAATTTGACTTTATGTCATTAGAAAATAAAATGATAACATTATGGTAACGTATTGGTCCCCTGTGCTGTGTTTTGTGTCTTTCGTCAAACAGGAACCATTTCCACTTTACCCTGGTGAAATTCTGGAAGGCGCGGAGAATTTGAAAGCTTTTGCAACAACTGGTATGTTTTGTCATTGAAGCAAAGAGAATATGAGTAATTTGCCTTATTTTAACCTTTTGGCCCATCGACATTTGGAAAAGAGTGCTCTGAAAAGTGGAAATACATGTATCTCTTGATCTATCTGTTTACTGGTCTGAAGGACTGAATAAAATTGGACATTATTTTTCAGTATCCAGTATGATTGGGCTCAAGTTGACAAATAGTTTTGTCATGTGACTTATCATATGACTTAGGCCAAAAAAAACAAGAACTATGTTTAGCGTAAGTTAAAGCCCCCAAGATAACGCGGTGACTCATTTTTTTTTGGTTTTTTTGGGGGGTAAGTGGATTCCAAGCAATAAAGTCAAGTTGACATGAAGCCAACAGGCATGTTTTTAATCGAAACGCGCGCGCTAATGATATAGTTTTTTATGGTGTTTTTAAAAAAAGGGTTGAAAGTGACGCACGCGCTAATGCTAAACAGAGTTCTTATAGTCATATGACTTACGATCATGTGACTTATATCCCATTGAACTTGCTTGGATGGTATGATTGACATGTTTTATGTTATGTAACTAGGTTATGGCAAGGCCATTCATGCTTTGCCAGTGGTCAAAGTGAACCAGGCTGTTCGACTGAAAGCTGTACTTGACCATGAGGTAAACGGAGTCCAGCGATTTGCTGGGGACTTGTGGCAAATTGAAGGACCAACAACCTATTATCCAACCGCTGAAGCTGTGAGTTTTAGTGTAGTTTAGTTTTATAGCGCATTTGATCTTGTTCTGATCACATACTGTAAAAGCTAAAATATTCGCGGTGGTTTTATTTTCGCGCATTTCGCGCACCAGACAGAGCCCGCGAAAAAATAACCCGTGAAAATATTGTTTGCAACAATTGTGGCGATCCCTGTTAAGGTGACATAATTTCCATCCGCGAAAATAACAACTCGCGAAAATGTCAGTGATGTTGAAATGCGCGAAAATATCTGTACGCGAAAATATTGGCTTTTACAGTAAACAAATTGATAGATGAGAACTATTTTTGTTTATGATAAGTGAAGGTTTTAAGATTTTTCCAATAAATGCTACGTCTTTCATAAACAATCATTTAAAAATTCTAATGTGATTACTTTGTTTTTGATTTTTGCAGGAGATAATTGGTTGGGTCAATCCTGTTGTCATTGGTCAGGGCCAGGCTCTTCACCTGCGGGCATCCCAGGAATTCACTGACAGGGATCAAGTGTAAGTTGGTATTAATTCTTTGATTATTCCTGGCAATTCCAGGGCCGATTGGGTTTTTAACTTTACATAATTTTGTTTTGTTCCAGCATCCGTGTATCTGGTGAGGAATGGCTGGTTCGGAAGGAAGGAGCCTACCTTCTTGGGGTTTATGAAGAGGTGCCTTTTTTCACAAGTCTTAACTTTGTTATAATTTATATCTTTTGATATTTTAACTGTAATTTTTGGCTTTCTAGTTTTAATGACTTGCTCGCTTTTACTAAGAAATATATTTTTTTGTACAATGCTTTTAAAATCATCTTGAAAATGAGACAACCAATTATGGGTTGAGACAGAAATCATATTGTTCCTCACTGGGATTCAAACCCGAGACCTCCGACTCTTCAGGCAGTGACTCTACTAGCTGAGCTCACTAACTCGTCTATGCTACAGCAAATACTGTGAACATTAAGGTGCCTGTCCATATATTGATTTTCAGTCTGTTTAGCGTGTTTCAGACGTGCATTCCCTGTATTTCATTATGGCATTGTGCATGAAAAGGTGGCTTTAGCCATTAGCCTTGATCGTGTTTATCCCTGGTGCTAGATAGTTGAGTTGGAGTCGGCTTACGTTCTGAAGCAAGATGTAGGACTTCATCTGCTTGCTGAACACAACTGCCGCGACACCCTGGGGCGTAAGAGACTAGCAGGAGAGGAATGGTTGGTGACTGTGGATGACACGGAGACGTACATTCCAGAAATAGGAGAGGTATTGAGAAATCCCAAATTATCATCAAAACGAGGGTCTCGGTGCTTTCTTTTGTGATAAAATTTGCAAATGAAAAGATGCGTGACGTATTACATTGGCTCAGCATCCGAAACGAGGCTGCCAGTGTCAATTTGATATTTGTCAGTCCTATGGTTAAATTAGCTAGGACCGCAAGTAGTGCAGTCGTCTTTGGTAGTTTTGTTACATGTTATTACAAATTCAAACGGAATCATTTATTTTTTAGTTTGTCTAACCGAAGGTGTTTTTCTTTCAAAAAAGAATGTGCACACTACTTTTTGTAGCATTTACTTAACTCTTGCACTGCTCATTGTTGTTAAAATTTAACCCTAAAGTTTTAAACCCTAATTTTTTGAAATTGAAGTCATACATGCATGACGGTTGGCGTGTTAGAAGAAAACAAATATTACAATCGAGATCGTACATGTACGATAACATTTTCAGAATGCATACGACAGATAGTACATGTATGACTTGGGCAGTGAAAGAGTTAAAGGCCAATATATAAACATAGGCAATGACCCAAAAGTTACTTCATGAGTTGACGAGAAAACTTGTCAATTTTATTTTTCTGCCAAACACACGTCACATAATCTGTGAAACTTGGTTGTTTTCTTTCCAGAAAGCAATGCAGTCCATCAAAAAGATAGTTCTTGAGAAGAGCCAATACTGCATAGTGTGTAATCCGGTGGATGCTAACGGCCGCTCACAGATGGGTTGTGAAGAACTCCGCAAGGGACATACCAGTTTCTTCCTTCATCCTGGTAAGGTTTGGCTGAAAAGCCTGCTAAATGGACCTTATTGCAATAACTGCTTAGGTGAGTTTGCACAAAACTAAAATTGTATTGTGGGAAGGAAAATGGGGCAAAGTCTGCCCCGACAACCTTCCCACAATACAGTTCTGCTTTTGCGCTAACTCACCCAGGCAGGAATTGCGATAAGGTCTATTGCAAATCATTTTGGCTGTTTAGACCTTTAAAAGTAAGAGAGAATGGTTGTATACTAACCGAATATTTTTGATGTGATTTCATACTGGGATCGCTTTGGCAAAATATATTTTTATGGAGTAGAAAACATTGTTTGATATTTTCTGAAATATCAAACATATGGATAATTTAGTTTGGAATTTAACTAAGAAATCTGCCATTATGCTTTGTAGGTGAAACTATCAAGGATGGTATACAGGAGCAGTTTGTGATGTCAGAGGACCAAGCCATCGTGTTACAGGCTGTCAACGCATTTGAGGATGATTCGTTGTCGGGTGAGTCTTGCAACTCGGAGCTTAGAGTGAAAAATTAAGGTTTGAAGTTGTCTGCAGACAACTTTTTAAAAAGCACCTTCAGTTGGAAATTTCTCCAGCAAAGTTACCATTGTCATGAAAAAAAACACCATGTTTTTTATCAATGCTATCAACACTTTTAGTCGGATTTTTCTTGTCAACTCAAATGATGTAGTGCAGATTTAATGCGAATGGTACTGCTCTTCGTTTGATCTTCACTAAGTGATGAGATGTGAATGCATTTTTCCCTGTTTCCTTTGCAGCTGACAAACCCATAAAGCGTAAACCAGGCGACCGTTGGATGATCAAGGGTCCTATCAGCTACATCCCACCAGTACAGGTTCAGGTTGTAGATCAGGGAAACGGAATATTCGTCAGGTGAGATGTGAATGCATTTTGCTATGTTTCTATGCAGCAGACAAACCCATAAAGTGTAAACCAGGGTCCCATCAGCTATATCCCACCAGTACATGTGCAAGTTGTAGACCAAGAGAACGGAACATTCATCAGGTGAAAAGAATCACAACCTAAAAAAGGTTATGTGGCAGTACTTAAACCCGCCGCACACCTATGCGATTTACCGGCCCAACGGACACCGGACCATCGGATCCGGATTTGCTCCGGTCTATAGCGTACGGTCAAACCGGCCCGAATTGTTTCAGCGCACACCTTTCCGGTAAGTAATCCGATGATCCGATTATCCGGTAAATCGCAAAGGTGTGCGGCGGGCTCTAATTGCTGAACATTTTGCTGTGAAATATTCTGCAGTTGTAAAACTGACATTTTTCCCCCAGAAAAAATAAAACCAACATTTATGTGACAACGACCAACTCTTCTTCATTCCTACAATCTATAGAATTCAGACAATTACTATAAAGTAAAATAGCAATCAATAATTAAAGCCAAAATATTCATTTAGTGCACAGTCTACAAACATTGTGCTGTCATGTGGAGATCACAGAGAGGATTATCCAATCAGTGTTTCTATTTTTAGTCATGTGATGTGCAGTTGACCATTCAGTGACTGAGAATTCTTGCAATTTTTATGATTTCAGACAAGCCATTCCTCTGGATGATAATGAAGGAATTTATGTCCGCAACTTGAAAACGGGGGAGGTAAATTTTAATGTAAAAGATTATGACTCTCATAAAGACTGATCGGGATTACATTTTGCATTGTAGGCCAAACTTAGGATTTTCCCCAAAGGAATCAAGCTGCCTAGAGTAGCCAGCTTTAGTTGTTGCCCTGTAGCCACCTAGGAGGTTCTTCAGCTCGACCACAAAGTGCGAGAGAACAGGAAGAAATTCTCAGTTTTAGAGGTGGGAGGTAAACCCCACAAACAACATCTTGAGAAACCCACAGAATCCAGCAGGAACTGAGAATTCAATCCATGTAACTGACCCGGGTGGGATTTGAACCAGGGCCATGTAAGTGGAAGAAAAGGAAAGAACTTCTACGCCAACCTGATTTTCACAGTTGTAAGTAAAACGTGTATACTCTTGCCTTATTTCTCATTAACTTTGGTCCTTGCATCTAGGTGCGTGCAGTGATGGGCCCAGATTCATACCTACTGACAGAACATGAGCAACTCTGGGAGAAGGAATTGCCACCGTTGGTTCTTACTATACTCCAGTAAGTATAAAGTGTCTAGTTTCAGTGGCATCACCAAGGGGTGGCCAGGGAGGTGCACATGCCCCACCCCCCCAAAAAAGTGTGTTCCCCATGTTGCGCCCCTCCCCCAAAGGAGATTGTAGGGTTGAAAACTGCATGTGTAATGAGCTGCTTTGTGCGCTCCCTTCCAACGTGTTGTGTCTGGTGACGCCACTATCTAGATTGAAGAAATTTGGCTCGCTGAAAAGTAGACGCTAAGTCCACAAAGGATGGCATACAGTATGCAGTGTTGCTCTGCCATTTGGGTGTCATCATTTTCCCCCAAAACTGGGCAAAGAATTACATTTTTACATGTGACCCCTTTGTGCAAGTCTATGGCAAAAAGTTATTTTGAAATGGGATTTCTGTTGCTTTGTGTTTTTGATACTTACCAGGAATGGCGGTGGTTACGGGACGGGTGAGATTCGCAAACTGGCTTACTTTGAATCCTCCATTGACTCTGACTACATGCCTGGAAAGGTCAGTGTCTCAAATTCAGAATGGTTCAGATTTATTAATCATTTATTAAACTCTCATTGTGTGATTGTTGCCTGTCATTTACAAAGTCTGTCTTCCTGAACAGTATCGCACTTTTTAAAATGAAAATAATCATTTTGTTGGCTTTTATCCCCAGAAGAGAGATAAAACCAGAGTGGTGAGGTTTCGTTGTCCAGGAAACACAGCTGTGCAGGTAAACATAGGCGGGGTTCATTGCATCTTAGGGGTTCCTAAATCCCATTGTCAAACTCCTATCTCTAAGACATTTTCCACTAAGTCCTCTTCTGTGAAATGAACTCCTTTTTTTTCTGTGAACACGCACTTTCAGTCTTACTTGACATGCAATATAAAACACAACTTGATAGCTTAGATGGTGTGGCAAAACAGGGGTCTAAGGTTCAAGTCTCTCTTCAGTCAAATTTTAGCTTCTCTTACTTGAAACTAAACCAGTCGTTTAGGTTAAGTTGTAACTTTGTTCTTTCTAGGTGTACAAGTACCAAGAGAAGACAGCGCGTGTTGTCTTTGGTCCTGACATGGTCATCCTTGGACCTCAAGAAGATTTCAATGTACTCAGCCTCAGCGGTGAGGTTTTTTTCTTCTTCTTTGTAATGGCATCATCATGTTAGGAGAAAAAATGGTATGCAGGAGGTTTACGTCCTTCCCAAAGATGCTGTGAGTTTTTGGTATATGTCTTGAGAGAGTTTTTATCAGGCAAAAAGCACACCACATCATGCAAGGCCAAGTAAATTCTATTTAATAAATTGTTGTTTTGTGCAGCTGGTAAACCCAAAGTGGAGAAAGCACTACAAACAATCTGCCTCATGTTGGGACCAGACTACATCACAGATATTCTAGAGGTAAGATAGTTTGGTGTATTAACTCTTACCCCTTCAGAACTCTCTAATAAACCCTCCAATTCAAGGCCAATTCATGCTTTACCGTGAAAGCGAATGCAAACGCATATCTGATGTCAAAGATTCCACAGCGAACATTCGCACAAGTTGAAACTAGTTTGTGCCATGAAACTTTGCTGTAACGTCAAATTTGTCAAGTGTGAACTCGGCTTAAAACTTGCGAAAGAGATTTCGTTTACTTCGTTACAGGTACCCCAAAACCTGACTGTGTGACGGTAATAAAATACCTATTGTTGCGCACTCTTATTTGACACGCAGTATTTTAAACAGATGCTTGCACATTAATTTTCATCATCTACAGCTGTCTTAAGGGAATTGAGATACCAGTTATAGGACAGCACTGTGGCGCAGCGGTAGAGCGTCGGGCTTGCAATCGGAGGGTCGTGGGTTCGAACCTCGAAGCAGTCGCAGGCTTTTCCATTGGTCCAGAGAACTTGGCTGTACATCGCCACCAGTATCAGCTGGTGTAGCGGGCCCCAGCCACCCAGTCGTTAATGGGTACCTGGTGCTTGCACTGGGGAAGGAAACTGCAGACCCGAGCAGTAGTCGGCTCTATCGCCGGGTTAAATACAGGCTCAAAAGCCAAGGAGTGGGGAGATAAGCACCCGCAGCAAAGCACGGATACTGCGCATGCCCCCTTCCTTTCCTTTTTCCTTTTATAAGACACATAAAACTGACTGAAATGGTTTTTGTTTTACTGAATTAAAATTTCAGGTTGAAACGTCTGATCACGCCCGGCTTAGCGTTCGCATTGCCTTCAACAACTATTTTGAGGTAATGGCTGTATGTGTTTATATTGGTAAACAGTTGATAATAATCTAGAAATACATTTGATAATAAAACAGTTGATAGTATTATGCTTGTCAATAAACTTTAATTTTACCCACAGTTTTGCTCTTTTTCTTGCATTTGTCAAATTTTAGTTTGAGCGTGGGAATGAGGAATCAGAGAAGTCCATCTTTTCTGTTCCAGATTTCATTGGTTTTGCTTGTCGACAAGTGGGTAAGTCTGTTTTCAAATATTTAAAGGTTTAAAGGACAGTGTACAGTTTAAGACTGGCCACACCTTTATTCACTTAACTAATTATGCTCTCCTCAAAATTGTCTGATTTGTTTCACAGCTACATGCTGTCCCATCTCGGAGCTATAGACCCAGGCATATATTGATGATCTTGAGCCACCAAGTAATGCATTGGGACATTTTGGTTCAATTTCCAGGAAGTCGCATTCGTGGAGCGGTCTCTAGAGTCCGTTTTGATGAATTCCACCGTCATTCGAATAAACTACTCCAAAGTGCTGTGTTTGGTTTCCATGGTGACGGGACGATGAAGGAACGTCTCAAGTTTGGGGCCAATAAGCTGGTAAGAATGGAAACTTCTTAAATTCTTTGATTTTGAGTCGTAAAAAGTGTTCCAGAAACTAAAGCAGGAACTGAAAAGATGTTCCAAAAGTAGAAGAGGATGATTTGCACAAGTACTTCGTCACAACAGCTTGTTTGTCTATAATTGTCTTACACAGATACATGTTCGACTTTCGTCCCCAAAGTTCATGGTTCATTTTTACTTTTGTTGCGACTAATAGACAACATCTTCTGCTTTGTTTGCTGGCAATCCTTTGTCCCATGCATGACTTGTTTATGTAGTGCAAGGTACTGGTGGCCACAATGCCTTCAATTTGGTACAAGCTTTGGTACAAATGTCTAGTCAATAGAAGACTTTTGAGACGCTTGGTTAGCAGCAAACAAACCGGTCCTTCAGCTCAAACATGACGTAAACAATAAAAAAGGTTGCTATCACCACGTGTTTCAAAAGTCTCCCATTGTATTTGTAGCCTAAATGACATTTGAAGTAAAGTTTCTGTTACATAATCCACCCGATTACAAATGCTAAAACCAGCTTTATAATCAGGGTTTTTTTAGGCTCAGTTTATTATGCTGCCTTTTATTCTTTCGGTCTTGTGTTTTTTTCTCTCCAATTTGCAGGTGATCAGTAATGTTGATATCCAGGGCATTGAGCCAGTGGACCTAACCATGAGAGATAGCCTCTTGAAATCAGTCCAAATGGCCATTGAAATATCCACGAAGTAAGCAATGTTACCCCTCATTTTGAGCAGTGGTACTCAAGTACACTGCTCAAAATGAAGCCTGAAACACAATGATACAAATGCAAGTAACTTATCTTGGAAAGTTATTGATAAGTTTTAGAATTTTGCATTCAGATTTGTGTTGCAACTTTGTTTCCGCCTTTTTAAAATAAACCTTTTTTCTGCCTTCTTGAAGATCCATTGAGAGAGCTGCAGCCCACGATGCAGCTCGTAAGGAACAGGAATCCAGAGGTCAAATAGATCGACAGAAACTGATGAATGAGAAAGAAGCTGAACAACAGAGGGCTAAGCTGTTTGAGTTGCAGGCTGAAGCCGCTGCGATTGAGTCTACGGGACAGGCAAAGGCCGAGGCACAGGTGAGGCTGATTTCACACTGAGTGTTTTGCGTGTAAATTTTACGCGCATTGCTTGGACAAAAAGCGGTTTGGAGGGAACTTGGAGTTGAACGAAGCACAGAAAACTACAGTATCAACTTGGGCAGCAATGGTTTTTGTGATTCTGTGATTTTTACTGCATCTGTTCACACCAAAGTCCCTCCATGTTGTATTTTCTGGAGGCAAACCGTTTCAAATGTACGCTTGTAACACCCCAAAGAGACTCGGTATGAATCCGGCCTAAAATATTTTGGTGCTTGACAGGCTCGTACGGAAGCCCTCCTAATCGAGGGCCACAGCGCCATTGACTCGGCACGACTCAAAGCCGAAGCCGAAGATGTCATTCACTCGACAGACCTGGAAACACAGGACATGCTGCGGATGTCTGAACTAAACTACCAACGACAGATGAACACGATAGAGATCAACAAAGCCAGCAGTCTGAGTGATATCGAGGTATGAAGAGGAAACATTTCTCCACTATGTAATACAGTAATAAAACGTGACATATTCTGTTTCTGCGAGAATCCTGCAGCTAAGGGCTCTCAAAAAACCAATTTTGTCAAGTTATCAATTTGATTAAACCTGCATGTTATGAGCTGACCCAAACAGCTCTAAAAGTGCCGGAGCTCAGGAAGGCACTTTATGCAGAGTGGCGCACACTGCCTCAGCAGCTCTTACAGAGGCTAGGCAGTCGGCATTGCCACAACAGGTGGTCATACACGTTACAGACCAATAAAGAAATATTACAGTTTGCTTAATGCAGCTTCTTATTTCCATTTGCACATATTCAGGTGACAAAGTTTGACGCGATGGTGAAAGCTCTTGGAGCTAGTACTATCGCTGACATTGCCAGCTCTGGACCCAAACGAAAGGTAACTTGACTTTACATCACCTATTAAAGGCACAGGCTCGTCGGCATTGTGCGCGCGCCAATTTCGTGCCACGAAATACGCAGCTCCATAGCAAAGGCATGGAGCTGCGTATTTCGTGGCACAAATTTGGCGCGCACGCATTGCTGACGAGCCTGTGCCTTTAAAAATGCCATTTTAAAGATCAATTTCAATTATTGCTCAGGCTCAATTTAAATGTTCAGTTATTTTATTCAGTTTTTAAATGAGCTATCATCCGGCATTATCGTTTAAGGAAATTCCTCAATGGAAAATTCTGAAACACAAAGTGGATTTTTATAGTTGTGATAAGTTGACAGGGACTTGGAGAGTCAGGTTGGTGTAGTGGTTCTCTCCTTGCCTTGTACCTCTGTGGCCCTGGTTCGAATCCCGCCCGCATCGGTATGTAGATTGATTGATTCTGTGGGGTTTTCCTCCCACCTCTAAAACTGAGCATTTCTTCCTGTTCTCTCGCACTTTGTGGCCGAGCTGAAGAACCTCCTAGGAGGCCACAGGACAATGACTTAAGTTGGCTAATTCTTGCAACTTGATTCCTTTATGGGATCATACCAATGAAGACAGGGACAATAGCTCTCCTTACTATCTTTAGAAGGCTTAGGTTGATTTTTTTCTGTTCTCATTTCATAGGTGGAACTTCTTCAGAGTCTTGGAATCCAATCAACTCTCATCTTCGATGGTGAGAACCCAATTAACCTGTTTAACACCGCCGCGGGGATGATTGCTGGCCATCAGTAATTATTATGTTTTCTGCAGAAGCAAAGATTCAAGAAGTTGAGATAAATGAATATTTGCCTATTAAAGGAGGTGATCTCGGGCCAATTTCATAAAGCTGTTTAGCAAAAAAATGTGCTTAATCAAAAAAATTGTAGGCTTTATAAAAATGGGTTAATAGTTGAAATTTCGTGTCAACTTGTGTTTTTCACAAGAATATCAGCTATTCTTGCTAAGAACACAAGTTGACATACAATTTTGACTATTAACCCATTTTTATAAAGCAAACAAATTTTTGATTAAGCAAATTTTGTTTGCTAAACAGCTTTATGAAATTGTTGAGCCCCCATGAGTATTGAGATTTTGCTACCATATCATCTGTCACATTTTTCTCATTGCCATTCTGAAATTTCACGCTCTCAATTCGTATATTTCCAGGGATATCATAAAAAAGTCCACCAAAGTTTAGTAAACTAATATATCCGGTTACATAAAGTAGCGCATTGCATAAAAAGCCATTACACCAACTTCCTTGCTTTCACATCCAAATTGAGAATTTCAAATTTTCTATTTTATTCCCATAGATATTTTTTTGGGGAGGTATTTTATATGATTGTTATATGTAAGAACGACATTTTGTTTAAATCGGTCACTCTCCTTAAATGTTAGGGACCATCCACAACATACATTCGCATGGAGGAAGGGGGGTGGGGTGAGGGTGGAGGCGGTCAGAGCTAATGCAGAGGCCAATGTTAGTCAATGGATGACAGAATTTGCCAAAAATAGGTACATGGTGGGGGTGAGTTAAACATTCGGCATTTCAAGCGTACATACTTAACTGAGGCCTTCAATCGTTGTACCTTTATTTTTAATATATAAAGTCTAAGTCTAGAGATAGTATATTTTACGGAGCTTTATTGCCCCGGTTTTTCTATAAATGTATTTTCTTTATTGTATAATTGTAAGAATATGGAAATAAAACTTTACATAAGTATAACATTATTTTATTACAAGAGAAAAAATAAAGTAAACAAGTTCATTAACTCAAGTAGACTGAAATAGTCAATAACTGTATGCTTTAATACGTAATCAAGTTGATTGTACGTGTACATGTATTAAAGGAGTGTGACCAGATCACTTTTTTTTACCCATAACTCCCCGGGACTTACCTTATGGGTCATGAGATTTTTATATCATAACATCCGTTATATTTTTCTGATTACGAAACTGAAACTCCCGCGCTTCTAGGCCGCATATTTCCGAGGATATCGTCGAAAATCCACCGATTATTTGTAAACTAATTTTCCAGTTTTTATATCAACGTTTATCCGCTGAAAGCATACTCGATAGTTTTGTTCAATTTTTTACTGGAAATTGCGAATGTTTTCGGGTTTTGGGGACATGGGAGGTGTGTATGGGAGTTACTTGATAATATTGGTAAGTTACATCGAAAACTATTTTCCAGAAACTCTGGTCACGCTCCTTTAAGTTACAAATAATGTACACAATTTAGTGTAAAGTGCAATTCCAAGAATTGGTGAATTTGTTTTTTTGTGTAAACTTAGTTGACTCGCAAATCAAACTCAGAAGAATAAATTTCAACATCGACCACCATTTTGCAGTTAAAAAGGACATTTATGTCACTACTAATTTGAATAATATTTGAATATGCATTATAGAATATTTGCATAAATGTATATACAATTTCTTTGTTTGGTATTTGAATGTTTGTATTGTATCCATGTATCTCCAAAATTAATGTTGATATAATTTTTAAAATGTCATCTCCAAAAGGATATATTGTTTAAATTCTTTGCACATATTCAGACACTAACCATGGGAACTGTGTATAGCCCAGCCAGAATTTGAATAAGTTTAAATACAAATTAATGAGTCGGTGAAAATAAATTCATAGAGGCAAATGTATTATCATATATGTCTCCAAATTATTTTCGTTTAATTTTTAGTTCATAATTGTTTGCAGTTAGTGTCAGAAAAACTTGATTTCTTGCATTTTTATGAAACATTCCACTGAAATATTAAATCTTAAATTGGTAAATTAAGAAAACATGAAAAATACAAAGAATTGCGTGTGGAAAGAAGTCTGGCAAGCTGCAGATAATTTCTTTCGAGGTAAAGTTTCTACTTTGGATAACATAGAATATCAAAGTTGGCTGCAATTTCACCAAAAGATGGCGCTATATCGATCAACCAAGCGAGAGTCTGATTTTGTTCTGGTCGCGACGTTGAAGACAAATGCGACTTGAAAGCAAAGACTAGTTGACAACATGACGTCATTTACGAGTACGCGAAGCTGGCTCTAGCTTCTGCTGAACGTGTGCGGATTTGGACCCGAATTTTGACGTTTTGTGGATGTGAGAGCCGTAAATATTGGATTTTGAGCTGGCAGTTTTACAGGTAAGTGCACAAAGACTGCATTAATGGGTTTAAAACGCTGTTTACTTAACAATTTTTATTGCAGAGAGTGACGTCGAGCGCGCGCACCGGCGTGTGGAGGAGGTGCGAGTTGCGTTGTGGAAATGTACACTGCTGTCAACATGGCCATTGGCAATGACAATAATGATGTGCAGTGCCAGTGCAGTGCAGTAAACCGTGCAGTACATGCAGTCTGGCCTCGCTACATCTTAGCTGTACACGCATGATTAACAATCCTCCGAAGCCACAAAGTCTGCTGAAGTGAATGGTACTCGGGTCGGGAGTTAACATGGCAGCCGAGCGCCCAAAAAGAATTCCGCCACTAATTTTCCTAATATGACTCAATAAACACCCAAAAGTGTAGCTCAATACTGACAACAGGAGACTTTTGAAACGTGTGGTGGCAGCAAACAAACCAGTCCTTTTCCATTGTTTACGTCACGTTTTGAGCCAAAGTGTGCATGCTCAATCATGTTAATTGTATTTTATACATGTAAAGGGAAATACGGTCCGAGAACCAGTTGATGAACAACGGCAGCATGTCACTGCATGTGCAGTATGGTTATTTTAGAGTGGCAGGGTATTCTGCAATTGTTCCAAAAGTGTGTATTTTAAAGGGAAGTGAATTTAGGAGTGACAAACATTCAAGTATTCCCTTCAAAATATTTAAACTTTCTCTATCATGTTCCATTGACTCTAACGTAAATGTCGGCATAGTCACCAGGTCCGTGAGGTCGCCACCCTATTCATCAGCCATTGTTAATCAATAGACAGCCAAAGTGTGACGTGTGTTGCCATGGTAATTGGCTCTAAACTGTCATGGCCGTCGGAAAAAAGTACCATTGCAAAAGCACAGGGACACGATTGAGTGATTTTTAGTTTAGAGCCAATTGCCTAGGCAATTAACAAAAGATGACGTATTAACTTCGGCAGTCTATAGGGTGGCGAGGTCACGGATCTGGCGACTATGCCGACATTCACGGTACGTTACACACGGCATTTTAGTGGTGACCAGTGAACGGAAATCATGCCTCCATGTTTTTGAAGCCCGTTTTATTTTGTGCTGTACGAAAAAATTTGGTTGAAGTTGAAATGGGCTGGCTATGACATCTGGGAACTCTTATCTTGTTCCTAACTTCATGCACTAAAAAGGTCACAAATCTGGCTGCTAGGTACGCGCAGTGAAGAGCAATGGATCTTTTGACCGGCTGATGTCAAAATTAATGGTTAAAAGCATTGCCCATCGCATCGGAAAAAAACGTTTAATGCCAGTGTTTGCAGTACAAACATGCTATAACTCTTTCTTGTTTGTCTTTACAGTACTGGTGTTCAAGGCTAATGTAAGGAAAGAGATGTCTTCCAATACAAGACGCCATTGAATCGACAGGAGTACATCCCTGACACTGACAGTCATCTGAATATTGAGTTTGCCAGAAGAACTACAATTATTAGGCCACATACATGCTGCATCTTGGAAATCATGTGTGCTATAGATTGATCAAGATTATTTGGACCTGGACAAAACAACCTGCGTGATATGCCTCGTGTCCTTGGTTTTGTCAAAGCTGCACAGATGTACAGGTCATCTTGCATGCAGCTGCACGCGATGTTCTGCATCAAACCGCATCTTTTGGAGATGGGGTAACTTCAGTCGGATTTAGAAAAGATAGTATATTGTCAGTGTCTAGAATCTAAGTTTTTGCTGCCACTAAAGATACTTACTGGATATGTTACTTCGTCAACTTTCACAATGACTTTCCCATCGCGCCATCTTTGTCACCGTTCTCGAACAACCAAAGCATGTCTGTACTTGACCTTTGCCCTGCTGATCATCACCGACCTCGGTTCACTTGGAGTCGGTGGTTGCCCATCCAGCTGTACGTGTACAGTGGTCGATCGTCGAGGCGGTCGCGAGGAACGTACTCCAAGTCGCGAGGGCAGTGGTAGAAGGCGCTCTAGCAGGAGGGAGGTAGTTTGCAGTGGACGGGGATTAACCACGCCCATTGATCCAGAGAGTGTGCCGAAGGATACCGTACGACTGTAAGTATTACACTTTTATATTAGAATTAGGTGATACCAATATTTTTTAATCAATTCCAATCCCACCAAAGAATCACAAGTCCATTTTAGATTCAATTAAGGCCTGTAGACTGGAAAAAATGTAGTACTGGTATGTGACCACTGTCACTTGAATTTTGAAAATCATTAAGCCCAGTGATACTTCATGCTAAAGTATGTAAAGTATGTATTTGAAAATTTGTGCGAATTTGCTGTCACAGCAAAGTTTTCGCTCCGCAAATTCACAGGAAGTTAAACTAGTTTTAACCTATGCATGCTTGTTGTAAAATGTTTGACGTCAGATTTACGGCATGTTTGTTTGCTTCCGCGTACGAACTGGTCTTTAAAAGAGCGTGTTTAGATTTTTACAGATGTTTCTTTAGAACCTAACAACCTCCCCAAAATATCAACCATGGGAAGACAACGGGGAATTTGCAATCTCCAATTTTGATGTGGAAGGTCTTAAGAGGTTAGTAGAATTACAGCACTGCTTTATGGAATCGAAAATATTAGTTTACAAACAACGGTGGTTTTTTGATGATATCCTTGAAAATGTACGGATTGAGAGCGCAAAATTTCAAAATGGTAATGAGAAAAATATGAAAATTGATATGGTACCAAAATCTCGACACCCACGGGAAAAAATGGGGGGAGGGGGAGGGGCGGGGTTCAAAAATGCGATCTGGTCACGCTCATTTAATTGTGGTAAATGACCACCAAACACCACATAAATTAGAAATGTCCAAAATGGTAATGGATGAAAATTTCACAAATTCTTAAATTAATCAAATTAATACCTCAATCAGTAAAGAAATTTCCATATTTTACAATCATATTACAAAAATTAACAGAATAAATTTGACCGGGCACACTGTGCCATCACATTTTCAAGAAATAATTGAAAGTGCATGAACAAAATGGTAGTTTTTGACAATTGTATTGACTGTCCGTCCCTCACGCATAAAAACAACCTCTGCATAAAACTGTAAAGTCAATTTTAACATGTGATAAACTGGGTGTGTGTATTAACATCAGTAGGAGGTAAACAAACGGGTTCACTTTAGTTTTCATTTGTTGTATTGACTAAGGAAAGGCATTTGTCTCTTGATTTCCGTCCCTCATGTGAGGGATCACGCTCTAATAGTTTATATAGAATTACCTGTGGGAAAAAATTTGTTTTATCCGTGCACAGTGTATTCATTCAGAGGTTGAAAATGGGTACTTAAACATAAGAAAAAAACAGAATTCCTGTTCCTGTACCGTGTATTATAAAAAAGTGTGATCCACATCTGTGCCATTCCCCAGATATTTTCATTGTCATCATAATTTTCCAGGCACATTTTGCAGCACTCTAATAATGCTCTTATTACAATAGCCCAAACCCGCCTCCCTATGCCTTGGGGGAAAGCTGAGTCATAAATGAGCTATCGGGCTACATGTGCTTACTCTAACACCAATATCTCATGGGTCACTTGTTTTGAAATGCATGCAGACTCAGCGCCTTGCAATCTCTTTGGGTTTAATAATCCTGTCATATGGATAGTGTGGTTTGATGAAAGATGTATATGTACATGAGAAGATTGTGGTTTGGGACAGTCCAAGGTGATGTGGATAAATTTCAATTTCAATTTTAATTTGATTAAAATTGTCATTCGAATTGAGGGTCTCAGTGCTTTCTTTTGTGATACAATTTGCAAAAAGATGTGTGACGTCAGTAAAACTAATACAATGGCTCAGATTCTGAAACGAGGCTACCAGTGCTAAATTCAAATTTGGTCAATACATTGTACATTAAAATCAAATCTGGACATCAAAATAGTTTAAATCACAGTATCAAAATCAATGACAAATAAGGAAAAATGTGATTCGATTTAGCAGAATTGCAACAATTGTTTTGCAGAAGAAAACAAATCATGATCGACTTCTTATTTTTACAAAAGGGGGAAAAAGTGGGGAAAATTCTCCTTTTACAAAACAAATTCAGAAGGAAGGTGAATTTCTGGCTTGTATAAGGGTGATTTTTAAGCACTATTCATACCGGTACATGTATGTAGCCTAGAGCTGCCAATCCTCCCTGATTCTGGAGAGGACACCCAGAAAATACATGTAGGTTGATTTTCAGTGACTTCAGACATCTCAAAATCTCTGAGATTGTTAATTGACAATCGATGAGAAAATTCTTTTTTTCAGGAGTCGCAAGATGAGCCATTTTCCCAGGGAATCTGTTGCAAAATCTGGGAGGGTAGCAGCTCTGGTGTAGGCCTATCTAAACTGTGGACCTCTTCAGTAGCTCGGCACATACTGCATCAAAAACTGTGAAGATCTGATTGAATCTAAATTAACCTTGGATGTCAATGCCATGGAGTTCCAATGACTCACATGATGTAAATTGCTAGAGCACTTAATAGACTGGGCAGGGACAGACTTATTTATTGTGGGTAAATTTGTCTTGAGATGATGAATGACCGTAAAATCAACAGACTGATGAGATTGAGATGTTAAGACGGCTTCTTCAAATATTGAAGTTGGCTGCTACTGTACATACAGACTGTACTATCCACAGTCTGAAGTTACATTCAAGGAGAAAGTGGCTTCCTCAGTTATATGGTCATGCAGGTATTCACCCTTCAGAAAACTGGCTGGACTTTTTTGATACTGAATAATGTTTCTGAATCATCCACGTGTTTTCAAAATTCATTCAATGAAATTCTGTAACACCCGTTTTATATAGGCGCACTAGAGTTGCGCCGAACTAAATGTAATTTGGTTTCAAACCGGCGTTCTTAATGCGAGCCGTGCGCACACCAAAGATCGACGTCTGAAACCAAGTCGCTCTTCAGTCGTTCTGACCGACTGAAACAGTTGATCTTTCGACTTCTGGCAAACTAAGTTGCTCCAAATTGTTTCATACGTCAAACTTAATTCAAATTTCTGGGATAATTTAGTTTGGCACGACTCTGGTGCGCCAGTATGAAATGGGTGTAATGTCAAATGTAATCACAAGGGTTCATACAATGTAATTTGCCAATGTGTGAAACGTTAATTTCGTGGTTGGTGAGGAAAATTAGGAAAACAATTCCAAATTTGCAGTCGCAGGTCACAAAGTTGACAAAACCATTCAGTGAAAATACAGGTTTTTTTGAAATTGTACCCTGGATTCATTTCAACCTGGGTTGATATGTTGATTGTAAGTAATGTACCGGTACAGGTGTAAAAGACATATAATACCGGCATCTTTTGCAAATTGATTTTGCAGAATTTTGTGTTGACGGGCTGGTATACACACATGTACATGCACCCACTTTTGTTGATAACTTGTACCGGTAGGTGTACACAAAATATAAGCAGTATAAGCACAGAACAGTAGGCCTGTATGCACAAAACATGTACATGGACAATACCTTACCAAGCGTAAAGTTTACCCATTATGGACATTTGTCAATCTTTGAACCACAGTGCAAATATTTTCCATTTAGCCAAATGAGTGTGTAGCAGCAGAGACACACCATGTGCAGGCCATTAATTAAAATGTTATTGATTTTTCTCTGGCACTTGCCAAGATGTCATTTAATTACTTAATGTGTGTAGTCAAGACCTCCCCCAGAAACCTTGGCAAGGTATTTCAATGAGAAGATTCAATTAATGAATGCTATTGTAACCGAGTTGGTCTAAATATATAGGAAACGGACAGGGCCAACGCTGACGATGTACAAAAGAGAACTGGCACTAGCAAAAATAGAAGATACAAATGTATTTATTATTGTAATTTCATTTACAACATTTAATTTGACTAAAATGGGAGCCAAATCGGGAAAAAGCTCTAACCGTTGCAGAGTACAGAGCAGCACTACGACTTGTGCACATGTATGCAGTTGGAACAGGAGAACCAACAAGGCTTGCCCACAGGTTCCTTATATACTAGCTCTCCAGTCCCAAGCCAGAAATTCCAAGCCTGCCAGTAAACAATAAAAAAAACTTGCACATTCCAGCACATGTCCAGGTGGCGTAATTGTTTTTTTACACCACTGCGAGGGGGAAACGTGAGGTTTTGTACCTTTTTAGCATCTTGAGAGGAGATTATAGATATAAAAGGTTAGTGTTTAGGGTTAGGTCCCTGGTTCGAATCTCAGTGTTTGGGATTTTTCGAAATTTCTCGGTTTTTTCTTTTTGTCTAATAGTGAGAGTAAGAGTTCTGGCTATTTCCAAGATTGTCACTTGAGAAGTATCAGTCATTGGAAACTTAGTAGACTCTATTCGGGTAAAAAAATTGGGGTGTACCCCAAGCTGCGGTGAAAAAAAAAACCACACACGTCCAGGTGCAGTCTAGCTACCACAAAAAAAACAGTTGTATAGTGGCGCACGCCAGACATGCACCTGGCAGAGGTACTGGAATGTGTATTGTAGTATTGGAATGTTACCAGTGACATGACCAAGTGGTCGGTCTGGTCATATTATTAAGAGCTCAATGTTTGAAGGTCGTGACAAAAAATACTGGTTAAATAGATGTGCATGACGGCACCAACAGTCATTGAAGAACAATGACACATGTGGAGATTTTCTTTATAAATTTCCTCTAGATAAAAACTTTATCTAGCAGGAACTCTCGAAGATAACATTGTCAAACATTACAAACTGCAATTTATCACTGGAGTGTCTCGTGGATTGTCAAGATGTTCACTTCAGACTGACGGACAATATTGAGATATATTTATCAAGTTTGCAGATAAATTTACACAAGGAGAACTTTGAACGTCATTAATTTTCAGTGCCCATATGTTTCAAAGTGGCCTTTCTTAAGAAACTCTTTTTTTTACTCAGAACTATTGAATACAGTGTTAGTAACTCAAGTACCTGACTCGAACTCGAGTCTCACTTGAGTTACAATATATTGGGACTTGAGACTTGACTTAGACTTAATTGAAATTTATGTAGTTAACTTAAGAATTGACTTGAGAAGTGTTCTTAGATCGATTTGGCACTTGAACTGAAGGACTTTGAAAGGATCTTCACAAGTAAATATTCAGTAATTGATTGATTTTTGTTTTAAAGAGACCACAGTCTTTAGTACTCAATTTGAGTATTTTTGTCATCCAAAAACCACCCAGTCTTAGACAGAAAGTAATTGCACCTTTGAAGTTAAATAAGCATGTTTTCCAACCAGCCTCCATAGTTAACAAAGAGCATAATGAAGAATCTGTCAATGCAGATCATTATCTTTAATGTTTCACCAAGTGTCCCCCCTGCTGAGGTGTTGGCCCAACCCACCTTCAATCTGTCACCAACTGCATTCTCCAATCCTTGTTCCTTCAACATCCCTATCCCTCCCCAAACTAAACTTGACTGTTAATGGCATCATGAATTTGATGACCAGTATGCTTAATGGTGAAACATGATCATGAAATGCGAGTTGTGGAAGGGAGCAGTGCAGTGAAATGAGGAAATTGGACACAGTAGGGCGATATTCAGTTGGTGTTTAGGCAGTAACTCTAGCATGCAATGAAAGTGTCAGGTTTTTAACACTGCAGGAGGCTGAATTGCCCTGCACCTTCTTCTATTAAAAAAACTGCAATTATTGGGCAAGTTCAGAGGTTGAGCCCGGTGTCTTCCTTTTTTCGCATGTACCGTACAATTACATTTTGTAAAACAGTATAATTCTGATCTACATCTGTACGGTACTTGGACCATTTTAATTTTAACCTACCGTAGGATAACACAGTGGAAAGTGTTGCCATACTCTGCTAAAGTGAACACCACTCATGGCTTGCAACCGCAGAATTATGCAAATAATGAACATTTATAAACCATTCAAGCTGGATGTCATCACCCTCAAAGCCATTCCTGTAATACATGTACCATATGCCTACTTTAAAGGCACAATCCTACTGGTAGGAATGTGGAAGTGGGTCTTTCCAAAGTAACTTAGGGGGCATAACAAAAACAGACGGACACTTGTGTTACATGTTAGGCCGTCCCGTTTACGAGCGTATATTGGAAATTTGTACACAGGGTTTTTAGAAAGGCATGTTGTCACACTATTTGTAACCCTTTTTGGGCCTACATGTAAGTTATCTCTTCAGAACAACTGAAACTTATTACTTTTATTTTGAGACCAGACAAAGGTATTTTCTTGAAAATATGGTCTGTGTTGTCAAAATGCCCCCTTTACCGTGGAAAGACTCAAGTGTGTTCTTTAAAGCTCTGATGAATCTTTTAATACTTTTTTGGATACATACATGTACACTGTATGAATTAGTTTTGTTTTCTGAGCCCATGAATGAATGTGCCAAAATCAGTCTTTACAACCGTTTGTACACTATACATGTGAATTTATTGGTTGAAACTGAGAACATCACAAGTTCTAAGGCACTAGTGCCAGCACTGTGTGGGTCTCTTGGGTCAATGGGTTGGTGGGAAGGGAAGTTGAGTGGATTCCATCTCCAGCTTGTGTCAACATTCACACCTAATGCCTCGGGCATCCCTGCATAAACACACAACTCAAGCTTTGCTCCCCCTCACCCCAAGTAGGCATGGAGCTGGCAAAACAAGGTGTTGTGGATGCTGTGTCTTTGGGTAGTAATGGTCGCCTTTTCCTGCTCAAAACATTTTGCCTTAAGGGAATATAGGGAAAGAGAAAAAAAAAAAACATACCGGTAGGGCACGTAAACTTTGTCATAATTTTAATGCTGGCTGGAAAAGTTTCTTTTCCTAAATGTTTCGTAATTTCCCCCCTCTTAGTATTTTCAATTAACAGCACTAACTGTACATAATACCAGTGCAATGATACGATTCTCATTTCATTGCTGAACACCTAAAATGTCAGTTTTAAGCAGGTTTTGGTTAATTGTTAGGGCAAAATTTGTATTGTGGTTTATTTTTTCCGGTTAAAAACATCCCATAAGATCTTTAATATTTAAATTTTACATGTACATGTAACTTCTACCAATGCTACGTGGATACTAAATGCATTTTTGTGCCCCAACTTGATGGAATGACCCATGCTATATACATGTATAAGTTACAACGTTTCATATATTTCCTTGTACTCAACACTAATTATTCCTTTTCCTTCACTTTACAGTGATCTGAGTGACAATCGCATCACGTCATTGCGTCAGAATGCCTTCTCAGGATTGTCATCCCTTCTGCTTCTGTAAGTAATCATTTAGTCATCCCATGGTCACAGTCCAATTTTCCATAACATCAAGAAGCTATGCAGAGGCTATGCATTGACACTTGATCTAGCAAGAGTGACTTAACCTTGTAAGGGGATGTTTTCGGCTTGTGCAGACCACTGCACATGTGTGCAGACTGTCATTCTTAGGTCGTTCAGACGAGGGGCTATCTCCGGAGCTAGCTCCGGAGCTACATGTAGCTAGCTCCATCCCAAACTCCCGTTGTCTGAACGCAACTTAGCTCCACCTAGCTCCGGGGCTAACCCTTCCCATTTTGTGGGGCTAGCTCCACTTTTAGCACAGCGGGGTTTCTTTTATGACTTACCGGTAGCTCCACCGTTATTTACCGACTGAATGCAACTGACTTTGCTCTTTGGCATATCTGGTCAATGTTAAATACTGGTATGTTGTCAATTTGACCACATCTGAGCTCCTCTATAACTCTAGCTCCAGAGTTATCATCACCGTTTGAACAGAAGGCTCCAGTGAACCCCCACCGAGTTCATTAATTGGATTGGGGCTAACTAAAAAGTAGCCCTCCGTCTGAACATACCCTCTGGGAGTCAAAATTAAGGCATCTCATTAGTGTTTTGCTGTGCGTCTGCGTTTGAAAAGGCGCAACAAGCCCATAATGCATTGTGACGTGTTTTCATTTGACTCCCAAAATGACACAGAAAATGCACGTGTGCGTGGTTCGCAAGAGCTCAATACAAATTATAGGGATGAGATTTTTCGAAGTTTTCCTTGAACTCTGCTTTTAAAGTAACATGAGTGTTTTTAGCTGTAATCTACATTTTCTATAAATTACAGCAAAAGCGCCACACCTGTGTGCACACTAAAAGCTAATAGCATCCACGAGGCCTTGTATGTGCTCCCTAAATGCTTGCCACTTCAACTCAAATTTCACACCTACAGAATTTGTTCCTAATTGTGCCTTGCAGCAGTCTTCTCAAAGAATCTTTTCAGATGCTTTCTTTGGTCCATTCAATGCGCCTTTGTAAGGGAATTTGTCCAAGAGCCATGCAAGCGTGTGAATGTTTTCATTACCCTCATCAATGGCCATAAATAAACGTTGTGTGCACGAAAGCTCTGCGGGATTGATCAAGTAAAAACTTAATACTGTGGAGTAAAAACTGATTAAAAGTACGTACATTCATAAGTACTGCTGTACGTGTGATTTCAATTTCAATTTTGTGCTGTCAATTTTTTTAAAAGAAAATATCCCCCAGCGATGGGACCATTGTTGCATTTTGTACTTTTACATGTGCTTTGAAATGTACTAATTGTTTAACACCATTTGGACACACAATAAAATATTTTCTCCATAATTGCCATGTGCAGCATTCAGTAAAAGCACCATCTATAACCTATAATGTATAAGACTTGTAAGATTAAGATTTTAAATAAGAATTTCCGTGTTTTGCCGGTGGTGTCGTTGGTAAAATTTTGTGAGAATAATGTTAGACACTAGAAAAATGTCTGTGAACATAAGGTATAATATCACCAGTGCAATGGAGGTTGAGAGTTAGAGATTCAAAGACCTACATGTAGTCACCCCTTGCGAACTGCTGTACTGTACACTGTGTATCCCTCCTGCCAGAATGCTTTGTTCAACTTCATCTCTTCCTCCTCCCCAACCTCCAAGAAAATTTGAAGGAAGGCACACCTTGCTTCCCCTGCTCTTCCCCCAGTTCATTCCGCCAGAGGCTCTGACATGCACTAGGGAATTTGACAGACGTAAATGGTCTGTGCAGCAGCATGTATGAGAGCACACAATCTTGATTGCATGCTTTCACACTCTATTCGACAGCATCACCATCCCCCAACTGGCCAAGCACTGCCCATAAAGGGATTGTAAATTAGATCATCTAGACTCCTGGGGCAAGCATTGGGGGGAAACGGCCACCAATGGTCAGTATAGCAGCATGTACAGTATGAGCACACACAGTAGTCTTGATTGCATGCTTTCACACTCCACTCAGCAGCATTCAAACCACACCATTCCCCCAAATGGCCAGGCCATGCCCATAAATGTTTGACAGGATTGTAAATTAGATCATCTAGGCTCCTGGGGCAAGTGTAGTGGGAACAGCCACAAAACAGCTGAAGCGGTAGTAATGAAATACGACATTGGAGGATGTGGGATGTGCAGTTCTTAAATAATGCAATGAAATATTGGGAGATGCACATTAAGTCATGAACAATGTAATTTGCAATACTAGGCTGTGGGGATTTCAAGATTAGGGTGATTCTGACTCACATATTCCTACTCAATTCCATGTTCAAAATTTGATTTCATTTAGTCAGTAAAAATGTATACCAAAATGCCACTTTTCTTTAAAATGACGGAACATGTTTTCACATGAAAAAAATGATGAAAAAGGCATACCGGTAACATTATGCACCATGTTTTTACATGATAAGAAATGATGAAAGGGATCGGATGTCACACTGGGCCGAGTTTCTGTGACCATTTCTAGAAATCAGCTGCTGATCAAGGATCAATAAAATAAAAAAATGCTTGACATTCTGGGCAGTATCCAAAAGTTCCACTTGGTACCCTGGTACTGCCCAGAATGTTCATTTTATTTTCACATTTGAATGTGCCTGGATCCACCACCGATTTTTTTTTTTTCCTCATATAGTCGCAAAAATTCTGCCCAGACTGTGGGACATCCGAATCATTTCCGTTTTTACAAATGAAATTGCAACATGTAAAATCCTGTCTGCACGATGGCACATTGATTAACTGTGCTGAACCAAAGCTGTAGCACACAGCAGACATTTTACATGCCGCGTGGCATGATTAATTGGGTCTGGAGGTTTGGGGCATGAGGGAGATGAGTTTGGAACTAGAGCATGACCAGGGATTGTGGGATAGAGAAGTGTGAAGATGAAAAATGTATTAGTATCCTAGTGTGGAATTCATTTCTATTATTAGCTGCCTCCTTTGTGCTGATGCTGTTAGGGGCCATCCACAAAGTATGTATGCACGCACGAAGGGGGGAGGGGGGCCGGGGCGTGGGTGGGGAAGAGGGGGTCAGAGCCAATGTGTATACCAATGTTAAAGTCAATGGATGACGTCACAAATTTTGCCAAAAAATGCATACATTGTATGAAGGGAATCCATGATAATTTTACCACAATTCAATTCAATTTCGGGACAATTTAGTCAGTATGCTTGTATATGTTTCAAAGAATAAATGCTGAAAGATTGATACCTGAAACCTTTTTGGTTTTCATAAAAATAAGTGAAAAGGTTGCCAAATTGGCCCTTGTCTCATACTTTGCTGGCAGTGGGCATGTTTGTTTCATCACAGATCCAGATACAAATCCAAATCCCAAGTTGTTTTACTGCACAGAAACAAACGAAACTGCTCTTAACTACATGTAGGATCTCAAATCGCATTAATTGCAATTTATTTACCAAATTTGTCAAATTTCTATTCCAAATTTCATCCATGACATTCATCGTAAATAAACAAGCAGCCTAAATTTGTTTGTAGAGCGTCATACATTGTATCGTATGTTGTCTCTGAAAACTGAAACACGCGGTTTACTCACACGTCGCCATTTTGGATCTAGTGCTGAACCACCGCTCAAGAGGGATCCCAGAGATCACAGATTCTGATCAGGATCTGTGCGAAATGAACAAGTTCATCACAGATATGAGCAGATCGGGATCCGGATCCGTCCAGTGTTTGTCATCCATTTCAATCCCATGAGCTTTTGCGCACAAGCTTTATTGACGGTTTTTGTAAAATGAATAGGGTTGCTCTGAGTTGTTTGGAGTAATAGGGCCTATGCGTATGCTGCAGTATAAAGCACACTTTCTGATTTGGTCACTTCACAGCATGCAGTTTGCAGACCCATTGGGGGTTAATTGGAAGGTTAGGCTTCTGTTTGTAAACTAACTCCTACTTCAAGGTCTAGGCCAAGGTGATATACATGTAAATGTATATACCAGTAGGCCTGTAGGAAGTAAAATATTTATCCAGATGTTTGGGACACTGTACTGGGATACAGTATGGAGGACTGATAATAAGAGCACTGTTACATGGACTTCTAATAACAAGGACAATTTTAAGATTTTGTTTTTCTTCAGTTTGCATGCTGATTATATAATATTCGCAAATGTTAAGATCCCAAGAATCTTGCTACAAAGGAGCTCAATTGTAATGCTATAGACCTTGATCACGGTGCATCCATCTTTGTCTTGTTCCCCATAGTACGTGTCGGGCACGATCAGTGCATCTGCGCTACCCCTAATAGCATGTGTAATCTACCGTTGAGAATCACTGTCCACACAATAAACAATTTAAACACGGGACCAAACAATTTTTTTCTGCAAGCCTCTCTTTGGTTACGTTCCTTTTAATAGGAGAAAATGGAAGATGGCTGCACCGTGATAAAGGTCTCTTAAACAGGGCCCAATCGATCAGTAATTTCAGACTGAATATAGTACAAGAGTATGAGATGCAGTAAGTTTCTGATGACATATTTTATACATTGGTTGTTTTTGTTTTGTCATTTTTCTTTCTGATAGGAACCTGAGTGGAAACCACATCATGTACATTGAACCCAGAGCTTTTGATGGTTTGGACAAACTCCAGAATCTGTAAGTTTAATGCTGTTAAAAATACTAAAATGCTTGAAATTCATTAAATATGGATGGTAAAGTTGTTAAAAATAGTATTTCAGACTTGTCCAATTCTCCCACCGAGTTTAAAAAGTTGCAACATAATGCTTTAAAGGAACATTCAGCCTAGAAATGTCTGTAATTTTGGCACATGTATCTTAAAATAAATTGCTTAAGTTTGTGAACTTGCCATTGTAAAGGTTCAATTTTCAGGGGAAAAAAATATACTACACCTGGAGCCAGAAAAATACATTTTGATGTTTGAATTGATACAAATCTTAACTGTTCTATGGGGTAGTTTATATGGTTACAGAAAGAATTAGACTGATGATTTCTTTTTTGGGGGGTGCGGGGGGAGAAGGGGAGGGCTTAATCCACTTAGTATTTTAATTTCAGATTGTGGAATAAAATTACTATAATAGTTAAAAACAGGAAATGTCCAGGGATTTTAGAGCAGAAATGTTTTCAAAATAACCATCTGCACCAGTGCTGTAAGGCAACACAAAATAATTGCAAGTTTTGAATGTTTTCCCTGAATCAGGGTGATTTCACTGCCGGATCAAGATTTCCACACCTAAGGTGTTTATTCAGATACGAAGGATCGTGCCCCTTCCCCCAACCACCATGTCTATGCCACGACATGTCTGTAGATCAAGGCTTGCCGATCATCGCAATACTCTAAGACACCTCTTCTTGTTATCGTTGCCAAACGCCGCAGGGGAAATTGACTATTGATTTCTCTGGCATGACCGGCCATGGCTCATGTGTGGTGTTTTGAAAATAAAATTGTAGAGTTGTACTTTGCACTTTATCACCCGATTTCAGATTTGTTTGGCAATATTGGAAAATGTCAATTTTCATCTGCAAACAATTAGTACATGTATGTTTTGCTATCTTACATTTATCATAACATGATGATTGATTGATTTAGGGCTGTGTATATTTGCTATTCAAATATTGTAATCAAAATACTTAATCGATTATCAAACATTTGTTTAGACTGACCTGGTCAAAAATTGTGTATAAATTCAAAAGCAAACACAGTACTACATGTACATAACTTGATAAGACCTTTATTATGGTGCATCCATCTTTGTCTTGTTCCCTATACATGTAGAGCCGGTATGTGTCGGGCACGATCAGTGCGTGTGCCAACCACGCGATAGCGCGTGTAATCTCCTGTCCGCGCTGCGCCTTTTCTTGATCGTGCTGCTCGCATGTCATTGTGATGCATACAATGAACATTTTCAACACGGGGCCAAGCTATTTTTTCTGCAAGCCTCGCTTTGGTTGCGTTCATTTTAATAGGGGAAAAGGGAAATTGGCCACACGGTGATAAAGGTCTATGATAAGTGTTATTCAAGAAAGGAATGAATTCTTCTGTTTACTTTTGGTGGAATTCCTTTCATTTAGCAACAAATAAACACATCTGTTACAAAGAATACAGATCATCCCTCTGAATTTGTCCATCAATTGTATTTTCAAATATTTTCAAAATCATTATTTGAATATTTCATTATTGATCAAATACATGTATTTAAATACTAGAATATTTGTTACAGTACTACATGTACATCAGTATGTACTAGCCTACATGTAAGAGTATTCTGGAGTATCCTACTGAATAGACATGCACTATACCGTAGGCTTAATAGACTTGCCTACAGCAAGCTACCCTCAGAATAAATAAAGTTCTCACAAATAACTTGGCAAGATTTACTGTTTTTCTTGTAGGGATTTATCCAGAAATCAGCTCGGAAGTGTCAACAACAGTATGTTTGTGGGTCTTGACGGCCTGAAGGAATTGTAAGTTGGAAAATTCTAAAAGCAGTATGTCATTTATAAAATAAAATATGTTCTGCTTAATGCATTAACCTCATAAACCCAAATTCTTCAAATTTTTTGGGTATGAATTCTGAAAGAGTAAATCCTAGTACAGCGAAAAATGTCATTAAAGGCCCATTGTGTCATCTGCAATTAACCAAAATGTTTCTCCATGAGTTGACATAAAAAGCCTCACTTAAAGTGTTTATAGCAATGGTAACAAACATATTTGACCCAGTGAGAAGCATTTTAAGGTCTCGACAACTTTTTAATTAAAAATAATTAAGTGTTGGCATGGCGGCATTTGGAGAGCCACTCGATTGTGATTTAGTTCACATTTGGCAATCCTTCAGGGGTGTTACCATGTAATATTTTGTTTTATGTCAATTTTCATCTGTGTGTACTGTACCTTTCATGTTTGCCCTGAGAAATAATAAATGAAATGAAATTGATTGCAAGCCTTTGTGCATACATGCAGCTTGTTTATTCTTGTGTGTTCTTTCCTCTGCAGAAATATCTCGCATAATCAGATTTCTACTGTTGCAGCATCCAGCTTTGAAAGACTTCAACAGCTTGAAAACCTGTAAGTTTCGGAAATCAATATTAGAGAGCTTTAACACCATAACAGATTCCAGTACAGATACATGTATGTCATCACTTTATGCGTTTCTTTAAATGTAGTATACTTGTTTGGTAAACTGTTCAAAACGGCATGACTTCCACTGGTAATTGGAAGCATAGAAATTTCAGCCACATAGATGCAGTAATACTTTAGAAAACCTGAAAAATCCAAGTACGGTTTTTGTGCACGAATGAATGGCTCCAAAGATCGCCTACAGGCAATCTTTGGAGATTCAAATAATTGTAATTTTTCTCATGAATGGGGGCAATTCAGACGAAATAATTTCACAGGATGATTACTACCATTACCATCTTGATAACAAGTAAGCTTAAACATAATAATTCAGAAATTGTAGACTTGTAGATTGTAGACTACCTTTAAGCCCGGTTCAAAACTTTACATGAACGTAAATGCGAATCTTATGTAATTGTGCAAGTTGAAACTAGTTCAACTTTCTGTGAATTCGCAGTGCAAAAGCTTCCCTGTTCAAATTTGCATTCGCGTTCTGTTTTGTGTGAAGTATGATCCGACCTTCAATGTTCCCTGTAACTATCTTTAACTTCCCTCATTAATGTTTGTCTATTGCAACAGTGACTTTGCATCAGACTATCTAGTTTGCGATTGCCAAATGAAGTGGATTGTACGATGGATGAAGAACAATAAAGTACGCATTGCAGACAGGACGGTGTGCGCCTACCCAAAGGCTATGAAAGGAGAGAAAGTGCGGCAGTTGAAGAAGAAGGAGTTGCATTGTGGTAAGATTTAGGAAGAGATTTTAAACTGGTTAATCAAACGAGGTTGTTCAACATGGTAATCGGAATAAATACTCAGCGTGGGGACCGCAACGTTTTGACTGCGAATCTGGCGATCATGGCCCTGGTTTCTGGTGTAGTGGGTACACAGCTGAGCTCATGATTGAAAGGTTGTGGGTTCAAGCCTCACTAGTGCTAATATGTTTGTGTCCATGGGCAAGACATTTAATCTCAATTGCTTTGTAAGCCTAGGAAGCTGTTAGAGGGAATGGCACAATGTAACTGCTGATACAGTGATAGGGTTGTGTGCCTTGGCCAGGTAGCCATCTAGTTGAAGTGAAATGGTTCTGGTGATTTCCTGATAGCAGCGGTAATAATGACAACAGTACCATGAGTATCTTGCAGGGTAGACATGTATGCTATACAAGAATCCAACATTATTAGTATTATTAAAAAAAATTATTTTGCCGGTTAGGGCCTTAGGGGTAGAGTACCAAGCAGTTTGGTGCATTGAACTCAAGACTATGCTAATTATACAGTCATGGGTTCAATTCCCAGCCACGTTCATGGTGAGTGTGCCATAAGTTGCCTCTCTCCACTCAGGAGTAAATAGGGGTACCTGCAAGGGTTGTAGCCCCTGAGTGCTTGTGTCAAGCTGCTGGGGCTGCTGCCCGATGACCAGGGTAAAAATGTTGTAAATAATGTTGTATGCGCTATATAAGATGCATGTTATTCTTTTAGAATGGCCGTTGGAGCTGCCCATGTTTGAGCTTGTGCCTGATGACAGTCAAGTGGTCTTCAAAGGTGATACCATCCCCATAGAATGCAGCGCAACATACCTAGAGGGTGCCGATGAAACTATCGTTTGGTTCAAAAGCGGTCGCCCAATCACGACCAACATTACGGCCGGTATCAACATTACCACGCGGGTACTGCCGGAGCAGGCGCGTATCCGAAGCACGTTGTTACTCTACAAGATACAAATGGATACAACCAGTATATGGGAGATTGAGTGTCAGGTCATGACGTCACGTGGTAGCATGCGGAAGAGAGTCACTATTATTATCCTGGATAACAACGATACAAAATACTGCCCGGCCATTGTACTGCAGGACAACAAAGGTAAACTGAAAAAATACCTAATGTATGATTCCTCTATTCTTTATTCTCAAAGAAAATTAATTGTAATCCCTTAGGCCCTTTTTGTCAGAATATACCCTCAAAACCTCAAATTAACTCTTTTACTGTGGGATTTTTTCAAGGTCTGTGATGGAATTAATCGAAGGCCAGATTTGTTTATGTTTACAGTGGTAAATAACGATTAACGCAAAGTTTCTATTGAATTGCTTTATCCGGAAAATAGCTGCGCTTGCCAGCCTTCCATTATGCTTCGTGAATTTACGAAGCACAGGCATCGGGTCAGTCACTGTGCGGTCACATGTTTACATTTTCCTCCACTGTATGCGCACTTGGGGAGAACGGTGTGTGTTTTTATTGGCGCTTACCAGATAAATTCCCCGGTATTTTCTTTCTTTGAGAAGGAAAATTGCCAGGAAAAATTGTCACCGTTATTTACCTTATAGAAGATAAGACCTTTTTCTTCTGTACTGAGCAAATTTTCCCTCTTTTCCTCTGTTATCTGGTAAATAGAAACAGGCCTATATACTATAAATGTATGTTGCCATTTTGGGGTTTAAATGATCTCCTTTGAACAACCAAAGTTTTTTTTTCTTTCTGTAGTTTGAGACATGATAAAGGTATTTGTATGAAAATGTAGTCTTTTTGCCGAAATATTCATAGGTGTGCAGTACTTGGTGATGAACATGCAATGTGACCTTTCTTATAGCTTGCCTTGTTCCTTTACACATATATTACATGTACCGTCCACCCATCTGTTTAATAAATCACACAACTCCATGCAGTTGTTATTGCAAGCCTAAATCCCTGACCCTACTATAGAATAGGCCATGTGCAATTGCCTAAAGCAGGTTGATGAATGACCCACGTTGGAATATGACCAAATAACTGCTAATTCCATAGGGGCTGTTGACTACTATTATTTCATTCCCATGAAAGGCTGCTTAGGATTTTTTGCAGTTGAAAAATATGAAGCGTGATCCGGAAATCAAGAGACAAATGCCTTTCTTTAGTCAATACAACAAATAAAAACTAAAGTGAACCTGTATGTTTACCTGCTACTGATGTTAATACACACCTAGTTTATAACGTTGACATTGACTTTAGAGTTTTATGCAGAGGTTGTTTTTAATAATAATAATAATAATGTAGATTTATAAAGCGCCATATCTGTCAAAGACACTCCTAGCGCTTGAGCCCTGCCAATGACACAATGATTATGCAGGCTTTGAAATTAAGTATGTTTTTAAAAGAGTTTTTAATTTTGACTGTGAAGTCTCTTGTCGGAGTACAAGTGGGAGTTCATTCCAGAGAGATGGGCCACAGTGAGAGAAGCACCGGGTTCCCCAAGAACGGCGTGATCGAGGAATGAAAAGTAGATTTTTATCAGATGATCTTAGTTGCCTAGGTGGTGTATGTAGACATATCAAGTCCTGGATGTATGCGGGAGCCGTGCCATTAAGAGACTTGTGTATGAAAAGAAGAATTTTATGCATAAGGGACGGACAATCAATAAAATTGAAAAAAAAACTACCATTTTCTACATGCATTTCCAGCTATTTCTCGAAAATGTGATGGCACAGTGTGCCCAGCCAAATTTATTCTGTTACGTGTAATTTTTTTAATATGATTGTAAAATATGGACATTTCTTTACTGTTCGAGGTATTATTTTGATTAATTTAAGAAAATGTTGAAATCTTTATCCAGTGTTTACCAGTTTTGGATCACGCTCTATGGGCTGTAGTTTATAAGGGTTCATGACACAAAACACAATATGAAAGGAACAGGAAGTTACTCAAAAATACCATTCTTCTTTTTCTGATGGTATACAAATTGTCAGTTTGAATTCTCCAACAATTTTCTCTGTGTGGATGACCCTTGATTAATTTAAGAAAATGTTGAAATTTTTATCCAGTGTTTACCAGTTTTAGATCACGCTCTATGGGCTGTAGTTTATAAGGGTTCATGACACAAAACACAATATGAAAGGAACAGGAAGTTACTCAAAAATACCATTCTTCTTTTTCTGATGGTATACAAATTGTCAGTTTGAATTCTCCAACAATTTTCTCTGTGTGGATGACCCTTATTCAGTGTTAAAGGACTGTTGCTTAACTCTTCTACTACAGCATTTTGTGGAGGTCTGTGATGGTATTAATTGAATGCTACATTTGTTTGTGTACATGTGAGCCACTGGCAGCACCTATCTGGCCAGAAGCAGACATTTCTTGAGCTTCTGTGACCAGCGCGCTGTAGTGAAAGAGTTTAACAAAATTGATTTTTGTGTGCAAATTTGATTTATTTTCCTTTGTTTAATAAAAAAATTGATGGAAAATGAAGGTAACCTTTATTTAAACCATTGTTTTGAGACAAAAGTGCCTAAATAACCAATAAAAAATACACCGGTGTGCAGGGTTGACTACTTATTCGATGTTCGACGTTCAATATTCAATAAGGACCTGTTACTTATTCGACATTCATTAAGGAGCTGTTACTTATTCGACATTCAATAAGGAGCTGTTACTTATTCGACATTCATTAAGGAGCTGTTACTTATTCGACATTCAATAAGGACCTGTTACTTATTCGACATTCATTAAGGACCTGTTACTTATTCGACATTCATTAAGGAGCTGTTACTTATTCGACATTCAATAAGGACCTGTTACTTATTCGACATTCAATAAGGACCTGTTACTTATTCGACATTCATTAAGGAGCTGTTACTTATTCGACATTCAATAAGGAGCTGTTACTTATTCGACATTCAATAAGGAGCTGTTACTTATGCACCTATCAATTGTTTCCCCCTCCCCCTCCCCCGCGCTGCCCCACCCCATACGTGGGGGTTTGACCCTTTGAAATAACATTTTCTGTGCATTTGAATGTCGAATAAGTAACAGCTCCTTATTGAATGTTGAATAAGTAACAGCTCCTTATTGAATATTGAACGTCGAATAAATGACCAACTTCACACCAGTTAAAAAATACAATGCTTTTCAGTTGTATTCAAGTGATGCTGTATTAGCCAGTAGTAATTTTGGTTTTTACTATTGTGATCATTTGTCAATAATAAAGCATTTCCACCCAAAATAAGAACATTTTTAAAACATTGAAATTACAGGAACATTTAACTGGCCGCGGACTATATCTGGTATTGGTGAGACCATCATCTGTCCTCACGGTGCTGGAACCAATCACATGGGGTCTGTTGCCATGGCAACTAGGAAGTGTAACTTGAGAGGATTGTGGAATAGCCCAGATACGAGTCAGTGTGAATACGCCAGCAAGTTGACACGTAAGCTGGAGTCGGCGTCAATGGTGGGTACCGTAGATTATTCCTTGATATAAGGAATATTAAACCATATGGTCCACTTGGGGAGTCGAACCTGAAACCTGTGACATGTAGGGTAGATAGTCTACCATCCTCTTGCAACAGTGCCGAACTCCTGCGTACAGTGGCCCTGTTGAAACAGGCCCCATTTCGCGGTGGAACAAGCGACAGAAATCTTGTCGCCTCTGCTGGACCAATCAGGATGCTTGGCAGTGCATTGCAGCATGATTGCAGGCATTCAAATGTAACGCGCGCAGATTGTAAACACCGTGCATGCATGTGATACATGTACTCTGTAATGCTGGCCGTTGTCTGCGTCGGCGATTGGCTGCCATTTAAAGCAGACTGGGGAATCCGTTCCATTACATTCGTCAGCATGCATCCCTGTTATTAATTTGAAAAACTGCGGAGTAAATTAAGATCGTCGTTTGAAAGTTTGTTAGGAATGGGACAGTCATGAGGAACGGAACCCAATACAATTTCTGGAAAGTATAGAAATCGTTTCTTTTCGGCATAACATGACCGAATTGATTAAATTACATCAAAATGACTCGGGCGTGAGTTGGCTCAAGACAACAGCCGGCTCACTCCTCAGATTTGCGTGTATTTCCTCAGGGTATTTTTACGTCGCTTTGCAGAGTGGAAATTCCCTGAGATCTCAGGATGATAGTCTACTGGCTGAACTACAATGCACTGCACAGTGATATTACACTGTGCCCCATAGTTTTCGACTGATGGTTCATCTGCACTTCTGTGCAACACTGACAGAAACGTTGGGTTCTTGAGGAAAACCTAATGGAATTTATCTATCCGAAGAGTCGGAGGTCTCAGGTTCAAATCCTGATGAGAACCAAAAATATGTTTTTTCTGAAGGGGACATGTAAGAGAGTAACACCACTGTGCCTCATAGCTCACCTGGTAGAGCATCTGCCCGGCATGTAAAGAGGTCTCGGGTTCGATTACCATTGCATAAATGCTTTGTGTATAATTTTCGGATGCAATATGGAAACGTCACCATGGCCCTGCCCATAGCTTCATTGATTGTCAGTAGCAGCATAGAGCTGCTGCCCGTTGTGTCAGAGGTCTTGGGTTCGATTCCCATATTTGAATGCTTCGTGTATAATTTTCAGATGCGTTATGGAAATGCCACCACGGCTCTGCCCATAGCTTCAGAGATTGTCAGCAGCACGTCGGATCCTTTGGTTGTTCAAGACAGAATGGATATCACGCTTATAGCAAGAACGCTGGACAGTTTCAGCAGGCTACAGAGCAAGGAGGTAACTTGGTTCCATTCAATTTGTTTTGTTCGTCCATAAAATAGATATTTGATTTATGCCTGCTGAGCTCAAAATACATGTAAAATACACATACATGTACATGTACATGGATAATAATAATAAATAATGTATCTCGCTTGGTCATTATAAGGGCATTTTGGTAGTAACTGAAACTACTTGTAATGACAGTTACTGTGAAAATACCCATTATTGGAAATCGGGATAAAGCACTGTGACTATGGACTGTTTTGGATCTAACCTGGCTGTGTATGAATGCTCAGTGTTATGGTTAGAAGAAAAGTAGCCTGCTGCGGGCTCAAAAGTAGCTCTTTTTCGTTTTGCTTAGCACAGTGGGAATATAGCCCCAGTACACGCTGGCTTTGTAATATCAAATCCCACAGACTGGGCTCAGGGAAAACACGTGGGAAATTGCCCCACGGGGTTAATCCCTGAATTACTGGGCAATCCTGAGCCAGTTGGCTACTGGCTTTCAGCCAGCCAACCTGGGCCTAATAGACCAGAAATTCCCTGCCTGTGGTGTTTGGAAGGCAAACCATCTGCTTAACTAGCTCACAGCTGCAACATTACACCTCCAGGAACATTCCAGGCCGCTGATCCCTACAGGATCAGCTTTATATCCAAGCCGCAGATGGAAAGAGTTGAAAAGTATTTGTTGTGCAGGACTTGTTTTTGGCCTGCGATGTTGGGAAGTCCCTAATACTAGAGAGGGTTTATAACTGACCATTATGTTACTCTGAAACCTTGGCTTTAAAATTTGCATTGTAAGATGAACGAAAATATATTGGTAAAAATACATTTCAGGCCCTTGTCAATGTTAGGAATGTTTACATATTCATTTTTAGCATACTTCTTGTTCCATATTGAAAGCTGTATGAATGAATCCCTAATGTGAATATGACCTTAGAATATGTAGGCCTAACCCTGGGAATATTTGAAGCCTCCATGTTTGGATCGAGGAAGGACATTTTTATTTTATATTCCACATATAAAATACAAATAAGAATTCCACCTCTCCGTCTCTGTTACATATCAATTTTTCCCACTTGCAA
The DNA here is from genome assembly GCA_037783545.1 of Henricia sp. BOLD:AAB3569. NCBI lineage: Eukaryota > Metazoa > Echinodermata > Asteroidea > Spinulosida > Echinasteridae > Henricia > Henricia sp. BOLD:AAB3569. The sequence goes on along the minus strand of JBBELK010000454.1, from coordinate 294,470 downwards.
TAAAATTGCTTTGAAAATAATATGAATGAATATGCTGAACTGTCAAGATTACTGATTAGGTACCAACGACAGACAAGTTCTATAACCTGACAGTTCATGCCGAGTCTTTGTTCATTTCACCCTGTGGATATGAAATTTATCACGCACACATCTCGCACTTCTCCCCTGTCTTTATTAGTAGTAGCTCTCCTTATGTTGAGGTCATGTGAGGACATTGACCTTACTCATTGGCATAGCTACTCTGTATTAGTTCAAGGCCTCTGTGTAGTGTAGGGATGGCCTTATCAATTCAAGTTCATTGTGCCAAAATAGGATGAAAATGTAAAATGACTACATGTACATGTACCTTATTATGCAGGTCAGTAATGTTTGTACCTTGCATTCTTTTCTCGAATTTCTATTAGATCATAATAAATAATTAAAATTGGTAAAAAATTGCTTGATTTGTCCAAATTTCAAATGACACTAAGGCCAACTGACATTGGTCCACTTTGTTACAAATGTGTAATGGTTACATGTGTATAGGCCTACATGTATAAACCTCAAGAAATTTAAGAGGATATTTAGGGCATGTTAGCCTCAGAAAGTGCATATCTTACTCTTAGATAGGTTTGGGAGTGCTTTTTGTCACCCAAAATTACCCAATCCTGTGTGGCTCCAGGTCAATTTGATCGGCATGACAAGTCCAATTTGGACAGGCCTCATACATTTTCCAGGCTGCATCGTCTTTTAACTATGGTAGCTGAAGCTACCGGTATTCACCTCATGTCAGAGTTGCGTGTTTTCACAAAACACATTTTGTAAATTTTTCCCAAATGAAAAGTGCTAACTGCAGTATAACTTAACCACAAACATTTTACCATCTCGCTAAAATTTGAAGCAACAGAAAAATATTACCGGTATTCTGCATTGGCAACTATCTTTGAATGTTTTATCCACAAAAGTCCAAAATTGGCAGGATTTGCAAACCATTTTTGTACTTTTTAAGCAGACCAATAAATTGGAGTGGTTACAGATTTATGCCCAGTGCATTAGGGCTATAATACTTCACATGCTGAGAGAGTCATCAGTATGCTCCGTTTTATTTTTCTCTTAGAGTGAGCCCTCGCTTGTTTAGATGACATGTCAAATTGGAACACATCACTCACTCCTCGCTGCTCAATTTGCCGATGCCCTCTTGAACTTAGAACCTCTCCCATTTCTTGTAGAAGGATTTTTTTCTCCCTGGCGGCTAGAAGACATAGACCTTTTTCATGATAATTCTCAAGCAGCCTTTTAGACTTTTACCTGAAAGCGCTTCACAATGTTTACAGTAAATTTATCTTTTCAAGAATAGAAGTGTGGGTTGAATCTAGTAGTGTAGTGCTTGTAAATTCCCCGATGCAATTTATTATTAAAGGGGTACTTGCTGATGCTGGGCGAGAGTCAATATGACATTTATTTACATGACACTTGACTTGAGAAAAATACCTGTGATCATTTTGTGGAAAGGGCGTTATATAAATCTTAAATTTTTATAAAATTATTATTTTCTTTGCTGCCACTTGCCTTGACTGCAGTGTTTGAATTAGCACTGGTCTGTTGGCCAAATGACAGTTAAAATTGTCTCGGGCCAGTTGGAAAGCCTCCCCAATTGGTCAGGCTGGCCAGTTGAAATAAAACAGACCCATGCCGTAACTGACACATTGTTTTAAAAAAATGCATAAGGTCTAGGTATTACCATACAGTGCCTCCTTTTAGAGAAAATTGAAGGGAAAATCTACCTAATTTTCCTTGTTCATTCGCTCACATGTGGTTAATTCAAACAACTGGTTGTGAGTTAATAAAAAATAAAAAATAAAAAATAAAAAATAAAATAATTTGAACCAGGCCACTTGAAATGCTGATGGGCCAGTAAAGACTTAAGCCAACTGGCCCTGTTGGCCAATTGGGAAAACATTTTAAGGCAAACACTTGTGTTTTTGTGACTCTAACCTTTCTATCACTGAAGAGGAGAAAGACGAGGCCTGATCCACTTTAGATATTGACCTTTTGTGACCCCCAGGTAACATTTTGTGTGTATTTTCTACAATCTGTTTGTTCAGTTGGGCCGAGCGATGATCGACATAGCCAGCAATCTGATGGAAGTTGATTCTAACATCTTGAAGCAGAGTCAGGCTCATGACCAGTCTTGTAGCAAGTGAGTTTTGGGCCAAATAATTCCCAGTAGACCATGTGACATTTGTTTACATCTAGATCGCCCTCTATTGAAATCATGCCTGTCATTGTGCATGCAAGTCATATTTTGCATACATTTTCTCAGGGAACGATATCAATGTTTACAAAATTTAAAGCCAAACTTACAGCATGATGCGTGCGCACAGCGATAGCCTCACCCCTTATGGACATATCTGCAGTTATTCATGGAGAACAATTTTTAGGGAATAGGCATGTCATTGTTTTTTGAGTGATATTTTTGAGCAAACATTTTGTTTGACTATTTCTTCCAAGGATCATCTTAGCCTTAGAGCGACTCGCCAGAGAGGTTCTACGCGACCGTGGTCAAGTCTTCAACCATCAGACAGCTAACATTGCCATGGAGGTTTTTAATTTTGACACAGCGACGTTCACCGGTATGGCGTGTGCAGCGTTTAGGCTGCCTAAGGTGGAGCAGGGGGCGTTGACGAGGTTTCAAGACTTCAGATGCTTCATGGGAAGTCCCAACATGACTAGAGCGCGTCTAAGAGCATCAAAAGGGGTGAGGAAATATATATTTTTCATCCTATCCTCCCTAAAAACGTGTAATAGGATTTTGCCTGGCGAAGGAAAATTTAACATAATTCAGTGTACTTAAAAAATATTTTTCGGGAATTTAGAATGTTACGCAAAAAATATAACTGAAACCAGGAAACTTATATGTTGTTCACAAATAAATAAAAGCAAATTAATATACTTTTTCTCTCTACTCAATCATACCAATTACTGGGCCTTTCGGAATCTCAGTCAAATTGCCCAAAGCAAATTACCTCCAGATCAAATATTTATTTGCACAATGTTATGTTTTGGTGAGTTTTTCGGCCAAGACAGCCCTGTTCATTTGCCAGCTCGTGGGATAACCTGATTATCGGTGGTAGAAAAACCTGTGAGTCATCTAATGGGATAGGATTAGTGAACTGCTATCCTATCAAAAGCACAATATGTAGACTTTTGGTTTGCCAAAAGACCATCTCATGCCAGGCTTTTTGGGACAATGTGCTGCATATACAGGCATAGTGTTGATATTGTAGGGAAAAAAAAAACAAATTAGGATAATGGACACCACAGGGCAGATTTCTTGCAGAAGATGAAATATGAAAGAATTATATTATTGTAGTGTTGGGTCTGTTTCATTCACCAAAACAAAACATACGCATTACACATATGTTTTTTTAATGTTTAAATTACATCTTCCCAATTTCATATTTTGTTCTGTCCAGTAGTACCATGTTATGTTTTATTGTTGAATCTGTTACTAAATTTCTTTTTGATGTTCATGTGTTTATAGGCCTGTATGTCAAATCTATAATTAAATAAAAAGAAACAAAAAAGGAAAAAAATAAAAATAAAAAATAATGAAAGAAAACAATTTGTGCTCAGCGAACAGTTAAACAGGTTAAATTCCACCTTTAATACTATACTTTGACTGTTACTCTGATGAGTGATAACATGAACTCATTAAAAAAAGGGTAAAAATTAGGAAACATTTTGGGAAAATGTCTTAATTTTTTTCGTAAACACTATACTTGAGCTGGTTCAAAGACTCTTATTCTGGTCCATACAGATTGTAGAAGCTGCCATACAGCTCCCTGGTTCCATCGTTACCAAGGTAACGGATGAATCTTTCAGACTACAATTCTTTGTCTACAAGAACGCTGCTCTGTTTCCAAGCACCGTTAACTCCTCAGCAACGGCGGAGGACCGAGGAAGGAGACGGGTAACCAGCCCTGTCATCTCAAGCCAAATAGGTAAGGAGAGACAGGAAGCTAGACTTTGTATTCAGGAATTATGTGATACTTTTAAAAGGCATGGTGGCAGCAAACAAACCGAGCATGCGCACTTTAGCTCATACGTGACGTAAACAATTGAAAAAGACTGGTTTGTTTGCTGCGACCACAAACGTTTCAAAATTCTCCCATACCCAGAAAATCTTAAAATGCGTTGCAAGACCCTGTTTAACTCGTGTATCAAGGCCTAAATTCCGTACAATTAGTAATACTCCTTTGTCTTTCCTTCCCCAACCAGCTGGTTTCGGAGTTCGTAACAACAGCAGTCCAATTATCCTGCACTTTCTGAAGGCTGTCGGTGGACAAAACCCCGCCCCTGGACATTGGGACTTTGACATGCGTAAGATTACGTATAACACTTGTTTAAAGTATATTTTTACTTGAAAACGAACTGAAAACCCAGATTTGTAACAAGTCATGACTCAAGTCAAGTTGAGTCATTGAGGCAAGTGACTTGATTCCAGGGTTGTAGTCGAGTCCATCACAAGTCTTTCACAAGTCCAGAGCCGATAAAATCACAAGTCCATGACAAGTCTGTCACAAGTCCAGCAACAAGATGCAAAGGGTGAACATGCACAAAGGAATGCCTTTGTTGGAGTTCATTTGAATAGCTTGTGACAAGACCCAGGGACTTGTGGTGGACTTGTGAAGGCTTGTGAGGACTTGTGAGGACTTGTGATGGACTCGACTACAACCCTGCTTGATTCTAGTTAACGGTAATACATTTTAATGTGAGACTTGAGTCAAGTAGTATAATTTACTCCAGTGACTCGAGTCAGATTCGGGTCAAGTCGTTGACTCGAATTATTACAAATAAACCATGAAAAAACCCAATGTTGATTGTGACATTTCTGTTCATGCTGCAATTTGACTAGGTGCCTGGCGGACGTCTGGCTGTGTGATTGTACGACAGAGTACCAACATGACCACGGTTCACTGCAACCATCTTACTAACTTTGCCCTGCTCATGGTGAGAACTGGGCTCATTTTATTAATAAAACTCTTATGCTGTTAGCAAAAGTTTGCTTCAAGCATAGGATGAAAATATGTTTGAACACAAATGTATTTAACAATGCATGGCTCTAGACCGTATCGAATAGCTGTAGAGCAGCTGTTGATGTTTAAATTGGTAGACAATGTAAGCAAAAAATGTGCAACCATGCATGTCCTAACGGAACAAAGAAACAGCCCTACAAGATGGCAGCTATTCGATACGGTTTATACTACATGATTGGAGTGTGTGCAACATTATTGTCTGCTACAATCCAGTAAGTTGATTGTCTGCTTCAGTTGAGTATCTTTGAAAATTTTTAGAAATCATCCTTGGTAGTTCATCTAGTTTGGTTTGTTTATCACCGCCACAGACAAATTTATGCTTGACACTGATTGGGTTATTTCTTGGATCTCTAAAATGTGCTTTCTTTTGCAACATTTCTCTTTAAATTTGTCGAGTATGTTGTAGCACTGAGCTTCACGTTTCATAAACATACGTGGGCACTCTAATTTTTTTATCTTTGTCTCTAAACGAGGAATGCTCAGTTCAAACTGATGTGCATTTAATCTTTCTAAAACCTGTTTTTTTGTCGCCTCCAGCATATGACTAATCCAAGTGCATCAGTCTCCTTCCGAAGCATTGACCTGTTACATCCAGCTATCTACGTGGGCAGTCTAATCTTTGTCATCTTCGTTTTTCTCACCATGGTCAGCTATATTTGCTTCAACAGGTAACACTATCTTAATTTTGTTCCATTTTAAAGAGAAAATAATGACGAGGGTGACTGGTCTTAAACTTTACATTTAAGACCGGCTGAGGACCAGGGGCAGAGCTGCCAACCTACCCGGATTTTAGGGGGGACATCTGGGAAAACAAGTTCATTCCGTGACTCCAAACACATCTAAAAATCCCCAAGGTTGTTAATTGACAATCCAGGAGGGTTTTATCCATGTCAGGACTCACAAAATTAGTCATTTTCCGAAGAATCTGTTGCAAAATCCGGGATGGTTGGCAGCTGGGGTTCATTTCACAAAAATAAGACTTAGTGGAAAAAGACTTAGCGATAGGAGTTGACTGTGCTTAAGTCCTACAATAGGTCTGAAGAACCCCTAAGATTGATCTTAGGACGTTTGTGAAACGAACCCCGGGACTCTGATCATGGCCCGAGCCAAATCTTCAAGTACAGCTAATCGAGGAAACTCCCAGCATTATTGATTCTCTTGTCGAGTTTTTGTTGGGTGAAAGGCTTTGAGTCAGAGTTAAATAAGAGTAAGTAAGTGACATAAAAAGTGTTTGAAAAAAATACTGTACATGCAAGAACATTGAAAGCACTTTGATAGTGCCGACAAGTATTTAATCCCCAAAACTAAAATACCACATGAAAATGGTTGGAATTAATGAGTTCATAGTCACAAAACATATGTCTGACTAAAAAGTACAAAACAGTCCTGATAAAGATATCCGGGTCGAAACATCGACTCAACCCTTTGCCTTCTTCTATATTTTGTATTTCAACCATTTTCATATCGTAAAACTCGACAATAAACCAACTATCTGTATATTCCTTCACTGAAATCCCATGTCAAAAGCCATTTTATTTTGTCTCATTTTCTACAGCAACATCCGCTTGAAGCGTAAATGCCGCCACTCTCTGATGAACACATGTTTTGGCTTCCTAAACCTCGTCATGTTTTTTGCCGGTGGAATCAATCGGACCGAGCCAGCCATACTGTGTCGTATCGTTGGTATTGGTATCCATTACTTCAGTATATGCTGTCTGCTATGGATTGGTATCGGAGTGCGTAATCTGTACAAGGGTCTAACGCGCAAGGAGCACGCCCTACCCCCAGGGGAGGCGCCACCACCTCCGCGGCCCATTCTCAGATTCTACTTTGTTGGATGGGGTAAGGTTATTTGTTGTTTTCTATGGTGCTAGTTTTTCAAAGAATTTACTGAAAGTTTGTCTCAGGGTTGTTGGGGAGAAATGTGGTATAATGGAAAGAGCACTTGACTCATAATTGAATATTGCGAGTTCGATCCCATTGCAACCAATGTCTTGTGCCCTTGGGCGAGGCACTTTACCTCACTTGCTTCTCTACACCCAGGTGTATAATGAATACTCCATTTGGAGTATTCAGGAAGAGACCAGAACTAACCAAGAATCATGCTGGGAAGGTAAACAGACTCACTGTGTGAGAGGAGTGGGGAACCCCATCCCCCCCCTCCCCCCACTCCCCCACAGCAAACTCGACAGAGGAGTGTGGCCCCCTCGCTAACGAAAAAGATGGACACTGTGGCTTGTAATTACAAGCACGACCTTGACCTTTTTTGTTGGTTTGTAAACTCAGACTTGAGCAGACCCGAGTCCCTAATGTTTGGTATTTGTAGTTGGTTTTTTGTGTTTTTTTCATTTTATGAAAGATCAATTAATATAATTGATTTATATACGTTTATTCCATTACACTTTCACACAGGTATTCCAATGATTGTTGTGGGAATTACAGCTGCTGCTGCTGCTAATATCGGCAACTATGGCGGAGAACAAATGTAAGTTCTTAGTTTTTGTCTATTTGGAATGACAAAACATATCTTGTTTTATCTTGACAAGATTTGGAATACATACAGTAAATAGCTGACATCTTTCCAAGCATTATGTATAGACCGTATCGAATAGCTGACATCTTGTAGGGCAGTTTCTTTGTTCCGTGAGGACATGCATGGTTGCACATATTGTGCTTACATTGTTGACCAATTTCATTGACAGAAGTTGCCCTGATGATGACAGCTATTCGATGTGATGTGTTGCTTTCAATTTGTAATGGCTAATGTCAATTTTTTTGTCTGGTTTTATCAAGTTGTTGGATGGATTTCCACATCAGCCTCGCGGCATGTTTTGGAGTGGCTGGCTTCTTTGTGCTAGTCATTTGCCTAATGTGTCTCGTCATCGGAGTACGTTTGGGCTGCAAGCCTTCGGTAGAGGCCAAAGGACCAATGACTGATCCCGATCAGCAGCCAAACATGGACGCCGAGTCGGTAGTAACACATCGCACCGTGCTGTCGACTGTGTCCAGCGTCTTGGACGGGGAGTATAGCTACTTGAGGCAGCTTAACGCATCATTGATTCTCTTATTGGGATTTCTCATAACTTGGGCCATGGCCGCTCTCGCAGTCACGCAGACAGATTTCCTCGCTATGTTGTTCAGCTATTTGTATGGTGGTGCGATTGCTTTGTTGGGGTTTTTCGTCTTTGTCTACAACTGCATCATGAGGGGTGATGTTGTGTATAACTGGAGGCGTATTTGCGGTTGTAGTAAAGCGCGGAATGCGTATGCGGTAGCATTGCCTACGTCACAGGTAGGCTCACAAGTGGGATCGCAGGTCATATCGCCCGGAAATGGCCATATCGTTCAGCGTTGCCAGTCAGCAAGCAGCGTTGATTCCAACGCAACAAACCGCTCAGCTAATACGAATCAGTCCAATCACTCACTGAAGTCTGCTTCCCGCAAGACGTCTAAGTGCAACTACGTGCCGTCACACACCAACACGGGCACCGACGCGTCCATCGACAGCAGTACGCCAGGTACCGTCGCGCGACCGCACATCTATGAAAAAATGCGGGGGAACGGATATGCGCACCGTTATCACCACAAAGCACGAAACAGGCCCAAGGGCCACAAGCACACCCGCTACTCGCAGATTACGGCGCGAGATACTTCGGACGCCGGTGCTACGCCAGACCTCAGTAGCGCATTGCAACCTGCGGGATATGCTGATAGTGTGTCTAGTGGTTCCGTCATGGCGCGGGTTGCACCGGTTAGATTAGGAACGGCCAGTGATGGGAACCAGCTTGGGTACCAGCCACAAGCAGCTAGCGTTAGCAGCATGCAAAGCATGCCAGCTGGTACGTCATCCATACAACAGCCCCATGAACCACCATGGCCTGTTGTTAATGGCACTGTCCCTCCGAAACCTCACGCATTGAGTACACCCATAGTCGTTGCACACAGCAGCAGTGTGAGTCTCGATAACAACCCAATCACAGATGCACAGCAAACCGCCTCAACATCGCATGTCTTGTCACTAGACCGTAAAGAGGGCGTTGTTCTTAAACGCCGCTCTTCCCGTGACAACACACGCAAGGGTTCGGCTAAGAGCAAAAACCCACAAAGCTCAAAAGCCATGGAGGAAAGTTCTCTCCAGAGGGAGGAGGTACCATTACTGGAAAAGCCCCCGTCGTTGTCCGAGCCCCTAACGTTGTCTGAGCCGCCAACGTTGTCCGAGCCCCCAACATTGTCCGAGCCCCCAACATATGATGAAGTGACTCGGATTGAACCAGTGGAGGAACAAACTAACAAACAAACGGAGGAAACTAAAGAAACTGACGATGTACCAGTATTTGACGAGACGGCATTAGAAATGGACTCCATGAACCATGAACAAAGTGAGCAGGATGGATCGGATAAACGAGAGACGAGTGTGTAGTAAAGTGGAGTTAGACAACCAGATATTGCTAGACTTTATACATACAAGAAAAAATGTTTTGTTTTGCGTTGGGCTGTATTCACATTGACCTTATACATTCATTAAGAGGCCATCTAAAGTTGTCAAAATGTTCACAGTTCTACAGAGAGTAGTATTTTTCAAGACCCCTTTCCCTACTTATCAACATTTTTGGTCACTACATATACCATGAAATGTCAACATTTTACAGAGGGTTGAGTGCAGCCCTCGACCTCCCCTTCCTCTGCTTTGTAGGTTGTTTACGAGCCCATGCTGGCTCATACGGCCGGTACTCATCCCCGGTTTCCGTGGCATAGAGTCACTAGGAGCATTGCTACTCCTGGATGTGATGCCAGTCCATTGCAGGTCTACCCCCAGCAGTTAGTTGGGTTTCCCCAACCGTATTTGCTGGTACCCATGGCATTTATACACCTGGGTGGAGAGTGACAGCGAGGAGTGAAGTGTCTTGTCCAAGGACACAGCGTGGTGCAATGACCAGGCTTCGAACCATGGACTTCTCGACCAAAAGTTTGACGAACTATACACTAGACCACCACATCTCCTATGCTTTGTAGCGCCCTAAAAATGTTGACAACTTTGGATCGTCCCCAAAACGTGTAAATTTGACACACAGGAAAATACATTCTGCAGGGAATTTTGTGTGAAACAACACAGTGAAAATAACAGAATCAAGGTTTTTTGTGATTCTGTGATTTTCACTGCGTCGTTTCACACCAAACTCCAGGCCATATTTTCTCAAGGCGACACATGTGTGAAAAAGGTTAGTGTGAATCCACCCTGAGAGTTGATGTATTACTTTCTTTCCTTTGCAGTTTTTTTTCCTTCGAGACTGCCAAAACACACAATTATTTTCAAGTTTTTATTTCTGTACATGTATTCCCTTTCTTCAGAATTTTATACAAGCCAATATTTTGTTTGATATTTTATTTCAGAAAGTAGTCCTTATCCATTTTACGAACCTACATGTACATACAAAACACTGCCTATTGGACATTGTAAATAAGCGTTGAAATAACATTTTTGTGTTTTTTTTTCTTGACATGGCAAAAGTACTTTTTATATTCTGAACTGTAAGTTACGCTTAATGTATTCACTGCCCAGAAAAACATGTATTTTTATGCATGCAGGTGTTTTTAAAAAAAAAGAACCCTGGGGTTGAAAAATAATTTATTTTTTTGAAATATCTTACCCGACCAAAGAAACATAATTGTATTATAGGTCCTTGATTGATTAAAACGGCCTCCTTAAGCCTAATCTCCATATCATTGCAACAAACGCAGACATAAACAGTAATGTAGACAGTTGGCAAAGTAACTTTGCTGATGGTTTCCGTTGTTGTTGTTTGCGTCTAGTCTGTGTACATGTGTTATGAATATATAGAAACTAGACCTTGGACTTTTTCCCCGACAGATTTTACCTTAGAGAGTAAAACAGCTGTGCCTCGTGTGGTAGCGCATTTGATAGTGTACCATTGGTCTTGGGTCCAAAACCTGATAAGAACAATTTTCTCGCAACCCCTATATTTTTTTATAAACATCCTATTAAATTGTTTTCCCCATTTTTTAATACCGTGATTAAAGTTTCCAGGGTATTTATCTTAACATACGCAACTACGTATTCTCTCAAAATTTGTGATTTTTCTGCAAATAGCGAAAGATCATGAGTATATGTATTCAAAATTTTGATACTCAATATTTTGAGGTTAGCATCATTTTCAGTCCTCACCTTGACTTAATCCTCGGTCTTTTTACCCCCAACAGTTTATGGCGGGAAAAAGAACTGTACATATGATGTAATGGTATATGTATGTGCTGTGCATATTGAAATTTATTGTCTTTCTAAATGTTGAACATGTATAGTTATAACCCTCAAATTGGACAGTTTAAAACTGATGGTATTCAGCCATATGAAATCATGTTTAAAAACAGTACACGTGTACAGATTATTGAATATTTGTTTGATCTTCCATATTGTATTTTTGTCTTTTGGATGAGCATAATCAACAAAATACGAGTATTTTGATTGTATCATAGATTAATATGTACTTAACCCTTAACATGCTATCGATGACCTATTCGCCAGGAAGTGGATTAACACTGAGCTTTTTTGCGCGTAAATATGACGCACGTCACTTTGAGAAAAAGTGTTGAGGGAATTTGAGGTGAAAAGACATCCTAAAAACCGATTGTGTTTTTTAGTGCGTCATTTTACTCCAAATTCCTTCTACAGGGGCCGTCCATAAAGTACGTAAACACGGAGGAGGGGGTGCCAATGCATACACCCAACGTTAAGGTATATGTTGAAGTCACAAATTTTGCGTACGGGGGGTTTCTAAAAAGTCGGCATTTTGTGCGTACATACTTTATGGACGGCCCCACACTGTTTTTTCCAAAGTGACGGGCATCGCATTTACAGGTACATGCGAAAAAGCTCAGTGCGAATCGACTCTTAAAAGAGGGAAGTATAGCCAAGATTCAAAAGTTACTGAGCGAAAGGCAAACAGACCCACACAGTAAGCAGAAATTAATTTCTTAAACATTTCAAGAACAATCGGACAATATGGCACTTCCCACGTGAGCAGATGAAAGTGTAGTTAAGGTATTTTTGGAAGTTCTCATTGGGTACAATTTCTTGACATGAATGTCCATGTATGATTTGGCTCAGTAACTTTTGTTTCTTAGGTGCGCCAACCCTACTAAGAAAATCATGGTTGTGAAATGTTCTAATTGGTTTTGTATACATTTTTACTGCCTGTTGACTTGTTAGTTTACCTGTACATAATATAAAGTAAAAGTACTGTTTTGTCGTTGTTAATGCACATATCAGTTGTATAACGTACTATACGACCCCCGGGAATGGTGCGTCACTTTCTCATGTACCATGACGCAACCCTGTGTCACAAAAGTGACGGACCATGACTGTCTTAAATGACGCACCTCTCCCGGGGGTCGTATAGTGCGTCATACAACTGATATGTGCATAATTTCTATCATACTGAATCATGGAATTTAATTAGTTTCAACAGTACTGTATCATGTAACAGTCGATTAACACAAACAAGGGCCAGTAAAATACTGTCACATCAGTAATGCATTCTTGAAGTCTACAAACTCCATTTTCTACACATGAACCCGGGCATCCCACCACATAACCTCAGACGAGAAGCTGCAACAAGGCAGGCAGGCCTCTTCACAAGATCGATGCAGTCCTTCCATGTGTATACTAGTAATAGATCCCGTTCTCACTGGAGAAATCGCTTCGTTTGACGAAGATTAGTTAATCGAGCATGCGTTCATATGTCACTTAACAAAGATCGAATGAAGCATGGGAAGTCGTACATGTGCGTCGCACATCAAGCGTCAAAAACAACTTGTGCAACAGGCCCGCCAAATCGCTTCTTTGAACGAAGCGATTTCTCTAGTGAGAACGGGGTCGTAGTCACTGACTTGAACTTAGGTGTACACATAGTTGGTGTACACTGGCGACAGTGCATGGTCAATGTTTTTTCTTACAAATACATTGGTCTTTGAAGTGTGCTGGTGTTCAATGTGGACACATGGAATATCTATTCCAAGAATCACTAACCCACTGTACATGTACTTACATTTCTGATTGAGCAACAAGTACGCACAAAAAAAAACAACATTCTGGTGGGTTTCCTGTCCTTTTATTGCTGTTATGTTGATAGAAGTTACCTCGAGACATTGCCAAAAAGTTGAACACAGGGGACAATTTGTGTCAGGAAGACTTGCCTTTTAAACGGAAATACAATGAATACTGTTGCAGTTAAAATGAGCCCAATAGGTTTCAATCAAGAAAACAAAAAATAAAGTCACAAGGGGTTAACATTGCAATTTACTATAGGGGCGTTCGAGATGCTTACACCGGGTAACACCAACTTACACCGGAGCGTTCTTTTAGCCATCACGTGCTACACGAGTCTGCCCGAGCTCGCGGCTGGGTCTCTGGTGTAATGACGTCACCTATAGTAACCGCGAGTTGTAAAACATGGCAGACAGTTTGGAATCGCGACGTGAGTACGAAGAAAAACACATATTTAGGACACAAAATAGGAGGGAATGGGGCTGTAAATACGTTTTGCTGAATCAGTAGATGTCTGTGGGCATTGACAAAGTTTATTGCGGTACTTTAGGGCAACTGTTTTTGCGTAGCGCCGGCTTCATTTTTCATCGCGAGTCAAACGATAACGGCGTTTATAAAGCTCCACCCGGCAACAACCTTTGACATGTGTTCCCCGTGTGTAAGCATCTCGAACGCCCCTAATGATACCCTGCCATGAGTCATGTTACCACGGTTGTAATGACTCGGACTCTAGTCATGATTTTCACTGACTTGACTTTTTTGTCATTTTGAGGACCGAATTGTTTTTCAGAACTAAAGCTTTCTTTTAACCAGAATGCAAGATTCAGGGTTTTGAATTTAGCTTGAACATCATGCCTGTCTTGACTAATAGAACTCGAGCACAGGGAGACTCGTTACAACCCTGCATGTTATACATGCAAACCACCTTTCACATTTTATATGCAAGACAGTCTCAAAACAATCAACACTTGGATCACAATTTCAGTTTTTTGTTCACTTTACGGGGCTCACAGATGTAGTTTATTAATGCTACATCTCTTCTTCCAAAATAAACATCAAACATCAAACATAAGGTTATGGAAATGAATTATTTTCAAACCTGATTTGAAACATTTAAATATGCCCCATGACAATTCAAGTAATACTTTATCCGATCAATGTCGGATTTTGCAATACTGCTGAAACAAAACAAAAGAAATTCAGAAAATCCTCCTCAGTGCGCCCATAAAACTCATCAATATCCACTTGAAACCGGTCTTTTCAGGCTGTGACTAGTTCAGTCTGGCCCTCTTTGGTTATGAGTTGTACCAAGCTGCCGCTGGTAGGTCGTGTCTTGTTCCCTGTGGCCCAGTCAAACAAGAGGCTGCAATGATTCCAAAAATAAAAACCTGCATTAGGTATTTGGGATGACACAAAATCTTACAAAAAAAGTTGTTCATCAAAGCAATGTTACTAAATACCCTGTGAAGTTATTCTACACGAGATGGTATTATTTTTGAAGATTGTTTTTATAAAAATTACTGTGTAAATGCATTGCAAACATGAATGTTCACAGTACTCACGAAGCAACAAAGTTCAGAGGTGTCCATGCTGAAAAATCGGCATTTGGCATGTTTTTGCGATTCATGGGAGTGTCCAATGTCACGCTGTAAACAAGGAAAAGTAGGAAATAAATAAATGTATCTTCAAGACCATCTTCATAAGCATTGTCCATATTAAACATTTACTTACGGACAAATGGCTAATGCTGTTGTGTTGGCTGGTAACCCACTTCCTTCCATTCCCAGACCACGCGTAAACTGGTGCACTGCTGCTTTGGCTAAACCATAACCCAACATACCTGAACAAAGATGTATTGAAATACACAAAAGACAAAGGTTTAGACACTTGACATGACCTGCTTTGTGGGAAAGTCCACATACTTAAATCTGGACTTTAAGGTGCCATTACTGACACTTATGATGTCCCAGAAAATTGTAGTAATTTGTGACCAACTTAAAGAGTTCCAGTAAAATACCTAAAGTATTAATATGAGGGGGTACCTGGTGTCCCTTTCTTTGAGGGGTACCTGGTGTCCCTTCCTTTGAGGGGTACCTGGTGTCCCTTCCTTTGAGGGGTACCTGGTGTCCCTTCCTTTGAGGGGTACCTGGTGTCCCTTCCTTTGAGGGGTACCTGGTGTCCCTTCCTTTGAGGGGTACCTGGTGTCCCTTCCTTTGAGGGGTACCTGGTGTCCCTTTCTTTGAGGGGTACCTGGTGTCCCTTTCTTTGAGGGGTACCTGGTGTCCCTTTCTTTGAGGGGTACCTGGTGTCCCTTCCTTTGAGGGGTACCTGGTGTCCCTTCCTTTGAGGGGTACCTGGTGTCCCTTCCTTTGAGGGGTACCTGGTGTCCCTTCCTTTGAGGGGTACCTGGTGTCCCTTCCTTTGAGGGGTACCTGGTGTCCCTTCCTTTGAGGGGTACCTGGTGTCCCTTCCTTTGAGGGGTACCTGGTGTCCCTTTCTTTGAGGGGTACCTGGTGTCCCTTTCTTTGAGGGGTACCTGGTGTCCCTTTCTTTGAGGGGTACCTGGTGTCCCTTTCTTTGAGGGGTACCTGGTGTCCCTTTCTTTGAGGGGTACCTGGTGTCCCTTCCTTTGAGGGGTACCTGGTGTCCCTTCCTTTGAGGGGTACCTGGTGTCCCTTTCTTTGAGGGGTACCTGGTGTCCCTTCCTTTGCATGGTGCATACATACCCGGTGTCCCTCCATCTAAAGCAGCTTTAGCACCAGTTAGCTGTAGTAAACCACCGTCTTTGAGGTGTTTTGCAGCGACACCTGCTGAGATGACGGATGTCCAGATACTCTGCTTGCTCATTAGGTCACTGTTCTTCACCAGAGCTGCCCAAGAACAATTGAATAATAAACTTCAAAAGATAACGCCCCTATAAGCAATGACACCTTTGCCTGGGCACCCTAAAGTGCATCATACTATAGACCTTATCACAATAATACTTATTGGGTGAATATGCACAAATACAGAACTGTATTGTGGGAAAGTTGTCAGAGCAAACTTTGCTAGCCATTATATTACCTTTAGAGTCAGCATTTCCCCCAGCCCATCCAATGACACACCTTCCCCTGGGTGCTCTAGGGTCCATTGCTAGTTAATACCTTTAGAGGCTGCATTTCCCCCAGCCCATCCAATGACACACCTTCCCCTGGGTGCTCTAGGGTCCATTGCTAGTTATTACCTTTAGAGGCTGCATTTCCCCCAGCCCATCCAATGACACACCTTCCCCTGGGTGCTCTAGGGTCCATTGCTAGTTATTACCTTTAGAGTCAGCATTTCCCCCAGCCCATCCAATGACACACCTTCCCCTGGGTGCTCTAGGGTCCATTGCTAGTTATTACCTTTAGAGGCTGCATTTCCCCCAGCCCATCCAATGACGCACCTTCCCCTGGGTGCTCTAGGGTCCATTGCTAGTTATTACCTTTAGAGGCTGCATTTCCCCCAGCTCATCCAATGACACACCGTCCCCTGGGTGCTCTAGGGTCCATTGCTAGTTATTACCTTTAGAGGCTGCATTTCCCCCAGCCCATCCAATGACACACCTTCCCCTGGGTGCTCTAGGGTCCATTGCTAGTTATTACCTTTAGAGTCAGCATTTCCCCCAGCCCATCCAATGACACACCTTCCCCTGGGTGCTCTAGGGTCCATTGCTAGCCGTTATTACCTTTAGAGGCTGCATTTCCCCCCAGCCCATCCACCAGCCACACACAGTGTCTTCCTCAACCTTAGTCAAGATGGCTGCCTCTCCCCCAGCCCATCCAATGACACACCTTCCCCTGGGTGCTCTAGGGTCCATTGCTAGCCGTTATTACCTTTAGAGGCTGCATTTCCCCCAGCCCATCCACCAGCCACACACAAGATAGCATCTAGTTTCTCTCCCGATAGCGTCTCATCGACCTTAGTCAAGATGGCTGCCTCCTGATCGACCCAGGTTAGATTAGCATCTACTACCAAGTTAACGCTGGCATCTTCATTTGGGAACAGATCCATGGAACAAACCCACTGCAGATAAATAATAAATATCAAGCAGGGCAAGAAAGTAGAAAATTTCACAATTGCTGTTTTTCCTTGCTCGGTTACAGTATAATAAGTGCACCTCTAGTCTAAGGTAAAATTTGGGAAGTTGATCATGGCCTTTCCCCAAATCTCGACTTGGGCTCGGGCTCAGCCTCAGGCTCCATGTAAACCACATGAAGACGGAGCCGGAGACGAGATTTGGAAAAGCCCCAAATAATATTTTTCTCTAAAATGACTCGGGCCTATCATTTGGGCATCAGTATGTAGATTTGATAGTGGGAAAAAAAATGAAGATTTTCTTGAAGAAAAAAAGCCAAAGCAAAGGCAATATATTTTTTTGTACACAAGGTTTCAAGCCATATCATTATCAACTAGGCCTACTCAATTCTTTCCATACATTATCAAAGTTCTCTGCACACTAAATCATGTGTGCCATCTGTAAAAAGGGGCTACAGACTAGACACGTGCACGTACGATACATTTAAAAGCAAACAAAACAGCGCCCTCACTCGGTGCTCAAGCATTTTGCGATCCCGAGGAAAACTAAAATTTCAAAGGCCAGTTTATTTCAGTAAATGATTGCTGGACCAGTACTTGTACACAAAACACAAATAAACCATCTTCCAGCTCAACATACCCATCCTTTAGACTTAAAATGGCTCACAATAACGGAACCTAAAGCGCCCTTTCCTCCGTAAACGAGAACACGACTACCTCCCGGCGCCGCCATCTTTTCAATGTCACGTTGGATTTTTTTCTCGTAATTAGGTTGATTTATAAATCGCAAAGAAAGCTAAACAAAATCTGCAATTGAACAAAAGGATGTACATAATATTTATTATATCTCTTTGGAATAAATTGCCAAAATTAAAAGCAGACCGGTTAAAAGAAAATACATTTATTGTTTTGTGTTATACTTGAGAAATCACGCGAATCGACGAGAATGTGACGTCACATTACTCGCCAGGCTTGTGCATGAATGAAATCTGCTATAATAATGTCGGTGCGGAATTCCCTTCCGGAAGGTAGCGAAAATTGTTAATTTACTTCGCCAAATGTGAAAACAATAACACCCATATGGTTGCAAACAATTTAATGTGTGTTTCAGCTCTATTCACAACCAATGAGGGTCAACTTTGACGCTTAGGATGTCCCGACACGAAGGTATGTTTCTCACTTTTTAATGCATCCGATGTGCATTTCTCTTCGCCCCATTATTGCCACTTCGCCCCATTATTGCCACCTCGCCCCCATTTATTGAAGGATGGCGAAATGTCATTATTTCTTGAAAATTGAATCATTCAGAAAGAATTGAAAAGTTGATCACGGCTTAAGACCTTGTGTGCAAAACATTATGAGACCGGCTCACAAATTGAAGTGTTTCCTCACAAAATCGTAAACCTTAATTTTTCTCACTCCTAAATTTGGGTTTTCCATCAAATGTGCACTTACCGGTACTTGACGAGTCATTTTAAAGAAAATAAAATTTCTGATTAACTTCTCAACTCTAGTCTCCCCGTAGTCTTTCTGCCAAGAAATTATCAATGTGCCATGTTAACTCACCCATGTCAATCATCCTCACTGACGTGTTTCTTAATTGGCCCACAGCTGTCAGCTGCGACTCCTGTTTGAAAGGAAACTTCAGAGGGCGCCGTTACAAGTGTCTTATTTGCTACGACTATGATTTATGTGCAGTGTGCTACGAGAATGGAGTCACCACAACGCGCCATACAGCGGAGCACCCAATGCAGTGTATTCTTACACGTTCAGATTTTGGTAAGACTGATTTTGCCGCACCTACATTTACGCTGTTAAACCTATCCCTCCCCTCCGCCTCTTCTCCCTTCCCTTACCAAGACTCTTCCTAAGATATTTTTAAGAATTCCATTTACTGTTCGCCACTTATTCTCCTTTTAATGACTTAATAACCACTGGTATTTTTTTCGTATACATTGAACAAAGATTTTAAGGAAATTACAGATAATGTAATTTTAAGATATACTTCCCACTTGCACTTTTGTCGCAAATGTTGCTTTTCTGTCGAAAAGTCACATTTTCTCCTTCAAAAATTGCCTTCAGTTAGTGCACAAGATAACCATTCACGCACGCACGCAGCCCCCCCTCTATTGTCGCGCTTACGCACAGACCGCTCGCCGCGTAATTTTGTGCATTGGATTAGTTTACGCAGTAATTTGTCATTTATTTATCTCAGAAATGCAACATTTGCGACAGAAGTGCAAGTGGGAAGTATATCTTAGAATTTGATGATCTGTTGATTCCAGGAGGTAATTTCATTCAAATCTGTGTTCAATGTATACGAAAAAAATACCTAACCACCAAAATGTGTAAATATTTTAAGGACAAGTGATTTTTAGGAGTGAAAAAAATTCAACAATTTCCTTGAAAATACTTATAACTTTTTCTGCCCTTTTCCATAGACTAGTTAACACACGGCGCCTCAGTGGCGACCAGTGAACGGAATTCATACAAATTTTTTCCCCAACTTATCAAACTACAACATTAAGACTAAGAGTTACTGATTTACTTTGTAGGTACACGTGACCAAAAAATTAAAATAAGTCATTTTATTCAACAGAACACGAAAAGAGAAATTACAAAATACCAAAATGAGCATGTTTCGTCCAGTATAAATGAAATTATTGCCAAAAGAAAGTCGGAAAATTCGGCGCGAAATGGCTACACATCGTCAATGGGAGCCCGTGACCATGCCCTAGCACCGCCGTGTTGCCTAAAATTCCCTAAAATTCCACAACGATAACCAACGTGACAACAAGCTAGGTCTGCCAGAAACAAGACTATTTTTGCCTAGACTTGAGCACAACCAGTTTGATGCTCATATTCGCATTAGAAACGCGCTCATCGCATACCATGCTTGCAATGCGCTCACCAGTGGGCTATAGCTCCAGTATGTAAGAACGCCTTGAGAACAAACTACTCTGCGGCAAAGTAGAGCACCCTTTGTGGGCATGCGACCAATGGGAAGCTGTCATTTTGCGCACGTGATGTGTAACTTTGCGGATGAATATTGTGGGGAATTAGGAAATTCGGTCATTTGTTCCTGCAGTTGCAACCGTTGTTTCTCTCTGCAAAAGTTTAAAACGGTTCTAATCTTGTGAGGTTCTGTCGGATTCCCTGTAAAAGTGTCCAAAGTTGAAGAAAAACAAATTAACAATTTTAGGAAACGGTCATTATCAAATAAACATAAGCAAATGGGGATGACGACTTAACAAAATACAACTTAAATTTCCCAACAAGTGAGGCAATGTAATTCATGTTTATATTCAAAAGGACAAAAAATACATGTTAAACTTTCCCACTGGTCCTTTTGTTTTAGTGGTACTTGAATAGCACGCCCGCTAAAGCTCAAAGCTTGACAACATCTCTGGGAAACGCCGATTACGTCTCAAAACGGGTTGTGGTGCCACAATCTCCCAAACTGTCAGCGGTTTCACAAGTCTGTCTCGCAACACAAACTACCCTTTTTTGGGCCAGCAATCTCACATCTTGCTGCGCCCCAATATAAATTTTAAAAATGCATATTGTCAGAATGTATGCTTTATTTTCAGTATCTATCAAAAAAAAGGTTGAAATGAACAATGTTGTGATGTTTAAGAGCTTATTTTTCATGATGCGCAACTTCAGAAACGGCAAGAATGCGTTGTGAAACTGAACAGTAATAGGGCGTGTTTGTTTCACGATAGATCCGAATCCAGATCCCGAGTTTAATACCGCGCAGAAACAAATGAAACTGCTATCCACTAGGAATTGAAGTCACGTGAATTGGATCTGCGCAGATCTGAATATGGATCCGTCCGAAACAAACACGCCTTTAGTGTACCCAGTGCGTGAGCGATGACGTCACAGATTTCCAAGTCCCAAGGGGTAAATTGAAGAGTTTGTTTTGACTTGAATTTCTTGTTTGTCCCACCATAGATTTGTACTATGGAGGAGAGGCAATTACTTTAGAACAACCACAGTCATTTACATGTCCCTATTGCGGCAAAATGGGCTACACAGAATCAACGCTACAGGAACATGTTACGTCAGAACATGCTGATTCCTCATTGGAAGTTGTAAGTTGAGTTTCAATAATTCTTGTTCCCTCCAACCCGACTAAAGTAGGCAGCAGTCTATAGATACACCAATCCGGTAACTACGGTCTCCTTCCCTGCATATCCGCCATAGCTGGGGGGCTTCCACTGAATGAACTGTATGTTTTTGCTGTTGCTAAAGTTGCATTTGTTTACTTCGAACAAGTTGCGTGTCTTGTAGGTTGTGTACACGAAGGCGGGTGCGTCGCCTGTACACGAAGGTGGCGCGTCGCGTGCACGCGGATGGGGGCGCGTTCGTGCATGTAATGGATGAGCGCTTTTCGTTCTAACAGCAACACAAAATGCACAGCCCATGCAATGGATGCCCCCCAGCTATGACGGATATACAGCGAAGGAGACCTCAGTTACCGGATTGGTCTATAAGGGCCAATCATAAAGTACGTATGCATGGAGGGGGGGGGAGAGGAAGGGGAGTGGGAGTTGGAGCCAATGCGTACACCCAACGTTAAAGCATATGGGTGATGTCACGAAATATGCGTACAGGGGGGAGGGGGCTCTAAATAGTCGGCATTTCGTGCGTATGTACTTTATGGACGGCCCCTAATGTAAACTTTTTTTACACAGGCAAATAGACTACTAAAGTGAAAACGTCACCCTTTGTGTGTTGCAGGGGTGAGATTTTTCCGGATTTCCAGAATTTTACCAATTTGTAGCGGAATTTTATTTTGTTGTGTGCTCTGCGGCCGCGATCCATATTGTATTTTTTTGTTTGCCCTTTTAGCACACCATACTTTTTTAACGAGCGCCCTCAATTGATTCAGTAATTTTGCGAAGAAAACTTGTGCGAGTCTAGTGCCATGACATACAGCGCTTTACCATGTATGTACTGTGCATGCCGCGCGACCTGACCGAGTCTGCAACGAGTAGCGAAGCAGACGGGTACAAGTCTAATCCATAAACAAGCGCCATCTTTGCCTGCATCGCAACGGCCGAGCATGTGGTGTGTGTGATGCGTGTTTGTGTACGTGTGCAGTGCTAGTGCGGGCCGCGGCTGGCGCGATGCGGTGCGACAAGCAGCCAACGATCCGATTTTACCCTCCGCTTTCGCTTTACCGTCTTTAGTAGTCTATTACACCAGTTGTATAGTCCTTTTATTCCACATTTCTCACACAAGGTGCAAGACTCCTGTACCTAATGTTTAAATCTTCTTTTTGGACTATTTCCCCAGGTTTGTCCCGTCTGTGCGGCATCAGCAGGCGGGGATCCTAACCACGTCACTGATGACTTTGCAGCTCATTTGACGCTTGAACACAGATCACCTAGAGATTTAATATCCTTTGCATCACCATCATAATCTAAGATATGTTATTTTTTTTTTTTTTTCAACTGATGGATTTAAAGGCCCTATATATCATTCACAAGATACAACTTTTTGCAGATTCGTGGAATAAAAGTGTAAAATATCTAAAGGAAGAATGTTGGTAAACTAGCCTGAAGAAATTTTAGCTACATAGATGCATCAATGCTTCAGAAAACCTTGAAAATCTATATATAGATTTTGTGTACAAGTGAATGGTAAAAAAGTCCCGTGCTGGGACTTTTTTAGAAACCCACCTTTGGTTGTCAATTTCCAACATGAAATACCATTTTGGACGGAAATTAATTAATGTGGTGTTTGTTACCATTGCTATCAACACTAAGGTTTTTCTTGTCAACTCATGAAAAACAAAATCGGGTCATTTCAAATGATACAATGGGCCTTTAAAGCAGTCTCAACTTCATAAAAGAAAGACCCCTATCTACTAGTCTTCCCTCAAGCAAGGACTGTTCTACAGAGCTACAGAGCGTAGTATTTTTCAAGAGCTCCCTCCCTCCCCAAAAATACTATTTATTAAAATATTTCTGTCAGTACCATGAAATGTCAACACTTTACAACGTATGTAAAGTCCTACGCGGCCCTCGACTTCCCCCTTCCTACTAATGCATAGTTTCGATTTTGACCAGCTAACCCCGCCCCCTTAGATATTGTTGCTATGCCTCACATGCTATCGTCAAAATGTCCACACACACTGCACAAACCAATGGGATTTTCAACGGAAAGCACAGATTCATTGGAGAAAACTCAAAGGTATTCACATTTCAGGGTCAACAGTCATCTTAGAACACACTGAGTAAAGGGCCAGTAATACAGCGAATCGTCCGGCATTGAAACCAAAAATTCACCCGGATCACCGCATATAACACTGTGCAAACTATGTGCAGAAAATCCTGTGATGTCGTTTGTGAGGCACTTTGACCTATGTGGGCGATGTCTGCTAGCTCTGTTGTGATTGGCCGGCGGGTTCGGCTTGATTGACAGGTCGGAGCTATGCATTGTAGAAGCATAACAATTTTGACAACTTTGGACGGCTCCTTAATACAATCCAACACAACTCCCCAAACATCATCGCACAGACCAACCTTCCCCACTCAATCAAAACTCAACACTGTTTCTACACAACTACAGAACCGAATCCATCATATTCCAACACCATGTCAGAAAGTGCACTGTATTTAATCCATCAAACCCAAACTCGTGTTGGTGTTTGGCTGGATGCTGGTTCTTTGGGTTAACCGTCTTAGACACCACAACCATCTATTGTCTTATTACCCTTAACTTTAATCTCACGATGAAACGGGTAACGTTAGGCACCTACGTAGGATGTTCCACCCAGGTCGTGGTATTGGTCAACGGACAAGAAGACCCAACATGCACTTTAGCGGGAGTAGTGGCCTATCGTCCGGCCAGGGTTCTGGGTCGCCCAGTAGTAGGGAAACTATGGACCCTATAGCTGGTGAGTGGCTAGGTACTGTCTCATTCATTCTCAGTTTCTTTATTTATGCAGTCAAGTCCTTGTAAGACACATCTAAGATATGTTGTACGTCACCCCAAACTTGTTCAGGCATTACACTCGTAAATGTTGCACTGAGGGAATTTGGTGTGAAACAGCGCTCTGAAAATTTCAGTGCACAGTTTCATTCCAAATTCCCTCTGTGCCTTGTTTTTTTAAGTGACGCACGTCACAATTTACACACACTTGTGACAAAGGCACGGTATGAATCTGCCCTAAAAGAATGGTTACGAAATATGAGAAATACATATCTTTACCATACAAAAAATGGTAAAGAAAGCATGTAAAATCCTGTCATGTTAGCGTTACTTTCTTGATGTTTATAAACTCTATATAATACATAAACCCTCTAAAAATGTTTTCTAATGATGTCATGTTTGTTTGATGATCAACCTTTTCCAAATGTGTACTGGTTATTAGTGTATATGAGCCTCCTGGAATTTAAGAGGATAGTGCATGCTGGCCAAGTTGTCCTCAAAGTGTGTATCTTGAAGGGGCATCAGGGCCAACTCAGCAGGGCATGAGGCTGTTGGCTTTGGTTTAATGTCAAGTCCTGGGATAGGACATGCTGGCCAAGTTGGCCTCAGAAAGTGTGTATCTTGAAGGGGCATCAGGGCCAACTCAGCAGGGCATGAGGCCGTTGACCTTGTTGGCTTTGGTTAATGTCAAGGCCTGGGAACATCTTTTTCTGTGTGACATCTAAAACACTAACATGTGGGGTGATTTTGGTGTCGTTTCAGAGTTGCTGTCACAGCTGTCAGGAACGCGGCGGGTAGCTGGCCATTCCTCCACGGCGTCTCAACTACAGCAACTTCAAATCATGCAGCTGCAGCTAGAAAGACAACAGCAGCAGCAGCAGCAGAGTCAACAGGGCACAGCAAGGCAACAGGTACGAGCAGGCTTGGGTTGATTCCAGCATTTTCAGAGTTGACTCCGATTCCAAAAAAAGAATCTCGATTCCATTTGGAATCGATTTAATTTTCCATAGGCAAACATTAAATATGTTGAGCGTTTTTAAGTGCGTGTACATTGACTACATTATTGTACAGACGACGATCGAATTGTTGGCACCTGCAGATCTGCCAACCCACCTAGATTTTGCAACAGATTCTTCGGAAAACGACTAATTTTGTGAGTCCTGACATGGATAAAAACCCTCCTGAATTGTCAATTAACAACATTGTTTTTTTTTAGATGTGTTTGAAGTCACGGAATGAACCTGTTTTCCCAGATTTCTTCCTCAAAATCCGGGAGGGTTGGCAGCTCTGCACCTAGCAGTACTAAACGTCCACATTTGCTAGAAAATTTCTGGAATTGGCAAGCTATCACTAGTAATCGAATCTAAATGAAAGGGAATTGATTTCTACTGGGAATCGATCAATTCCTCAAAAATGTGGAATCATGATTCTAATTGTGCAGCAGCAGTAGCGAGTAACAGCAACCCAGGGTATGGGGCCTCATTGTCTTCACTAGGTGCTTCAGCCACTTTCACGTTATAATTGTATCCTTTATTATCTGTAATCAGGTTGAGAGGTTAGCAGTACCACGACGCCAAACTGCCGCCGCCGCCGCTGCAGCAGCAGCATCCACAGCAGCAACGAGTAACAGCAACCCAGGGCATGGGGCCTCATTGTCTTCACTAGGTGCCACCGAAAGTGCTTCAGCCACTTCCACGTTACAAAAAGAATCACAGTTTCTCTTGTCAAGGTAAATATTCAAGTCTTGTAAAAGATCAAGTTAAATCCTGATGAATGGGTCAAACTTGAAGGGACACGTCTAAGTGCTTTGTGTAATTGGCCCCTGGTCAAGTACTTAAATCAAGTAACAGGTCTCGCCAGTTACATGTACATGTAGTACAAATTATCAACTAACTGAGACCTGGGATCGATATCACAAAAGATAAGATGAGTTCAGTGCGTCCTAATTTCCATACCATCATCCCAAGATAAGAGCGACCCTTCCTAAGATGCGTCTTAGCACTTTGTAAAATCGGCCCCTGGTATGCATAGTTCCGACCTGTCAATCAACTGAACCTGCTGACCAATCACAACAGGACTAGCAGACACCGCCTACATAGGTCAAAGTGCATTGCCTCACAACGACATCAACGCGATATTCTGCCCATACGTAGTACGCGGTGTTCCGGGTGAATTTTTTGTTTCAAAGCCGGGTGAATCGCTGTTGAGAAAGCGATTTTTTTTTTATGTATATATGACTTCTCTGTATCACTGGCCTTTTATTAAGTGCGTGCTACAGTAACTGTCGACCCTGAAATATGAATACCTTTGAGTTTTCTCCAATGAATCTGTGCTTTCCGTTGAAAGTCCCATTGGTTTGTGCAGTGTGTGTGTGGACATTTTGACGATAGCGTGTGAGGCGTAGCAACAATATCCAAGTGGGGCGGGGTTAACTGGGCAATCTCGGAACTATGCATTGTAAGCCCCGCTAACCACTCATTTTGGTCCCCCGTAGCAGCCAAATCATTTAAAATACAGAAATATGGCTAAATGCTTCATGCAGTCTAACTACCCTCTATTCCTATGGATATTCTTCTCCAACCAGAATACAAGAACCAGTGCTATCTGAGGTAGACCAACAATCGCTAGAGGTTGAAAATGCCGACCGGAGCTTTTTCCTGCAAGACCTCATCCTGTCCACGTTAAACGACGATTACTGCGACACCGAGTCGGACGAACCCGTTCTAGAGGGCGCTATAGGAGGCGTAGCAAACTTTGATCCGCCGGAGACGTTATTGCAGCTAGAATCTATGAATTTAAGGGATAAGGAGGGGCCAGCGTAGCACAGAACCCCCGCGGGAATTGCGTAGGTATTTGTCACTATTAAACTCAGCTTGTGCATATAAACCAACAGATCTATATCTGTGTAAATTATATGTAAAAAAATAAGCTTATCTAGTTCGTGCATCTAACCAGTTTCAACTGTTCCTGTCTGCATGTGTTGTGCAGAGTCGTTCCATTAATTAGTGTTGTACCAAAGCCTGAATTGTGCTGATGACATCATTATTTGTTTACATGTACTTTTTTCCCCCAATGGAGCTAGTAACCATCTGGGTGCTCATAAAATAAGCTGACTGTAAACAAAGTTGGGTCCTTCCACGGTAAAGGGTTAAATTTGGCAACCAAGACAATTTTTCAAACACAATTCTTTAGCTCGTCTTAAAAAAGATGTTCTCGGGGGATAATTTGAGACCTCAAAAAGTAACAAGTACTGAGACTTACCTTTGACAATAATTTGTACAAGGGGGTTTCAGTTAGCTCCCAAGAGCAAGTTATTTGTTTTGTTTTGAGAAAAGATCAGGGCATTTGTACGAAAATATTTTCTTGATTGCCAAATATACATCTTTGTTGTGGAAAGACCCATATCGATGTCATTAGTATTAATAGGCTTAACTACCCTATTGTGTCGGTGTTTATAAAAACGTAAAACAGTCATCCAGTTAATCTGCACATATGATACACAATGCAGCGATTTATTGAAAACAAAAGGATTTCATTCAATACTCTTTAAGTATGTTTTGGTTGTTGCATCTTAAATTTCAATCTTTTCACAAAGAAACTGACCATTAGCAAAAATACACGTTTTTTTAGGGGATAAGTTCTTTACTGTAAGCAGGGGAGTTTTTAGATTTTTCTTTTCCAATATACCCCACTAAGAGCAAAAGAGAAAATTTTATTCCCAATTTTTCTTTAGATTAACTGTTATTGCAGATATTGTGGGATCGTTTTCGGCCTTGTAAAGATTTTAATGAACCCAAATTGTAAAAAAAAAAATTGTAAGATGATGAAACTGTGGCCTTGCAGCTCTGTGTGATAAACGTTCATTGCCACTCTTGCAAATTCTTAATCAGTTTTCTGTAGCGCATACTGGTAGCGCAAATGATTACGATGCCATATTTACTGCAACATTCACAAAATTACGCTTTTAATTCACTCATTTTGTCAGTCGGTCAAATTTTCGATAAATTAAGGTTTATGATTGGAAAGTTAAATTTAAATATTTCCAATTAACACAATTGTTCAGCACATAGTGGTTATGTGTAAAAACATACTTGAATACGTCACAGCCTGCGACATATTTGAGTATTATCTGCACTTGTTCAGATTAGTATCTTTTATTTTGTTGGTTATAGACCGTATTGAATAGATGCCAACTTATTTGTTCTGCGAGTACATGCATGGTTGCACATTTTGTGCTTACATTGTTGACCAATTTAAAAAGTAGCCCTACAAAATGGCAGCTATTCGATACGGTCTATACCTCCCCTTTAAGTTTTTTTTTCCAAAATGAAAATTTGGCTGATCTGGGATTTAAGTCCCGGTCAAATTTCCGTTATTGGGTTTTTTAAATGAATTAAGACGTACCTGGTCAAATTTTCTTTTTTAAATCCGTTATGTTTCTATGTCTCTTGTTACTGTTTAACATCCCACCATCTCCTAGGACTTGGCTGTAACATAACTAGCAATCGACTCAATTTCTCTTATGCTATAATAAAAGTCTTTGGAGATATGAAAACAGGTTGACTCCAGCTGTGTTTCTTTGGAAGTGAGAGTCCTCGGAATCGGCATCAATTCACGACCAGAAAGTATCCTTTGGCCGTACTGCACTCCTCATTTTGATTTTGTAAACTTGAAGCTTTTGAGAGGGTCTGCTGCATCTCTTCTCTGTCAAAGATAAATGGCTCGTAAATTTTCTGGGGTACAGGCCGTTTTCACCTAAACAAAAAGGTAAAATGTGGATTCACACTGAACCTTTTTTTATACGTTAAACATAAATTTGACGTGCATTGTCGTGTAAAAAATAAATTGTGACTGCACAAGAAAACATTCCATCTATTCCTCTGAGGTTCCACAATATTTATGTAACCACTTTATTATGTACTTACCTTTTTCTTAGCAAATCTGGATTCCCTTGGACCTTTGTGTTTTCTTTTCTTGGTCATGGCAGCATACTTTGATACCGTTGTACTCGTTTTTAGTGTTTTGGGCACTGGGGAAAAAAAGGGAATTGTCCTTTTAAATTGTGAAAGTCCTTTTAAATTGTGTTAGGCTTGGTATAAACTTAAATGCAACAGGTATCTTGTCCAGCACCACATTTTCAGGCTTGCACAAGGGATGTATGGTATCTAGAACTGCCAATTCGCCTAAATTTTTGAGAGGACATCCGGAAAATAGGTTGATCTCTTGTCTTCAGACACGTTGACAATTGATATTTTGGGCCCCTCTTCTTAACGAGGTTTGATTTTATAAAGACCAACCTACCTAGGTAGTCAGGGACGTGTCTGAGGTCCGAATGAACCTTAGCAGGATGCAGCACTTTATCGTGTCGTAACAGTTGCATATCTCGCGGGTTCTCATCAAAGTACGTCTTGAGCGTTTTGGAGTGGAAGATTTCTTGTTTGATTTCCTTGACGCGTGCTTCTCGTATGGCCACGCGCGTGACTGCCCGCATGGCGTCTTTACACCGGTATCGGAAACCTTCGATTTCGGCCATCTTGAATTTATAGGGCTGGATGACAGAGCTGCCGTCCTCTGCAAATGGAGAAAAATTTTAAACATTTGTGAAATTTCAGAAAGCCATAAGATATGGACAATCCTTCTACCGTTTGTTAAAACATGACACTGCTAAAATGCGTGACTTTTACAAATAATTTGACATTCTTATTTTTAAAGAGCGCATTACATGGGTGGTTTTGAACGGTTGATAAAGACCATTCTTAAAAAAATGTCCGTGTCAAATGTGGGTCACATTACAATTTCTGAAACTTTTTATTTGAATAAAAGAACCTAAATGTTTTCCCTAAATCAGAGTGAGTTTTGAAGCTCAAGAAAACTTGGTGTGTTAAGGTAAGTGATTTTGAAACAATTTATAATTAAATCATTTAAAAGAAAGAACAATTGTAAATGTTTGTACCTTTGACTAGATACTCGTCAATTTCTGTGAACATTTCTATCTCTTTCTCATTGACCAATGACAGAGCAGTTCCACTTGTGTCTCCTCGGGCCGTCCTATTAGGGTGCAAAAGATGAGAAAAACGAAACAAATTGAAACTTATTTTAATTCTAACTTATACATTGAGGCATGACCGAGCAGGTTAGGTCACCGACTCTCAAACGCAGGGTGTTCGTGGGTCTTTAAAAAGTCTTTAATTCATTTTCGTAGGACAAACCGGATGTTTTTGGATCAACTCACCTGCCTACTCTGTGAATGTACGACTTGATAGACAGTGGAAAGTCAAAGTTGATAATGTTGGACACATTTTGGAAGTCAATTCCTCGAGAGACACCGTACTCCCTGCTCTTGCCTTTCTTAAATTTTGATCTGAAAGATGTAACAATATGACCGTCAGTAAAAACACTTGCTTATAAATGTCTAAAAGTATCCTTGTACAGCGTGAGCACACCAGACAGATGCTCTACCAGCTGTGCTGAGGCCCAATGATATTTGGTAACTTTTTAAAGAAGAAATACATGCATAATTTTCAACATATGTTGTACATGTTCTTACAGGTACAGTATTTTGTCATCGGAAAAAGTTACTACATCATAATTTGCATACTACAGAAAACTACATTTAACTGAACAGTTTGACTAACCTTTTCTGTTTGTGCCCTTGTTTTCCTGCACCCATCGATGTCTCATCCGAAGCAATAATGATGTCATACAGCCCGGTGTTAAACTGTTCCACGATGTGACATCTGGAGTTGGCGGGAAGTTCCGAGTTCAGTACGCAGGCTGCAATGGAAAACTGCTCCAAAAACAGTTTTAATCTGGAAAGAAAGGCAGAAAATCTAAACAAGCCGAGGGGAAAGTTTGTTGTCAAGTACTTTTTCTGAGTCCAGTGGTTACTTTTGCCGGCCAAAAATCTGTCCATGAAAACCGACAAGATCAATTTATCAGTCAGAAGTTCCAGTGTGAACAGCTGGTCTCGGTGAAACTTCTTAGGTGTGAGAATATGTGACTCCATCTAAAATTCAGATCACAAACGGCTGTAATTTTTGGTTAGAAAATTGTACTATTATCTTGGTAAAATTCTGGGATAATTTACTCCAATCTGCTTATAGCCCAAAATGTCATGTTTGAGAGTAGGTTTTCTTTTTTTTAAATGACGTGACAATGCCTAATACGACATGGTCTGCCCAACTCCTAATAATGCCTGATTAGGAATGTGCTCGTCCCTAAGATGGCCTCATGCAAACCTAAGCACTTCTCTACCTGTATGATTTATCAATGTCATTGACAAAGATGAGTGTTTTTCCCCCTAATGAGCCTGGTATGGCAGTGCCCCATTCCTAATCGTGCCCGATAAAAAATGTGTTTGGCCCCAAGATGGCCGTCATGCAAAGCTTCTAAGCATTGCTCTACCTGTATGATTTATCAATGTCATTGACAAAGATGAGTGTTTTTCCCCTGACGAGTCCCAGCTTCAGCAGAGTGTAGAGCAGTAAGAATTTATCTTCCTCTTGACATCTGACTTGATACTGGGTCAGCTGATTCACATCCGGTAGCTGGGAGTCTTGCAGTTTTAATGTGACCTACGGAAAAGAGAGTAGAAATTGGCCAAGTGTGAACAGGCTATATGATGTGGATTCTGGGTTAGAAAAATAGTCTACTGTAAAAGCCAATATTTTCGCGTACAGATATTTTCGCGCATTTCAACATCACTGACATTTTCGCGAGTTGTTATTTTCGCGGATGGAAATTATGTTTTGTTTCAGGGATCGCCACAATTGTTGCAAACAATATTTTCGCGGGTTGTTATTTTCGCTGGCTCTGTCTGGTGCGCGAAATGCGCGAAAATAAAACCACCGCGAATATTTCAGCTTTTACAGTATATTCTATGGTACCAAATATAATGGATGGGGTGGGGTGGGGGTGGGGAGGGGGTGGGGGTGGGGTGGGGAGGGGAGGGGATGTGGCTCGGAGTTGGGGATTGGTGAATGGGGTGGGGGTTTGGGAGTAGCAATACTCCTAGTCATTCTAAGCTAAAACTGGAGAGGAATTGCTACTAAAAATATATTTATTCAAAATATTTATTTTATTTACTTATTTGTACTTTGCTGTGAGTGGGTCAGCAGGCCTTTTACTAGGTTACAGTGTCTTGTATACTTTTGTTGATCCTGGCCGTCATGGTAAAGTTATGTCTTTTTGGCCGAAATAAGAATAAGAATAAGAAAAGAAATAAGTTCTACATTCTTATTTTGGAAGTCCAAATAAGGTATGCTGTAAAAACGGGCATTACACAACACATCTGAAACTGGGTTCTACAAAAAAAGATCAGAAAATACTCGATCCTTGTTATTCCAAGCTACTGAAACTAGAGATGTATAGCTACTTAAGAGGGGCAATATTTAGAGAAAAAAATAAAGAAAGAAATAAATTCAAATTAGGATGCTCTAAAAATGGGAACCTGCAATTGAACAATACATCTCAAAGAGAGAAATCTTTCCTGGAACTCACAGGATTGTGCAGCACCAATTTCTTCAACGCCACCACTTCATCACTCAACGTTGCAGACATGAGAAATGCTTGGTAGATCTTGGGAAGGTAGGCAAGAATTGCTTTAAGGTCGGCTTCATAGCCGAAGGAGAAGATAAGATCGGCTTCATCGATGACGAGCACTTCAAGACTGTCTCTAAGATCGAGATTCTGTGCTTGGAGGTGTGCTAGAAGACGGCTTGGGGTGCCAACGACGATGTCTGGTTTCTCCATTAGCAAGGGTCTGTGCAAAAAGATGGCGTTATCTCAGGTTAAAGAAATATGTTCAGATTTTGATACCATATCGTTTGTCATTATTTGTCTTATTACTATTCTGAAATTTTGCGCTTCCAATCCACATATCTAAGGATATCGTAAAAAAACTACTAATACTTTGTAAACTAATTTTAATATCAGGATACATTAAACGGTGCAGTAATTACACCAACATTTTTGCTTTCACATCCAGTTTGCAAAGTCCCAGACAGTATTTGTTTTTCAGGGGGGGGGGGGGGATGTATTTTATATAATTTATAGGTTAAAATAAAATAAATTTTATGGACAGGCTCCTTTAATGCAAATCTGTTTTGAAAGTGAAATACATGAATAATCATATTCAACACTGACCTTTGTGCAGTCAGATCAACTTGCACAGACACATCCGCACATTTGACTTCTCTTGAACAACAACTTGTAATCTCCTGGTGAAAGCAAATAAAAAAATGCTGGTAAAATATACACGCAGTCATGTTTCTGAAGACATTCAAAATCCAACCGTGGTTTTTGTGTTAGGTGAATGCTGAAAAAAATGACTGCACGGTACTTTAAAAAAAACTTCAGTTTTTAATTTCCTACAAAAATTGTGAAAAGAAAAGGTAATAATACATTTGTTACCATTGCTACCAACACTGAGTAAGATTATCTTGTCCACTCATAGTAACATTTTTGGTCATTTGAAATGATACAATAGGCCTTTAAAGTCTTAAAGGAAGAAAACTACACCTGAGCTGTCAAGAATGATGCTCTAAAGACTTCCTTTTACCCTCTTTCCCTTCCCCTTATTTTGGCTCAAATTCTTGGCATTTATGGAACGAATGCAAAACGGTCAAACGGCTGCTAGCCGTTATGTCCAGCTAGCAACAACTTACTTGTATATTCTTGTGTGCTTGGCGGCATAACTCACGTGATGGTACCATGACAACGGCTCGTATCGCTTGCTCTTTGGCTGTCTGCAACATCAAAAGGATTAAACAATCAATTGGATGACTTCGATTGGACGATAAAGTATGCTTCAAATTTGAACTTCTAAAGTCAAGCAACAGAAGTAAGTCCCTTTACCAAGTGTGTTGATCTGATTTGCTACAATAAATAGACATGGGACTCGAAACTTGCTATTAAAGACTTAAGACTTAAATCGGGACTTGCTCTTGAAGACTTCAGATTTGAATAAAACTCAGTACAACTATGGATTACTGTCGACCCTGACCTGTTTGCTGGTAAGGATTCTCTGCACCAAGGGGATTGCATAAGCAGCCGTCTTCCCTGAACCTGTTCGTCCTCTGGCAAGGAGATCTTTCCCTTCAAGAGCCAATGGGATGGCTCGTTCCTGGATGAGTGTTGGCTTGGACCAACCCAGCTTGGAAATGGCCTGTTGGAAAGTCAAATTAACCAATCAATTAAGAGTTTGGCAACAACGTAGTATAAAATATTACATGGTATTTGCAGACCAAGTTTCATAAAATTACAAGAAAGATATTTTCCACACCTAGCACTAGCAGGGCAAGATTGGATAAGTTTTGGCTGTAAAAAAGTTTAGTTTGGAAGTGCCATGTTTGGCAAAATCTCGTTCGATTCGTCTGTTTGGTTACAACATAAAGAGATAAATTCTAAAGCGCCTATCCCCCCCCCCCCCCCCCCTCCAGGCTGCCCCACCTAAGAGGTGGGGATTGTCAAAAATCCCCACCCTCGAGTGCAAAATATGCACGCCTTGCTATTTATGCACATAAATTTGTAAAAATCCCCACCCTGGGGCACGAAAAACGAGACCAAACATCCACCTAAGGGGTGGGGCAGTGCAAGGGGAGGGGTGGGGGAAACATTTGATGGCCTAGGGTGCATGAGTGGTGGCTGCCAGGTCCTGCATTCCAAATTCTTTCCCGCAGCAGCGACTTTCCATCTTCACTTAACCAGTTTAACCAAACCGCAAACGTCCAACTCCCCAATCTCAACACTCTGACCCAAGTAGCAAATTCGCCCCATCTATACGTTTGGGTAATGGGGCGACTTCACAAAAACTGTACCCGTCGCGTTTCGATAAAAAAAGTTCCTTTATTTTTCATTTACTGATGTATGACACATTGAAAGACACGGTAAAAGGTACTATTTTGTTAACAAATCTGGAATTCAAAATGTGGTATGAATAACCTTTAAAATTCGGTCATCTAGGCCCATTTCATGAAATCGAAGATTTCTCGCTTCCATGTTCGTGGAGGCTGCCATCTTGAATGTTCCCACGTGGGATGTTCATCCGGGAATGTAACCTATTTTAATATCCTTTTAATTATCTATGTGACCTAAATTAGATAATAAAACCCCAAAACCCACAAAAAATGGACGGATTGTGTGTTATAAGTTTCATGTGTAGTTTTCACATTGCCGCATTTCTTTTTTTTCTTTTTAAAAATGCATAATAAAAAGCACTAATCTCACAGAGGACTAAGCACATGTAGTGCAATTTTACACACATGCCACAACTAGCCTTTTTTGTGTCGCCAAATGCTAAGACATAAACATGATTGCGCTTTGGGGAAGATAGGGGAGGGAGTGATGTACTTTGTAGCACCTTTATTTGGCAACGAAAGTTTCAAAGGTAGAAACTAAAGATGTTACATGTATATTATATATATTAATTTTAGTTTCAAGAAGAAGAAAAAAGAGTGTGGTTGGGAAAGGTTTTTTTTGTGCGACTGCTTGACGTCTAACTTCATCTTCTTGCGCGTGCGCATTTAAGCTACAAAGCCGATTTTATGGATTTTCACTACATACTACGTACCATATCCATGCGGCCCAGCGATTCATTATTTTGACGGAGTGTGTGGAGTGCGTTTCGCGGTAAAACGTAAACGGAACAAAAAATGTCGAAACGAAGACTAGATATCAACGATTCTTATTCAAAGAGAAGAACAGACTCTGATTACAGGTAAAGCTATTGTGCATTGTTCTTGAACTTTTTAATTTAGTAAGAATTTGATGAGTTATTGAGTAGGCCTATATTTTGCCGAAATAAATTCAACTTGAAACCATGGAGGTAGGAACCAACTTGCTTGTCGCCTTGTGTTATCAAGGTTATGGGATCTCGATCATTGAGACAACTCGACCGTGCTTCAGACCTTGCTTACTAAACATGAAATTGGCTGAAAAGGTGTTTTCCCACTCCTAAATTTTGGGTTTTCTGTCAAATTTCCACTATGGATGCTTGATAAGTCATTAAAAAAAAGGTCGAAAAAATAATAATGATAAATTCTTCTCAATTCTTACCATCGCGTTTGGAATTCTTTCCAATCAAGAGTGATTCTGGTTTCTACCCATTTTAACTTTGATTTATAACTTTTTCCTGTTTGTATTGAATTCGCAGGGACCGTGATCGTGATGGAGATCGTGACAGAGACCGAGATCGCGATGATAGAGGGCGCTCCTCAGGTTCTATTACATCAGCTCCAATTGCTATAGCTCAGCCTTCAAGGTATATGAAAGAAAGAAAATCAGGAATAAGTTGGGAAGTTGATCATGGCTTCAGACCTTGTGTGCAAAACATATAAGACAGTCAGTGTTTCCTCACAAAATCTTAAATTTTTCCCCCTCGAAATGTTTGGTTTTTCCATCAAATCTGCACATTCCAATGCTAGATGAGTCATTTTAAAGAAACAAATTTCTGATCAACTTCTCAACTCTTACTAAGTCTGTATGCTCGAGTCTGTATGCTTTAAATCTCAGTATATTTCCAACAGGCAAGCCAACTTGGGCATCAATACATACAACATGACGCCATACTCCATGCGCTACCATCAGATCCTGGCTAAGCGACGCACGTTACCTGTTTGGGAATACAAAACCAAGTTTATGGAGATGTTGGACAAGTTTAAAGTCATGGTACTGGTCGGTGAAACTGGGTCCGGGAAGACCACACAGGTAATTTAATTTGTGTTGGGGAGAATGAATGTTAATAAGAGCTTGTTTTGTCCTTCCCCAATCAGCGTTCGAATTAGCACTGGTCCGCCAAATCAGGAGTAAGAGTCCTGGTTGCAAGGTAGGAAAAAAGTTAAGGGCAAATGCTGCCAAGGCACTATGTATTTCAGATGAGACTACCTGCATATCAGGAGCCAAGCACAGAAGACTTTATTTGCTTTGCATAAAAAATAAAAAATTACAGTGCTCTTTCAGTGGTAAACTTATAGGCTTTCATCAGTAATTATCAATCTTAGAGATGTTTTTAACCCGACACAGGGTTTCTCCAGATAAATTGAATATTCTTCTGAAAGCCATCATCCTGTGTGATAGTTTCATTTCTTACAAATTTTCGAGCGTAACCCGCTCCCCCGTCTAACCTGACGAGGAGCGGGTTACGCTCAAACATTTGTAAGAAATAAAACTATCACACAGGATGATGGCTTTCAGAAGAATATTAAATTTAGTAATTATCAAGTTTATTTAATATCCTTTTGTCTCGTGTCTTTAGATTCCCCAATGGTGTGTGGAGTTTGTCCGAACCAAGTTTGCTCTAACTAGCAAGAAAGGCGTCGCCTGCACACAGCCCAGACGAGTAGCTGCTATGAGTGTGGCTCAGAGAGTCTCCGATGAGATGGATTTGGTCTTGGGTCAAGAAGTTGGCTACAGCATCAGATTTGAAGACTGCACTAGCTCCAAGACGGTACTCAAGTCAGTAATAATCTTTGTAGCACATGTGACCACTATGTAGAGTGATCCAGGCACTGATAACATTTAACATCATTCCTGGTCACCGGGGTCAATTATATCGCCTCTTCAGCCTTCCAAGCTCCCTGAGGGTATTTGTGCAGACACAGTGATGTCAGCCGGTGAAAATATCCGTTGTGTTTTACCGTGTGTGCATAGTAATAAATGAAAAAGATCGGTGCTCTTAGTCTGTGCTCCAAACTTGTGACCTATTAACTTTGAAGTGAATGAAGTTGGGAACAAGATGATGTAATATTGAAAATATCCCAGATGTCCGTACCCGCCCATATAGTCCTATAGCTTCTATTTTGGCAGTCGTAGTCTATAAATCAATCCTCCAAAATCAATACAATTTTGACACATGCTTGAGAGTTGTGATTAATCAATATCTGTTACTGTTCTGCATTCAGATACATGACCGACGGTATGCTTTTACGTGAAGCCATGACCGATCCCCTCCTGGAACGTTACGGGGTCATTCTACTTGACGAGGCCCACGAACGCACCTTAGCAACAGACATTTTGATGGGTTTACTCAAGGAGGTTGAGAAACAGCGAACTGATCTTAAAGTGGTTGTCATGAGCGCTACGCTAGATGCTGGCAAGTTTCAGGTAACTGCGTTGCAGACGGTGACCGAGTTTTGGTATAAATAGTGTTCATGGTATTAAATAAGCTTTTGACACTAGCTTCCAAACAGACAAAGCTCTCATACTGTTACAGACGGATAAGTGACCCTTTTTGAGAGACAATATTGTGGTAAAGACTAGGCCATCTAAGACCAATATCAAGACTAAGACTAACGGTCAAAGACCAAGACTGAGATCTAAGACCAAGATCAGAAACAGACAGACAGAGAGTCCAAACCATGACTGAAAGTCCAAGATAAAGACAGAGACTGTCACTCCAAGACCAAGACTGGCAGTTTGACACCAAGATCAAGACCAAGACTTTTGATGGAACAGACTTGTGACGTAACAGACCTGTGACGTAACAGACTTGTGACAAAACAGATTTGCGACAGGACAAACTTGACAGAACGTACTCACGACGGAACGTACTCAGGGCGGAACGTACTCGGGACGGAACGTACTCGCGACGGAACAGACTCGCGACGGAACAGACTCGCGACGGAACAGACTCGCGACCGAATTGTCTTGGGGAGGATCAGACTCGTAAGAGAATACACTTGTGATAAACCTTTGACAGAATTATGACAAACTCGTGACTTAACTTGCATCCCTGCACATGCCTCCACGATCATTTAACTGGAGCCATCTTTTTCTTCCAACAGCAATACTTTGACCACGCTCCTCTGATGACAGTACCTGGTCGTACCCACCCTGTAGAAATCTTCTACACCCCCAAACCAGAGAGAGACTATCTCGAAGCAGCCATACGCACAGTCGTTCAGATTCATCTGGGTGAAGAGATAGACGGTGACCTTCTACTCTTCTTGACAGGACAAGAGGTCAGTGGTCCAGTTTGGGGATTCAAATTGGAATAAAAAGCTGTAAGACCAAATTATATATGAGTATCAATTACAGTCAAACTTTGATAAAAAGTGCACTGTTAATACAGTAACCATTTTGCTCCTGGGTGGAGAGAAGCGATGCATGGCAAAGTACCTTGCCCAAGGGTACACGCACCATGGAAGGGCGGGGCCGGGATTCGAACCCACTACCTTTGGAACTAACCCAGGTTTTGAATACGATCCACTAGACCGCTCTCCCACAGCACTTTTATGGCCTGACAACAGAAGTCCACTTCATGAAAGAATGCCATAAGGTCTTTTAAGTGGGTTACACAACATACTGTACCAACGGCTCTACATCCTTGGATGGAGCAATTGTGATTAAATGTCTTGCTTAAGGGCACCAGTACCATGGCTGGGTATTGAACCCACAACGGCTCAGTGTTGCAACTTGCAAGTCAACAACCCATACCGCCCAACCAAGGTACCCCACAAAGTTTCATTTCAGTTTTCATTTACATAACAGGAAATCGAGGAAGCCTGCAAGCGAATCAAGCGTGAGGTAGAAGGACTCGGTAACGAAGTGGGAGATGTAAAAACTATCCCTCTATACTCCACTCTACCCCCGGCACTTCAGCAGAGAATCTTTGAATCAGCTCCTCCTAATAAACCCAATGGAGCTATCGGACGCAAGGTGGTCGTGTCGACAAACATCGCTGAAACATCACTCACAATAGATGGGGTGGTTTTTGTGATTGATCCTGGTTTCGCCAAACAGAAGGTAAACATTAAAGCCAGTTCTGTTAAACTTGTTTATAGTGGCAACCCTCGGGACCATAAAAAACTGTCCACTTTGAAAAGGTTGCATAAGCAATTATACACATGCCATTTGGGACCAAAGACGGGTGGCTACTATAAGGAGCTGGCCGTTTTATCTAGTGTCCACTGTAAACAAGTTTGACTGTACAATAAAATTTGAAAACTAACATTATAAAATACCATTTTGGCTTTAAAATATTTGGGAATTTTTTTTTTAGTTGTATTTTTTGTGAGCACTATAATTTTAACCGTAAATTTCAGGAGTAAAAAAGCCCATTTCTGCTTTATCAGATTGACTGATGAATGAAATGCATGTATTCATCCTTACAACTTTATTTTTTTGTCAATTTCCCACCAGGTTTACAATCCCCGTATTCGCGTGGAGTCCCTCCTAGTTTCCCCCATCAGTAAAGCCAGTGCGCAGCAGCGAGCGGGCCGCGCCGGTCGTACAAAACCCGGCAAGTGTTTCCGTCTCTACACCGAGAAGGCGTACGATAGCGAGATGCAGGACAACACGTACCCTGAGATTCTGAGGTCCAACTTGGGCACCGTCGTCTTGCAGCTTAAGAAACTTGGAATTGATGATCTGGTTCATTTTGACTTCATGGATCCACCAGGTACGACCCGCTGTGGTGAAATGAGTCCGATGTTGGCGCAGTCTGGGCCAATTTTATGCGACCTGGGGTCGATTTCACAAAGACTTGCGATGCGTCGCAAGTGCCATACCCATCGCAAGTCGCCGAACCCTTTGTAATTTGTCATGGGTTTGGCAAGTTGCGATGGATTTGGTATTTGCGACGCGTCGTAAATCTTTGTGAAATCGACCCCAGGGGTCGATTTCACAAAAGTTAAGATGGTTGATTATGCGTCCTAATTCCCATACTAACATCCCAAGATAAGAAGAGTGACCCTTCCTTAGACTGCCCAGAATGTCCATTATATTTGTGCATTTTAATGAGCCTGGATCTAATGCGGATTTCTGGTTATGGTTCGAAAAACTTGGCCGAGACTCTGCAGCATCCGACTCATTTCAAGCAGTTGTGTCACGTATTGTTTCTCTTTACTTTTATTTGCAGTGTTGTAAGTGTCATTCTTATATAATAGTGCCTGTTACTATACAACTGTAAAGGTGCCTTTCTATAGTTCCGTTTTTCATCCGTCTTGCAAGCGTTGTGTTTGCGCTGCACTCGTCTGTCTGTAGCGATCTCTAGAGCGATTCAGACGCAAATGCAATGCAAGTGTAAGACAGATGAAAAACGCACCTATGGCAAGGCGGCTTTAAGCTGTTTTTATAAAACATTTTTATAAATAAAAATTGACTTTTCCCTGCAGCTCCTGAAACTCTGATGAGAGCCTTGGAGTTACTGAACTATCTCGGTGCTCTAGATGACAACGGTGACTTGACAGAGCTTGGGTCAATGATGGCTGAATTCCCTCTGGATCCACAACTAGGGAAGATGGTGATCGCTAGCGCTGATAATAACTGCTCTAATGAGATCCTATCCATCACGGCAATGCTGTCAGGTAATGCTAAAGGCACAGGTGACGGACGTTTCTGGGACCTTCAAGTAGTTGGGGACCGAGATGGTTCATGGTGTCTGTGAACATCCACTCTCTTATTGGCATTGGAATTAAAATCATTTACATTTGCTTTTTTGTTCCGCAATTGCATAATGATCATGAGTTCGCACATTCAAGTGTTTTTCATTTGACTTGCCAAATTATAGTCAGATTTGAATCAGAGTTGGACTTTTTTTGGACTTGAGACTTCGAAAAAAATGACTTGTGACACATCTTGACTTGAATGAATTTGAATTACAGTAAAATCCAGTCGAAACTGGATAGCTCAAAACTTAATTTACCTCAAAGTAACGACACGTTCCCGGTAACATTCGTAAAAAATCAATGTGGTAGATTTAAACTTGAAGGGCCATCAGACAATTGTACCTTTTGGGGCTTGTATTCTAAGCCATGTCCGTATTGCATTTTGTTGTTTTTTGGCCCATTGTGTCGTTGGCTGTTTTATACTAAACCGGGCATGGACGGTCGTCTTTTGGCGGCCACGACCCAACATTAATTTAGTTCCACAGTGTTTTCTGCGACCAAACGAGGCAAAAAAGGCGGCCGATGAAGCCAAAATGAGATTTGCACACATCGACGGTGATCATCTGACCATTCTCAATGTCTACCATGCTTTCAAGCAGAGTAAGTCTTGCTTTTGAGTTTTACGTTGGCTCTATTGAGCTTGTGTAGACCACCGCACACGTGTGCAGACTGTCATTTTGGGAGTCAAAATAAGGGCATCTCATTGCTGTTTTGCTGTGCATCTGCGTTTGAAAAGGAACAACGTGCACGTAATGCATTGTGACGTGGTTCATTTGACTCCCAAAACAATACAGACAATGCACGTGTGTGGTGGTCCGCACAATGTCAATACATGTATAAAATGCACAGTTTACAAAGAGACAATTTATGGTAAAGTGCTTTTTCCAAGAGTGCATGCACCACGAGAGATGACGCCATTAATATGGAATGAAATGTTTGGAAATAATTGTTTAGAGGTGATAAAATCCGTTATGGCGCAGAACACCAGGGATCCCAATAACACTCTAAGTATTTATAGCTTTACGGTGACGTCACACTTTCCACCATTTTGGGTCCGTTGATGTCTCATTTGAAAGCGAATAACGTTTGTTCCTAGAAAATTATCAATCCAAAAACACTTTTTATTTTACGAGGTGCCACACCCAAAATGCACAGACTGTATATCTTTAAGTTAGCAGAGTCTGACTTGCAAAAACCTTGTTGACACTGATAATAATTCAACTGAATTTTTCCGCGCAGACAACGAGGACGTGCAATGGTGTTACGACAACTTCATCCAGAGCAGATCACTGAAGTCGGCCGATAACGTCCGCCAGCAGCTAGCACGCATCATGGACCGGTTTGCCCTGAAGCGCACCAGCACCGACTTCAACAGCAAGGATTACTACATCAACATACGCAAGGCTCTCGTGTCGGGATTCTTCATGCAGGTACGCCGCCCCCTCTTCCTGTATGGCCACTAAGTGGTGCTATAACAAACGGGCACCTCTACTTAGCGCGCATCGTGGACCGGTTTGCCCTAAAGCGCACTAGCACTAGCAAGGTTGCACTATTATAAGCGGGCACTTGTAGATTGTAGACCGTATTCCTGAACGCGTGAGGGCGCTGTCAAGTGGCCCGTGCCCATAACACAAAATGCACTATGTGCGCACGCGTTCCAAATGTTTATTTTTAATGGAAATCTCTGCCTGCGCCATGGGCCCACGTTGTGCTTGACCCCTCCCTCTACCCCAAACCGGAATGGCTGCTGTATAATACTCCAGTAGGGACTCGAACCATCACCCCATTGATTTACTATGACTCCCCTCCCAGGTTGCCCATCTGGAGCGGACTGGTCACTACCTAACGGTCAAGGACAACCAAATCGTCCAGCTTCACCCCTCCACCTGCCTCGACCACAAGCCGGAATGGGTGCTCTATAATGAATTTGTGCTGACCACCAAGAACTACATCCGTACTGTGACTGACATCAAGCCAGACTGGTAAGGAGACTAATAGAGCCTTTGCACGGGCGGCCATGACAGGGGGCAGTCACAATGACAACATGTGTCATGCATGAGTAGGCACTTTATGGATCTATTGTCACATCATTTGAATATGAAAATCTGCCCTCGTCATGGCAGCTGGTGCAAAAGATTTATATATTATTGGAATATACTGCACGAGTCATAAAAATACTAAACATGATTTCAGTATTTCATGACGGGTGCAGTATATTCTCATATCGCCCGAAAAGACATTAATATTATTATAAAGAGGCTTTATTTTAGAGGTTTGTTTTGCGGTTCAGTATATTTATAAAAAAAAAATTGTGTGAAAATATTCTGGATCAGCAAAAGGACTCTAAACTCGTAGTGCATACTGTAGTTTTTTGTTTGTGTGTTTCCATTGCAGGTTGATTCGCATTGCCCGTCAATATTACGACATGGCCAACTTCCCGCAGTGTGAGGCCAAGCGATTATTGGAACGTATCATAGCTAAGCTACAAGCACAGCAATAAGTAATAAGAACACTCCAGTTCCCAAAAACACCCACGACCAGGAAAGGGTGGCACAGTAACGCTTTGTTTTCTGTTTCCGTTCCCGATAATACAAGGTACCTGTAATTTATAAAGTTTCGTGGACCTATTTCACACATTACACTACTCACAATAAGTTATGGATATCGTGGCATGTACGCAGATGGAGGGTATCCATTCCGCTTGAATGATTTTTGTATATGATTAGACTATTGTATCTGCATGATAGACACACCTTGTCACAGGTGAAACCACATTTGAAGAAAACAAAATAAAAAAAGAATTGAACAACACCAACATTCCTAACTTATGGCCGAGCGGTCTAGTGCGTCGAAGTTCCTGTGCTAGTACTAGAATGTGGGTTCGATTCCGGGCCACGACGGGTTGTGGCACCTGTGCCCTTGAGCAAGGCACTCAACCACACTTGCTCCCATTCCTGTAATTGGCGGTCCCTCCGCTGTTGGATGTGGTGAATAAATAAATAAATAAATTAATAAATAAACTTATTGTGAGTAGTGTAAAACGATTCAATAAGACGACCTAAATCAGTTCTATAGAATGTAAACGGCCGATTGGAAAGGTTTCACTTACGGATGTGTTCCAAATCTCGCTCTGAAGACAAGGATTGAAACGCGTAAGTAGAATTAATTCAGGGGGTACCTGGTTGAACTGTTTTAATACATGAATCGAGTCTATTAGCTGTCAAGTTTGATTGTAAAGTGTGCCCAGAATTGAGTAACCACAAAGACATGTATACAAAAGCAATTTCCAACCTGAACTCGTGAGTATTTTCAGATCTCGCTGTATACTTGTCTTTTTTTTCCTCAGCAAGCAGTACATTACATACATACGCGAGACCCGAGTTTTGTATGTACTTGCTTTTTTCAAGTATGCAATCTAAAAAACCATCACGACAAGGAAACACATTATATGCAGGCCATAGAATT
This sequence comes from Henricia sp. BOLD:AAB3569, assembly GCA_037783545.1. Lineage (NCBI taxonomy): Eukaryota > Metazoa > Echinodermata > Asteroidea > Spinulosida > Echinasteridae > Henricia > Henricia sp. BOLD:AAB3569. The sequence goes on along the minus strand of JBBELK010000454.1, from coordinate 249,480 downwards.
ATTGTGTTTCTGTCAAGACATACAAAAAATGTCTTTGATAGTTTCACAACTTGACGACATGATTCCTGCCTTCATGCTTTTACACTTGCATTTGAAAAGTTCGAAAACTTGGCCTTTCTTTGTTGTTACTTAATTCTTTTTCCCCCAATTTTGTAGTACTAAGCACATGTTTTTGTGTACACAGCCTATTTGCAAAATGCACTAAAATTGGGCAAAGATGTGGTTAGCAAAATAACATTAATTTTGTATATTTTTTAAGGGTTCTTAAGAAAAAAAGGCATCGAGTGTAAAGTCTTAACTTTGCTTCTATTTTTTCAACCATGTTTCCAACGCACATAATTTGTTTAGCTGGGATAGATTTTCTATCCACGACCTAATTATTGAGTTTAGGTATATGTTATGGGGTCCCTTTGTCTGTAAACAAAATAATACTCTTTAATAATAAAGTACGTGTGTACGTAATTTCACTGCAAATGTTTTTGATTTTGTTTTTAGTAACCAAGCCCAGACATTCATATTTGGAATTAAAATTTCCCAAGTTATTTGGGGAATAGATAGTGTAACTTATGTTTTCGTAAACATGAATGCCTTCTGATGTGCTTAAAAGTGTCCAATGTTACTACATTTATATAATACATTTATATAGCTCCTTGAATAGCATTTCATGTACATAATAGCACGGATTTCACTTGAAAGTGTTGCTTTTAAAAGCCAATAAACCAATCTTTAGTTTAGTTGTAAAGAATCGCATTTTGTGTCATGTGAGTAAAGGTGTGTGTGATATTTTATGAAATTACTCCTTACGAAAATTTAGCCCGTTTGGAACCTATTTTGACAGTTTTTATAAGTTAATTTCTTGGGGGGGAAATTGGAAGTTTTGCCATTTTAATTCAAAATCTTAATTTTTCATTCCCATAGTGAGTAGTCGTCAAATTCAAGGAATATCATCTATGGGTTCTCAGCAACATTTCCTGCAATTTTTAAGAAAAATCTGAATCATAAAATATTTGGCCAAAAATTATAAGGCAAATTTACTAACGAAACTTTAGCTCGTTTTGACTCTTTCGACAGTTTTCCCAAGCTAATTTCTACCAAAAAAGTTGACATTTCCTCAAAATCTGAAAATTTCAATATTTCATTCCCTGAGTGAGCAGTCAAGGTCAAAATCAAAGAAATTTTATCTTTTGGCTCTGCAATTTTCCTGCAATTTCCTGCAATTTTAAATTTTAAATTTTCTAAACATTTGAAAACAATCACATTTTTAAAAATTTTCAGAAATGATTCCTAATGAAAATTTAGCCTGTTTGGAGCCCAATTGGGCCAGTATTTCCAAGATAATTTAAAAGAAAAATTGAAATGTTGGCCTAATATTCGAAATTTTCCCTCAAAATCTGAAATATTCAAAATTTCATATTTTATTTCGTGGGTGAGCAGTCAAGGTCTAAATCAAGGAATATCATCTATGGGTTCTAAACATCATTTCCTGCAATTTTAAAGAAAATCTAAATCATACATTTTTTGGCAAAAAAAAAAATCGTAAGGGGTTAGTCCAGCATAATTTTCAAAAAATTGGCAAAAAATTAAATTTGTAAAAAGTTTCAGAAATGATTCCTAATGAAAATTTAGCCTGTTTAGAGCCCGATTGGGCCAGTTTTTCCAAGATAATTTAAAAGAAAAATTAAACAAATGGCCTAATATTCGAAATTTTCCCTCAAAATCTGAAATATTCAAAATTTCATATTTAATTTCGTGGGTGAGCAGTCAAGGTCTAAATCAAGGAATATCATCTAAGGGTCCTAAGCAACATTTCCTATAATTTTAAGGAAAATCTAAATCAAAACATTTTTGGCCAAACATTTTAAAAATCACAAGGGGTTAGTCCATCAATTTTTATCAAAAATGGCTAAAAATTGACGTTTTTGAAAATGTCTTAGAAATGACTCATAATGAAAATTTAGCCTGTCTGGAACCTTATTTCTAAGAAAAATTGACAATTTGGCAAATATTCAACAAATTTTCTCAAAATCTAAAAATATTCCAAATTTCATATTTTATTTTCTGGATGACCAGTCAAGGTTAAATTCAAGGAATATCATCTAAGGGTCCTAAGCAACATTTCCTGTAATTTTAAGGAAAATCTAAATCATAACATTTTTGGCCAAAAAATTAAAAAATCACAAGGGGTTAGTCCATCAATTTTTATCAAAAATGGCCAAAAATTGACGTTTTTGAAAATGTCTTAGAAATGACTCATAATGAAAATTTAGCCTGTCTGGAACCTTATTTCTAAGAAAAATTGACAATTTGGCAAATATTCAACAAATTCTAAAAATATTCCAAATTTCATATTTTATTTTCTGGATGACCAGTCAAGGTTAAATTCAAGGAATATCATCTAAGGGTCCTAAGCAACATTTCCTATAATTTTAAGGAAAATCTAAATCATAACATTTTTGGCCAAAAAATTAAAAAATCACAAGGGGTTAGTCCATCAATTTTTATCAAAAATGGCCAAAAATTGACGTTTTTGAAAATGTCTTAGAAATGACTCATAATGAAAATTTAGCCTGTCTGGAACCTTATTTCTAAGAAAAATTGACAATTTGGCAAATATTCAACAAATTCTAAAAATATTCCAAATTTCATATTTTATTTTCTGGATGACCAGTCAAGGTTAAATTCAAGGAATATCATCTAAGGGTCCTAAGCAACATTTCCTGTAATTTTAAGGAAAATCTAAATCATAACATTTTTGGCCAAAAAATTTAAAAATCACAAGGGGTTAATCCATCAATTTTTATCAAAAATGGCCAAAAATTGACGTTTTTGAAAATGTCTTAGAAATGACTCATAATGAAAATTTAGCCTGTCTGGAACCTTATTTCTAAGAAAAATTGACAATTTGGCAAATATTCAACAAATTCTAAAAATATTCCAAATTTCATATTTTATTTTCTGGATGACCAGTCAAGGTTAAATTCAAGGAATATCATCTAAGGGTCCTAAGCAACATTTCCTGTAATTTTAAGGAAAATCTAAATCATAACATTTTTGGCCAAAAAATTTAAAAATCACAAGGGGTTAATCCATCAATTTTTATCAAAAATGGCCAAAAATTGACGTTTTTGAAAATGTCTTAGAAATGACTCATAATGAAAATTTAGCCTGTCTGGAACCTTATTTCTAAGAAAAATTGACAATTTGGCAAATATTCAACAAATTCTAAAAATATTCAAAATTTCATATTTTATTTTCTGGATGACCAGTCAAGGTTAAATTCAAGGAATATCATCTAAGGGTCCTAAGCAACATTTCCTGTAATTTTAAGGAAAATCTAAATCATAACATTTTTGGCCAAAAAATTTAAAAATCACAAGGGGTTAGTCCATCAATTTTTATCAAAAATGGCCAAAAATTGACGTTTTTGAAAATGTCTTAGAAATGACTCATAATGAAAATTTAGCCTGTCTGGAACCTTATTTCTAAGAAAAATTGACAATTTGGCAAATATTCAACAAATTCTAAAAATATTCAAAATTTCATATTTTATTTTCTGGATGACCAGTCAAGGTTAAATTCAAGGAATATCATCTAAGGGTCCTAAGCAACATTTCCTATAATTTTAAGGAAAATCTAAATCATAACATTTTTGGCCAAAAAATTAAAAAATCACAAGGGGTTAGTCCATCAATTTTTTTCAAAAATGGCCAAAAATTGACGTTTTTGAAAATGTCTTAGAAATGACTCATAATGAAAATTTAGCCTGTCTGGAACCTTATTTCTAAGAAAAATTGACAATTTGGCAAATATTCAACAAATTCTAAAAATATTCCAAATTTCATATTTTATTTTCTGGATGACCAGTCAAGGTTAAATTCAAGGAATATCATCTAAGGGTCCTAAGCAACATTTCCTGTAATTTTAAGGAAAATCTAAATCATAACATTTTTGGCCAAAAAATTTAAAAATCACAAGGGGTTAATCCATCAATTTTTATCAAAAATGGCCAAAAATTGACGTTTTTGAAAATGTCTTAGAAATGACTCATAATGAAAATTTAGCCTGTCTGGAACCTTATTTCTAAGAAAAATTGACAATTTGGCAAATATTCAACAAATTCTAAAAATATTCAAAATTTCATATTTTATTTTCTGGATGACCAGTCAAGGTTAAATTCAAGGAATATCATCTAAGGGTCCTAAGCAACATTTCCTGTAATTTTAAGGAAAATCTAAATCATAACATTTTTGGCCAAAAAATTTAAAAATCACAAGGGGTTAGTCCATCAATTTTTATCAAAAATGGCCAAAAATTGACGTTTTTGAAAATGTCTTAGAAATGACTCATAATGAAAATTTAGCCTGTCTGGAACCTTATTTCTAAGAAAAATTGACAATTTGGCAAATATTCAACAAATTCTAAAAATATTCAAAATTTCATATTTTATTTTCTGGATGACCAGTCAAGGTTAAATTCAAGGAATATCATCTAAGGGTCCTAAGCAACATTTCCTATAATTTTAAGGAAAATCTAAATCATAACATTTTTGGCCAAAAAATTTAAAAATCACAAGGGGTTAGTCCATCAATTTTTTTCAAAAATGGCCAAAAATTGACGTTTTTGAAAATGTCTTAGAAATGACTCATAATGAAAATTTAGCCTGTCTGGAACCTTATTTCTAAGAAAAATTGACAATTTGGCAAATATTCAACAAATTCTAAAAATATTCCAAATTTCATATTTTATTTTCTGGATGACCAGTCAAGGTTAAATTCAAGGAATATCATCTAAGGGTCCTAAGCAACATTTCCTGTAATTTTAAGGAAAATCTAAATCATAACATTTTTGGCCAAAAAATTAAAAAATCACAAGGGGTTAGTCCATCAATTTTTATCAAAATTGGCCAAAAATTGACGTTTTTGAAAATGTCTTAGAAATGACTCATAATGAAAATTTAGCCTGTCTGGAACCTTATTTCTAAGAAAAATTGACAATTTGGCAAATATTCAACAAATTTGCCAAAAATTGACGTTTTTGAAAATGTCTTAGAAATGACTCATAATGAAAATTTAGCCTGTCTGGAACCTTATTTCTAAGAAAAATGGACAATTTGGCAAAAATTCAACAAATTTTCTCAAAATCTAAAAATATTCCAAATTTCATATTTTATTTTCTGGATGACCAGTCAAGGTTAAATTCAAGGAATATCATCTAAGGGTCCTAAGCAACATTTTCTGTAATTTTAAGGAAAATCTAAATCATAACATTTTTGGCCAAAAAATTTAAAAATCACAAGGGGTTAGTCCATCAATTTTTATCAAAATTGGCAAAATATTGACGTTTTTGAAAATGTCTTAAAAATGACTCATAATGAAAATTTAGCCTGTCTGGAACCTTATTTCTAAGAAAAATGGACAATTTGGCAAAAATTCAACAAATTTTCTCAAATTCTAAAAATATTCCAAATTTCATATTTTATTTTCTGGATGACCAGTCAATGTTAAATTCAAGGAATATCATCTATGGGTCCTAAGCAACATTTCCTGTAATTTTAAGGTAAATCATCAATCATAACATTTTTGGCCAACAAATTAAAAAATCACAAGGGGTTAGTCCATCAATTTTTATCAAAATTGGCCAAAAATTGACGTTTTTGAAAATGTCTTAGAAATGACTCATAATGAAAATTTAGCCTGTCTGGAACCTTATTTCTAAGAAAAATTGACAATTTGGCAAATATTCAACAAATTCTAAAAATATTCCAAATTTCATATTTTATTTTCTGGATGACCAGTCAAGGTTAAATTCAAGGAATATCATCTATGGTTCCTAAGCAACATTTCCTGTAATTTTAAGGTAAATCATCAATCATAACATTTTTGGCCAAAAAATTAAAAAATCACAAGGGGTTAGTCCATCAATTTTTATCAAAAATGGCCAAAAATTGACGTTTTTGAAAATGTCTTAGAAATGACTCATAATGAAAATTTAGCCTGTCTGGAACCTTATTTCTAAGAAAAATGGACAATTTGGCAAAAATTCAACAAATTTTCTCAAAATCTAAAAATATTCCAAATTTCATATTTTATTTTCTGGATGACCAGTCAAGGTTAAATTCAAGGAATATCATCTAAGGGTCCTAAGCAACATTTTCTGTAATTTTAAGGAAAATCTAAATCATAACATTTTTGGCCAAAAAATTTAAAAATCACAAGGGGTTAGTCCATCAATTTTTATCAAAATTGGCAAAATATTGACGTTTTTGAAAATGTCTTAGAAATGACTCATAATGAAAATTTAGCCTGTCTGGAACCTTATTTCTAAGAAAAATTGACAATTTGGCAAATATTCAACAAATTCTAAAAATATTCCAAATTTCATATTTTATTTTCTGGATGACCAGTCAGGGTTAAATTCAAGGAATATCATCTAAGGGTCCTAAGCAACATTTCCTGTAATTTTAAGGAAAATCTAAATCATAACATTTTTGGCCAAAAAATTTAAAAATCACAAGGGGTTAGTCCATCAATTTTTATCAAAAATGGCCAAAAATTGACGTTTTTGAAAATGTCTTAGAAATGACTCATAATGAAAATTTAGCCTGTCTGGAACCTTATTTCTAAGAAAAATTGACAATTTGGCAAATATTCAACAAATTTTCTCAAAATCTAAAAATATTCCAAATTTCATATTTTATTTTCTGGATGACCAGTCAAGGTTAAATTCAAGGAATATCATCTAAGGGTCCTAAGCAACATTTCCTGTAATTTTAAGGAAAATCTAAATCATAACATTTTTGGCCAAAAAATTAAAAAATCACAAGGGGTTAGTCCATCAATTTTTATCAAAATTGGCCAAAAATTGACGTTTTTGAAAATGTCTTAGAAATGACTCATAATGAAAATTTAGCCTGTCTGGAACCTTATTTCTAAGAAAAATTGACAATTTGGCAAATATTCAACAAATTTGCCAAAAATTGACGTTTTTGAAAATGTCTTAGAAATGACTCATAATGAAAATTTAGCCTGTCTGGAACCTTATTTCTAAGAAAAATGGACAATTTGGCAAAAATTCAACAAATTTTCTCAAAATCTAAAAATATTCCAAATTTCATATTTTATTTTCTGGATGACCAGTCAAGGTTAAATTCAAGGAATATCATCTAAGGGTCCTAAGCAACATTTTCTGTAATTTTAAGGAAAATCTAAATCATAACATTTTTGGCCAAAAAATTTAAAAATCACAAGGGGTTAGTCCATCAATTTTTATCAAAATTGGCAAAATATTGACGTTTTTGAAAATGTCTTAAAAATGACTCATAATGAAAATTTAGCCTGTCTGGAACCTTATTTCTAAGAAAAATGGACAATTTGGCAAAAATTCAACAAATTTTCTCAAATTCTAAAAATATTCCAAATTTCATATTTTATTTTCTGGATGACCAGTCAATGTTAAATTCAAGGAATATCATCTATGGGTCCTAAGCAACATTTCCTGTAATTTTAAGGTAAATCATCAATCATAACATTTTTGGCCAACAAATTAAAAAATCACAAGGGGTTAGTCCATCAATTTTTATCAAAATTGGCCAAAAATTGACGTTTTTGAAAATGTCTTAGAAATGACTCATAATGAAAATTTAGCCTGTCTGGAACCTTATTTCTAAGAAAAATTGACAATTTGGCAAATATTCAACAAATTCTAAAAATATTCCAAATTTCATATTTTATTTTCTGGATGACCAGTCAAGGTTAAATTCAAGGAATATCATCTATGGTTCCTAAGCAACATTTCCTGTAATTTTAAGGTAAATCATCAATCATAACATTTTTGGCCAAAAAATTAAAAAATCACAAGGGGTTAGTCCATCAATTTTTATCAAAAATGGCCAAAAATTGACGTTTTTGAAAATGTCTTAGAAATGACTCATAATGAAAATTTAGCCTGTCTGGAACCTTATTTCTAAGAAAAATGGACAATTTGGCAAAAATTCAACAAATTTTCTCAAAATCTAAAAATATTCCAAATTTCATATTTTATTTTCTGGATGACCAGTCAAGGTTAAATTCAAGGAATATCATCTAAGGGTCCTAAGCAACATTTTCTGTAATTTTAAGGAAAATCTAAATCATAACATTTTTGGCCAAAAAATTTAAAAATCACAAGGGGTTAGTCCATCAATTTTTATCAAAATTGGCAAAATATTGACGTTTTTGAAAATGTCTTAGAAATGACTCATAATGAAAATTTAGCCTGTCTGGAACCTTATTTCTAAGAAAAATTGACAATTTGGCAAATATTCAACAAATTCTAAAAATATTCCAAATTTCATATTTTATTTTCTGGATGACCAGTCAGGGTTAAATTCAAGGAATATCATCTAAGGGTCCTAAGCAACATTTCCTGTAATTTTAAGGAAAATCTAAATCATAACATTTTTGGCCAAAAAATTTAAAAATCACAAGGGGTTAGTCCATCAATTTTTATCAAAAATGGCCAAAAATTGACGTTTTTGAAAATGTCTTAGAAATGACTCATAATGAAAATTTAGCCTGTCTGGAACCTTATTTCTAAGAAAAATTGACAATTTGGCAAATATTCAACAAATTTTCTCAAAATCTAAAAATATTCCAAATTTCATATTTTATTTTCTGGATGACCAGTCAAGGTTAAATTCAAGGAATATCATCTAAGGGTCCTAAGCAACATTTCCTGTAATTTTAAGGAAAATCTAAATCATAACATTTTTGGCCAAAAAATTAAAAAATCACAAGGGGTTAGTCCATCAATTTTTTATCAAAAATGGCCAAAAATTGACGTTTTTGAAAATGTCTTAGAAATGACTCATAATGAAAATTTAGCCTGTCTGGAACCTTATTTCTAAGAAAAATTGACAATTTGGCAAATATTCAACAAATTCTAAAAATATTCCAAATTTCATATTTTATTTTCTGGATGACCAGTCAGGGTTAAATTCAAGGAATATCATCTAAGGGTCCTAAGCAACATTTCCTGTAATTTTAAGGAAAATCTAAATCATAACATTTTTGGCCAAAAAATTTAAAAATCACAAGGGGTTAGTCCATCAATTTTTATCAAAAATGGCCAAAAATTGACGTTTTTGAAAATGTCTTAGAAATGACTCATAATGAAAATTTAGCCTGTCTGGAACCTTATTTCTAAGAAAAATTGACAATTTGGCAAATATTCAACAAATTTTCTCAAAATCTAAAAATATTCCAAATTTCATATTTTATTTTCTGGATGACCAGTCAAGGTTAAATTCAAGGAATATCATCTAAGGGTCCTAAGCAACATTTCCTGTAATTTTAAGGAAAATCTAAATCATAACATTTTTGGCCAAAAAATTAAAAAATCACAAGGGGTTAGTCCATCAATTTTTTATCAAAAATGGCCAAAAATTGACGTTTTTGAAAATGTCTTAGAAATGACTCATAATGAAAATTTAGCCTGTCTGGAACCTTATTTCTAAGAAAAATTGACAATTTGGCAAATATTCAACAAATTCTAAAAATATTCCAAATTTCATATTTTATTTCTGGATGACCAGTCAAGGTTAAATTCAAGGAATATCATCTAAGGGTCCTAAGCAACATTTCCTGTAATTTTAAGGAAAATCTAAATCATAACATTTTTGGCCAAAAAATTAAAAAATCACAAGGGGTTAGTCCATCAATTTTTATCAAAAATGGCCAAAAATTGACGTTTTTGAAAATGTCTTAGAAATGACTCATAATGAAAATTTAGCCTGTCTGGAACCTTATTTCTAAGAAAAATTGACAATTTGGCAAATATTCAACAAATTCTAAAAATATTCCAAATTTCATATTTTATTTTCTGGATGACCAGTCAAGGTTAAATTCAAGGAATATCATCTATGGTTCCTAAGCAACATTTCCTGTAATTTTAAGGTAAATCATCAATCATAACATTTTTGGCCAAAAAATTAAAAAATCACAAGGGGTTAGTCCATCAATTTTTATCAAAATTGGCAAAATATTGACGTTTTTGAAAATGTCTTAAAAATTACTCATAATGAAAATTTAGCCTGTCTGGAACCTTATTTCTAAGAAAAATTGACAATTTGGCAAATTTTCAACAAATTTTCTCAAAATCTAAACATTTTCCAAATTTCATATTTTATTTTCTGGATGACCAGTCAATGTTAAATTCAAGGAATATCATCTATGGGTCCTAAGCAACATTTCCTGTAATTTTAAGGTAAATCATCAATCATAACATTTTTGGCCAACAAATTAAAAAATCACAAGGGGTTAGTCCATCAATTTTTATCAAAATTGGCCAAAAATTGACGTTTTTGAAAATGTCTTAGAAATGACTCATAATGAAAATTTAGCCTGTCTGGAACCTTATTTCTAAGAAAAATTGACAATTTGGCAAATATTCAACAAATTCTAAAAATATTCCAAATTTCATATTTTATTTTCTGGATGACCAGTCAGGGTTAAATTCAAGGAATATCATCTAAGGGTCCTAAGCAACATTTTCTGTAATTTTAAGGAAAATCTAAATCATAACATTTTTGGCCAAAAAATTTAAAAATCACAAGGGGTACTTAGTCCATCAATTTTTATCAAAATTGGCCAAAAATTGACGTTTTTGAAAATGTCTTAGAAATGACTCATAATGAAAATTTAGCCTGTCTGGAACCTTATTTCTAAGAAAAATTGACAATTTGGCAAATATTCAACAAATTCTAAAAATATTCCAAATTTCATATTTTATTTTCTGGATGACCAGTCAAGGTTAAATTCAAGGAATATCATCTATGGTTCCTAAGCAACATTTCCTGTAATTTTAAGGTAAATCATCAATCATAACATTTTTGGCCAAAAAATTAAAAAATCACAAGGGGTTAGTCCATCAATTTTTATCAAATTTGCCCAAAATTGACGTTTTTGAAAATGTCTTAGAAATGACTCATAATGAAAATTTAGCCTGTCTGGAACCTTATTTCTAAGAAAAATGGACAATTTGGCAAAAATTCAACAAATTTTCTCAAAATCTAAAAATATTCCAAATTTCATATTTTATTTTCTGGATGACCAGTCAAGGTTAAATTCAAGGAATATCATCTAAGGGTCCTAAGCAACATTTTCTGTAATTTTAAGGAAAATCTAAATCATAACATTTTTGGCCAAAAAATTTAAAAATCACAAGGGGTTAGTCCATCAATTTTTATCAAAATTGGCAAAATATTGACGTTTTTGAAAATGTCTTAAAAATGACTCATAATGAAAATTTAGCCTGTCTGGAACCTTATTTCTAAGAAAAATGGACAATTTGGCAAATATTCAACAAATTTTCTCAAATTCTAAAAATATTCCAAATTTCATATTTTATTTCATGGGTGAGCAGTCAAGGTCAAAATCAAGGAATATCATCTATGGGTTCTAAACATCATTTTGTGTAATTTTGAAGAAAATCTGAATCATAACATTTTTGGCTTATCCCATCAGTTTGTCAAAACCCCTAACAACATTTAGCCAGTTTTCCCAAGCTAAGAAAAATGGAAATTTTTGCCAAAAACTTGACATTTTCTCAAGGGTTCTCAGCAACATTTCCTGCCATCTTAAAGAGAATCTGTACCCATATATTTTTTTAAAAATGATAAGGGCTTAAAAAATCCAAAATATTAACCACGGATATTTAATCAGGCCAAACAAAATAAATGGTGCGTTTACGGTAACGGCCTAAAAAAATCCAGGTAGGTAGGAAAATAATGTTATTTTGTCATTTTTTTTACATTTCAGTTCTTGCATTTGCGTGTTGTTTTGCAATGTTTGAAACTCACTAGTACAAGTGTAGAAAATTGGCAATAAAAAGTTGGAGGTCGGCAATTTGGCCTAACAAATTCCAGGTAGGTCGGGTTACCGTAAACACACCATTATTTTGTTTGGCCTCACTGTCACAAAATAATGAATACATACATTTATCTTCAATTTTAATCACGCGAAATCTTAACATTGACGGCCGTTTCATGAATAGATTGTTAAATTACCTAGATAATAATATACCATTCATTGATCAATAATGATTGTGTACATCATAATTTTTACAAGACTGAGATCTAGAACAGTGTTTTTACATTGGGAAATTCTGAAATTACTATCAAGCCTGTCACATTGGCATAACATTGCCAAATAAATACAAGAAAGTGTCAACTGTCCCAGAAAACAGACAATTATACGTACCTTAAAGGGCTAGCTGTGACATCCTAAACAACTTTGTGCCTAAGCTTTGCTTCATAATGACGGATTACTTGTTCAGCAAGACATACTATTGTTCGTTTGGATGTAAAATCAATAAAAGGTGGCATTTTTCAACTTTGAAGATTTCATTGCAATAAATCACAGACAGAGGGCGCTGTTTTGAGTGCATCACATAAGGAAGACAGAAGGGAAAAGTTAAGAAAAAACATAAGACTTCAAGTTGGACTTGTGGCAAATTGCTGCAGTTTCTACCCCCAGTTTTGTCATGGCTTACAGCAGGCAACATGTAAAACAAACTCAAACAGCCATGGATTACAAAAGTTTCAGGAAAATTGAGAAAAAAGTGGAATCTTTTGTGCACAGTTCAATGTGATTTTCCTGTGTTTGCCTCTTGTGACGTCGTGACCTTGGTCATGAATATGCATATTTCATTAGCATAAAAACTAAAAACCTTTGTTTTAACCCCCAAAGCAAGCTCCAAATAGGATTTTTATGACTTTAACTGAGTAAAGTGGTTTTAAAGCATAGATTTCATTGATAAAAATCCTAAATAAGGGGCCCTTTAAACTGTGAGCGAATTTCAAATTGTTAATTGGCTTCTCTGAAATGATGTGCATGGTATAAAAATATTACAATTGGCTATCTATAATAATTGGAACACTCCAATATTTAAGATTGATTCATGATTCAATTTTCTATTTGCATAATTATGTCCTCTGTTTTTGTAGGTTTCTCTGGCATCGATGGGACTAACAGTTTGTGTTTGCTATAACTAAAATCTCCCACATTGGTGTATTTCCCAAAACTACAAAAAAGAAACACATTCCAAGCTTAAATGTGATAAATACATTATATACTCTAACAATGTTAAATATCTTATTATTTAGAACTTAAAAAGGAACATGATCCATATAATACATTTACAATAATCATAAACACAATTTTACAATGTCTTGGGTGAAAAAAAAGTTCTGTTGTGTCTCTTTGTTTATATATATTTATAATAACAAACACAAACCGTGTATGCAGTCGTGTGAAATACGTATTAATTTCTTCATCAAGCGAGTGTTAAGATTTGCACCAGGGTTGTCTGGGTAATTTGACCAATCCACTCTTGTCATACAATTACAGGTAATGCATTCAGGCAAAATTACAATATTACATCGTAGACGCAGTGATGTCATGATGACGTCACATGATGATGTCACAACGACATTAGATTCCCCTGCTCATCTAAACAATTCCATTACATTTACTTTATTTATAAGCAAACTAAGTCGACACACAAAAGCATATTATACTCCAAACGGATAAACTTAGATTTAAACATATGTATAATGTACATAATACTTGTCATTATATTTTGACAAAATCGCTTCAAAGTTTGCCAGGGTTGAAGGGGAAACTATATGTAATGTACAAAATAACATGTTTTCTACTGTAGATAGAGAAAAATAAATACATTCTTATTATTGCGTGTATTTACAATTAATATTTACATCCAAAACGCGTTAAGGAAGGTTCCCCTTTCTCCTTAGCCAAGCTGAAATTTTCACAACTACCCTGACAATTTATGTTTCTCCCGAGGTCACTTTATTAACGAATCTCGCCCGTTTCCACAATCCAAGTATTTTTCAACAAGGAAAAATACCAAAGGATACTGGGCTAAAAAAGTACAAACCCTACTTTATACACAGGCCAAGACGCTGTAATAAAGAACAATCTATCAGAATTGCAGTACTTTTAGTGTTGTCCGCATGCATGATTGTGTCCCACCATATTGAACGAAACTACACTCGATGCATGGTGATTTTGCATAACTCCATGCGCACTGCCATAGCACTAATTCGAAATAATGGTGCATATAATTCAGAAAAAAAGTTTCACCAAATAATGCACATAGGAAGCGTAACGTTTCAACATGACACAGCCAAAAAAGCCAGCCTTTGTAGTGACCCCAATGTTTTTTTTCACGAGTTGACAATAAAAAGCTTACTAAAAGTGTTAATAACAATGGTACCAAACACCACATTTCAGTCCAATATGGTATTTTGCGTGAGAAATTAACAATTGAAGGTGGTTTTCAAAAAAAAAGTATTTTGCAAAAAAATGTGTTACCATTCAGCGCGTGCATTTTTCAAGTATCACTGCACCTATGTGGCTGAAATGTCTAAAGGGCAGTTTTACCAACATGGGCTTTTAATCACGAGTGGAAATAACACCCCTTTTAACAGTTTACCAATCATGTGTTGTTCCTTTAAAGTAGTATTTACACTTGTTCAGCTCAGTACCTTTTAAATTCCTAAACACATACATCCCCATTAGTTATAAACAGAATATGTGAAGATATTCACATTGTAAGACAGAATTATGGACGGAAATGTACAGCAATATACCTCAGATAATGATTAATGATACAACAGGGCTGTAGTCGAGTCCATTACAAGTCCACCACCATTCACTGGGTCCTAATTCAATTCACAAGCTATTCAAATTAACTCCAACAAAGGCATTCTTTTGTGCGTGTTCATCCTTTGCTTCTTGTTACTGGACTTGTCACAGACATGTGATTTTATCGGCTCTAGACTGGTGATGGACTCGACTACAACCCTAATAACGAATACATTACATTGTTTCATGTACTTACTTCAGCAGTAAAACGTTTGCTGAAGTGGTAAAATATCAGGCGTTATCAACCAAAACTTGCGAGGTAGGAATATAAATATTTGAAAAATAAATATTAAAAAAAAAAAACTGATAAAAAATGAAACGACGAACAGGAAATTTTCTATTTACAGTTTTGATAAAAAAAGAGAAAACTCCGAGTTAATTTCGTACCTTTAGGATGGTTATAGTGAACTTATTGTTCAAAACTATGTTGTTGGGACCAAGTTGTTAAAGCAAATTGTATACTCACAACCATAGGTTGTAGGTGGTTGAGCTGACAAAAACGACGAAAATACACAGCATATTGGCTACACAACTTTTAAAAGGGTTAAAATATGTTCCTTTCTAAAATAACTTTAAATCAGCCTTGCAGTAAATAAATAATAGAGTAGTTTGTTACGTCATTTACATGTTTTGAAATCTGTAGAAGAGGCAAAAAAAAGAAGTTAAGCGAAAAATCTAAAACGTCAAATTTCTGGAGGAAAAATCACTGGATGGAGAACTTAAAAGGGTCAGGACGCTTGGTGGCAGCAGATAGTTTCGTCCATTCGCATCCCCAGGGTGGTTGAGCACGATTGTCCCAATGCTACACATTATACATAGACCACGGGGACAAGGTTGATGTTAGCATCTCGTCTCGAGGAGCCATAGGAAGACATACAATAACATGTGTGCCAAGAAACATCTTGGAAACAAGACTTACCTGTTGTCTTTCGAGATGACAACAGGTCTCATTCATGATTATCCCTTTTAGCGGATCGTGAGGGATGTTTCACATTGCACAATTCTTTCTAACATGTATACTTACGGCCAACATGTTTCGGCTCAACGTATTAAAACACGCAGTATGTAATCACGTTCGGGTTAACATTTCCACATCGTAAACGTGCTGCTGTTCACGATCGCAAAAACACACCACTGCTTTCGGCATTGCTAGACTTCACATATATCATACCAGTTTTGGTTCCAACTACTAGATGACGTCATCCGATTGACCACTGTGTCTGAATTGGGAATGAAAGTTAGGGATTTCCAGTAGAGATCTGCCTTGAAGAAATACAGCGCCCTGTGGTAGATGGAGTAATAAGCAGCATCGATGTTACTTGGTAGTCCACCACTGTTGTAGCGATATGGATAGGCTGTGCTGATAGATCGTGGATATCCATCCAGGCAACAGCCGTCGGCTTGCATGTCGTAGGCGTACACCTAGCATGAAATTGATTCAAAACATTGAGGTCAAAACAAGAATATAATGAGACAATGCATAGTTCCGATTTTGCCCAGTTAACCCCGCCCCTTTGATATTGTAGCTATGGCTCACACGATATCGTCAAAATGGCGACACACAACGCACAAAGCAATGGGAAGTTCAACGGAAAGCACAGATTCAGTGGAGAAAACTCATAAGGTATTCATGTTTCAGGGTCGACAGTTATTTTAGAACACACTGAGTAAGGGGCCAGTAATACAGGGATGTCATATCATGAAATACGTGATTTCGTACCTTTATACAACGAAACGACCGGCATACAACATCGCATACAACACTGTACAAATTGTTTGGGGCAGAACATCGCATGATGTTGTGAGCGTACAGTGCACTTTGACCTATGTGGGTGATATCTGGTAGCTCTGTTGTGATTGGTCGGCGGGTTCGGTTGATTGACAGGTCGGAACTATGCGTTGTTTGTCACATGCAGTTGCCACCCTAAACGTTGCAACAAGTCACAATATGATGGGTACCAGTGACTAATGCAAGATGGCACCTATTGGATGCGGTCTATAGGAATCTTCATACCATGTTTCCTTTGAGGAAGTACACATTGCCGTCCCTCTTGTCATAGTAAGCCGTGTCGATATCGTCTGGTATACGAGGGAAGCCAGGTTTAGCCGGCCAGCCTCCTGATATGAGACTACCATTGCTAATGTCGGCGTTTGTAACTGGATCTCGCGTCATTACAACACGATTCACGTTGTCATACCGGTAGTACTTGTTACCTGCAGGAAAACAAAAGGAGAAAATACATGCAGGAGTTTGGTTTGGTTTGTTGTATATTTCTATCTGTCTATCTTTATATGCTTTAGATGCACGTAAAACGCGAACGTGAACGCGAAATGCTTTGAGCACTCGTCATTACTTTGAGGAAATCTTAGAACAGACGAAAGCAAAAATCCACAAATGTGACTTTCGTGGCGAGATAACTGTTTTGCCGAGACCAAAATTTTGAACTTGGGTTCTGAGACCTTCTAAAGATATGACTAATACTCAAGCCATCTAAACCTCCCTAATAATGGTAAAGTTTACATGCACGTGAACGCGAAATGGCTTGAGCACTGAAGTTAGAACCCAGGTTCAAATTTTAGTCACAGCAAAAAAGGCTAATGAGCCTATTTGAAAAAAAAGTCAATAATTCCTTTCAGATGTCTTCGGTTTATCTAAAACTTAAAGAAATTCGTTTGTACTGTTCTCAGAAGATAACTTTTGACCAAAAAGGTAAGAAAATGCTGCCACGACATACATTTCTGAAAAGCTTGTGTACAAATTTCCCCTTATACGTATGTAACTGGACAGACAAAATTGTGACATTTTTGTCTGTCCACTTATTTTTCAAATAGG
The DNA here is from genome assembly GCA_037783545.1 of Henricia sp. BOLD:AAB3569. Taxonomy (NCBI): domain Eukaryota; kingdom Metazoa; phylum Echinodermata; class Asteroidea; order Spinulosida; family Echinasteridae; genus Henricia; species Henricia sp. BOLD:AAB3569. Next base: position 231,942 of record JBBELK010000454.1, on the reverse strand, counting down.
CCCATTAGCGTGGAAAGACCCACATACGTAGGTGCTTTTTTGTTGTTTTTGTCCAATCTAAGATTTTTTCAAAGTAACGACCAAGCGCTGAAAGCAATTTGTGTTTACGTTCGCGTTTTACGTGCATCTAAAGATTACAACTGTATTCACTGAACAATAAAGTTAATAACAAATGACTGTAAAAATTGCAACAATAAAGTCCATATAATCGGAATGAATGCAGTGCGTGACATGAATGGTGCGCAAATTGGAAACGCAAATTGTTTTTCGTGGCTATAAGCAGAAACATGTCTCTGACGTCATCAATGGTTCAGCCAATGATCAACTTTGGTCGTCACTGCTCAGAGATATGTTCACCTGACGAAATTGCTTTGTAATGACTAGATGGATCAATAACTTTATTCGTTCAGATTAGGCCAAAAAAAAAATAGTTCTGCTTCCAATCATTTTTGTTTTAAATTTTTTTTAATTTTTTTTTTTTATATATTTTTTTTCATTTTTCATTTTTTTTTCCGATAAAAAAATTAGGGTCGCAGCCTAAAAATAGGGTCGGTCGGGAAACCGGAAGCAGAACTATTATTTTTTTTGGCCTTACTATAACTGACAAATTCAACATACCTTTGAAGAAATACAAGTTGTCGGACATCCCTGATCCTGATAGTATCTGCAGAGCGGCGTCTACGTGGGTCGGGACTCCAGACCACATATCACTCATGCTTCGCGGGTACCCGAGCTTAACACGTTCATTGGTGTTCTCGTAAATCCATACACTATCTCCGCGGAAGAATACAGTGCTGTACTTGCGTTTGAGTACGTTGTCAGGGGTTAAAACCACTCGAACCCAATCAAAAATGGTGTCAAAGGATCCCGCGCATGTGCCTACAATGCAATGAAAATGAATTCAAGTATTGAAAGATAACAATTAGCCATGAATTCATTAGCCAAGGCCTATAAAGTATAATAATTAACTCTGGGCAATTTAGAGCAGTGACTATATAATCCCTCGAACAATAGACCTTATGCACGGCGGCCATGACAGAGGGCAGTCACATTGTCACAGTGCGTCATGCACGAGTAAGCACATTGTGGATCTATTGTCACATCATTTAAATATGAAAACCTGTCCTCTGTCATGGCTGCCGTGCATAAGGTCTATAGACAATATTACTGACAGTGTGACTAATCCCAGCAGAATTCTACCAGATATGGCAGATTGCATTTGTCAACGCGTCGCCGTCCGGTATAATTTTTTTGATTTTAATCTTCGCCTGCGAGGCATGTTTTGCCATCAAGTCTTAGCATATTAGCATGTTTATTGTGTTTTTACATTCTATTTCATGTGTAATTTAGCAGATTGTAGCTCAATCTAGCAGAATTTCGCGATTTGCATCTCGTTCGAGGGATCTAGTCAACTACAATCGCCATTAGAACTTGTTCATGCAGAGCAGCCTAAAGGGGAGTTCACACTATCGCGGAAAAATCACACTTTTGCGCTGCGCTTACCGCATTGCATAAGCTCCCAATGGCCGATTATTCCAAAATAGAAAATTCCACTCTGGTAGCTTGGGGCTTCTCTGATACCTCATTGGCTGCGCGTTGGAAAGGTCAGCGCACCGCGGTCAAAGTTCAACAGATTTGAACTTTGACCCAGCTCAAAATGTTTTGCGCGTCGCGATAGGCCGCGCACAAGCGGCAAACCAGTTTGTGTACAAACCAACGGAACAGTGTGATTTTTCCGCGATAGTGTGAACTCCCCTTTAGCCATATATCGGCAACGACGTTACGTGTTTGCTGCCACCAATAGTTTTAAATACACCCTTCATACCCTAGACAAGTTCCCAGTCCCCCAATTATACACTGTACTTTTTCCCCAGTCTTAGTAACCGTACGCAATATGTACGCAACGGGGCGAATTCCACACGAGATAAAACGTAGTATGAATCAAGTCATTTACCGTGAATGTTCTGTGCCAGTGTGAGACTGTTTGCATCAATATTCACCCTGAAGTGCGCATCAGACGCCCTGAAGGGTTGGTATATAGCATACATGGTAGAGTCGCTGTCATTACTGTGCGTCAGACCGAGCACGTGACCAATCTCATGCACGGCTACTTTGATGAGATTTTTGCCCTGATGGTTGTTGTACGTCCATTGGATGTCCTCGTTGAAGAAGATGTAATGGCGATTCGTAGTACGGGCGAGCTCACCGTCCGCAAATTGGACATGGGCATGTCTTTTGGCTGGGGAAATTATGTTTACCAATATTATATAAAAACATTAAAAGTCCGCAATTAGATTGGTTCTCACTAGAGAAATCGCTTCGTTTGACGAAGATTCGACGATGATTCGACAAAGAGTTTGCCTGATGTGAACGCACGCCCCTTCATTCGACGAAGATTATTGATTCATTCGATGAAGCAAATTTGTAATGTGAATATTCCCTTCGTTCAACGAAGACACGAAGTGATTTAACACGTAACGAGATAGGGCGTCGCACAGCTTCATTCGATCTTCGTTAGCAGTTGTTTAGTGTGAGCGATACCGCTCTTCGTTCGATCTTCATTATTAATAAAGTGAGATTAGTGAACGCACGCTTCATTAACTAGCGGTGATTCACTAATCTCATCGAAAAAAGCAATTTCTCTAGTGAGAACGGGACCCAAGTCATAATAAAGAAGGCAACAGATAAACGGATATCCCCAACTCCCCGCCCCCAAGTCACGAATGTAATACTCACTAGAACCTACAAAGGCGATCATTATGTCCACACTGATCACGTCCCCTGATGGCATTTCCACAAAAACCAGGGGCAGTTTCTCTGCCCATTTTCGGAAAGCCCGCGCAATTTGACTTCTAAGATCAGCCACCGAGAAATGGTCGGAATGATAGTTATTTAAGATCCGCCACGTGATCCTCGTCTTGGTGTAGCTCGTTAAACTATCGGTTCCCCGAGGATCATCGTCCTGAATGTTTTCATCGTAAGTTAACCGCTTAGTCCTTATCTTGGCCGTGTATTCGTCAACACCTCTCCGGGGGCGAGGGATGGCGGCTTCGCTTAGAAGCGGTGTTGTGACCGGAGCCAGGGAGCTCGTTAAATAAGGAGTGACCGTGACGGCGTGGGGTAGCTTCGTTGTTCCAACGGCACCTTTCACATTTAGGCCGCCTGTATTCACTTGGCCGCCATCTTGAGGCCTGATCGTTCGTATGAGCAAATCAGAAATGGAAATAGGTTGTGAGGACTTGGACGCCTCACTAGCTAGTCTACCGCTCTCTCGAGTTCTTGTAGCTACTTTGGTAGTCGGTGAAGCAACCGTGGACCGGCCGGTGAGCACTGAAGACGATTTGCTCTCTTGAGTTCTAGTGAGTGCTCTGATGTCTTTATTGACGGGAGTTTGAGGTGTACTCTTGCCCGCCGATGTCTTCATCTTGCCCCAACCAGCCGTCTTTGGGTCAATCTTCGAATCTTCTACTTTCTCCGTATAATCCGGCACGCCACACCGCGGCCGTTGCATTACTCTAAGCGTCTCCTCGTTCACGAAACACGTGACTTGGAGGCTGTAACGTCTCTGGAACTCCCCGACGGCCTTCTCAAACTTTCTCTTTTCCTCTTTAATCAATGGTTCATTCTTGTCAGCCGTCCTGGTAGGTGCCTCGGGGATCGGCTTACTTGTAGCATTGAGAGCTAAAGGATCACCCCACGGCACCTTTGGTCCTGTTGTATACTCCCACTTCCCATTGAAAGGGTTGTAAGTCGGCATGTACCCGTAGGTTTGGAGAAATTTCTGAAACAAAAGTTAGAATGGGGTTTGTTTGTTAAAGATCAGATGAAAGAATTATGGTGGACACCAATATCAAGATCCAAAAACGGACCCCAAATCCGGAAACAGAATTGATTCAGATCCCGAAACAGATCCGGAATTATATAGAACTGAAAGCAGAACAAAAAATGAACCAGTACTGGAATATTGCACCCAATGTTTTATAGTACGTAAATAACCAACTGGGTCATCTGAAGTTAATTGATTCGAGTGTTTTAGGGCGGGCATTTCACATTTCAAAAACAATCTAAAATTTCCGATCCTAACAATTTGGGGAGAGCTACACTTCTCTTTTCCCCTTTGTCACTGTTTTGTAAGCGCGAAAGAAAATGACATGACATGTTTATTTCAACTTATACTCTATCGTGCTGAAATATCAGACAGTATAAGCAATAATCTTACCCGGACGTCAGTTGTATTCCAGCGTATTGCAATGGAAGAGTACATGTCTGAGCTGTTCTTACCTTTGCATCATAGTGGGCCATTATCGCCGACTCTGACGTACTGTTCAATTTCATATCTTCGTCTGGCTCTAGAAGCTCGGCGACTGAAGAAGGGCTAGATGAAGAGTTGAACGGTGGTAAAGGCGAGCTGAGTCGAGGTACAGTCGAACTGGGCGGGGGTTCAGCTGCGTACGGTGGCGGTACGGTATCGTTTGCAGTTGTGTAGGGTTGACGTGTAGTCGAAATGGGTGGTGGTACCCTTGAGTTACGTAGTGATTCGGTTGAGTTGGGTGGCAAGGTATATGAATTGGACGGATAAACGCCTGAACTAGGTAGCGGCTCGGTCGAGTTGGGTGGAGGTACATGTGCGTTGGGTGGAGGTACCGTTGTACCGGGTGGGCGTAAAGTTGTTGGGGGTAAAGTTGATGTGGGTAAGGGTTCTGTAATTGAAGCCGAGGAGGGTATTGGCGTTGCCCAAACAAGACTGAGACACCAACAACCAAGAAGTAACACTAACGACCTCGGTGTGTAGGTGGAGGGCACCACTGTTCTCTTGCTACATTCGTGCATGCTTGTCTAGTTTGTTGAGTAAAACTCCCAGATGATTTTGATTTGGAAATGCAAAATCAGTCTGTCGGTGGACTGAGATAAACGTGTAGAGGCGATTACAGCGACGTGGTGAAGGACATCGTGAAGGAAATCTATCTAGCCTGTCGTTTTAGTCTCCAAAGACGATCCTTGCAGAGGTACGATTGGAACCTCAAATCATCCAGTATAGGTTTATTTGGACAAATTTATAGTTCCAACTTTGTCGAATCGTTCGAGACTTGCGCACGTGCACCTCTCCTGTATAAGATAAGAAACGGACAGGAAATACATCATTGGAGTATTATGCATTCACTGACTCCTCAATGGAGCACCTGGGATTTGAGTATTCAGATCCGAGTGCTCGGGCTCACAAGTAGTGTCATTTTGCGAATTTGAAAACGTGCAGAGAATGGGGGCGGGGCTATCTAATTAGATCCAGTGAAGAGACGAAAGAATAGTGTTCCTTGAAAAGATGAAATATGGTTATTACATCTCGAGTGAGTGATAAGATGACATTGAGAGATATATGATGGGAACTGCTCTCTTAAACTGCTGTGGGATCGTGAGAGTGCGCCCTCCCACTGTGCTGCTGAAAGGGCGACCTCCAACAATCACAAACCGGACCCTCCTACGGGCTGAATTGGTGAATTGGCAATGAATAGGGCCCATTCTGGACAATTCATGACCAGTTCCGGTGCGTGAATGGACGAACAAAGGTGAACACTGGTAGGGAAAATGTAAACTTGGTATACGAATGCCAACTAAAATATACACCTGGTTAATTGGTTAGAAAATGAGGCAAACACACGCTCGCTTAATATGACTCAAGAAAAAATGCCGGACGACTGGTCCCGCAGAAGCCGCAAAATTATGGTATTTATGCTTGTAAAAAGCACATTTTGGACAGATTGGTTTGTGATGAAAATTTTCCAATAATGGAATTGTGTTTTAATAAACGCATGGCTACACGTCGCACTGGGCATGCAGGTGAACAAATATAACAATTGAACGTTGGGTCAAAAAGGACTAAAAAAACCAACAAAAGGACAGGTGAATTAGGCTAGTCGCTTGGGTTCTCCATAAATATTGACGACGTTCAGTTATATGTAAATGTGTAATGAACCATCACTTATACGCTTTAATGCCAGGAATGACAAGGGGAACAAATCTGACAAAAAAGCTAACCAAAAAGACGTTTAACTTGCAAAGATCATATAAATACAAACTACACATGTCAGATCTTCCACTAAAGGAGCGTGTTCAGGTTTTTCTACAAAATGGATTTTGTTCTAATCTAACAATCATATAAAATACATCCCCAAAATACTATCCATGGGAAGAAAACAGGAAATCCCCAATTTGGACGTGGAAGCAAAAAGGTTGGTGTAAATACTGCACTGCTTTATAATGTATAACCGGATAAATTAGTTCTTTAAATAAAGGATACAGCGGCGTGTCTTTAACACCAGACGATTATATCCATGCAACTTCCAGTGTAATTACATATGTGCTGTATTATCCAAAGTAGAAAGCTAGATTTAGCTTCTCAAACGAATGTCGTCGCGCAGACAATATACGGACAAAGCAAAGTAATGTACTCTCTATGTGTGTTGACATTGGTTCATTGACAATCAGGCATACAAGTCCCTCGCTCGGTGTTGAGAGAAAGTGAGTTTCCAATCCACATCCATCCTCTTACACAGAAAATCAAATAATTGCTAGTCCACGTCAATATATTTAACCCAGCTAGCGTTATAAGCTGTGGTGGGAAAATTTAAGGATGGTCAAAAGAGAGTGTTTGTAGGTCAGGATTTTTACACCGTGAATTTGACGTTGATTGAAGAGAGTTTCTCAGTTACCAATTGGTTGTGTCATTGCCATAGCTCAACACCACAGCTGCATTTGACAATAGGACAAAGGGATCTGTCACAATAGATGCCTTACCGCAGGTATTTGCTGGTACATGTATTGGAAGAATAAAAGCTAGTAATACATGTTTAGAGATATATATATAGACCTTTGGCAGAAAACGGCCCCATAATGTAACATATATACCTGAATGTGGACCTAAACTGTGAAAATACAAATGTTAATGCTAAGAGAACAATGAGGATTTTGTTATAGACAGGTTTTTGCAATGTCGTGCAAAATATTTTGATAACAGTCTCAGCTATATATCATTAGTCTTGAGTAATGCTCTTTTATTTTTTCAAAAGAATTTAATAACTGATGGACCGGAAAGCCAAATGGATTAACGTAAGTTGCATCTGGGCGCAGCCGAATCCTTGGTCTTGCAAGTCCCTTGCGGTTCACGTCCCTTGACCGACTTACCTGAACTTGAACTTAATCCTCGCGCTTTCAAATCTGTCAAAAAGAAAACCCTGCATCAATTGGCACCCGAGACAATCGCCATTGTTACCCAGACGGTGTTTCTCCATGAACAGCAGCGAGTTTCTGTTTTAATCTCAGCGGTTTGTTGGTTAAGTCTTCCGGCCGGCTAACTCCGATCTAGCCGGGATCAGAAGCTATACCGACCCACTTCCGAAGCATTAGGCTGGGATTTCCTGTCGTATACGGGCCCTGGCCTACATACTCAACCTTTGCTCTCAATTCATAGGGCCTTTCCCCACGAAACTTCTTAGAAACCTTTCAAGAATGTGTGACCTTGAAGTCTGTTGAAAATTGTATTTTAAACAAATTAACATTCCGTTTCTGTATTTCTTTTTCGTGTAAAAGTCAACAATTTAGACCACTTGCAGAAAAATGGATCTTGTTCATGCACCCCGAAGCAATTTCCAATCGTGTCTCCAAATGAAATTATTTCCAGACAATTAAAACTACTGATTAGGAAGGTACCAGTCTACTTATGCAGAGGAATGTAGCAGAGATACCTCAACACACCCCACCCCCATCCCCACCCAAAGGGACTCCCCCTATAACGCCCCTATACCTCCCTATACCTCAACACGCACCACCCCACCCTCATCCCCACCCAGCATGATATGTGGCAAAGGGACTCCCCCTAACGCCCCTATACCTCCCTATACCTCAACACGCACCACCCCCACCCCCACCCCACCCAGCATGATATGTGGCAAAGGGACTCCCCCTAACGCCCCTACCTCAACACACTCCTCCCTTTTGTTAACGCACCAACCCCCTCGAAAAACTGAAAGGAATTCCTTTAAAATTCCATGGATGTTTGAGACACAATGGGGACCAATGGAAGTGCTTGGGGGTGAGGGGGAGGGGGACCCTCTGCCGCATATCGTACTGCAATATGAAATAGCAGAGGGATGTAGCTATGCTTGTGCATGTCAGGTTACTTAGTGCTTGTGTCAGGCGACTACTCCCAAGAATTATGTGCCCAATGACCAGCGCAATAACACAGTAAAGCGCCATGAGTATCATCCATGGTGTGTGTGCCCTTGGGCAAGGCACTTTGCCATAAGTTTCCCCTCTCCACCCAGGAGTAAATGGGTACCTGTAAGAGTTGTAACCCCTGAGCGCTTGGGTCAAGCTGCTAGGGGTGCTCAGTGGACACTCCCCAGGGAGTTGTGCCCAATCACCAGGGTATAGTAATAATGTGAAGCGACATGAGTATCTTATACAAGACAGATAAAAGACTACACCATTATTTGTTTCGGATGAAGGGGCATATTTATATTTGTGAGAGCTTTTGGACCAGAGTACTGAAGCTTAAGGTATGCATGTAGAGTGTTGAAGGAGAAGCCTGTTGCGAAGCAATGCCATGACTAAGCCGATGCTGACAGACTCACACCCGCATTCATCCTGTTTATAACAAACAGCAAAAGCCCGCCAAGCCGGTCCAAAATCGCTCTCAAGATTCGTGTTTTCTTAATTTTATGAAAATTGCAAAAACAATACACAAGCGCGAGTGCCCTTCAGTGGTGGGAGGGGCTGGTTTGAGTGGCAATGCTTGCCTCAACGCATTATACATATCGTTTTAAACAACTTGTGCAGTTGCTACGCCGGACAAGAATGCTCTTGTTTTCTCTCCGCATAGAATTGCAAAATTGCTAAGTGGTATACGAAGCCTCTTTTTGTATCTGTATTCTTGTGTCTTTCTTGGAGTAAAAAATACAAGTTCATCGCGTACATAAACGAAGAACGCATCGTGACAATAAACACATTTCCACGTCAAGACGACCTTGCACGATCTGCCGACCGCAGCGGAGGACGATCGAGGAAAAATATGAATCGAAGAATTGGCAAAAGCTGGGCTGGGGGAGTGGGAATGGGCTGAGGGAGTGGGAATGGGCTGGGGGAGTGGGAATGGGCTGGGGGAGTGGGAATGGGCTGGGGGAGTGGGAATGGGCTGGGGGAGTGGGAATAGGCTGGGGGAGTGGGAATGGGCTGGGGGAGTGGGAATGGGCTGGGGGAGTGGGAATGGGCTGGGGGAGTGGGAATGGCTGGGGGGGTGGGGGGGAATGGGCTGGGGGAGTGGGAATAGGCTGGGGTGAGTGGAGGTTGGAGGAAGAAAGATACAAGTCCACAGCATACAAAACCGAAGAAACCAACCCAACTTGATGATAAACATGCACATTTTCACGTCAAGGTTATACCGCAACGGAGAAACATCGAGAAAAAAAACGTGAACCGAAACACTGGCGGGGTGCGAGAGTAAACTCCACCGTCACGTCAAGCACGCGAGGGCTGTTTACGACAATCTAGCCTCAACGACCAATCGCTCGAAACATCGGCGATATGCGAACCTAAAGCCCGTGGATTTGACATGACAGTTACCATAATACCACGGGTCAATTGGTTTGCCCCTATACGATACGTGCACCTGATAAAACTACAACTCAAACCTGTCAAAGGTTGTCTTTCTTGTTTCTTTGGCACTTTAGAAGAGATTTCTAACCGTTTTGGGCCATTCCAATAAGTTTTCATTGCTTGTGGAGTACGACTTTCTAAAAGTGCATTTAGAAAAGATGACGAATGACTAAAGACTGAAATGTACTTGTTAATCGACCCCGGAATCGCGATTCCATTCTGATTACATTCGGAATCCGTTCCGATTCCAGTCTACATTCTTAAAACAAAAGTTAGCACCGAGATTTGATCAATATCTCGCAAACCCGATGCAGAACACTGCCAAATTTCTGCATCCATTGTAACATTTAAAATTATCTGGTACTTCCAGACAATCGCCTAATAACGGAATCGAAATTCTCGATTTGGAATCGATTCCAATCTGGAATCGATTCCAATCGATCCAAGAGAGGATTCACCCATCGCCACAGGATTGTGGAATGTTAAAGGTGCATTCTCTACCCGACTTTGGAACTGCTGTAAAGTGTTTCCAAGGAAGAACAGGATCGTCTACATTTCATCAAAATGTCTCGCTTGGCTGTAATTTGCAGGCACGGACACCAAGTTTTCGGGACCAACGTTTCGTCTAAATACTCATGGGCTACAATCCTGGACAAAATAGTTGGGACAGTTGAATTGTGAACCCCTGCTCCCCCGTTCAATGTTGACGCCGACTGCTGCAGATTTCGGCGGCGCGCACCCGGCCCGCGACCCATGCATCATTGCGCGGGGCTTGCACGGGGTTTAGCTGGGGTGTCCTAAGCTATTTTGTCCAAGATTGTAGTTTCACTTCGGTTAGGTCTTCGTTGCCACTGTGCTACGCACAATTTGTTGGACCATGAGTCCAAGTGCCACTTCCGGCTTGGCAACAGTTACCGCCAAGTTACTGGTTGATTTATGTAAGTCAGGCTGATCTTCACCAAGCAAAAACATGGCGAAACGATGGTTGATTGTGTGATTTAATTAACGAAGATTAATTAATACATTAATTTATTGGTCTTTCTTATAATGTAAACGTGGCCATATTAGAAGCTGCAAAATTCTTAGTGATTCCTGCTGGTTTGTTTTGAACCAATTTCCATTGGTGCAAAATCCCATAAAAATGTACATATATTCTACACGAAGATTGTCTTTCCTGATAAACTCTTTCCATTTACCATATACCACAAACGTGTCTCAATGCAGGTTCATATCAAATGAAAGCGAACGCGAACTCTAATCTGACGTGAATCCAACGTAAATTTTTTGCGGCGAGCATTGAAACTATAGTTTAACTTTCAGTAAATTCGCGGCGCAAAAGCGTTGTTGTGACATTATAAACTCGCATTCGCTTTTGCTTTCGCGTGAAGTATCTGAACCGCGATACATGTATTTTCTCCCCATTATGCATCGGCATTTCGTCACTACAATTTCGTTTTTGGGTGCCTGTGCAAATCATTTCCACAGGGGATGATTTTCCCTTTTTGCCACAGGCGCGCACAAAATCATTTTTGTGAACGCCGCTTTATAAAGTTTTTACGAAGTCAATACGGGAACATTGCTGATTGACGTGAACTTCGAGTTCGCTTTCCTGCGACCTATACAAGCCGGCTTTTATAGGCATTAAAACACTAATTACAAGTGAGGAAATACCGACCTATTGTACATGTATAACCACTTTTGTGAAATTATCTGCTGATTTGGTTTTGTTTGATAAGTATAACTGAGGGACGCAAAAGATTTTGATTGCCAAATGTTCATACAGTTCAAGATAAGACTCGTTAGTTATGTTTGCCAAGTTTGTAACTTACGGGATGCTAAAAAGAAAATCTGAGTTATAAGGGCATTTTACAAATATTTAAAATGTTAAAGCCAATATTTATTGTAGTATTTAACATGATAATCATGTGACGTCCAACCACAATAAATGTTGAAATTAATGTTAAACAGTCAATATTTTTAAAATGTTCAAAATTATATAACATTTTAAAATGTGATTAATTGATCGAACCAAAAGATTGAATGAATATTTTAGTTTCAAGCTAGTGTCGGATTGTATACTTTCAATTGGGAAAAACAATGAAGAAAATAAAGATGTTTACACCCACCTTGTATAGATGTCTTTGAAAGACGAAGTACAGAACTCATCAAGTTGCTATTCGATGTAAAATTTGGCCTTGTCTCGTGGTGTGAATGCTGCACTTTTAACGAGCCCTTTTTATAGGTGCCGGGAAACTCAGCTGCCGGTGTTAAGGTCTCGAGGACGCACCTGGTGTACGCTGGGTGCCTCGCTTCGGCCTGGCATCCTCACCTGTCTGAAACACGAAGAAAACAAAAAGATGAAGAAAAATACTAGAAGACTCTGGTCGTAAACAGCTGAGGATCAAGGCAAGCAAGTAAGCCTAAGCCCATTGATGATCGCAATGTAGCCTAACCCCTCAGCCCGGAGATTGCTTAGTTCAGCTCGAGGCCATCAGTAGTTAATACCAAGCATGTTGAAGACGGTAGGGATATCCTTATCGATCTAGATTGGTGAGTGGAGTTGACAGGGCCCTCAGCTTGGGCTAGGCCGCTCCCTCGTGTCCACCATGCAATATGCAGGCTCGACCAGGCTAGATATTATATCACAAAGTGTATACAGAGTTCAACACCGGCCTGTTGCTAATGCTGACAGGTCTTGAACGAGGTGATGCGGTAAGTCGTGACTCGGAAGTCCTCTGACGGATGGAGTCCGCTTGCCTCTCTTACGGACGGACGGACGGACGGACGAACCAAATTCCTGCGTGGTGCTAGAATGCCGACAGAATAGCGTTTGGACGAAAATATCCCGTGGTTTCGCGGAACACGTCAAAAGAGAACCAAGACTTTTGGACGCAAACCAGAAAAATAAAGCTATAGTTGCTTCTTTTGTTGCAGTTGTTTTTATTTTGGATTTATTTCAAGTTTTTACCTGATATTGCGACAGTTTTGTATAGTTGAGTATACCTTTCCTCGAGTACCAAGTACTTACGAGATATAAGATGGTCAAGTACAACTTAGAACCTATAAGTTTGTGTATTTAGACCTTTGAGCACGGGTACAGTGCTAGCTACGAGTACTTGGACCCCAGAGCACAGAAACATGGTACTTAGCAAAAACGTGATACTAGCTAAAAATACATATCTTATTACGTTTGGCTATAGTATAGGGCCTACGTTTGCTTGTATATGCCATTTTTTGCCAAGCAAGCCATAGAAATCTGCTGAGTATTTTTTTTCTGGTAAACAACGCTTTGGCCAATGATGTGTTCTTTAGCATTCGCACATATGCAACTCCGAAGGCATTTATCCCTACACCTGTCAACTGAATGGACATACACCACACCCCACTGCCCACGTGACATGTGTCATTGGTTGTGATTGGAGGTTGACACTTAGAGATTTGACATGACAAAATGGTGGATAGATTCTGTCATCAAACGTGAAGGGCTAAATCCAGGCACAAATCGTGCAGATTATACACTGAGGTATGGTCTTGCTCAAACTCGGCACCATCAAAATAATACTTCGGAAAAAGATCGAATTTTCCAAGATACGCGATGCCAATTTCTAGTAGCTAGTATAATTACAAAATTATATTGGAAAATACGTCCCACGTATGGCACGTTTATTTCAATTTGTAAATATTTTGTGTGTGTTTGGCTTATGTCGTTCAAGAGGTTACACAAAATGTGCATATAATCGTGGAGATAAACATTGCAGGTCTTGTGGCGGTTTTATTACAAAACATCGGTGTAGTTTTAGATACCTTGGTTTTTCTAGTGTGGTTTACTGTGATAACAATTTCGGATTCCCTGTCCACGAAAGGAATATTTTAGCCGAAATCAAGTTCTGCGGTTTGGCCAACGGAACGCAACTCACTCCATCAAAACCATGAGATCGAAGCCGCACTATGCATGTCTCGCGGGAACATTGAACATATCGTGAAGTAACATTCAACTTTGGCTTAGCAGAGATATAAAAACGGTAGAAAGAAACGTGCGTGCAAGAAATGGCAAGACTTCAGCAACCATGTGACAAGTTTAAACAAAGTACCTGTTAAAGATAACTAAATGATCAACAGGCCTAAGACATGACGTCACGCATCGTTTACATGTGCGAATATCTATGGGAGTCTCATGAAACTAGACTGTTTGTAGGGTTATTATAGGAAAATGAAAAATACTGACAAAATGATGAAAGTAGTTGCATCGCAATGTTCTGGAAGGCTCACACAAGCAAACTTCATTTTGAAACGAAAACACGATCGTATAACTTAAGTGCACCTGTTCTTTACAACTGTTTACGCACCGATTCCAATAAAGTCCATTAACCTTTTCCTTATAAATCCCAAACTCCATTAAGAAGCAAGAACTATTAAGACGATGCGAGGAGAACGCAACAGGCTTTTTAACACACACCCACGCGCGGTCATTAATTTACGTCACACCTTTCCAAAAGCGACGTAAAATTAGTGCGCCCATCTTCGCTCGCGTTTATTACAAGCGACCATGGAAACAAGATGGTCGCTTCCTAATTACCGTTAGCAATCAACGCCTCCATTTATCGCTCGCGAGATGCCTGTTTATTATTGCATCAACGGTATCTCAAAAAAATGTCACACGTAGCGTGCTCGTTGATGATAGAATAGTAAAATAAACGCTGGATAATTCTGGCGAATTGCCCGCTGCTGGGGATGATGCGTTAAGGCCACCGTCCACATCGTCGAAACGCAGCATGGAATTGTTGAACTCGTAAATTTAGAAAGTGTAGTGTTGATGTTTACAGAGCCAGGTAACGTCGTTTCTCACGCAATAACACGAGAGGTATTCTATCATGTTTATATTTATCTCGCAGGTGATCGCGTGTTACAAACATCAATCAAACACGCACTGCATGCGGACAGGTTCGTAAAGGTAACAACTCCAGCCGTACGTCAGCCGCAAATCTACCTCAATCTCGTATAGTCTCGATTCTTTTTGGTTATTTCCAGAAGCCAAAGGTATTTTATTGTACAGTTATGAACAACTTCGACAAACGACTATGACCAAAGAACTATGAACCAATTTGTTGTGGATTTCGTTGATAGCGTGCAAGTTCGACTGACGGCGGTATTGATGAATTTCAAATTGTCATCAAAACGAGGGTGTCATTGCTTTCTTTTGTGATAAAATTTGCAAATGAAAAGACACGTGACGTAATACAATGGCTTAATATCTGAAACGAGGCTACCAGTGTTAATTTGAAATTTGCCAATAATGCAACCCTTTTTAGCCCGACAATATATATTTTGGAACCAACATGGTCGCACTTGTCACTGGTACCCGTACTACCGCGAGTTGTTGCGTTTATATGTCTATAAACGTTTGTTCATAGAACGCATAAAAACGCCTGCGTATAACAAAATCGCGATAGGCTGAGGCACGAACTCGCTGAATGCTGCAAAACAATGCAGGCGTGGTGACAGATAGCATACCGCATACATTTTGATTGTCAACGGCCGACCACGTGGCCAATCAATTCACGGTGGACCCAGGGCCTGGGACCCGGGGCAGGTATAGACCGCGCACCTGGACTGTGTCACTATGAAGGAACGTGCCGTGTGACTTGAACCACAAACAAATCAGTCCAGGGACGTTGGGTGATGATGACTGACAGGGAATAGTACCGAGAGAAATGCGTGAATTGATTGGCTGTGTGGAATGACGTAGAGCGTAGAGAAATGAGAGGTGATTGCTGATTGGTTGGAAAGTTTCATTGTGGAATGACGTAGCGCGCAGAGAAATGAGAGGTGATTGGTGATTGGTTGGAAAGTTTCATTGTGGGAGGAGCTTAGTATTAAATGTCGTATATGGTATACACGATTTGCAGTAACTAGAACAAGAGAGGTCCAAGTAATTTCAAAATAACCACCCCGGGTAAAAGTACAGAAAATGACCAATATTTCACCATCCGCATATATCAGTACACGCACCAGGGACACTGACCATACCATAGCACTCTTTGGTATTAAACAGTCAGCATTTTTGATGTAATAATATTACTTAGACCACTCAGACGCATCTGTTTTTGAAACGTACCGCAAAATCAATCATATTAAACTACATGGGCCTACATTTTACTTTGATTATGTTTCCGCTATAGTACACGTGGGTTTGAACTTCCAACTCGCTCCTGAAAATCCAAGTGCAACAGAATCTTATACGTAATCCTTGCCTTCATTGCATGATTGGTGCGTGTTACACACCACGCCTACATTCCATCATTAGGTACACCTGGCCGCACCCACACGTACGGGCAATGATAAATCAAAGCGGGACACTGACAACCAGGGGCCAATTTCATAGAGCTGTTTAAGCACAAATATTTGCTTAAGCACAAAAAACTCTTGCTTAGTAGGGAATGTTACCAGTGAAATCCTAATGTGATAGAAGTATTGTATGACTAGTGTTAGAGGACTGTTTCATTTCCATGACAATCACATCAAATCTTTACTGGTAACCTCATTTTATTAAGCAAGGTTTTTCATGCTTAAGCAATTTTTCATGCTTAAGTAGCTCTATGAAATTGGCCCCTGGTTATCAGGTTGCCTGCGGGTCACAAACAGGACTAAGTTAGAGAAGAGTTGTAACTTGGGAACCGGTCTAAGATGCCTCTCAGGATGTTTGTGAAACGAAGCACAGTTTGAAACAAGTTCAATCACGAATATAGTTCGAATGACGGAAATGACGGAAATATCGAACTAGCTCTTGGAGTTTCGTGATCATCATCATAACTGGAAACGTCACTGTAAACAATTGCCCGTAAATTTTACAGTGGAAAGCTGTGCAGCGAGTTGCCACCTATCTATACCGTAATTTTAACGGTTATCCCGTAAATTGTTGAACGGGAAATCTCGTAAAATTCTGCGTTATTCCCGTATGTTTACGGTGCTTTTCCATAGTGCTCTGTTTACCCCGTCCAGTATACTGTTAACGTCTGCTGATTAATGTAAGGTCTTTGGCTTGACGCCAAATCAAGTATAATTCACCAATAGTGATTTCTATTTATGCTCTGTGTATGCCTACATCGCGTAGCCCACGGTTGTACATATCTACTCAAATTAAACTTATAATCGCTCATCTGTCTCAAGGTTAAGTTAACCTTTACCCAACAGCTGTAAATTCTGCATTTTGTTCAAGCAAAAACTCGATTACAAAATGCAAAACAACTGAAAACTGAAGAAAATTTCAATCTTTACGAGGACAAATCTGTTCATGCAGTTAAGCGCGATCTCACAATGCACTGAAATGATTTTCACGGGTCCGGCCGTAAATATTCATTTACTGGCACTTCCTGTACAACTTTACGTACTTTCTACAGTAAAAATATATACAGTGATTTTTTACAGTGTTGTTTGTGACGTAAATTTGTCAGATATAATTATAAACCAATGGTCAGTGTTGTAGCCGATGACAACCAAACCTGACCTGACCATTGGCTGAATCAGTGATGACGTCAAAACATATTTCTAGTTATGGTCGAGACAAAAGGCATCTAGGACAATAAGAGCAAACGTGATTCAACAGATATACAAATAAGGTTTTACAATATACGACCTTTTTATAGCATCACGCCATAATTCAATATCCGGCTTCACATTTGCCGATACAGATAAAACACATTATCTTACTAGCTGGCGACTTTATGCAGACTGGTTTGAAACTGGAAGAGCATACCTCATGGTATTTTTTAGTTGTAGCATCACCGTCTTGTTTCGTTTCAAGACGCTCTTTCGTAATATGATGGATTGGTAGCCACCATCTACATGTATTTAGTTACTGCGTTATCTTAACAGTTCAAGACCATTTGGGTTCATGTCACACCCTTTGGTATTCGGGTCACGATATCGGAAATATTAACAGGTCAAAAAGAAAGATAAAAGGTTAAAGGTTGGGAAAAGCAGTTCAAGGAGACACCTTTTTTTTTAGATACTCAAAGAGAAACTATGAAAGTAGTCAGTTTCACGGTGCATGTTCCAGTGATTCTCAGACAGTTTCATCTTTGACAACCAAAGAACATCATTGCTTGGCTTAATGATTACGTCAAACATTTCTTGTTATATGTGGTTATAAGATCCGAACACAGGCCCCAGGTTTCAAGCGAAGTGAAACAGGCTGTGAAAAATAAAAAGAGAATAGCGCCATCATAATTTGTATAGGTTCTGGAATTAATTTTGAATGACACCACGTGATCCTGAAATTTTACAAGGAATTCCAGCTTTCCCGATATTTATTTGATACAACATTTACGGGAATTATATTTCCCTCCATCGATCTCATTAAAATGTTCTATTAAGTAACTGTGGTACTAAATCGCTCAAATATGTAATTTCGGATGTTTCAAAGATCTTACCTTTTGGGAGATTAATTGTCAATTTAGGCAGTTACGATCGATATTAAATGTCCACAGTTTCGTCTGTTTGCGATCGATCGATTGATCTATATATCCAAGCATGTAGGTCCGAGATGGATACGAGATTGTTGAGATTCACTCAAGGATGGCAACTCGTGATCTGAGGAGTATATCGTGTCGAATTTATGCTCGTAATGAAGAATTCAGCAGAGGAATTGGTGTCTTTATAACAGGCTGCATGCATGGCGCATGGTCGTGTATCTGAGATGGAAGCACACGCCTAGTTACGTAGACTGTCACTCACACGTCAATGTCACCACGCACTCTCTGATAGACACACGCAACATCGTGTTAGATGTTTAATGTGATGGGATTTTGACCGGGCAAATCTGTAAACACTGGGGTGATATCCGGCTTGGAAGCGATTTAACCATTGATCTTGGGTACGATGAGAGGCCAAGTTTGTGATTGGTGCACGGGGTACGTCCGGGCTCGGGGTGATCCGTGTGGCCTGGGTACGCGAGTCGCCCACACGTTGCCGTTTCGTTAAGGCCCTCAGGCACCAGACTCGAGTAAGTGACACCTCAGTGACACGTGAAGGAGTAATGATTGGCACCTGACTAGGCTAGGTACTGTGGGTGGCGCGCTGATGGGGTGCCGTGCTACATGCTAGCATGGCGTGCTGTGAGAGAAAGACAGACGTCTTGTAAATACTTCATATACCTGAGCTTGAAGAATGTCGTTAAGGCTGAAACTTCTGGCTTCTGATTCAGGCTTTGCTGTCTATAGTCTTTGATCGGTTTTGGTCATTTATCCATGCACGGTTCGGTCTAGATCCGTTTGGTGCCGCCAAAACTATTGGTCGAGGAGGTATTCAACGCATGCGTACTACCTGCACGCGCGCGTACTACTAGCACGCACGCGTAATGTCGTTTCATGAAAGGCTTCAGATGTTAGGAGTTGGAACTGGTTAAATAAAGCCCATTTTTTTCTGAACATGGAAGCAAAATTCAACCCAGAACATTACTATTTCCAAAACAGACTCGCAACACCAATTTGAGTTTGACGGTGGTTACTAGCGGCTACAAGTACAGTGCGCAGTCCCCAGGCGCGAGTAGGTCTGATATGACGGGAGCCCAACCCATGTTTATCAAGCCCTAAGTACTCGATCAACGGGTGTTCCGCGCACTGGGCCAGGTTGTTGGCATGCTAGCAGTCCCTGGCATGGAGCCCATCGTGAACCGGTTCGATCCCTCGGCTTGCACCGTAACACCAGGGCCATACCACACCCGGTAGCCCGTGCATTGAAACACATGGGAAATTAGCAACTGAAGGTGGTTTTTAAAATTTGAGCATGCACACTTTTTTTAAAAATAGTATACAAAATGGTTTTTGAAAGTTTTCTAAAACATTGTTTATTTATTTATTTATTTCTTATATTTAACCAGGGTTGCCCATTCACAGGAGTATGTGGTCTTCCATGGGGCCCTGCATAATAAAAAAACAATAATACGAGTAGAATTTAATAAATAAAAAATACTTGTTGCATCTATGTTGCGGAAATTCATGCAAGCTAATTTACCAACATTCTTCTTTGGATATGTTACGCCCTTATTCCAGGAATCCGTAACGGTTTCATCTTGCATTGGGCCTTTAATGAACACGCGAGCCCTCGCCGAACGTCTAGTTTTCCCCGAATATTTCTTTTCAACGACAACATGCATGACATTAGCCAAAAACCGACTGCTTTCACGTCACGGTAGCGTGGATTTCAGTGTCAACCAGTACCGTCTCACTTCGGTATCACGCGGCGCTCTGTTTACCTCAAACAGCATGATTCTTCACACTTTCTCGCAAGTTAAAATTCATTATAACGTCTCAAGTGGACTGATTAGTTAAGGTGTCATGTGGGCGGGAATAATTGGGCGTAGGGGGTAATTAAATACGAAGGGAACGAGGTTTCAAGACGGTGTTATTTGACGTTAATAGCCCCGCACTGTCAATCATATACCCGCTATCCTTGGTATATAGGTGATCACAGTTTCATGCAATGTGCACGTCTATCGTACGTGGTGTGTATAGTATACTGGCCATAGTTGTAAAATTTGATGGGAATTTGGCAGCATTCGTTTACTCGTGAATGAAGGAAAACAACCTCTTCCATGGTTTACTGTCTAGTAAACCAGCTCAACAACCCTTTTTATTATTTTTTTTCGGAGAACTCCCGAAGGTCGCTTTCGGCAGTGAAGTCTTTAAAGCCATATATTTGCAAACATGTAAAAGCAAAATTGCAAAATTATCACGAAAAGTCTGTCTGGCACGGGTCACAGACCACAAGATTGGAAGGAATGAATGATGATGATCAAAAGAAGCCATTTCCGCGCAAACCCGAACTAACATCCATCCCCAGTCCGAATGAAGAACGACCACCACAACTCCGGCAAACTTGTACCGAGGGCAGCTGTTGGTGGACTTTGCGCACGCATGTACTCGGCTAAAGCATTACAGGCATATCACACAACACAAACCGAAGATGATTTATCAATAAAAGAGATCCCGGGATTATATTAATGTTATGACAACATTTATGAAGCGAATCCAATCGTCCTGTGCGGTTGAGCCGTATGTTTGGATGGTTTTAACCCTGGCTAAGCTCGGGATATGTTAGCGTCTACAAACCCACGGTCCTTGCGGTCTAACCAACGGGAACCTACAGGAACCTACAGGAACGATGCCGCGGGCAGTTCGCACGGTAAACCCATGCATGACGACAGCTGATTTCGGATTTCGGACACAAAAACCAGCTGAAGGGGCAGATGCAGTAAAGTTCCGCAAAGTTACGTTTGTTCTTATACGGCGCAAAGGCAAGCTATCAATGCGAGTTTTGCATCTGAAGGAAAGACTAGTCAGGTTGAATTTTTACAAGTCACAAAACAACAGAAATGACACCTTTGGATGGTTTTTGTAAGGTAAAATAGAAAAGAAAAAGTTAAGGCACATTACCGTTTTAACCGTTTTTCGCACTGTTAGGCTACCATTTTAACGACATTTTCGCAATCATAAGCAGAAACATGTTTCTGACGTCATAATTATTCGACCAATGAGAAGCATTAACCATGCATACAGTGCCTTTTCAATTGCGTCTTTTTTTGGGTAGGCCTATGCCTATATATAGTCTATCTCATGTTCTGCTCAACTAATTTTCACCATTTAACTAATTTGTTTCCGTTAAAGTTCACACATTCTTAAATATCGAAGCAGCATTTGTGCCAACGTGAGCTTCATGTTTTGTTTCTTCGTGTTGCAACATCTGGAAGCGTAAATAAACACGAGGGCGAATGCACAAGCACTGATGACGTCATCAACGAAGTACGCACATTTTTTTGCGTTCACGTACGCGTTTGTAACGAGCATCTAACAAAGTAAATCGCGCCACCGATTCCAGTAGCAACCACCCGACCATTTACCGAGCAAGCAAACATCAATCAAGCAAACAGCGAGAAACCAGCAACAAACGAGTTGATGATCCAGCCCCCAAGGACCAATTACAACCGTGTTAGGGTAAGCCAAGACTTGATACCCCTCCAAGGCATGCACGAATGTGGTATAACAGGCTCGATGTGCGTGTGACTGTACGGCGATTGACGCATTGCATGCAACAAAACCACAAGCACGGAAAGACGGTCCACCGAACGTGCTGTCTGGGTGCACGGTATGCCAACGTAGAACTAACCGGAATATTTTCCTGCAAGAGAGCGAACTGCTATGTTGTGTCCGGGGTCGGTCACGGCCATGCGTCTAAAATAACTATTTTGAACTATTATGAGTAATTTATGCATCACGATATAATTATCAATATTGGTAAAAATATTGCCGTTAACATTATAATTACGTGAGGCGCAAATATCAGACGAAGTTTAAAGTACATTTTATCCGATCTTGGGCGACAACAAACGTGGCCAAACTTAAGATTTGAAAAGATATTATTGAAAACGTAGAATAGGATGATTCACACAAGGGTTTCTTCAAAATGTCTTGTTTGGATGTTGTGGTCTGCCAACAATTAGTGTACTGTTACACACGGTTAGTCGCCTTGCTGTTACTTGATGCTACCACATTCAACTTGAAAATAAACATCTCTAAAGGATAATTCTTCTAATTCCTGAAACACGATGGGAAAGTTGAGTGTTGTTTTCTGCATGCCACGTAGGCCTATCAGGTATACTTCAGAAGGCTCTGTGTCGTCGTTCATTAAAAATACACTTTATTTGTGTAAATAAGATACAGTCCGATTAAAAACGATGCGGTGAATCACAACAAAGTACCAGGGAGGGAAATCGATATCCGCGACTGTGTCAGTCATGTGGCAAACTATACCCGATATTGTAATCGTATGAAGTAAACACACCTAACAAAAACAACAATATATAAATGTAAACAAAACACTGCCGTGCCGTCGCCCGTCGCGTTTGAGTTACAAGAAGCGACGTTTTGTGGCGGTAATGGAACACCATAACATAGTTCAATATATGCAAATCGGCATGCACTAATGCTGAAGCACTTGTTACCTCCTAAAAAGCAATCAATTGCAAGAAAATAATGTTTTCTAAGATACCTGGTTATGCATTTACAGTAGGTGTTATTCATTAAAGCACCCCCCCCCCCACCCCGCCCCCCACCCCCCAAAAAAACCCAAATAGGAGCCTCGAGATCTGTTCTAAGACACCTCTGTCATTTACAAATGTTATCACAAAGAGATGCTGGTATAACTCGGTTCAGAATCTAATTTGAATGTTCACTACAAAACATTTCTAACGGTGTTTTCGCGCCTTTTCTTACTGTCAAGATTTGTTTACGGAGTCCGGACACACAGCAGGCTGCATGCCACCAGTTGCCCCGTCCCATCGGCAGTCCTTGGCCCATTTACGCCTGGCCCAATACCATATATACCCCGGGCAGCAGGTCTTGTGTACCGCGGAAACAAGAACGAGGTTAATTTGGAACTTGTTTACCCGCACTGGTTCCTCAAGGCCAAAAAGTCTGTTCAAAAAACATTCCAAGAGTTTCAGCGTCACAACTAGTGGTGCATTAACAAACCCCAGCTCCCTATCAGCAGAAACTTAACTAACAAACACGAAACGTATCTAACATCTTAATTTCGTATAGGCCTACTGTTGGCATAACATGGCAATATTTAATCCAAATTCTTATTGACAGCAAATTGAATTTAAGCTAATGGGTTCAGAGGGGTGTGGCTGTTAGATGTCGTAAATAGCAGAATCATACACCAGGGTTATGGGAGTGATCCAAAAACTCCTACTTTTGAAGCTCGTTTATTCTAACTTTTACAGGCAATGGGATCTATATAAAGGATTAGCATTTTCCGTCAATTGCGGAAATAGATGGATTCCCCAAAGCAACCATAAAAGCTTGTACGGTGTCTGAACATGGCCAGACCCAATCGTGGATCCTATACGTGCCAATCTACAAGGCAGTAAACGTAGGTGCCACTGGTGTGTCGTTATTTAAGCACCATGGTACTTTTTACCAAGGTATTTATAACACAATAGGTAAAACCTGACCTTACTGAACTTACTGTACAAGACATTATTGAGAGATAAACGTACAGGGCCACGTAGCACTGCTGGGCCACTACAGGTCGTTTCAAAGCCTCCCGTAGTCAAACTTAATACTGAAGATGCTATAGCGAACGTTCATTAACCGAAGGTCATTATTTGACGTAAGGTGCAATTGGATGGTCACCATTTTGCCTTGGGTGCCGAAGGGAGGTCACCATTTTGCCTTTTGCCAATGCAAGGTCACCATTTTGCCTTGGGTGCCAACGCAAGGTCACCATTTTGCCTTGGGTGCCAACGCAAGGTCACCATTTTGCCCTGGGTGCCAATGCAAGGTCACCATTTTGCCCTGGGTGCCATTGGAAGGTCATTATTTTGCCTTGGGTGCCAATGGAAGGTCATTATTTTGCCTTGGGTGCCAATGCAAGGTCACCATTTTGCTTTGGGTACCAATGCAAGGTCACCATTTTGCCTTGGGTGCCAATGCAAGGTCACCATTTTGCTTTGGGTACCAATGCAAGGTCACCATTTTGCCCTGGGTGCCAATGCAAGGTC
Organism: Henricia sp. BOLD:AAB3569; assembly: GCA_037783545.1. Taxonomy (NCBI): domain Eukaryota; kingdom Metazoa; phylum Echinodermata; class Asteroidea; order Spinulosida; family Echinasteridae; genus Henricia; species Henricia sp. BOLD:AAB3569. The sequence goes on along the minus strand of JBBELK010000454.1, from coordinate 207,734 downwards.
ACCATTTTGCCCTGGGTGCCATTGGAAGGTCATTATTTTGCCTTGGGTGCCAATGGAAGGTCATTATTTTGCCCTGGGTGCCATTGGAAGGTCACCATTTTGCCTTGGGTGCCAATGGAAGGTCATTATTTTGCATTGGGTGCCAATGGAGGGTCACCATTTTGCATTGGGTGCCAATGGAAGGTCTCCATTTTGCATTGGGTGCCAATGGAGGGTCACCATTTTGCTTTTGGTGCCAATGGAAGGTCATTATTTTGCCTGGGTGCCAATAGGTTACCATTTTGCCTTGGGTGTCAATGGAAGGCCTCCATTTTGCTTTATGTGCTAATGGAAGGTCACAATTTTAAGTCTTTAGCATCTCAAGGCTTTAGCCACAGTCTTACAGCCTCTAGTGGGGACCATACCTGATAAGAAGGACATAGAACCTTAACGAGAAATCGCGGTAATACATGCATTAGCTTTTTAGGATAGTATTGTGGAATTCTCCAACAACATTGATCGAGTTACGGTCCTCACCGCATCTTCATCAGGTTGGGTTGCAAGCAGCGAATAGACACTCAGCGGTGGCTGATTTGAAGGGACAGATATGGGGCACAGGTGGCAAGTTACTAAAATGAATATCACATCAACCCAGATATATATTTCTAAACAGGGATTGAGGAAGCAGCTAGGCAACTGGTGCGGACCACTCAACCGGGTAAGGGGTGGGATTGCGTGGGACGTAATAGGACCGTGGAATTGGGCTAAATCCATGGGGTTTCCGGTGGAGCCCGAATTATCGTCTCGGCGTGATAGTAGGCTACGATTTCAACTCAAATAGCTGAGCGAAATTCAAGTACTGCCGCTCGCGGTGGCTATGATATGGACGGCTAGAAGAAATATCGGCAGCATGTTGGAGTATGCAACAATCATCTTTGGAAAATTGTCTCAACTTGTGTTGATAGAGACTGTGGTATATGACGTGACCCTTCGAAGTTATTTGGTCACCGATGTATGACTTTTGTCTCGAAAAACATAATTCTTCGCCAATTTTCGGAGAAAATGGCGGCGCTCATACTGCGAGGCATCACTGCTATTGCCATTCTTTGTGAGGTCCGTATCCGCTTTTTAGATGGTCATATTTCTCGTTCTTGCACGAGTTGCACTTGTTTAGCACAGTGTCTTTTGTTTCATTGGTATACTTATCCTTTAAAGTAAAATTGGTGCGGGTCAGCTCGTATTAGACGACAACCTATAAGAAATGGGACACACGGTGTGCACCACGCGACGTGTAGCGTGCGCGGACTCTGCGTTGAGACCCAGATCCCGAAGCACATGCCGGGCATACATGCTCCAGAGATGTTCCGGAAATAATCACATTGACCCCTCCAATTGACCCGAGTATAACTATAGCCGCATAGAACATACGATGAAGCTCGTTTTATGGCACTGTCATATTTTTTATACAATGTGACAGTATGGGAGGGACAAAAATGTAAACAGACATTTGATACTATAAACACACTGTGAAACGGGAACAAATCGGTCACGATAATTTGACGACGAAAGTTCGTTTTGTGGGGTGGGGTCCAGACAGATATTAGGGAAAATAAATATGTAGCCTTCTTCTGAGGTGAAGAAGCATTTGCTTCTTACACGGAGCCGTCATATTAGTTACAAAGCGAGGCTGATCACGCAATATGAAACTTCCTTGCGTCTTTGCTATGTCGGTTGCTGAGACGTTGGACGATGAGCACAAAAGGACATTACGAATGGGAATAAAGGTGCGGTTGGCCACCAATCTTAAACATTACGTTTATAAGTTGAAACCAGCGATGGCAAAGGTCGTTCAAACAGGGTCAGTCGGACCATGGCTCCATAGTCCGATCGAAGTATGTGGTCACGCCACTTGATGGCTAGAAAAAAATTGTTATAGAATCGCGTAAATATTTACATGTCTGAGGTTGGACACTAATATGCCATGATATATACGAATGGACTTTATTAACGCGAAGCAATGTTCAGTCGTGTTCTCTGAATTAGTTGTAGATCTTTACGAGTTACACACGAGTTGTTGTTCGGAAAGGTATAACAGCGGTTCCAAATACGAGGCTCGGAAAGCATAGATTCTGGTACCTAACCGATTTGCATTTTCGGGGGATACGATTGAACATGTCTTCTTGTGGATTTTGATCGAATTTCAATTTTCGTAAAAATAAAAGCGGAATTTTTAAACAAGATGTTCAATTATTTAAACCAGAGTACAAGAACCGTCCTGTTAACTGTGGTTACTACCGAGTTTGAAATTTCCAAGGCACCACAAAAGCCGTTACGGTGGTGTCTTGCACAATGTGGGCCTCACGGTAAACACGGTCTGCGCACGTACGCACAATTTCCACCAAATTAAATCTTTGTTGTTTGTGCGAGATTGAATTTTATATTTTGCACGTAATCAAACCCACTGCCTTTCCGCAGCGATATGCAGTTAGAAGGGTGTTAGTAATCGCATTTTTGATCTGTTTGGCTTTTCGCTTGCCGCTGGCGTCTTTTTTTTAAGCAGTCAACAAAACTATAAGAATTGTACAAATTGAATTCACGGTTTGACTTTTAACCCATTATATTGACCATTCAACAAGGGTATAAAAGTTGTCACGCAAGAGTTTTGCATTGCATATTTTTAAAGCTGACACCCAGCGAAGTATCAACTGCATTTTCTTATAAGGGTTGCTGCTTTTGTCAAATTGCCGACTGTGAATTTTGTTCACAACAGTCGGCAAACTAACTACATGTATATAAGGCCTATTTACAAGATGAAATCGACAAAAGCACAGGTGATCAGAGAGGGCGCGGTGGGAACACCTTTTGGGGAGAGGTATAATTTTAAAATTATTTAATTAATTTATTCAATACTCATTATTTATCAATCTATTTCAGTTGGATAAAATAGGCAGAAGGTGCACTGCAAAAACTGTGGTGTTAAATTAACACCAGTGGTGTTGTCCTATAAAGATACCAAGTCTGGTGTTAACATTTAACACAATGGGTGTTAGTTTTTATTCCTCAATTGGAATAAATGCATTATTTTTAACATCCTAGGTGTTAAAACTAATACTTGTGGTGTTAAAACTTAACACCAGGCTTGGTATCTAAGACAACACCACTGGTGTTAATTTAACACCACAGTGTTTGGAGTGTGTAGTTTCCTTACAGTGTCACTGTATTTTCCCTATAAAGCTGAACATTTCTTCCTCATCTTCTCTCAAATACCAATCTGTAATTGGCGTGGAGGATGCCGTTGGTTTGGCAAATGAAATAAAATGTTGCCAAAAACTTGTCTACACATATATAAGCTTAGCTATAGGAGACACCATAACGTTTGGTATAATGTGATTTGACACCAACCAAAAACTAGATGATACTGTTTGCCACAATCAAGCCAACCGAAGTTTATTAGTTTCACTGGGCGTTCCCACCGCCGCAGATCTGATTTCCAAAACACTCTAAAACACCTCAACCCCAAAATGTTTAGTTCCGCAACCTCAAACAGACAACCCCTACAACTCGGCCGTTCACCCTAAATGTATTATGCGTGTTCGACAAACCGTGAAGGGGTAAAACATGTTTCCCTTGATACGAACACAACCTGAACACCTGAAGTGGCAGAAAGTCAAACAAGGCTACAAGACTCATTTCAATATCTAGTCCAGGTGAAAACGGGTCAGCTTGACTTAACTTGACAGTGTATCGCTTGCAAAGTTATAACGCCAAATTGCACTTTGTATGCGCACCTGAGTCAACTTAGCATTTGTTCCGGTCCACCTGAGCTGCAAAAGCTTCAATTCACGAAGGCGGGCTTAGAAAATACTCTTTCAAATTCGTTTCTTTTTACGTGAAATGTGTAAATTCAAAAGTAGAAATTGAAATGGGTGACTCAGACTAGTTGGGTATCGATCCACAAAGGGGTGTGCGTGTACGGTTCATGGGAAATGTCTGACGAGGGTTTTACAAACATTTGGGAAAGAATTTGTAAGTTGGACATTTATACCTAGGGCTCATGTCATGTACAAATCATGAGAGTGATAATTTTCTGTTCTATTTGAATAATTTGCACTTACTGATAGCTAATATAAGTCATTTTAAAGATGAAATGATGAAGTCCAACTTGTACATTCCTACACATGGGGTGGGGCATTATCACAAATCTGCACAGGTCTGGATTAGGATCCCTCCAAAACAAATAGGTGTAAGAATTGAGAAGTTGATCATGAATGTTTCTTTAAAATAACGTACCTGACATAAGTAAGTGCAGATTTGAAAAACATTTAGGAGTGGGAAAAATTGACGATTTTCTTAGAAAACAGACATTTTTTTGCCCGTCTCATAATGTTTTATGACAGTATGTCTGAAGCCATGATCAACTACTAAATTCTTTCCCAAATAGGCCTATAATCGGATGATACTCACGCACTTGTAAGTCCATTCTTGTGGGGTGCCTTTTTTTCGCTTAATGAATCCAGTTCCGGGTGCAAAATAGTTCGATACACAGTCATGGGGCAAAACAACCACTAATTGAAAGCCACGATTACTGTATGCAGTACTTGTACGATCATCTATGATGAGATAAATTAGTGGAATCTATACACATGTCATGCAGTTTGCGAGGCATTAATAAACTCGAGTTTGTCTCTTATAACGTTGGCGGTATGATCAAAACCGGCTAGCTGTTTAACTTCACAAAATTCTCTGGTATGTCCTGATTCAAACTTGATGATAAAAGGTCAGCTGTTCATTTGGAATTGTCCGATTGGTGGTTACATCTGTTGGTCAGTGGTCACTCGTAGCTCGTAGGACGATCAACACCGGTCCACTCAGTACGGGAATACCGGCAGTCAACTAAACATCATCGGCATGCACCTTTTGGAGTCACTACTCCAGGTCCTCACAAGCTACACGTGTTACATGGCCCGACTTGTTGTCATATGTCCAAAGCCGGCACTTCAAAAGGACTTGGTGAATGAGGCAAATATCTCAGCTTCCAGCTATACCAGTATATTGCTGGATTTACAAACACGTGTCACGTACGTACAAACATACCAGCGTACACTGTATACATACATATGCACGTGCGGAGAATAGACGTCACGTCACCTCTGGTAGTTGGTATGCCTTGAAGAATCAAAGAAATTCGACCTTTTTTGACGTTCTCCGACTACAACTTTGCGAAAATTGGCAATGCACTTAATTCTCAGGCCTTTTGCTTTGTAATACCACTACGGACACTTCTGTCGTGCTTGCAGCATCGAATAAACTCATAGAAATGGACATGTGATCAGATATCACCGTACACCAGCCATAAACTGCACGCTCCTTCAAAACTCACGCCCTTCAAAAATCATAACTATTACAAGAATGAACGGCGTTCAAAGAATACATCGCTCTATTCACCCCAATACCGTGTAGTAGTAACGTTAGACGCTTGTTCCACACCGAAATCTCTTTACATATTTAGACTCGGGTTTCTCGTTGAGTGCAATAAAAAGCAACAATTTGCTGGCGTAGTACGTGCCCCATTGTTTGGTGCTATGGTTTGACACTATACCGGTTGAGTCAACCGTGGGTCTTTACATTGAGAGAACAAAACCTCCCTTGTGCCGTCCTTTACACATTTCAGAAGGTTACTTTTTTTCGTGATGGTGGTGCGTTTCTCTTTAAACAGACTATATATACACATGTGAAGGGTGCGTACTGAACCCAGTCATAATATTTTGTTGGCATTTGTGTCTTCGATATTTTTATGCAATGTAAGATCTGGCATTCGATGATAACATCTACACTACCATGGTAGTTGGTGTGGAGGTTACACGCTGAAGAGGCTAAAGTCAACTTTAAAGTACATCAATCTTATTGGAAGGTGAAAAAAAGCCAGCATATGTGGATGATCGGACGTGATGACGTCATGATTAGTCTTAAGTAGTGGACAATAGAGACTACTTGACGCACGCGCAAAGCCTCAACATAACGTCACTGCGTCTCGGTTCACATAAGGGGCGTTCGAGATGCTTACACCGTGTAACACCAACTTACACTGGAGGCGTTCTTTTAGCCGTGATACACGCGTCTGCCCCGGTGGCAGCCACCACTACCCGAGCTCAAGAGCGGGTCTGTGGTGTAAAGCAAGGTGTAATGACGTCACCTAGTAACCGTGAGTAGTAAAACATGGCGAACAGTTTGGAATCGCGACGTGATACGAAGAAAAACACATATTTACGACACAAAATAGGAGGGAATAGGGTTGTAAATACATTGAGCTTAATCAGTAGATATCTGTGGGCATTGACAAAGTTTAATGCGGTACTTCTAGGGCAACTATTTTTGCGTGGCGCCGGCTTCATTTTTCATCGTGAGTCAACGATAACAGCGTTTATAAAGCTTCACCCGGCAACAACTTTTGACCCGTGTTCCCAGAATTCAAAGCGGTGTCGTTCGTTTCGCATCTTCTGGGGGATTCCCCTGTTACACGGTGTAAGCGTCTCGAACGCCCCTATTGTCAATGTGATAAAAAATATACGACACCACACAATCTGCTGGTCATGGTCGCCAAAACTCGGTGAAGTTTATGCACTTTATTGAAACTAGTGTGCGAAGGCAAACACCACGATTTATTGCACAACTTATTTCCATATAGCGGTCGTGAGTCACAGACGAATGCTCCCGTGAAATGTGTCCTATTATAGTGGGAGTTCGCTATATGCTAATAAAATATATTTATGGTAGACGTACAACAAAACAGAGGAATGTGTATTATATCCTTGGACAACGCAAGCCTTGTTTCTTCTTGTCAGTTTTGGTCGACATTATCCAGGCTAAATTCACACCGAGCCTTTTCGCGCGTAACTTTTACGCGCATCGCTTTTAGAAAAAAGCGATGCGGAAGGAATTTTGAGTGAAACGAGGCACTGAAAATCACATAATCACAAAAACACTTTCCGCTCAAGTTGATTCTGTCATTTTCAGTGCATCATTTTACTCAAAATTCCCTCCACACCTGCGTCGAATTCACCCTCACCACCATTTACAATGAATGGGGAGCCGAAGTGTGACGTGTTGCCATGGTAATTGGTAAATATTGAGACATCGGCTAAAGCATCCATTCCAAAAGCGCAGGAACACGGTTCAGTGATTTTTTAGTGTAGAGCCAGGCCAACTAACAAAAGGTGAAGTAATCACATCGGCAGTCTATTGAATTGCTACGCTGTGGGGAAATAGCGTGATCTACATGACAACAACGTGTTATTGGTGTTGCTCTATAATCATCAAGGGCAAGTTCGAGTGACTTGCGCATGGAAGTGGTTGAACTAATCCATGTCGCGTGATCCACTTTTAACCAATCACTGAACGAGAATCGATGTATGAGGTATATAATAAACTGTAGTTCGACTGGAGTTCCTCCAACAACGCAAATTACCAGCGTTTGAAAAATTCAAGTTAAACCTAAGTTTGGTGAAGCGTGCCAGAAGGTACGATGAGTAATTTATCAAATATCAAGCCGAGTCAGTGCTTCATGAATCGAAGGCTCCAGGCCTCACACAAAAGAGATATTTACACCCACATTGAACCATCATTGTACTTCAATAAATTACGAAACATTTTATAAATAAACCACAACCATAACAATAATCATAATAATTTAACAAAAAGGAGTAAAATGCCTTTATTTAAAACAAGGAAATTTAAACCAAAACGGAGGAAATTAAAACTAAAATAAAAATGGTCCTTTGACTTTCCTACTTGATCCCGAGGGCCTTATTTAGGATCAGGATACTGCGACCACACTAGTGGAACTGTGGGATCCTTAATGAACAGCTCCAGCTGCCTGTTACTTGTTAGGTGTCCGTAATGAGCTAATTAAACACAACGGCTTTACTACCCTTACCCATTTACTCCTGGCTGGAGAGGGGCAATTTATGGCAAAGTGCCTTGCCCAAGGGCATATGCACCATATCCTAGATTCAAAACCACAATACATGTATACAGAATCAACCAATGTCTTTAGCTTGATACACCAGACCTCTCGGCCGTGATACTCCATATTGCAAGCATTTTATCTCAATCAAGACACCTTGTTCGTTAGATTGAGAACGGTGTGCAGCATCATATCTGAGACTCTGGGTTGGGATTGACTGGGTATATCTAACAGATGACACCTTCAAAGTGCTTCCTTAACCATCTGTGATCACTAAGCCGGTTCACTGATGCCAATCTTTAAGATCAATCTTTAAGATGCAAGTGTTTCAACCAATGTCTCCCAAATGGACACCCCAAGACACCATTAGAGATGCTGCAAAAAGAATGTAGTCTTTGAGATGTGATGTCGATTTTGTGAGGCATCCTTTAAGATCATGATACCGCACCCATTAGGTGAAGAATGGTGCGCAGTAGGGACTCTGGATCAGGCCTGGCTGATGTAGCTGCCACCTTGTGTCCTTGTTCCTCCATTGGTTCAATAAGAAAGTGGTCTTTAAGATGGATGAGGCATCCTTTAAGATCATGATACCGCACCCATTAGGTCAAGAATGGTGCGCAGTAGGGACTCTGGATCAGGCCTGGCTGATGTAGCTGCCACCTTGTGTCCTTGTTCCTCCATTGGTTCAATGAGAAAGTGGTCTTTAAGATGGATGAGGCATCCTTTAAGATCATGATACCATGCCCATTAGGTGAAGAATGGTGCGCAGTAGGGACTCTGGATCAGGCCTGGCTGATGTAGCTGCCACCTTGTGTCCTTGTTTCTCCATTGGTTCAATAAGAAAGTGGTCTTTAAGATGAGGCATCCTTTAAGATCATGATACCGCACCCATTAGGTGAAGAATGGTGTGCAGTAGGGACTCTGGATCTGGCCTGGCTGATGTAGCCGTCACCTTGTGTCCTTGTTCCTCCATTGGTTCAATGAGAATGCTGTCTTTCACACCCATTAGGTGAAGAATGGTGCGCAGTAGGGACTCTGGATCAGGTCTGGCTGATGTAGCTGCCACCTTGTGTCCTTGTTTCTCCATTGGTTCAATAAGAAAGTGGTCTTTAAGATGAGGCATCCTTTAAGATCATGATACCGCACCCATTAGGTGAAGAATGGTGTGCAGTAGGGACTCTGGATCTGGCCTGGCTGATGTAGCTGATACCTTGTGTCCTTGTTCCTCCATTGGTTCAATAAGAAAGTGGTCTTTAAGATGAGGCATTCTTTAAGATCATGATACCACACCCATTAGGTCAAGACTGGTGCGCAGTAGAGACTCTGGATCTGGCCTGGCTGATGTAGCTGATACCTTGTGTCCTTGTTCCTCCATTGGTTCAATAAGAAAGTGGTCTTTAAGATGAGGCATTCTTTAAGATCATGATACCACACCCATTAGGTCAAGACTGGTGCGCAGTAGGGACTCTGGATCAGGTCTGGCTGATGTAGCTGCCACCTTGTGTCCTTGTTCCTCCATTGGTTCAATAAGAAAGTGGTCTTTAAGATGCGGCATCCTTAAGATCATGATACCATGCCCATTAGGTCGAGAATGGTACACAGCAGAGACTCCGGATCTGGCCTGGCTGATGTAGCTGACACATTGTGTCTTTGTGTCCTTGTTCCTCCATTGGTTCAATGAGAATGTGGTCTTTAAGATGGATGAGGCAGCATCCTTTAAGATCATGATACCACGCCCATTAGGTCGAGAATGGTACACAGCAGAGACTCCGGATCTGGCCTGGCTGATGTAGCTGCTACTGTATAACCCTGTTCTGCCATTGCTGAGGCTGTCGTTGGACCAATCGACACATACTGTGAAAAGATGTGATAAACGTCTTATAAGTATCTCCAGAGTCCTTGTCATCTTTCTTGATGTCTTGAAACAGCTTGATACATCTTTTCTTAATACTCTTGCGTGTAAGATACCGTATGTCTTTTCTTGATACAGCATGCATGCATGTACATGTACAGTATGTATGAATGAAAACCTAAAAAAGCTACATAGATGAGTTCTTATATCGCACACAAATCCACCAATCAAAGTGCTCAGGGCACTCATGATCGCTGGGCTCAATTATATCAATCCATTAAACCTCAACTCCCTGGGGAGCATGCAGCCCCGGCTGCTTGTTAGACGCTCATGAGTTAATTGAACACACAACACCTTCACTACCCTAGCAGGAATTCATTCACTCATAGGTGGATAGAGGCAATGTATGGCAAAGTGCCATGCCCATGGGCACATACATGTACCCCAGACAGTTTGGCAACAGTTCTCAAAATGGGGGTTATTCTTCTATGTTATATTTTACTTGGTACTTCACCCTTTGCTATGAAATTGCAAGTTTTCTTTAAAAAAAAAAACAACATGCAGGGATAATTGTTTGGCGGATTTGCGAGATAAATTTTAGTAACATGCCAACATGGGTATCCATCACAACTACTGCAATCAATTTCTGGAAGCAAAACATGATTATCAAAAAGTACAGTTTAGATCAAATCATATTGGTTGTAGTCACTGCGTAAGAAAGGTTTCATCAGCTCCAAATATTTTGTAAAGATTGCATTGGTATAGAAGCCCTTGGCAGTTGGAATATTTGAAGGGATAATCTTTTTATAAAATTACTTGCCAGAGCCAAACAAGGGTAAGGTGTTAGATGCAAACACGCCTTTCATAAAAATGTGAATTGACAATCCAGTATATGAAGCTTTTAAACAGTCAATTTAAAGGTTGACAGAAACTTTAACAACATGAAGCAAATTTCCAGCATATTTAGCAAATTTCCCACATTTATTAATAATAATAATAATGGTAGATTCTTGTGTAGCGCACATATCTACCCTTCATGAGGGTAATCCTGGTGCTGTTGCCATTATTACCGCTGCCATCAGGAAATCACCAGAACCATTTCATTTCAACTAGGTGGCCAAGGCGCTCAACCCTATCAGCAGTTAGATTGTAGCATTCCCCCCAAACAGCTCCTCAAATATCGCTTGGGTTGACGAGGCAATTGAGATTAAGTGTCTTGCCCATGGACACATACACGTTGGCACAAGTGGGGCTCGAACCAATAACCCATCGATTGACTGTGTACCCACTAGACCTATGTCTATTGGGTACACAGCCACAATATATGGTGTGGTGCCTAATCACCACATAAATGAAAACCAAATATGGGATGAGAAAAATCTCATGGTTTTCATAAAGATTTAACATCTGACAGACTGAGCAGATAATGTTCTACCAGCTAAACTATGAGGCACAGTGAACACCGTATGGTTTCCCTAAGGAAAACAAATTGTCTTCAAAATTTTGTTTTTTTACACCTGCATATAAAATATTGTAAGCATGTCCAATTCCCTAACTCCTCAGGGGAAAAAGGTGGGGGAAAATAGATTACATGACGTACTTGCATGCAAAGATTAATTTGTATGCACATGTTGGGATTACTACTGCTTGCGTGAGAGCAAGGAAACGTTAATTAGTAAGTAAAGGGAATTTAAGATGACCTCGAGGGAAAAGTTACAACCTCTATTCATACCAAACACCTGTAATCTTTGAATAGCTTACAGGTGAAGTTGATTTGAGATAGCCTCCACCCAGCTAACAGAAACATCGAGCCAAAATCTGCCTGGTTTTAAACTGATGTCAGCGGTTGCTGCGTTGGAACTGACCCGGGGCGAGGCATAGTACATTGCAAAGGACAAATTGGAAAGGGATAATTGTGGCTTTATGATTCAAAGCTGGAAAGAGTTTGAAATGCTGAAAGAGGCTAGTTCAGACACCGTATTATAAAAGTCGTCTAATTTTGCTTCAACTGAAAATGGTCTAACTCAGTTACACCCTGTTTACACTTGATCCCGAGCTCAGGGTCGAACATCGAGCTCGGGATCAGCCCCGGATCACAAACTGAGTGTAAACGCTCTCGGAACCAAATTGGCTTCGGATCAGACCCCAAGATTTTGGTCTCGCTTTGGCGGAGGGTTCGATCCTGAGCTCAGGATCAGTTTGCGGTTAGATAAGCAATTAATCTTTACCGCAACATGCCACATCCGCTCCACAGCCGTAGCGGGGGAAAAGCCCGCGAAATTCAAGTAGCCTTGTACACTGTACATGCACAACCCATGCACACATTGATCAGTACATGCACACACAGAGCATGCCCTTTGACTGCAACTTCTGGCACCGCGCTCGAGATCAACTACAGAATGTAAACACGGCACTCAGGATCATTGCGGTTAACACTGACGCATTATAATCTTGATCCCGAGCTCGGTACCAGTGTAAACACGGTGTAAGAGCACTCCCCAGTTAATTAGAAGATTGACAAACGTTTCTGAATGGAGCGTGACCAGATCACATTTTGGACTCTCCCACCCCCCATTTGTTGAGATTTTGATGCCATATCATGTGTCATATTTTTCTCATTACCATTCTGGAATTTCACGCCCTCAATCTGTATATTTCCAGGGATATTTTCAAAAATCCACCAAAGTTTAGTCAACTAATTTATCTGGTTACATAAAGCAGTGCAGTGATTACACCAACCTTTTTGCTTCCACATCTAAATTGGGGATTGTACATTTCCTGTTTTCTTCCCATGGAGAGTATTTTGGGGAGGTATTTTATATGATTGTAAGGTTAGAACGAAATACATATTTTTTACAAATGTGGTCACGCTCCTTTAATGAAGATGTGTGTTTTACTACTCGTACTCTCCTATCCCTTTTTCTTTCTCCCTTTGTATTTTCCATCTTTTTCCTAACGGGGAACAAGTGTCCCTTGCACACTCGCCCCCAACTACCCCCTCTTCCTTGCAACTTTTATTCTGTAGCAAGTTTAGAAATCAAACACAGAAATACCTCAAAACCTTTTCAAATAATTTTTCCTACCAAATCTAATGCTTCATAAGTGATTACCAGGGGAAGATATCACACCAAACAGGTTGTAATGTTTATGTTTGCCATGGGCATGAATGAAATATCTTAAAAGTCATAAAACTTCACAAGTGTTGCTATCAAACATTATAAAAAGCTCAGGAGGTGTGATACACACGCAAGGCTGTTTGGGGTCAGCGGGAATATTTACCCAAAGTTAAGCAGTTTATTCATCCTGATGTATTGCTGAGAGATTTACAGCCTAGTGAGGGCAGGCAATGCACACAAACATGACATTTTGACTTCTTCAACTTCATCACATATAAACCACTGTCAGGTTTATTGGTTGTAAACTTTGCACCTGCAAAGATGACCAGGGGCCAATTTCATGGCGCTGCTTAAGCGCTAGCTCAAAACGTGTGCTTACTGTAGCAGAAAAGTTGTGCTACTTTAAGGCTATTTCATGGCTGCGGCATGCTTAAGCATGCGCGTCGCTTGGAAACGGGCATTGTTGCATCACTAGTGTTTAGCAAATTTTGCCTCTGAAGCTAGCAAGCGTTTGCCAGTGCTTAAGGTTACGGTCTCTATGCAATAGCCGGAGCCTCCTTTAGCACAAAATGGGTTGATAAACAGCTCCATGAAATTAATTTAATTGAGCTCATCTGAGAATAAAGTCGAATGTAATTTAATAGGAAAAATCCAGAGACGTCAGGGGCTGAGGGCATAATGCAGCTTTTAGGGATTAGATACCTATAGAGCTTTTCACACCTTTTTAAGGGGCCTTAAGGCACAGATTGTCAGTTTCACACAGTTTATTCACTGCAAAAATTGAAAAATCAAGGATCTTTTAGGAGGAGGGGGGCGGGGGGAGGGGATGCCCACATTGTCCCTTTTGTATCCACAAGAATTGATAGCAGTGCTGACTGAAGAGCATCTTAATAACCAGTTTTACAAAACAGCTGCACAGACGAGTAGCCCATTATGGCTGTACACACCTGTGTTTATCAAGTGTGTTTATGATCCTGACAGGTGTGCCTTCTAAGGTAGCATCATTAACCTTATACATCAAAGTCACAAGAGGCTGGGTATACAGGTAGGCACCCCTTGTACCTATAACACGGTGTGATCAACATTCCTAGCATTCCAAATGCAATTGCCTTCTACAGTTAAATAGTTCATTTAGGATGTTTGTAAACACAGTAAAATCTACACTAAAATTACACACAATTGAATGCTTTCAATGGCAAGCAATATGGGGCCTTCCATAAAGTACGTATGCAAAAGGGGGAGGGGGGAGTGGGGAGGGGGGAGTGGGGAGGGGGTTGGAGCCAATGCCCACACCCAACGTTAAAGCATATGGGTGACGTCACAAAATATGCGTACGGGGGGAGGGGGGGGGGGGGGGGGGAAGGGGCGTCTAAAAAGTCGGCATTCCGACTGTACAACAATGAACATCAATTTTAGACATGATTGTCTGAAATGACTGTGTTCCTCCCTTTGCCCAAAAATAGATGAAATCATATGCCATTTGCTTGGGGCTTGAATTGACACTTGCTCTCCAATACTTGGGACTTGAGGCTTGATCTTGAAGATTTAGGACTTGAATTAAGGCCTGATATTAAAGACGAAAAAGTCAGAATTTCACAAAAGTCAATTGACTTGGGCCTGAAAATAAGAGACATTCTGAACAGAGCTGAGAAAAGGTGACCCTGTGATGAGTGTGATCAATATGTTGACATTTTTTGAAAGGGCGATGGCGGGCTACAGGAATAATCCCTCTAGCGACTGCAGACTGTTTTTGCTTCACATCAACACCACATGACAAGACCCGCCCTGTAATTCCAAGTCAAGGACAGTAAGTGCTTGGCCTGGCTGCTAAGCTAGGAGATGACGAGATGATAGCATGCAGAGAGGAGTGATGCCCAAAGTTTAGCCAAAATAAGCAAACCATTTGTCACACAATCAATTTATTGCAGTCAATTAACGACTTCCAAAAACTCATTAATTTATAGATTGTTTTGCCTAGCCATGATCAAACTGGCTTGTACAGGTGTGTATTGTTTGTAAACAGGGCTGACCACTTTAAAGATAAACGTGAGAGAGTTTGCAGGCAACACCATGACCCTGGAGTAGAGGTGTAAATGCCAGGATAGAATGCCAATGAAGGGTGTTGTTGTCACGTAATCCCTGCCAGTGCCACACACCCCCAACCCACACCCACGCCAATTACAGACTACAAAACATGTGTCAATATAAGGTCATCCAGTCTTTTACTCAGTATTTACAGAAATGTAGCCCCAACAGGAATTGAATTGTGTGACAGAAACTACAAGAGATAGAAAACTACAAGGACTGAAACTACAAAAAACAAATAAAATCTTGGACTTAAATCCTCCTAAATCCCACAAATACCATGACAAAGATCTTTAGGGAAGCCATGAGGTTTTGATGACTTGAAAGGCACATGTATCCTTTGTAGAAGAGTGACCCAAACATTTACTTTACGGGTTGACTAAAAATGTACAATCGTAACAAACACCACACATTTTTGTTGTGTCCAAAATGGTAACTTTCTGTAGAGGTAACCCTGAAGGTGGTTTAAAAAAATAAGCATGCGTACTATTTTTTTGCAATCACCTAAACACAAAAACAAAGTTTTCTGAAGCACTGCTACATCTGTGTACAATACATTTCTCCAGGCTCGTTTACCAACACTCTTCTTTAGAAGTAACAAAATACATGTACCCAATCCATGACTCTGAATCACCAATCCTTGCAAAACCACTTCAAATTGAATGCTACATTAACAAATTGAAATAAATCTGTCACTTTGACTTATGAAAATAGTGCGTAACGGCCCAGAAGGAACTCAAATTATTCTGTGGTCTTTCGCTGTCGACGACAGACATGTGGGAAGTCATAGAACACTTGTTCTTTCCCAAAATAATGTCAAGATTTGTTGGCCATTAAAAAACAAACTTGACATTCCACGCACTCAGGTTGACTGCACTAAGCTTTCAGTAACACCAGTCAAACTCCATACAGCCCATTTATCTGCGACGGCGTTCTCTTCAACGCAAAGTGAATATCGATGTAACTTCTGACACTCAAGTCATTCTTTTTTTCTGTCTCAATCTCCTAAGAACTGCTTAAAGTACAATTTGTTCCCTGACAGGGGGACAAATATTTACTCTGCAGAGAGCTCCAGTCACGAAATATTGAACCAGTGGGCAGGGGTGTCAAGGGTTAAGTAAACCGGCCAGCAAAACGAGCATAAACAGGGCCCAAAGATTAAGGACTCTGATGACTACCAGGACAGGTCTATACATTTTTTGTCAGTTCACAACCTTGAAGAGATGAATCTATCCTCCTTATTTCCTACAATCCTCTTGCTAGAGACCAAACTTTTAAATTAGCAGTCTGAGACAACATTTCGTGTGCGTGCAGGTAGTACGCACACGTTGAATACTTTCTCGACCAATAGAGTGCTGTGACTGGCAAGTATGCTTGCGAATTGAGTTTTGAGAAAGCATGTGCGAGAGCAATGTGAATTTCGAGGCCTGTTGTACCAGTAATGGCGGCCTGACCTGATCAGAGAAAAGGTAACATAAGTCGCGCAGGCTAGGTCGAGTTTTCGCGACTGTAAGAAGAAATCTGCAGCAGAAATATGCGTGGATCTGCCGCAGATTTCTTCTTATGGTCGCAAAAACTCGACCTAGCCTGCTCGACTTATGTTACCTTTTCTCAGATCGGGTCACATATTGTCTAACCCTCTGAGATGATTTCATGTCGACAATATAAAGGTTTGAATGAAAAACCATGCAATTTACGAAGCTGCAAAGTTTCAAAATTGGCCTTGTTTGTTCCATAACTTGTTGTTGCTAGATTTCTCAACGGATAACCTTGGCAAACCAAAAACCTTGGCAAATTGATAAAATTCCCAATTTTTATTTCAAATGTTTTTTTATGTAAGACTATTTTCCAGGATTAGGATTTAATACAAAACCAAGGCCAAACAAAAGCTTGTAATTCTACTAATAGACCCTTTGCATGAGTGGCCATGACAGGGGGCAGTCACAGTACATCAAGCACGAGTAGTCACTATTTTGGATCTATTGTCACATCATTTAAATATGAAAACTGGTGCAAAGCTCTATACAACCAACAGTACCAGTAGTAGTTTCCCAGAAAGGAAACAATAATAAAGCTAAAGACGTTGGCACTTCAGGACAACCCTCAACATGAGGCTGAATCTGTAAGTTGGTAGAATACTGGAACTTTACTAAAGAGGCTCAATTATGCATCAAGTTTCAATACAATTTTCTTTACGCAACTTGAAATGAAAAATGTGAAAACTTACTTTTGTATTTTCCGTTTTTAATCTCTTGAGAATATCAGCTGTAAAGCGCACTCCCGAAGGACTGAAGAAGACTATTACATCTGGAACATCCTGTGAGTGAAAAAGAACCAAATCAATTCCCTTCATCAAATTATTACAAAACAAAAGAAGAGGGGGCAGTCAAATTGGCGGTGTAGTTCTTTCCCCACCTTTTACTTCTGCCATCCCGGGTTCGATTCCTGGACGTGTATGTGGATTGGGTTTGCAGTCCCTGCTTGACCACGTGGGTTTTCCCCAGGAGATTTCCCTGGGGGTTTCCTCCCACTTCTAAAACTGCATCTCCTTCTTCATCATCTCAAGGTGATAATAAAGTATAGTTAAAGCTATAAAAACTGTATAGTTGATGGCATAAAGAGCTTTAGTTGGTGAAAATGCCATCAAATTAACGACAACAACCACAACGAGAGAAGGAGGGGGGAGAGAGGGGGCACAGTTCCACTCAGAAATACCATTCTATTACAATAGACCATGTTCCTAAATGCGTGAGGGCACTGTCAAGTGACCCGCGCCCATTGTGCGTTATATTCAATCACAAATGCACTATGCACACACGCGTTCCAACGTTTACTTTTAATGGTTATCTGTGCCTGCGCCAGAGGCCCGCGCTCCGCGTACGCGACTTTTCCCCCAATTCAAGCACTCTCGCGCATTCAGGAATACAGTCTATTGGTAAACACAATTTTACAGCATCATTATACAGATATCAAAAATATCAATCATTACTTTAAGGGTTGCCCTGGAAAATGGCTCAAAGATTACGACAGCCCAGCAAGGACAAAAACTTACCGTCTCAAAATACCTTTCCATGTCTTCTTGAAGTGTGGGGCTGCAAATGGTCTTATATACAGTGTCAGCATCGTAGTTTATATCTGTAGTATGGTGAAGGAAAAACAAATTATGAATACAACTGCTTCTATGTACAAAAGTGATGTGACCAAGTGCAATGAGTCGGATGTCCCACAGTCTGGGCTAAGTTTTCATGATTATAACCAGAAATTAGCGGTGGATCCAGGCCCATAAACATGCACAAATATAGTGGACATTCTGTGGTTGCAAAAATTGGCCCATTGGGCAACATTCAACTGATTTTGCATATGACGCAGAAAATCAACTGCTTGAACTCCACAATTATTCTGTTGTTCAGTCGAGACATAAGGAATTTTGTTTGGGGGAGGGGAGGTTTTTTTTTATCCCACCTGCCTTAGTGAGACCCTTTGTGAGTTCTTCCCTTGCCATCTCACCTCGAGGTATAAGCACTGGTTTACTGCTTGGAGCGATACCTGAAGAGAAAAAATACCTTTATGAAACCAAGACCAAGACAGGCACACTGAAACTGAAGGTTAAAAACCAAGACAAGACCAAGACTGGCAGTCCGAGACCAACACTAAAACCAAGACAGGTAGTTTGAGACTGATGACAAGGCTGGCAGTCTGAGGCCAAGACACGTAGTTCAAGTCTAAGACTAAGACTGACAGTCTGAGATGAAGATTGAGACCAAGACTGGTAGTCCAAGTCTTGCAAGTGTTTAAACTTACAATTAGCCACGTCTTATGAATGAAACAACACATATTTTGTTGAGCAGTGGCATTACGGTTTCTTTTTTCAACAGGTACAAAAAAATTTGTTTTAATCTTGTTTTTCTTTTTTTAATTAAGACCGGTCTTGACCACTACATTGTTGGGTTTAGAGTACTGTAGGTCATTTAACAAAATAAACAAACTACGACCACAAAAATGTGACCACAAAATTCAGTTAAATATTTTGCATGGCACTAAAGAATTGAAGTAAAGGGTTCAATTTATTTAATTCCAAGAAACATGCCGGTAGTTATGGTCCATAATACCCAAGGTGAACTAAAACACAATAGACAGATTTTCAGCATAAAGACGGCAAATATTTGGGTTGTAGCATATTATCTTTCCCTTTTTAACCCGTTTTGAGAAGTCTTTATAAAATATTTCCTACAATGTTTTGACCTCATCCAAACAACGTATAAACAAAGTTTATTTGTTAGGGTTCACAATGGGAAAAGCTGATTTCTTACATTCTTCAGCATTTTTGGAATTCAGCTTTTAAACATTTTTGCAGTAGAACTCTATAACTTTTATTGAGTTCAGCAAACTTTGGAGCTAAACTTTGTTTAGAGGCCGTCCAAAGTTGTCAACATTTTCACGGTTCTACAGTGATCCCATCCCTCCCCCCGAAATACTACTTATCAACATTTTTTTGTCAGTACCATGAAGTGTCAACATTTTACAGTGTATGTAAATTAATATGCGGCCCTCGACCCCCCTCCCCCTTCCTACGCTCTGTAAACCCGTGAAAATGTTGACAACTTTAGACGACCCCTTACCCTGTTTAATAACATGAACCAGGTTGGTTGCATTGCCAGCGTCCTCTCCCAACGTGTTCAAGCCTAGATCTCTAGCAGCTGAAGCAGTGGCTGTACCCACGGTGTAGCATGGCAGAGCGGCCCAGGCTTTCTGAAGTCCTCCATTCCATTCTGTGGACCAAAAACAAGCAACAGGTGCATCTCCTAATGTATTCCTCCATAAGTACGTATGCATGATGCAGGCCTTGACGATAACAGAGGCATAGGGCCAATTTCATAAAACTGGGGCCATTTTTAAAAAGTCTGTTTGCTTTATAAATATGGGTTAATAGTCAAAATTGTACGTCAACTTTTGTTCTTAGCTAGAGTAGGAGAACACCAGTCAACTGTTATACACATCACTAAAATTTTGACTGCTAACCCATTTTATAAAGCAAACAAATTTTGAATTAAGCAAATGTTTCTGCTAAACAGCTTTATGAAATTTGTGCCTGCTGAGTTGGCCTCGACACCCCCCCTCAAGAGGCCAACTTGGTCAGCATGCCCCATCCTGTGTGAAGCCAATGTCATATTAGGCTGGTTCCCTGGCAAGGAAAACTAAGCCATAATACTATAGTAGTCAGGGGCCTAGTTTTGTTCTCATTAGGACTCTCTTCATAATAAAATTGCCTTCAATTATTGTTTTCTTACAACAATAAGAATGGTTGGATATTTCATTTCAGTGAGGTTTTCTGGCCAAATGGTTCATTAAAACTCTGTAAAAAGGCTTTAAAAGCGACAAAAAAAACAAAGTTGTTGCTTTGCCCAGTAGCACTACCATGCAACACCGAGAGAAAAATTGGTCCCATAGGGAAAACCTGAGGGAGTATACCAACTGTGTCTTATAGCTCAGCGGTGAGTCAGTGGTCTCGGGTTCGAATCCCAATAAGGCCCTTACCATTTTTATCTCATCCCAAGTTTGGTTGTTTCATTCAATGGTGATCAGGCACCAAACCAGATGTTGCGTTCATTAAAAACATTAGGTTTGTACTTGACAACTTGCAGGAAATATTGCTGTAGCCATACCTTGAATGGTAGAGAACGTGCACACTGCCTTGTGGACTGCCTGAACGGTCCTTGGACTAGTGAAGACCAAACCAGAGAAATCTTCAGGGTGTTGAATGTGGGAATAAAGCATCTCAAGGTTGATGAAGTCGAAGGAAAGAGGAGAGATGTATGCTGCATCAAGCCCACTGTCTGCAAATAGCTGGAGTGTGAGAAACAAAAAGGTTACACCATTTAGATTAGTTGTGTGATTTAACACTGGCTTGCTCGGTAGTTGAGTGGTTAAAGACACCTGCTCTAGGATACAACATGCTGTGGGTTCAATTCCCACCTAGGTATACTATAGACCCTTTGCACAGGTGGCCATGATAGGGGACTGTCACACTGTCACTGTACGTCATGCATGAATAAGCACTTTGTGGGTCTATTGTCACATCATTTAACCCTTTAGTGCACTGGGCGGTCGCCAGCAACTGCCCAAAACAATAGAGTTTCAAAACAATCTGTGCATTAAAGGGTTAAAAATAAAAACCTGCCCCCTGTCATGGCCGTCCGTGCAAAGGGTCTACAAGTCTTTAATGTAGTTCTTGGGAATATTACTGAGCTTAGTGTTGTCAATAAAGGAAAAATGATTCCTAAAAACAAAATTCATGATGCTCGTGTGAAAATAAAACCTTGTGAGCCACTGAGCTTTTTATATAGGTTAGAGTTTTGATGCTTCAAATTAATTTAGCTTTTTGATGTTCATAAATGCTGGATGCAGGTTCCAAATAAAGAAACTGAGGTAGATGTATACTGACGATGAAGTGAACGTTTCATTGACAAAACTCTTGATGATTCATGAAAGTTGGGACGGACCTAAAATGTGGTTGGTTCCACTTTGAACAAAAGCCAAAACTTTAGACAGATCATCAATTTCAACTATTTGTTTGACCTATCACATTAACCCAATTGAAACGCTGACATAAATCTGAGTAAATAACGGCTTGACAAATGCTCGTTAAGTAAACTCTGACAAATTTATCATTTATCCATAAGCACCTTGTTGAAAAACGTGCGCTTCGACTAGATGTATCACTCGGATTCTTCTCGTCAGAAGAATGAAGGTTGCTGATTTGTCAAAGTAAATGATAAAAAATTGCATCCTGAACTTCGCCTACCACTTACTACAAAAGTCATACAACTTAACTTCCCATGATTGCTAAAATACTGACGCACTCCCGATCCATGTGGTTAAGCTAACACAAAACGGAAACTCTCTATTTACACAACTGATAGATTTTGGTTCCCCTCTTTACCCCCAAAACCTGGCCACAACAACCAAAATGGCCTACGGGGCACAAGCAGTACTCAAACTAGATAAATTGTGGGTAACGATGAAGCAGCAAATATATTTAATCCACACTAACCCCTGGCATATCATGTGGCCAGCATGTGAACCAACTGTGTTCTTTTTCTTGAGGGGCAAATAAAAAAATATTTATTGCCCCTGGACTGAACAAATTGGATTTTTTCCTTCTTTCTGCTTCCAGGTTACGATCCCATCTTTCAAGTCAAGTGATAAATTACGACTTTGAGTTTACAAAAGGCCGTTGAACATGTTTACTTTTTTCAGTAGCAAGTTGAAATATTTTAGGGATGTGCTACAGCGCAGGAAATATTTCCTGTTCTCTGCAAAATTTAATTGGGGCACGCCCCTGTCTAAAGAGGGGCTGGCGAGTTTGTTTTTTATGAATTATCGAAAGGGATGAGGTGATTCAAATGGGGTGATTTAAATGCCACCCAAGTCAGCAATGTAGTCATTGGTGACAAAGTACAATGCACTTTTATTTGCGTGCGTGTTTCTTCAACAATAAGAGAGTTCCACATTCTGCCGCCATCTTGAAAAAAGCGCCACCCCTCAACTTACAAAAGCCAGTTAAGGGAAACAAATTGCTCGGCGGCCAATGAGCACACTTGTGACATAATTGACAAGCAAATTTGCAAATGCTACTCGATTGCTTTTCAAGGGTGCTCATTGGCCAGCCGGCACTTTTTGGTTCCTCATCACCATTGCAATTAAATACCATGGGGTGAGAAAAATCATAATGGGCCTTTATACCACAATTGCAAACTTTATTAGCACATTTATAGAATACTCCGCAACTCCCGGTCCGAGTAGCATTTGGTAGACTCTGTAGCTTCGGCTGATTGTTGTATAAAGGGAAGTGCAGTCTAAGAACTAGTCGATGCACAACAAGGCATGCACTGTAATAGACCTTATGCATGGCGGCCATGACAGAGGGCAGGTTTTCATATTCAAATTATGTGACAATAGACCCACAAAGTGCCTACTCGTGCATGAAGCACTGTGACAATGTGACTGCCCTCTATCATGGCCGCCGTGCATAAGGTCTATAAGGTCATTTTCGAGTTGGGAAGATATTCTGTTGCTCCCAAACTTTGAAAATTGAAACTAACCTCATGATAAGAGTCTTGCTCAGCATCCTCCCTTAGAGTTTTTAAGAGTAAAATCCTTTTCTTGGATGCCATTATCTGTTGTACAAAAGAAACAAGAAGCATGTAAATAAATATTCTCTAAATTGCCTATCTGACACAGGGCTAAGTTTTACTTGTGTAAATATTGTGTTTTTATGCAATTTTTTTCCGGACAAAACAATGTCAAGGTTGACCATTGTTATCCTATGGCTTCCATACATACTCTACTTTAATGAAGTTGAACCTCGACAACAATAGCAGTTGTTAATACAACATTCCACTTTAATAAATAATCAGGAAAAATTTAGGTCCAAAATCCTATGTTTTCGTAATCCATTGTTTTTATTCCCAATAATACAGAGACAAGTTCCTGTTATAACAAGGTAATCTGCAGAGTCCCAAGCAAGACAAGGTTTGACTGCATTTTCTTTAAAATTACTCAACAAAGGTTTAGGCCGACTTAAATCTGGTGAGAAAAACATGGAATTTTTAGTAAGAAATATCATCTTTGAAAACACTTGGACTTTTTCAGTCTGGGCCTATAGACTCACTGCATGTGCATGGATTTTTGTTTTTCTGCACCGCATAATTTTCTACTGAGATCCGACAGAGTTCAAATTTTATTGCATAAAGATTAAAGTTAGTTACTAAATCTGAAACTGTTTTAATGCTGTACTACAAAAACCGCCAACTCTGCGCAGCTATCGTTTGACTTTCAGATACTCTCGGTTTGCCCTTGATCATTGTTGACCACATAGACCTATGTGAAATTTATAATTATTATAAAAAATATAAAGTCAGTATTTGACACAGTTGCATACTTTGCCAGCTGCCACACGTACATGCATGCACTGCAGCAGGCAAAAAACAGACGACACTGGCTGCGTTTGATAAACTTGATAAACTTACGTGGATTAAAGTACAATAACAAATAAAACTGTGTAACACTCAGGCTATAAAATAATATCATTTGCTATTATGGATATTTTTCTGGCTAATAATTTGCTAGTAAATGTTCAAAATAAATTAGTTTCATTTGTCTTTGAATACTAATTCCGAACGAGACCGAATAATTTCCAACATGGCGACTTACACGAAAAAACGACGTGTAGGAGAAGATGCGGATCAAAATGATGCAACCGCCAATGATCTCGAAGACAGTGGGTCCAACTTAGATGACGAAGAAGAAGTACACGACGACGATTCGCCGCATGCAGAAATAAACGAGGTTTTTAAATGAGAGATGACGAAAACTAATGTTTTTTATGATGCCCAGATTCCGGACTAACTAGTAAACTATTCGTCGTGCTCGTAGGCGTAGGGGACACACGCCGCGCCTGACATACAATGCCATGGCGTATGATGGCGCTGTGCATATACTGCAGTATGGTGTCCTGTTTGGGTTGAATTTCATATCCAGCCACTGAGGATTTGTCTTGTTATTACCTATAAACCATGTAAAAATTCTAGTTTAATGATAAAAACAGAAAATTAGGAAGACATTAAGAAAGATTTTACGAAGGAAAAACTTCAAATTTGTTGAACTTTCCCACAGCCTATTGGTTTTGCGCATTGGGTTCCTGGTAGTGGCCCGGTATAGTAAATGTTTAAACTTCATTTTTCCATTTATTGAGAAAGTATTTATCATAGGGGGACGCAACTTTACCGGTACATCCGGGATCTTTGTGACCTCGGGTCACAGCGCGGTGAAAACAAACCAGACACACACACACAAACGCACGCACTTCGCGGGCGATGTCAAGTTGTCGTTCACAAAATATACCAAAAACCTGCGAGACAGTGTTTTGCACAAGTCACAGTAGAAAGCCTGGTATTGGGGAAAAACTGTCCTACAAATTTCCATCAAAACACTCTACGAAAACTAACCAGAACAGGAAGACGGAGTCCAGGGGAAACACGCACAGCATGCACAGCCTCAAGACGGTATAGCAAGACGTACATGACGTAAGACCCTAGCTCCTTCGTTTGATCATGGGTTTGATTGAACTTCATAATTCAATTATAATTGTTTTCTAAAATGACATGATCTAGAAAGTGTTCATTTGACAGGGAAACATGAATTTATTTAGGAGTGAAACATTAAAGATTTTCTTTTGATTTCATGTCATCCTAGTTTACATAATACATGGCCGATGTGTGTGGATTTTTTTCTGTGACCGGTGTGGTATTATTACTAGTATAAATTATCTTTTTCTCTCTGTACATTGGCTTAATTTTTAAAAAGAATTATTGGCTAAATAATTGTTTTCCTTAAAATTACTAATCAAGTGTGATTAATTGTACAAAAGAAAAACCCCAAATTAATAGTAGGATGAAAAAAAGTAAAAATTCGTTTGTACATGTCCAACAGCAACAACATGTACCTAATTCTTTTCTTCCTTTCACAAAATATTTAGAATTGCTATTTTTTCCCTCTGTGGTCTTATATATATACAGGTGCCCCTGTTTTGCAGTCAAGTCATCCTGACTGCATTCCGACCAATTTCCCGCACATTCCAAACAGCACAGGCAAGGGACTTGCAACGTTTTCAGTGGAGAGAGAAACACACACCATTATCAGAACCAATCACAAGATTGTTGTGGTGCTCCAGCGGGATGCCCAGATAGCTGATAAAGCAATTGGCCATGTAAGCCAAGGACCTGGGTTCACATCCCAGTCGGGGCATTGAATTAATCCCAGTCCACTTTTACTCATTACAAATTTTAAAAAAATAGGCCTAAATTCTTTTAAATTGGGTTTTAAAACGTCCCATCCCTAAAAAGAAACAAATTTTCGAATTGCCACACACAAAATACACGGACTGTATATCTTTCAATTTCTCAATTTCAACTTTTATGTTCCTGTTAACACGTGTATTATTTAGAAAAGGAGTTTTTACCTCGACAACACAAATGGTCTAACTTCTATTTTGTGTTGTAGTTATCAAAATTTACTGGGGCTTGCAAAATCTTCTGTAATTTTTAATTGCCATTTCTTCAATGGGAAGTGTTCCAGTACATCAGTATGAATGCAGTATTCAATATACATGTAGATGTCTAATCACCATTGAAATACAGTAAACTCATTATAGCCCTGTTCATAAAGGTCCCTTGATTAAGGGATCGAAATAAATTGGCCTTATATCCAGAGAGCGCTATACATGTACATGTATATAAATGGTGCATACACAATGCAGGGAATAATGGCTAGGACCTATGGAGAAGAGCTTTATATGGAGAAGAGCTTTATATCAGGGGGTGTTAAAGTGAGAGTTTACCCTAAAAAAAAATAATATAAAAAGAAATAAGAAATGTCTCTCAATGTTGCATGGTTGCAAAGGAGTATGTGACCTATTGTGATTTAAAGCAGCTCCATGAAATTGGGCCTAGATTTAGACTACGAAATTTGGTACAGATAGGTGATCCTACATGTACATGTAGGGATAAATAAATAGTCCTATTTGTCTCATGATGTGGCCACACATGATGTGGTACTACTCCTTTGCCATTGTGGGACAGCAGAAAAAGTATTTTGCTTATTTTGATTCTCATGATAATTTTTTGTATTACATCTTAATAAATTACTTATAGTGTTACAGTACCCAATAATGTCAAATCTTATCATTAATCAATATCTTAATAAATATATGATTTTTATGATTTTCATTAATAAAATTTGATAACAAAATAGATTTCTCTGCTGGGTTTTTCAGTGAAAGCAAAATAAATGTTTCCGACAGTCCTTGCAGCACCATTTCCCATTTAGGAGTGTTTTCCTTTTAGGGAGGATGCCTCGCATGTGAACCCACTCATATTTGCTCCATCACAACTGACCATGGCACCACCTGCACTGTCATCTGATTGGTTATAGGGTTCCTGACAGTGATTTAAAGACAAAATGTCCTTTCAATGTTTGTTGGTGAAATGCTGTCCCAACCTATCCAGTCCGGAATTGCTGATGTGCTTCAAGGCTGTGTAAGTTTTTCATAGCAGCATGAGAGAAGGGGCCTGCAGAAAACATGTAAAAGGAGAGATACAAAAAAAGAATAATTAACAATAGTCACTTACAGTATTATACGTACATGTATCTGACACCACGCCTGTTGTCTAGTGTTGACTGTAAAATGAGTACTAGATTCACTACTTGACCAACAAAAAAATATATAATACAATTTTAAAAATGACTTGCAACTTAACTTAAAAAAGTTACGAAGTTGATGATTTTTTTTCTTTAAAATGACTCATATAGCATTGGAAGGTGCAGACTAGATTTGATGGGAAAAAACAATTTCCAGTGGGAAAAATTAAAGATTTTGTGAGGAAACACTTGTTCAGCCTGTACCATGTGTTTTGCACACAAGGTATGAAGCCATGATCAGCTTCCCAATTCTTTCCAAAATGGTAGGGTTGAAATTCATATCAGGCCACAAAACATTTAGGCCTATGACCTGAATCCATTTCGTCAAAACAGACATTGTGAGAATGTTAAAATTTAGGCGATTGTGTACAGGTAAATCCCAAGTCTCCAAGTTACCATGACTTTAGTTAGTAGACATCTCTGCATACTCTATGCGCGGCCAAGCCTTAGGATCGATGGATCCAACATGTCCATACGGGCACTTTTCCAGTCCAGTTTCCATCCAATTTAGCTCTGTAACGCTGTTTTGCGTCAGTAGTACGTTTGTCCATGTATTCGTGAGACATTTCTGTGCTCACACATGCATGGAATACAGGAAATATTGCGGGGAAAAACAGCTTCGCGTGTGTACCACGTAGGCCGTATGTGACTCTGTGCAGCACGGTGAGTTTGTTTTCACCGCGCTGTGACCCGAGGTCACACAGACCCCGGATGTTCCGGTGAAGTTGCGTCCCCCTATTCATGCAATGCAAACCCATCACTTTGAAATGTGTCTAAGACTAAGCTCTTATTTAAATAAACAGGAGATTCAAGTTGAGTTTGAGGCGTTACCTCCTCAAGATAATGACTTCCATGGCATCAAGAGATTACTGCATCAGGTAAAGTGTAATGTAAATGTCGTCATACTTGCCAGGTCCGTGACCTCGCCACCCTATTGATGAACAATGGCTGATGAATAGGGTGGCGACTTCACGGACCTGGCGACTATGCTGACATTTACGTCAGTAATTTTTGAGAAATGATTTGACATTTGACATTTGAAAACTCTTCCCTGCCGACTGCTGTAGTTTAGTTTTTGTATAATGAAAATTAACACAACTCATATCAAAGCAACTTGCAACACTACGATTGTTTTATGTAGTCAAAATGTACCACATGTAAATTCCAACACTGCTTTGTAAATACTGTCATTTGCGGCATGTGTATATTCAGTAGCATTGGAAGGTGGATACTCAGTAAAATTGGAGGGTGGAAGGTTGTATCACAAAAGTGGCATCACTTCATCACTGAAATTAAACAACAAATTGTTTTCTTTTCCTCAGCTTTTTCTGAAAAGTAAAGTCAACTTGTCAGAGCTGACTAACCTTATCTTATCCCAGAATCACGTGGGGAGTGTTTTGAAGGTGAGCTGCCAATCCTCTCTGGATGGATGGTGGTGATTTTGTCAGGAAGTGGCTCTAAATGACCTTGTCCCACAATATGCCCAAGATATTCTAGCTTGTTAAAGCCCACAAGACACTTTGTTGGACGAGCGGTTATGTTGCACTCACTGAGCCTCTGAAAAAGAGCATCTAATGTGCTTAGGTGTTCCTCCCATACTTGGTTGTGGACGAGAATGTCATCGATGAAATTTTCCACGTTCTCCATGTCCCGAAGTAGTACCCGCATCATCCTACTGAAAGTTGCCGGTGCATTTACAAGTCCAAATGGCATTGTGCGAAACTGATAAAGACCGCCTGGAGTTATAAAGGCCGTTTTCTCTTTGGCCGTTTCTTGAAGAGGAATTTGCCAGTAACCCTTGCTGAGGTCAATTTTGGTGAAATATTGGTCATTGGACAACTTGGTAAAAATTTCCTCCGGATCAGGCATTGGCTCTGCGTCGAAAACTGTGACTCGGTTTAGACGTCTAAAATCTACACAAAATCGCTGGGTGCCATCTTTTTTCTTAACCAATACAACGGGTGAGGCATAGGGCGATTCCGACCTTTCAATGACTCCCATTTTCAGCATGGATTTAACCTCGTCCTTTACGGCATCTCTTAAAGCATGAGGTAGTGGGTAAGGCTTAGATCGGATAGGATCGGATGTTGTCATCTTGATGTCATGCTTTACCAGGTTTGAATGACCAGGTAAGTCAGTAAACACTGAACTATGGTGGCCTAAAAGATGCTTTGCCTGTTGTGCTTGATCTGAAGACAAACCCTCATAAACCTTGACATCATCAACAGACTCTTTGGCTGTAAGACAAGGTGTTCTCAGTGAATCGTTGTCTATCTCCTGAACATCCATCTGAGCATCGTCTGGTTCCTTTTCGTCCCTCTAACTGTAGGAATTGGCTTTGTGCTTTGGTAGGAACTGGAAGCTATCAGGTACTGGACCCAGTAACATCTCACTTATTTTAATCCAATCAGCACAGTTTATGCTGGACATGAGTGTCTCGAGGTCATTGCGTTTTGAAGGTGTTTTGAAGGTGAGCTGCCAATCCTCTCTTAAAACAATTACTATTTTGTTGTCTACAGCGACATCTGCATTGGCCCTTTTCTTGTATAGATGTACCGGTACAGTGTAGTGTTAATGTGGGAGGTTTGCAGATTTGTGGTTGCAACAAGAAGGGCACACAGTAAATTAGGTCCCACATTGTTAAAATATTTTACTTTATAGTGACTGGCTGTAAAACCTACTACTGTGGGCTATTAAAAACAGTGATAACCAGTACCCTGCAATTTGGTTAAGTTGACGAGGGTTTCTGCAGAAGAAAGTAGGACAAATTTACCAAAGGAATGTTTCAGGAAAATGGGGATGCATTTTTTTTTTCAGGATGACTCTGTTGTTTTTCATAATAGCCACAGTAATATTGTCTTGATTTTGATGAAATCTTGATTTACCTACCTTTGTAGCAAAGCGAAGCTCAGTTAGCTGAAGAGAGTGATTCCAGTGACGATGATGATGAAGACCATGTTTACGGGATTACGACCGTCATTAACATCTCAGATAGGAAGGTATTGTATGCAATAGCTGCTGGATTTAGTTGGTAATAAAATGGATGCGACAGATTGGAGAAAATGCCTTAAACCAATCAGTCTGACAGCAATAAATCTTTACAGCAACAAATAAATTGATTGTTTTGCAACCCGAGTGTAGCTCTGACGAAATTAAGTCGATAGTAAAACAATTGGCATTAGACAGCGCTTCAAAAAATGCAACAATTTCAACTTTTGAAGAGTCAACAATAGTGACTCAATTATTACAGCTGATTGTTTCATCAAATTGTACCGGACCTTGATTCACTTCTCTTATTTTCTCCTTGACACTATTTTGGTTTTTAGATTCCTGCAAAGTTCCCTATTCCGATTCGTCCCATCTTGTATTTGATTTGATTTTCTTCCAATTAGGATGAAAGCTGCATAAAGGACATCCATCGTCTACTGTCTGAAAAGTGTTCTAGCTGCGCTTCATCTGGAGATCAGGACCAGTTCTTACGAACTCTAAATGACCCCAGTCACAGCGTGGGATTGATGTTGAATGAGAGATTTGTTAATATCCCACCTCAGCTCGCTCCACCGTTGCACAAAAGTCTTCAGTAAGTTTCAACCAAATTTAGGTGTCCTACGTTTTATGTCTCAAGATACAAGTTAATTATGACAAATTTTTATTGCAAGACAAAATGAAACTATGATGTGTTAGTTAAGACGTCTTAAGAGTCAAGACACTTTTCTTTATTGCAATTCAGCAAAGATGTTATCCGTTCTGAAACTAAATTAAAAACATTTGCAACTACACTTCTAGGAAAGACCTCCAGCTGGCATCTCGTAAGAACCCCAAGTTTGTCTTTGACTACTTCTTATTGATCTGCAAGAGCTACAGGGAAGAGGTTACCAGTCAAGCAAAGAAAGGAAAGAAGAAACACAAAGCTGTGGAGAGTCAGGCATCGGCAAATGAGCTCATGTACAGTAATGCTGAAGATGAGTATTTCCACAAGGTAAACACATCTTGTCAGGAATTAATGCGTCGGTCCAAATGATGTTAATGGGCAAATTACGTCCACTTATACATCGTTTGAACTGACGCACTAATTCATGTAAATTACAGTCGCCCGCTGTAGGACCATCGAACCTGCCATGCTCGGTGGTTGAGACATCTGCCTAGTGTGCAGGAGGTCGTGGGTTCGAGTCCCGCCCGAGCACGCTTTGAGTTTTAGCGTGTCCTCAGGAAACACACTTAGTATAAAGTGCATACTTCGTCGTGAATGGGCAAATTACTTCTAGAATGCCTGACGTCTTGTCTATTTTCCCCCTCAGGCTGCATCAGTGTCCTTCAACTACCCAGTCACAGCTGAGAGTGATTCAGCTCTCGGTGGTACTTGGTCCTTTGATGACGTCGAGTACAAAACCTTCAGGACTGTCATGATTGTGTCATCGTCCAGAATATCGGACGTCTTGTCTCAAATTGAGGACAATTTGACTGAATGAGAACTGGCTTATAAATGGCATGGAAACATCACAACAACAATTGCCAACAAAAACTCTATTGCTGTTGAATTTGGAGATGAGACTTGTATTTCAATAAAGCCAACAAACTAGTGCTCGGGTGTTAAAACCAGTAGGCAATTATGTAAAACTGAACAATGGGTGATCATATCTTTAACCACAACAGATTTTACTCAGGAAAAAAATTAATGAAAGAAATTTCTAAAAAGAAAAAATTGTCTGCTATTGCACTTTCCCCGAAATATGTTTGCCATTTCACAAAATTATGGTAAGTTATGTCACTGGCATTGGTTAAGGGTGTATTGCTCCATAAAATAAAACTAAACAATGGTCTGATTAAATGCGCTGTAGCTTCTGACTCAATAGACACTTTGCACAACAGCCATTTTAGGGGGAAATCACATTGTTTGTCATGCATGAGTAGGCACTCTGTTAATCTATTGTCACATTTAATTAAAAAAAACCTGCTCCCTAACATGGCCATTGGTGCAAAGAGTCTATAGAGTGCTTGTACAACATGGTGTTTGGCTCCTGAATGCACCCGTGTAACAGGGTTGTAGTCGAGTCCATCACAAGTCCCTATACTAGGTTTTAACCATTTGATGACGGAGGACGTGTAAACACGCCAACATTTCCGCATCGGTGTAGCAGAGGACTAGTAAACATGTTTAGGAGAAACTCCGTTGTTACTGCAATTGCAGTAATTTCTGAGAGAAATGGCCAAAAAAGTTTATAACATTGGGGTGTAGAA
This sequence comes from Henricia sp. BOLD:AAB3569, assembly GCA_037783545.1. NCBI lineage: Eukaryota > Metazoa > Echinodermata > Asteroidea > Spinulosida > Echinasteridae > Henricia > Henricia sp. BOLD:AAB3569. The sequence goes on along the minus strand of JBBELK010000454.1, from coordinate 175,243 downwards.
AGAGAGTGCATCAACAGCAACAATACTTCACTGTACATGGTTAATGAGTTCAGTTGTTTCCTTCCCTCCATGCTTCAACTAAAAATAAACCCTACCTACGTACAGCAATGTTTGAAGTAATCCCGGCATTAACTGGTTAATTCAAGTCACAAGCTATTTAAATGAACTCTAACAAAGGCATTTATTTGTGCATGTTCATCCTTTGCTACCTGTGAGGGACTTGTGGACTAGACTACAACCCTACCATGTACAAAGCCCACAACACTTCGCAAGCCATTCTTGAGACTTGCAATAAAAAAACAAGTGTCATTTGATTGTGTGTAAAAGTTGCTGTATATCATCCAAGACATTGACCAATGTCTTATTGGGCGGAGTCTCTCCTTGGGCTGAGGAGGAGGGGCGATTTCTCCCTAGGGATGCTGCATACATCTTCTTGTAGATGCTAATGTGGTCGGTGCTGAAGAATAAATTCAGACAAGAAAACATTAAATTAAAATTTGTACTGTCGGCTTATTGAAGTAAAAACCATGAAGAGAAAGATACTGGATTAAACTAGTTCAAATTACTGAGATGAAAATGTGATCCAAATAATGTTGAGTGGATCTCAATGGGATGGTAAATAGACCATACTAGATAGCAGTCATTTAAATTGGTTAACAATGTAAGCAACCATGCATGGCCCCAAGGAACAAAGAAACTGCCCTGGCAGCTATTAAATACTGTTGATACCTGCGATTGCCGAATGTGACTTTACAACTTTGTCATGAATTATATGTACACTTTCAAAATGGGTTTCAAATCAAGTTTTGACGACTCTGAAGGAAACAGTTACCTAGCATGGATTCAAGTGTCTACAATCTTATTTTAAGGGTTGTTTAACTTTTTCACTATGGGGATGCTGCTCACAGTGGCTCGAGAAACATCTACATCTGGTCGTAAAGCGGTTTGCTGGCAACATAAACCCTGCCTTCAATTAATTCCATCACAGACCTTGAAAAATATCTGTGGTGAAAGAATTAATACCTGAGATTTGCCCTTACCCCTTCTTGTTAAGACCATGTAACTTGACAAGGTTTCGTAGGACATACTGCAGTCGTGATTCCCACATGGATTCCAAGCGATGTTGCTCATCGGTTTCATCTATGCTCTGTGACCTTTGACCTCTCACTGACCCATCACCGGTGTCCTGCCCATGTCTGTGCATTTCTGTCCTTGTCTCATCACTGGTTTTCTCACTCCTTTTTGATGTTGATGCAGTTCCAAGGTTTTGATCAGACCTTAACTCTGTTGAGTCATTGTTGATATTAACATAGACATCCATTGCTTCTAAATGTTGCTTGGAAACAACCTTTTTGTCGTCATGTAACTCGGCCGATTTGGCTGTGGTCTTGTTCCTTGCTTTCTCTAGACCACTCAATGCGTCTTTACATTGCAGAAGCGTGTCCAAGATTCCTTGTAGTGTCTTGATGCGGGCACTTGTACCAGACTGACCTAATTAAGCATCAGGAAATGGAACTCTAAAGATGTTCACATTATGTCGACATTATTTGGCTACGTCATTTCTATTGTTTACCGAGCAAAAATAGAAATGAGAAAAATTTTCCCACACACCATACTGACCATCTGGCGAGGCTTGCTTTGCCCATGGCAACCAAAGATTATGTTATACCAAAGTACAGATTTTAAAGAACATTTTACCTTTATTTTGATTAGTTTTGATGACAACTAAATAATAAAAAATAATAATCACATTTTGACTTTCTTTTGTTGCTAGGTATATTTATAAATTTACCATGGACTTGGGGACAAAATTATTTAATACTTGAAATAAACATGAGTCATTAAGTCTTCTGTACCTGATACATTCAAAGTCAGGATTTGATGCAAAGTGTCCCAAGTGGGGATTTAATATGTGAATGGCTAGCCACTACATGGGGGTGAATAAATACCTTCAAAGTGGTGCTCCAAAAGCGCAACCTTCTCTAGCAGAACTCGGAGTAGCTCCGTGGGCCGATCTAACTCATGAAACAGCCGGACAGCTCGTTGGTAGTGCAGTTCAGCCAGGAAACGGGTGTGCTTCTGTTTCTGTTGGGATGACTGCTCCAAAAATAACAAACGGAGAAACGTTACATCCATGTGATTTGAAATCTCGTGCATTGTAAAGTGGTAAAACTAGCCCTACATCAGTGACGTAGTTGAGGTCGTTTTGAGACTCGGTTTGGATAGGTGCCGGACTATTTATGTTTTCTAATCCTCATCTTGACAATGAATTTGGAACACGTAGCTTTCCAATTGAACCGTCCTGTCATGTGAATAGGATCTTATGAAGATGTACACATTGACCAGAAATGCAAACGAGACTCGATAGACCTTTATCACGATACGGCCATCTTCATCTTGTTTCCTATATGTGTCGGGCATGATCAGTGGATCTGTGCGATAGCACATCTAATTTGCACGACGCATTTGCATCGTGCAGGACCGAACTATATTTGCTTCAAGCCTCAATTTGGTTACGTTGTTTTTAATAGGGGGAAGATGGCTTGACTGTGATAAAGGTCAATACCTGGTTTCTGTATGCATTATGATGCATAGAGGCAAGGCGATGGTGTATGGTTGCTGCACGATACTGATACACTGGTTGTTTGACTGGACTAACATCGTCCACTTCACATAGTTGTAGTGCTTTGTTCATCAAATCTATGATGTCCTTCTCAACCTTGAAATGAAAACCAAACTCTGGTTAGGGCAAAATGATATGTGACCACAGAGAGCGCATGTGGTCTAGTGAGTGTACAGCCATGCTTGCGATTGAGGGGTTATGGGCTCAAGCCCCACTTTATTTGTGTCCGTAGACAAGAAACTTAGTCACAATTGCCTCGCCAACCCGAGCGATATTTGGGAAGCTGTTAGGGGGAATGCCACAATATACTGTAGGGTTGTTCGCCTTGGCCAGGAAGCCACCTAGTTGAAGTGAAATGGCTCTGGTGATTCCTGATGGCAGCGATAATAATGGCAACAGCGCCAGGAGTACCCTGTAGGGGGAATGCCACAATCTAAGTGTTGATAGGGGTGTGCATGTGCCTTGGCCAGGAATTAGCCACCTAGAGCAAGTTCGGGTGGGCAACTATAGTTAACTAGACTAACCTACCCCCGGGGCTTGGTTCCTCTAGTCAGACTAGCTAGTCAAACCACGCAGCGTTTGGGTGACATAGAGCAAGTTCGGGCGGGCGAATATAATAACTAGACTAACCATATTCGATCTAGATGTCACTCGAACGCTGCGTCGTTTGACTAGCTAGTCTGACTAGAGGAACCAAGCCCCGGGGGTAGGTTAGTCTAGTTAACTATAGTCGCCCGCACTGCCCATATCGACTATGGTTAAGTCTAGTCGCCCGCCCGAACTTGCTCCTAGTTGAAGTGAAATGGTTCTGGTGATTCCCTGATGGCAGCCATAATAATGGCAACAGTGCCAAGAGTGTCCCGTAGGATAGACATGTGCACTATGCAAGAATCCACTATTATTATTTCCATTATAAGCCTATTGAAAAGCTCAGCGCTCCAACCGGTTTTGGTTGGTTGGTTTTGAGCCCTGATCTAACCTGTTCTTGCGCCATGTATGACAATGGAGGATGGTCTTGTAGTGTGGTTGCCATGGTGAAGTATGTTGATGATAGCTCCCAAGACACCGATTCCCAAAGGGAAGGGTTCTTCTTGCGCTGTCCTAGACGATTCAGAGCTCGCTGGTAGTACATTGTGGCCTGTGGAAAAACAATACTTTTATATAATATTGTAGAATTCAAACTGGATGTCCTATAAAAAAGTGTAATCTTTCGGTGTGTTCCCATTTTCCATTTGTTTTCAGTGCTCATAGAGAAAGTTACCATGATCTTGCTGTAAACCTTCCCTGTACAAGCCCATTGTTAACTGCATGGTTATGTTACTGTTTCCACTGGACTAAAATACAGCCCTGTAAAACTACCACAGATAGGTGAAAACAGTCAAGTTTCCGCAATTCCTCTCGGCCTGTAAGTTTTTAATACATCATGACCGCAGTAACTTGACAGAGGTGCTAGTTCTTTGTGTGTCCAAATTCGACTTAATTTTGTAATACTACTGCACAACCACAAAAGTTTAACCCAAAAAAGTTCAATGGGAAGACCACTAAACACTGTTAACAATATGAGGTATCTTAATCTCTACCATAATCTAGGCCATGTGTGGAACATTTTCTTGAATATTTTTGAGACTATAGTAGTATTATAGTAGTATCGTTCCTGATGCTTCATTTCACTTCTCTTAGCACACGGCTCCATCTCACCCAAGCTGAAAGCACCTAACCTTAACTATAAATTCTTCTTTGAAAGCCTATCTCAATTGTAATCTAGGCATGATGTTGAATATTTTCATTAATATTTTGGAGTCCAACATCACCTTATTATAGTAGTATCGTTCTTGTTGCGTCATTTCACTTCCCTTAAGACACGGCTCCGTCTCACCCAAGCTGAATGCACATAGCCTCATCAACTTGCCCATGTTACACATCAGGAGTGAGATGTTTGCTACGTCATCCACTCTCTCAAATATCTCAATGCCGGCTTCAAAACTGCACAGACTCTTACGCCAAAGATCTTGCTCCTTCTGTAGACAACCTGTGAAATGTTTAGATATGATTACATCAGAAACTTGAAGAGTCTTCCAATAATGAAATTCACATATAAAGCTCTAGGGTGGTATTCATTTCAATACTTAATCCAAATATATAAGAATTTTACTTAGTTTTTGGCTGAAGCAAAATTCTTAGCCAAAATCGGTATTCAATTCGTAATAAAATGTATGTCGAGGTAGTAATTTATTACCTTTTGAGGCAAAAGTTCTCTCCTAATAAGTACATAACAAAGACATTTCTTTAATTTTGAGATAAACTGAAGGCATCTAAAGAGAACTATTGACTTATTTCTCAACTGTACCTCATTACCGTGCATGGAAAGACACACCTACCTTCATCATTCCTGAGCTGCAGTGCTTGATTCATGTAGTAGACACCCAGCTCATTCCGTACATTGCCTTGTTTTCTTGTTAACGATATCAGATAATCATCGCTATGCCCAGCCCCTTCACTCAACGCAACGGTGTAACTCAGAATGCCAGTACGTAGATTGTGCTCAATGTTGTTCTGAAAATCCACCGCCCACTCATACTCTGTCAAAAAGCAATGATGGAATAAGCATATTCTCAGAAAGTGTATTCACTTAGAGTTCCCAGAATTTCATGAAAACAAACTTCTCTATTAAGTTCCTCAAGTTTTCCCAAATTAATTTTCCAAAATTTAAGGTAATTTGTCCTATTTCCAGTCTAACATGTTTGCATAGCCAACCATCCAATGAATATGCTGTTTAGACACGAGACAAAAAAGAACAGATTGACCACTTTCTCTTTTGGACCAATTAAATTCCCCAACCTTTCCCCAATTTGAGGAATTTTTCTCAAAGTTTCTGACTTTTCACTGATTTCTAGGATGGCTGGGACCCCTGCCATTAGTAATAATATGCATGGTATGATGAAACTTGAAAACAAACAAAGAAATCATAAAACAAATAAGACCAAAAGCATAAGCAAAATAAAAAATAAACCAAACTTAAACATCTTACCATTTATTGAGTCAAGTTGCTGAACGGCGCTGAGTATCCAGCAATCCTCGACAGTCTGAAACAGGAAATCTTCTCGATGTTTGCTGTAGGCAGCTAGATTGTGGTTTAAGAGAACAAGACAGTCGCCGCAAACAGCCAGCTGGTCACTCACTAGATTGGGACTGCTGCTTGTATCTGCTAGCTTCATGGACTGACATGCACCTGTTGCCATCATGAAATGTCAATCAATTAAGAGTGTGCATAGCAGGCACCTGATGTAGGCAGCAGGGTTGTAGTCTTGTCCATCACAGGTCCAAACGCAGGTCCATCACATTACTGGACTTGTGCGGGACTTGTCACGGACTTGTGGTTTTATCGGCTATGGACTTGACTTGACTACAACCCTGGTAGGCACCTGGGTTGTGATTCAGCACAGACTGCCAACTGGTCACTCAGCTGCTGCTTGTACATGTACATGTACCTTTATTAAAGGTAGAATCACTTTTTTCATACATTAATGTGGGTAAATTTGATGCACATCACCTCAAGAAAATTCTACGTGGAGGGAACTGGGTGTGAAACGGCGCATTGAAATCACAGAATTACAAAAAAAACTTGCTGCACAAGTTGGTTGTGGTTTTTAGTTCGTTGTTTTTACACCAAATTCCCTCAACGCTGCATTAACATGTGAAATAAAGGTAGTAAATTAACATTGTGAAACACTGAGGGATAGTTGTCTTGTCACTTACTTTGACACATCAAGGACATATTGGCCAGATGTAGAGCTCGGCCGTACCTCTCAGCATCTCGAACAGTCTTAGACAGCACTAGGTACGCCTCCCAAGCCTTCTTAAGAAGCAGAAAGTACATCTTGTACTGCCAAGATGCAGGATGCCAGTTACTCACTTCAATTGATAAATCCACTGGTGGCAACTGTCCCTCATCGGGTACATGTTTTCTGTCTTTATAACGCTGCGTCAGACGCATTGATGATCTTAGAGTGTCTGCTACTTCGTTTGATGGCCCAACGATGGGGATAGCTTTAGGAGACTCTCCCGAACAAACATCTTCAAAGTGCTGTAAGACTAAGGAATCTGCTGCTTCTGGGATAGCCTCTGTTTCTACTTCTAAGACCCGCACTGAGTCTCCTTTTCTACTTGGAAGTGGTGGGCACACATTGCCTGGTTGGTCGGATGAAGTCTGTTTCTCTAAGATGCCTGAATCAATTCTTGGTGCAGAAGCAACCTTTTCTACAACAACTGCACTTGGCAACGTCTGTGAAGAGCTCACTACCACAACCTGTTCATCGGCCTCATTCCTTGTTTCCTTAGAGGCAGGTGGATCACCGAGTTCTTGGACAGGTGTATTTTCAGTAGGTTTATCTCGTTCCCAATTGTCATCAGTCATACTTTGGGTTTCGAGCATCTTAGAGGAATTGGGGTAACCCAGGGGCTTCTTCATTTCCAAGGAAGCTGGTGGATCACCGAGTTCTTTGACAGGAGCAGTGGTAGTTTGTTCTTCTAGTTCCCAATCGTCATCTGTCAAACTTTGAGTTTCAACCATCTTAGCGGATTTGGGGTAACACAGAGGCTTGGCACGGGTTGGCGATGGGAGGGGGCTAGGTACCTTGCTTGACTGCTCCTGGCCGTGAGTTTGGGTGGCTTCTGGGCACTCTGCTATGCTCTTAAGACCCTACATAACAAACAAATAAGACATTAAGGATAAAAGCACATACAGGAATATATATCGGTTACCAATTTCACCCCTTAACAGTTGGTGCTATGAAAAATTGTTTAAAGTAAAGGATTTGGTTAATGTGGATATCTTCATAGCACACATACAATGTATAATTAATAATATTGAGTGCAAGTCTAGCTTTCTCTTCCCTTGAAGCATATACCGTTTTTGGCTGACGTCCTACGTTGACGTTGTCTCTCTTTAAAACGGCCTTGCCAGTAATTCCTCCTAATTACTCAGCCACTGATGGCACTTTAATTACCTTAACGATATACTTGAGTGCAAGTCTAGCTTTCTCTTCCCTTGAAGCATATACCGTTTTTGGCTGACGTCCTACGTTGACGTTGTCTCTCTTTAAAACGGCCTTGCCAGTAATTCCTCCTAATTACTCAGCCACTGATGGCACTTTAATTACCTTAACGATATACTTGAGTGCGAGTCTAGCTTTCTCTTCTCTTGAAGCATACACCGTCTTGGCCGACGTCCTACGTTGACGTCGTCTCTCTTTAAACCCTCCAGCCTTGCCAGTCGGTAGCATCAAGCTCTGAGCATCCATGGTCGGTACTTTTAACGACGTTTCTCTTCTTTCGTCTTCAATGATGAATTCATCACCTTCGTCGTCTCCAGAGGAGGAGTCTGGGGGTGGTTGTTGTGGGCGGGGTTTCTTGGTGGGTTTATGGGGGGCTGGTGGTGGTGTGTCTGTTAGGTCATCATCACTTATGAAGATGTGTGATAGGAGATGGCTGGCTGAGGCTGCAACCTGCAAGCAAGAAATATGAAACAAAAGTGATACTGTTTTCAGTTTTCTAAAGTCGTAAGCTTTTGATTAATGCATAATCACATTTTAAACTCAATTCATAAATACCTTAAGACAGTTTACGCATCTCTATTGGTTGAGAGCCCACAATCCTTACCTCAGGATGACGTTCTTCACTTCCTTCAAGCAGCATCAAACAATTCTTCAGTAACTTGTAGATTATACTCTTATCTCTGGAAAGAAAAATCATAAAATTAATCAAATTTAATCCTTTTATAAGGTCAAATGTCGCTAAGTCTTAATTTATGCAAGTTACAAGGCCCATATGCCACTCCAAGGTAAGGGCTACCAAATCACTGAAACAAGACCGGATTAACTAGTTCACATCGAGACAACAGAGTTGTTTCTTCACCTATTTTTTTTACAGTAAGCATAGCAAAGTGTCTTGCTAAAGGGCACAAGAGTAACAACCCATTATGAGAAATTGTTAAATTGATTGAGCTTATTTACAGCACAACGTTTCGATCCGGAGATCTTCATCAGGACTAACTGTTATGGATTAACACAGAACAGAAATAGTGTATTCACTTCTTTCTAGCCACCCTGCACAGCGACATAGCAACTGACCCTATTTGTCAAGTGAGCGTGGTAAAGTGCCTTGCTCAAGGGCACAAGTGTTACAACGCATCATGGTTTCTCATAGAAACTTACTTCTTACTGGGTCCCGCCATGGACAGATTTCTGGCAACTCTGTACAGCAGCATGGCTACTGGCGATACAAAGGGATTCTCCCAGGTCTGATTTGGATTCTCGTTACAAAGACTTGTTAGATCGTAGAGTTTCACCACGTCTTCGTCTTGGCCTGGAAAACGAGGCAAAAAAAAACCCTCATGAAGAACACTGATATATATCCAAATTAGAAAAATTTCCTCCAGTGTGGGGTGTTATGGCCGAGCGGTCTAGTTTGTCAAACTTAAGTTCCTGTGCTAGTACTAGAATGTGGGTTCGATTCCGGGCCACGACGGGTTGTGGCACCTGTGCTCTTGAGCAAGGCACTCAACCACACTTGCTCCCATTCCTGTAATTGGCGGTCCCTCCGCTGTTGGATGTAGTAAATAAATAAATAAAAAATAAATAAATAAGTGCTTTCATAACAGTGGATGCACACTTGATAGGTGCATTACCTTTAAATAGCCAGTAGGTGTGGCCCTCCTTTGTGCAGTTACTCTTGAGGAAAGACAGGATGTTCTGGGCGATATCCTTGACAACCTGAGTGTACAAGCAAAGAAAAATGTCAAAAAAACTGACTTAATTAAGGCTTTAAATAGTAAACCCATGACTTCCAACACTATTGATCACGTTCAAATGACATCACTTCCTACAAATTGCCACGTGCATCAGAATTCTGAGCGTATTTTTTTGTGACGCGCATCGGCTGGGCCGTATTTCGAACAAATTTAGAGCAACACGCGCTCGTGTTTGGAACATGTTACAGCGTGTGCGTGCCCGTACTTGATAGCGTTTAATACGCGGTAGCATTTTTTCCTACGAAGATGGCGTCTGTGAACGTGATCAATACAGAACAGTTCTTGAAAACTAAGTAACAAGTACTACTACTAATAATGTAGTCTTCTATGTCTCCTTTAGTCACAGGAATTTGTACAGAAAAAGATACATTTCTTTCAACAAATGTACACATAAGATTGAATGGGATATTTCTTGCAAGTGCTCAGAGGTTACGACCCTTGAAGGTTCCCATCTAATCCCTGGACAAAGGCAACTTATGGTAAAGTGCCTTGCCTAAGAGTATTCAATACAGAAAACTGTTCAATACACAAAACTGCTCAGCCATGATACGACCGGACAATTTAATATCAATGTGACAGTGATCTACCGGCTGTGTTTTGTATAATAAACGAACACCAACCAACCAGTGGAGAAAACTACTCGATCGGGATACAACCATAAAAAAAGTTCATAATTCAGCGTCAATGTAACAGTAAACTACCAGCTGTGTTTTGTACCATAAACAAACACAAGACCAACCTGTGGAGAAAACTTGGCATCTTCCAGGTTGGGTATCTCTTCCGTCTTGAGGAGTTCATACTTTTGGACGATTCCGTTAAGATGATAGCACATGGCTAGTTCAGGAACATTAGACATGAGGTTATCCAGCCAGTAATCCAGTCCCGTCAATACGTTGATAGGGCTACTCATGTCTCTAATGCATACAAAAAGATTATACAAAAACAATTTAAGTAAGAGATGCTCATACAATGAGTAAACTAAAGTATGGTATCCTAAAGATAACTATACATATTATGTTGAAAAAAAGCTTACTATAAACCAAAATTGCTTACAGTATTACTGGAAAATTGTTGCAGACTTGACAGTTTGCCGTGCCGATCAATTTTGTTTAAAAGAAGTTTAACCATTAAATATTTTAGACTTGATGGTATCTGCATAAGATTGGATGGTTTTGGGCAATAAACAACACCCCTGAAACTAATGCAAGATTCGAAAAGATCGCCCATGACATGCTGCACTTTAATAGTGGTTGGGTTTTATTTGCGTCTGAAAGTAACATTTGGCAAAGATAGCATGAATGACTTACTTTAACCTGAGGCTCACAGCTGGATGAATACCCTCCCCAAAGATTGGCAGATCGGTGCCAATTAACATACGGATGTCTTCAAATTGCCACAGGACTTGACGATCAAACTCACTAGCTTTAGCCTACAATAGACAAAGACAAAACATCTTCCATTGTTATTACAACAATAATAAAATACAGAAAGTAGCCCAATTAATCATTTTCCCGACAAGAAAGACGCAAGCATCAATAGACTACTAAAGTGAAAACGTCACCCTTTGTGTGTTGCCATGGTTATTGAGTCTACACTAAAACCAGTGAACCTTTTCCCTGCACTATAGCAAAAAAAGGTTTGAGATTACCAGCGAATGTAATTACACCCAATTACCATGGCAACTGACGTCCCACTTTAGTAGTCTATTATCAAGTCTTTTAGACCAATCCAAGTGTACCAGAATTAGAAGCCATTAGTTTTGTTCACATGCATATATAGTACATACTCATGGAAATCCCCCGTGACTTGCCAGTATGCTCATGTTTCCAGTTCTGAGAATGTGCACGTGCGAGCAATGTCATTCAAGTAATGTATGACGAATGGCCAATAGTTTTCCAAATAGCTAATAGTAATGTACCTTAGGAAGCAGGTCTGGTATCTGTATCAATGCTGACTGGTTCTGTGGTAAATGCTGCTCCTCTAGGTCATACGTCTGCTGGGGCACAGACTCTTCTGGAGAATTCCCAATACTGGGGTATGGAAAGCAAATATTGCACATTTTAATAAGCAAAATATTACACATAGCACAGTACTCAACTATCAATTCGATTAAATTTGTGGTCTTATATCAATTACCTTAAACATTTCTTCAAGTATCTCAAACATGTGGATAAAATATTTGCAGAATAAAGACATCTTTTCAGTACATTCTTCCAAGACGTTTAGTTAGCAGTCAGTAAACCCTTACCTATAGTACAAGAACTTGGAGAGCAGATTCCAGTTCTGAAGCAGTTCGTTGGTCTTCCGTTTCATGGTCAGGTTTTTGCCTTCTGATAAAACGGCTTCGATGAGAAACCGTTTCATCCATTCACGCTCACCCTAGTGGGGTAGAAAATAGTCAGTTATTGTCCACTGGTATATTTAACCCCCTCTTTCCCCACCTAAAAACCCAAATAAACATTGGGGTACCGTGGCAGAGCAGTTTAGGTCACTGACTTGCAGACTGTAGGTGGAAACACCCTAAGATTGTGAGTTGAAAACCACTCGAGGTACTTTTGCCCTTGAGCAAGGTGCTTAACCCCAATTGCTCTATCCTTTGGATGGGCTGTAAAGCCGCAAGTCCAGTGTGTTGTGTGATGCATTTAGAAGATCCCAGCACATTCATTTCCAAAGAGAAGGGGATTCTCCCCCCTGTTTCTGACTTGGCTGTCAGAGGCAGCATCCGCCAATGAATCTTGATGTTTAGGTGGTTAAAGTGCATTGAGATGTCGGCAGTCATGAAATAGGAACTTGGAACTTAGTTACCTGAAGGGGGCCAGTTTAAATCCTAAAACTAGCCAAGATCACAAAATATTTATCTTCAAGCTCATCTTGACCATTTGTCTCACCTGTGAGGCACTTCTGAGATGCTTAAACAGATCCAGCTCATCCAGTAGAAGCGTCTTGCCCACATGGTGTACCGCCATGCTGACTTGAGCCTTGCTAAATGGCATCTTGAGTAGCTTCTTGATATTCTGTGTGGTGAACAACCAAACATGAGATGAGAAAAAAATCATATGCGCCTCATTAAGTTTTAAACTCGAGATCTCTGACTCACTGGGCAGATGCTTTACCAGCTGAGCTATGAGGCATAGTGGTATACTCCCTCAGGTTTTCCCCAAGACCTCTGACACACTGGGCAGATGCTCTACCAGCTGAGCTATGAGGCATAGTGGTATACTCCCTCAGGCTTTCCCTACGGACCTAATTTTACTCAGTAACAAAAATACTTCTCCAGTCTCTTAACTATGAGAACAACACGGTTTTAGTTGCTTACATGCTTTAGCAGAAATACTCATATGTTTTACTCTCAAGATATATGCTCCACTTGTACGTTTTTGTAGAGAAATTGTAAAAAAGAAAAAAACTATCCTTTTAAATGGCTCTACACAAAAAGAATATAGTCTGTACAAAGTAACAGCAGGAAGTAGGTTAGTATCCATTTTAAAGTTTACAGAATGCATGTAATAATACAATTGTACTAAAACTCATTTGAGAATTTGATCTCACCTCTGCAGCCGAAATAACGTCCACTTCTCCCACGGTATCTGGTAAAGTTTCTGCCATTGCAAAACTGTTGGAACACAAAATACACAACTTGCTGAATGCAGAAAAATTCCAAGTTGTTACATACATTAGAGTAAGTAATATTCAGCGAGAAAAATCAGCATAAATATCAAGTCACAGAAGAGATATTGGAAAGAACATTCGAAGGACATTTACCTGTCAGACATTTGGCAGGGAGCATTTCTGACATCCGAGTAGGCCTCTTTAATTAGCACAATTTTGTGACAATATATTATCAGCGACTAATTTCTTTTCTATTATTTCAGTACTGAAGATACAATAGATGGCTACAGAATACAGTAAAACGCTAAAGACTAAAAGAGTTTGAGTATCATGAATTTTGAAGAGAAAATAGGCATTTTTTTCAATTTTGATCTTGTCTAGTTCTATAGCAGCATATGTTGTCACTATTTTATTCCCCATGGAACTACGTCAACGGTCCTAACTATCCCAACAATAAGTTAGAACTGTCTCAACAATAGTCGGGACTGTTTGCGTAGTTTGGGCATAAGGGTCTTTCTATAAATTAGGGGTCCAAAAGTGTGACATTTAGTGTCCCCTGTTTAATACACCTGATATGTGTTATATTTCGTACAAAAATCATTAAAAACAAGATGTAAAATGTAACGGGGGACACCAACACTGGACCCCTAATTTATAGAAAGACCCATAACTACTATAGGCCTACATGTACCTTGAGAACTGTGTGCATTCTCCAGTCACCCATGTTTTTGAGAGTTGATGAGCGCCACTTCTCAGCCAGTTATCCGGCGGTCGATGCAGGTTGGTGTTTTGGTCTAGTCTTGAGAACTGGTACACAGGGAGCTTTCTGGAACACTTGACCATGGCCGTTGACCGCACTTCAACTGCCTGAGACTCGGGTGGTTTCTGGATCAAACAAGATATTTCCGAAGGAATTGAGTAGTTAATTATGGCTTCAGACTTTGTGTAAAAAAATATGAGACTGTTTGAAAAATATATCTGTGTTTTTTAAGAAAATCTTTGGGTTTTTTTTTTCACTCTTAAATTTGAGTTTTTTTTATCAAATCTGCACCTGCACCTGCGGATGCTTGATAAGTCATTTTATTTTAAAATAAAAACACTACCAACTTCTCAATTCTAATACATGTACCGATATTTCATGTATTTCTTTAAAGTTGAAGAAAAATCACATTTATTTTTACTTAACATGCTTAACCAAAATACTTTTCAATATTATTAATTAAATTTGGTATGTCTGCAGACTGCAACTTGCAAGACCCCTTTGCGCAGAAATTCAAAAGTCATTTTGTTATGGCAAAATGGCCAATTCATCAACATGATAATCAAAAAATGATTTTTTGCTAGTGCACATGGCCAATGGATAGATCAGCAACCTCTTTTTCTTTCCACGATTTTACACACAATTGACATTGTCAAAACAGCTTACCCAAGTAGCCCTAACGTCACTTTCGTCTTTGACTTCTGCGCTTTCTTCTCTTTCAGCCATTCTTCTGAATTACTCAGGACAAGTTTGACAACAAAACATATTTAACTGCTCAAAATGCAGTTGAAAAAGGAGGATCGATCTAGAATGCTACACAAAGTTTATGGTCCCCAGATGTTTATTTACATCTGCGGACCCATCTATTCAATATTTGAGGGGCTGCCAATACAGGGAGGGTGAAATTTTCGAACACAATCGTTGTGCATAAATTTGAAGAAGATCAAATATTTAAATGATTGTGCTGTATTCAAGCGCTACAATGCACACACAGCGAATATGAAGATTCTATAAATCCCTTTTTTTCATTGCACCCATCTAATAATAACAACATTGCCCCACTTTGAGTAGTGGAATCAACCGGACCGCCAAAGGCAATCAAGACATGCAAGATGGCGGCTTCCATGGTAAACCCGATTTTCTACAAGTGCAACTGGAAAACGTGGCAGATCTTTCTCTTATGTTGGTCATTTTTAGCTGCAATACAGTATATTCAAGGTAATCTAAACTAAGCAAATATGAGTTGTTTTTAGTCTACGCGAAACATGAAATGTGGCATTATATCACGCTTCTGGCTCGCGAGCGCGAGGGCTGCCGCGCCGCGTCAACACCTGACACTGGCACTGCCATATTGGTCAACTCGACCGGCCGTTCGCCATCTCAACAGCAATGCGCCCCGCCCCCTCCCTTACCCCCTTCTCACTACCCGCTACGTATACGCCGTTGAAAAATCACAAATCCTGCCTCCATATATGCACACTAAGTCAGGGGGTGACACTAGTCACAATAATATGGAAATAAATAAATTTTAATTAACTACCCTATTTATTTCAAAATGAATCTGAAAAAAATTAATAAACGTCAATTGTAATTTGTTTTTATTTTTCTGACATTTTCATGTTTAAAATATGTCTTTATTTTCTATGTATTCCAACAGGTCATGGTGTGAACGAAAACCTCTTTTTCAGTGTCTTAAGCCCAGAGGATCTTGCCTTCATTTATAAAATTCGACCAGCCAGAGACTTCGGAGGAGTTTTTGTAAGTCCAGGACTTAAAGATCTAGGCTTGGGCAAAATGGTAAAATGTATCACTCAGGATCAACATTAATGCACCTATTTCTCCTTTCTCACTTTTGCGATAAAAATCTCACAAAAGTAAGTGAGGGGGGAGGGGGAATAATAATTGATTGCATAAACATTTAAGTTTTAGTCAGATGTACAATGTAATGCAGTTGCTAAGCCACTTTTGTATAATGTGCCGACTCACCATAATGCTGTTATCAGTCTGTGGGATGGCTGTCGGTATCAAAGCTTGATTACAGTTTGTACTACTTGTTGTAGGTGTTTGTGTTTTTATTATATAAATAATTTGTCTTTTTATCTTTCTTTATTACTCATTAACTATATTTAATTGTTATATATTTTTATTAAAATGTTCATGTTGATTGTGTTATTCCTTATCTTCTTAAGTTTTTTAATTTTTATTATTGCACATACACGTATATAATTCTTAATATTTTTGTGTTCTTGTTTTTAGCTGCAGCGGTTTTCAAGAATTTACCTCGTCCCAACAGACCCAGAGGATGCCTGTGGACAGCTGACCAATCAGCATGCAGTATCGGGAGAAATCGCACTTGTAAAAAGAGGGTAAACATGCCCCTTGTCTCTGCCTTTTTCTTTTTTTTGGAAAAATGAGACAACCAAACATGAGATGAGAAAAGAACATGATCTTCATATGGATTCATAGGGAAACTATGTGCCTCATTGCTCAGCGATCTGCCAGAAGTGTCGGAGGTCTCAGGTTTGAATCCTAACGAGGACCATATGATTTTCCTCTCATTCTGTGTTTGGTAGCTTCAACCCTGAAAGGGAGCATTTAGCACTAAGATTATCCAAGCTGCTATAATCAAAGCGTTTTCTTTATAGTTGCACAATTGTGTAGGTGTTCATATCCACAATATTTTGTGTGTCATTTAACATCCCCAGTGGCTGCTCCTTTGTATCTAAAGCAATCACAGCAGAGAGAGCAGGAGCAGTTGTCATAATCATCCATGATGATAACATCAACAATGACGACAGCGTGATTGAAATGATCGATGACAACACGGGTAGAAGTACATCGATTCCAGTCGCTTTCCTTCTAGGACGAGACGGGTAAGTAGTGAATGCTCATTGTCAAGAACAGGGTTGTATTTCATAAAACTGCTAAGCACAGAATTTATTTGACTTTTATTGCAAAAAATAGGTTGCTAGCCAAAATCGTATGTGATGTGTATTTACTGATATTTTGCTACTGTTTCTAAAAACATTTTAAAACCATTTTACAGAGCAAAACCAATTGTTGTGCTAAACAGCATCATGAAATTGCCCCCGGGGCCAAATTTCATTAAGCTGTTTAGCACAAAAGTTATTCGCTTTGCAAAAATGGGTTACCAGCCAAAATTGTATGCAATGTGTTTTACAATTGCCTGGTATTTTGTTACTCTTGCTAAGAACACAAGTTGACATGAAGTGTTTTGCTTTTTTTTTTACAGTCACATGATCAAGACCTCACTACGCCAACATGGTTTAGATGGAGCTGTAATCTCATTACCAGTCAATATTACTGGTGTTTCACTCGGGCGTGTAAAACGTTCACCATGGTCACTATGGTGAAGCCATGGTTGCAACTATGGTCTCACCATGATGACCGCTATGGTGAGACTGGCCGTTGTGGTGACACCATTGTTGCACCATATTGACTATGGTCTCACCATAGTGCCGCTGTGGTAAGACCATGGCCACTATATGGTGGGACCATGGTCATTATGGTGAGTTGAGACAAACAAACCAAAGGTTTTATATGGTGGTGGCAGTCTTCCAATGCATGGGAAATGCACATGGCAACAAAATAGACCATTTGCACAGGAGCGGCCATGACAGGGGCCAGTCACATTGTCACTGTGCATCATGCACGAGTAGGCACTTATGCATGAGTAGGCAGGTTTTACATATAAAACCTGCCTCCTGTACAAAGGGTCTAATACCGTATTCCTGTCTTCCGAACATTCCAAATCAGGTTCATTTTATGCACTTGCAAATCGATCCGTCTTTCAAACAGTTTAAAGCAAGAAATCTTTGCATATTTGTATATAAAAAAAATTTGTTTTAAATAATCATATAAATGTTTATCTTTATCAATGTTTATCTTTATCAAATGTTTCTCTTATAAACAAAATTTATGCAATTCATGCTGCAACTCATTAGAAGAGTTCAAGATGTTTTAACAAAAAAATAACAGGTTCTGTTTTATTGTCAAGGATGGGGAGAAAAGTACTGCTCTTAAAATAATTGTTGAAGGGGATAATATTTTTGTTTCTTGTTTGCAATTTCTTCTATCAAAACAAAGGCCAAGAAATTTGCCCAAATCAGGATTCGAACCTGTACCTGTGATATAACATCACTAGAGACTTGGGTTTGAAAATAATTTGGAAGTTGATCATGGCTTCAGACCTTATGTGTAAAACATATGAGACAGACTGAAAAATGTCCTTTAAAATCTGAAATTTTGGGTTTTTCCATCAAATCTGCACATTCCAAATGCTTGATGAGTAATTTAAAAAATAAAAAATTATAATCAACTTTCCAGCGCTTACCTCGAGTTTGTTTTCATTTGTTTTGCTATTTAAAATGAAATAAAATTGCAGTTGATTTCGCTTAAATGAAACAAGGTCAATTCTGATAACATTTTTTTTCAGGAGAAAATGACAGGCATTGTATAGCAATACGTGTTTTTGTAAACATTACTGAAATTTACGAGGTTGTCCTCTGGATAAGTTAACTCCAAGTTCAAAGATATAAACCAGTAGTTTATAAGAAGTACATGTGTTTTATTTTGGCCTCTAAACTTTAACCACTGGTTCTTTGGAAATTTTTGTAGCTAGTCGTATTTATTGTTACTTTATATGGTATAATGGACTTCATTAATTTTGCTTGTATTAATAACCATAATTCTCCTCACAGTTCAACTGTTTCCGTTATAAAAACCAGTAGTCATTAGATAGTGCCTTGTTGAATTTGAAGCCAATAGTAGTTATATATTGCCTTATGGGTTTAAAATTTGAGGGAATAAAAAAATGTATTTAATATTGCAAGTGCTACGTGTAATATGAATTTGTTTTTGTACTGCGTGAAAATAATTATAATCTTCATTTTCCCAGCAGTAAGAAATGTAATGACATGTCAACTAAGCATTTTTGTCAAAATTCACAGGAAAGCAAGGAAAAGAATGATATGTTTTGTCGTTCTGCAGTGTTCAAAATATTTTACACACCAAAATCAAGAATCTAAATGAGAAAAAGATTTGAACCCGATGCCCTACCAACTGAGTAATGACGCATCTAGGTGGTATGATGATTTGACTCTGTTGCAATGAGATGGTTTCTAGCCATGTCAAATTTCAAGTGATCTTGACCCCAAAATTCATTATACGTTATCTGGAGGTCAAGGGTGCTCTAGATGGGGACCCGATACTTGTGACCCAGAAATACAATTGAAGTGGACGCCAAAATAAACTATGGAGGAAGGAAGGGACAAAACGGCATGAATTAAACAGTAAAAGAAAACACCGAAGCCTTTGCAGTTCTCACTTTGATCTTGCTTTTCAAAAATTCCAGTCATAATTCTAATCATAATCGTTTTCTACTACATAAACGAACGAACTTTTCTCCCCAGTATTAAAATGAACCATTCCTTATCAAAATAATCAAGTTCTCATTTCAGCCGCGTGCCACTCGAAGGTATAAATTTCGCCGAACTTTGCCCCGACTAGCCGTACTGATTACATACACTCAACCAGTGCAGTGTGTTGTAAACCAAGCAGTTCTGCTTTGACTTCTACAGTTGTTATGGTCGTTATAATGGTTTGAGGGGTGCTGGATGTTTTAAAGCCGACGGGAGTAATTGTTGTAAACAGTCAGCGGAAAGGGGTAAACTTGTGGACGATTCATTGTTTGATATTAACGGTGTGGCAAGCATGTTTACTCGTCAGACGTCCACTACGAAAAGCATGCTTGTTCAAAACACAGCCGAGCAGGAGGAGTACCGTAAGCGGACTTTGGCCATGCAGCGTGAACTACACGCAGTGGCCGTATCGCTTAGCGCCAATCGGCGAAGGTTCCTCAAGAAACGCGCTCAGCTAGTTCGGAGATCGGTTTCTCTCGATTCATTAAAACTTGAACCAGGGACCGGGAAACAGCGAGTTGGCTTATCGGTACAATATGAAGAAAAGGCGAGAGGACTCTCTCTTGTGAAGGAAACGTCTCGTGACAAGGATAATGACCAGAGAGCAAGTCGTGAGGGTGGTGATTTAAGCGGTTATTGCAAAGAGGGGTATGGTCCGAAAGATTCTCACGACGGAGGCTCTACGCGCTTAAATCGACCCAGCATGGCAGATGAACATGATGGAAACATCAATGAAACTGGTCAGGGAACTCAAGTCGACCAATCAGTCGACGCATGCAAACCGATACGGAGAAACAGCTTCTCAACCTACAGGTCGACATCACTGTCTGAAACTGTGGAGGAAGACGAAGTGGTTCAAAAAACAACAAATCGATTACAATGTAAAAAGTCCAGACCGAGTCGGCACTCCTTAGATGAAACGATGAGAATGCGATTTAACCCAAGTAGCGGCTCTTTGGAAAGTACAGCTCTAACCGTAGGAAGCACGATCGGCGGGAAAATGCCTAATCGACCGAAGTCGTCCAGGTCCGATACCATTTCCGTGAACCTCGGGCCACCAGCCAAGCCAGCCGACGACGCACCAAAGTTAGACGCATCGCCACAAATCACACGACGGATGCGCAGCATGACGGTCGGCGCCACGGACCAACTTAACTTCTCTCGTCTCCGCCAGGTCTACGATGTTCGTCCCGTCAGTCGCACGCACTCGGTTTCCCAAGACGACAATGAGGAGCACATTGAGAACACGCAGCGGCGGATTCGTAATTTCTTGGAGCGTGCGAGCGCCGAGTCGGTGGTTAGCGATGCTTCAGATCTCGCCAGCGAGTTCGGATCGCTACGCAGGCCGCTGGATCGCAAACGAACTCGGAGCCGCGTCTATGCCCTAGAGCGTTCGCCTTGCGTTCGGAGGGAGACCAGCGTGCCTTGTAAGTTGGCTACAATCGCCGGTGAAGAGGAAGAACGTGCCAAAAGTAAAGATAAACTGCGTCTACCGCCGCTCTCTCTGCCGCCAGTACACACCAACGCGCCGGTCAAGCTGCTTCCGCGGAACTTTAGCAAACGTGGATACCACCACCGTGTTTGGACGGCTGATGAGTGGGATGATTTAAAGAATTGTAGATATCTCAGGAACAAAAGCCTGCCGTGACGGAGTTACCTTTTCCCAAGTTAATGTGCCGAGGAGAATACTTTAATACATTAACTTGTAATGTCGCAAATTTATCTTATTTCCCATGGGCATTTTTGTGGGTATCCATCCTACATCTACCAAAGCAGCGTTAATGATTATCCTACGTCCTAATTACCTTTCAAGTAATTAATGTACATTTACACCAGTTTTAATTAACGATAATCATCTTACAAATTGACAAAATAATGTTAATGTACAAAGGTTCTGTTTATCTTATATCCGTTATACTAGAAGAATAATGTTCGCTTAATTTTCAAATACATGTAGTGTATACATGTATTTTGGTATGGACATGATAAGGAGGTTGGTCAATATTGACTGACCACCCACACACTAATTTTGTTTCGTAAAATCACAACAAATCACACCAATTTCGACAGATTAATTAGAAAATGGTTTTCCCGACTTCAGCGTGGGTTGGTTTGCACTCAATGGTTGCTTGACATCTAAACCGCGAACAACATTATATTATGTTGGCATTCGAAACTAGAAATGAACAGGAAAATGTTTGAAAATAGTAGGCCTACATTAACCGAGGACACAGGTTCAACTGTTTTTTTTTATAGAAAATCTGTTCTGTGTTAAAGGCTTATTGATTATGCACCTATTCCTCCAAAAACCCCACCCCCCTTTAAGAGTTGGGGATTGTCACTTTTTGCGTGATAAAATCCCCACCCGTGGGGCAAAATTTAGGTGAAAAAAGAAATTTTGTATTTAAATGGTCAAAGTCCCCACCCTGGGGCACGAAAAACGCGACCAAACCCCCACCTAAGGGGTTTGGCAGCGCGGGGAGTGGGGAGGGAAACATTAATATGTGCATTAGTTTGCAGATACACCCTTTTTTTAAAATAGCATTATATATCTGAACAAAGAATGGTATTCTGAAGGTTGGTAAACTTGCTTTTACCGATTTAATAAATCTTTTACATTTTGCCATGCTTGGTATATAAAAGACGCGCAGAAAATCGTGTTATTCCTGAAATATATCAAAATATATGGGACAAGTTTGCAGACTGAACATGAAGTACTCCACTGAAAGATCGCTGCTATACACTTTAACAAAAACACTAAACGCCTCATTTATATCTTCCGTATCACGTTGCTTTTGCAACTGATGACCCCACGTTGTGCACAATGGTAAATTCCTGTTATTCAATCTCGAGTGTAAGATTCGATTAAGACCCCACTTAAGAATCGCCTTAAGCAGTTGGTTTAGTTTCGTCTTGTGTTTTTGAATTATATTGAATATGGACTGTGGCTTGGGCCAAGAGTAGCAGCGATATTTCGCAGTGTTTTATATTCGGACGGCAGAACTGTCCCGGTGTAAATGAAACAGCCATTTTATATTTTTTTCAGGATCAAGTGCCCAGATTGTAGAGAACTTGAACAAAATATGTGACAGAACAAAATACAAGAATTATTTCCACAGAAAGGGTAAACATGACAAAATACACAAATTATCAAATTCATATTTATTAGAAACTTTTCACTGCGCGTGATGAGTTAATGTACAAGGAGAAAATAACATCTAGGCCCTACAGGGTCGCTATGCACTCCATATATAAACGAGTCATCAGTTTGGCAAACCGTGTTCTTACAAGCGACTTAAATATCGTTTACAGTTAAACAAGTCATTAATTATGAGAATATGACAGCGGTTTTGATGTCTTGGTGATAATAGGGGACCTAGTTCAAACAAGCGCAGGAAATGACAACTGAGTTTGCACCTAACTTTAGACTTTGAAACCTCCACGTAGTACGACTGTCATGTGATTTTCGTCAATGCAATTTAAAGAGGTCAAGAGGTTGAAATAATGTTTGCAACACTGCAAATAGACCACTCAAGTGAAAACGTCACCCTTTGTGTGTTGCCATGGTTATTATTAGGTCTACACTAAAACCAGTGAATTGTTTTCCTGCGCTATACCAATGGACGTTTCAGATTACCAGCGAATGTTTAGACCCAATTACCACGGCAACTGACGTCACACTTTAGTAGTCTATTAACACATTACTCGAACACACACTTTGTTCCAGGTCTTACACCCGTTTCATACAGGCACACCAGAGTCGCGCCGAACTAAATTATTTTAGAAATTTGAAATAATTTGGAGCGACTCGGTTCGCCAGAAGTCAAAAGACCATTCGGTCAGAAAGACTGAAGAATGACTTGATTCCAGACATCGATCTTCAGTGTGCGCACGGCTCGCATTAAGAACGCCTGTCTGAAACAAAATTTTAGAAATAAGTTCGGCGCGACTCTGGTGCACCTGTATGAAACGGGGCCGGGGTAACTTTGGTTTCATTCAGCGCTCACTGATGGATTATTTTCCATAATATTAAAAACATTTCTGCATGTTTATAAATTTTTCACTTACAGGAGGCACGACTTGCATCTTAGGCACATCAGTGATTGTACATAGGATGTGCCAATTCTGCTACAAATCTTTGTGATTTTTTTCCCCTACAGGCACCTTGTACAAAAACAGAAAAAATAAGCAGAATTGAACAGTGAGATGGGAAGGTCAACCCCAATCCCTTCCACCCTACTGACCCTCTCATTCCGTCGTGCCCCATGCCTAAGATATGTTCCAGGAATTGTTGCAGTTTTAAAGCCTTGTGCATGATGTTCTTGGCTGAGGGTGGGGGGTGGGGGGTGGGGGGTGGGGGGTGGGGGGTGGGGGGTGGGGGGTGGGGAAACACTTCCTTTTTAAGACACAAATTCATAGCCGAGGGGATCCAAGTTCTGATTAAGCAGTTCCTGAGACGATTCGCTCTGTTTGCTCAGGAATTGTTGCAATTCTTGTCGCTTGAACACCTGAGAAATAAAATTACATTACGTCTTTAGAGATTGCAATTAGGTTAGAAATTTCAGGAGCTCTTAAGCCTATACACTGGAATTTACTGAGCATTTCTTACCTTCATAATTCCAAGTTCCACTGCAGAAGTATGTGGTCCTTAAATTTGCAGACATATTTTATTTGTAACCCTTTTGTTTTGTTGCTTTCAAGTATTACTACAATTCTTAAATTTTGTTAATTCATAGAGCAGAGCTAACAATGATCATTTCAATACAAGCCTTTAATTTAGCATTCCATTGGGGTAGTTCACTTTGGGTATTTTTTTGGGACATATGCACACACACACAGTGAATGATGCAAACTAGCGCACTTCACTTTGCAAAATATGAAAATGGCACTGCTTCTGTGAAATCACAAAAATGTTGCGAAGCTTAAGCAATACAAAATTTGCGAAGAGACATACACAAGCGCCACGTACATTTTTTTGTGACATTGCAAATGAAATATATGGATTTGCCTGATGAATATTTACGAGGTAGAATGATACCTTATATAGCTGATGTTGTTCTGAAGCGATGACATCAGCCAATGCAAGGCATTCCTTGTACTGTTGTGTCGTATGCAGCACAGTGTGAAGCAGAAAGCACAGCATTGGTAGACACAGCTCTCGCATGCAGCGCAGTTGCTGCTGTCGAGTCTCGTCTATTTCACCATCCTGCGCAGAGGACAGAGAAAAATATGGGTCATTCCATGAAAACGGGACACTTGCGTACAGCCAACGTTAAAGTATATGGGTGACGTCCTGAATTTTTCGTACAGGGGGAGGGGGATTATAAAAAGTCGGCATTATGTGCGTACGTACTTTACGGATGGCTCCTTACCAGTCTTTCATCAACCATCCAGCCATTCCTAACAAACAGCAACACATTGTAGATACAATCCTTCACTCCCATACTTTGGGCTTCTAAGGATTGACGCCATCTTTCCAATTCCATCTAAGAACAAACACACAACAAAAATAATAAAAACTGGTGATTCTGCAGTATAACCTATAGATTATTAATGTGTTAATGACCATAGCAGCCACAAGCGGCCTAAAGCCTATTAACACCCATAGCGGCCATAAGCAGCCACCAGCCCCACAATGTTTGAATATTTCACATCTACATGCTGTACTCAACATTGTTGTGTAGTTTAAGTACCAATATGTACATTCTTTTGTATGGATGTGAAAATTTTCCTGTTGGTAACCAGTGACATCCCATTTTTATGACATGATTCCGAGTCAGGGGTGGATCGCAATAATGAAAGTTAAGATGTCTTAACTCTTAAGACATCTTAACTTAAGACATCTTAACTTAAGACATCTTAACTTAAGACATCATTGTCTTGCAATAAAAAAAATTATGTGTCAAATCTTGAGACACATAAAACTTAGGACACGTAAATTCAATGTGTCTTAGACTTAAGACGGTTATAACGCAGTCCACCTCACATGTTTATGCATACTTTGGCAGCGCCGCGAGAGTGGATCTTTAGTTTGTAGTACATGTTATACTTTGTAAGTTTCTGCATGTCGTACCTCATACTCTTTCTGCTCATGCTCAAAGCGAACCGTCTCGTGGAAGTTTGCGTTTTCCGGCTTAGACGGCTCCGTGGGACGCTTGTTGTGGTAATGCTCAAACCAGTCATTGAAGGAATCAAGGGCATCCTGGAGGAAAACAATTAAGGAGGCCCATTGTATAATTTGAAGATGAAACTTTTTCCCGACTGTATCATTTGTAGATTAAAGGTTTTATGAATTCTAGAAACAGAAGGTCTACATATCTAAAGAATGTTGGTAAACCAGCCTGCAGACATTTCAGCTACATAAATGCAGCAACGCTTCAGAAACATTTAAATTAAAATTCATTTGTTGATTTTGTGAATGCTTACAAAATGACTGTGCACACTCACTTTTCTGAAAACCATGTCAAGTGGTTAATTTCCTATAGAAAAACACCATTTTGAAAAATGGTCGAAAAATGTCAAACCATAATTTCACACACTGCGTTGACTGTGGCTTGAACCCATAACCTCTTGATCACAAATACAGCTATATTGATCACGTTCACAGACGCCATCTTCGTAGGAAAAAATGCTACTGCGTATTAAATGCCATAAAGTACGCGCACGCGCACGCACACGCTGTAACATGTTCCAAACACGCGCGCGTGTTGCTTGAAATTTGTTCGCAATACAGCGCAACTGATGCACGTCACAAAAAAATACGCTCAAAATCATGATGCACGTGCCAATTTGTAGGAAGTGACGTCATTTGAACGTGATCAATACCCACTATGCTTCAGCTTACCAGGTAAGCCTTAATGCACAGATATTCCTTAATGGCGTTATCGTCTTCAGCTGGGAGAGGTTCACGTCCAGCCTGAGCCTGCCAGTTTCTGAAGATTAGATCGATGGAGTCATTGGGGATCTTGTGGAAGACTTCCTTAGCTGCATCATGCTTCTTGGTTGCTGAAAATGGGAACAAAGATAGTGTAGAGAGGTTTGAGGAGAATTAGTGTCAAACATGTGGATTCAAAGAGAAACAAGTAAATCGGTGCATAAGGGTGGATTCACACCGAGTATTTTTGCAAGTAAATGCGACGCACGTAGCTTGGAGAAAAAGTGATGTGGAAGGAAAAAGCAGAATTACAACAAAAAACAACTTTCCCCAAGTTCATTCTGTGATTTTCAGTCAGTCGTATCACTCCAAATTCCCTCCATGCCACTTTTTTCCAAGCAACACGCGTCACATTAACACGCAAAAAGGCTTAGTGTGAATCCACCCTAATATAATAACTAAACTGGACTAAAACATTGTGAGCAAAACTTCCACAAGTTTCCCATAAAACATTTGGTGGTTGTAAACTTACCAAGGAATGTCCTGATAATAGCGTTACTCTGCTTAAGTGCCTCCGATCGCTGCGATGGGTCAAACACCAGCCAATCAGTGGCCTCGATCTTCCTTCGGTCTTCCTGTACAGCAAACATGAAAAACGACAATGTCAAACAAAATTTAAATCTTAAAGAGCTGTTTTTCGAACCGCACATCTGCAAAATTTAGCATGACTGATATCACTGTACAAATCAAGTCAGAAATAGTATTAAGACAAATCCAGTTCTTGAGAACATACCGCTGAGGTTGCAGCTTCAAGAGACGAAGACGGCTGTGTGTGAGCCGTAAACTCGCTCTCATCTCTTGTTCTGATATTCTCAACAACTCTCTTTGTAATCTGGGCAACATCCAGGCCTGTAACAAACAACAACTTGAATCTGTTATGAATTCCACTAGGTGTACTAAGTTGAATGGCCGAGTTGAACTGCTTGCAATATTGTAAGCGTAGGCAGAGGCTCGTCAGCAATAGCGCCAAATTAGTGCCACGAAATACGCAGCTCCATGCCTTTGCTATGGAGCTGCGTATTTCGTGGCACGAATTTAGCGGGTGCACATTGCTGAAGAGCCTGTGCCTTTAAGAAAAGTTAAGGGCAACATATAGTCTGACAACATACTTTTATAAAACCTTCCTGTAGTAGTTTCCCATTAACTTAGCTAACAAGGACAAACACCTGTGAGGCATCTTTATCCTATTACGCAATATACGGGGACATTTTTTCACGCAAGTTACAGGAAGGTTTTAGAAATGTATGTTGTCGGACTCAATTCTGTTTTTCACCCATACTTTTTAAGTTTTTATTTTTTTAAAACAAATTAAAGTTACTTTTTCTACTTTTTAAATTCCGTTTGTTGGTTTGTTTGTACTATCTTACCAGCTTCTTCAGCCAACCGCAGACAGTGTTGTCTTTCATCTTTGTCATGGATGCCTGCATAAAGAAATAATTTTTTAAAACTTTAACAATGATCACTTTTAAGAAAGTTGTGCACTCATGCAATCTCAAGAGAAAAGTTTAGTTCATATGGAAAACCTGAGGGAGTATACCACTGTGCCTCATTGCTCAGTTGGTAGAGCATTGCCTGGTATGTCGGAGGTCTTGGGCAAAACCTGAGGGAGTATACCACTGTGCATCATAGCTCAGTTGGTAGAGCATTGCCTAGTATGTCAGAGGTCTTGGGGAAAACCTGAGGGAGTATACCACTGTGCATCATAGCTCAGTTGGTAGAGCATTGCCTGGTATGTCGGAGGTCTTGGGGGAAAACCTGAGGTAGTATACCGCTGTGCCTCATAGCTCAGCTGGTATAGCATCTGCCCGGTGTGTCAGCGGTCTTAGGTTTGAATCCCAATGAGGACCATATCATGTTTCTCTCATCCCACGTTTGGTTGCATCCAAATCCCGAATACCATTACTAACCTTCCAGAAATCTAGCGTACCAAAAGACCTGCATGTCATGGGGTAGTTGGGATGTGTACATTGCTACCAACTTGCTGTGTTTCTGTGCAATCAGATCCTAAAATCAAACACACAAACCATCATATACTTTTCCAAAAGAATTCTTAAAATATCAATTCTTGATCAGAACAAAGATTTGTGGAATACATTGATCAACCAACCACTTTGGAATCGGATTCAAGACTGCTCTGCTTCAGTGATTTCCTCCCGGTCCAAAAGGACGTCTTTGAACAAAGTGATTCCCACAGTAATGAAATGTGACATTTTCTGCTTCTGGGAGAATGATGCAGTTATAAGCGCTCTCAGAAAACCAATTTTGTTGGGTAATCAACCTGAATTAAACCTGCGTGTGAAGAGTTGACCTCCAAAACAGGCCTAGAAGTGCAAGAGCTCAGGGAGGTTTTTCAGGCAGAGTGGCACACCCTGCCTCGGTTGCTCTTACAGAGGCTGGTGCACTCAGCCTTGCCACAAGAGGTGTTCATACACGTTACTGAATGATAAAATGTTACATCTCTTAAGCCCGCCGCACACCTTTGCGATTTACCGGATCATCGGATCACTTACCGGAAAGGTGTGCGCTGAAACAGTTCGGGCCGGTTTGACCGCACACCACGGACCGGAGCAAATCAGACTTGTTTGATTTTTCCGGATCCGATGTCCGATGGGCCGGTAAATCGCAAAGGTGTGCGACGGGCTTTAGCCTCCTTGATTTTTTGGCCAGATTAATATTTGTTTCATTTTTAAAGCATATGCTATAAAATGCCAAAGACAATGTCACCTCTGACCAGTTGCTATTTTCTCGTCTTCTGTTTTTTTTAGAGCCCGTACCTTAACATAAGCCTCGACGATAGCCACACAGATTGGATCCTTGGTTTGGAGTCCAAGGGCTTGAAGGAACAAGACAGCGTGAGCCATGAATCGAATCAGGTGATGTGATGGTGGGTTGACGTCGTCTGATATCCAATCTCCCATCTCCTCAATTAATGCTGGGGAAAGCAGAAATTTAATTTACATGGTAAATCGGCACCATACCAAATACTGCGTGCGTTACTTTGCTCAGTTGCAATTATATGCAACACCAAGAGAAATGTCGTGCTTTATAGCACAGGTGCGGCAGCGTCACCAGACTTTTCAAAGTCAGTGCGAGTCAAGGGGAGGCACAACACATTAGAAGGGCGACACACAAAGCTGCTTACATGTGCTGTTTTCCAAACCTCAAATCTCATTGGGAGAGTGGGGACACAACACTTTTTCTAGGGAGCACATGCCTCCTAGTTATCAGATTGGCCTAAACTCATTTCATTACGGCAACATTTTTACTTACCATCAATATCTCCCAGGATGATATATTTCTGAATGACGTGATGTCGTTCCTTTGATTGTATCTCAACAATCTGTGTAGAAATTACCAAAAAATTGGAACTGAAATTTCATGTTAAAAAAGACGGATTTCTTGCCTCAAAAACAGCATCCAGACAAACACAAAATGGAAACGATACAGCTGCCATCTTGTGGGGCAATTTTCTTCATTTAAACTTAAGCACAAAATGTGCAACCATGCATGTCCTCAAGGAACAAATAAACTGCCCTACAAGATGGCAGCTATTCGATATAGTCTATTGACAAATCTCTCCGAGTTCCTAAAGGCAAATTTTACCTGTCTTGGGTGTGACTGAAGCTCTTGGAAAATCCTCTGCGATGTCAATCTTTTAGAAGAAAAAAAGCAAAGAAGCTATGTTAAGCAGTGTGCCACAAGAAGTATAGGTGTGATATTAATTTCTGTCTTCCCAATTTGTGTCTAAGAATTTAAAAGCAAGAAACATTTCTTTTTTAACTCTGCCTAAATTTTTCTTACTACACAAATAGCACATGAAAAGAGCCAACAAATCGCCTATCCTAACTCAGGATCCGCATAAACTTACTCCTTGTCATAATACGCCTCCGGCAATGGTTCCAAGTCTCGGCTGATTGATAACTGCTCTCTGATTTCTGTCTCCACTTGCCGATCAACTAACACCTTGAAGTAGGCCCACAGACAGTCGTCCCACGTAATACAAGCTGGGAGGAGCTGCAAGGAAATGTTTCAAGTTTACTTCAAAAGTTTTCCCAAAAAAATATGACTTGGTTTGCCAAGTTAGAGCTTGGTTAAATGGTTTAGAAAATCGAACTGAAGGCTTTGGTCAATCCTGCAGGTCTTAAGTTTGAAACAAGGCCTTTAAAGCTAAGAAGAACCTAAGAATGAACTCATCTTGATTTGGGCAAGATATGAAGTTGGGCAAGATGTGAAGTTGGGCAAGATCTGAAAATGGACACAATCTGAAGTTGGGTAAAATCAGGGGCCAATTTCATAGAGGTGTTTAAGCACCAAAAATTGCTTAAGCACAAAAAACTCTTTCTTAGTAGAGAACTTTACCAGTGAAATCCTCATGTGATAGAAATAGTGTATGACCAGTATTAGAGGACTGTTTCATTACCATGACAAATCATGTGAAATTTTTGCTGGTAACCTCATTTTATCAAGCAAGGTTTTTCATGCTTAAGCAATTTTTCATGCTTAAGCAGCTCTATGAAATTGGCCCTTGAAGTTAGACAAGATCTCCAATTTGACCAGGTCTCTAATTGGGCAATCATCACCTCTTTAAGATTCCCACTAAGTGCTGCATAGATGGCTCGTTCATACATGTTAAACCTCTCATCTTCAGACATTCTCCAGCAAACAGCTTTCCAGATGTCCCTGTACTTGTTCCCAACAATGGGCTGGAGTTCTCCCGACGATGGCACTGTTCCAAGAAAAAAATAGCCAATAATTTTAAAAGCCCGTACTGTATCATTTGCAACTAACTAAGAATGTTGCTCAGATGTTGCCCTACAAGATGGCGGCTATTCAGCGTAGCCGCTCGCCAAGACTGTCCACACTTCTTGCAGAGTCTTTGAGCCTCCTCCATCAACCCTGCTCGGATGTTGCCCTTCAAGATGGCGGCTATTCGATACCGTCTATGGATACTTACCCCCATTCATGTTAGGATCATTGTACAGTCTCCATCCATCCAGCGTAGCCGCTCGCCAAGACTGTCCACACTTCTTGCAGAGTCTTTGAGCCTCCTCCATCAACCCTGCTCGGATGTTGCCCTACAAGATGGCGGCTATTCGATACCGTCTATGGATACTTACCCCCATTCATGTTAGGATCATTGTACAGTCTCCATCCATCCAGCGTAGCCGCTCGCCAAGACTGTCCACACTTCTTGCAGAGTCTTTGAGCCTTCTCCATCAACCCTGCTCGGATGTTGCCCTACAAGATGGCGGCTATTCGATACCGTCTATGGATACTTACCCCCATTCATGTTAGGATCATTGTACAGTCTCCATCCATCCAGCGTAGCCGCTCGCCAAGACTGTCCACACTTCTTGCAGAGTCTTTGAGCCTCTTCCATCAACCCTGCTCGGATGTTGCCCTACAAGATGGCGGCTATTCGATACCGTCTATGGATACTTACCCCCATTCATGTTAGGATCATTGTACAGTCTCCATCCATCCAGCGTAGCCGCTCGCCAAGACTGTCCACACTTCTTGCAGAGTCTTTGAGCCTCCTCCATCAACCCTGCTCGGATGTTGCCCTACAAGATGGCGGCTATTCGATACCGTCTATGGATACTTACCCCCATTCATGTTAGGATCATTGTACAGTCTCCATCCATCCAGCGTAGCCGCTCGCCAAGACTGTCCACACTTCTTGCAGAGTCTTTGAGCCTCCTCCATCAACCCTGCTCGGATGTTGCCCTACAAGATGGCGGCTATTCGATACCGTCTATGGATACTTACCCCCATTCATGTTAGGATCATTGTACAGTCTCCATCCATCCAGCGTAGCCGCTCGCCAAGACTGTCCACACTTCTTGCAGAGTCTTTGAGCCTTCTCCATCAACCCTGCTCGGATGTTGCCCTACAAGATGGCGGCTATTCGATACCGTCTATGGATACTTACCCCCATTCATGTTAGGATCATTGTACAGTCTCCATCCATCCAGCGTAGCCGCTCGCCAAGACTGTCCACACTTCTTGCAGAGTCTTTGAGCCTCCTCCATCAACCCTGCTCGGATGTTGCCCTACAAGATGGCGGCTATTCGATACCGTCTATGGATACTTACCCCCATTCATGTGAGGATCATTGTACAGTCTCCATCCATCCAGCGTAGCCGCTCGCCAAGACTGTCCACACTTCTTGCAGAGTCTTTGAGCCTCTTCCATCAACCCTGCTCGGATGTTGCCCTACAAGATGGCGGCTATTCAGCGTAGCCGCTCGCCAAGACTGTCCACACTTCTTGCAGAGTCTTTGAGCCTTCTCCATCAACCCTGCTCGGATGTTGCCCTACAAGATGGCGGCTATTCGATACCGTCTATGGATACTTACCCCCATTCATGTTAGGATCATTGTACAGTCTCCATCTATCCAGCGTAGCCGCTCGCCAAGACTGTCCACACTTCTTGCAGAGTCTTTGAGCCTCTTCCATCAACCCTGCTCGGATGTTGCCCTACAAGATGGCGGCTATTCGATACCGTCTATGGATACTTACCCCCATTCATGTTAGGATCATTGTACAGTCTCCATCCATCCAGCGTAGCCGCTCGCCAAGACTGTCCACACTTCTTGCAGAGTCTTTGAGCCTCCTCCATCAACCCTGCTCGGATGTTGCCCTACAAGATGGCGGCTATTCGATACCGTCTATGGATACTTACCCCCATTCATGTTAGGATCATTGTACAGTCTCCATCCATCCAGCGTAGCCGCTCGCCAAGACTGTCCACACTTCTTGCAGAGTCTTTGAGCCTCTTCCATCAACCCTGCTCGGATGTTGCCCTACAAGATGGCGGCTATTCGATACCGTCTATGGATACTTACCCCCATTCATGTTAGGATCATTGTACAGTCTCCATCCATCCAGCGTAGCCGCTCGCCAAGACTGTCCACACTTCTTGCAGAGTCTTTGAGCCTCCTCCATCAACCCTGCTCGGATGTTGCCCTACAAGATGGCGGCTATTCGATACCGTCTATGGATACTTACCCCCATTCATGTTAGGATCATTGTACAGTCTCCATCTATCCAGCGTAGCCGCTCGCCAAGACTGTCCACACTTCTTGCAGAGTCTTTGAGCCTCTTCCATCAACCCTGCTCGGATGTTGCCCTACAAGATGGCGGCTATTCGATACCGTCTATGGATACTTACCCCCATTCATGTTAGGATCATTGTACAGTCTCCATCCATCCAGCGTAGCCGCTCGCCAAGACTGTCCACACTTCTTGCAGAGTCTTTGAGCCTTCTCCATCAACCCTGCTCGGATGTTGCCCTACAAGATGGCGGCTATTCGATACCGTCTATGAATACTTACCCCCATTCATGTTAGGATCATTGTACAGTCTCCATCCATCCAGCGTAGCCGCTCGCCAAGACTGCCCACACTTCTTGCAGAGTCTTTGAGCCTCCTCCATCAACCCTGCTCGGATGTTGCCCTACAAGATGGCGGCTATTCGATACCGTCTATGGATACTTACCCCCATTCATGTTAGGATCATTGTACAGTCTCCATCCATCCAGCGTAGCCGCTCGCCAAGACTGTCCACACTTCTTGCAGAGTCTTTGAGCCTCTTCCATCAACCCTGCTCGGATGTTGCCCTACAAGATGGCGGCTATTCGATACCGTCTATGGATACTTACCCCCATTCATGTTAGGATCATTGTACAGTCTCCATCCATCCAGCGTAGCCGCTCGCCAAGACTGTCCACACTTCTTGCAGAGTCTTTGAGCCTCTTCCATCAACCCTGCTCGGATGTTGCCCTACAAGATGGCGGCTATTCGATACCGTCTATGGATACTTACCCCCATTCATGTTAGGATCATTGTACAGTCTCCATCCATCCAGCGTAGCCGCTCGCCAAGACTGTCCACACTTCTTGCAGAGTCTTTGAGCCTCTTCCATCAACCCTGCTCGGATGTTGCCCTACAAGATGGCGGCTATTCGATACCGTCTATGGATACTTACCCCCATTCATGTTAGGATCATTGTACAGTCTCCATCCATCCATCTTTGAGCCTCCTCCATCAACCCTGCTCAGATGTTGCCCTACAAGATGGCGGCTATTCGATACCGTCTATGGATACTTACCCCCATTCATGTTAGGATCATTGTACAGTCTCCATCCATCCAGCGTAGCCGCTCGCCAAGACTGTCCACACTTTTTGCAGAGTCTTTGAGCCTCCTCCATCAACCCTGCTCGGATGTTGCTGAACACTTCATGAAGCAGGCGAACTTCATCTTCCTGCGTTACAATTTTATTTCAATAGTAAGAATTTCAAATTGTCATAAAAAATTAGGGTCTCAGTGCTTTCTTTTGTGATAAAATTTGCAAATGAAAAGACGTGTGCCGTAATACATTATCAACTTTGGAAAATATTGCCAATTGCAAAAATGAGTTTCTATTTTTGTTGAGTATAGTATAAAAATGACAGATGTGAAATAAACCTTATCTAGATCAGCCAGAGGTCTTCCTTCTCGGATTGGAGCGTCTGGATCAAGATGAGATACAGACGATTGTCGCTGGTCCGATATGCCTTGCTGCTGGAGATCATGTAAAGTGTTCTCCCTGCACAAAAATTACAAAAACAGACGATATGGCGAAACATGTTTGACTGCTTGGTCAGGGTGGTACTTGCAATGACTTAAGCCGACACTAAAGATTGTTGCTGGTGTTTATAGATGCATGTGCAATGTACACAATACCCCTAGGCTCCCGAAATAGTATTCAACCATTATCTGGTCAAAATGTTACTACGACCCCATATAAATTTATTTCAGTTTCATGAAGTCATTACAAATAACCCTCTGAAAACTGTTATAAATTTAAAGGCCCTGTAGATGATCTGTTTTTGAGTGATTCTGCGAATAAAACCATTATAAATCATAAAAAAGACATCAACAAACTCATCCGAAGAAATTTCAGCTTTGTCAAATGTACCACGTTTAAAAAAAACATGAAAATCCATATGCATTTTCCTGGTCTTGGCGGGGTGTTTCAAATATTCGTTCTCAGTTGATCGGGTACTATGTGGCTTGCGTCATGCACTCTGTGGCGCACATACTGCGTGTGCGCGCGATCCATAAAAATGCATCGCGTTGGAACACGCACACGGAGTACACAGCGCCCATGCATTTTGGACCGCGTAGATGCGAACCAAAAAATAAGTAAATCGTTTGCAAACGATCTAAATAATTTCATCTTTACGGATTATTTTCTGGTAAAATTATATAATTTTGAGCAAAAACCTTTCATTGGGAAGTTGCTATTAATTCAATCTTTACTTTCAGAACTTTTCCCCTGTAAACTCGTCGATTACTTTTTGGGGTCATTGCAAATGATCCACTGGGCCTTTAAACGTTTGGCAAAACCGGTTTTAAAATAAACGGATAACCGGTTAAACGTCCCATTTCTAGCCAGTTTGAATCATTTGAGGCTTTCGCACGTGTCTCATTAACTGCCAGAATCAAGTATGGTTTGGGCATTCTCTTCATTAAAACCTAAACATAATCATGTCTCAGTCCATGCAGTCAACGTGACCTGGATATAAAAGTCCTTAATGTCTATGTGAGTGACAATGATTTTGACGTTACCAGCATATGGACTTGGAGTAGAACTCGACCCGGTCGTAGCAGTATCGCAATGCATCTTGGGAATTCTTTTCCAACCAATCCACAATCACCTGGTTTTGCCGTACGTCGCTGTTACGCTCGAAGAAGGCGTCTATAATGCTCTTCTCACTGCGATGTAAACCCTGAGGGGAACACACAATCAACTCTTGAGAATACAGTATGTGGTTTGCCTTCAGTCAAATAATTTAGGTCAATCGCAAGTTTGGTATTGATTTCGGATCTCAAGATGTTTATGGGCAACTTCATCATTACTAACATGACAATGTTATGTTGACTATTAAATCTTAAAATTACCACAAACAAGTTGATCCTTATCAAGAAACACAAGAAACTCAAACCAATAGTTTCTTTCACTCATTTAAAAGCAAAAACTTAAAGAAAAATAACATGGTCCTCAGCGGGATTCGAACCCGAGACCACTGACACGTATCTGTACCAGCTGAGCTATGAGGCACAGTGGTATACTCTCTCAGGTTTTTCGCAAGACCTCTAACACTAGGCAGATGCTCTATTAGATGAGCTATTAGGCACAGTGGTATACTCCCTCAGGTTTTCCGCAAGACCTCTAACACTAGGCAGATGCTCTATTAGATGAGCTATTAGGCACAGTGGTATACTCCCCAAGGTTTTCCCCAAAACAAAATTTGCAAATGAAATGACGTATGATGTAATAAAATGACTCAACACCCAGGGTGTCAATTTTGTCAATGAGGCAGAGTGGTATACTCCTTCAGGAGAAAAAACCTTCTCCATAAGAACCCAGTTTTTCTCTCAGTGTTGCACAGATTTCAACCAACCTTTGTACTGAAATCCATTTCTTCTTGTTCCTCTCTCTCCAACTC
Organism: Henricia sp. BOLD:AAB3569; assembly: GCA_037783545.1. Taxonomy (NCBI): domain Eukaryota; kingdom Metazoa; phylum Echinodermata; class Asteroidea; order Spinulosida; family Echinasteridae; genus Henricia; species Henricia sp. BOLD:AAB3569. The sequence continues at coordinate 138,573 of JBBELK010000454.1, read as the reverse complement.
AGTTTGTCTGTCTTGATACAACGAACCAATCAAACGCCACGTACATTTCTCTTGCTCAAGCAATCGCAAGACTTCCACAGTACGTGCAAACCTAAACAATAAAAACAGAGAGACATTAATAGACCCTTTGCACCTATTGGATCTATTGTTACATCATTTGAATCCGACTACCTCCCCCTAACATGGCCGTCAATGCAAAGGGTCTAAATAGGATTCGCCAACTTCAAGAAACAATTGCTAAATGGAAATTATTTGTTTTAGGGGTTGTCCAAAGTTGTCAAAATTTTCACGGAACTATTCACGGTAGTGACCGAAAAACGTTGATAAGTAGTATTTCCAGGGGAGGGTCTTAAAAATACTTTGTGTAGAACCGTCAAAATTGACAACTTTGGCTGGCCCCTTATGTACTATACACCAAGTAATTTTCTCAAGGCAGATGTTAACCTTTAAGGAAGCTAGACTAACCCTTTGGGCAGGCCATGCGAAGACGTCACTCCTGCTCTTCGGACGAGATTATTGAGCATATCAACTTGTTCTGTGCATACTCCTTCATACTTAGCAACGAGGGTAAAAACATCGATGGGAGACTGGTGAGCTGCAAAGCACTTCATGAACTCCTCAAAAAGACCCTCGGAGGCTAAAAGGCAAGCAGACAATGAAGCTTTGTCAGATATTTGATTGGGACTCAAGAGATTCGCATTATAAGCCAGATAATCATTGACTGTGTTATTAAAAAAGACAGCACTGTAACTGGTTTGGGGTGGTTTGGTTCGCATGAAGTATTGCATACAAACATAACATGAGTGCTGGTGAAGAGAAACAGCATCTTAACATGTTGACTTTTTTGTGACAGTTTCAGCTATGGTACCTTTCTAAACTGGTCCCCAAAAGTATGCAAATAAACCATGTAAATGGTGCCTAAAACTTTGTCAATGAGAAGGCGGGATTACACGTGTCGTGGGCGGTATTCGGTTCTGGCTGTTAATGGAGTTAATGCTTTGTACCATCCTTATAATAAGGTTGATTTTCACACTGAATGATCACAAAGTTCACCTGCTACATTCACTGGGGTCCTCTGCTAACAGCAGATTAATGTTCACACTGAATGATCACAAAGTTCACCTGCTACATTCACTGGGGTCCTCTGCTAAGAGCAGATTAATGTTCACACGGAATGATCACAAAGTTCACCTGCTACATTCACTGGGGTCCTCTGCTAAGAGCAGATTAATGTTCACACGGAATGATCACAAAGTTAACCTGCTACATTCACCGGGGTCCTCTGCTAACAGCAGATTAATGTTCACACTGAATGATCACAAAGCTCACCTGCTACACCGGGGTCCTCTGCTAAGAGCAGATTAATGTTCACACTGAATGATCACAAGGCTCACCTGCTACATTCACCTGGGTCCTCTGCTAACAGCAGATTAATGTTTACACTGAATGATCACAAAGCTCACCTGCTACACCGGGGTCCTCTGCTAAGAGTAAGTTGATGTTCACATCAGTAGTATCTTCCATCTGCCCTCCAGGTGTGTGAACAGTAGATGATTCAAGACCAGCAGTTGACAAGTGTCTGGGTGTGGCCAAGAATTGGTCTATGGACGACAGGTTGAACTATACAGAGAAGGAATACAGTCAAATCTCGTTAATGAGATGTATATATATATGTATATATATACATGTGTTGTGATTTTGTATTTTATTTTGAGTAATTTATTAATTTTGCAAATATTTTGTAAATATTTTTATTAAATGTATTTATCCTTAAATGTATTTATCCTTAAATGTATTTATCCTTAAATGTATTTATCCTTAAAATGTATATCCTTAAAATGTATATCCTTAAATGTATTATCCAATTAGTTTGGAGAGCCCCTCGATAGAAACTTGTTTCTTTTGGGCAACCCTACGGGAGCTATTTGGGTACTGTTTTCTGTTCTGTTTCCAGTTTTTTGTATGTGTAATCTGTTTTGTCTGTAATTCAGTAATTTCTATATCCCGGAAAATGAAATAAATATAAATATAAATATAATGATGTCCATGGGATTTTTGGAGGAAATGCACCTGTATCAAGTTTAGGCTGCCAAAGCTTTAATCTGTTGGGGCATATTTGAAATTCTGGAGCCAAGGTGCAAGCAAGAGTGCATTTTGAAAGTAAAGCAAAAAGGTACGTTTGTCTCATTTTAGACCTAGGACATAATGGGCACTAAAAGTCTTCCTATTGACTAATTGTGAGGGATTAGCCTTGTTAATAACGTCCTGTATGATTACTTACTGTTGGTGCTGGGGTTAAGAATGTTCGGTTGGGAGTTTGGCCCATTAAATCAAAAACATCAAACTTTGGAGTTGCTGGGGGAACTTTTGGTGTATCTGTGAGAAATGATGCAAAATGAATTATACAAAAATTACAAATCTACAAAATTAAAATCAGTTTAGATGATTTGCAAACATTAAAAAGTAAAACTACCAAATTTGTATGAAATACCATTTTGATTGAAAGTGAATGATAGTCCGAAATCATGATGCACGGTGTTCTATCATTTGCAAAAAAAATACATTTATTTATGAATACTTTATTCCCGATTAGTTTTCTAGCTACTCTTTGCAACCTCTATCTTGAATAATCCAACTTACACATGCTGTGCTTGAGATTGCTACCAGGTGTACGTGGTACCTGTGTCCGTAGCCCTGGGGTGGTGGTTGTGCCTGTTGCCTGACCTAAAAGACCCATTGCTGAACAAGAGTTAAGGAACAAGTAATGTTGACTTTGTTAAAATAATGTAATTTGTCCATACAGATCACTGAGATGCAGTACATGTATATGCATTATATATTGAGTGCATTTCCCGAGGACATGCTAAAACTCGCAGCACACTCTGGTGGGACTCAAATCCACGACCTCCTGCATACTAGGCAAACGTCTTTGATGGTTCTACAGTAGGCGACTGTAATTACATGAACAAAATATAAATATTGCATCAGTCCAGTGTTAAAGGGATTGAATTCGACCAAACATGGGTAAATTACATTCATTTAACACTATATGGATTGGACCAATGCAATAATTCCTTTATTTGGGAATCTCAAATTGTCATCAATGCTTTCTTTTGTGATAAAATTTGCAAATAAAAAGACGCGTGGCGTGATACAATGGCTCAGCATCTGAAATGAGGATACCATGGCAGTGTCAATTAGAAATTTGCCAATTTAATGTTGACTTTTATAGGATACATCTTCTAACAATGTGTTCCTTGTTGAGTGTACGACTCATGGTATCATCTCGTGGGGCAGGCGAGTTGTCCAGAGCACCAAATGACAGCCTGTTTCCTGGCCTGGGATACGAAAAACAAGACAAATATAGAAAATTTGTTAATTATTGACAACGCACTAGGAATGTCTATCTCAGTAGGATTAGTATAGACTACTGTAAAAGCCAATATTTTCGCGTACAGATATTTTCGCGCATTTCAACATCACTGACATTTTCGTGAGTTGTTATTTTCGCGGATGGAAATTATGTTTTGTTTCAGGGATCGCCACAATTGTTGCAAACAATATTTTCGCGGGTTGTTATTTTCGCGGGCTCTGTCTGGTGCCGAAATGCGAATATTTCAGCTTTTACAGTAGTATATTTCTACAAATGTCGCCATAGTTACCTGAGGTCTTGTCGAATGGTTCGTTTCTTATCTACAGCCTCATTCATTTTCTCTGGATCAAATCCTTGGCTCTGCCGCTGTGAATACTGTATTCAGAGGTGAAAACAAGAAATATGCATTTGGTTAGAATTGACAAATTTATCATGAATTTCTTTTAAAATAATCTTTAAAACTTATCAAGCATCCGTAAAGTGCAGACTTAATAAAATACACAAATTTAGGAGTGAAGATTTTCTAAGAAAACACTTGTTCAGCTAGTCTACATTTTTATACGTGTACGATCAATTTCTCAACTAGGCCTACTTCTTATTTTCTGTGATTCTCACTGCTAAAAAATAAAATCCCATTTATTCACATCTCATACAGGTCCCTTATAATATGAATTAATGGAATGGAAAGAATTTTGTACTCGGACGTCACTATTTCTGTCCTTAAAATTACTTATTTAGCATCAATAAGTGCAAATCTATTGAAGAAAAAAAAGGAACTTGTTGTGATGCTCCGACGGCCCAGATAGCTCGTAGAGCGGTTGGCCATGTAAGCCAAGGACCTGGGTTCGAATCCCAGTCGGGGCATTGCAATTTTCTCGTGTTTCTAAATTCATCTAGAAAACAAAACAAATTCTTCCGAGTTGTTCCATAGCATAGGTTTAGTGCAGGAGGGTTTATGTGCAATTGAATTAGTGGTGAACAAAAAGGTACTTTTTTTCATCATCATCAACTGGGGGAGGGGGAGGGGCATGGGGCATGGGGGGAGGAGGAAGTTCCTCCGTTGTTTTGTGCAGGGAAAGTTTCACTGTAGTTTACGGAACAAAATATGCATGGCCTGCCTTCCATATAAATCCCACAGTTGATTCAGCAGGTTCCTGGAACGATACAGATAATCTGTCTCCTGCTTCAGACCTCCGGGTCAGATACTGCTCGCGTTCAACACGCAGTTGAGTTAACCGCGGATCACGCGTGTCTTTTTTCACTCCCGCCATCTTGCCTCAGAGGTCAAGGGTCATAGGATATTTTCGACAACCTGGATTTGGCTTTCGGTTTGGACCATGTCTTCCCCATCTTTACTTCATTTCGATCCATTTTGGACTAAAATGCGGAATTTCGAGCCAATGTTTTTGTTATTTTGAGGTTAGATGTTTCGTAAGCGGCGCTAAAATATCCGAAAGGTTGCATTAAACCCAAGCCGAAATCGACGCAGGTCATTTCGATAATACCCTATCACCTCGGGCGCGGGCATAAGTTGGGTATGTAAATTATGTTATTAATATTCATTAGGATTTAGACCCAACCTGTGGCCAAGACCGCAACAGCAACCATTGTTCACAATGATGTCCCTCAAGAAGTTTGAGAGACGGTACGCCCTAAAAAGATTATCTTTAATACCCTTAAAACACCGTCTTGTACTCTTGTGCACAGAATTCCCAATCCGCTCCTTAAGCTTCTTAAAGAAGCGAGACCAGATCACATTTTTGACCCCACATTTTCCCCATGGATTTTGAAATTTTGATACCATATTAATTTGTTTATGTGTCATATTTTTCTCATCAGCATGCACCATTATAAAATTTTGCGCCCCCAATCCGTATAGCCTTTTTCCAGGAGTAAATAATCCTTAGTATTTACCTCGCAACTTCACCTCGAGAGCGCCGGTGATTTTTCGACTGATGAGAGCGTACGGTGATTATTCGACAGCCACTCAGTGATTTTTCGAGAGCACCGGTTCGGTGATGAAGTTTCGCGAAACTCGGTGATTTTTGGAAAGCGTCGGTGATTTTCAAAGTGCTACCCTTTTGTTATTTATCCTACGCACAAAACACCTTTCGCAGATATTGAAAACATATCGCGCTGTAGTGTTAGAAGGAAAGGGTAGCCTACTTAGATAAAGTAGAACGTAAAATTCGTGCTGAAATGTCATTTTCCAATGTTTGGTGCGTGCATTTTATAATTTGAGAATGAAGAAACAGGTACTATGTTCGGAAGACTGCTCATGAATATTGTGTGATGTGTGTGATGCGACACTGAGTCATGAGGCAAAAATCCATCGTCTTCAGTGTCAGGCTGATGCATCATGATTGGTCAGAAATGTCGTGATTCTCACTTCGCTCAACTTCATTGGTTCCTGGTATTTTACTCGGTGGCCGGGCACAAAATCTCAAAGGAAGGGTAAAGTTTAACGTAGTTGCTGTGCCAAATGTTACATGTAACGTTGCACAAAATTGATCATGATGAAACTAGGAAGTCCGTTGAAAAGCGGGCGGTCGGGTTGGCGTACGGGTTCTTTCCTCGCCTTTCACCTCTGGGGTCCCGGGTTCGAATCCGGGGCGTGTATGTGGATTGGGTTTGCAGTCCCTACTTGACCGCGTGGGTTTTCCCCTGGGGCGTTTCTCTGGGGGTTTCCTCCCACTTCTAAAACTGCAACTCCTTCTTCGTCATCTCAAGTTGATAATATAGTATAGTTAAAGCTAAAACCGTATAGTTGATGGCATAAAGGGCCTTAGTTGCCGAAGATGCCATGAAATATACAACAACAACAACGTTGAAAAGCTCTGCTTTCGTAGGGCCAGGGGTGGAAAGCATGTCGGGGAAAAAACGGCTGGCTTTGTCATCGTTTTCAGCTTTATGTTTACGTCGTTTTACAATAAAGTTGAAATGTCATCAAGGAATTCTGTGTATGGTAAAATAATATACATATGCATGTACATGTAGATGTACATGTAGAGTATAGATTTATAAAACGGGCGCGCAGGTGTGATGAATATTAATAACACCATTTATTAATATTCATGACATATCCAACTTGGCCCATGTAGTGCTTTGTTCCCATTCACGAATCTAATGGAGGTCGACCTGTTGGAAAAATACAACACTGTCGCCGTCAGTCATCATCATGTCGCGTTATTGCCGTTGTATTCTTTCAAACCACAGTGATCGGAAGTTTGTAAAATCATGTCTTTCTATTCCAACTTTAAAGGGTGAGTATGTAGAGAATAGAAGTTGTACTTTTGCTCTACCATGTCTACATCAGTATTCGTACATTAAATTGTGTGCACAAACACTGCATGATTGATTATGGTGACCTAGGCCATGTAGGCCGCGCCCGGACGTTGTCAAACCGGAAAAGCCCCGTTAAAGGAGCGTGTTCAGATTTTTCTGGAAAATGGTTTCAATCTAACTTAAAGGCACAGACTCTTCAGCAATGCGCGCGCGCCTAATTCGTGCCACGAGATACGCAGCTCCATGCCTTTGCTATGCCTATGGAGCTAAGTATTTCGTGTGCCTTTAACAATCATAAAATATCTCCCCAGAGTACTATAGTAACACAGGACGTTTGCAAGTATTAAAGTGAAAATTTGAGAGTATTAAAAGAGGATGGTGAAAAGTGGGGAACTCCACTAGCTCGTTCCGCTTCCACATCAAGATTGAAGATTAGATCGTATTTTTACATCCTGTTTTTATTCTGCATCTTGACATTTCAGCACAACAATTTGCCACTAACTTTAAGCCTAGATATTATTCTCCAATTCCCCTCGCCCCCTCGCCCCCTTCCCCCTCGCCCCTCGCCCCTCGGCCCCCTCCCACTTCCCCCTCAAGGTCAAGGACAAAATTTACACTTGGGCCTAGTCCATAATAATGGGATCATAATTATAACCAAAGTATAAGCCTTTTTTAAGTTACACTTTTGCTGATGCCACCCATGTTTTCTTTGTTTATTCAAAGAATGGAGGTTTTTGGCAAGTTGGCGTATATAAACGTCAAATGGGCTTACTGTGACTTTTGCTTTTTGTATGACGCAGCATGGCCAAGACTATGGATTCAAGCAGCGGATGCGTTACCAACATTATCAAGCAGTATGCAGTACAGGTATGCCAAACTGAAATCAGTTACGCCCAGTTTCATAACAGACATTTTCATCTTTAGCATTTTCATCTTTAGCCTTACTCAACACTCTTTAAGTTGAGAAATTTAGGAAAACATTTTTCAAATTATAACCACATTTTAGTGATCAAAGAAATAACGAAAAAGGTTCCTTTACTAGTGATGATTCCTGAAATGTTTACAGAGATCCGAGGCGTGGGTCATTCCGTAAATGTGGGACCAGTTCTAACATTTGTAAAGTTTACATCTGAACAAGTTTGCCTGAAACTAGTGCATGTAGTAAGTGTGCATCTTGTAGTCAGATTTTAACACATTCTCATTTGTACCTCCAGAATATACCACAGACACCGACAATCCGACCTTCGACTGGTACCCTGTATCAGCTACTCAATTGGTGCTACATCACTACGCATCAGTACGTACTCTCCACACGGGTTCCAGCCTCGCAGGACTCTAGCCCTTCCCATCTCTACAGTGCAGCACAGTGGAGCCCTTTTACCCTTAAGAGGTAGAACTGATTTTCAACATGGACGTGGGTTCCATATATCACGGGCCGTATGGGTTAAAGATCTTGATGAAACAGACACAAAAATTGAACAGACTGTCAAAGTCTTGAAGGAGAAACGGAAAGAAAAGGAGATTGCTGATTCTGAGAAAATGCTGACGCCGGAGTCCGTTGAGAAAGCGTTTGAAGCATCATCGGCGCAGGAGGTCGCAGTGCCCAGGAAATCTCTGATGACGAGAATTAAAGACGAAGTGTTACATTACTGGAATGGCTTCCGATTGCTTGGTATTGATTTCAAGATTTCCGCTCGGCTTCTATGGAGAGTCTTGAATGGTTACTCTTTAACCAGGCGGGAATACAAACAGGTAAATGTGCCTAATGTAACAAACTAATTACTTTATGGCTAGTTTTATACCGAAGGGTCCCATATGTGCAAATTCCTACAGTGTTTTAATCCCTTACTGTGAAAAAAACAATTAAAATTAAACTTTTATAACTATACAAAGCAACAAAAACCCAGCAAATATTTAGTTTAAAGTGAAGAAAATTTTTGTTGAACAAAGCGATTTCTCGAGTGAGAACGGGGTCAAAGTTCTCAATATTTTAAAGCAATTTTCATTGCTAACTGATGATTTTATTTTTTTCCTCGCCAGTTTACCCGCACCGTGTCGGATCTGTTCCGCATCGTACCTTTCTCCGTGTTCATCATCATCCCGTTCATGGAGTTTTTGTTACCGGTTGCTCTCTGGCTGTTCCCTAACATGCTACCCAGTACATTCCAGTCTCGCTCGGACAGGGTCAGTGGCATAACAACAGGGGGCACAGGGGGCACTGGATCCCCCTTCACATCTCTCGGTGCCCCCATTTGAAATTCTGAAATGGGTATTTTTCATATTTTCATAACATTTTAGAGGGTTAATGCTCCCCTGAAAAAATGTATGTACCCTCAGGTGCTCCTGACATTTCATCTGATTACACCGCTGGATAAAGTTGCACTCCAAGTTGCTCTAACTTCTTAAAGATAAGCTCTATTTAAGTGCTCAGTTGCACTCACCCATACAACACCGAGAAGCAGATTGGTTTTGTAGGGAAAACCTGAGGGAGTTTATTTGTCATTTTCCTGTCTTTGTGTTACATAGGAAAAGAAACTAAAGCAGGAATTGAAAGTCAAACTTGAGATGGCAAAATTCTTACAAGATACGATCGAGGACACGGCACTACACAGCAAGACGTCTAAGACCACAGAGAGAGCAAGGCAATTTGCAGACTTCATTGAAAAGGTAATTTTGCTCATTATTTCTTTCCCAATCTTAACTTATTATTTTTGTTCAACTTTTCATAAAACTCTATCTTCCAGAAAATTGAAGTGTTGGACTTTTGCAGTTGCACCATGTGAACTATTATTGAGAAGATGTGTGGTTGTGAAATAAAAAATCTCGTAAAATCGAAACTCAAGGGAATGGATGAACATTTCGAGGTATCCAGAGTTCGAGTTAAACGGAGGTATTGATTCGCTCCGCTTAATGCACGAAAAGTGTCCACTGTAACTCGCTAGCCCCATCATCCCATGTGTATGGTGTGGACACGGTATTTAGCCCATTTTGTACGCCCTTTTCCCAGCATTTTTGTTGTTACATGTATATGAAAAATAGGTGCCGTTACAAAGAGAGTTTACTGTAATAATAATTTTCTATGGCCATTTCAGATTCGCACTACTGGTGAACAAGCCAGCAATGCAGAAATCCTGAAATTCTCTAAGCTTTTTGAGGATGAGTTGACACTAGACAACTTGAATCGACAGCAGTTGACGGCTCTTTGTCGCTTGCTGAGGCTGCAACCTGTCGGCACTAATAACTTCCTTCGATTTCAGCTTCGTATGCAGCTTAGGTCACTCATGGCTGATGATAAGGTTGGTACAGTATTAGTCAAAATTATTAGAGAACTTCAGGAAAATGAACAAAATTAAATATTGGAAATAATTGGTTGTTTATTTTCACAACTTCTGGTTGTATAATGAAAGCTCTAGGCTGTTGTAATCTATAGACCCTTTTCACAGCAGCCATCTTAGGGATAATTACATTGTCACCGAGCGCCATGCACAAGTACAGTAGGCACTTTGTGGATCTATTGTCACATCATTTAACTTAGAAAACCTGCCCCTAACATGGCCGCCGGTGCAAAGAGTCCACATAATGCCTGTAATTGGATCCTTGAACCATGTGCCACTATTTGAGAAACGGCATAATAAATGTTTTTATAAATTTTCTTTAAATTTATTTTTATTTTTGGTTTCTTTGTTGGTTTTTAGATGATCCAGAAGGAAGGAGTGGACAGCCTGACTGTTGCTGAACTTCAAGGGGCATGTCAGGCCCGCGGTATGAGAGCGCTTGGTGTTCCGGTAGACAGACTTAAGTCACAACTACAACAGGTGTGTGTATTGGCCCAATATAAGGAAAACCTGGGGAGAATACCACTGTGCCTTATAGCTCAGCTTGTAGAGCATCTGCCCTGTGTGTCAGAGGTCTTGGGGGGAAAACCTTAGGGAGTATACCACTGTGCCTCATAACTCAGCTGGTAGAGCATCTGCCTGGTGTGTCAGAGGTCTCGGGTTGGAATCCCGATGATGCTTGTATGATTTTTCTCTCATTGCATTCTTGATTGCCCTGGTAATATAAGTTTTAAAAATACAATCTTTGTGTCTTTGTGTCTTTGTGTCCATTTCTATTGTAGTGGCTTGACCTCCACCTAAATGAGCAGATTCCAACATCCCTTCTCCTTCTGTCGAGGGCGTTATACCTGCCAGAAACCCTCTCCACCCCTGATCAGTTGAAGGCTACCATTGCATCACTTCCAGAGGCAACGGTGAGTTTACAAGATTATTTTATATCACCGTCAGTTTGTTGAGATTTTAACGACTTTATCGTTTCTTGGTGGCCACTTCGAAGATTGTCAGTGACGTTATGACAACAAACTTTCAAATTTGAAGCCCCGTTTGCATCCAAATCCATCTCTTTCTGAAAATCAATCTCTTTCTGAAGATGACAATCTTGAATATTGCCTTTAATAGTAAAATACAGGGTTTGTTTCGTCTTAAACCGAAGTAACTTGATTAGCACTGTATACTCTGGGCTTCCTCGAGACACTGAGAAAAACTACATAGCGTGCTCGGGTGAGACTCAAACCCAGGACCTCCTGCATTCTAGGCACAAAGTAGGCAGACATCTTAACCCCTCAACCATCAAGCTGGACGGTGTTGAATGACCGGTTGGAATCATTGAGCAACAAGAACTGCAACTGATGAGTAATTTAGCTTGTGTTAGGGAGAATGGATGTAAATGTTTTGCCCTTATCCGATGTAACTTGCCTTTACTGATGAGAATGTTGCATGATTGTAATTTTTAGGCGGATGAGGCCAAGGTGAAACTAGCCGAGCTTGAAGGAGAGAAAGTGGCCAACGTGGATCGGCTAAACATCATCCGCAAGGAGGAGGAACAAATCAAGAGAGAAATGATGGAGAGGGTTGAGATTGAAGAACAGGAGAGGAAAAAGGTAACGGAATAAACATGGAGGACATGAATTCATTATAGTGTCAGGTCAAGAAAACATACACTGCGCAACTTTTCAAATATTTCTAGATGAATGTTCCATGTGCGGAGAACCAGAATTGTGCACCAGAGGTCTGCACTTTTGGTCAATCAGCATTATTTTTGTGATCACGTGTTTACCTATTTGATGTTCAATCCTCCACGCACGACTTATACTCGTGCATAAGGACAGTTTAGTTGTCTTAACCACTTCGCGACTATGCAGTTCTAAGTGTGAGTGTCCTGGGGGTGGTTATACAGAATTAGCCCATGAATTAGAGCTGGTCTCTTAACTTGCTGGCTTGGGGTCAAGTCAGTTTTTGGTTTTTGACCTGTGACTTGACTCTGGAGAAAATGACTTGTGACTGGACTTGGGAAATAAGATTGATTTACGACTTGAAATAAAAACTAGTCATCAAATCTCCAGCCCCAGAGACATACATGTATACTGCATAACCAAAACTGCTAGTGCAGTCTCCCGCTCCAGGGGAATAAATTGGAAAATGCCTAGCCTATGAAGTGGTTAATAATAGAGTTGGAAAAGTGCCATACTTGTTCCAATTTTCACCTTCTCAAAGAGATTTGAAATACATAATTGACACTGTTCATTCTGTAGTACTGATTCAGGAACACGATTGGACCATGTGAATAGGAGACACATTGTATATTTCAGTTTTGAGCAATTTTGCGTCACTTCATTTCCAGTGGACACAAACTGACAAAATGTTGGTTTTTTTAAAACTGTTAAAGATTCTTTAACTTATACACAATTCTATCTATGTACTGTGTTTATTATCTTTCTAGATTGCTGACTCCATGGCAGCTGAGATTTTATCTGATAATGCTAAAATCCAACAGCAGCATGTTATCCTGGTCCTACAAGAGACGCAAAAGGTAAGAACGTCTTTTGTCTAGATGAGGTCCTAGACCTGTCAGTTCTTTAAAATTAACGAAATTATCTGGCAATAACAAATACATTTCTTTTACAAAAATGGCTGAAATTGTTGAGCTTAAAGGCACAGGCTCGTCAGCAATGCGCGCGCGCCAAATTCGTGCCGTGAAATACGCAGCTCCATGCCTTTGCTACATGGAGCTGCGTATTTCGTGGCACGAAATTGGTTCGCGCAATGCTGACGAGCCTGTGCCTTTAACACAATTCAAAGAAAGCAAAGGGTCGAGTCAACATTTCAATCCAGAGATCTTCATCAGGATTGACTAGAAACAGTTGATGGAACATTCAAAGCAAGATGAACTATTTTTTTATCCGAATTTGTTTTTCTTCTTCTAAAGACAAGTATATTTTTGTTTGGCTTCTTTTTACAACAAAGTACATTTCTTGCAAAATTTCATGCCTTGGTGTTAACTTATTTTCAACTGAGCTGAGCATAGCCGCTTGGTTTGTCTGAAAACACTAAGCCACATTTGCTGTGGTGTCAAACTACCAGGGATGTACTGTAAAAGCTGAAATATTCGCGGTGGTTTTATTTTCGCGCATTTCGCGCACCAGACAGAGCCCGCGAAAATAACAACCCGCGAAAATATTGTTTGCAACAATTGTGGCGATCCCTGAAACAAAACATAATTTCCATCTGCGAAAATAACAACTCGCGAAAATGTCAGTGATGTTGAAATGCGCAAAAATATCTGTACGCGAAAATATTGGCTTTTACAGTAGTTGCAAGCAGAAGCTTGAAACACATTTATGAGTCTGACTCAATTTAAATTGTTTTCATTGTCATGCAAATAATGTGATTTTTGGAATACATCATGTGCAAAGATACTTCATGCTAATATGCTGGCCTTGCAAGTTAAACTGAAGAGAAAAACTCAAATCACAAGCTCCCACTTGCATAAACACCAAATCATCAGGCTTATGGTTGCAACAATTTTGTTTTGTTTTAATTGTTTAGATTGAGGACACAACACACACACAAAAGGTATTGTGCAAAAATCATGAAAGTACATTGTACATCTTCATTGCTTTGTGCTGGAAATGCTTGCATGCCTTACATTTTCATTGCTTTTTCTACTTTTCTGCTGTCATTATTCCCACTTTTTTGCTCAAGACCTTTTGAAACTTGAACCTGCATGCTTCAAAACAAATTTGTAAGTGTGTGTGGCAGCAGTCGCAAGTCAACAAATGTACATAATGTGAGCACCTTGCTTGGTGCATTTTTATACGATATAAGAACTCAATGCATGTACATGTAGTTAAAGTGATATGCTATAAATGTAATGCACCTATCAATTGTTCCCCCCCCCCCCCCCCCACCCCCTCCCCCCGGGTTACCCACCTGCGTTACAAAAATCCCCCTCCTCGCATGCAGAACATGCACGTCTTGTATACAGATGCCCAGACATTTTTATGGGACAGAATCCCCTACCCTGGGGCATGAAAAATGTGAACAAACCCCCGAATAGGGTGGGGGTGTGGAGGGGGAAAACAATTGATAGGTGCCTAATCCTCATTCTTGCCTCTAGCTTTGCTTGCTTTTCATTGGCTGTGATGTTTACCCTGTCATTATAGACTGTAACGAATAGCTGCCATCCTGTAGGGCAACTGTTGTTGTTGTTTAAATTAGTAAACAATGTAAGCACAAAATGTGCAACCATGCATGTCCTTAAGGAACAAAGAAACTGCCCTACAAGATGGCAGCTATTCGATACAGTCGATGGGGTGGGGGAAACAACCTGGGGGATGACCTCCCCAACAAAAGTGTAATCTGCCCCTTGTGTCCTCCAGTGATATTTGGGGTTTAAAAATCTGCATGTGTATGCTGCTAAGCTACTTTAGGGGAATTATTGTTGCCCCACCCCACCCCACTCTGCTGGAGATAAACAAGAAAAATGTTGTTACAATTAAGACAATGCTGCAGTTTGACACTGAAATTTACTCATTGTGAACAGATTTATGCTTACAATTTGAGTGGTTTTTTTTGTCGGCAGGTGGAAGAGGAACTAATGACTAAAGAAGATCTTCAAGATTTGGGAGAGGTTATCAAGGAGATTGCTGAAGAGAAAGAGAGTATGCTGTCTGAGAAAGGAGAATTAGAGGAATTAAGGCAAGACGTGGAGGAGTACAAGGAGGTCAGTGCCAAGGAAGAGGAAACTATTAAAATATGTGCATGGAGCTTAATAAATTCATGGTACTATTGCCATCAACATTTTGATTTTTTTCTTGTCAAGACATTAAACGTGATTGACTTGTGTTGTCAATTTTAGACAGATAGTTTTGGAGACAGTGATCAAGAGGAAGCTAAATAAAGTATTAGTATCATTTGTCATCGCCAACCAATATTGGTTTCATCAACATTTCACTTTTACGTAGTCTGCTTTTAGCACGACAAGATGGCAGCTGTAATTGATGTTGTTTATTAAAATTCATCTTAATGTTCTGTTTCTAGGACTTGGAAGACCTCAAGAAGGAGGTAGAAGTTGCTGAAGATGTTCCCAAGCTGGTTGAGTCCAAGTCCTCATCACGTCTTGGGAAACGCGTCAATCGCATGGTGTCACGTCTTGAGAGCATCGTCTCAGAGTTAGAGAAGGAAAAGGAAACTTTGGTGCAGGAGAAGCATGAATTGAAGCAAGATTGGGAGACGAGGATGAAGGAAGAGTTAGAGCCTGATGCGGAGTTGTCTCAGAAGATGGAGAGTCAGATTGATGGAAAAAAGTAAGTTCAATAATTAATAACTCTTGAGGGTAATGGTTCATCCCAAAGTGATCTCGAGATGTTAGGGCTGCTTTTTCCCCGGGGCCACAGGCCGATGGGAAATCGCAAGCATACTGTCTTAAGGTCATTGAGGTGCGGTAGTTTGCTCCATTGCTTTCTTTTCCCCGCAATTCGTATTTCACAATTAGGTTTTTCCGGGAGCAAAGGTACACTCACGATCAATGCACTTTGGTTATTTTCTGCATTTCTACAGTGAGATTTATAGATGTTTTCAACTGATCAAATTTGACTATTTGTAAATCTTTCCACCTGTTAACAGAAAGAGTATCCTGAGAGCTGAGGAATTGATGAACGCAATGCAAAAGTTTGGTAAAGTCACGGACGAGATCAAACTTCAGCGAATTGTGGAAGTTTTAGATGAAGATAAAGATGGAGTGATCAACATTCAAGATGCCATCAAGGTATGTAACGGGGTACCATGGGGGCACACTGGGGCACCGTTGGGTAGTGTGGCCGATAGCGAGTGGTTTGGATTGTTGACTCGCAACATTCAAGATGCAATCAAGGTATGTAACGGGGTACCATGGGGGCAAACTGGGGCCCGTGGGGTACTGTGGCCGATAGCGAGTGGTTTGGATTGTTGACTCGCAACATTCAAGATGCAATCAAGGTATGTAACGGGGTACCATGCATGGGCACACTGGGGCACCGTTGGGTAGTGTGGCCGATAGCGAGTGGTTTGGATTGTTGACTCGCAACATTCAAGATGCAATCAAGGTATGTAACGGGGTACCATGGGGGCACACTGGGGCCCGTGGGGTACTGTGGCCGATAGCGAGTGGTTTGGATTGTTGACTCGCAACATTCAAGATGCAATCAAGGTATGTAACGGGGTACCATGCATGAGCACACTGGGGCACCGTTGGGTAGTGTGGCCGATAGCGAGTGGTTTGGATTGTTGACTCGCAACATTCAAGATGCAATCAAGGTATGTAACGGGGTACCATGGGGGCACACTGGGGCCCGTGGGGTACTGTGGCCGATAGCGAGTGGTTTGGATTGTTGACTCGCAACATTCAAGATGCAATCAAGGTATGTAACGGGGTACCATGCATGGGCACACTGGGGCACCGTTGGGTAGTGTGGCCGATAGCGAGTGGTTTGGATTGTTGACTCGCAACATTCAAGATGCAATCAAGGTATGTAACGGGGTACCATGGGGGCACACTGGGGCCCGTGGGGTACTGTGGCCGATAGCGAGTGGTTTGGATTGTTGACTCGCAACATTCAAGATGCAATCAAGGTATGTAACGGGGTACCATGCATGAGCACACTGGGGCACCGTTGGGTAGTGTGGCCGATAGCGAGTGGTTTGGATTGTTGACTCGCAACATTCAAGATGCAATCAAGGTATGTAACGGGGTACCATGGGGGCACACTGGGGCCCGTGGGGTACTGTGGCCGATAGCGAGTGGTTTGGATTGTTGACTCGCAACATTCAAGATGCAATCAAGGTATGTAACGGGGTACCATGCATGGGCACACTGGGGCACCGTTGGGTAGTGTGGCCGATGGCGAGTGGTTTGGATTGTTGACTCGCAACATTCAAGATGCAATCAAGGTATGTAACGGGGTACCATGGGGGCACACTGGGGCCCGTGGGGTACTGTGGCCGATAGCGAGTGGTTTGGATTGTTGACTCGCAACATTCAAGATGCAATCAAGGTATGTAACGGGGTACCATGGGGGCACACTGGGGCACCGTTGGGTACTGTGGCCGATAGCGAGTGGTTTGGATTGTTGACTCGCAACATTCAAGTGTGAAGCCCGCTGTTGCAGCTGGGTCTTTCCAGCTCCGCTTTCATGTAAATCGCACACCCCCAGGACCAAACTAGCCTATGCCCATGGAAGTGCAGGAGCTCAGGGAGGCACTTCAGGCAGAGTGGCACACCCTGTCTTAGTGGCTCTTACAGAGACTGATGCATTCAGCCTTGCCACAACAGGTGTTCATAACACGTTACTGAATGATAAAATGAGCTTCCTTGATCTTATTTGGTTTGCAGGTGATTGAGCTAATAGCGAAGGAAGACATCTCCCTAAGCACTAAGCAAGTTGGTGAGATTATGGACCTCATCTCGAAGGAGGAAATATTAGCAGAACTTGAAGAAGCAGTAGAAAGAGAGGAACAGGCTGCCATGGAAAATGCCAGTGAGAAGAAATACTGAGATCCGCAAATTAGCCATCACAGAGCAGCAAAAAATCACACCATTTATTATAGCCAGCATTTGAAACAAAGCGGGCTGTAGTTTCCCTCCAGGTGGCCTAATTCTGTCAGAGTGTAAGGCCAGTGTATTACCTTTTGTGGTTCTTGGTACATGTACCAATATCAGTTCCTCAGTATTACTGAGGAGTTCCTTAGTATTACTGAGGAGTTCCTTAGTAATACTGAGGTTTTATAGATGAGTGTTTTAACATGTTAATATTAGGGTCTCTTTCCCATATGCGAGAAAAGATGTTGGGCATTTTGATACCATATTTCAAAACAATATGGAAGATTATTCAATACAAGCATGGCTTTGAATAGACTAGCATGAAGTGAATAAGTATTATATGCTCCCAATCCCAGGTTTGGTTTCTATGCACATTTAAAAGTCCTATGTTTAATTTGCAAGATGAAACTTTTTGCAGATTCGTGGAATGTTGGTAAACTAGCCTGAAGAAATTTTAGCTACTTAGATGCATCAATGCTTCAGAAAACCTTGAAAATCTATATATGGATTTTGTGTACAAGTGAATGGTAAAAAAGTCCCGTGCACGGGATGTTTTTTAAAAACCTTTGGTTGTCAATTTTCAGCATGAAATACCATTTTGGACGGAAATAAATTCATGTGGTGTTTGTTATCATTGCTATCAACACTTTGAGTAAGTTTTTTTTTGTCAACTCATGAAAAACAAAATTGGGTCCTTGTAAATGATACAATGGCCTTTATTAAAGACGAAAGTGGAAATTTATTTTACCTTTGATAAAATTTAACAAACATACACGTAAATTTATTTTAGAAAATTGCAGTACGTGTACGTAAACTGACTAAAATTAGATCGCACATCTCTCAAAGGTATTTAATTAGTTGGTTTAATTTCTGTTGATTCAATTTTGCTGGTGCAAAATTGCTCTGTCATTTGAGTTTTTAACCAAAGTTGCTCCTTTTTGTATAAAAATGATAATCTGTCAGATTAAAATACATGTATACACCAATATTGTGATAGACGTATAACAATATGTACAGTTTAGTAGTTTTGTACATTGTAGAATAGAAAACTATTAGGTTTGTTTCCAATTTGTGAATGATATAAATACATATTATGGATGTTGTCAAAATAAAGATGACATTTTAACATAAAATGTGGCGTACGTGACATTGGTCAGATCATTAATAGTGAGAAAAATGCATGACCTAGCCCTCAAAGGTGCTAAAACCTCATTTGACCTGGATGAGAAATATCGTAAGGGCCTTATCGGGATTTGAACCTCCGACTCACTAGGTAGATGCTCTACCAGCTGAGCTATAAGGCACAGTTGGTATACTCCCTTGGGTTTTCCCATATAGACCCAATTCTTCTCTCGGTGTTGCATCTGGGAAAACTAACGAACACAACAGTGTGGTGCCTGGTCACCATTGAGCAGTAATAACAGATTCCAAGTTAAGTACAGTCTTGTTATGACCACTGATATAGAGCTGCCAGGAATAACACTATTCGTGTTACCGGTAAACAACAAACAAAAGTTTACGATAATAAATGGAATCTTTTAAATAATGTTCAAGGCCTTTTATCGGCCAATATGTAAACGAGTTGGTCAACAATGAGCAATATAATCTGTAAAAACAATACATGTACATATATGCAGTAAATACTTTTCCCATAATTTTAAGCATTTAATTCCATCATGCTTCACGCAGAGCGGTTTGATAGCATGTATTAGATGAGTATACAGTGCTAATATAAGTCGGGTAAGGGCAAAAACAAACCCTAATTAACATTCATTCTCCCCGACGCAAGCTAAACCAATAGAGCTTCTGCACCGGCGGCCATGACAGGGGGCAGGTTTTCTTATTTAAATGATGTGACAATGAACCACAAAGCACCTACTCATGCATGACACACAGTGACAATGTGACTGTCATGGCCGCCGGGCAAAGGCTCTATTAATGTATTAGATTCTGGCCTACAAATATAGTCCTGGACCATTATTCGTTATAAATGTCCCTGGTTCGCTTCCCATTTGTGACAGATTTTGTGCAATACTCGTTACTTTGTTTTCAAGATAATAAAGTAGTTAGAAGCTCGAAAGAGCCAGACAAGAATGGTGTGTTAAATGTGTCAAAGAAAAAAATTGGGCTTATGGTACAGGACCATTATTGTAGGCCCAAAACATATGCGTATGGTTTAATAAGTCATCTCGCTTGCAGGCTATAGACTATTGAATAGCTGCCATCTTGTAGGGCAACAATGTAAGCACAATATGTGCAACCATGCATGTCCTCAATGAACAAAGAAACTGCCCTACAAGATGGCAGCTATTTGATCGGTGTATAGGAAAATATGTCTTTATAAAATATTCTGCCTTTGTATCCACTATACAATGGCCCTTGAAATAAATTTACAATACAGAAAAATCCGCCCAAATCCAAATAATAAAATACACTATTACATAGTTGATTCAGTATTTCTCAGATTCAAAATACACAGCCTCATGAAATACATTGCATTGATAAAAAATAATTTATTAACAGTACTTTATTTTCATATAGTACTGTAAAACTCATTCATTCTTTGAATATAATTACCATAAAATTTAAATATTTAATTACCCAAGTACATAAATTGCATAGCAAGGTCAGTTAGTATATAATTTGTACCAAAATGTCTTTGTTCATTTTTGTAGTATTGCCCTAGTATCTCCAATTACTTGAATTTGTAATATGGTATGCATTACAAAAAAGGCGAGTATAAAATGCAACTAGAAATATCAAAAATAAGCGATATACAACTTCATGCCAGCCTTAGATGCATTTCAAGCCGCCAAAGCTGCCAAGGATTGGATTTATTTATTTATTCACCACATCCAACAATAGAAGGACCGCCACTTACAGGAATGGGATCAATTAACATAGATATTTGAATAACTATCAACTAAGTTGAATTAGAAACGGCCAGAGACACCGGAGAATCCATCCCTCCCCCTTGCTCTGGGATCTTTAAAATGCGTTACCTAACACACTGGACCAACAGCTTTACATCCCTTCCAAAGGACGGAACAAGTGTGATTAAGTGCCTTGCTCAAGAGCACAAGTGCCACAACCCGTCACGGCCCGGAATCGAACCCATATTCTAGTACTAGCACAGGCACTTGAGTTGGACGCACTAGACCGCTCGGCCATAACACCCCACATTGTACTGAAGGCATTATGTAACTTGAGCTGCCATGGAATGCTTGGATGCTGGTACCATGCACTACGTAAAGACGTTGCGCATGGGATAAATGTTGGCAGCTTTCGAACACAGTGGAATTTATGCAGAAAGTTACGAATTTCAATAGACCTTTATCACATATTCCTTCTTCTATTAAAATGCAGGAAAAATAGTTTGGTCCCGTGTTGAAATTGTTCATTGTGTGCATCACAATGACATGTGTGGCACGATTGAGAAAACGTGCAGCACGGACAGTGATTCTCTGAAAACAACGGAAAATTACACGTGTATCGCGTGGTCGCACAAACACACTGAATGTTTCTGTAAAATATTGACCTGTTTTTCCATAGAACTACAAACCAGCATAGATTGGTGCACCGTCTCTAGATGTAGATGTAGATGAAAGCAGTGATCTCTCAGCTTCGTCTTTGGACCGGGAACGATGAGAACGGTGGCAACGTACTACAACCCACATGACTACCAGGATAACGAACGCTCCTACAACCCCCATGATTACGTAGAAGGAATCTTCTGGAACACACGTATTCTGTGGTATAAAAAAAAAAAAACAAGACACTGTGAAAATGATGAAGTTGCACTCCCATGCTAAACCGAGAGGAAAACAAATGGGTTAATAGGAAAAACCTGAGGGAGTATACCACTGTGCTTCATAGCTCAGCTGGTAGTGTTTTCCTGGTGAGTCAGAGGTCTCAGGTTCAAATCCCGATAAGGCTCTTCCCAATAAGGATTTTTCTCCTATCCCAAGTAAAGTATGAAAGGTTGATTTTAAGGATAATGACCCAATTGACATGAGGATTTCTCATGGGTGTCGAGATTTTAATGCAATATAATTTTTAATATTTTTCTCATTACCATTATGACATTTTGCGCTCTCAAGCCGTGTATTTTCAAGGATATCGTCAAAAACCACCAAAGTTTAGTAAACTAATTTATCTCGTTACATAGAGCAGTGCATTGATTACACCAACCTTTTTGCTTCCACATCCAAATTGGAGATTGCAAATGCCCTCTTTTCTTCGCATGGATAGTATTTTATATGATTGTTAGGTTAGAACGAAATCCATTTTGTTGGAAAAATCTGGCTTCAAAGCTTGTCTTCATTTGCCCTTGTGCGCATCAGCAAATCATTGTTTCAAGGCCGTTCCTACTGAATGGATAACAGTACCAAACCGGTGCTCACTAAAAAAAAAAAAATTAAAAAAAAACACTTACACATTGTATATGCTTACCTTAGGCGTTTTATCAAAGAGCGCTGGGCAGACTATAAACTTTGGTGTTACGCTGCCTTTTGGACAGTAGGATTCTGGCGGGCACTTGACAGGTTTGCAGTACTTGCACTGAGAAACAAAACAACAGCAAATTAAAGTTGCCAGTTAGTCTTAAAGACTTGGTGATCAGTCCGTGAAGGAAAGTGAGTTTGATGCACAAGTCAACTAAAAATACATCACAAAAGTCAAACGTCACTTGTGCATCTGAGTTCACTGGGATTTTGAGTTTTGATTTGGCTTTCTGGACATAATTGGGAATAGACGAATTTAACTTTAGGCCGTTCTGCGCACTTCCGCATTGAAACCGAGGCTCTTTGTGTCAAGTCGGCAGTGCGCTACAAGTACAGTATTGTACAGTTACTGAGTGTGTACGTGTACTGTCCTGTGTGGTATTTAGGAGTGATTGTGCATTCACATGCATACATTAGTTTACTTCAGTTGCTTAACACGAAAAGCCTCGTTATCAAAGTGCGCAGACCAGTCTCAAATTAGTTAATTTGGGATTCATGTATAAAAAGTCAAACTGTTAGAAAATGAATTACATACCAATCAGAAAGAATTATATTAAAAAGTTAATATTTTAAACGCTCCAAATGAATAATGGGTATGGCTAACAGCTCACTCTCGCTCGCTCGCTCGCTTTATTATAAACCAGAAATCGTCTCAAACCCTTGTTTGTAACAAAAGATAATACTTCTATCAGGCCTTGAAATAACCCATGGCAAATTGCCATCGGTGCCTTATGCTTTTGCCGTGTTGCCCTTAAAAAGTGCTAACACAAATTTTCCATTTCCTCATTCAGGTGCCCTTTTACTATGAGAAATTTGCCGTGCCCTTTTGAAAATGAATTTGGAGGTCTGCTACTATTACATAATGACTCACGGGGCAGTAATATCCCACCGGACACTCAATGCATGATCTTTGGCCAATCTTGCTCTGGTACCAGCCACTTCTACACTCCATACACATATGGCTACTGGCTACCGGTTTGTACTGTCCCACTTTACACAGTGTGCAGCGTGTTGCTTGGTTGTTGCGGGCCTCTGTCCCAGCTGGGCAGTTGTAGCAACTGGGGATGGAGTTAAGACAGTGGAATTAATCTTAAAATACTACCTTTATTTTATAGAGGAGTTTGTTCAATTCACAATTTTCTAGAAAATTTGTTCTAGATATATAACTGGTTAAGTAACTGTAGCACAAGTAGGCCTATCTCCTGTAATCTGGACAAACCTAGTAAGTCTGTTGAATGCAAATTTGAGAAAACAAAGGAAAACTGTTTTGTTTCAAAATATGGGTCTAAATTTTCACCAAAATTTGACTTACTAGGTTTTTCCAAATTACAGGAGCTATGGTAGTTAAATGACCTGGCTTACATGCTTCAGACTTTGTGTACAAAATATGAAACATTTTTAAAGTGATTTTCTGAGAACATCTTAAATTTGTCCCACTCCAAAATAGGTTTTACTACCAAATCGGCACTTACTGATGCCTATTCAATTTAAAGGAGTTTGTTCAGATTTTTCCAGAAAATGGATTTTATTGTAACCTAACGATCCTATAAAATATCTCCCCAAATTATTATCCATAAAAAAAACCCAGGAAATTTGCAATCTCTAATTTGGATGTGAAATTTTGAGGTTTTGCGTAACAATCTGATGAGGTGAAGGGCGAGTATTAAAGTATTTGTGTCTTGATTTCTCATTTTCTCACCTGCTGCAGCCATTTTGATCGCAATACGATCCTTTATTGCAAGATATACAATCTGTCTTTCCTGCTAAACCTTGGAAATGTCCAGGAGTGCAGGAGCTGCAGTTTGTTGATCCTGTCTCGTCTGAAAATGATCCTGTGTGAAAGAAAACAAAAAAACACCCAAGTACAGGCCTCAAAATCCTTCTAGATTTAACTATTAAACAAGCACAATTTCTAGTATGACACCTAAAGTTTTTGGGAATAAAACCATTATAAATCAAAAGAAAGACATCAACAAACTCATCGGAAGAAATTTCAGCTGTCAAATGTACCACGTCTTCTAAAAACATGAAAATCCATATGCGTTTTATCGGTCTTGGCCGGGTGTTTCAAATATTTGTTCTCAGTCGGTCGCATACTCTGTGACTCGCGTCATACTGCATGTGTGCGTGACCCATGCGATGCTTTAAAAAATGCATCGCATTGGAACAGCATACACGCAGTACACAGCGCACATTTCGGACCGTAATGTAAAACGGTCGAAATAATTTCATGACTATTTTTTGGTAAAATTATATCATCTCGGGCGGAAACATTTCATTGGATAGTTGCTACCACCAGTTCAATCTTTACTTTGAGGAAGGTTTTCCCTGTCAACTCGTTAATTAAAATGGGGTCATTGCAAATGATACATTGGGCCTTTAACTCATCGGCATCAGGAAACTTTGCAACATGTTCTTGAATGCAGTCTACAATTTGGGTATGTGTCCTTATGCAAGGTACTTTGCCATAATTTGCCTCTCTCTCCACCCAGGAGTAAATTGAAAGTGGTGGTGTGTGTAATCGACTCCTGAGCATCTAACAAGCAGCCAGGGCCAGGAAAATATTAATTTCTCGAGTTAAATTTGATGAATTAAGTGAGTTAAATTTGACAAATTGGACAAGACGATACGTAACTCACCAGGAGGGCATGGTTTGCAATCCTTACTGCCCAAGATATTGGAATAGAAGCCAAGGATGCAATCTGTACATTCAACACTACCAGGTTTACTGTCAATACAACAAATGTTCAAACACTGTTTAAATTATGTTCAATCAAAATTGTCTATCTCAGTTGTGTCTGAGCACCAAAAATGGTCTTGGTTTGGTAAAGTAATGCCTTCCAATGTCATCAAAAAGAACTTCCCATTGGCACATCTTTTAATAATATCTCAATTTGAAGCCGATGATTTCACCAAACTGAAAAAAAATACCATGTCATTTTCAAAATGATGAATGTGTCAACTTTATCTGGTGTAACTTTCTGACAATAGAATGGCATCTGAATGGTTTTTGAAACTGACCAAGTTGAGACAAGATCAGCCTACTTACGGAGCATCCGTGCCAATGCCACAGGGTTCACAATTCGCCATACCAGGTGCAGGTTGGTAGCGTCCCGGTAAACAATTGGAGCAGTTGACTGCTGCGCTGACGTTTGAAAACGTCCCTGGACGACATTCGTAGCAATTTTGCAGTTTAGTGATGTTGGCAAAGTGACCTGAAGACAGATTAAGGTAAGTTTCTTTAAGATGTTCTGTCTTCCTTACTTTGTTACCCCCGGTACCAAAGCAAAACCCTTGCTTTAGGAACCACAGCGGCCATAAGCGGCCACTAGCCACAGATTGTTTGAATACTTCACATCTACATGCTGTACTCGACATCTCAATTGTTTGTTTTATTTATTTAACTTTTGCTGTGTAGTTTAAGTATTAAGCTTTTGATTGAGGTTTTTGTGTGTGGATGTGACGATTATTCCCATTGGTAACCAACGATATCCCATTTTCCTGGCAAATGCACGGTTTCTAATGGGATAAGACATTTTAGTTTGACACACAAGAACTCCATGGTTGAGTTCGGACGGTCTGTTCTTGACACAGGTAACTTGTTCTCGATAGATACATGTAGGTGGTGTGTGATCCTGTTACGAGTGCAGTGTTCTCGAGTTGTGTTCCCGTCGTTCAGGCGCAAGAACAAGTTATTAAAAACCTGTGTCAAGAATAGACTGCCTGCACTCGGCCTATTTTACCCGGTTTGCAGGGCTGACACTCCGCCTGTTCACTTTTGTTCTGGTGATGACCCTTTGGACATTGATGACAGATGCGGAAACCGATTCCATCGGCAAAGGTACCCGGTTTGCATGGTTTACAAACCGGGGAACCGGTTATGTTGGAATGGTGTCCCACCTGGCATTTTGTACATGAAGTGCTGCCTTTCTGACTGTTTGAAGTGAACAATAAAAATATTGTTAGGGCCAACTAGCTGGTCATAAAAACTATTACCATACCTCGTACATATTCATAAAGGAGATTTGCGTTCTCACTGGTCCATTCGCCGTCACGTGCCAGTAGTTATTTTTGCTGTTTATGCGCGTGCATGCCAAAAGCGCAAGCGTAGCAAACTACTCGCGGCTGCCAGGGAAATAGTACTGTGCACACGCTTTGCGAAGCATTCTTTCTCGGCAGCACAGGAATAGTAAACTACACATGCGCTTTACGAAATAACCGGGCATAGCGCGCAGTACGTGCGACAGCACCGCGTGGGTACAACACGTGTGCACTCACACGAGCTGAATGAAAAGTTGACTACACAAGCAAAATCTTCGCGGCGTAGAAAGCCATTTAATTCCCTTTTTTCTAACTGTTCTACCTTATTTATGGTCATTCCCCTGCATTCACCACATGTTGTAAGTATATGCAAACTGCTTTTCTACTGGTCGTTTTGTTTCTTTAGCGTCTTTTTTGTCCACATTTTTCCTCTGTTAACATCGCAACTGGAAGCCATTTTGATTTATACCATAATAGACTGGTACAGCAGTGTTCTCCACGGGTTTTTCATTTGCTAGGGCGGCACTCCACCCCCCCCACACGCCCTAGCAAAACAATATCCCCAGATCCTAAGACACGTCTTAGCACTTTGTGAAATCGGTCCCTAGTCATGCATTTAAAACGAGTAACCTCTTGCCAGTTTGTACAAATTATCAACTAGCCACAGAGACCTGGGATCGATTTCACAAAAGTTAAGACGAGTTCAATGCATCCTAATTCCCATTAGCCTTTTTGAAGTATGGCGGACACAATAGGAGGGCACACTTTGAAGTGGGTATAAAATGGAATAAAGTGCAATATAACTGCATTTTTTACTTTGTACTTATTTATTTTATTTATAATTCTGTCTCTATTATAATTGCAACATGAAAATCATGTTTTTGAAAAGAAATACAATTGTTAAAAAAATTCATACCCAAATAAAAGTGCGCCCTCTCCTTTTGTTCCGCCATACTTCTAAAAGGCTAATACTAATGTCCCAAGATAAGAGTTGGCGGAATACAAGTACACCTTTATACAACTTAAGTAATCCTCATTATTATTAAGATTTTGGGCTTACTCTGCATATTCTCCAAACGGACACATATTACACGCAGTCTGCCCTTCTTCAGGTTGAAACGAACCCTTGCTACAGTTGAGACAATTACCATCACTACACTGTCCTTTCAAGTCTTTCTTAGCACAACAAGAACAGTCTTTATCAGCTGAAACAAATTATGGAAAGACACTGGCTGGGTAGATTATGATGCCCACATTGTTACAAACCAGAACTGATGGGGCTTTGAAATGTTGCCATGACATAAAATGATCGAGGAGCATTGTATTCTGTCGGTTGGTGCTACGTCACATCCGGTAGAGCTGGAGTGAAAAAAACGGTGTGCCCATGGTGACAAAGCCGTTATCTACGCAACATATACACCTATCTAACTTGTTTTCACTACAGTCATGGTGACATGCTATTATGGCGTATGACACCGGGTCACAAAAGTACCAGGATGTGCGACCGACAGAATACTAGAGTGATTTAATGCCGCAACTACGGAGTCCACTAGAATCAATTTCGAGTTGGTAATCGGAATCACAATTCAGTCTATTGGAAGAATTGATTCCCATTATCGTGGCAATTCCAAAGTACCTAGAAATTCTGAAAGTTAATGGATGCAGAAATGATAAAATTCTACTTATTTGGCAGTGTTTTTTTTTATCAGATTTGCAAGATTTTTCTTTCAAATTTTAGTGATAATCTTTATTTTGAAAATGGAAACGAATCCGAATAGAATCGACCAAATATAGCTGGGACATCGCTCTGTAAAATGTGCTCACAATGATGATGGGCCATCAGTGGGATCATTGCAGTTAAACTTGGATACAATAAATATAAATGGTGAAATTTATAGTTACCTAAATTTGCTATTGTTCCTGGCAGACAAACGTGACAAGATGACGGATCAAAATCAGTGCAGTTTGGTTGGTCTAATTGAGTTGGTCCCGACCACACATTGAACCAAAGTGACGCTTGCACCAATAAAGCTGTTGGTAAAAACGAAGAGATTTTTAACAACCAACCTAATTAATCCTTAGATTGATTACTGAACATCTAACGTAAATGTCGGCATAGTCGCCAGGTCTGTGACATTGCCACCCTATTGACAATGGCTGATTAATAGGGTTGCGACCTCACGGACCTGGCGACTAAGGATGGGACATTTAACAGCTTAACCGTTTAACCGGGAAAACAAAGAAAAACCGGTTTTGCCGAACATTTAAACGAAACTTAATTTTAAAGAATTTACAATAGTTTTTAGAGGGTTATTTGTAATGACTTCATGAAATTGAAATAAGTTTGTATGGGGTCGATCGTAGTAAAATTTTGACCAAATAAAGGTTCAACGATTATTTTTGGGGTCTAGGGGGTATTGTGTACATTGCACATGCATCTATAAACACCAGCAACAATCTTTAGTGTCGGCCGAATGGTTAACCGGTTAACTGACAATTGAAAGAATTGTAAACCGGCTTCTGAATTAACCGTAAATTCTGGCGACTATGCCGACATACGTTAGAAGTTGGCATTGCTAAATTTTGCCCTAAATTTAGGAATATCAGTAAGTGCAAATTTCAGGTGTGGGCAAGTTTTCTTAGAAATCTCTTAAACATTTTTTAGCCAGTCTAATATTTTGTACATAA
The DNA here is from genome assembly GCA_037783545.1 of Henricia sp. BOLD:AAB3569. Taxonomy (NCBI): domain Eukaryota; kingdom Metazoa; phylum Echinodermata; class Asteroidea; order Spinulosida; family Echinasteridae; genus Henricia; species Henricia sp. BOLD:AAB3569. Next base: position 109,773 of record JBBELK010000454.1, on the reverse strand, counting down.
AGATCTGAAGTTTAATGAAAAAAAGACAATAAAATTAACTTTCCATAAAAAAAGGCCCTGGGCCTTACCTAGCCCCGCGAGCAGTGCTTCGGTTTTCGGAACCTCAGCCCTGTGTTCTGATATACACCAAATTTGTGGCAAACTCACGCATATGAAATTTGGCCCACGGCTCTGATATTTGCTCAATAGGTGTACTCACCCCAGTTTATAAATATTCCGAAGAGTACGCATCGATCCGATGTCTAGTTTCGGTGAAATCGTGGGGACAGTTTGAGACCTTACTGGCGATCAAATTCACACTCTTTGACCAAAAATCAAATATGCGCATGCGCGAGGGCGGAGAGGTCAACATAATAGCGCCATCTCGCGACGGCGTCGTCACGTACCAGCTGCACAGCGGCTGTTTCATGAGAGAGCACATCGACTCTATGGTGGCGTACAAGAGACGTCGCAAATCAAAGTTATCTTTGCAATATGATGTCGAACAACTTCGATATCTACCTGAAAATGATCAAACGTCTGGCTTGGCGGCATGGCATCGCGTGCAGCGCGCGCTGTACGTGTAGATCTATAGAACGTACCGCGCGATAGAGTCGATGTGCTCTCTCATGAAACAGCCGCTGTGCAGCTGGTACGTGACGACGCCGTCGCGAGATGGCGCTATTATGTTGACCTCTCCGCCCTCGCGCATGCGCATATTTGATTTTTGGTCAAAGAGTGTGAATTTGATCGCCAGTAAGGTCTCAAACTGTCCCACGATTTCACCGAAACTAGACATCGGATCGATGCGTACTCTTCGGAATATTTATAAACTGGGGTGAGTGCACCTATTGAGCAAATATCAGAGCCGTGGGCCAAATTTCATATGCGTGAGTTTGCCACAGATTTGGTGTATATCAGAACACAGGGCTGAGGTTCCGAAAACCGAAGCACTGCTCGCGGGGCTAGGCCTTACCTTGCACCGAAGATGAAATAAAAATAACCCATAAGATTGAGATTATCCGATTGGACATGTTGGATGCAATTTTGATGGCCATTTCATTATCCCTTTGTCATCTGTTGATCATTGTACTTTTCGTAGGAAACCGGAACGCGGAACGTTTAAAACGACACACCTCCACCAGTAAGAAACACCTGTCGAGTGTCGTATGTGCACGAGCACAGTGCACTGATTTAATTGTGCTATTTTCCTATGTCGAAACATGTATGGTCCCGTGATGCGTCACCTGACTAAAATATAAAAACAGGTCAAGGTGCCATACTTGCGGGCTGTAGAAGCTAGACTAGTTCTAGTCCTTGCTTTATTCTCTTACTGCCTATGACACTTGATTTATCATGTGCATGGTTGTTGAATTAATTTGTTATATGTTCTAGAAATGCTTCAAATGGGAAATGTCAGACGTTTAATACCAGGGCAGCCGACGCAAATCGAGCAACAGAATAATCGACTAGAAACTTGTCTCAGTTTCGCTGAAGGTGAATAAATTAACATGAGCCACAAGTACCGCTAGCTATGTAAACAAGTTACACGTGGGGAAAATGTTGCACCAAACACGGGAGAGCTGTCTATAGAGTACACTTGAAATCATTTCGGTAATACTGTCGTGTTTTGTCCGTCTAACGTCTTTTTACCGCGCACGATCGACAACCGTTTTTATGTGCAGTAGGCCTATATTATATATTTTGGTAAAATTTGGTTTCGACTCGCATACCGACTTGAGAAACCTGGTTGCGCGACACTATTCACAATTCAAAGCGCGTTAATTGACGCTGTTGCCATAGCAAGAACCAATCACGGTAATCCACGCACTGCACTCCACGGTATGGTAGCGTCCATTTTTACCAGGGGGTGTTAAAATGAATATGCAGTAAAAACGTTTTTCAATAGATATGTTAGCCTTGACGTTGGGGTTGTCTTCAGTTCAAGACGGCCCGCTGAAGATAAAATAACTAGCGCTGACCAGCTGCGGCATTCTGTTTGCACGTGTACGACTATATGTACACACGCAGCGATGTGTGTTGCCGTACGGGTTGGTAGTGGAAGTCGTGACCGTACGGTGGCTCGTTTTGATGCCGCGTGTGGTTTGCATGCGCTGGACTCAATATTCTCTAGTACAGCAACAAGGCCCATCAGACTGAGACCGCCTTGGACAAGGCTACTAGTTTTACTATAGACCCAAAAACCATGGCAACACACACTGACGTTTTCACTTTAGTACTCTATAAAGGAGATGGGTGAAATTGCGAGTGCCGAATAACTTTAGAGCACGGGGAGTGGGCGGGTTTGACCCTATACCAAGCACGTTATTTGGCAAAGCCCCGCCCCCACCCCTAACGCCCCTATACCTCAACACACTCTTCCCTTTTGTTAACGCACCAACCCCACCCACGCCCCCATCCCCCACCCCAACCCCCTAAAAACGTAAAGGAATTCCTTGGAAATTCCTTCGATGTTTAAGACACAATGGGGGAACAATGGTAGGGGAGATACCCTCTGTCACATATCGTGCTCCATATGTTGGACCCCCCTCTGGATCATCCTCTTGCAACAGTGCCCCTTTAACGCACTCCCTAACTCCTGCGTACAGTGGCCCTGTTGAAAAAGGCCCCATTTCGCGGTGGGACTAGCGACAGAAATCTTGTCGCCTCTGCTGGACCAATCAGGACGCTTGGCAGTGCATTGCAGCATGATTGCAGGCATTCAAATGTAACGCGCGCAGGTTGTAAACACCGTGCATGCATGTGATACATGTACTCGATAATGCTGGCTGTTGTCCGCGTCGGCGATTGGCTGCTATTTAAAGCAAACTGGGGAATCCGTTCCTTTACATTCGTCAGCATGCATATCCCTGTTATTAACTTGAAAAACTGCGGAGTAAATTAAGATCGTCGTTTGAAAGTTTGGTAGGAATGGGACAGTCATAAGAAACGGAACCCAATACAATTTCTGGAAAGTATATAAATCGTTTCTTTTCGGCATAACATGACCGAATTGATTAAATTACATCAAAATGACTCGGGCGTGAGTTGGCTCAAGACAACAGCCGGCTCACTACACAGATTTGCGTGTGTTTCCTCAGGGTATTGTTACGTCCTTTGCAGAGTGGAAATTCCCTGATATCTCAGGATGCTCTGGATCCGCGCCTAGTACCTGTTCAATTTGTTTTCATGATTCAACCCCTCCCGCACCCCCTCCAACTCCCCACTCCCCGGGTAAATAGACCCGATGAGCTATTCATGCAGATTTTCAGTAATTCACAATGGTACATGCATGTACTGTTAAAAATTTCCAGGTCAGTAAGTAAATATTTCTGGTACGTGTTTGTCCTCTAAAAGAGGGGAATAACAATAAGATCAAACACGAAATAGTTGTGAAGTAGTAAGTTAACCTGCAGCAGCGTGAAACCATTCTCTGTACTTGAATGGTTTGTCAGGCGAACCATGACGATTAGCCTTGATTATGCGTTTGCTATAAAAACAAGAATTGTCCGCGCGTATTTTTGCAGAGCACCCCAAATGCATATAAATCTACTGCAGTGTCGATTTAAGCTCGAAGCACTTTGAACACTCGAAAACACTGATGGTCCACGTTTCATAGTGAACTGTCTATCGCTTGGAAATTATTGTAGTGCATGGTCACCTTGGGGAGGTTTGCTGTCGGACATTTGTTCTTTATGCTTTGCCAAGATGATTCTTCACGTATTTACTTTCTGGATCATTCTGTTTTGGGCGGTTCCCGTCCCTTCATTGGCCGGTGTTATACCAGACGAAGCTCACTTCAGCATGAACGTCCCTGGTGACGTCATACTCGGAGCATCGTTTCCTCTTCACGGCTTGTCCTCCGGACCCCCCTGCAGCGGTCCACTTTCTGAATGGGGAAGCGAACTGGTAGCTGTTTTGTTATATGCCGTCGAAAATATCAACCAACGCAATGATCTCCTACCAGATATCACAATCGGCGTGGATGTTCGAGACAACTGCTACTCAGAAACACTGTCGATATGGTCCGCTCTCGCCTTAGCAAGTACATCAGAGAGACCTCAGGAGGACATCGAGTTCAAGAAGGTCTCGCAACCAGGGGCTCGCGGCAACCTCTTCTGTATCATAGGGACACAATCGAGTGCGACTTCGATCCCAACGGCGCAAGCAGCAAGTCTGTATCGCATCCCCGTCATATCCCCGTTTGCAACAAGTGACGAGCTAAGTGATAAAGCCAGGTTTCCCTACTTCCTCCGCACAGTTCCTTCGGACAGTCTTCGGGTCTCTGCTATAGCCGATATTCTGCTGCACTATGGATGGCTGTACGTGGGTCTCTTCTTCGAGTTGAACACTTACGGAATGCATGGCGCCCAGGCACTTCTTGACATCACTGAAAATAAAGGGATCTGTGTGGCGTTTTCTGAGCCAGTGCGTAAACAGGCTTCTAAGACCGAAACTGTATGACGCTGTTCAAAGACTGACAATATATTCGGAAAGTATCGGTCGTCTTAATTATAGGCGGGGAAATGGTTGCAGGAGATGTTATCCGCACTATCAATGAAGTTATCCCTTCATCGAATATCACATACGTAGGCCTTGGCGCCTGGGCGTACCCAAAATCACTCATTGCGAGCGGAGTGCTCCCGTCAGCTCTGCAAGGCACGATCATTGTCCAACTCCATTTCACTCGTATTGAGGGCATCCAGGAGTATTACCATTACTTACAGAAGCAAGACCCACACTTCAACCCTTGGTTTGCGACTCTTAAAGACCAGTGGCTGAAGGAGAATAACTGTTCTAATATTGCTGATTGTCTAATACAAGGTTACTCCAATGATATATTTGTGATCGACGCTGTGTATGCATTCGCCTACGCCCTGCAAGATATGATTGACGCCAAATGTAACACAAGCACGAAATGCATCTCTGCATTGGTCGACTCGATCACAGGACATGATTTTCTTCCCTACCTGCTGAATGTCGATTTCAAGGGTCTTGCTGGGAGGTACATCTTTGATGCGAACGGTAACCCCGGTGGCAGTTACAAAATACAAAGCTTTCAGCTGGATGGTGACGTCCTCCGCACAGTAGATGTTGGAAACTGGAGTACCCCTAGTACCTCTAGCAGTGACCGTTTGTTTATCAACACGTCAGCCATACGGTGGATCCATGGACGGCACGATCCACCCACGTCAATCTGTCGAGATGTTTGTCAACCTGGCTACATCGAGGTTCCTTTGGAGGAGAAATGTTGCTACGGCTGTCAGCAATGTCCACGTAATGCGGTTGTGAGGAATAACTCGTGCACTGATTGCCCGATTGACGAGTGGCCTGATAAGGTATTTGAGGTTTGTCGTCCGATCATCCCGACTCCACCAAGCTGGACCGAGCCAATTGTGATAATAATCCTGATTATATCTGGCATTGGACTGATTCTTTGCATCCTGGCAGCGATAGCACTCGTCTATTACCGAGACCACGTGTTGATTCAAGCTGCAAACCTTGAGCTGAGTAGCATCAACATTCTGGGTCTCACACTGGCTTTCCTCTGTCCTTTCCCACTCCTCGTTTCGCCGACTGTCGCCTCGTGCCGTGCATCAGAGATCATCGTAGCCATATGCTTTACCCTGATCTACGCCCCGACTCTCCTCAAGGTCAACCGGATCTACCGGATCTATGATGCTGGCAAGATGTCCAAAAAGAGACCTCGCCTCATTGGTCCTCGGATCCAGATGGTCATCGTCCTCAGTATCATAACAGGAATGGTAAGAGCAATATGTTAAACCTAGAGCATGGGCGTAGGCTGGCTTGGTCCGGGGCGGGGGGGGGGGGGGGGGGGGGTTGCGATTTTCATGAAAGCGGAAGTCGTCAAGTTGGGCGATCGCTCCAAAGTCGCTCAGCCGGGGGTGGGGGATGCTGACTAAAACGTGCCCAATTCTTCAATTGTTTTGGGGTGGCGGGGGGCCGGGGGCGGATATGTGCGTCCACACCCCCAGCCTACGCCCTATAGAGCGTCGTGTGAATGTAGATATATTTTATGTAAGGGTCATTAAACGAGATTTAGCAGTTTGGCCGTCACAAGGCCCTGCAAGTCCTTACAAGTCTGTTTCGTACCTGACATGATTCGGGGAAGCCGAATGCTCGTATATACCGTTTCTATTTCAGACAGGATCCACGTTTGACTATTGAGACGGTGTTTCTAAAGAATACTACGATAGAATCGCCTGAATCGGGCTGATTTGGACAATTATTCTAAGTCCTTTAATATCCGAAGGGTTGCTTTGTAAACACCACAAAATGTTTGTAAAGATATGGCATTTATTTGCTTGGGTTGTGTGATTTGTGAAGATCCGTAAAAAGGATTATATCAAAGACTTTTTCGCCTACGTCGGATGTTGTCAAATCTGCATCTAGCAGGTATTTATTTTCACCACTCGACCGCTGAGCTGGCGTGGTTGGAATCAATCGGTGAGTGCTGAAACAAAAATCCCTAAATTTTGTCGGTGTGTATAACAACTTGTTTTGTGGTTTCTTTAGGTTGTGATCGCCCTTACTGGAGCCCTGCTGAGCCCCACGATGCCCACCAAACTGGTCTTCTATCCTCCTGCAAACTACGTGGAGGTTTACTGCAAGTTTGGTATCGGCTTTCTTACATCCCTTCTCTGCAACCTTCTACTCGTCCTAGTCTGCTGCTACTACGCCTTCAAGGCTCGCAAGGTCCCCAGCAACTACAACGAGTCCAAGTTCATTGCGGCCAGCGTCTGCTCCACGCTGGTGTTCGGCATGGCCGCGGTGCCGGTCTACGTCACAGCTGCTGCCGTTCTGCAGAAGGTAGCCACAATGTGCGTGGCTATAATCCTTAGTGCCTTCCTGACGCTGTGTTGTGTCTATCTGCCCAAGCTCTATGCCATCCAGCTAGGCAGAGATGTAAGGGTCTGCGAGTGGCGATCTCGTGACACTGGTTCAACGGTCGCTGGCTCCATTACATCTACCACTGCAACTAGCCCAACCTAAATGGTCCTGAAACAAGATTGGCCGGTCTTAACTGTACGTTTAAGACCAGGGGCCAATTTCATAGAGATGTTTAAGCAAAAATGTGCTCTTGCTTAATAGAGAACGTTACCAGTGAAATCTTTTTTTTGCTGGTAGGCTAACCTCATTTTTTTAGCAAGGTTTTTCATGCTTAAGAAATGTTTAATGCTTAAGCAGCTCTATGAAATAGGAACTTGGACGCCGATAATGCCTCAAGTCGGAGGCAAGGGCCGTTATTGGCGGTCTTGTAAACGTACTGTTTAAGAACAGCCAGCCAAATATTTGCGATGCCGCAAATTTTTTCGCAAATATCTTAGCAAATAATTTGCGATGTCATACATTTATGTTGCATACTTTATTGTATACTTAGCATGCCTAAGCGTAGTTTTTATTTTTTGAAAGCTAGAAGGCTTCAAAGCCAGTTTCCCATCTTTTCCTGGCGACGCGCGTTAGGCAGACCCTCCAGCTTCTTACCAAAGACGCCGCGCTTCTAAAGGCATGCCAAGTATACAACAAAGTATGTGACAAAATGTACGACATTGCAAATATTTTGCAAACGTATTTGCATAGAAATGTGCGACATCGCAAATATTTGCAAAGATATCATTGTATATGCGATGTCTCTTGTATGTACGCCACCACCATATATTACAGAGTGCAGCGCGTCGGCTTGCTTTAGTTCCAAACGGGACTATGTTATGTAGGTAGGTATATGACTACAAAATGTAGGTAAACCAAGTAAATACAGGTGGTAAATGTAGCTATTAAGTATTATATCTTTAAACGGTTTTTCTCACTTTTCTTGGTTTCATTTATGTTGGTATTGAGTTAGTATTCGAAATGCTCCCTGTAGCAAAGCATTGTATTCACATTTTATTATATTTTGTTCTAAATATTTATTTTTAGTGTATAGACCGTATTGAATTAGCTGCCATCTTGTGGGGCACCTTTTGTTACTTAAACTGTTCAACAATGGAAGCACAATTGTGCAACCATGCATGCATGTCCTCAAGGAACAAAGAAACTGCCCCACGAAATGGCGGCTATTCGATACGGTCTATAGGAGCCATCATCTACAAAATGCAAGTAATGGTATACTAACTTAATATTAGTTGTTGTGAGGGTCCCAAACTGTTCCCAACTTTTGAGGTGGGCCTTTAGTTCAATATATAATGATAAACGACTGATACTAAAAGGTAATAAATGTATGTATGTTGTGTATATGCATTTACGGTTAACGGTATGAAATATAATTATTCGAGGGAATTCTTTCATTTTTCTGACTGCAGATAGTTTGTGTCATTGTACATGTAGTACACTCCTCTGGAGGCTGTTTGCCCCCCCTCCCCCCTAGGCCAAGTTAGTCCGCTCCAACCACTACTGAACTTGGCAGGGTTTTCTGCGAAGCGTGTGCGTGACGTCACCCAAGACCAGGGCTGGATAACACTTAAATTGCCATGATTGGCTAGATTCACCTGCCTGGTGTTAAATGTAGTAACACTGATACACTCCGACATTTGGCTCAAAGTCAAGTTCTCGAAGCGAAGTTGTAGGCCTACTCCACATCCACAACCCGCCGCGCCCACTTTACGTAATGTTTTACCTTTGTCAATGCACGGATGGGATGAAGCACACATTGCGTAATAAAATACCTAGACAATAAATTTTGTTGATTTTTTATATAACCCACTTGAATGGATTGCTATATCAAAATATGTATTTTTCTCTTGCATTGTATAAATGACCCTGATCAGATAACATCAGTCTACTGTCTGCGGTTAATTTAAGTCCCTGGTTGCCGATAAAGGCCAATACAATCGAACAAACAAAATACTCGAAAACACTTGTCTGGTTGTCTTCGAAGGACAAAGTCTATCGTTTGGAAATCATTGTGGTGGACGGTCAACTGGGTGAGGTATGCTGTCAGGAACTTGTACCTTATGTTTCGACAAGATGATTATATTTACTTTCTGCATTCTGTTTTGGTCGCTCCCCTTCCTTTCAACGGCTGGTGTTATACCAGACGAAGCCCACGTCAGAATGACAATCCCTGGTGATGTAATAATCGGGGCGTCGTTGCCCCTTCATGATTGGTCCTCCGGACCACCTTGCACCGGTCCGATTTCTAAGTGGGGAAATGAACTAGTGGCTGTTTTGTTATATGCCGTCGAAAATATCAACCAACGCAATGATCTCCTACCAAACATCACAATCGGCGTGGATGTTCGAGACAACTGCTACTCAGAGACACTGTCGATATGGTCCGCTCTCGCCTTAGCAAGTACATCAGAGAGACCTCAGGAGGACATCGAGTTCAAGAAGGTCTCGCAACCAGGGGCTCGAGGCAACCTCTTCTGCATCATAGGGTCGCAATCGAGTCCGACTTCGATCCCAACGGCGCAAGCAGCAAGCCTGTACCGCATCCCCGTCATATCCCCGTTTGCAACTAGTGACGAGCTAAGTGATAAAGCCAGGTTTCCCTACTTCCTCCGCACAGTTCCTTCGGACAGTCTTCGGGTCTCTGCTATCGCCGATATTCTGCTGCACTACGGATGGCTGTACGTGGGTCTCTTCTTCGAGTTGAACACTTACGGAATGCATGGCGCCCAGGCACTTCTTGACTTAACTGAAAAGCAGGGGATCTGTGTGGCGTTTTCCGTTCCAGTGCGTAAACAGGCTTCTAAAACCGAATTGTATGATGCTGTTGAAAGACTGACGAAGAGCTTGCAGGACCCCTTATTCGCACCATCAGTGAAGTTATCCCTTCATCGAATATCACGTATGTGGGCAGCGGCGCCTGGGCGTACCCCAAATCACTAACAGCAAGCGGAGTTCCTCCATCAGCTCTACAAGGCACGATCACTGTCCAAGTAAAATTCACTCGTGTTAGGGGTATCCAAGAGTACTACAACTCCCTACAACAGAAAGACCCGCATTTCAGTCCTTGGTTTGGTGCTCTTAAAGAGCAGTGGCTGAAGCAGAATAACTGTTCTGATATCGCTGATTGTCCAATACAAGGCTACTCCAATGATGTATTTTTGATCGACGCTGTGTATGCATTCGCCTACGCCCTGCAAGATATGATTGACGCTAATTGTAATGCAAGCGCGGAATGCAACTCCACGATGGTTGACTCTATTACAGGACATGATTTTCTTTCCTACCTAAGGAATGTCGATTTCCAGGGTCTTGCTGGGAGGTACATCTTTGATGCGAACGGTAACCCAGGTGGCAGTTACAAAATACAAACCTTTCAGCTGGATGGTGACGTCATCCGCACAGTGGATGTTGGAAACTGGAGTACATCTAGTACCTCTAGCAGTGACCGTTTGTTTATCAATACGTCAGCCATACAGTGGATCCATGGACGGCACGATCCACCCACGTCAATCTGTCGAGATGTTTGTCAACCTGGCTACATCGAGGTTCCTTTGGAGGAGAAATGTTGCTACGGCTGTCAGCAATGTCCACGTAATGCGGTTGTGAGGAATAACTCGTGCACTGATTGCCCGATTGACGAGTGGCCTGATAAAGTATTTGAGGTTTGTCGTCCGATCATCCCAACTCCACCAAGCTGGACCGAGCCAATTGTGATAGCAATCCTGATCATATCTGGCTTTGGACTGATTCTTTGCATCCTGGCAGCGATAGGACTTGTCTATTACCGAGACCATGTGTTGATTCAAGCTGCAAACCTCGAGCTGAGTAGCATCAACATTCTGGGTCTCACACTGGCTTTTCTCTCCCCTTTCCCGCTCCTCGTTTCGCCGACTGTCGCCTCGTGTCGTGCATCAGAAATCATCGTAGCCATCTGCTTTACCCTGATCTACGCCCCGACTCTCCTCAAGGTCAACCGGATCTACCGGATCTATGATGCCGGCAAGAAGTCCAAAAAGAGACCTCGCTTTATCGATCCACGCACCCAGATGGTCATCGCCCTCAGTATCATAACAGGAATGGTAAGAACATTGTTAAACATTGTAAGCTGCGTCGAGTAAGGGTAAATGGTGTCCTTTTAAAGAGCATTGATAAAGGGAGACTCACCAAAAGAGTTGTATCAATTGGTCTTAATTGTGTCCTACGTTTAAAGGGTTGCCATTTGATTTGAGGGACTGGGAGAAACTCCATCCCACAATCTCTTGCATCCATCAGGTATTTTTTACCACTCTATCTACCGCTGAGCCGGCGTCGTTGGAATCGTTAATTTGTCGGTTCTAAATGATAATTGTGTTGGTGTGTGTTTGTGGTTTCTCATAGATTGTAATCGCTCTTACTGGAGCACTGGTTAGCTCACACAGGCCCACCAAACTCGTCTTCTACCCTCCTGCAAACTACGTGGAGGTTTACTGCAAGTTTGGCATTGGATTTCTCTTAACCCTCCTCTGCAACCTTCTAATCGTCCTAGCCTGCTGCTACTACGCCTTCAAGGCTCGCAAGGTGCCCAGCAACTACAACGAGTCAAAGTTCATTGCAGTCAGCGTCTACTCCACGCTGGTGTTTGGCGTGGCCGCGGTTCCGGTCTACATCACGGCTGCTGCTGTTTTGCAGAAGATAGCCACACTGTGCGTGGCTATAATCCTTAGTGCCTTCCTGACGCTGTGCTGTGTCTATCTACCCAAACTCTATGTCATCCATCTGGGCAGAGACGTAAAGGTCTGCGAGTGGGAATCTAATGACACTGGCTCAATGACCGCTGGTTCGATTACAGCTTCCAATGCAACTACCCCAACAGAAATGCTCCCGGAAAAAGATTTTTGAGGGAACAAAGGTGTGGGTGGCGTTCGAAAATGATATCAGATATTAGGTGGGGGGGGGGGGGGGGGGGGGGGGGGGGCGGATTGTGTCGTTGTAGACTTATTGCAAGTCTGAGATCACGCATACTCCACAAAAAAATTATAAGACGTAGCTTAGGCCTATACATAATTGGTAATACGCGATAGCAGACTTGAAATACATGTAAGTCTAAAATGGCACAATCTGCCCCCTCCCCCCTCCCCCCGTACCAGATATCAAGAATATTTTTAGGCTGCCCCATGGGATGGCCGGTCTTAAACTTTACGTTAAAAACCGGCTAGGAATAGTCCCAAGCCGAAGAGAGGGCCGGTCTTTAACGTATTGTTTTTATTCCTACTCATAAATACCTTTTTGTGTAAATCAACTCTCCGAAATTCTTTGTCCGTAAACTTTGTCAGTTAGTCGCCATTTTGTTGAGGGTCTTGGCTAGTTTCCCACTTGTATCCTTTATAGTTCATGTATACAATTCACGATTAATGAAAATCGCCTGGACTTGGCGTTGAGTTTAACTTGACGGAAGCAAGGTAGAACCAAGAAGTTTGGAACCACGTGCTTTTGTCGTAAATGCAAGAAGCACGTTAGACCCCGGGCGAGATTCTACCAAGCCAAAACGCTTCTACCGAACTAAAACGTTAGCTAAATTTGTGCCAACCATCGTGGTTTTGCAGTGGCGAACATTTTTAGATTTAAAGGCACCGGCTCGTCAGCAATGCGCGCGCGCCAAATTTTGATTCGTGCCACGAAATACGCAGCTCCATAGCAAAGGCATGGAGCTGCGTATTTCGTGGCACGAATTTGGCGCGCGCGCAATGCTGACGAGCCTCTGCTTTGAACCTAATTAATTTCGATACGATTCTAATTCACACGTGTTTATTAGCTTACAAATGTAGAAAGGTAATTATCCATTTCGAAATGTAATCATGATTTGTACTATTATGTAATGTATTTAGTGTTATCGGTGTGAAATAAATATCATAAATATTACAGAGAATTCCTTCAATTTCTGACTGGAGATAATCTGTGTGATAAACGGCGCTCGTCTTTCAACTTTTAAACCTCCCAAATGCACTCATCTGCCCCGCCCCATTTACGTCCCTTTTTAAAAACAATTGATTCGCCGGTCGCTGCCTTTGGTAAGACGCTGTTCGTCCAAAGATAAAGGGGACGTTACGATCAGAATATCGTAATGAATAAGCAACGGTGACGTCATGCCAAAACGAACGATTAGGGGCAGGCCAGGCTTGATCCGAGGAAGCTAATCGAACGAATTGTATTTTCCATCGTTAAGTGACGTCATCGATACGTCCGTGGTGTTTGGGTGACAACAACATGGCGCGGTGAAATGAACCGTGTTCTTTGCGAGAGATGAGATTCCTACTTCGTTTAAACAAGTGTAGGCCTATTTGGCATTGTAAATGAGACGAAATTTTGCCCTAACCTTTGTAGAAACTGAGACAAAACGTGGTATCTGCCAAATTGCTTATTTGGCGACGTTTTGTGGGGACAATCACGTCGGACCGCGCCGTCCGTATTTCGCCGGCGGTCCAAGCTGTGACTGTGAGGCCGTGGGCCCGTCGGTGTACGCAGTACGGTGTAGCCGGCCCGGCCGCTCTGGACGTCCATGCCGGCTAAATTGACTAAAAGTAAAACTAAGTGTACCATTTGGAGGCTTTGTTCTGTTTTGACCTAGGCCCCCCTACTGCATTAATTAATGGGGGAAATAGTAACCGATTCCCCTCCTGTAAAAACGACAACGGTGATAAATGAAGCCAAAATGATAGATTTGGACGATGAAAAGCTGCAAGAATTGTATGCTTGGGTCGATGAAATTCCTCTGAGTAGAGCCAAGAGGAACATAACTCGTGACTTCAGCGATGGCGGTAAGTTAAACTCACAAGGTCAAATGATTGTATGAATTATAGACTGCTGTATGAATTTTAGACTGTTGGTAGCTCAGAAGACTTAAAATTACTTGACTTAATCTTCCAAAGTCTTATCCTGAGGACTTGATCTCAATTTCCATAATTTAAGACAATTTTATATAAAACACGTGAGACTGGAAAAACTTCTGTGAAAGATGTGGACATCTCCAATTCATTATTCCCATCCCATTTTCCCTATCTTTAACAGTTTTGGTTGCAGAAATTATGTATCATTTTGTGCCAAAGCTTGTTGAGATTCATAACTACACACCGGCCAACTCGACACAGCAGAAGATGAGCAACTGGGGTACGCTGAATAGGTAAGGTCAAAAGACCAGCATTGGGGCTTGAATTTTGGATAAAAATCTACTAGGCCACTGGTAACTTAAATTGTTAAAGGAGCGTGTCCAGATCACATTTTTAAGCGAGCCCTCCCCCACCACCCCCGCCCTCCATTTTTCCCATGGGTGTTGAGATTTTAATACCATATTATTTAAGTGGTGTTTGAAGCTTTGCATGGTGTTGAAAGTAAGAAGTAACTATAAATAAATAGTAGTAAACTTGCGGGTACAACCATGTGAAAAATCTCTTTTTGGAGTAGTGTTGGCTCTGAAAAGAGCCGGTTTGGTCTCGACGTTTCGAACAGTATACCCTGCTCGTCTTCAGGAGAATGCTGGACTGCTGGTGGTGTTGCAGCTTAAGTAGAGCTTGTGGGATGCACTTTTTGGGCGGGAAGTTTCCAATTTGTTGTTGATCGGTGATGCATGCAGCTTAAGTAGAGCTTGTGGGATGCACTTTTGGGCGGGAAGTTTGCACGTTGTTGTTGATCGGTGATGCATGGTGGTTGGCTGCTGGCTGGATGTCTGTGCGCTGGAGTGTGTCAGTGTTGTGGTGGGCTGCTGGTGGGAGGGTTGGCTTGAGTAGAGGCGACCAGATGTCATTGATGAAGAACCCGATGTCTTGTGGAACCGTGTTGTGTGACTTGATCTCGATGGCTTCCCTGACTCTGCGTTGGTGCCAGAACTTGACAGGTGCGATGAGCTTGGCTTGCTTCCATTTGATGACATGATCTTGTTCTTGAGAATGTTTGATGATTGCAGATTTGACCAGGTGTCCCAGTCTGCCGTGTGCTTGATGCTCCTTGATTCTGGTTGATAAGTTGCGGCCGGTCTCTCCGATGTATACTTTACCGCATTCACAAGGAATGCGATAAACGCCGGGCTTGGCTTGAGTGTCTTGCTTGTCCTTGTGTGTGTGAAGGGATGCTTGGATCTTGTTCGGTGCTGTGTGGAAGGTCTTGACTTGGGCTTGGCTGAGGATTCGTTGGAGCTTGTGTGATGTGATGCCGATGTACGGGAGAGTGATGGTTGCCTTGAACTCTGGTCGTTCCGCTGATGGTAGGCTTGGCTTGGGTTGGTTGAGGTTGAAGGTCTTGTATCCGTTGAGTCAAGAACAAGATCATGTCATCAAATGGAAGCAAGCCAAGCTCATCGCACCTGTCAAGTTCTGGCACCAACGCAGAGTCAGGGAAGCCATCGAGATCAAGTCACACAACACGGTTCCACAAGACATCGGGTTCTTCATCAATGACATCTGGTCGCCTCTACTCAAGCCAACCCTCCCACCAGCAGCCCACCACAACACTGACACACTCCAGCGCACAGACATCCAGCCAGCAGCCAACCACCATGCATCACCGATCAACAACAACGTGCAAACTTCCCGCCCAAAAGTGCATCCCACAAGCTCTACTTAAGCTGCATGCATCACCGATCAACAACAAATTGGAAACTTCCCGCCCAAAAAGTGCATCCCACAAGCTCTACTTAAGCTGCAACACCACCAGCAGTCCAGCATTCTCCTGAAGACGAGCAGGGTATACTGTTCGAAACGTCGAGACCAAACCGGCTCTTTTCAGAGCCAACACTACTCCAAAAAGAGATTTTTCACATGGTTGTACCCGCAAGTTTACTACTATTTATTTATAGTTACTTCTTACCATATTATTTGTTATATTTTTCTCATTACCATTCTGAAATTTTGTGCTCAAGGATATATCGTAAAAAAACCACCAATGTTTTGTAAACAAATTTATACGATGTATGTCCAATTCCAAAGGACATGAGGCTTTTATTAAATTTTGCAAATTTCAGGAAAGTGTTTCCCAAGTTGGGTTTCAGCATTCACGAGGTTTTAGTACGTGGAATCTGTAACAGCAAACCGGGTGTAGTTGAGTCGGTGCTGTGGGATCTCAGATGCAAGATTGACCTTCATCTTGCTCAAACCAACAAAACAGACAAGGTCAGTTAATCAAATTATGGTTTCTGTAGTTTATGATGCAGTTAGGTCCCGGTTGTTTACTTCCATATGTTGAAGGGCTGGGTATAAATACCGTACACCCTCGCCACTAATTTTCCCTGATTTGACATGATAATGGCCCAAAAAGTGTAAATTTTTGTTGGGAAACATGATTTTAGCAATGAGAGAATATCAAGTTTTTCTTTGAAAACACTTTTGTCATGCTCCATAAATTAGTGCTTGGAGTCTCAACTGGCGAGGGTGTATGGTAGGTTTTGCAAGGGCTGTGCAAAATCGAATCATTTACTATTTTAATGTTTTGGCTAAATTGTTCTTGCTATTTTTATTTCATTGAAAGAATATTTCATTTATCAATAAAAATGTCCATATTTGCCATTTGGTTGGTATTTACTAGATTTCTGTATTTGCTGCATTTGTCAGATATCTCCTGATGGTTACTATGGCAACAAAGAAGTGGGCTCAGGAACAGGCAAATCCAGCAAAACACCAGGTGAAGATTTGATGTTAGAAAATTAAAATATGACACAAAATACGGAAAGGAATGTTGTAAAAGAAATGTGTCGGAATATGTTTAAAAACTGTTTTCTTTCTCTACAGGTCGTGCTGGGCCAAGCAAAGGACACAAACCGCCACCGCAAATTTCCAAGCCTGCGGCTGCTCACACTAATACAAAGGGAGCAAGGTATTATATGAATACAATGTATCGGGTAAACTCTCATTATAGCGCTCTTCAAGGGACCAAAATAATTTGAGCTTTATATCCAGAGAGCGCTATAACCAGTGCATACACAATGCCGGGACTTAGAAAAAGGAGCTTTATATCTAGAAGAGCTTTATATCAGGGGGTTGCATGGTTATAACAAGAGTTTACTGTATCGGGTTTTGAAATTATAGCCACTGGACCAGTTATTTAAACCCTTTAGAGACCATGGTGGCCACAAGCGGCCTAAAGCCTATCACTCATAGTGGCCAGAAATGGCCACAAGCGGCCTGAAGCCTATCACCCATAGTGGCCAGAAATGGCCAGAAGCAGTTGCCAGTCCCACAATGTTTGAATACTTCACATCTACACAATGTACATTTAGAGGTACCAGTATGTATGTTCTTGTTTTTGTTTTTACAAATATGAAGATTTTCGTTTACATGCACACATGTATATCCCAATTTTTGTGGCATGGCTGGGAATACAGCTGTATGCACGTAGTACATACATACCCTTGTGTGGTCTCTAAAGGGTTAATGTTGGTCTAGTTATTTTTGTACTGCAATGGACCTACAGTACAATGCTTTTTGTCATATTTTTCTTTTCAAACATAAACAGATACAAATGTAAATTTTCTGCCTGTGACATATTTTCCCTTTTCTTCACTTCTCTCAATCCATCTTCGCCCTTGTCCTTAACCCAGTGTAAGCAACGCAGTTCGACCAAGACACACCCACCACACACATGATATTAGCATGGATATCAGGCTACTGCTTGAAGAAAAGGAGCAGAATCTTCTGGCATCTCAGGAGACAGTACAGGTGGGTGGAGTTTACGTCTTCAAGATGCTAGCCGCAAACTTGTAATAAAGGCTTCATATATCATTTGCAATGACCAAAACGTTTACTTGATGAGTTGACAAGAAAACCGTTGTTAGCAATGGTATTCCCAAGACCACAATACATGAATTTATTTCTGTCCAAGATGGTACTTTCTGTAAGAAGGTGGTTTTTAAAAAGATGAGTGTTCACACACACTTTTTTACCACTCACTTACTACAAAAACCATGCATGGATTTGTTTTTTTAGCATTGATGCATCTATGTAGCTGAAATTTGAGCAGGCTAATTTACCAACATTCTTCTTTAGATATGTTACGTCGGTTCTTATTTCACTCCAAGAATCTGTAACATGTTTCATCTTGCAAATGATACATTAGCCCTTTAATACCGGTCATTTCTCTCTATATTTTGCAGATTTTACAAGCAAAAGTGAGACGGTTAGAACAGCTCCTCCATCTTAAAGACATCCGCATTGAAGAACAAGCAAAACGAATTGAACACTTGGAGAGAAAATACTAGCATTTTGTGGATGTGTTACCATGGCAATGAAGTGTACATATTGATTTGTGTACATTTGTATATGTATATACAGGATTTCATAGATAATTGAAATGACTATTGAAATGACTGTATGCACTTATGGGTTGGTGCGATGATAAATTGTTAGCAATGTTATGGTGTCATTATAAAACTTGCGTGAATTTTCTAAATGTGTAGGAGGTTATGAAGATTGTTTGAGGGATTTTGGCCACGCTGTTTCTTATACATGTGTATACAGTTGGCGAAGATTGTTATTACATTGTAATTTGGTTAAAGGCAGTATACATGATTGGTATCTTGAAAATCAGAAATGTTCACAGATTTACGCCTAACTTGAACAATATAAACCTGATGACCGTAGAAAACCTCCCCTGAAATGGTCTTGTCTGAAGTGCTATAGTCTTTGAGAAATGAGTAAAACAATTACAAATTTTCGTCTCGATCATGAGACGAAAATTCAATTCGCCCCAAATCCATTTCGCCCGAGTGCCATTTCGCCCCAAACCATTTCGCCCGAGTGCCATTTCGCTCCAAATCACTTCGTCCAAACACTACATCGCCCAAATGCTACTTTGCACCAAAACCACTTCGTGCACAGGCCGTGGTTCAAGGCGAAATGGTTCAGGGCAAAGTGGTTTTGGGGCGAAATGACTGCAAACCCTTTTTTGACTTTTCCCAAAAGTGCTCAGGTTGGTTTTAATCATGCATATCTTCAATCACACAGGGGGATAAAACTGTTTGTAACAGTTTACCAATCATGTATACTATCTTTAAATGAAATTGGATTTTTAGCTTTTAGGGGGATGGAGGATAGTTCTTGTCCAACTTTTTACTAGTGCTCGGCCGCCAAATGTGTCATTTAGGACAGTTGTGTCTGCCGGTAAATAGCCCGTATCTTCGTGTTTTTTTTTTCGTTTACATAATTTACAAAGGCTGCCGATTTGCATTATAAAAAAGCGGCATGTCTAAAGCGTGTTCTTCTTTGCTCAGTAGAACTTTGGCACTTCGCCTGCGTTATGGTCGTGTTCCGACATCGGATATTAACCGCATCATTCATTCAGACACGAACGGTTTGCTCCGTCTGATGTCACCAGTTCATGATCATCACAGGTTTACCTTTATCTATTGTCTGAATTGCGAGAAAAGTCACGATGGCTTAGCTTTATTGGTTTTCTGAAGAAGTTGTCATTAAAGGGAACCCAAAATGGCAGACAAGTACTATGGAGTCCAAACAATTCCTGTTATCATTCTGATAAACGTCTAATTTTGGCTTCAAATGAATGGGTCAATTTCATTGCCGGCGCGCGGTTGAATTGAAAGAAAAGGACACACCCGTCACAATTACGCAAAGTTAGGGAAAGGTTAAAACGTTGCCGCCCACACTTCACTAATTCCTATTGAAGGCAAATTAGATTCTCTCCAATTTTTGCAGAAAACAGGAACGCAAGTGGAAGCAACCGACTTTGTTAATGATCCAAATTACACTTGGTGGGTCTGAAAATACACGTACTCGTCAGAGATGATGAATTTTGTCCAATAAAAGGGTGATTTTCCCGGCTGTTTGCCTCCCACGTGAAATATACTTAAAACCGGGACACACATTATACTTCAAATTACTCTGGCTGGCAATCTAATATTACGAGAAACCTTGAAAACGGGCTCTTTCATGGTGCCCGAAAAACCCAATTACCTGTCACACTATATTGATGCATGGATTGATGTAATTTCCGTCAAGTGAGAAATAATGCGTCCTTAGAAGAAGAAAAAAGCGAAGCAAGTGTTCTGTTTTGTTTCCGTGATTTGTTTGCAACGGTTCTTGGTCTTCTAATTCCAGGCAAATAAAAATGTAACCTTAGGCCTAAAATACAAATTAAATGTCAACTGCAAATTTCTGATGCATGTGCTGTAAAACTTGTGCGAATTATTTCCTTTTATAGCCAAACATGTTTGGTTGTTTCATTTCAATGGTGATTAAGCACCGTACCAGATATTGCTTGTCACTTTTCTGTATAGAACGGGCCTTTATACACATGCTGCACACGTAATAATAGCAGATGATTGACGTGTCGTAATTTGCCAATTTGCGTGATTACGATTGGTACAAAGAGCGAGTCTCTTGAGTCAGTTTTTGCGCATGCGCAATCGTAACCCCAATGCACGGTGTCAATTTTCGCCTGATGCACAATTTGTCATTATGAAATTCGCGGGAACTGCTGCGTTTTATTAGCTATCTTTGCGGCGTCGGATCTGGCTGCAATTCCTTGGGCTATAGTATATGACTTGTATAGTTCGAGGGTTTGGCCATTTCAAAATGGAAATCGTGTGTGTGATGCTCGTGATGCTGGCGAGCTGTGCTCGTGCCGGAGTACCCGACAGTGTCCGGGTGAACTTCACCAGGCACGGTGACTTCATACTCGGGGGACTATTCCCTCTGCACCGCGACATCTCCTGCCGTGGCGGCCGCAGCTATCATCTCTTGGAGCGACTTGAGACCATGGCCTTTGCGGTGGAAGAAATTAACTCTAGGGATGACATCCTCCCCAATACAATCACATTTCTATTTCTTCACATTTTCTCCCACAGGCCAACACTAGGAAAACTGACACCCTCCTCTTCAAGCATCAGTACAGCCGTACTAACTGTGTCAAATTTTCCTTGTTCACCCTATTCCCAAGATTGTTTAATTCCCTTTCCGGTGAAGTTCGAGATCTTTGCCTTGAAGATTCACCAAAACCTTTCATCAATTCTTTACGTGATCATCTTTTCAGTCTAGATCCCATCTCACATGCCTTCTGAGTATCCACCTTCTGTCCCCCTGTTTTCAAAACTTAGTTTCTCTGGTCTTTTCAACAAACTCTTTTCTTTCATTACAAAAATGTTTCTGTATTATAATTATGACTCTAGTTAATTATGCTTGTTTTGTTTTGTTTGGTTGTTTTGTTTTTTTGTTTGGTTTTTCTCTGTTTTTCTGTTTGCTTGACTGTATTATACAGAACATACATGTATGACTACTCTTTTGTCTGTACAGTCAAGAGGTCAGTGATGCCATCACCCACTGCATGATTCTTAAATGTGAGTGATGGCATCAATGATCTCAAGACTGTATTGACAATTCAGCTTAACATTTCTCTTGAACAGCATGTGTCAACTTTCATTTTATCACTTTGTTACAGTTTTCAAAGAATTGTTATTTGGATATAGGCCTACCAGGATTTATTTTTATTTACATGTGTCGTGATTTTGTTTTTTATTTTGAGTAATTTATTAATTTTGTAAATATTTTGTAAATATTTTTATTAAATGTATTTATCCTTAAATTTATTTATCCTTAAATGTATTATCCAATTAGTTTGGAGAGCCCCTCGATAGAAACTTGTTTCTTTTGGGCAATCCTACGGGAGCTATTTGGGTACTGTTTTCTGTTCTGTTTCCAGTTTGTTGTATGTGTAATCTGTTTTGTCTGTAATTCAGTAATTTTTATATCCCGGAAAATGAAATAAATATAAATGTTACTCTCGGCTTCGACATCAGGGAATCGTGTTACCGCGACGAGGCAGCACTGTGGTCGGCTTTGTCTCTCCTAGATGGTGAGACTTTCAATGAGGAACCGGGGCATCCGTCCTCACGGCGTGGGAGGCTCATTGGGATTGTGGGAACAAGCCGAAGCAGCACCAGCGTCGTTGCATCCAAGGCGACCAACATCTATGATATCCCCATGATTTCTGGTTTTGCTACAAGCGACGAGCTTTAGTGATAAAGATCACTTTCCGAACTTTCTCCGCACTTCGCCTCCAGACAAGCAACAAGCCAGAGCAATCATAGATATCCTACTTCACTTTGAGTGGCGCTACATCGGGATCATCTACTCTCTAGACACCTACGGAATCCACGGGGCGCAGGAGCTGCTAACCCGGGCCGATCAACAGGGAGTTTGCGTGGCTTTCGCGATCTCCGTCAGGAAATCCGCAACAAGCCAAGAAATCGAAGAATCCGTGCAGAAGATAGAAGAGTTCCATGAAGCTAAAGTGGTTGTCATGTTTGGCGGTAATGGCGGTTACGAAGGCATGTATTTCATCCTACAAGAATTCTACAGAGCCAACCCCGACAAACGATTGGTACTGATCGGTAGTGACTCGTTTGAGAACTTTGAGAAGTACGGTCTGCATGAAATGAGTCAAGGAAGCCTGTTCTTTGCCTTGAACATTTTCAGTGTTCCTGGGTTTCAGGAATACTTCTATGGTCTATCCACGACAAACGGTAGTCCTTGGTTTGCCGAATACATGGACGCCTGGGTTTCTGAGAGTGGCTGCGTGGATCCGCAAAGATGTCCTCTCCCAATTTCGAATCGTTCCAGTCCCGTGTATTACGCGGTTTACGCTTTTGCTCACGCATTAGATGCCATGTTAAGAGATCATTGCGAAGGTAGAGATGGTCAATGTCAGATGATAACGGACAATTTCAACGGGATGCAGTTTTTGGACTATCTGCGCAATGTCAGTTTTCAAGGCGTAGATAGTGGCCTTTTCCATTTCGACAAAAATGGCGATCCAGAGGGCACCTACACCGTCAGTAGTTTCCGTAACAATAGCTACTACAAAGTGGGACAATGGGATTCCAGAAACACCTCGAGGTACTTAACGATCAACGTCGGTGACATCCTTTGGTCGGGAGGGTTGGGGAACCCACCGACATCTCTCTGTGTGGAGAAATGCAAACCAGGTTACGTCGTGGTACCACTAGAAAAGAAATGCTGTTGGGGTTGTAAGGAGTGTCCAACTGATGCCATTGTTGACGGTACAGATTGCCGTGCATGTCCACCAAGTTTCTGGCCAGACGATACTCGACTAGCTTAATTGCAGACCTATCACTCCATCTAAGGTAGACTTGGCTAATGGGGCCATGGTGGTGGTCATCATCCTCTGCGTATTTGGGCTTTGTTTGTCTCTACTCAGCTTAGCAGGGCTGCTCTACTTCAGACACCATTCCCTTATCAAAGCCACTAGCCGTGAACTGAGCTCCATCACTCTTGTTGGCACCGTGTTGGCCTACCTGTCCATAGCCGTGTTTCTCAGCTACCCAACGGTCGCTTCCTGTGCTGCAGGCGAGGCTATGATTTCACTGTGCTTCACGCTAACGTATGGACCGACGCTGCTGAAGGTGAACCGAATCTGTCGAATCTTTCAAGCCAGCAAGAAGTCAACCAAAAGACCCTTCCTGGTTCGCCCCAGGGACCAGGTTCTGTTGGCTGCTGTATTGATAGCAGTGCAGGTAAGTGGCATACCGTATTGAGAACATGATACATGTATTACGATGGTTAATTCAATTTCACAAAAGTTAAGACAAGTTCAATGCGTCTTAAGTCCCATGCAACGCCCCAAGATAAGAAGAGTGAACCTTCATAAGACACGTCTTAGCACTTTGTGAAATCGGTCCCTAGCCACCGAGACTAGACCTGTAGTGAATCAATGCCCTTAAATTAATATTTGTCTGCAAATTTAACTGCCGGGTTATCATATTTAATGTGGGAGGGGAGGGGGTGGGTGTGCTGATTTTGGTCATGCATGCATTCCGACTTTTAGCGAAGAAAAAGAAAATCAACTGATATTACATATATGAATAAACACAAATCACGGTGTACTCCAAACTGCCCTATGCTTCATGATGGTATTGGTATCTAAGCGCTAAAGGATGAGGCAATTAAGCAAAATGACTGATTTCAGATTCGAATTAGCTTGGGGCGCATGATTGGGAGGGGTAGGAGGAGGCAGGGGGGAAGGGTGGGGGTGGGGTGAGGTGGGTGAGAAGCGTTCTCAGTAAGGGCGCGAAATATCGATCGCATTGTGGGAGAAAAGCAGGGTCATATAAAGCTGTTTTCTTTCGAGCGTAGCCAATTTGCCGAGCTGTATTGAAGCAGACTAATTCGGGACCTAATGAAAACCTTGAACGATTACATTTTCGCGTCACCTGCGTCAATCAGTTTGTCCAGGTATGCTGTCAGATATGCTGTGCAGCGTTGGGGACTTTTATGAGAAGTGTGATCAAGCGATAAACTAATCCACTGAGCGTGACATTGCGTGAAATCAACCAGATCAAAGTAATAATCGCTCCCGGAATCGATCACATGTGCACGTACGTCTTCAGGTCCATAAGGAGGGAAGAGGAGGGGAGGAGAGTACACACCCTCGCCTTAAGCCTCTAGGTCTCTAAGATCATCATCGGACTGTCAATTGAGGGTACCTGCTCGCTCATCAACAACATTCTATGGTGATAGATCATTTGTTTTTTCCGCGGCACACCTCTGGAATGGTCTTACAGCATGCGTCAAATTCATTCCATCAGTAATTTCAAGTCCCAGCTTAAAACACATCTTTTTGTTCAGTATTACCAGACTTGATGCTCTTGATGATGCTCTTTGAATTTAACGTTGAATTTAATGTACATGTATATATGTATGTTATCGCTTTGGATTATACTGTAAAGCGCCTAGAGGCCCTGGCATTTGGCGCTATATAAGATTGTTATTATTATATTATTATTAGAGCGCCATATTAAAGTCCGCTCCATAAGAAACAGATAAACTTTCCCGCGCTGAGCTCAGACCTAATGCGTAATGACGCCATGGTTTGTTTACATTCAGGGAGGCCGATCACTGAGCTCCATTACACGTACTGACAGTGCATTGAATGGAGCAGTGAGGCCGATGCAGCATTAATCATAACCTCATGGTCCAAGTTTACAAATTGAAGGATTTGGTATCGTTAGGGTTAATGCAGCTACGTTTAGTTCCAAGTTCGATTGCACTCACATCTGGCGTCTTTGCACGACGAGAGTCACGAGACTGTCTTAATGGTTCTTTGTTTATAAATACAGGTTGTTCTGGTCAACATCTCGATTTTCGTAAGCCCGACCCAGCCGAGGTACCTCATATTTCAGCCACCACGTGACTACATCGAAATCTTCTGTGAGTTTGGACATGGTTTCCTGGCCTCGTGCGTCTACAACCTCCTGCTAATCCTAGCCTGTTGTTACTACGCCTTCAGGACCCGCAAAGTCCCCAGCAACTACAACGAGTCCAAGTTCATCGCAGTCAGCGTCTACTCCACGCTGGTGTTGTGCCTAGCCGCCGTGCCGGTCTACACAACGGCCGTGGCTGTGCTGCAGAAGGTCGCAACACTAGGCCTGGCACTACTCATCAATGCCATTCTCACGGTGACGTGCGTCTATCTGCCCAAGCTTTATGCAGCTAAGTTTCTGAAGGATGTCCGGGTTTTGGAGTGGAATGCCTCTAAGCCAGAAGAGTCGACTTCAAGTGCGGGGAGTGTTACGCAACTAAAGGGGCAGTCTGCTCAACATACAGCTAAAGTCGGGCCTTCAACAGAGACTTAAAAACTTGAGCACAAGTGCCACACACAATGGTGTAACTAACTATTTGTTACATGTACGTTTTTTTTAATAAGAGCTTCAGGAGTTCCTTTCACAAAAGAAAACTCGATGGAAAAGGTCTCACAGGTAGTTTTCTTAGCTTAACTCTTTTAATGGGACTTAGGAACCACTAAGATGCATCTTAGGATGCCTGTGAAACAAACTCCTGATATCCAGGTGGTGGCTTCATAGGAAAACATACATGTAAACAAAGGGTGACGTTATCATTTAGCACGCAAGCTTATTTCACTTAGGTTACACTGCCGAGATCAGGCGCTGCTCAGCGCTCTTGCCAGTGCACACTTGGCGTAAGTGAGCACCTTTTCAGCATTTTTCAAGCACGAAGCACAGATTTATTATACAACGAGCACAAAACCTGCGACCTGCAATTTCGTCTTAACTTTCTTTTCGGTTGTAAATAGTTTGGGACATTAAATTCTTAATTGGCTGTTCCGATACGGTCGGAACAGCCTTTGTTTTCGTTAAGATTTTTTTTTTTTTTATTGGCTGTTCCAACACGGTTGGGAACAGCCTTTGTTTTCGTTAAGATTTTTTTTTTTTTTATTTTTTTTTTTATTTTATTTTTTTTTCTTTTCCTTCTTCCACTTTTTTCAGACGCTATTTCGGGCACTTGCACATTCATGATTGACTTCAAACTTCACATGGACATTAGTCACTATGTGAAGTTGTGCACACTACTAATGACGTCACGATGACGTCATCACGTGTCAGATTAAAGGGGCATGAAGTTTAATAAATTAAATATTCAAAAATCAATAAAAAATCAACCGTTTGACCTACGATCTTGATTCCTTCGGCATATACGATGACTAACAAAGGTCTTTGAGATGCGCACACCCCTTGACCTTTGACCTCGTTTCCTATTGGTCTAACAGATTTTGCCTTGCCATTTGAAAGTGGTGCAAGATATTTGGACAAAGTCACTTGTGTTACACTTCGACTAGGGTGGGGTATCTAAAAAATATTTTTGTGACCTTTGACCTTGCTCACTTCCGGTCGAAACCGGAAGTGGCCCTTAGTTTGAAAGTGAAAGGAGGTATTGAGATGGGGTCAATGGTGTTATTACCAGAGGCCCTTAAACTTTCCAAAAATATAAGTGATGACGTCATCGTACGAAATAGCGCCCTCTACCGACAAGATGATTACGTAATTAAATATTCAAAAATCAATAAAAAATCAACTGTTTGACCTACGATCTTGATTCCTGTGGCATATACGATCACTAACAAATGTCTTTAAGATGCGCACAGGGCTTGACCTTTGACCTCGTTTCCTATTGGTCTAACAGATTTTGCCTTGCCATTTGAAAGTGGTACAAGATATCTGGATGTGGTCAACTGTATTACACTTGGACCTAGGGTGGTGTATCCAAAAAATATGGCCGTGACCTTTGACCTTGCTCACTTCCGGTCGAAACCGGAAGTGGCCCTTAGTTTGAAAGTGAAAGGAGGTATTGAGATAGGGTCAATGGTGTTATTACCAGAGGCTTTCCAAAAATATAAGTGATGACGTCATCGTAGGAAATAGCGCCCTCTAGCGACAAGATGATTACGTAATTAAATATTCAAAAATCAATAAAAAATCTACCGTTTGACCTACAAATTTGATTCCTTCTGCATATACGATCACTAACAAATGTCTTTAAGATGCGCACATGGCTTGACCTTTGACCTCGTTTCCTATTGGTCAAACAGATTTTGCCTTGCCATTTGAAAGGGGTACAATATATCACGATGGGGTCAACTGTGTTACACTTCGACTAGGGTGGGGTATCCAAACATATAGCAACACCTTTGACCTTCCCTACATGTCAGATTAAAGTGGCATGTAATAATATTCAATATTTAAAAATCGATAAAAACTCAACCGTTTGACATACGATCGTGATTTATTCATATACAATCACTAACAAAGGTCATCCCGAACACCACATATGTTTATAAAAAGGAGGGGAACAGCCATGTGTTCGTTTTCAACGAACACATTTCTAGTTTTTTTTATTTTTTTGGCTGTTCCGATTCGGGTCGGAACAGCCTTTGTTTTCGTTACGATTTTTTTTTTATTTTTGGCTGTTCCGATACGGTCGGAACAGCCTTTGTTTTCGTTAAGATTTTTTTTTTTTTTCTTTTTCTTCTTCCACTTTTTTCAGACGCTATTTCGGGCACTTGCACATTCATGATTGACTTCAAACTTCACATGGACATTGGTCACTATGTGAAGTTGTGCACAGTACTAATGACGTCATGATGACGTCATCACGTGTCAGATTAAAGGGGCATGAAGTTTAATAAATTAAATATTCAAAATTCATTAAAAAATCAACCGTTTGACCTACGATCTTGATTCCTTCGGCATATACGATGACTAACAAAGGTCTTTGAGATGCGCACACCCCTTGACCTTTGACCTCGTTTCCTATTGGTCTAACAGATTTTGCCTTGCCATTTGAAAGTGGTGCAAGATATTTGGACAAAGTCACTTGTGTTACACTTCGACTAGGGTGGGGTATCTAAAAAATATTTTTGTGACCTTTGACCTTGCTCACTTCCGGTCGAAACCGGAAGTGGCCCTTAGTTTGAAAGTGGTAGGAGGTATTGAGATAGGGTCAATGGTGTTATTATCAGAGGCCCTTAAGCTTTCCAAAAATATAAGAGATGACGTCATCGTACGAAATAGCGCCCTCTAGCGACAAGATGATTACGTAATTAAATATTCAAAAATCAATAAAAAATCTACCGTTTGACCTACAAATTTGATTCCTTCTGCATATACGATCACTAACAAATGTCTTTAAGATGCGCACATGGCTTGACCTTTGACCTCGTTTCCTATTGGTCAAACAGATTTTGCCTTGCCATTTGAAAGGGGTACAATATATCACGATGGGGTCAACTGTGTTACACTTCGACTAGGGTGGGGTATCCAAACATATAGCAACACCTTTGACCTTCCCTACATGTCAGATTAAAGTGGCATGTAATAATATTCAATATTTAAAAATCGATCAAAACTCAACCGTTTGACATACGATCGTGATTTCTTCATATACAATCACTAACAAAGGTCATCCCGAACACCACATATGTTTATAAAAAGGAGGGGAACAGCCATGTGTTCGTTTTCAACGAACACATTTCTAGTTGGCTGTTCCGATTCGGGTCGGAACAGCCTTTGTTTTCGTTACGATTTTTTTGGCTGTTCCGATTCGGGTCGGAACAGCCTTTGTTTTCGTTCCGATTTTTTTTTTTTTTTTTCTTTTTTTTATTTTTGTTCTTTTCCTTCTTCCACTTTTTTCAGACGCTATTTCGGGCACTTGCACATTCATGATTGACTTCAAACTTCACATGGACATTGGTCACTATGTGAAGTTGTGCACAGCACTAATGACGTCATGATGACGTCATCACGTGTCAGATTAAAGGGGCATGAAGTTTAATAAATTAAATATTCAAAAATCATTAAAAAATCAACCGTTTGACCTACGATCTTGATTCCTTCGCCATATACGATGACTAACAAGGGTCTTTGAGATGCGCACACCCCTTGACCTTGGACCTCGTTTCCTATTGGTCAAACAAATTTTGCCTTGCCATTTGAAAGTGTTAAAAGATATCTGGATGTGGTCAACTGTATTACACTTGGACCTAGGGTGGTGTATCCAAAAAATATGGTCGTGACCTTTGACCTCGTTTCCTATTGGTCTAACAGATTTTGCCTTGCCATTTGAAAGTGGTACAAGATATCTGCATGTGGTCAACTGTATTACACTTGGACCTAGGGTGGTGTATCCAAAAAATATGGTCGTGACCTTTGACCTCGTTTCCTATTGGTCTAACAGATTTTGCCTTGCCATTTGAAAGTGGTACAAGATATGTGCATGTGGTCAACTGTATTACACTTGGACCTAGGGTGGTGTATCCAAAAAATATGGTCGTGACCTTTGACCTCGTTTCCTATTGGTCTAACAGATTTTGCCTTGCCATTTGAAAGTGGTACAAGATATCTGCATGTGGTCAACTGTATTACACTTGGACCTAGGGTGGTGTATCCAAAAAATATGGTCGTGACCTTTGACCTCGTTTCCTATTGGTCTAACAGATTTTGCCTTGCCATTTGAAAGTGGTACACGCTATCTGCATGTGGTCAACTGTATTACACTTGGACCTAGGGTGGTGTATCAAAAAAATATGGTCGTGACCTTTGACCTCGTTTCCTATTGGTCTAACAGATTTTGCCTTGCCATTTGAAAGTGGTACAAGATATCTGCATGTGGTCAACTGTATTACACTTGGACCTAGGGTAGTGTATCCAAAAAATATGGTCGTGACCTTTGACCTCGTTTCCTATTGGTCTAACAGATTTTGCCTTGCCATTTGAAAGTGGTACAAGATATCTGCATGTGGTCAACTGTATTACACTTGGACCTAGGGTGGTGTATCAAAAAAATATGGTCGTGACCTTTGACCTCGTTTCCTATTGGTCTAACAGATTTTGCCTTGCCATTTGAAAGTGGTACAAGATATCTGCATGTGGTCAACTGTATTACACTTGGACCTAGGGTAGTGTATCCAAAAAATATGGTCGTGACCTTTGACCTCGTTTCCTATTGGTCTAACAGATTTTGCCTTGCCATTTGAAAGTGGTACAAGATATCTGCATGTGGTCAACTGTATTACACTTGGACCTAGGGTGGTGTATCCAAAAAATATGGTCGTGACCTTTGACCTCGTTTCCTATTGGTCTAACAGATTTTGCCTTTCCATTTGAAAGTGGTACAAGATATCTGCATGTGGTCAACCGTATTACACTTGGACCTAGGGTGGTGTATCCAAAAAATATGGTCGTGACCTTTGACCTCGTTTCCTATTGGTCTAACAGATTTTGCCTTGCCATTTGAAAGTGGTACAAGATATCTGCATGTGGTCAACTGTATTACACTTGGACCTAGGGTGGTGTATCCAAAAAATATGGTCGTGACCTTTGACCTCGTTTCCTATTGGTCTAACAGATTTTGCCTTTCCATTTGAAAGTGGTACAAGATATCTGCATGTGGTCAACTGTATTACACTTCGACCTAGGGTGGTGTATCCAAAAAATATGGCCGTGACCTTTGACCTTCCCTACATGTCAGATTAAAGGGGCATGTAATAATATTCAATATTTAACAATCGATAAAAACTCAACCGTTTGACCTACGATCGTGATTTCTTCATATACGATCACTAACAAAGGTCATCCCGAACACCATATATGTTTATAAAAAGGAGGGGAACAGCCATGTGTTCGTTGTCAAGAACGAACACAGGTCTAGTTTTTTTTTCTTTTTTTTCTTTTTGTTCTTTTCCTTCTTCCACTTTTTTCAGACGCTATTTCGGACACTTGCACATTCATGATTGACTTCAAACTTCACATGGACATTGGTCACTATGTGAAGTTGTGCACAGTACTAATGACGTAATGATGACGTCATCACGTGTCAGATTAAAGGCGCATGAAGTTTAATAAATTAAATATTCAAAAATCAATAAAAAATCAACCGTTTGACCTACGATCTTGATTCCTTCGCCATATACGATGACTAACAAAAGTCTTTAAGATGCGCACACGCCTTGACCTTTGACCTCGTTTCCTATTGGTCAAACAGATTTTGCCTTGCCATTTGAAAGTGGTGCAAGATATTTGGACAAAGTCACTTGTGTTACACTTCGACTAGGGTGGGGTATCTAAAAAATATGTTTGTGACCTTTGACCTTGCTCACTTCCGGTCGAAACCGGAAGTGGCCCTTAGTTTGAAAGTGAAAGGAGGTATTGAGATGGGGTCAATGGTGTTATTACCAGAGGCCCTTAAGCTTTCCAAAAATATAAGTGATGACGTCATCGTACGAAATAGCGCCCTCTACCGACAAGATGATTACGTAATTAAATATTCAAAAATCAATAAAAAATCGACTGTTTGACCTACAAATTTGATTCCTTCTGCATATACGATCACTAACAAATGTCTTTAAGATGCGCACATGGCTTGACCTTTGACCTCGTTTCCTATTGGTCAAACAGATTTTGCCTTGCCATTTGAAAGTGGTACAAGATATCTGGATGTGGTCAACTGTGTTACACTTCGACTAGGGTGGGGTATCCAAACATATAGCAACACCTTTGACCTTCCCTACATGTCAGATTAAAGTGGCATGTAATAATATTCAATATTTAAAAATCGATAAAAACTCAACCGTTTGACATACGATCGTGATTTCTTCATATACAATCACTAACAAAGGTCATCCCGAACACCACATATGTTTATAAAAAGGAGGGGAACAGCCATGTGTTCGTTGTCAAGAACGAACACAGGTCTAGTTTTTATTCTTTTCCTTCTTCCACTTTTTTCAGACGCTATTTCGGACACTTGCACATTGATGATTGACTTCAAACTTCACATGGACATTGGTCACTATGTGAAGTTGTGCACAGTACTAATGACGTCATGATGACGTCATCACGTGTCAGATTAAAGGGGCATGAAGTTTAATAAATTAAATATTCAAAAATCAATAACAAATCAACCGTTTGACCTACGATCTTGATTCCTTCGGCATATACGATGACTAACAAAGGTCTTTGAGATGCGCACACCCCTTGACCTTTGACCTCGTTTCCTATTGGTCAAACAGATTTTGCCTTGCCATTTGAAAGTGGTGCAAGATATTTGGACAAAGTCACTTGTGTTACACTTCGACTAGGGTGGGGTATCTAAAAAATATGGTCGTGACCTTTGACCTTGCTCACTTCCGGTCGAAACCGGAAATGGCCCTTAGTTTGAAAGTGAAAGGAGGTATTGAGATGGGGTCAA
Source organism: Henricia sp. BOLD:AAB3569 (assembly GCA_037783545.1). Taxonomy (NCBI): domain Eukaryota; kingdom Metazoa; phylum Echinodermata; class Asteroidea; order Spinulosida; family Echinasteridae; genus Henricia; species Henricia sp. BOLD:AAB3569. Next base: position 77,350 of record JBBELK010000454.1, on the reverse strand, counting down.
TGGTGTTATTACCAGAGGCCCTTAAGCTTTCCAAAAATATAAGTGATGACGTCATCGTACGAAATAGCGCCCTCTAGCGACAAGATGATTACGTAATTAAATATTTAAAAATCAATAACAAATCTACCGTTTGACCTACAAATATGATTCCTTCTGCATATACGATCACTAACAAATGTCTTTAAGATGCGCACATGGCTTGACCTTTGACCTCGTTTCCTATTGGTCAAACAGATTTTGCCTTGCCATTTGAAAGGGGTACAATATATCACGATGGGGTCAACTGTGTTACACTTCGACTAGGGTGGGGTATCCAAGCATATATCAACACCTTTGACCTTCCCTACATGTCAGATTAAATGGGCATGTAATAAAATTCGATATTTAAAAATCGATAAAAACTCGACCGTTTGACATACGATCGTGATTTCTTCATATACGATCACTAACAAAGGTCATCCCGAACACCATATATGTTTATAAAAAGGAGGGGAACAGCCATGTGTTCGTTGTCAAGAACGAACACAGGTCTAGTTTTTATTCTTTTCCTTCTTCCACTTTTTTCAGACGCTATTTCGGACACTTGCACATTGATGATTGACTTCAAACTGCACATGGACATTGGTCACTATGTGAAGTTGTGCACAGTACTAATGACGTCATGATGACGTCATCACGTGTCAGATTAAAGGGGTATGAAGTTTAATAAATTAAATATTGGAAAATCAATAAAAAATCAACCGTTTGACCTACGATCTTGATTCCTTCGGCATATACGATGACTAACAAAGGTCTTTGAGATGCGCACACCCCTTGACCTTTGACCTCGTTTCCTATTGGTCTAACAGATTTTGCCTTGCCATTTGAAAGTGGTGCAAGATATTTGGACAAAGTCACTTGTGTTACACTTCGACTAGGGTGGGGTATCTAAAAAATATTTTTGTGACCTTTGACCTTGCTCACTTCCGGTCGAAACCGGAAGTGGCCCTTAGTTTGAAAGTGAAAGGAGGTATTGAGATGGGGTCAATGGTGTTATTACCAGAGGCCCTTAAGCTTTCCAAAAATATAAGTGATGACGTCATCGTACGAAATAGCGCCCTCTACCGACAAGATGATTACGTAATTAAATATTCAAAAATCAATAAAAAATCTACCGTTTGACCTACAAATTTGATTCCTTCTGCATATACGATCACTAACAAATGTCTTTAAGATGCGCACATGGCTTGACCTTTGACCTCGTTTCCTATTGGTCAAACAGATTTTGCCTTGCCATTTGAAAGGGGTACAATATATCACGATGGGGTCAACTGTGTTACACTTCGACTAGGGTGGGGTATCCAAACATATAGCAACACCTTTGACCTTCCCTACATGTCAGATTAAAGTGGCATGTAATAATATTCAATATTTAAAAATCGATAAAAACTCAACCGTTTGACATACGATCGTGATTTCTTCATATACAATCACTAACAAAGGTCATCCCGAACACCACATATGTTTATAAAAAGGAGGGGAACAGCCATGTGTTCGTTTTCAACGAACACATTTCTAGTTTAAACTTGTTCACATTAATGAAAAGTGTGCACCTAAATTTAAATATGTAATGCACCTATCAATTGTTTCCCCCACCCCCCTCCCCCTCTCCCCCGGGCTACCCAAACTAAGAGGTGGGCAACATTAAGGTGACCAAACCCCTACCTAGGGGGTGGGGGAGGGGTGGGGGAAACAATTGATAGGTGCATAACGATATTGTACAAGGAGCGCCCCTAGAGGACGTAGGAGCGCCCCTGGAGGGAGTCCATATAACGATATTGTACAAACTAGGAGCGCCCCTAGAGGACGTATAGGAGCGCCCCTAGAGCGAGTCCATAACTATAGTACAAGGAGCGAGTCCATGACGATATTGTACAGGGAGCGCCCCTAGAGGACGTATGAGCGCCCCTAGGGGGAGTCCATGACGATATTGTACAGGGAGCGCCCCTAGAGGACGTAGGAGCGCCCCTAGGGGGAGTCCATGACGATATTGTACAAGGAGCGCCCCTAGAGGACGTAGGAGCGCCCCTAGGGGGAGTCCATGACGATATTGTACATGGAGCGCCCCTAGAGGACGTAGGAGCGCCCCTAGGGGAGTCGATAAGGATATTGTACAAGGAGCGCCCCTAGAGGACGTAGGAGCGCCCCTATAGGGGGAGTCCATGACGATATTGTACAAGGAGCGCCCCTAGAGGACGTAGGAGCGCCCCTAGGGGGAGTCAATAAGGATATTGTACAAGGAGCGCCCGTAGAGGACGTAGGAGCGCCCCTAGGGGGAGTCAATAAGGATATTGTATAAGGAGCGCCCCTAGAGGAAGTAGGAGCGCCCCTAAGGGGAGTCCATAACGATATTGTACAGGGAGCGCCCCTAGAGGACGTATGAGCGCCCCTAGGGGGAGTCCATGACGATATTGTACAGGGAGCGCCCCTAGAGGACGTAGGAGCGCCCCTAGGGGGAGTCCATGACGATATTGTACAAGGAGCGCCCCTAGAGGACGTAGGAGCGCCCCTAGGGGGAGTCCATGACGATATTGTACATGGAGCGCCCCTAGAGGGAGTCAATAAGGATATTGTACAAGGAGCGCCCCTAGAGGAAGTAGGAGCGCCCCTAGGGGGAGTCCAAAACGATATTGTACAGGGAGCGCCCCTAGAGGACGTAGGAGCGCCCCTATAGGGGGAGTCCATGACGATATTGTACAAGGAGCGCCCCTAGAGGACGTAGGAGCGCCCCTAGGGGGAGTCAATAAGGATATTGTACAAGGAGCGCCCGTAGAGGACGTATATAGGAGCGCCCCTAGGCGGAGTCAATAATGATATTGTACAAGGAGCGCCCCTAGAGGACGTAGGAGCGCCCCTAGGGGGAGTCAATAAGGATATTGTATAAGGAGCGCCCCTAGAGGACGTAGGAGCGCCCCTAGGGAGAGTCAATAAGGATATTGTACAAGGAGCGCCCCTAGAGGACGTAGGAGCGCCCCTAGGGGGAGTCAATAAGGATATTGTACAAGGAGCGCCCCTAGAGGATGTAGGAGCGCCCCTAGGCGGAGTCAATAATGATATTGTACAAGGAGCGCCCCTAGAGGAAGTAGGAGCGCCCCTAGGGGGAGTCCATAACGATATTGTACAAGGAGCGCCTCTAGAGGAAGTAGGAGCGCCCCTAGGGGGAGTCCATAACGATATTGTACAGGGAGCGCCCCTAGAGGACGTAGGAGCGCCCCTAGGGGGAGTCCATGACGATATTGTACAGAGAGCGCCCCTAGAGGACGTAGGAGCGCCCCTAGGGGGAGTCCATGACGATATTGTACAGGGAGCGCCCCTAGAGGACGTAGGAGCGCCCCTAGGGGAGTCAATAAGGATATTGTACAAGGAGCGCCCGTAGAGGACGTATATAGGAGCGCCCCTAGGGGGAGTCCATGACGATATTGTACAGGAAGCGCCCCTAGAGGACGTAGGAGCGCCCCTAGGGGGAGTCAATAAGGATATTGTACAAGGAGCGCCCCTAGAGGACGTAGGAGCGCCCCTAGGCGGAGTCAATAATGATATTGTACAAGGAGCGCCCCTAGAGGACGTAGGAGCGCCCCTAGGGGGAGTCCATGACGATATTGTACAGGGAGCGCCCCTAGAGGACGTAGGAGCGCCCCTAGGGGGAGTCCATGACGATATTGTACAGGGAGCGCCCCTAGAGGACGTAGGAGCGCCCCTAGGGGGAGGGAATAAGGATATTGTACAAAGAGCGTCCCTAGAGGACGTAGGAGCGCCCCTAGAGGGAGTCCATGACGATATTGTACAGGGAGCGCCCCTAGAGGACGTAGGAGCGCCCCTAGGGGGAGTCAATAAGGATATTGTACAAGGAGCGCCCCTATAGGCGGAGTCAATAATGATATTGTACAAGGAGCGCCCCTAGAGGACGTAGGAGCGCCCCTAGGGGGAGTCAATAAGGATATTGAACAAGGAGCGCCCCTAGAGGACGTAGGAGCGCCCCTAGGCGGAGTCAATAATGATATGTACAAGGAGCGCCCCTAGAGGAAGTAGGAGCGCCCCCTAGGGGGAGTCCATAACGATATTGTACAGGGAGCGCCCCTAGAGGACGTAGGAGCGCCCCTAGGGGGAGTCCATGACGATATTGTACGAGCGCCCCTAGAGGACGTAGGAGCGCCCCTAGGGGGAGTCAATAAGGATATTGTACAAGGAGCGCCCCTAGAGGAAGTAGGAGCGCCCCTAGGGGGAGTCCATAACGATATTGTATAGGGAGCGCACCTAGGACGTAGGAGCGCCCATAGGGGGCGTCCCTAGAGGACGTAGGAGCGCCCCTAGGGGGAGTCAATAAGGATATTGTACAAGGAGCGCCCCTAGAGGACGTAGGAGCGCCCCTAGGGGGAGTCAATAAGGATATTGTACAAGGAGCGCCCCTAGAGGAAGTAGGAGCGCCCCTAGGGGGAGTCCATAACGATATTGTATAGGGAGCGCACCTAGGACGTAGGAGCGCCCATAGGGGGCGTCCATGACGATATTGTACAGGGAGCGCCCCTAGAGGACGTAGGAGCGCCTCTAGGGGGAGTCAATAAGGATATTGTACAAGGAGCGCCCCTAGAGGACGTAGGAGCGCCCCTAGGGGGAGTCAATAAGGATAATTGTACAAGGAGCGCCCCTAGAGGAGTCCATAACGATATTGTACAAACTAGGAGCGCCCCTAGAGGAAGTAGGAGCGCCCCTAAGGGGAGTCCATAACGATATTGTACAGGGAGCGCCCCTAGAGGACGTATGAGCGCCCCTAGGGGGAGTCCATGACGATATTGTACAGGGAGCGCCCCTAGAGGACGTAGGAGCGCCCCTAGGGGGAGTCCATGACGATATTGTACAAGGAGCGCCCCTAGAGGACGTAGGAGCGCCCCTAGGGGGAGTCCATGACGATATTGTACATGGAGCGCCCCTAGAGGGAGTCAATAAGGATATTGTACAAGGAGCGCCCCTAGAGGAAGTAGGAGCGCCCCTAGGGGGAGTCCAAAACGATATTGTACAGGGAGCGCCCCTAGAGGACGTAGGAGCGCCCCTATAGGGGGAGTCCATGACGATATTGTACAAGGAGCGCCCCTAGAGGACGTAGGAGCGCCCCTAGGGGGAGTCAATAAGGATATTGTACAAGGAGCGCCCGTAGAGGACGTAGGAGCGCCCCTAGGGGGAGTCAATAAGGATATTGTATAAGGAGCGCCCCTAGAGGACGTAGGAGCGCCCCTAGGGAGAGTCAATAAGGATATTGTACAAGGAGCGCCCCTAGAGGACGTAGGAGCGCCCCTAGGGGGAGTCAATAAGGATATTGTACAAGGAGCGCCCCTAGAGGATGTAGGAGCGCCCCTAGGCGGAGTCAATAATGATATTGTACAAGGAGCGCCCCTAGAGGAAGTAGGAGCGCCCCTAGGGGGAGTCCATAACGATATTGTACAAGGAGCGCCTCTAGAGGAAGTAGGAGCGCCCCTAGGGGGAGTCCATAACGATATTGTACAGGGAGCGCCCCTAGAGGACGTAGGAGCGCCCCTAGGGGGAGTCCATGACGATATTGTACAGAGAGCGCCCCTAGAGGACGTAGGAGCGCCCCTAGGGGGAGTCCATGACGATATTGTACAGGGAGCGCCCCTAGAGGACGTAGGAGCGCCCCTAGGGGAGTCAATAAGGATATTGTACAAGGAGCGCCCGTAGAGGACGTATATAGGAGCGCCCCTAGGCGGAGTCAATAATGATATTGTACAAGGAGCGCCCCTAGAGGACGTAGGAGCGCCCCTAGGGGGAGTCCATGACGATATTGTACAGGAAGCGCCCCTAGAGGACGTAGGAGCGCCCCTAGGGGGAGTCAATAAGGATATTGTACAAGGAGCGCCCCTAGAGGACGTAGGAGCGCCCCTAGGCGGAGTCAATAATGATATTGTACAAGGAGCGCCCCTAGAGGACGTAGGAGCGCCCCTAGGGGGAGTCCATGACGATATTGTACAGGGAGCGCCCCTAGAGGGAGTCAATAAGGATATTGTACAAGGAGCGCCCCTAGAGGAAGTAGGAGCGCCCCTAGGGGGAGTCCATAACGATATTGTACAGGGAGCGTCCCTAGAGGACGTAGGAGCGCCCCTAGGGGGAGTCCATGACGATATTGTACAGGGAGCGCCCCTAGAGGACGTAGGAGCGCCCCTAGGGGGAGGGAATAAGGATATTGTACAAAGAGCATCCCTAGAGGACGTAGGAGCGCCCCTAGAGGGAGTCCATGACGATATTGTACAGGGAGCGCCCCTAGAGGACGTAGGAGCGCCCCTAGGGGGAGTCAATAAGGATATTGTACAAGGAGCGCCCCTATAGGCGGAGTCAATAATGATATTGTACAAGGAGCGCCCCTAGAGGACGTAGGAGCGCCCCTAGGGGGAGTCAATAAGGATATTGAACAAGGAGCGCCCCTAGAGGACGTAGGAGCGCCCCTAGGCGGAGTCAATAATGATATGTACAAGGAGCGCCCCTAGAGGAAGTAGGAGCGCCCCCTAGGGGGAGTCCATAACGATATTGTACAGGGAGCGCCCCTAGAGGACGTAGGAGCGCCCCTAGGGGGAGTCCATGACGATATTGTACGAGCGCCCCTAGAGGACGTAGGAGCGCCCCTAGGGGGAGTCAATAAGGATATTGTACAAGGAGCGCCCCTAGAGGAAGTAGGAGCGCCCCTAGGGGGAGTCCATAACGATATTGTATAGGGAGCGCACCTAGGACGTAGGAGCGCCCATAGGGGGCGTCCCTAGAGGACGTAGGAGCGCCCCTAGGGGGAGTCAATAAGGATATTGTACAAGGAGCGCCCCTAGAGGACGTAGGAGCGCCCCTAGGGGGAGTCAATAAGGATATTGTACAAGGAGCGCCCCTAGAGGAAGTAGGAGCGCCCCTAGGGGGAGTCCATAACGATATTGTATAGGGAGCGCACCTAGGACGTAGGAGCGCCCATAGGGGGCGTCCATGACGATATTGTACAGGGAGCGCCCCTAGAGGACGTAGGAGCGCCTCTAGGGGGAGTCAATAAGGATATTGTACAAGGAGCGCCCCTAGAGGACGTAGGAGCGCCCCTAGGGGGAGTCAATAAGGATAATTGTACAAGGAGCGCCCCTAGAGGAGTCCATAACGATATTGTACAAACTAGGAGCGCCCCTAGAGGAAGTAGGAGCGCCCCTAAGGGGAGTCCATAACGATATTGTACAGGGAGCGCCCCTAGAGGACGTATGAGCGCCCCTAGGGGGAGTCCATGACGATATTGTACAGGGAGCGCCCCTAGAGGACGTAGGAGCGCCCCTAGGGGGAGTCCATGACGATATTGTACAAGGAGCGCCCCTAGAGGACGTAGGAGCGCCCCTAGGGGGAGTCCATGACGATATTGTACATGGAGCGCCCCTAGAGGGAGTCAATAAGGATATTGTACAAGGAGCGCCCCTAGAGGAAGTAGGAGCGCCCCTAGGGGGAGTCCAAAACGATATTGTACAGGGAGCGCCCCTAGAGGACGTAGGAGCGCCCCTATAGGGGGAGTCCATGACGATATTGTACAAGGAGCGCCCCTAGAGGACGTAGGAGCGCCCCTAGGGGGAGTCAATAAGGATATTGTACAAGGAGCGCCCGTAGAGGACGTATATAGGAGCGCCCCTAGGCGGAGTCAATAATGATATTGTACAAGGAGCGCCCCTAGAGGACGTAGGAGCGCCCCTAGGGGGAGTCAATAAGGATATTGTATAAGGAGCGCCCCTAGAGGACGTAGGAGCGCCCCTAGGGAGAGTCAATAAGGATATTGTACAAGGAGCGCCCCTAGAGGACGTAGGAGCGCCCCTAGGGGGAGTCAATAAGGATATTGTACAAGGAGCGCCCCTAGAGGACGTAGGAGCGCCCCTAGGCGGAGTCAATAATGATATTGTACAAGGAGCGCCCCTAGAGGAAGTAGGAGCGCCCCTAGGGGGAGTCCATAACGATATTGTACAAGGAGCGCCTCTAGAGGAAGTAGGAGCGCCCCTAGGGGGAGTCCATAACGATATTGTACAGGGAGCGCCCCTAGAGGACGTAGGAGCGCCCCTAGGGGGAGTCCATGACGATATTGTACAGAGAGCGCCCCTAGAGGACGTAGGAGCGCCCCTAGGGGGAGTCCATGACGATATTGTACAGGGAGCGCCCCTAGAGGACGTAGGAGCGCCCCTAGGGGAGTCAATAAGGATATTGTACAAGGAGCGCCCGTAGAGGACGTATATAGGAGCGCCCCTAGGCGGAGTCAATAATGATATTGTACAAGGAGCGCCCCTAGAGGACGTAGGAGCGCCCCTAGGGGGAGTCCATGACGATATTGTACAGGAAGCGCCCCTAGAGGACGTAGGAGCGCCCCTAGGGGGAGTCAATAAGGATATTGTACAAGGAGCGCCCCTAGAGGACGTAGGAGCGCCCCTAGGCGGAGTCAATAATGATATTGTACAAGGAGCGCCCCTAGAGGACGTAGGAGCGCCCCTAGGGGGAGTCCATGACGATATTGTACAGGGAGCGCCCCTAGAGGACGTAGGAGCGCCCCTAGGGGGAGTCAATAAGGATATTGTTCAAGGAGCGCCCCTAGAGGAAGTGGGAGCGCCCCTAGGGGGAGTCCATAACGATATTGTATAGGGAGCGCACCTAGGACGTAGGAACGCCCCTAGGGGGAGTCCATGACGATATTGTACATGGAGCGCCCCTAGAGGGAGTCAATAAGGATATTGTACAAGGAGCGCCCCTAGAGGAAGTAGGAGCGCCCCTAGGGGGAGTCCATAACGATATTGTACAGGGAGCGCCCCTAGAGGACGTAGGAGCGCCCCTAGGGGGAGTCAATAAGGATATTGTACAAGGAGCGCCCGTAGAGGACGTATATAGGAGCGCCCCTAGGCGGAGTCAATAATGATATTGTACAAGGAGCGCCCCTAGAGGACGTAGGAGCGCCCCTAGGGGGAGTCCATGACGATATTGTACAGGAAGCGCCCCTAGAGGACGTAGGAGCGCCCCTAGGGGGAGTCAATAAGGATATTGTACAAGGAGCGCCCCTAGAGGACGTAGGAGCGCCCCTAGGCGGAGTCAATAATGATATTGTACAAGGAGCGCCCCTAGAGGACGTAGGAGCGCCCCTAGGGGGAGTCCATGACGATATTGTACAGGGAGCGCCCCTAGAGGACGTAGGAGCGCCCCTAGGGGGAGTCAATAAGGATATTGTACAAGGAGCGCCCCTAGAGGAAGTGGGAGCGCCCCTAGGGGGAGTCCATAACGATATTGTATAGGGAGCGCACCTAGGACGTAGGAACGCCCCTAGGGGGAGTCCATGACGATATTGTACATGGAGCGCCCCTAGAGGGAGTCAATAAGGATATTGTACAAGGAGCGCCCCTAGAGGAAGTAGGAGCGCCCCTAGGGGGAGTCCATAACGATATTGTACAGGGAGCGCCCCTAGAGGACGTAGGAGCGCCCCTAGGGGGAGTCAATAAGGATATTGTACAAGGAGCGCTCCTAGGGGGAGTCCATGACGATATTGTACATGGAGCGCCCCTAGAGGGAGTCAATAAGGATATTGTACAAGGAGCGCCCCTAGAGGAAGTAGGAGCGCCCCTAGGGGGAGTCCATAACGATATTGTACAGGGAGCGTCCCTAGAGGACGTAGGAGCGCCCCTAGGGGGAGTCCATGACGATATTGTACAGGGAGCGCCCCTAGAGGACGTAGGAGCGCCCCTAGGGGGAGGGAATAAGGATATTGTACAAAGAGCGTCCCTAGAGGACGTAGGAGCGCCCCTAGAGGGAGTCCATGACGATATTGTACAGGGAGCGCCCCTAGAGGACGTAGGAGCGCCCCTAGGGGGAGTCAATAAGGATATTGTACAAGGAGCGCCCCTAGAGGAGTCCATAACGATATTGTACAAACATGGAGCGCCCCTAGAGGAAGTAGGAGGGAGCGCCCCTAGAGCGAGTCCATTACGATATTGTATAGGATGCGCCCGGCCCTAGAGGACGTAGGAGCGCCCCTAGAGGACGTAGAATCAGGAGCGGAGCGCCCCTCGTCCTTTTATTTTCAAGCGACGTTGCCACAAGAGGGCGCTTGTTCTTGACAAGATCCAAGATGGCCGCGCCCATCGGCCAACTTGCGTTTATCATTTTATCGATAATGAAGAGGGAATTATAGCCCTTTTTGCGGCTTTTAGTTTGCAAAAAATCCCGTGACTGCAATCTTGGAGTAACTATAGAATACAGGGCCCACGCGACAGCACCTTTTCAAAGTTGAATGGAGACGTCGTAGACGATGTGAGACGGCGATATGGGAGACGGGAGATGAGCGCCCTCTGGTGGTCGAAAGCACCAATGTGCCGTGAATTCGTTACCAGAATTGTTATCGGGCTTTATTCTACTTTTATAAAAAATCTCCGAAGTACAAAATGTCCGAGAAGGGACACTCTGAAGACGGCTGTGAATGTTTTGAATTAAAGGGGGGTATCCGGTCGATAATTAAAAGAAAAGCGCCCTCTCTGGACACCGAAGTACTTTGAATAAAAACGTCACTGTTTCCTGTCTTTATTTACCTTTTTTAAAACATCCCTCTCGTGCCGCCATTTTTCTTGGCAAGAGGGTCTCTGGAGACGCGGAGACGGGAGACGGCTGTGAATGTTTTGAATTCGAGGGGGGTATCCGGTCGGTAATTAAAAGAAAAGCGCCCTCTCTGGACACCGAAGTCACTGAATAAAAACGTCACTGTTTCCTGTCTTTATTTACCTTTTTTTAAACATCCCTCTCGTGCCGCCATTTTTCTTGGCAAGAGGGTCTCTGGAGAGGCGGAGACGCGGAGACGGGAGACGGGTGTGAATGTTTTGAATTCGAGGGGGGTATCCGGTCGGTAATTAAAAGAAAAGCGCCCTCTCTGGACACCAAAATACTTTGAATAAAAACGTCACTGTTTCCTGTCTTTATTTACCTTTTTTAAAACATCCCTCTCGTGCCGCCATTTTTCTTGGCAAGAGTGTCTCTGGAGACGCGGAGACGGGAGACGGCTGTAAATGTTTTGAATTCGAGGGGGGTATCCCGTCGGTAATTAAAAGAAAAGCGCCCTCTCTGGACACCAAAATACTTTGAATAAAAACGTCACTGTTTCCGGTCTTTATTTACCTTTTTTTAAACATCCCTCTCGTGCCGCCATTTTTCTTGGCAAGAGGGTCTCTGGAGAGGCGGAGACGCGGAGACGGGAGACGGCTGTGAATGTTTTGAATTCGAGGGGGTATCCCGTCGGTAATTAAAAGAAAAGCGCCCTCTCTGGACACCAAAATACTTTGAATAAAAACGTCACTGTTTCCGGTCTTTATTTACCTTTTTTTAAACATCCCTCTCGTGCCGCCATTTTTCTTGGCAAGAGGGTCTCTGGAGAGGCGGAGACGCGGAGACGGGAGACGGCTGTGAATGTTTTGAATTCGAGGGGGGTATCCGGTCGGTAATTAAAAGAAAAGCGCCCTCTCTGGACACCCGAGTACTTTGAATAAAAACGTCACTGTTTCCGGTCTTTATTTACCTTTTTTTAAACATCCCTCTCGTGCCGCCATTTTTCTTGGCAAGAGGGTCTCTGGAGAGGCGGAGACGCGGAGACGGGAGACGGCTGTGAATGTTTTGAATTCGAGGGGGGGTATCCACTGTGGCGGTATCCCGTCGGTAATTAAAAGAAAAGCGCCCTCTCTGGACACCGAAGTACTTTGAATAAAAACGTGACTGTTTCCGGTCTTTATTTACCTTTTTTAAAACATCCCTCTTGTGCCGCCATTGGGGGGGGGGGGGGGGGGGGGGATTTGGGGGGGGGGGGGGATTAGTTCGTCGGTAATTAAAATAAAAGAAGTGCGCGACTCTGTCTCCGGCGACGGGATCATTTCCGAGCGCGCCGCTTGAACAGTTCATTCCAAAGAGGGCGCAATATAGGCTTGAATAGTTCATTTTAAAGAGGGCGCAATATATGAATGTGTAAGTGCGTGACGTGTGTGACTCGATTATTCTGGGCAAGAGGGTATCTGGTGACGCGGAGACGCGGAGACGGGAGACGTCTGTGAATGTTTTGATTTCATTCTAGAGAGGGCGCAATATATGAATGTGCGTCAGTGCGTGACGGTGACTCCGTCTCCGGAGACGTTGAGATTGAAGTATAGTGGGCCCTGTATTCTATAGTTGTGCCTAAATCTTAACTGGACTTTTCTCGATATAGCCAAAACTTGTTGGGAAAAATAAAGAATTAGCCCAGTAAATTGCCACTAAGAGTAAGATCAAGTAATGCTGCATGCTGGTCAGATTTTCTCGCTGGCATGGAGGGCGCTCCACAGGTATAACTGCATCTTCCATATTATGGTTTGCGTACTTAGCGTTGCGTAAAGGAGTTAGACATGGAAAGGTCAAGTTATGATATGTACGACCTTCATTTAGTTGGAAATTGTGAAGAGAGTGTACTAAAATCATCACTGCAGTCGGCATGTAGATGTAAGTAGGAAAGTAATGGGTATTTTTTTCGTATACATTGAACTAAGATTTGAATGAAACTACCTCCTGGAATCAACAGATCATCAAATTCTAAGATATACTTCCCACTTGCACACCTAGTTGAAGTGAGCCGCCTATTCGGCCGAATGAGCGGGCCGCTCATTCAGCCGCCGATTCAGCCGCACATTCAGCCGCACATTCGAAAATTTATAAAATCTAGAATACATACACCACAGGATGTTTGTCATCCGGGACTCAATACTAAACAATTGTCTCATTTACCTACATGTCCGAACAGTCTCTTCTTCAATTGTTTTTAAAATTAGATTTTAATAGGTTTTTAATTAGTTTCGACCTCAGCCCCTCAATAATTAGTACCTAATGAACTATTTAAAGGGACACTACTGCAAATAGATATAAAATTGAAGATTTTAAACAAAATCTTAAACCGCACGCCTTTAAAACATTTTGCTACACTCATTTTTGGAAAATTAACGAATTTTAATGCATTTTCTAATTGGTTCCACCCCCGGGCACACTTAATTTTGGACCTAGCTTCAGCCGCACATTATTTAGTACCTAATTAACGATTTAAAGGAGTAGCCCTAAAAAGTCAAGATTTCAATAATATTTTCGACTGCACGCCTTTAAAACATTTTGCTACACTCATTTTTGGACAATTAACGAATTTTAATGCATTTTCTAATTGGTTCCACCCCCGGGCACACTTAATTTTGGACCTAGCTTCAGCCGCACATTATTTAGTACCTAATTAACGATTTAAAGGAGTAGCCCTAAAAAGTCAAGATTTCAATAATATTTTCGACTGCACGCCTTTAAAACATTTTGCTACACTCATTTTTGGACAATTAACGAATTTTAATGCATTTTCTAATTGGTTCCACCCCCGGGCACACTTAATTTTGGACCTAGCTTCAGCCGCACATTATTTAGTACCTAATTAACGATTTAAAGGAGTAGCCCTAAAAAGTCAAGATTTCAATAATATTTTCGACTGCACGCCTTTAAAACATTTTGCTACACTCATTTTTGGACAATTAACGAAATTTAATGCATTTTCTAATTGGTTCCACCCCCGGGCACACTTAATTTTGGACCTAGCTTCAGCCGCACATTATTTAGTACCTAATTAATGGTTTAAAGGAGTAGCCCTAAAAAGTCAAGATTTCAATAATATTTTCGACTGCACGCCTTTAAAACATTTTGCTACACTCATTTTTGAACAATTAACGAATTTTAATGCATTTTCTAATTGGTTCCACCCCCGGGCACACTTAATTTTGGACCTAGCTTCAGCCGCACATTATTTAGTACCTAATTAACGATTTAAAGGAGTAGCCCTAAAAAGTCAAGATTTCAATAATATTTTCGACTGCACGCCTTTAAAACATTTTGCTACACTCATTTTTGGACAATTAACGAATTTTAATGCATTTTCTAATTGGTTCCACCCCCGGGCACACTTAATTTTGGACCTAGCTTCAGCCGCACATTATTTAGTACCTAATTAACGATTTAAAGGAGTAGCCCTAAAAAGTCAAGATTTCAATAATATTTTCGACTGCACGCCTTTAAAACATTTTGCTACACTCATTTTTGGACAATTAACGAATTTTAATGCATTTTCTAATTGGTTCCACCCCCGGGCACACTTAATTTTGGACCTAGCTTCAGCCGCACATTATTTAGTACCTAATTAATGGTTTAAAGGAGTAGCCCTAAAAAGTCAAGATTTCAATAATATTTTCGACTGCACGCCTTTAAAACATTTTGCTACACTCATTTTTGAACAATTAACGAATTTTAATGCATTTTCTAATTGGTTCCACCCCCGGGCACACTTAATTTTGGACCTAGCTTCAGCCGCACATTATTTAGTACCTAATTAACGATTTAAAGGAGTAGCACTAAAAGGTCAAGATTTCAATAATATTTTCGACTGCACGCCTTTAAAACATTTTGATACACTCATTTTTGAACAATTAACGAATTTTAATGCATTTTCTAATTGGTTCCACCCCCGGGCACACTTAATTTTGGACCTAGCTTCAGCCGCACATTATTTAGTACCTAATTAACGATTTAAAGGAGTAGCACTAAAAGGTCAAGATTTCAATAATATTTTCGACTGCACGCCTTTAAAACATTTTGCTACACTCATTTTTGAACAATTAACGAATTTTAATGCATTTTCTAATTGGTTCCACCCCCGGGCACACTTAATTTTGGACCTAGCTTCAGCCGCACATTATTTAGTACCTAATTAACGATTTAAAGGAGTAGCCCTAAAAAGTCAAGATTTCAATAATATTTTTGACTGCACGCCTTTAAAACATTTTGCTACACTCATTTTTGGACAATTAACGAATTTTAATGCATTTTCTAATTGGTTCCACCCCCGGGCACACTTAATTTTGGACCTAGCTTCAGCCGCACATTATTTAGTACCTAATTAACGATTTAAAGGAGTAGCCCTAAAAAGTCAAGATTTCAATAATATTTTCGACTGCACGCCTTTAAAACATTTTGCTACACTCATTTTTGGACAATTAACGAAATTTAATGCATTTTCTAATTGGTTCCACCCCCGGGCACACTTAATTTTGGACCTAGCCTCAGCCGCACATTATTTAGTACCTAATTAATGGTTTAAAGGAGTAGCCCTAAAAAGTCAAGATTTCAATAATATTTTCGACTGCACGCCTTTAAAACATTTTGCTACACTCATTTTTGAACAATTAACGAATTTTAATGCATTTTCTAATTGGTTCCACCCCCGGGCACACTTAATATTGGACCTAGCTTCAGCCGCACATTATTTAGTACCTAATTAACGATTTAAAGGAGTAGCCCTAAAAAGTCAAGATTTCAATAATATTTTCGACTGCACGCCTTTAAAACATTTTGCTACACTCATTTTTGGACAATTAACGAATTTTAATGCATTTTCTAATTGGTTCCACCCCCGGGCACACTTAATTTTGGACCTAGCTTCAGCCGCACATTATTTAGTACCTAATTAACGATTTAAAGGAGTAGCCCTAAAAAGTCAAGATTTCAATAATATTTTCGACTGCACGCCTTTAAAACATTTTGCTACACTCATTTTTGGACAATTAACGAATTTTAATGCATTTTCTAATTGGTTCCACCCCCGGGCACACTTAATTTTGGACCTAGCTTCAGCCGCACATTATTTAGTACCTAATTAACGATTTAAAGGAGTAGCCCTAAAAAGTCAAGATTTCAATAATATTTTCGACTGCACGCCTTTAAAACATTTTGCTACACTCATTTTTGGACAATTAACGAATTTTAATGCATTTTCTAATTGGTTCCACCCCCGGGCACACTTAATTTTGGACCTAGCTTCAGCCGCACATTATTTAGTACCTAATTAATGGTTTAAAGGAGTAGCCCTAAAAAGTCAAGATTTCAATAATATTTTCGACTGCACGCCTTTAAAACATTTTGCTACACTCATTTTTGAACAATTAACGAATTTTAATGCATTTTCTAATTGGTTCCACCCCCGGGCACACTTAATTTTGGACCTAGCTTCAGCCGCACATTATTTAGTACCTAATTAACGATTTAAAGGAGTAGCACTAAAAGGTCAAGATTTCAATAATATTTTCGACTGCACGCCTTTAAAACATTTTGCTACACTCATTTTTGAACAATTAACGAATATTAATGCATTTTCTAATTGGTTCCACCCCCGGGCACACTTAATTTTGGACCTAGCTTCAGCCGCACATTATTTAGTACCTAATTAACGATTTAAAGGAGTAGCACTAAAAAGTCAAGATTTCAATAATATTTTCGACTGCACGCCTTTAAAACATTTTGCTATACACTCATTTTTGGACAATTAACGACTTTTAAAGCATTTTCTAATTGGTTCCACCCCCGGGCACACTTAATTTTGGACCTAGCTTCAGCCGCACATTATTTAGTACCTAATTAACGATTTAAAGGAGTAGCCCTAAAAAGTCAAGATTTCAATAATATTTTCGACTGCACGCCTTTAAAACATTTTGCTACACTCATTTTTGAACAATTAACGACTTTTAATGCATTTTCTAATTGGTTCCACCCCCGGGCACACTTAATTTTGGACCTAGCTTCAGCCGCACATTATTTAGTACCTAATTAACGATTTAAAGGAGTAGCACTAACAAGTCAATATTTCAATAATATTTTCGACTGCACGCCTTTAAAACATTTTGCTACACTCATTTTTGGACAATTAACGAATTTTAATGCATTTTCTAATTGGTTCCACCCCCGGGCACACTTAATTTTGGACCTAGCTTCAGCCGCACATTATTTAGTACCTAATTAACGATTTAAAGGAGTAGCCCTAAAAAGTCAAGATTTCAATAATATTTTCGACTGCACGCCTTTAAAACATTTTGCTACACTCATTTTTGGACAATTAACGAATTTTAATGCATTTTCTAATTGGTTCCACCCCCGGGCACACTTAATTTTGGACCTAGCTTCAGCCGCACATTATTTAGTACCTAATTAACGATTTAAAGGAGTAGCCCTAAAAAGTCAAGATTTCAATAATATTTTCGACTGCACGCCTTTAAAACATTTTGCTACACTCATTTTTGGACAATTAACGAATTTTAATGCATTTTCTATTTGGTTCCACCCCCGGGCACACTTAATTTTGGACCTAGCCTCAGCCGCACATTATTTAGTACCTAATTAACGATTTAAAGGAGTAGCCCTAAAAAGTCAATATTTCAATAATATTTTCGACTGCACGCCTTTAAAACATTTTGCTACACTCATTTTTGAACAATTAACGACTTTTAATGCATTTTCTAATTGGTTCCACCCCCGGGCACACTTAATTTTGGACCTAGCTTCAGCCGCACATTATTTAGTACCTAATTAACGATTTAAAGGAGTAGCACTAACAAGTCAATATTTCAATAATATTTTCGACTGCACGCCTTTAAAACATTTTGCTATACACTCATTTTTGGACAATTAACGACTTTTAAAGCATTTTCTAATTGGTTCCACCCCCGGGCACACTTAATTTTGGACCTAGCTTCAGCCGCACATTATTTAGTACCTAATTAACGATTTAAAGGAGTAGCCCTAAAAAGTCAAGATTTCAATAATATTTTCGACTGCACGCCTTTAAAACATTTTGCTACACTCATTTTTGAACAATTAACGACTTTTAATGCATTTTCTAATTGGTTCCACCCCCGGGCACACTTAATTTTGGACCTAGCTTCAGCCGCACATTATTTAGTACCTAATTAACGATTTAAAGGAGTAGCACTAACAAGTCAATATTTCAATAATATTTTCGACTGCACGCCTTTAAAACATTTTGCTACACTCATTTTTGGACAATTAACGAATTTTAATGCATTTTCTAATTGGTTCCACCCCCGGGCACACTTAATTTTGGACCTAGCTTCAGCCGCACATTATTTAGTACCTAATTAACGATTTAAAGGAGTAGCACTAAAAAGTCAAGATTTCAATAATATTTTCGACTGCACGCCTTTAAAACATTTTGCTATACACTCATTTTTGGACAATTAACGACTTTTAAAGCATTTTCTAATTGGTTCCACCCCCGGGCACACTTAATTTTGGACCTAGCTTCAGCCGCACATTATTTAGTACCTAATTAACGATTTAAAGGAGTAGCCCTAAAAAGTCAAGATTTCAATAATATTTTCGACTGCACGCCTTTAAAACATTTTGCTACACTCATTTTTGAACAATTAACGACTTTTAATGCATTTTCTAATTGGTTCCACCCCCGGGCACACTTAATTTTGGACCTAGCTTCAGCCGCACATTATTTAGTACCTAATTAACGATTTAAAGGAGTAGCACTAACAAGTCAATATTTCAATAATATTTTCGACTGCACGCCTTTAAACATTTTGCTACACTCATTTTTGGACAATTAACGAATTTTAATGCATTTTCTAATTGGTTCCACCCCCGGGCACACTTAATTTTGGACCTAGCTTCAGCCGCACATTATTTAGTACCTAATTAACGATTTAAAGGAGTAGCCCTAAAAAGTCAAGATTTCAATAATATTTTCGACTGCACGCCTTTAAAACATTTTGCTACACTCATTTTTGGACAATTAACGAATTTTAATGCATTTTCTAATTGGTTCCACCCCCGGGCACACTTAATTTTGGACCTAGCTTCAGCCGCACATTATTTAGTACCTAATTAACGATTTAAAGGAGTAGCCCTAAAAAGTCAAGATTTCAATAATATTTTCGACTGCACGCCTTTAAAACATTTTGCTACACTCATTTTTGGACAATTAACGAATTTTAATGCATTTTCTATTTGGTTCCACCCCCGGGCACACTTAATTTTGGACCTAGCCTCAGCCGCACATTATTTAGTACCTAATTAACGATTTAAAGGAGTAGCCCTAAAAAGTCAAGATTTCAATAATATTTTCGACTGCACGCCTTTAAAACATTTTGCTATACACTCATTTTTGGACAATTAACGACTTTTAAAGCATTTTCTAATTGGTTCCACCCCCGGGCACACTTAATTTTGGACCTAGCTTCAGCCGCACATTATTTAGTACCTAATTAACGATTTAAAGGAGTAGCACTAACAAGTCAATATTTCAATAATATTTTCGACTGCACGCCTTTAAAACATTTTGCTACACTCATTTTTGGACAATTAACGACTTTTAAAGCATTTTCTAATTGGTTCCACCCCCGGGCACACTTAATTTTGGACCTATCTTCAGCCGCACATTATTTAGTACCTAATTAACGATTTAAAGGAGTAGCCCTAAAAAGTCAAGATTTCAATAATATTTTCGACTGCACGCCTTTAAAACATTTTGCTACACTCATTTTTGGACAATTAACGAATTTTAATGCATTTTCTAATTGGTTCCACCCCCGGGCACACTTAATTTTGGACCTAGCCCCAGCCGCACATTATTTAGTACCTAATTAACGATTTAAAGGAGTAGCCCTAAAAAGTCAATATTTCAATAATATTTTCGACCGCACGCCTTTAAAACATTTTGCTACACTCATTTTTGGACAATTAACGAATTTTAATGCATTTTCTAATTGGTTCCACCCCCGGGCACACTTAATTTTTGACCTAGCCTCAGCCGCACATTATTTAGTACCTAATTAACGATTTAAAGGAGTAGCACTAAAAAGTCAAGATTTCAATAATATTTTCGACTGCACGTCTTTAAAACATTTTGCTACACTCATTTTTGGACAATTAACGAATTTTAATGCATTTTCTAATTGGTTCCACCCCCGGGCACACTTAATTTTGACCTAGCTTCAGCCGCAAATTATTTAGTACCTAATTAACGATTTGGATCCCCGCACGCCACTAGCAATAGGTGCGGAGCACGAAAATCAGCTCCGCACTGCACAAACATATGGAGAGCCGCTCCGCACTGCACAGATAGAGCCGCTCCGCACTGCACAACCCTATGGAGAGCCGCTCCGTACTGCACAAACCTATGGTGCGGAGCACGAAGATCCGCTCCGCACTGTACAAACCTATGAGAGCCGCTCCGCACTGCACAACTCTATAGAGAGCCGCTCCGCACTGCACAAACCTATGGTGCGGAGTACGAAAATCCGCTCCGCACTGCACAACTCTATGGAGAGCCGCTCCGCACTTACAGCAGGGAGGCACCCCCTCTCACCTGGTCCCACACGCAGGTGCGATGGCCCCGCTGGTCGCTCGACAGGCTGCACCACCACCGGGATTGGAAACCAGGCCGGGACGGTTTCACCTGCGGCTCCAGGGCAGGAGCCGCTGAGGTCCCCTCGGGGGGCCGACGACCAATGATGCTCCCAGATAAGTTTGATGGGGTCTCGTCGTGGTCCGATTACCTTATCCACTTCGAGAGCGTGGCAACGGTTAACCAGTGGGGCGAGGCCGAAAAGGCTATATATGTTTTTAGCCTCCCATCTGAGGAGCTCGGCACAAGAGGTCCTGGCCAACATGGCCCCGGAGGCACGAAGGGAGTATCGCAGCATCCTGGAGTACTTCGAGCAGCGGTTTGGGGTCACGGCCCAAATTCCTTTACATCGGGCCCGTTTGTCGATGCGCACCAGGGGTCGGGACGAACCTATCAGCAGCCTGGGGCAGTCGATCAGGCGGTTGGTTTCCAAGAGCTACCCGAACCTTCCCACGCAAGCGCGGGAGGACATGGCTGTGGAGGCTTTCAGGAATGCATTAGGCGACGAACAGCTGCAACGCCACGTTTTTTCGAGAAAGCGACGACCCTGACCGAAGCAATCACCCTGGCCACGGAGATGCATGGAGGCTTTCCAGACTCATAGGTGCAGAATAAGAAACGGAAACAAGGAACCAGGGACGTGAGGTCGGTAGTGCACCTAACGCAACCTCCGCCAGACAGGAACACTGAGAGCACAGGCTACGCGCGTAGACCGCTCGACCGATCGGTGGCGGAGTGCTTCGGGTGCCACGAATTCGGGCACTTCCGGCGTGATTGTCCGCGTAGGAAACAAGGATTCGACGACAATCTGAGGAGAGGACAGGGCGAGTCTAAGCCGGCCCAGCGGACAGCCGAGGGAAGACCACCAGGACGAGACCAGACGACACTGAAGGCGCCGCTGGGGGAAAATTACGTCGCAGGAAAGGTTGCGTCCAAGCCCGCCCGTTTCCTGCTTGACACGGGAGCCACAGTGAGCCTAATATCGGAACGCATCTATGACGGCCTCAACGGACCCGAGAAGCCCGACCTCCAGCCTCCGCCCCAGACCCTGAGGCAAGCGGATGGGAGTCCAATGCAGGCCCAAGGGAGGGCTAAATTTGAGCTCAATATCGAAGATCAGGTTTTGAGCCACACCTGCATCGTAGTCAATATAGAGCCGGACGTAATCCTGGGGATGGATTTCCTGTCATCATACCGCTGCCAATGGCGGTGGGGGACAACACGGTGCTCATCAATGGAAAGACCACAGCGTTGGGAGGTCACAACCAACGGCCGTCGGTGGCAAGGGTTCACATCACTGAGAATACCGTGGTGCCGGCTGGACACGAGGCAATAATTCGGGGACCCGTTAAGGAGAGACAACGAGTGAGCGTGGATGGTGTACCCAAATTTGGTGTCCACAGACGGTTGCCCCATGGCAGTTGCGACGGGCCTAGTAGACACACACAGAGGGACCGTGCCTATTCGCGTCTTTAACCTGACGTCGGACCCGGTGACAATCTACAAGGGAACACGTCTGGCACTGTTCTCGCCCTTGGATGCGCAAGACATCATTGATCTAGCACCAGACCACCCTGAACACAGCGTTAATCACCTCCGCTCAGAGGTCAGGGACGCGGATGTGGCCGGTGAGTGTCGGACCACTTGCAAAAACTATTGGATAGAGGGGCCGTAGGATTGAATCGTACCGAGCGTACCGAGCGAAGTTAGCAGGGCTGCTGACATAATTCTCCAAGGCCGTCACGGGTCCAGAGGGTCGGTTAGGGAAGACCGAGCAAGCCAAACATAGGATCGACACAGGGGGAGCGACACCGATACGGCAGACGGCCAGGCGGATGCCGATCCACAAGCGGATGGAGGCAGAGAATCAGGTAGAAAAGATGCTCCGCGAAGGAGTGACAAAGCGAGAACCCGGTGGTCGGGGCCGTAACGGGTCAAGGGGAAAAGGGTGGCGAGGAGGAAGCCATGATCTCACGCCGCCGGACGGACTCGCCCCAGTCTGGGACCACGAGGAACTGAGCAATGAACAGCAGAGCGATCCCAAGCTCCTGAACATCCGACGGTGGCTGCAAGAAGGCTGGTGCACCAATGGAACGCATCGCTATACATAGACCTTACGGGTAGGTTCTCGAGGACGCGGAGCGAAAATTCCAGCATCATGGTGGTGGCCGACTACTTCTCAAAGTGGGTCGAAGCCTTCCCGATCCCCGACCAGACGTCAGAAACGGTGGCGAAAGTCCTGGTGGAGTAAGTCATCACGCGGTTTGGCACCTACAGAGAGATCCACACGGATCAAGGTAGGGAATTCGAAGCGGGGTTGTTCTAGGACGTCTGCAAGCTGCTCGGCATACGCAAGACCCGCACTACACCATTCCATCCACAATCGGACGGAATGGTGGAACGTTTCAACCGGACGGTTAAAACGATGTTTAGCTTCTTCGTGGACGAACAATAGGACGATTGGGATGAGCACCTGCCATATGTAAGATGGCTTACGTATTACCGGTCTTCCCAGCACGACAGCACAAAGTTCACACCGAACATGCTTATGCTCGGGAGGGAGGTGGAACTACCCCCCCCCCCCGCCCCCCCGGTGGAAGTACACGACTACGTAGTTGACCTGAGGCACAAACTATGGAACATGCGCACAGGTTTGCGCGCCTTCACCAGCCTGCAGAAGAGCCAAACGTATCAGAAACGTCAGCACGATCGACGCGTGGCCGGGGCTCGTTACGAGCCGGGCCAACTGGTATGGCTCTACACCCCAAGCAAGAAGGTCGGTCGAACACCTAAGCTATACAGTGCTGGTGGGAAGGTCCCTACGTAATCATCAAGGCGATCGACCAGGTCACCTACAAGATCCAGAGGTTCCGCCGGGCTAAAGCCAAGGTCGTCCATTACAATCCCCTGAAACCATACCTGGGTAAAGTGGCGACGGGATGGTGGAAAGGAAATCAGCCTGACGTCGCGACTCCTGGCGGAGAGGAGGCCACCGGGACGGAGATAGACCAACAGACCAGTTTCAAATCTGAAGTTCGTCTCCAAGATACTTGAGAAGATAGTTGCATCACGCCTTTTGGATCATCTCTCCGATAATCAATTGTTTGAACCCTTCCAATCAGCGTATAGAAGATGTCACAGTACCGAAACAGTCCTTCTACGTGTATCCAATGACATTTTGCGTGCACTCGACAACAAACAAGCCATATTCCTTGTTCTATTGGACCTGTCAGTGCACCTGCCTTTGATACAGTGGACCACTCGCTGTTAATCGAACGTCTCAAATCATGTGGAGTAACCGGTGTCTCTCTTGACTGGTTTCAGTCATACCTAACCGACAGATCTCAAACCGTTCGAATCGCTGAATCAACATCTGCACCTGCTAAGCTAAATGTTGGAGTCCCCCACCCAGATAGCCACAACCAGTGGCCCACTAGTGGCATACGAGCGGCGACGAGTGCCACCCGTGACCGACAGTGGCCCGACAGTGGCCCACTGTTACAGTCGAGAGCAACAAGTGCCACCTGTGGCCAACAGTGGCCCGACGGTGGTCCACTGTTACGCTCCAGCACACTATGAGTGCCACCCGTGACTGACAGTGGCCCGACGGTGGCCCACTGTTACAGTCGAGAGCAACAAGTGCCACCTGTGGCCAACATTGGCCCGACGGTGGCCCACTGTTACGCTCCAGCACACGATGAGTGCCACCCGTGACCGACAGTGGCCCGACGGTGGCCCACTGTTACAGTCGAGAGCAACAAGTGCCACCTGTGGCCAACATTGACCCGACGGTGGCCCACTGTTACGCTCCAGCACACGGTGAGTGCCACCCGTGACTGACAGTGGCCCGACGGTGGCCCACTGTTACAGTCGAGAGCAACAAGTGCCACCTGTGGCCAACATTGGCCCGACGGTGGCCCACTGTTACGCTCCAGCACACGATGAGTGCCACCCGTGACCGACAGTGGCCCGACGGTGGCCCACTGTTACAGTCGAGAGCAACAAGTGCCACCTGTGGCCAACATTGACCCGACGGTGGCCCACTGTTACGCTCCAGCACACGGTGAGTGCCACCCGTGACTGACAGTGGCCCGACGGTGGCCCACTGTTACAGTCGAGAGCAACAAGTGCCACCTGTGGCCAACAGTGGCCCGACGGTGGTCCACTGTTATGCTCCAGCACACGGTGAGTGCCACCCGTGACTGACAGTGGCCCGACGGTGGCCCACTGTTACAGTCGAGAGCAACAAGTGCCACCTGTGGCCAACATTGACCCGACGGTGGCCCACTGTTACGCTCCAGCACACGGTGAGTGCCACCCGTGACTGACAGTGGCCCGACGGTGGCCCACTGTTACAGTCGAGAGCAACAAGTGCCACCTGTGGCCAACAGTGGCCCGACGGTGGTCCACTGTTACGCTCCAGCACACGGTGAGTGCCACCCGTGACCGACAGTGGCCCGACGGTGGTCCACTGTTACAGTCGAGAGCAACAAGTGCCACCTGTGGCCAACATTGGCCCGACGGTGGCCCACTGTTACGCTCCAGCACACGATGAGTGCCACCCGTGACCGACAGTGGCCCGACGGTGGCCCACTGTTACAGTCGAGAGCAACAAGTGCCACCTGTGGCCAACAGTGGCCCGACGGTGGTCCACTGTTATGCTCCAGCACACGGTGAGTGCCACCCGTGACTGACAGTGGCCCGACGGTGGCCCACTGTTACAGTCGAGAGCAACAAGTGCCACCTGTGGCCAACATTGACCCGACGGTGGCCCACTGTTACGCTCCAGCACACGGTGAGTGCCACCCGTGACTGACAGTGGCCCGACGGTGGCCCACTGTTACAGTCGAGAGCAACAAGTGCCACCTGTGGCCAACAGTGGCCCGACGGTGGTCCACTGTTACGCTCCAGCACACGGTGAGTGCCACCCGTGACCGACAGTGGCCCGACGGTGGTCCACTGTTACAGTCGAGAGCAACAAGTGCCACCTGTGGCCAACATTGGCCCGACGGTGGCCCACTGTTACGCTCCAGCACACGATGAGTGCCACCCGTGACCGACAGTGGCCCGACGGTGGTCCACTGTTACAGTCGAGAGCAACAAGTGCCACCTGTGGCCAACATTGGCCCGACGGTGGCCCACTGTTACGCTCCAGCACACGATGAGTGCCACCCGTGACCGACAGTGGCCCGACGGTGGCCCACTGTTACAGTCGAGAGCAACAAGTGCAACCTGTGGCCAACATTGGCCCGACGGTGGCTCACTGTTACGCTCCAGCGCAGAGTGCCACCTGTGGCCAACAGTGGCCCGACGGTGGCCCACTCTTACGCTACAGCGCAATGAGTGCCACCCGTGGCCGACAGTGGCCCGACGGTGGCCGATTGTTACGCCCAGATAATTTTCCCGTAAATTTCACAGGAAAATGCATTGTTTTAGGCTTTACGTCGTAACCACGCACTGACTGATTTCATATGTATGTACTTTTGTATAAAAAACCCACCTATAGTCTAAAAAGTCAATATTTTGAAGAAATAACGGAAAAATGTGGTTTCCAGTGTCCGTGAGTACCGTGACTACATACGAAGGAACTTCAAGGAGCATATATATCAGGCGTCCTTACAAATCCTAGTAACAGGAAGTGACTGGTATCAAGAGCCCTGGGACTTCAGGTAAGCGATTAGTTGATATGTAATTACGCATTGAAAATATTCCGATTACGTCATTGATTCCGATTACGTCATTGATTACATCACAATTGCGTCGGTTAATTGGCCTCTGTTGACCCGCCAGTGGGTCGCTGGTTTGCCACTGTTGGCCCGCCAGTGAGCCGCTGTTTTGCCACTGTTAACCCGCCAGCGGGCCGCTAGTTTGCTACTGTTGACCCGCCAGCGGGCCGCTGGTTTGCCGATGAGCAAGAACACTAGTGGGCCACCAGCTGTGGCCAACAGTGGGCCACCAATAATTGTACTAGTGGGCCACCAGGGATCTGTGCTTGGACCAATATTATTCAACATGGTATTAATATTCATCTTTACGCTGATGACACACAACTGTATATTCCATTTGATCCATCAAATTCCACTAGTGAGCTCTCAACAAAACAACGTCTTGAAGCCTGCATTGCAGATATAGGAGTCTGGATGCTTGCCAACAAGTTAAAGCTGATCAACTGCAAATCAGAGCTACTCATCCTCTCTTCGAAATCCCAGCAAGCTGCAATTCATTTCCAGTCGATAACTGTTGGAAATTAACACGTCCTACTCTCAACTTCACTTCGGAATCTTGGAGCAACCTTTGACGGGAACATGTCTATGGATGCTCACGTCAAGAAGATTTGCCAATCGGTGTATTTCAACATCCGGAACATTAACAGCATCAGGAAAATCCTTGATGACAAGTCTGCTGCCATTCTCATACATGCTTTTGTCTTGTCAAGACTGGACATCGGAAACGCGCTCCTGTTTAATATTCAATCACGACAGTTAGACAAACTTAAGCAGGACACATCTCACCGGTACTACAGTCACTCCACTGGTTGCCTGTTCGGAAACGTATTCAATTCAAAATCCTCTTGTTAACATGGAAGGCAGTACACGGCCTGGCACCAACCTATCTACAGGACCTCATTTTACCCCTTACATCCCTCAACGCAGTCTTCGATCTTCCAACAAGCACCTCTTAGAAATTCCCCGAACCTACAAGACGTACGGACATAGAGCTTTCTCTTCCTGCGCACCGACACTCTGGAACAATCTACCACTAGAACCTATATCACTTAGCAGGCTGGACACTTTTAAATCACATTTGAAGACTTTTCTTTTTAAGAACTGTTACACCAACAATGCATCCGCAGCTTCATCTTATTAATTACTCATTATTTCAGTACATTGTATTTGCTCTTTCTTTCCTCAAGCGCCTCGGAATAGATTTATCTAGATAGATGGCGCTATACAAGTGTGTATTATTATTGTTATTATTACTGGACCAGGAGACGCGGTCGGCCAGGGAGGGCCCGGGAGATAAAGTCGAAGTCGGGGACCGGGCATGCACTGAGACACAGAAGGAGGCCCGCTAGACCAGGAGCAGGAAGGGGCCGCCGAGGACCTCGGGACGCGGCCGCCACAGAAAACTCAGAGGAGGACGCCGAAGCCGGAGACCGGGAGGCCAAGAGGGCACACCACCAACATCTGTAGGCGAGCCTGAACCCACTCCTTGACGAGGGGTGGACGGAAGATGAACAAACCCACCCGTTATAGCCATGCTATAACTGACCCTTGTCCTTCTCCCTTTATCCATTCCAGAATGAGCCACGTCCAGTGCAGCCACTGCGACCGGCAGTTCACTAGGTCGGGGAACCTTAGGCGGAATCAGGCAACGGCGTGCCCGGCGCTACACTCGACGATGCCGTTCGAGTGCCCGTTCGGTTGCGGGAGGGATTTCTACCGGGAGGACATTCGGCAACGCCACCTCCAGTACTGTGCCTGGCGACTAGGGAGGGTGGCGACCGTGACAGCCACCGACGAACTGGAAGTGTACGCCAGCGACGACGAGCCGGACGGTGAAGGCAGGGAGCGGAGGGGGCTGGCGACCACACGGAGCCGCCCAAGCCGCTGCGGCACTACGGCCGGAGCCCCACCTGTCGCAGCCGCCAGTTCGTGGGGGAGATAGCACCACCTCGGAGCAACCCCGGTCGCTGCTGCACCCCAGCCGACTCGACATTCCCCCGGCCGCTGGCACAGGGGAGAGGACCACGCCCAGACGGAGGTCCCGCAGCCGCGAACGTCGGGAGGTGCCCACGCTGACCGAAGGCGGCACGCATAGAGGCCCATCAGTACCCTGCCACGTACCCCTGCCACTGGCGGTGGGACCGCCAGACGGACGGGACGACCTGCGAAGCCGCCACCGGGATGGACACCCCCCTTTGCGAACATTCCGGGCCCGCGTTACACACGTTTATGAGGTGCCCGGAAGACTACTGCGGACGTATGACAGTCAACAATACGGACAATATTTCGTTGACCCCGGCGTGGCCAGCCAGCCTTCACTGGGAGGATTGTTGCCCCCCCCCCCCTCCCCCCTCCCCCCACCCCCCGGAGCGCCCCCACCCCCGAGATACCCAGTGAATGTCCCCCGCGCCTTTTGGGAGCACTTCTCTCGCCATACGACGGCACAGCGGGAACCACCCCCCCTCCCCCCGCCCCCCCATAATTGAATTTTGCAAACTTGTGTCCCCTTCATTCCAACCCCTGTTGTTTCCTTGTTGTTTGGGGATCGTTTCTCCGGCGAGACATCGTGTTCGCTGCCGGCTTTGAGGACAAAGCGGGGTCCTCGAAGGAGTTAGTGTTAAATCGTTAATTAGGTACTAAAGAATGTGCGGCTGAAGCTAGGTCCAAAATTAAGTGTGCCCAGGGGTGGAACCAATTAGAAAATGCATT
Source organism: Henricia sp. BOLD:AAB3569 (assembly GCA_037783545.1). Classification (NCBI taxonomy): domain Eukaryota; kingdom Metazoa; phylum Echinodermata; class Asteroidea; order Spinulosida; family Echinasteridae; genus Henricia; species Henricia sp. BOLD:AAB3569. Next base: position 48,604 of record JBBELK010000454.1, on the reverse strand, counting down.
AAAAGTCGTTAATTGTTCAAAAATGAGTGTAGCAAAATGTTTTAAAGGCGTGCAGTAGAAAATATTATTGAAATCTTGACCTTTTAGTGCTACTCCTTTAAATCGTTAATTAGGTACTAAATAATGTGCGGCTGAAGCTAGGTCCAAAATTAAGTGTGCCCGGGGATGGAATCAATTAGAAAATGCATTAAAATTCGTTAATTGTTCAAAAATTAGTGTAGCAAAATGTTTTAAAGGCGTGCGGTCGAAAATATTATTGAAATATTGACTTTTTAGGGCTACTCCTTTAAATCGTTAATTAGGTACTAAATAATGTGCGGCTGAGGCTAGGTCCAAAATTAAGTGTGCCCGGGGGTGGAACCAATTAGAAAATGCATTAAAATTCGTTAATTGTCCAAAAATGAGTGTAGCAAAATGTTTTAAAGGCGTGCGGTCGAAAATATTATTGAAATATTGACTTTTTAGGGCTACTCCTTTAAATCGTTAATTAGGTACTAAATAATGTGCGGCTGGGGCTAGGTCCAAAATTAAGTGTGCCCGGGGATGGAATCAATTAGAAAATGCATTAAAATTCGTTAATTGTTCAAAAATTAGTGTAGCAAAATGTTTTAAAGGCGTGCGGTCGAAAATATTATTGAAATATTGACTTTTTAGGGCTACTCCTTTAAATCGTTAATTAGGTACTAAATAATGTGCGGCTGAGGCTAGGTCCAAAATTAAGTGTGCGCGGGGGTGGAACCAATTAGAAAATGCATTAAAAGTCGTTAATTGTCCAAAAATGAGTGTAGCAAAATGTTTTAAAGGCGTGCAGTCGAAAATATTATTGAAATATTGACTTTTTAGGGCTACTCCTTTAAATCGTTAATTAGGTACTAAATAATGTGCGGCTGAAGCTAGGTCCAAAATTAAGTGTGCCCGGGGGTGGAACCAATTAGAAAATGCAATAAAAGTCGTTAATTGTCCAAAAATGAGTGTAGCTAAATGTTTTAAAGGCGTGCAGTCGAAAATATTATTGAAATCTTGACTTTTTAGTGCTACTCCTTTAAATCGTTAATTAGGTACTAAATAATGTGCGGCTGAAGCTAGGTCCAAAATTAAGTGTGCCCGGGGGTGGAACCAATTAGAAAATGCACTAAAAGTCGTTAATTGTCCAAAAATGAGTGTAGCAAAATGTTTTAAAGGCGTGCGGTCGAAAATATTATTGAAATATTGACTTTTTAGGGCTACTCCTTTAAATCGTTAATTAGGTACTAAATAATGTGCGGCTGAAGCTAGGTCCAAAATTAAGTGCGCCCGGGGGTGGAACCATTTAGAAAATGCATTAAAAGTCGTTAATTTTCCAAAAATGAGTGTAGCAAAATGTTTTAAAGGCGTGCAGTCGAAAATATTATTGAAATCTTGACTTTTTAGTGCTACTCCTTTAAATCGTTAATTAGGTACTAAATAATGTGCGGCTGAAGCTAGGTCCAAAATTAAGTGTGCCCGGGGGTGGAACCAATTAGAAAATGCATTAAAATTCGTTAATTGTCCAAAAATGAGTGTAGCAAAATGTTTTAAAGGCGTGCGATCGAAAATATTATTGAAATATTGACTTTTTAGGGCTACTCCTTTAAATCGTTAATTAGGTACTAAATAATGTGCGGCTGAGGCTAGGTCCAAAATTAAGTGTGCCCGGGGGTGGAACCAATTAGAAAATGCATTAAAATTCGTTAATTGTTCAAAAATGAGTGTAGCAAAATGTTTTAAAGGCGTGCAGTCGAAAATATTATTGAAATCTTGACTTTTTAGGGCTACTCCTTTAAACCATTAATTAGGTACTAAATAATGTGCGGCTGAAGCTAGGTCCAAAATTAAGTGTGCCCGGGGGTGGAACCAATTAGAAAATGCATTAAAATTCGTTAATTGTCCAAAAATGAGTGTAGCAAAATGTTTTAAAGGCGTGCAGTCGAAAATATTATTGAAATCTTGACCTTTTAGTGCTACTCCTTTAAATCGTTAATTAGGTACTAAATAATGTGCGGCTGAAGCTAGGTCCAAAATTAAGTGTGCCCGGGGGTGGAACCAATTAGAAAATGCATTAAAATTCGTTAATTGTTCAAAAATGAGTGTAGCAAAATGTTTTAAAGGCGTGCAGTCGAAAATATTATTGAAATCTTGACTTTTTAGGGCTACTCCTTTAAACCATTAATTAGGTACTAAATAATGTGCGGCTGAAGCTAGGTCCAAAATTAAGTGTGCCCGGGGGTGGAACCAATTAGAAAATGCATTAAAATTCGTTAATTGTCCAAAAATGAGTGTAGCAAAATGTTTTAAAGGCGTGCGGTCGAAAATATTATTGAAATCTTGACTTTTTAGGGCTACTCCTTTAAATCGTTAATTAGGTACTAAATAATGTGCGGCTGAAGCTAGGTCCAAAATTAAGTGTGCCCGGGGGTGGAACCAATTAGAAAATGCTTTAAAAGTCGTTAATTGTCAAAAAATGAGTGTAGCAAAATGTTTTAAAGGCGTGCAGTCGAAAATCTTATTGAAATCTTGACTTTTTAGTGCTACTCCTTTAAATCGTTAATTAGGTACTAAATAATGTGCGGCTGAAGCTAGGTCCAAAATTAAGTGTGCCCGGGGGTGGAACCAATTAGAAAATGCATTAAAAGTCGTTAATTGTCCAAAAATGAGTGTAGCAAAATGTTTTAAAGGCGTGCAGTCGAAAATATTATTGAAATATTGACTTTTTAGGGCTACTCCTTTAAATCGTTAATTAGGTACTAAATAATGTGCGGCTGAAGCTAGGTCCAAAATTAAGTGTGCCCGGGGGTGGAACCAATTAGAAAATGCAATAAAAGTCGTTAATTGTCCAAAAATGAGTGTAGCTAAATGTTTTAAAGGCGTGCAGTCGAAAATATTATTGAAATCTTGACTTTTTAGTGCTACTCCTTTAAATCGTTAATTAGGTACTAAATAATGTGCGGCTGAAGCTAGGTCCAAAATTAAGTGTGCCCGGGGGTGGAACCAATTAGAAAATGCATTAAAATTCGTTAATTGTTCAAAAATGAGTGTAGCAAAATGTTTTAAAGGCGTGCAGTCGAAAATATTATTGAAATCTTGACTTTTTAGGGCTACTCCTTTAAACCATTAATTAGGTACTAAATAATGTGCGGCTGAAGCTAGGTCCAAAATTAAGTGTGCCCGGGGGTGGAACCAATTAGAAAATGCATTAAAATTCGTTAATTGTCCAAAAATGAGTGTAGCAAAATGTTTTAAAGGCGTGCAGTCGAAAATATTATTGAAATCTTGACTTTTTAGGGCTACTCCTTTAAATCGTTAATTAGGTACTAAATAATGTGCGGCTGAAGCTAGGTCCAAAATTAAGTGTGCCCGGGGGTGGAACCAATTAGAAAATGCATTAAAATTCGTTAATTGTCCAAAAATGAGTGTAGCAAAATGTTTTAAAGACGTGCGGTCGAAAATACTATTGAAATCTTGACTTTTTAGGGCTACTCCTTTAAATCGTTAATTAGGTACTAAATAATGTGCGGCTGAGGCTAGGTCCAAAATTAAGTGTGCCCGGGGGTGGAACCAATTAGAAAATGCATTAAAAGTCGTTAATTGTTCAAAAATGAGTGTAGCAAAATGTTTTAAAGGCGTGCAGTCGAAAATATTATTGAAATCTTGACCTTTTAGTGCTACTCCTTTAAATCGTTAATTAGGTACTAAATAATGTGCGGCTGAAGCTAGGTCCAAAATTAAGTGTGCCCGGGGGTGGAACCAATTAGAAAATGCATTAAAATTCGTTAATTGTCCAAAAATGAGTGTAGCAAAATGTTTTAAAGGCGTGCGATCGAAAATATTATTGAAATATTGACTTTTTAGGGCTACTCCTTTAAATCGTTAATTAGGTACTAAATAATGTGCGGCTGAGGCTAGGTCCAAAATTAAGTGTGCCCGGGGGTGGAACCAATTAGAAAATGCATTAAAATTCGTTAATTGTTCAAAAATGAGTGTAGCAAAATGTTTTAAAGGCGTGCAGTCGAAAATATTATTGAAATCTTGACTTTTTAGGGCTACTCCTTTAAATCGTTAATTAGGTACTAAATAATGTGCGGCTGAAGCTAGGTCCAAAATTAAGTGTGCCCGGGGGTGGAACCAATTAGAAAATGCATTAAAATTCGTTAATTGTTCAAAAATGAGTGTAGCAAAATGTTTTATAGGCGTGCAGTCGAAAATATTATTGAAATCTTGACCTTTTAGTGCTACTCCTTTAAATCGTTAATTAGGTACTAAATAATGTGCGGCTGAAGCTAGGTCCAAAATTAAGTGTGCCCGGGGGTGGAACCAATTAGAAAATGCATTAAAATTCGTTAATTGTTCAAAAATGAGTGTAGCAAAATGTTTTAAAGGCGTGCAGTCGAAAATATTATTGAAATCTTGACTTTTTAGGGCTACTCCTTTAAACCATTAATTAGGTACTAAATAATGTGCGGCTGAAGCTAGGTCCAAAATTAAGTGTGCCCGGGGGTGGAACCAATTAGAAAATGCATTAAAATTCGTTAATTGTCCAAAAATGAGTGTAGCAAAATGTTTTAAAGGCGTGCAGTCGAAAATATTATTGAAATCTTGACTTTTTAGGGCTACTCCTTTAAATCGTTAATTAGGTACTAAATAATGTGCGGCTGAAGCTAGGTCCAAAATTAAGTGTGCCCGGGGGTGGAACCAATTAGAAAATGCATTAAAATTCGTTAATTGTCCAAAAATGAGTGTAGCAAAATGTTTTAAAGGCGTGCGATCGAAAATATTATTGAAATATTGACTTTTTAGGGCTACTCCTTTAAATCGTTAATTAGGTACTAAATAATGTGCGGCTGAGGCTAGGTCCAAAATTAAGTGTGCCCGGGGGTGGAACCAATTAGAAAATGCATTAAAATTCGTTAATTGTTCAAAAATGAGTGTAGCAAAATGTTTTAAAGGCGTGCAGTCCAAAATATTATTGAAATATTGACTTTTTAGGGCTACTCCTTTAAATCGTTAATTAGGTACTAAATAATGTGCGGCTGAAGCTAGGTCTAAAATTAAGTGTGCCCGGGGGTGGATCCAATTAGAAAATGCATTAAAATTCGTTAATTGTTCAAAAATGAGTGTAGCAAAATGTTTTAAAGGCGTGCAGTCGAAAATATTATTGAAATCTTGACCTTTTAGTGCTACTCCTTTAAATCGTTAATTAGGTACTAAATAATGTGCTGCTGAAGCTAGGTCCAAAATTAAGTGTGCCCGGGGGTGGAACCAATTAGAAAATGCATTAAAATTCGTTAATTGTTCAAAAATGAGTGTAGCAAAATGTTTTAAAGGCGTGCAGTCGAAAATATTATTGAAATCTTGACTTTTTAGGGCTACTCCTTTAAACCATTAATTAGGTACTAAATAATGTGCGGCTGAAGCTAGGTCCAAAATTAAGTGTGCCCGGGGGTGGAACCAATTAGAAAATGCATTAAAATTCGTTAATTGTTCAAAAATGAGTGTAGCAAAATGTTTTAAAGGCGTGCGGTCGAAAATATTATTGAAATCTTGACTTTTTAGGGCTACTCCTTTAAATCGTTAATTAGGTACTAAATAATGTGCGGCTGAAGCTAGGTCCAAAATTAAGTGTGCCCGGGGGTGGAACCAATTAGAAAATGCTTTAAAAGTCGTTAATTGTCAAAAAATGAGTGTAGCAAAATGTTTTAAAGGCGTGCAGTCGAAAATCTTATTGAAATCTTGACTTTTTAGTGCTACTCCTTTAAATCGTTAATTAGGTACTAAATAATGTGCGGCTGAAGCTAGGTCCAAAATTAAGTGTGCCCGGGGGTGGAACCAATTAGAAAATGCATTAAAAGTCGTTAATTGTCCAAAAATGAGTGTAGCAAAATGTTTTAAAGGCGTGCAGTCGAAAATATTATTGAAATATTGACTTTTTAGGGCTACTCCTTTAAATCGTTAATTAGGTACTAAATAATGTGCGGCTGAAGCTAGGTCCAAAATTAAGTGTGCCCGGGGGTGGAACCAATTAGAAAATGCAATAAAAGTCGTTAATTGTCCAAAAATGAGTGTAGCTAAATGTTTTAAAGGCGTGCAGTCGAAAATATTATTGAAATCTTGACTTTTTAGTGCTACTCCTTTAAATCGTTAATTAGGTACTAAATAATGTGCGGCTGAAGCTAGGTCCAAAATTAAGTGTGCCCGGGGGTGGAACCAATTAGAAAATGCAATAAAAGTCGTTAATTGTCCAAAAATGAGTGTAGCTAAATGTTTTAAAGGCGTGCAGTCGAAAATATTATTGAAATCTTGACTTTTTAGTGCTACTCCTTTAAATCGTTAATTAGGTACTAAATAATGTGCGGCTGAAGCTAGGTCCAAAATTAAGTGTGCCCGGGGGTGGAACCAATTAGAAAATGCACTAAAAGTCGTTAATTGTCCAAAAATGAGTGTAGCAAAATGTTTTAAAGGCGTGCGGTCGAAAATATTATTGAAATATTGACTTTTTAGGGCTACTCCTTTAAATCGTTAATTAGGTACTAAATAATGTGCGGCTGAAGCTAGGTCCAAAATTAAGTGCGCCCGGGGGTGGAACCATTTAGAAAATGCATTAAAAGTCGTTAATTTTCCAAAAATGAGTGTAGCAAAATGTTTTAAAGGCGTGCAGTCGAAAATATTATTGAAATCTTGACTTTTTAGTGCTACTCCTTTAAATCGTTAATTAGGTACTAAATAATGTGCGGCTGAAGCTAGGTCCAAAATTAAGTGTGCCCGGGGGTGGAACCAATTAGAAAATGCATTAAAAGTCGTTAATTGTCCAAAAATGAGTGTAGCAAAATGTTTTAAAGGCGTGCAGTCGAAAATATTATTGAAATATTGACTTTTTAGGGCTACTCCTTTAAATCGTTAATTAGGTACTAAATAATGTGCGGCTGAAGCTAGGTCCAAAATTAAGTGTGCCCGGGGGTGGAACCAATTAGAAAATGCATTAAAAGTCGTTAATTTTCCAAAAATGAGTGTAGCAAAATGTTTTAAAGGCGTGCGGTTTAAGATTTTGTTTAAAATCTTCAATTTTATATCTATTTGCAGTAGTGTCCCTTTAAATAGTTCATTAGGTACTCATTATTGAGGGGCTGAGGTCGAAACTAATTAAAAACCTATTAAAATCTAATTTTAAAAACAATTGAAGAAGAGACTGTTCGGACATGTAGGTATTGAGTCCCGGATGACAAACATCCTGTGGTGTATGTATTCTAGATTTTATAAATTTTCGAATGTGCGGCTGAATGTGCGGCTGAATCGGCGGCTGAATGAGCGGCCCGCTCATTCGGCCGAATAGGCGGCTCACTTCAACTAGGTCACTTGCACTTCTGTCGCAAATGTTGCATTTCTGAGATAGATAAATGATAAAATTACTGCATAAAGTAATGCACAAAATGAAGCAGCAAACGGTCTTAAAATTAAATTATCTCTTGATTCCTGGACTAGTGGAGGTATTCCTTCAAATCTTTGTTCAATGTATACAAAATAAATACCAAGCAATGTGGAAATTTATGACTTATTTTTATTTCTTTATTTATTTACCACATCAAACAGCGGAAGGACCGCCAATTACAGGAATGGGATCAATTAACATTTTTTAAAGTTTAATAACCACCAAAACGTGTCAATATAAGGGAAGTGATTTTAAGAGTGAAAAACATTCAACAATTAACTTGAAAATACTTTGAAAATACCATAGACTTAACACACGGCAACTCAGTGGCGACCAGTAAACGGAATTCCAACCGAAATTTAATAAGAATACAGGAGATCTAAGTCTAATCAATGTAAATATTGGCATACCGGTAGTTGCCAGGTCCGTGACCTCGCCACCCTTTTTATCACTCTAAAATGACGTCACTTCCTACAAATTGTCAAGTGCATCAGGCTCTTAAGCGTAATTTTTAGTGACGCGCATCGACCGCGCCGTATTTCGAACAAATTTAGAGCAACACGCGCGTGAGTTTTAAAAATGTGCGTGCGCGTACTTGATGGCGTTTAATATGTAGTACCATTTTTCCTACAAAGATGGCGTCTGTAAGAGTGCTCAATTCAACCCTATCAATAGGGTGGCGCTGGCGAGGTCACGGACCTGGCAACTATGCCGATATTTTATTCGATATTGTGGTCACTGAGGCCCATTTCCACTTTGCCTGTCAGTTTGCCCCATACCCTTGGCCCCAGTGCCACTTTGCCCCAGTGCCACTTTGCCACTTTGCCCCAGTGCCCCTTTGCCCCAGTGTCACTTTGCCACTTTGCCCAGTACCCCTTTGCCCCAGTGCCTCAGTGCCACTTTGCCCCATACCCTTGGCCCCAGTACCACTTTGCCCCAGTGCCCCTTTGCCCCAGTGCCACTTTGCCCCAGTGCCACTTTGCCATAAAACGATCTGTAAATGTTAAGAGCTGAACTTGAACTAGTTTTCTTTGTGATTATTAAACTAACCTTTAGTGGGATACGGTGTTGTTGCTGTTGGCTACGATTATCCAACGCAGGAGAAACGAGGAGGCGGCAAAAACAAAGTAAGTCCTTGTGTAAAACACTTGAAAGAAAATCACTTTCAGAGAGAGGAAAGTTATTTTTACGTTTACCTGTTGAAGATTGAGGAGTCACTTTCAGCGGCTTGTAGAATATTGTGCCCTCTGACACTCAAGTGACAAATTCTTTGCTTTAGTTATTTTACACTTGTCAATAATCTCATCGTCAAAAACATACCATACAAGTCGCAGTCCTGTAGACTAGAGTTCTGTAGAATAGTTTCCCTTTTCCAATGAAACTTCCAAACAGTAAAACACTTGTCAAACCTGCATAATTCACCACATTGGATTTTACTACGGAAGTACATGTACTGGTTATATGTATAGGGCGCCCTCTACCAGCCACAGAGTGCATGCAAGCCAAAAGTAAAGCTTGTTTTGTTTTATTTACAGGCAAAGCTTCCATCAGCACCGCCCTCAGTGAATCTAAACTCACAAACCAAAGGTGCCACAGGGGTAAGTAAAAATAGAAGAGAAAATATCAAAACGACAAAATTGCAAAAATTAGAGGATCTATGGTCCTCGAAAACAAAAATTGAAACTATTTCTGAAGTTATTGTAGGCTAGCCTTAAGCCAGTTGTTTAATCATAATTTCAAGTCCTTAATTATAATTCCAAAAACATTAAAAAGTTAGGTTTGCATTTCCGGAAGAGTATTTTGAGATACTATTCATATCCAAGACATTTCTTTTAATTTCATCATGTAACAACAGAAAGTTCTTTAATCCTGTTTCTGTTGCTGACTTTGATCTATTTCATTGCAACAGGTGCAATCCAAAGGACTCAAACAGGTGTCTAGACTGAACCTAGTGTTATCAGATGGCTCTGACACTCACAAATTGGTGAGTAACGCATAGCAGATATTTGTAACTCGAATCAAGTAATTCATATCAAGAAGGTTGAGTCACCATACCGCTGATAGGGCATCTGCCTGGTGTGTCGGAGGTCTCGGGTTTGAATCCTTTATTTGGTTATCTAATTTCTTGCGTTTGTGATTTTCAAATCATCAAGATGGCATCTTTCAATCTTATATCACAGTCAAGACAACATCGGATTGTATTAGCTGCTTGCTGTACAATCCACATCAGAGGAGATGTTCCACAGTGTGTCTTGGGTTCAAATCCTGTATTTGCGTTTTTCAATTCATCAGGATGACATCTTTCAATCCTTTTTTTCAGAGACAAGACAACATCACTTCGTACCAGCTGCTTGCCGTACAACCCACAACAGAGAAGATGTTCCACATGGCCTGTACCAAGCTGGAGGTTGATATCATCAGTGTGGACCTGACAGAGAAACTTCCATTTTACTTTAAGAGAATTCCGATGAATGCAGTAAGTTTGCCTGAGCAATGGTATATTGACCTCAGTGAGGGTCACGGTTAAGATTATAGGTCATTGATGATCTTGAAGGATTGATTGTACCTCGAGGCACAGACACGTAGGGGCATAGTCATGGCTTCATGATTACCTTGGGTCTGTAATCTAACCATCAATCTCATTGCTGTTAATATACCGTATAATGTATTATATATAACACACCTTCGATCTTAGGATGCATAGATGTGCACTATTTACCTTATTATCAGTCCATATGTGTAAGATTCTGCTTACAACTAATTTCACCTTGGAAATAAATTTAAGACAATTTAAGAAAACGTAGTAAAAGAGCCAGTAAGTTTAATACCCGGCACAATTTTTACTAAGTCGTGGTAGTCTGAATTGGTTGTTTATTAAATCAGTGCTGTGATATGTACCATGACATTCTTTTTTTTGTCTCCCCTAAACTAGGCAATAGAGAGAGGGATCTATTTTGAGATCCCTTATGCACCCCTCATCCGAGATTTAACTTTAAGAAAGAATGTCTTGATTAATGCGACGACGCTGGTCACGTTATGCAGAGGAAAGAACATCATCATTACCAGCCAAGCTATAAAGGTAGATACATGTATTCTGATAAAGCCTTCACATCATGGAAAATACAAATATTTCGGAAAATAAAAAATGCTTCAATGAGATTAAAAGTACCGTAAACTCTCGGAATAATGCCCCTTGATCTGATATAAAGCTCTCATTCTGACATAGAGCTTCTTTCCCAGCCGTTACTCTATCCATTGTGTATGCATTGGTTATAGTGCTCTCTGGATATAAGGTTCACATTTGTTCAGTCCCTTGTAGAGTGATATAACAAGAGATTACTGAAGTGGTGAAACAATTCAACCTGCTGCTCGGGTCTCAAGCCAATTTAAAGGTACTATACTTGTTTGGTAAACTGTTAAAAACGGCATGATTTCCACTGGTAATTGAAAGCATAGGTCAAAAAACTACCTTGTAGAAATTTCAATCACATAGATGCAGTAATACTTGAAAATCCAAGTACGGTTTTTGTGCATGAATGAATGGCTCCAAAGGTGTAGGCTATCTTTGGTGATTCATATAATTTTGTCATTTTTTTCATTTCACAGGATGATTATATACCATGACCATCTTGATAACAAGTAAACTTAAAGATAATAAATTTTTTTTGGAGGGTAAATACCAAACAAGTAGACTACCTTTAAGTCATTTGACTCGGTCTTCAACTGCAAGCCTCTGTGTTGCACTGTCAGTCTTGTCCATCTTGGACCTGCCAGTTGTGGACTGCCTAATCAGTGGACATGGTACATTATTCTATTTAACAATCTATTCTCATTTGGATTATTTTTCAGCCTTTGGAGTTGAGAGGTCCCTATGATGTAGCAAACCTGTATCCTTTCAAACCATTGCACTTGACAGTTTTTCCCTGGTAAATGAGCTATGAATTGTGATACCAGGTTATTGACAAGTTAGTTCCTTAATGCAACGTTCAGGGGATTATTATTTGGTTTGACGGAACAAGAGGCAAAGAATGCTGTATCAACCAACTGCAGAGCCGTTATGTACCACGCAGGTGGGTTGACTACAGGGAGTCATTATAAATCAAGACTATTGACACAACTAATCTTCATGAAACAAAGTGATTTCATTGTTTTTGTTATTTTTAAAATGTATTCACCACATCCAACAGCGGAGGAACCGCCAATTACAGGAATGGGATCAATTAACATAGATATTCGAATAACTATCAACTTCTAAGTTGAAGTAGAAACGGCCAGAGACACCGGGGAATCCCTACACTTGCTCTTCACGAAAGAATGCTCTGGGATCTTTAAAGTGCGTTACATGTAACACACTGGACCAACTGCTTTACATCCCTTCCGAAAGAAAGAACAATTGTGATTAAGTGCCTTGCTCAAGAGCACAAGTGCCACGACCCGTCATGGTCCGGAATCGAACCCACATTCTAGTACTGGCACAGGAACTTGAGTTCGACGTGCTAGACCGCTCAGCTATAACATCACATTGATGTGAATGATGTCTTTGTATTTTTCCCCAACCTGCAGCAACAAGACGCAACACCATTAAATCTGTGATGTCACTCCAGTCAGTCGAGACATTATCATCCCATGAACAATGGAAGGTTCAACATGGCCAGGAAGCATGCGGCTTGATCCCCGAGGGGAATATTGAGCAAGAATCAAATAGAGATGACAACGAGGAGACCAAGACGGATCAGCAAAGGAGCAAGAGGAAATCAGAGTCTACGAGTGAATCACCGGCCAAGAAGAGGAAAAAGAAGACCAATCGAGCTACTAGTGTGGACTGATTTTTATTTATTATTTGATGAGACTTTGTCAGTGAAATCTTTCACACAAAGTCACTCTCTTGAGAAACTATTTGGCAATTGTGTAGTCTGGTGTTATGCGTACATCATCAATGTCATATTGATCATGAGATAATTTTTATGAAACCACTTATTAAAATTTCTAAAAAGTTGGCAGGTTTTAACAAAAATTAATTATGCTTGTTGAACTCGAGTGAAATTTTGGGAATAAGGTTCACTTGTGACAATGAAAGGATTATGCCATATCTGTTGAATGTGATCTTGGGTCTTTTACACCAACGCCCAAGAAAGTCCACAAAAACTTGTCCAAAGAAATACGGAACAGGTGTGGTATTTCATCAGTTTCTAACTTTATTATTAGGTTATAATATATCAAAACAAAAAGTGAACCACAAAAATAAAGACAATTTAAAAAAGAAAATTTGCGTTGTATTCTTATTTCAGATATTATAAGTATCTTGGAAGGCAAATATGTTAGATGCAATACATGCTCTGCTAATATAGGGCAATGTTTTGCCTTAAAGGGAGTACATGTAGTCATGATTTGCAATAACGAAAAGAAATGTAAGTTGTCCTTTGGGTAAACATAGGGAATTTACATGTACCACTGCCTCATAGCAAATCTGCCAGGTACAATGTACCAGTATGTGAGAGGTTTGAAGACCATGTGATATTTCTCTTTCCAAAATTTGGTTGTTTTGTTCCATGGTGATTAGGCACAGTATCAAACGTTGTACTTGTTACTTTGCTCAAACACAAAGGTTCTGTAAGTTGGGTTCTTAGGGAAAACTAGGGATATACCACTGTGCCTCATAGCTCAGCTGGTAGAGCATCTGCCCGGTGTGTCAGAGGGGAAAACCTGAGGGAGTGTACCACTGTGCTTCATAGCTCAGCTGGTAGAGCTTGACGATACTACAGTTGGGCAGCTACACAAGTTGGACTTTGACATCAACTTGATGTCTCCTTATTTGTTTTCTCTTCCTTTAACCTCTCTTGCTTCTTGGTCCAAAGTCCCAGGTTAAGTCCTTCCCGATTTCTGGCGATTTCAACGGCAAAGAACTGTATCCTCGTCACTGGAGGACAAAGAAAATGCCATTTAATACTAACCCTGCTACCAGAGTTGGTGACTTAAGTCGAATCACAATATTTTGAGACTTGAAATCCGGCCTCTACGTAAAGAAAATAAGGAGCAGGCCAGCCGTAGGGGCATGCTGGCCAAGTGTATATCTTGAAGGGGCATCAGGGCCAACTCAGCAAGACAGGAGGCCATTGGCCTCGGATAGTGTATATCTTGAAGGGGCATCAGGGTCAACTCAGCGGAGCATGAGGCCATTGACCTTGGTCGCCTTGGTTAATGGCAAGGCCTGGGATAGGGCATGCTGGCCAAGTTGGCCCCAGAAAGTGTATATCTTGAAGGGGCATTGGGGTAAACTCAGCAGGGTAGGATGAGGCCATTGGCCTGTAGAACAGTACTTTACAAAAAAAGGTTGAATATGAAATACTTCTAATTGTTCTCACCAAATATGGAGTTTTTCTCCGAGTAGTCTTCTGTGCAGTCCAGTCGCAACAAGGTGCCATAGTTGAAATCCTCAATCACTTCCTCAAACTGGTTGCAGAACGGTCTCCATTTCTGGCCACATCAAGAAAAAGGAAAACAAATGAGGCTTTAACGGTAGCAAATAAGGCTAAGTCACTATTTTTATGTATAAATTCGGGCAGTATAGAAATTGTAATGCAGTTTACAAATGAAAAGTTAGAGAGAAAATTAAATTTGTAATAAATAAATGAGCTCGTACCAGCTTAGCAGGCTCCGACTTGAGGTCGTCCTCATCTATAATGTCAATTTTAAGATCAGTGAAGTTTTCTCTAAAGCTGTTATAGATGTCATCATCTTGGTTTGTGAGCTTTAAAATGCGATTGTCAACTGATGAAGCCAGCTACAAGGAGAAGAAAAATTGTCAGGTTTTTTTTGTTTCCTCCTCCCAAATTGCCCAATTTCTGACAGAATGTTACTTTATTAAAGATGATTTTTATAACAATCAGCTCAGAATTTATACTCAATACTGGAAAGAAATTTTTTTTTTTAAAGCCCATTATTTGTATTTATAACCAAACTCAAAGGACAACTCCTTATGTCCGACCTTACCAAATCAAATCAACTTTTAGATATAATTTACCATTGCAAATGATGCATTCGTTAGAATTTGAACTTTAATTTTCATCTCCTATATTCCAATTTTGAATATTTTAATTGCATCATTTACCTACATTGAAATATGTTTCGGCATGGTGGTACGCTTTCATTGCCCATTGTATCTCCAGATCCGTCTGTTAAAGAGCAAATTAAAGACATGTTATTAATAACAGAAACATCATTCATTGTTGTAATGTGTTAATGAGAAAGTAGTTTATTTTTAGACTTTTCCTTTATAGATTTGTCAAACTGAAACAAGGAGCTGGAAAGTGCATGTACTTGTCAAATGTCCATTGCAGGATTACCCTGGTAGCCTTTATAGCTGTGTTCCCCCCAATAGACCCGCTGCATGGGTGGCCATGACAGGGGCAGTCACATTGTCACCGTGCATCATGCACAAGTAGGCGCTTTGTGGATCCAGTCACATTTAAATATGAAAACCTGCCCCCTGTCATGGCCGCCGGTGCAAAGGGTCTATACTGGGTTGAGAGACAAATATGGAGTAAAGAGTCTTGCCTAAGGGCACAATGCAGTAACCAGGCCTTGAACCATGGGCTTCTCACCCAAAGCCCCTGAAGATGAGTCACATTCAGTGCAACATCATCAATATGCCTGATGTAATTGTTGACGTCGTTTGACAACTTACATCATTAACATACTCCTCTGCTGGTCTAGTGAGGGCGTTGACCCCTGCTGCTACTCCTGACGCACCCTGAAAATAAACCAAGAAAATCAGGGAAATTATTCCATTTGACTAAAAGATCTGACATTGTCTGATGGGCGCTTTTGAGGATACCTTGGTTTCAGCATGGAGGAAGAAACACATTGGGTAAGAGTTTAGAAGTTGATCAGAAATTTGTTTTCTTTAAAATGACTCATCTGCTGCGTGCTGCAGCAATGGAATGTGCAGATTTGATGGGAAAAAACAAAATTTCGAGTGGGAAAACTTTGAGATTTTGTGAGGATATTTTTCTGCCTGTCTCATATGTTTTGCACACAAGGTCTCAAGCCACGATCAACTTCCCAGTTCTTTCCTTCAACCCTGATTATTAGTATTACCAAGGATTTAATGATTTCTGCATCCATAACGGTGTAAAAAAACTGTACGCAGTGTATAGTGCACGCGCATGCATGACATGTGTGTGTACAGTTTCTTGGGTGACGTCTAGACACCAAATGTTAAGATGACGGGTCCTGACTATTCAATTAACACTTGACCCTTGTTGTTTGAATTTAAATCTCAGTGCTAAAATTATACTTGTAAAAGTTTTAGAAGCAATTAAGTATTGTATAAAAACACTGGATTATGTTGGATTTAAAAATACTGTAAAGAAAAAGAAAACAATACACATTGAATAAGAAATATCATTGGTGACGTCATAATATGAGTCGTCTCCCCGAAATAATGGTTCCCTGCGCCAGCGCTTGCAAAATGCATTAGTTTGCTGATAGGAACCAGTGATCGATGCTGGGAAGTGTATTTTGGTGCGTAATCACTTGTTCTCTGCACAATACACGTACAATTTTAACACTGAATTTACTGTCCCTACGTTGTAATCGCATGTCGTTTGTAATTTTCGTCTAAAAATCTTCAACAACAGTGGCTGCAGTAATTTGTGAACTAAGAAGGAAGGAAATTTTATGACTATGGAGATCAGTACTATGAACGAAGATTCGATTTCAGATGCACCGGAATTTACAGACATGTCAGAAGGAACGGTAAGCAAGCTGATTTCTCGCCGACATTTTTTTAACGTTGTATAAATGCACCTTCCCCACCCCTCCCCGCCACCCCCCGGGCTACCCCAGGTGGGGATTGTCACTTTCCGTATGACAAAATCCCCACCCCTGGGGCAAAATTTAGGTGACAAAAATCCCCACCCACGGTTGCAAAACATGCGCATCTTGTATACACAGAAATGTTTATTTCAATGGATGGGGTCAACGAATAACGTGACCAAACCTAGGGGAGTGCGGGGAGGAAGGGAAACAAATGATAGGTGCATCCTCGTAATCTGAGGCTGCAGAAGCGCTTAGCAGCAAGCGTGCTAAGCTGCGGCAGAATAAGGTGTGGCTTGATCCCAACGAGGTCAACGAGATCGCCAATGCAAACTCACGTCGGAATATCGACTAACTCGTCAAGGATGGTTTAATCATTCGGAAGCCAGTAGCTGTCTACTACGTCTGCAATATTAATTTAGCAGAAGGAAGGGGCGACACAGCGGCACAGGTAAAAGGAAGGGTACTGCTAATGCCCGTATGCCTCAAAAGGTGATCCGGATCGGACGAATGCGAGTGCTAAGACGTCTTCGCAAAAAGTATCGGAAAGCCAAGAAAGTGTATTGGGGTACAGGTCAACATGGGGGTGCAGCATGTACTTTTAGAAGGCTAAAAGTGATTTTCTGATGTTTACATTGGGACTATGTATTATTTTAGCCCCTTACCTTTTGAACCCCATTCGCTGTGTTGATTTTTCAAACACGATTAAGATGGCGTCCCTTCTCAAAAGTGAAGTTTTACCTTACAGTCAAAATTAAACATTGAAAACTTACCATGGAAGTCCCTGGAATCTCCAGAATGTTGTACCGTGGTCTATCCGTCTGTTCTCCCCGATGATTCTTCTAACAGGAAAAAAACTAGTCCAACGTAATTTTCCTTTACATTTTCCAAGCATACTGAAGAGAACAGCGGGATGTAATTAATACTAGAACGAGCACAACCAACCAGGGTGGGGATAGTCCGCCCTCTTGTGGTCACCTCATTGTATAACGTCACTGCAGTACATGTAGTCGCCACTTATTCTCCTTATATTGGCCTTTTTCCAAATCTCGACTCAGGCTCAGGAGACGGAGACGGAGACAAAGCCGACATTTGGAAAAGCCCCATTGACTCACCAAAATCCGCCTTAATGTTAACAATTATTAGAAAGGGAAGTGAATTAAGGATTACATGTAAATTAAATATTTATCAATTTCCTTGAAAATATTTCAATAGACTTAACACACAGCATCTCAGTGGTGATCAGTGAAATGGAATTCAAACCGGGTATTCTGCAATGGGAGACTTGAAACGCGTGGTGGCAGCAAACAAACCGGACTTTTTCTATTGTTTACGTCATTGTTAATGTCATTGTTTTAGTCACGCTCCTTTAATGCTTATTGAATGTACAAAAGGTTTTTTGCTTATCCACCTGAAAAAAATGTTTAAGTAATATTTTTAGGAAAAGAGCAAAAACTCTGTTTGCTAGGATAGGGCGACAATTTGTGTGTAAAAAAGCTATATTAGGGCGACACGCTCAATAGGGCGAAAATTTGGTGTCGCCCTAATATTTTTTAGTTTAAAAACAATTGTTTTATGTCAAAAACCATTTTTTTAAAATCGAGAACCATTTTTATTAGGTCTAGAACCGTCTCTCTTAGGTCTGTAACAATTTTTGGAAGCTTCGGGTAGAGAAATTTGGTGTCAATTTGAGTGATTCTTCCCGAAATTTTGGTGGTCCCCGGGGAAAGGCTTCCCGAATTGTCGCCCTATTGCTGCATCTAGGGTTTTTACAATTTGTATTATTATATAAAATGAAGCTTTTGCGGTTAACGTGCGTTTCTGATACTGTGCAGCACAGAGCCCCAATCTGATGTGCATCCTCGCTAGGCGCACCAAAGCAGATGCGTACGCGCGCGTCGTGCATGGAGTGAATGGATTGCATGTGTGTGCTACGCGCGCAAGAGTACAGTAACAAAAAATACTGTACAACAATAACAAAAGCACATGCAGTTCTGTCTAACATGTCTATACTGAAGTTTTCAACACCAAATGGACAAATCTTGCGAAAAAATAAAGCTTCATTTTATATAACAATAATAATATTGGATGTCTTTTCGGGTGATATGAGAATGTACCGCACTCGTCATGAAAATACCAAACTCGCCTTCGGCTCATTCAGTATTTTCATAACTCATGCAGTATATTCTCATATCACCCTCAAAGCCATCCAATATTATATGAATACTTGGCTCTAGTTTGATCTCACAAAGAGCTTTCTGCACAGTACATGTATGTACATGTACATGTACTACATGTATGTACGTGTGTGGTTAATACATGTACATGACTAATGCAGTAGGTGGAGGTTTCCTGCCAATATTTGTATGCACTACATGTACATGTACGTGATTGTTCACTGTGTTGCTCATGGTTCAGCAGAGAACAATTGTTTCTCCCTGTGATTCATGGCTGATCTTTTGATAAAAGTGTCAACACATTGACTCTTATTACATGTATGTCTAGCTATAGGGCCAACTTGGAACCATACAGTAAAACGTTACATCTGACCCTTTGTGCTTAAAAAGTGATGAAATCATGAATGCACATCAATTGTTTCCTCCTCCCATTCTCCGGCTACCCAACCTGTGGGTGGTAGTTGGTAAAACATTTTCTTCCCGCGTATCACTTTGTTATAATTAACAACATTTTGTTTATCAAAAACAGCAAATGTTAAAAATGTGTCTGCAATATCAAATAGTGTGACAACATGCCTTTCTAAAAACTCCGTGTACAAATTTCCAATATACGCGTGAACCGGGACAGACACTTGTGTTACATTTTAGGCCGTCCCGGTTACGTACGAGCGTATATTAGAAATTTGTACACGGGGTTTTTAGAGATATGTTGTCACACTATTTGTAACCCTTTTTGGGCCTAAGTTATCTCTTCAGAACAACTGAAACTTATTTCTTCTATTCTGAGACCAGACAAAGGTATTTTCTGGAAAATATGGTCTGTGTTGCCAAAATGCCCCCTTTACTGTGGAAAGACTCAAATATGTGGTGTTTTTACAAGATAATGTCATGTTATGTGATGTTATGTGTTATCAACTAAATTAATTCAATGTACATGTACAGCATGAACAAATGAGTGCACCTTGGTACATGTAGAATTGTAGATTCATTGTTATTTGTTTGAAGGTTCAAAGTACATGTCGTACATAATGACACATTACATGTAGATTCCAGAAAATGTAAATTGTATGTCGAGCAGTCTAGAGGGCCCACTGTCTTTTTGATTATTATTATCATGGTAGTAGACCGAATCCTTGGCTTTACTTGGAATTTGCCACATTCAGATGTTTGCTACCTTTTCAGATCATAATGGAATTGTTTTTATTATGCAGAACTATGCATTTAGATAGTTAACTTGGAAGATAGAAAACATTCCGTCTGTCTGATAACATATCCAGGATGTATCTTGAATTTCAGTAATTTGCAAAATGGCGAGTGAGTTTATTTATAATTCAATTTCAAATTTTGCTGCAGACGATACCTGTAAGATCTCTCTCAAGAAACAAGGAGCCGTCGCCAAACTATGAAGATGAGATGGCGGCGTGTCTCAAGTATTTCAACATGTGGAAGGAAAATGAACAGCTTGAGTTTGTTGAACATCTCATAGCTCACATGTGCCACTACCAACATGGACAACTCAACTCGTATCTCAAACCCATGTTGCAGAGAGATTTCATCTCGGCACTACCAAGTAAGGACCTGTTTTAAAGTAGGGCACTTTCACAGTGGGTCAAAAGGTCACGGGTCGAAAACAATAGAGCCACGTGGGGAAATGCATGTGGCTGCTAGCAGAAAAGCATGTGGCTCTATTGTTCTCTCTCGATCTGGAGTACAACCAATAGTGACCCGTAACCTTTTGACCCCCTGTGAAAGCGCCCTATAGAATCACCTTTACTAAAAAAAATTCTCCTAGCTATTTATGTCAAATCCAAAAATTAGAAAAAAATGTAGTTTGCGATTTCCAGAATTCTGTGCCCAATTCCATGGTGCTGTTGAGCAGAAAATAGTTAAGCAAGTCTTTTTGCTTAACAAACATTGCTAAAGTTATGTAGTCCAAAGTAACATAAATGGCATTAAATTTTAACAGATGACCCGTTTTTGCTCAACACATTTTGTTTCCGTGCTAAGTATTTTCAGGTAAACCTTGCCATGTAATAGACCCCTGATTGGTTGTTTCTGTTAAAATTTAATCGGGTTTTGCATTTTTCTCCCTCATTTTCCAGGCTGATCGATGCCATCATTGAATATTTGGAATTGAGCTTGCTTGTATTTTCCCTCTTTGTACTAACAGAGAAAGGTCTAGATCACATAGCAGATAAAATACTGTCTTATTTGGATGCCAAGTCGCTGTGTGCAGCTGATCTAGTGTGCAAAGAATGGAAGCGAGTTATATCAGACGGAATGCTGTGGAAGAAACTCATTGAGCATAAAGTGCGGACGGACGAACTCTGGCGAGGGTTGTCGGACAGGAGGGGCTGGTAAGAAAAACCTTTTCTGTATTTTCACTAATTTCACTTTTTCTTTGAGCGCTTGTGTACGTACTTTATGGACGGCCCCTATTCTGCAGTTGTGCTAAAATAACTTTTTAGAAGTACTGGCTGTAATTTTGAATAGGCAGTTGTTTTGGGCGTAAACATTATTGTGAAAAGAAAATTCAGCGATATGGCATCAGTTCAAAAATTGTTATCAATATCATGATAATTGCATAGATTAAAAACACTACAGAAAAAGATTTAAAGTTTAAAAAATATGTAGACAGAAAAATATGTCATAGAAAAGCGCAATAGAAAAATAATTGTGCCAGGATGCTCTGTAACTTATTTCCAGTGGGGTCCAAAATACTCTTTCCAAACACAAAAGCAAGCTAAATCTCTAGCCATTTGCCATCTATTTGTGTCAGCATAACAGTCCTTGTGTTGGATTTTGCGTGAAAACTTATTTTGGGCAAAGAAACAAGCAGATTTCACCAGGTATGTGTATATGTAAATTTCATATCAAAATAATACATTATCATTTTAATGGTGCATTGACCGAATGCATGTTTGACATTTGAAGTTAATCTTCCTGCTGCATTTACTGACTTTGCCTATACATGTAGATCCTGCTGCCTAATCCCCAGGGTACAGGGTCTCAGTACTAATGCATTTCAATCAGTGTAGTATTCATTTCTTCTAGCTTATTTGATGATAAGTTTCTTTGTATATTTGTTTTCTCACAGGGGGCAATACCTGTTTAAGCCAAAGCAAGGGGAAACGCCACAACCAGATATTTATTTCAGGAAGCTCTATCCTCGTATCATTCAGGACATAGAGGTACGTGTAACTCAACAACAACATCATAACAATAGTAACACGTTTATCTTGACCACTCTCACAGACGACCATCTTTGTGGGAAAAATCACAAACCGTCAGCAATGCGCGTGCGCCAAATTCGTGCCCAGAATTATGCCGCTCCATAGCAAAGGCACAGGGCTGCGTATTTCGTGGTAAAATTTGGCTCGCGCGCATTGCTGACGAGCCCCTGCCTTTAAATGCTACCATGTACTCATACGCACATCGTGGAAAATGATACCTGATGCACGCGGCAATCTGAAGGATGTGACGTCATTTGGTGCATTCTATGTCAACATCTTCATGTGCTTTACAACTACATCTCAATGTATTTTGACAAAGAGCACTGCAGGCATAAAATTTTAAACACAAATGGCGGTGAAATTCAATCTGATTTTAATTTCTTATCTCCATTTTCATGATGTCAATTATTCTTATAAACTTTGGGAACAGTGCACTACTTTCACTCTTATAAACAAACAAGAATACAAGTCTTAGTTGCTCAAACCTCCTAAAGCGATCAATTTTAAACCTTTTGTTTATCTTTTGGCAGAATATAGAGAACAACTGGAGATGCGGCCAGCATGAACTGTTAAAAATCCAGTGCCATAGTGAAAACTCCAAGGGTGTGTACTGCCTTCAGTATGATGACCAGAAGATTGTCAGTGGCTTGAGGGACAACACGATTAAGGTAAGGGAAATAACGGTCGTTATTACACCTGCTAATTGAGCTCACTTGCCATAACTTAAATCACTATCTCAACTGGAGATGCGGCCAGCATGAACTGTTAAAAATCCAGTGCCATAGTGAAAACTCCAAGGGTGTGTACTGCCTTCAGTATGATGACCAGAAGATTGTCAGTGGCTTGAGGGACAACACGATTAAGGTAAGGGTAATAACGGTCATTATTACACCTGCTAATAGAGCTCACTTGCCATAACTTAAATCACTATCTAAAGTAAAAACAATGGCTGCTTTAATTTGTCTTTGTTACTTAATTTGATTTAGTACCAGGGCCTGAAATTCGTCACTGAAAGGGAACAGCCATTTCTGTTTTTGGAGTCGTCTTTTGAAGTTTAAAAAGCGCACTTCCATTGGAAAATGAAAAAGTCTACAGGAGGATTGCAAAAGGGCACCAAGGCCAAGAGCAGGGGCAACAGAGGCAATGGCCTCCGTGGCCTCCGTTAACTTCAAGCCCTGATTTACCCACACTAATAACCACATGTTTTCTGTTTCTGTCATTCTAAACATTCTTTGCTAATATTGTCCCCTAATTGTTCTCCAACCAATTAATTATCTTTGGCAGATACTTTTTAGATTTCTATTTTCTTTTGTAGATCTGGGATCGGCAATCTTTGCAGTGCCTGCAAGTTTTAACGGGTCACACAGGCTCCGTGTTGTGTTTACAGTATGACGACAAGGTCATTATCACTGGGTCTAGTGACTCCACCGTCAGGTATGTGCTTCAAATAGGGTCATGTACAAAATGTTTAGTGCATTATAGAACACAGGTTTGGTGTTTTTATTTTAATTGTTTGTTTTTTTAGAATGCCCTATTTTGCTCTGCTAAATCAATGAAATACTAATCTATACAGGCCAGGGGCCAATTTCACAAAGTGCTAAGATGCGTCTTACGAAGGGTCTTATTATCAATGTTGTTTTTGTGTATTGTGTGTAGAGTATGGGATGTCAACAATGGCCAGATGTTGAACACATTAATCCACCACTGTGAAGCAGTGCTACATCTAAGATTCAGCAACGGTCTTATGGTTACGTGTTCCAAGGTAAGACGTTTGGTTCAGTTCACTTACTGCTATTTCTGGAAACATTTTTGTCACATTTATCTTGAGGAAAAATGATTTAGCTTGCATTGGGGTTAATTAGGGTTTGCTTTGTCCTCACCCAGCTAAACTTGATTAGCTCTGTCTACTCGGTGATTCCTGAGATACTATGAGAAGAACTTCATAGCGTTCTCGGGTTGGAGAGGAACCCACTATCTTTTGGTTAAGACATCTGTTATTTAAGACGCTATGAAGTTTATCTGAAGTTTTTCTCATAGTATCTCGGGGAAGCGCTAAGTATACGGTGCTAATAAATTTGTCTTAAAGGTCGTATCTGCTCTGACATCCATAGAATTTGTGTATCTTTTAAAAACATTTGATTTGCTTGCTGTGTGTCCTCAGGACCGGTCAATCGCCGTATGGGACATGCGGTCAGCCACAGAAATCAACCTCAGGAGAGTTTTGGTCGGTCATCGAGCGGCGGTCAATGTTGTTGACTTTGATGATAAGTACATTGTGTCAGCCTCCGGTGATCGGACTATTAAGGTATGTTACAGGAAAATGCTGTTGAAATAAAAATTAGTAAATACTAAAAAATTTCCAAACATTCACAATGCATTTCAAAAATAATCGCTGTTCTTACATAGTGCTTAGGGCTCGTCCAAAGTTGTCAACATTTTCACAGTTCAACAGAGAGTTGTATTTTTCAAGACCCCCCTCCCTCCCCCAAAATACTATTTATCAACATTTTTCTGTCACTACTATGAAATGTCAACATTTGACAGTGCATGTAAAGTCCTACGCGGCCCTCAACCCCCCTCCCCCTTCCTACGCCTTGTAGAAGCATGAAAATATTGACAACTTTGGAAGGCCCTTGGAGGAAAATGCTGTTGTAATTATTACTAATGATTTTTCCAAACTTTCAAAATGCATTTAGAAAATAAATGTTGTATGTAGCCATTATTACCGCTGCCATATTGGAATCATCAGAATCGCCTCGCTTTATGTAGGCATGCTGCCTGGCCATGGTGCTCAACCTATAAGCACTTTGAAAGGAAACTGTTTAAAATGCTTGAGCAATATTTAATGTATATTTGCAAAAAGCATCAAATTGTCACAGTTTGCTTCCCATTTTGAGGGATAATAACCCCTTTGTTTTTGCTCACATTCAGGTATGGAATACGACCACTTGTGAGTTTGTCCGAACGTTGAATGGTCATCGACGCGGCATAGCATGTCTGCAATACCGAGATAGATTAGTAGTCAGTGGGTCCTCAGACAACACAATCAGGTTAGAACAATGTACTGGTTTATGCCCCTCCCCCTATGCCCTGTAGAGCCCTGCCCCTTAGGTGGGAACATTGAATGGTCATCGACGCGGCATAGCATGTCTGCAATACCGAGATAGATTAGTAGTCAGTGGGTCCTCGGACAACACAATCAGGTTAGAACAATGTACTGGTTTATGCCCCTCCCCCTATGCCCTGCAGAGCCCTGCCCCTTAGGTGGGAACATTGAATGGTCATCGACGCGGCATAGCATGTCTGCAATACCGAGATAGATTAGTAGTCAGTGGGTCCTCGGACAACACAATCAGGTTAGAACAATGTACTGGTTTATGCCCCTCCCCCTATGCCCTGCAGAGCCCTGCCCCTTAGGTGGGAACATTGAATGGTCATCGACGCGGCATAGCATGTCTGCAATACCGAGATAGATTAGTAGTCAGTGGGTCCTAAGACAACACAATCAGGTTAGAACAATGCACTGGTTTATGCCCCTCCCGCTATGTCCTGGAGAGCCCTGCCCCTTAGGTGGGAACATTGAATGGTCATCGACGCGGCATAGCATGTCTGCAATACCGAGATAGATTAGTAGTCAGTGGGTCCTCAGACAACACAATCAGGTTAGAACAATGTACTGGTTTATGCCCCTCCCGCTATGCCCTGTAGAGCCCTGCCCCTTAGGTGGGAACGTTGAATGGTCATCGACGCGGCATAGCATGTCTGCAATACCGAGATAGATTAGTAGTCAGTGGGTTCTCAGACAACACAATCAGGTTAGAACAATGCACTGGCTTATGCCCTGCAGAGCCCTGCCCCTTAGGTGGGAACATTGAATGGTCATCGACGCGGCATAGCATGTCTGCAATACCGAGATAGATTAGTAGTCAGTGGGTCCTCAGACAACACAATCAGGTTAGAACAATGTACTGGTTTATGCCCCTCCCCCTATGCCCTGTAGAGCCCTGCCCCTTAGGTGGGAACATTGAATGGTCATCGACGCGGCATAGCATGTCTGCAATACCGAGATAGATTAGTAGTCAGTGGTTCCTCGGACAACACAATCAGGTTAGAACAATGTACTGGTTTATGCCCCTCCCGCTATGCCCTGTAGAGCCCTGCCCCTTAGGTGGGAACATTGAATGGTCATCGACGCGGCATAGCATGTCTGCAATACCGAGATAGATTAGTAGTCAGTGGGTCCTCAGACAACACAATCAGGTTAGAACAATGTACTGGTTTATGCCCCTCCCCGCTATGCCCTGTAGAGCCCTGCCCCTTAGGTGGGAACATTGAATGGTCATCGATGCGGCATAGCATGTCTGCAATACCGAGATAGATTAGTAGTCAGTGGGTCCTCAGACAACACAATCAGGTTAGAACAATGTACTGGTTTATGCCCCTCCCGCTATGCCCTGTAGAGCCCTGCCCCTTAGGTGGGAACATTGAATGGTCATCGACGCGGCATAGCATGTCTGCAATACCGAGATAGATTAGTAGTCAGTGGGTCCTCGGACAACACAATCAGGTTAGAACAATGTACTGGTTTATGCCCCTCCCCGCTATGCCCTGTAGAGCCCTGCCCCTTAGGTGGGAACATTGAATGGTCATCGACGCGGCATAGCATGTTTGCAATACCGAGATAGATTAGTAGTCATTGGGTCCTCAGACAACACAATCAGGTTAGAACAATGTACTGGTTTATGCCCCTCCCCGCTATGCCCTGTAGAGCCCTGCCCCTTAGGTGGGAACATTGAATGGTCATCGATGCGGCATAGCATGTCTGCAATACCGAGATAGATTAGTAGTCAGTGGGTCCTCAGACAACACAATCAGGTTAGAACAATGTACTGGTTTATGCCCCTCCCCGCTATGCCCTGTAGAGCCCTGCCCCTTAGGTGGGAACATTGAATGGTCATCGATGCGGCATAGCATGTCTGCAATACCGAGATAGATTAGTAGTCAGTGGGTCCTCAGACAACACAATCAGGTTAGAACAATGTACTGGTTTATGCCCCTCCCCGCTATGCCCTGTAGAGCCCTGCCCCTTAGGTGGGAACGTTGAATGGTCATCGACGCGGCATAGCATGTCTGCAATACCGAGATAGATTAGTAGTCAGTGGGTCCTCAGACAACACAATCAGGTTAGAACAATGCACTGGTTTATGCCCCTCCCGCTATGCCCTGGAGAGCCCTGCCCCTTAGGTGGGGACATTGAATGGTCATCGACGCGGCATAGCATGTCTGCAATACCGAGATAGATTAGTAGTCAGTGGGTTCTCAGACAACACAATCAGGTTAGAACAATGCACTGGCTTATGCCCTGCAGAGCCCTGCCCCTTAGGTGGGAACATTGAATGGTCATCGACGCGGCATAGCATGTCTGCAATACCGAGATAGATTAGTAGTCAGTGGGTCCTCGGACAACACAATCAGGTTAGAACAATGTACTGGTTTATGCCCCTCCCCGCTATGCCCTGTAGAGCCCTGCCCCTTAGGTGGGAACATTGAATGGTCATCGACGCGGCATAGCATGTCTGCAATACCGAGATAGATTAGTAGTCAGTGGGTCCTCAGACAACACAATCAGGTTAGAACAATGTACTGGTTTATGCCCCTCCCCGCTATGCCCTGTAGAGCCCTGCCCCTTAGGTAGGAACATTGAATGGTCATCGATGCGGCATAGCATGTCTGCAATACCGAGATAGATTAGTAGTCAGTGGGTCCTCAGACAACACAATCAGGTTAGAACAATGTACTGGTTTATGCCCCTCCCCGCTATGCCCTGTAGAGCCCTGCCCCTTAGGTGGGAACATTGAATGGTCATCGACGCGGCATAGCATGTCTGCAATACCGAGATAGATTAGTAGTCAGTGGGTCCTCAGACAACACAATCAGGTTAGAACAATGTACTGGTTTATGCCCCTCCCCGCTATGCCCTGCAGAGCCCTGCCCCTTAGGTGGGAACATTGAATGGTCATCGACGCGGCATAGCATGTCTGCAATACCGAGATAGATTAGTAGTCAGTGGGTCCTCAGACAACACAATCAGGTTAGAACAATGTACTGGTTTATGCCCCTCCCGCTATGCCCTGTAGAGCCCTGCCCCTTAGGTGGGAACGTTGAATGGTCATCGACGCGGCATAGCATGTCTGCAATACCGAGATAGATTAGTAGTCAGTGGGTTCTCAGACAACACAATCAGGTTAGAACAATGCACTGGCTTATGCCCTGCAGAGCCCTGCCCCTTAGGTGGGAACATTGAATGGTCATCGACGCGGCATAGCATGTCTGCAATACCGAGATAGATTAGTAGTCAGTGGGTCCTCGGACAACACAATCAGGTTAGAACAATGTACTGGTTTATGCCCCTCCCCGCTATGCCCTGTAGAGCCCTGCCCCTTAGGTGGGAACATTGAATGGTCATCGACGCGGCATAGCATGTCTGCAATACCGAGATAGATTAGTAGTCAGTGGGTCCTCAGACAACACAATCAGGTTAGAACAATGTACTGGTTTATGCCCCTCCCCGCTATGCCCTGTAGAGCCCTGCCCCTTAGGTAGGAACATTGAATGGTCATCGATGCGGCATAGCATGTCTGCAATACCGAGATAGATTAGTAGTCAGTGGGTCCTCAGACAACACAATCAGGTTAGAACAATGTACTGGTTTATGCCCCTCCCCGCTATGCCCTGTAGAGCCCTGCCCCTTAGGTGGGAACATTGAATGGTCATCGACGCGGCATAGCATGTCTGCAATACCGAGATAGATTAGTAGTCAGTGGGTCCTCAGACAACACAATCAGGTTAGAACAATGTACTGGTTTATGCCCCTCCCCGCTATGCCCTGCAGAGCCCTGCCCCTTAGGTGGGAACATTGAATGGTCATCGACGCGGCATAGCATGTCTGCAATACCGAGATAGATTAGTAGTCAGTGGGTCCTCAGACAACACAATCAGGTTAGAACAATGTACTGGTTTATGCCCCTCCCGCTATGCCCTGCAGAGCCCTGCCCCTTAGGTGGGAACGTTGAATGGTCATCGACGCGGCATAGCATGTTTGCAATACCGAGATAGATTAGTAGTCAGTGGGTCCTAAGACCACACAATCAGGTTAGAACAATGCACTAGTTTATGCCCCTCCCGCTATGCCCTGCAGAGCCCTGCCGAGCCCTGCCCCTTAGGTGGGGATTGTACGAATGTTGAATGGCCTCTGCGTGTCTGCAAAGTTGCAGATTATCTAGTTTTAAGAGAAACCTTTATTAGAAATGAAATCAGTGAAGGATTTAAACACATGTTCTTCAAACATTCTTGACGGAAGTGTAATTCTTGAAAAAACTGATTGCAATGCTATTTTCAACAAATGGCATGATTTTTATTCAAGCGTGATTTTTATTGGCTTATTACAATTATTGTAAATGGCATTACATCAAAGAAGTTACACTTCTACTAGATATACTTGAAGAATGTGTTTAAAATCAAACAGCTTGAAGATATCTGAAGCATTACAAGCGCTCAAATTCTCTGAAATGTAAATCTGAATTTCAGGAATTGTCTGTTAATGAGATCCCAGTCCATGCAGCTCATTTTCTAGTTAACTGAAGTTTGACTGTTTTTAGGTACAGTATTTAAGCATATCTTTATTTCTACTCTAGGTTATGGGACATTGAATGTGGAGCTTGCCTCAGGGTATTGGAAGGCCACGAGGAATTGGTGCGGTGTATTCGATTTGACAACAAACGTATCGTTAGTGGCGCTTATGACGGGTGAGTAGCCGCAGAATGCGTTATGTCGGTGTGGTTTATGTCAGTGTGTATTAGCGGGTTTCTATTGAGAGCGCCAGTGTCTTAGGGTATTGTAAGGCCACGAGGATAGTTAGTGCCGATTATGACGGGTGAGTATGCCCCCTGCACTATCAACTTATGTGTGCAACTCGGGAACTTGTGTCATAAAGGTAGTATACATGATTGGTAAACCGTTACAAATAGTTTCATCCCCCTGTGTGATTGATTTTGTAACTCCTGACAAATTAAAAACCCTCCTGGGTTGTCAGTCAACAACCTCAGAGATTTTGAGATGCATATAAAGTCGGGAACTCAACCTATTTTCCCGGGTGTCTTCTCCAACATCAGAGAGTGTTGGTAGCTGCCTAATATTGTCGGAGGTCTCGGGTAAAATAATATTAAAAATAGGTTCTTATGGTAAGCCATACCACCGTGTTTCATAGCAGAGGTCTTGGATTTAAGGACATACAATTGTTTCCTCAACCCATGTTTGCTTATAGACCCTATTTCCACGTTAGAATAGTTCAATCTGGCCTCAAGATTGCCGATTGCTGACGGGTACCAGACTATGCATTCCAAGAGATTTGGAATGTATGTAACTAGCACCTTTCCAATCTATATTGGGAGCGCGTGTGGTCTAGTGGGTATGAAGCGGGACTCCCAATCAGAGGTTGGGGGTTCGAGCCCCACTTCGACCAACGTGTCTGTGTCCCTAGGCAAGGCACTTAATCCCAGTTGCCTCATCAACCCAAGCGATATATGGGAAGCTGTTAAGGGGAATGCCACAATCTAACTGCTGATAGGGTTGTGCGCCTGACCAGCAGCCACCTAGTTGAAGCGAAATGGTTCTGGTGATTCCCTGATGGCAGCGGTAATAATGGTAACGGCGCCTTGAGCACCCTGCAGGGTGGATATGTGCGCTATACAAATCTAATCATCATCATCATCATCATCATCATCAATCTATATGCTGCACGATATGAGACTGAGTCGCCACCATCCCTATGCTTAGTAATAATCGCGATGGATACAGATACACAACAATTTATGCTTAGTAATAATCTCTATGGATACAGACACACAACAATTTATGCTTAGTAATAATCTCGATGGATACAGACACACAACAATTTATGCTTAGTAATAATCTCGATGGATACAGACACACAACAATTTATGCTTAGTAATAATCTCGATGGATACAGACACACAACAATTTATGCTTAGTAATAATCTCGATTGATACAGACACACAACAATTTATGCTTAGTAATAATCTCGATGGATACAGACACACAACAATTTATGCTTAGTAATAATCTCTATGGATACAGACACACAACAATTTTCCTTTTTCCCCCTTTGTCATAATTCGTTGCTGTGAGTCAGTAAATCAACGTATTTACTTGGCACGTGCCCAACTGACGGGGAGAGTATAATGACATCATGACATTGTTAGTGTCTCTGAGTCGGTGTAATAAGATCAGGAAATGACGTTAAGGCAACACAGTGACTCGGCTATATACTCAGACCTTTGTTTTGGGGGTTTCTCCCATTTTGCGGGGACTATCTTCAGTATTCAGGTGTTAAAAAGGCTCCAAACTGTTGAGTACTTTCTAGTATACACCAATCCGGTAACTAAGGTCTCCTTCCCTGTACACCCGCCATAGCTGGGGGGCTTCCACTGAATGAACTATGTTTTTGTTGTTACTGAAGCTGCATTTGTTTACTTCGAACAAGTTGCGCGTCTTTGTAGGGTTGTGTGTGCGAGAAGGAGGGCGCATCGCGTGTACGCGTAGGAGGCGCGTCGCGTGCACGCGGAGGAGGCGCGTACGTGCATGTAATGGATGAGCGCTTTTCGTTCTAACAGCAACACAAAACACAAACCTCTGTGTTGTAACAACTACCTTGGGGAAACATCGGTGGGTGTTTTCTAAGCCAGTAAGATAAGGTAGTAATGTGACTCACCAGTTAAGAATTATGCTGAATTGTAGGGGGAGATGACAATGCATCACTTCCTAAAGGAATAACTCACTCTGGGGAACACCCGCTAAGGTTGGAAATGGAGAACATGGAGTCATCAAGGACTTAAAGGTCACTGTATCATTTGCAATAGAAATTGACAACCAAAGGTAGTTTTTTAAAAAGTCCCGTGCACAGGATTTTTTTTACCATTCACTTATACACAAAATCTATATACATATAGATTTTCAAGGTTTTCTGAAGCATTGATGCATCTATGTAGCTAACATTTCTTCAGGCTAGTTTACCAACATTCTTCCTTAGATATGTTACACTCTTATTCCACGAATCTGTAAACAGTTTTATCTTGCAAATGATACATACCGTAGGGTCTTTAAAGGCATTCAGATGGCATCATTGCTCTATGATTCAAAAGGAAATGCTCCAGGGAACACCCACTAAGGTTGGGGTGGGGTATGGGAGGGGAGGGGGGCATCAAGGTCTTAAAGGCTGGGGGATGGCTTGAATAAATGGGGCATTCAGATGGCATCAAAACATTACACATGTAGAACATTTGCCGATGTTGCATTTTGTAGTGTGACAAGATAGTCAAATTGAACCGCGTTGAAATTTTAAAAAGTCTACATAATAATAAATAACACATGCATTTGTAAAGCGCCATCTATCTATGTAAACATATTCCGAGGCGGCTGTTGCCATTATTACCGCTGCCATCAGGAAATCACCAGAACCATTTCGCTTCAACTAGGTGTGCAACCCGGCCAAGGCGCTCAACCCTATCAGCAGTTAGATTGTGGCATTCCCCATAACAGCTTCCCATATATCGCTTGGGTTGACGAGGCAACTGGGATGGGTTGGAACTGGGTAGATTTCGACACGGGTCGAACATTCATAGTGTTAAAAGGCCTAGAGTGATATATTCCATCAGGTTTCCTCCATGATATTCATATTTGACATTTCTATAAATTCCACTCTACAGGAAAATCAAAGTGTGGGATTTGCAGGCAGCGTTGGACCCAAGAGCCACCTCAGGAACTCTCTGCTTGAGGACGCTAGTTGTGAGTACACAAATAGACATTTATAGAGTTACCCCAAGGCATTAAAGGAAGGCACAACACTTGTTTGAGGTTATCGACGAATTTACCTTTATCCTTTTCCCCTATTAAAATGAATGTAACCAAAGCGAGGCTTGCAGAAAAAATAGTTTGGCCCCGTTTCGAAAATGTTCATTGTGTGCATCGCAATGACATGCGCGCAGTGCGATCAAGAAAACGCGCAGTGCGGACAGTTATTCTCTCAAATCAACAGGAGATTACATGCGCTATCGCGCAGACGCACTGATCGTGCCTGACACGTACTATGGGGAACAAGACAAAGATGGACGCATATGTCTATTTAATCAAAAATATTACCGATGTATTGCCCTGTGCATAAACCTTCATGAGAATCGAGAATCTTGTTTTCAACGTTGGCAACCCAATTAATTTTGATGATAAACTCTGCAACTAATGCAACTATGTGCTGCGCCATATTTGAAATTTTGAAAGGGATGATGACGTCAACCATGCAATGATTCCATGGATGACGTCAAGATTGATGCCTTGTTTCCCGACTCCCACACACCGTGAAGTATGTAAAAATCTGTTGTCTCATGATTCACGTCCTCTCAAGTCCGAGCGCTGAACTGCAAAAAATGGCTACTGAAATGTAGCGTACAGAGTTGGGTAACCCTTTGCAAGTATTGTCCCTTCCTTTAAAGAATACTCGTGTCACTACTCTAATACTGTATGTAGTTGGCCATGATGTTTCACTAATTTGCCAGTTTTCAATTCTAGAGCTACCAGTAACAGGACACAAAATACCCACTGTTAGTATTCAAAGTTGTAACTCGATAAATAATTTTTGAAAGTGAAAATTAGCAGGTTTCAAATGGACATTCTGAAAAGAATAAAAAATTCACAGTTTGCCAAATTTGTCATGGGTTGGCGCTCCCCCCTCCCCCCACGTCCCCCCCTCCCCACACGCCCCCTTGTAGCTACGCCGCTGGTGATAAAGGCCTATTGTCTCTGTTAAATTCCTTCAATGCTAAAGTCCTTGTGCCATAATCTGTATTTCTGCAGGAGCATACAGGCAGAGTGTTCCGACTTCAGTTTGACGAGTTTCAGATAGTCAGCAGTTCCCATGACGACTCCATCTTGATATGGGACTTCTTAAACATGCCGCCCACCGAGAACACAACCGTTAACACAAGTGGAAGGTCACCCTCACGTTCGTATACATACGTCACACGGTAGGATCGTCTTAAATACACTAGTCATGTGAAGTTAGGGATATTGTGGGGTGTACGCAGATTTGTATTGAGGGTATGCATTCTGCTTGAATGATTTTGTATATGATTAGACAATTGTATCTGCATGACGGACACACCTTGTCACAGGAATAGGTGAAAACAGTCATTTGAAAACAAAATCCAATATTCCAAACTAACCAATATCCCTAACTTACTGTGAGAAGGGTAATGCCAGCGCCCAACTAACTAGCGTAACTTGTATAAAGAGGTGGGTTCATTGACCCCTGTTTAACATTTATATATAGTGAGGCATCTCTACGACATTGTGTTGGAGTCGGTATAATTATTATAACTGTTACCCAGTTAACACTTGCAATTGACTCATTAATATAAGTCAATTCTTTATCAAACAATTCCTTGTTTTGAGATTATTCTGTACAAACAATTATTACCTACACTGTACCGTATGGCTACTCTGGGGCATTCTGAGCTTTGTGGTTAAGCGTCTGCAAGATTAACCGGTGACGTGTAAATGTGACATGTAACATGTCATGTCATGTGACATGTAACCTGTCATGTGACATGTGATCTGTAACATGTCATGTGACCTATAACATGTCATGTGACATGTGACCTGTAACATGTCATGTGACCTGTAACATGTCATGTGACCTAACGGCATTTGTGGCTTTTAGCTTTCTACAGACGACTGTTTCTTTGCAGCAATTTGTTGCAAACAGACTTTTTGCAGCGATAGGAACCGTGATGTTTCAACTGCAATCTGTAAGTCTTCATCAGGTGATGGTGTAGACAATGCTGGTGGCTGTCCGTAATTGGCCCAAGCACCGACGCCAGGTGACACAATTAGAAAATCTGTAGAAAGAACAAATAAAAAGCCAACTGGAAAATAGAGTTGCTAGTAATGAGGTAAAAAAAACTAAAGAATGCAAGAAAGGAAAAGGCCCGGGGGTCGATTTCACTAACGCTTACGATCCTTCGTAACCTGAGATGCAATGAGTTACCGCTCCGTAACTCGCAAAAGT
This sequence comes from Henricia sp. BOLD:AAB3569, assembly GCA_037783545.1. Lineage (NCBI taxonomy): Eukaryota > Metazoa > Echinodermata > Asteroidea > Spinulosida > Echinasteridae > Henricia > Henricia sp. BOLD:AAB3569. The sequence goes on along the minus strand of JBBELK010000454.1, from coordinate 13,800 downwards.
TACGATAAGGCAATGGGTCATCGTAGTGTACATTTTGACCAACGATGGTCGGTTTTTGCCGTTTTTGGAAGACTAGACAAACTCGGGCTTCCCCGAAAACTGATTGTCACTTTTTATAGATTCTATGCTGAGCGATATAAGCAAGAGAAAATGTAATTTTTTGTACCTACGATTTTAGCAAGTGTCACTTCAAAACTGCTCGGTGTCCGATGTTTTCGCTGCAAAAACAGTTTGTCATCCATTGTCTACGACGGCCACAACGTCGTGTACATGTGGAATAAAAATTTAAATGATGCTACCGTTTAGGACGCGTGTGATTTAAAAACACGCAAAACAAAAACGCTCGCGCGCTTGTTGACTGTACGAAATGTATGTACGCATCCCGTATAAAGCTGCATGCCACATTTAATGCGCGCTTACATCATGCAGAATGCACTTTTTGAACTCGTGTAGCCGATGACCGTTTTATTAAAAACATAATTCAGCACAGCAAACAGCCTTAGAGTAAATATGCAAATATCCTTAATCGATAATTAATCACACCCCTAGAATCCATTGCAAGTCTTATTATGGACCTTAATGTACAAAGAGTTTAGTGAAATTGACTCCAGGGAATATAAGAATGACATGTATGTAAACCATTATGACCAGTGGCTTTGAAGACAATTAAGGTATCAATTTCATACCATAATTGATCACGTTCAAATGACGTCACTTCCTACAAATTGTCACGTGCATCAGAATTTTGAGCGTAATTTTTTGTGACGCGCTTCAGTTGCACCGTATTTCGAACAAATTTCGAGCAACACACGCGCGTGTTTGGAACATTTTCCAGGGTGTGCGTGCACGTACTTGATGCCGTTTAATACGCAGTAGCATTTTTCCTACGAAGATGGCGTCTGTGACAGTGGTCAATTGGTATAATTGTTTCGTTTTTCCCCCGAATGACATCAAACAAACCATAAGCATGTGCAGATCTGAAGGTAAAACAAAAAAATTAGTTGAGAAAATGTTAAGCTTTTGCTTGAAAGAAACAAAATCTGCCAGTCCTGTATGTTTTGCACACGAAGTCTGAAGTAAATTAGTGAGGTACAAATTCTATCCACAGTATTTCTTGAATTGATTAGCTTGAGGTATGCATTACTTGCACAAGGATAAACAAATGGGTATTCATTAAAATATTGTTAATGTCCCCTAATGTGGCGTGGCCCCCAACGTGGCGCACTTTACTTTCCATTCTCTCTTGGCGCAATAAACAATCTGTTGCACTTGGCATTAAAAGGAAATAAAGTTCTCAAGTACCTTTATAAATTTCAAAACTAAAATCTGGAGAAGAATCATTCATTTACCAGAAATTCACCGGAATGTGAAGGCATCGCCCTTTCGCTTCAGGTTGTCATGACACCATACACGGAAGCCTGTAATAATAGGCATTTGACGTGACTAAAACCAGGCATACTGGCGTTGTGTACTGTGTCACGGTGTGTGCGTGCAAGTGGTCTTTATGGGCCACCGTAGCAAGTTAGGGAACAGTCCGGGAGATTTTGGGAAAAAAAGTGTTCATCGTTTTGTCCTGATTGTTTGTGTTATTTTGCACTTGTTGATGAGTCAAAATACTTTTTGAATCAATGACCTTTTCTTGGAGCCTATGAATTCTACTGCACGGTGTGTAAGTTTCAAATAAATCTGCTAGGGGGTTTTGCTATAAAGTGAGCAGATTTCCAGTGAGTTGTCGAAGTGCGCCAAGTTAGGGGACATTACTATTGATTGCTTTCCGGTGACGTCACCCCTTCCATCCACCATTTTGGTGGGCATTTTTCATGACCCATGTGGCTCGAGTGATAACCGGCAAAAAAGAGCAAGAAAAGTGAATTGGTTGCACCTCCGTTGCTTAACCTTGCTTTATGTTGTTGCGCCATGGCTGTTGTGTCGATAAAGATAAAAACGTATTTCTTCAGGCTAAAAATCGCGATCAAGTAGAAGCACTTTCGTGTTTACAAGCCGACTGCATGCTCAATATTTTGAACGTATCGCAACACGCGTGTGTGGCATCTTCGAATGAAAATACGCTGGCGAGTATTTTTTACACGCGTTCATGTACGTATTTTGGCGCGCGCGTGACTGTTGCCCACCACACATTCCCGGATGTTCTACGTCATCGAAAGCAATCAATATACTACAACATATTTTGTAGTGTTATCATTATTTTTGTGAAACATGCATTTTTTCCAAGAATGCTTAAATTTGTTCAGATATGCTAAGGCTATGCATACAGTATTTGACTGTCATTTGAATTGAATATTTTCTATTTCGGCTCGTCAAATTCATTTCATTTTAAAATCCTCCTCGGCAAATATGTTTTGTTGGTGCCTTTTTTTGTATATGTACTTTAAATGGTAGGTATCATCTTTTTTAATTTGTGAAACAAATTCAGTTTTCTTGTCGGCTCATTTTGGGTCTTTGCGAATGACATATACTCAATCTTATATTGTGTTGCCCCTCAACAACCGGGTAATGACATAACCAAAAGTGGGTTGAGAAAATAAATTGTGTTTGAACCCAAGACCTCTGTCACACTAGGCAGATGCTCTACCAGCTTAGCTATGAGGCCCGAAGCGCAGTCATATGACACCGTCTGGTGTTGGGATATGAACCAGAGACCTCTGGCACACTAAGCAGATATTCAACCAGGTTAGCTATGAGGCACAGTGGTATACACCCCCCCTGTATTGGGAATTGAAACAGAGACATGTGGTATTGGGATTTGAACCAGAGGCCTCTCACTATGAGCAACTAACAATGGAAATTGGGCACACACCATTGTTAATTGGGCTCACAATGGCCAACTTCCATTGTTAGTTGCTCATGTTAGGTGCGTTCAGACGATGGTTGTTAACTTAAAGTTAAGTCGTTGTTAGTGGGCACTCGTGAGTAAGCTCGTAAGTAGTGACCGTGTGGACGCACTTACTTACAAGTTAATAACGACGATTTAACAACGAGAAATCTTGTGAGTAGCGCGCTACTTACGAGCGCGCACCGTTGGTATATGGGCAGTGTGCATGCCTGCGCGTCGTTGTTAAAGCACCGTGTGGACATGCGTCGTTGTTAGTGGGACTGTCGTTGTTAACTTTACTTTCGAAGGTAGTGCCCGTCTGAACATGCCTAGTGTCTGGCATATTAAGTGAGGGATAAATGTCTTGGCAGCTGAGCTATGAAGCACAGTGTATGCTTTTCACTGGTGTGGTTAGGGCTTGCTTTCACGGCTGAAACCAGTTTCTTGCATAATTACTGAATCGGCTAACAGTAAACCTATCTTGTTCAGGAACAGGGCTCTTAATTGGTGAACCCACAATCACATCTGTGGTTAAAGTCAAAGACTCGTCAGCAATGCGCTCACGCCAAATTCGTGCCACGAAATATGCAGCTCCATAGCAAAGGCATGGAGCTGCGTATTTCCTGGCACGAATTTGGCGTAAGGGCATTGCTGACGAGCCTGTGACTTTAAGATTGTGATAACGGATTCAATGTATAAAGGGAATTGACTAGCAGTGACTGACAACACCAAATTCAAATTTCATACTTGTTTTAACTTTACTGTTTCCAAGTCACATGTCAATTTCTGCTGTGTGTGAGCTAATGCGATTGAGATTGCTAATTTACATATGTTTTGCATATATTATACTCGGAAGAAGAATGTGTTTAAAATTAGTGACTAAAGCAAACAGCATCTGAACATTTCTTTGTATACTTAACTATTTAAATGTCTTAAAACTTTGTTTTGTAATGAAATTTTCCCTTCCATTTTTTTTCTGGCATGTCTGTGTATAATTTGTGCTTTTCTACTTTAACAACCAACTCGAACTTCACACCAAGTGTATGTCATAAAAATAAGACGGTGTTTCCTTGCGAAAGATTGTTGAAATGTACAAAATGAGGTCAAGGGTAAACTGTTGGTGCACTGGAACTCTTTAGTACTACGTGAAGTGCCCTTTTGTTGAGAGGTCACTGACTCCATGTACGTGCAAACGGTGACATTTTCGCGGTAGTTATTACGCATGCGTAATTATAGAGGGGGTGTATTCCAAAAGCGGACGGTTGCATTGAAAGTGGAAACATTGATTTGTTAAATTAGAGTGAATTAATATGAGTATAATTGCCAGATTGAAATTGAAATGGCATATTTTTTGTTTTGGTGTTTTGTTTTGTTTTGTTGTTGCATGTTTTAATTTATGGTAGTGTTTTTAATTAAAACACCATCATGTTGTAGCAGCAGCGTAGCCATGATTCTCTCAATAGGGGGCGACTAAGGGCTGTTACTGTTGGAGGGCCCCTCAATTTATGCCCGTTCAAAGTGCCGCCCACCGATAAATTTCGCCTCGGGAGCCTCCTCCACCCCCCGCTACACTCGGTTATTACTCTGTACGAACAAGGGGGCAGTTGTACTGCGTTTTGGGAGTTAAAAAAAGTAGTAATTCATTCAAAATGGGTTTTACCAATTTGTTTCCTCCGTTTGCCAAATTTCCAGTGGGGGCACGACTGGGGAGCGATGGTTTTTCATGGGGGTGCGCGCGCCCCCTCATGCACCCCATCCACTCTCCACCCTCCCCCCCCCCCCTCCAACCCCCCCCACCCCCCTCCAACCCCCCCCCCCTCCACCCCCCCCCCCCCCCTCCACCCCCCCCTCCACCCCCCCCCCCCCCTCCACCCCCCTCCACCCCCCCACCCCCCCCCCCCCCCCCCCTCCTCCTCCACCCTCCCCTTGGCTACGCCGCTGTGTTGTAAATCTAAACGCGGTGCTAACACCCGGATGTAATTTGGCAAAGTAAGGCGACCATCTTTATACTCATTTCAAACTTTTGATGTATATTTGTGTTTATTTTGGGGCTTTTTAAAAATTAATGCGTATACATTGCATAACTATTAGTACAAAACGTGACCAAACATTTATTAGTTTTGTTCAAAATGGCAAAAACATTTGCCGAATTTGTTTTTCCTCCGAGCGCAGTTGGGGAAAAAGCCCAAACATAACTATCCAAAAGAACGATTTGTTCATTTTGTCACAGAAAAGGGTCATGAAGGCAGAACATTGGGACAATTCTTTTCCCCCTTTTTTTGATGTGTAGTGAATGTAAATTGTAACAAAAAGTTCCTGTACAATTTTGGGATTTTTTTTCTACCTTTTTTTGTCGGGCCAATTTGGCGACTCCCCAGTGACCGTTTAATGTATTTAGATTAAAATAGATATCTTTATTAATAGGACATGTTTAATTGAATAAGTGTAAATGTGTATTAAAACTACATGTATTTACAGTATGGAGAATTCTGTCTCCTTTTATTTAAGTGGAAACTGACATCCGGAACTGTTCACATTGCCTTGTTCTCGGGGGTGGGGGCGAGGGTAGGGGTGGGTAGGAGGCGCGCATGTACAGGAGCTGTCAGAAACCAGCAACAGGTTAAAATTACGTTGTTTACCCGGTCAAGTCCGGCTGGCAATGCAGCTTTAATACCAAGGCCAATTGGGCAAGGCGTTAATTGAAGACGCGCGTTAATAAACTCAAGCACTTTAAGCATTGAGCAAGTCCGCCGCTCGCCTAGGGGCTTATGATCTGACTGACCGGCAGTGACCATGGCCGGGTCACACTAGTCACTGGCCAATAATGAGCGGCTTGACCAGCTGCCCGTCTGCATGTTAATGCAGTGCCTCGTGTCTTGGACATTCCGGACTCGTGACTATTACGCAGTGTTCCTCGTGAGCTAGTTCAACCATGGTTCAACAAAGAGCTGAATGTGTAATCAGGAATATGATCGAGGCGTTTCTTTGGATTTTTTTTATCTGAGTGGAGTTATCGTTGGCGGAGTTGTTTGGGAGCATTCAGAGCGTGGGACGCTTGACGCTTGACGCGCATGTGTGACCAATCGTAGACTGTGGAAATGTTTAGACGGGCACTACCTTCGAAGGTAAAGTTAACAACGACAGTCCCACTAACAACGACCCGTGTCCACACGTTGCTTTTAACAACGACGCGTAAGCATGCACAAGACCCATATACCAATGGTTGCGCGCTCGTAAGTAGCGCGCTACTCATAAGATTTCTCATTGGTAAATCGTCGATGTTAACTTGTAAGTAAGTGCGTCTACACGGTCACTACCAACGACTTAACTTTAAGTTAACAACCATCGTCTGAACGCACCTGTAGACTAAAATGTACAGGGAATTAACTTCGCGCGGAGCGCTGGACGCGCATGTGTGACCAATCGTATACGTAGGCCACTAAAGTGTGCAGGAATTTAGTTTAACGCTAGACGTTGATGGACGCGCTTGGTGACCAATCGCGGACTAAAATGTGCAGGAGTTTAGTTTCACGCTCAACGCTGGACGCGCATGTGTGACCAATCGTGCACTAAAAAGTTCACGAACTTATCTCTACAATGATGAGAATAAAGAGCTGCCGAAAAGTCTAGAAACTTCCGCCTATGAAAAGAATCTTTTTGAACTAATCCGTGCCGGACAAGGTCGTAACTTCGTGTCACATTACAACGGCCCATTGTTATTCAGATGAAGCGTGTTGGCATCTCGGGAACCTACGCGTAGCCTACTCCCCGTTGGCTCGCTAAATCTCCCCGTGTCCTCCACTGGGCTAATTTTAGCATCAAGTCACCGCACCCAGGACAATGAATGAGGAGGCCATGAGATGCCAATCCCTTATGAAAGGCTTGGTAGTATTTCGATTCAAGCGTGAAGGGATTTAGTTCGGATATCGATCCTTTTTGGTATCTTGTTGAATGGTGTTTCAATTAGTTGGAGGACATCACACCAAAATGAAACATGCTTTGTGATAACTGTTGCCTCTGCATACATAACTTGTCATAACGAAGGTGGAAGTTCTACATCCAACATCACGTATTTCATATTGTGACTTTTACTGAGGAATAAACCGTGTTTAGATCCAGGGTATGGCTTCGTTTCAAATCCGCGAGGTGCGAGGGATCTTTAATTCCGATGCCGTGAATTGGACAACTTTGAATGCGACGTACGAGGGAGCGGGCTCGACTCTTACGGGCTCGGAGTCTATTTATTCCCCATGGGCTAGAGCCTTGATCGTGGTACTTATGACTGTAGTTATCATAGGAACTTTGTTTGGAAACATCCTCGTCATTCTCTCCGTTTGCAGAGACCGTCGATTGCGTAAACCGCCAAATTTCCTCATCGTAAACTTAGCTATTTCCGATCTGGCCGTGGCCGTTTTGGACATGCCGTTTGCCACGGCGTTTGAACTCAAGGGCTTGTGGATTTGGGGCCCGATCGTGTGCGACATGTGGATATTTTGTGATGTGTTGGTGTGTACTGCGTCAATCATGACTCTGTGTATGATTAGTGTAGATCGATATTTGGCAATCTCACGCCCCATGACCTACGCCAGGAGGCGAACATCTCGCCTCATGATTATCTTCATTCTGATCGTGTGGATCACGAGCGTGATCATCGGAATCCAGCCGCTCTTCTTATGGGGAGGGAACATCAAAGAAGACAATGTGTGCTTGATAAGTCAGGATCCAACTTACACCATCGTGTCGACCGTAGGAGCTTTCTATCTCCCGTTAACTGTCATGCTGTTGGTGTACTCTCAGATTTACCGAGTGGCCAGGAAGAGCGAACTGGCCGATTTAAAGCTACGGAACCACATCATAATGCCCAAACGCACACCGCAGGACTCCGTGGACGACGCGTACCGTAAACAATCTGCTGATTCCGCGGCCTACTCCACTTCGGCCAGTTCGTGGGACGATAGTGTCCTGAACGAGTCGCCCCAGCATCAGGAGAAACGACCTTCCGTGACCAGGATAAGCGACTTCATCCTAGCTCGCGTCAGATACTCCTCCGGGTCGATTAACACCGGACCTGTGCGCATTTCATTGAAACGCGAGCGTAAAGCTGCCAAGACCCTTGGTGTGATCATGGGTGCGTTCGTATTCTGCTGGCTTCCGTTCTTCATCGTGGCCGTCTTAAGACCCTACTGCGGCTGCAACATCCCACCTCAAGTCAGTGCGTTCTTACTCTGGCTCGGATTCTTCAATTCTCTCCTGAACCCCATCATCTACCCATTTTTCAACAAGGATTTCCGCCCGGCCTACCGAAGGATGCTCTGCTGGTGCGTGCCTTTCAGGAAAACCCCAAACGGTTACCCTTACAGCAAACGACAAGTGACATTTCGCCAAATGCCTCCTCGAATTGACGAACAAGACGAGGACTATGACACGTCCGTTAGTGAAGATGGACATTCTCCCAGTCGCTTCTCAAGACGGCTACGATCGGCCTCTATGTGTGAACCGCAGGAATTAGAAGCAGAAGTGAATGGAAATTTGAAAGGCGGCCGGAGCGACGTCTGAAACGTTGAGCGATGGTATTGGGTTCCTCGTTGCATTTGAAAGCGTATACATAATTTACACGCATCTCATTAGACACGCTTACTAAACATTACATAGTGGTAAAAAAAGGAGGATTTCTTCCACCCCCCACACAATTTTACATCAACCATCAATAGGGGGACATTTCTGTATCGTAGTGAATAACATTCTACTCCGCTGTGCTATACCTGTGACATTAATTTATTATTCAAACAAAAAATTGCTTTCAACAAAAAGATTCCGTCCTATGTTTCTGATGGCCAGATTTGGTTCATTATTAATCGGCTGTTCCGCTCAAATCAAAACAGCCTTTTTAAGTGGCATGATTTAAATTCTTCCATTGAAATCCCTCAAGAATTTCTTGAGCGACGTATTTAAGGTGTTTTTAGAAATACATTATAAAAACTATATTTTAATCGTAAAATTTACGACGAAGGCCGACTTTAGTGATTGTTTTTCCTTCAAGAATATATCCGATCTCCGAGGCACATCGTACAATTCCGTTACTGTACGTCATATTTTATTTATTCAACCTACGTTCCTGCCATGCAAAATGGGAGCAAAATGTAATGATGTTGATTCTGTTACAGAATTAATGTTTTCTTGGGTTTTCTGAGATTTTCTGAGGATATTTATAACTTATTTCAATTTACAAATAGCAAACGTGGCCTCGACGTAAATTGCCTCGTGTGACATGGGCTAAGAGCGCCCATGTCACACGACGCAATTTACAGGCAATCAATTCCAAGCAATCTCCAAGAAGCAAATGCATTCGCATTACAATTTTCACATTATTTTCTTTGTAATGTCAGTACATTGTCACAAAAAATGTCGTTATACATAGAACTGATGATTCAGAGAACACGAGTTTCCTTCGGCGCGAAATGATCACGTTCAAATGACGTCACTTCCTACAAATTGTCACGTGTATCAGGATTTTGAGCGTAATTGTTTTGTGACGCGCATCGGTTGCGCCGTATTTCGAACAAATTTCGAGCAACACATGAGCGTGTTTTTAACATTTTCCCAGGGTGCGCGTACTTGATGGCGTTTTGTACGCAGTAGCATTTTTCCTACGAAGATGGTCAATAAGACCTACTCGAACGCTGCAATTTAAAGTAATTTTACACAACTTGACGACGTCGTTTGTAAGATGGAGTGTTTTATTTCTTACTCTGTGTAGGCCTATAGGCCTATATGTAAATGTTTTTGTACGAAACCACCGAAATGTAAATATGACCATGAATGTAATCGACTGGGAAATATAAACACTTCATTATGAAATGAAATGTCTTTTTGTTCCTTTTGTAGTTTAAAGGGCATTGAGTGAGCGAGCGATATTAGAATGAAATCGGTGCGCTTTGTAAAGACCTTCACCTGTTTTGTGAATAAGAAGTATTCTACAATTCTTTACTATATGGAAATCGTGATCAATACTGAATAATTGCTAATCACAACGACACAAGGTCGTTGGGACGTGTTATATTATTCCTTGGGTGCTTGTACGCATTCGGCGCTTTGTGGTCTGGGTTGTTTTCTTACTTGACGTTTGCCCCGCATCCAGGCTTCCACCTCTACCCCGAGGCTAGCCATCTTTGGGGACAAAATCCCCACCTTGGGGCAAACTTTAGGTAAATGCATCCCCACCCCAGGGGCAAAACGTGCACGTTTGGCTCCCGATTGAATTTGATTTTTTTTATGTCTCAAAATCCCCACCTTCAGTGGGGCACGAAAAACGTGACCAAAGTTTTACGTTAAAAAAAAGGAGTATTTTCTAGTAGTTTTTATATGTTGATGATTTTGGATCAGTAATTCCCCCCTCTGCCATAATTGGCCCAACGTGGAGCAAACCGAGGGCAAACCGACAATTATCAATCCCAAATAGCCGTTTGGAGGCGACGACGAACAGTAGTAATTGCAGTCTTGGTCCCTGCGAAAATCTTTTATTGATAATTCCAGTACCTTGCGGGTTACGTTTATGTCCTAGGGGCCAATTTCAAAAAGCTGTTTAGCAGAAGAAGTAAAAAATGTAATCCAAAATTTGTTTGCTTGACGAAGATGAGTTAGAAGTAAAAATTGCATATCAACTTGTGTTATTAGCAAGAATAGCAGAACACCAGTCAATACACATCACACATGACATAGGACTTTGACTGGTCACCCATTTTTATAAAGAAAACAAATTTTGTATTAAAGGGCCCCTGAAATGCTAAATAGCGTTATGCATAGTTTTTGCTACATATGAAGGATTACCTGTTTAGAATGACAATACTTCATTTTGATGTCCCATGAATAAAATGTGGCATTTTTCAACTTTGAAGATGTCTTTACAGAAAGAGGGCGCTGTTTGGGCCGGACATGTCACTTTAGGAACACACAGTAGAAAAGCAAAGAAAAAAACTGGAATTGTGGAAAATTACTGCAGTTTCCAGCCTTATCGTTTTCATATGGCTTACCGTGAACAGGCAACATGTAAAACAAACCCAGTTAACCCACACAACCTTGCTCATGAATATGTAAATTCATTAGCATAAAAATAAAAAACCTTGATTTCAACCCCTAAAACAACTTCCAATTAAGGTTTTTATGACTGTATAAATGAATGGAGCCGAGTAGTTGCCAAGCATAAATTTCATTGATAAAAATACCATTTTAGGCCCTTTAAGCAATTATTTCGTGCTAAACAGCTTTAGGAAATCAACCCTTGTTACACAGAGTCGGGGTTGCTCTTGCGTTGAAATAACTTAAATTCTGCGAAAATGAAGTTTAAAGGTAGTCTACTTGTTTGGTAATTGCCCTCCAAAACATTTCTTAATTATTGTCTTTAAACTTGTTATATTATCAAGATGGTAATGGTAGTAATCATTCTGCGAAATTATTTCATCTGAATTTCCCCCAGTCATGAGAAATGCCTGTTACCATAAAGCTGTTTAGCACGAAATAATTGCTTAAAGGGCCTTAAAATGGTATTTTTATCAATGAAATTTATGCTTGGCAACTACTCGGCTCCATTCATTTACAGTCGTAAAAACCCTAATTGGAAGTTGTTTTAGGGGTTGAAATCAAGGTTTTTTATTTTTATGCTAATGAATTTACATATTCATGAGCAAGGTTGTGTGGGTTAACTGGGTTTGTTTTACATGTTGCCTGTTCACGGTAAGCCATATGAAAACGATAAGGCTGGAAACTGCAGTAATTTTCCACAATTCCAGTTTTTTTCTTTGCTTTTCTACTGTGTGTTCCTAAAGTGACATGTCCGGCCCAAACAGCGCCCTGTTTCTGTAGAGACATTTTCAAAGTTGAAAAATGCCACATTTTATTCATGGGACATCAAAATGAAGTATTGTCATTCTAAACAAGTAATCCTTCATATGTAGCAAATACTATTCATAAAGCTATTTAGCATTTCAGCGGCCCTTTAATGCAAAATTTGTTTTCTTTATAAAAATGGGTGACCAGTCAAAGTCCTATGTCATGTGTGATGTGTATTGACTAGTGATCTTTGGAGCTATTCATTCATGCACAAAAACCCATCTTCCTTTCGCAAGGGTCTTTCCTGCGCACATACTTCGCTTGCCAAGAGCTTGGCAAGCGAAGTATGTGCGCAGGAAAGACCCTTGCGAAAGGAAGATGACAAAAACCGTGCTTATATTTTATAAGTTTTCTGGAGTATTACTGTATCTAAGTGGCTGAAATTTCTACAAGGCAGTTTTCTCGATTATGCTTTCATTTACCAGTGGAAATCATGCCGTTTTTAACAGTTTACCAAACAAGTATACTACCTTTAAAGGGAAATTACACCCAAGAAACAAAAGATAAATCCCGTACAGTATTACAAAGAACAAGGAACTTGACCTGCTGAAAATGAGATACGAGCTTCACAAAGTATGGCAATTTGTTTCTTGGGTGTAATTCCCCTTTAAATGTGATTATGCCCGAAAATCCATGGAATTTCTTTATCGAAACTTAATTCAGCTTTGAATTTGTAAGATGACCACTGTTTAATAAAGCGGGCCTGCCTTGTCCAAGGGCTATGATACTGTGTGAATCCGTGAAGAATTTGCATGTATGCTATGCAGCGAAAGTGCGCCATCGCGCGGTGAATTGTAGCCAACTGCAAAATAGTCTGGTTACCAAAATACCTTGGTCTGAATCCTGACTTCTCGGGCGAGGCTGTATCATAAAATAAACAACAACTAGGAGCAAGTTCGTGTGGGCGACTAGACTTAACCATATAGTCGATATGGGCAGTGCGGGCGACTATAGTTAACTAGACTAACCTACCCCCGGAGCTTGGTTCCTCTAGTCAGACTAGCTAGTCAAACGACGCAGCGTTCGAGTGAGATCTAGTTCGAATATGGTTAGTATATTCGCCCGCCCGAACTTGCTCTATTAGCCTCTGTCACACACTCAAGCGTGACCGACTAAAGCGGACAATTGTCAACATGGCGGCCGAACACAAACGCTAAACCCTTTGTTCCATTCGCCATATTGACATTTGTCCGCTCTCGGTCCTCAATGCGCAAGCGCACTGGTCACGCTTGAGTGATATGACATAGGCTAATGTCACCCGAACGCTGCGTGGTTTGACTAGCTAGTCTGACTAGAGGAACCAAGCGCCGCGCGATGGTTAGTCTAGTTAACTATAGTCGCCCACCCGAACTTGCTCAACATTGTTTTGCTTAAGGTTGTCATTCACCGTCAATAGAGGGCGCTCTTCAAGTCACGAGAGGGCGCCCTTATTCATCAAGTCCAAAATTCTTATCCTGGTGTGCTCACCGAGGTGGTCTAGTGGAGAGGGCAGAGAACTCGAGATCAGAGAACTCCCGCGGCGAGCATGTACTAACCCCCATGATTGATATACTAACCCCATGATTGAGTCAATAAATAACATCTATTGGGTCTAAGCAACATTTCCTGACATTATGAGGAAAATCTGATTCGTAAATTTTTTTGCCAAAAATGACAAATATCATAAGGCCCGTTTGGAACCTATTTCGGTAGTTCTCGAAGCCAATTCCTATGAAAAATTAACATTTTGGCCAAAAACATTTATAATTTTCCTCAAAATCAGAAATTTTCAAAATTTAATATTTCTTTGTCTGGGTGAGCAGTCGGGGTCTAATTCAAGAAATAACATCTATTGGGTCTAAGCAACATTTCCTGACATTATAAGGAAAATCTGATTCGTACAATTTTTGGCCAAAAATGACAAAAATCTTAAGGGGTTAGTCCAGCGATTTTTGTCAAAAATTGCCAAAAATTGACTTTTTAAAAAATGTCTCAGAAATTACTCCTAACGAAAGTTTAGCCCGTTTGGAACCTATTTCGGTAGTTCTCGAAGCCAATTCCTATTGTGCCAATTTGGTCAAAAAATATTATATTTTCAAAAT